>OX336388.2:1739468491-1741868491 GCA_946902985.2 Meconema thalassinum
ATGATGATGATGATGATGATGACACAATTGTGTTCTCTTATGTTTAAATATTTGCCATACATACTACTCGATGATTGATGATTGTTTACATTTTTGTGAATTTTATGCTGAATTCATACTTTGCCAATAAAGACATGCAGGTCTTTTGTGTACCCTCTTTTGCCCATGCCACTGTATACTGCGCATGATGAAATCTATAATTTTTAAAAATCTTCCTATTTTTGACTTCCGAAGGTTGGCAGGTATGATATCGTACTATGTAGCATCAAAATAGAATAGCTTATTTTTACACTCTCTCTCTCTCTCTTTCCCAAAATAATGGATTTTTGCGATGTTCACATCTATAGTGAAAAACAGGGGGTCCTATAGCCGAGTAAATACGGTAATTTTTAATTACCATATAAATAAACCTTATATTATACATAATTTAGTTTGCAAGTCATTTTAGTTAAAGTGCACGTCATATTTCTTACATTGATTCAGGACTGTTTGACATTGTATTAGTAGTTGACTCAGTCATGGTTCCGTATTGATTGACAATCAAGTATAATAAAATTTGGGAGATCCGCCTGATCAATACACAATATTTACATATATAGGGCTATATTAAACCCATTTGGTACATCACGCGTGACATCAATCTGGATACTCGCTTCCTATATGGAAGCAGATGTAAACATAGGCAAGACTGGGAAGCGGATGCTACTGAAAAACTTTCTAGGGTGGTTTTTTGAGCTTTGTGTTATGTATTCGGACAACGTGTCATATAAAACATTGGTTTCAAAATAAATATCGTTGAGGTTTCCTCCGGGATTTAACCTCTGTGCCGTGTTGATGTCCATCTGCTCTAAATTGTTCAACATTGTGCCTTTGTTCTCAAAATGAAGGATGTGCAGATCGTTGTCTATATCCATAAATTTATGCCCTGATTCCTGCATATGATTTGCGATAGCCAAAAATGTCTTGCATTTTACTGCATTCAAATGCTCCCCATGTCTAGTAACAAAGTTTCTCCCTGTTTGATCTATATAGTCCGCTTAACAATGGTTACACTACAAATTATAAACACCTCATCTATTAAATTTGCTGTCCCGATTGATTTTTTTTTTAATTAAAAAAAATCTTCTGGTTGGTGTTGCTCGTTTTGTAAGCAATTTTCTGTCATATTTCTTGAATACGTTGGTGATGTTGTATGTTAATCTGTTAGTGTATGTAAATAGGGCAAATAATGATTTATTTTTGCTGTCTGGTTGAAGTTTGGTTACTGGTTTATTTTCGACTCTATGGGCGATGTTGTCTACATAATTTTTATTGTAACCGTTAGCCTGTGCGATTTGATAAATGATGTTAATTTCATTTTTGTAATTTCCTGGTGATGGGAATCCTTTTTGACAATCATGTCTGTCTGATTAGGCTTCCTGTATATCTGTTAATTGAGTTGATTATAGTTCTTAGTTATTGCGATATCCAAATAAATGATAGAATTGTTGACTTCAGATTCTACCATGAATTAGATATTATTGTCCAATTCATTAAGTTCTTCTGCTACCTGATCTATGTTCACTATCGACTCGTCGATGATGATGATGATGAATAAGTCATCAACATACCTGCCCCAGAATACCACACCTTGAATTTTGTCTATGATTTTGCTTTGTTCCATTTCATTCATATATATGTTAGCCAAAATGCCCGTCGTGGGAGATCCCATTGCTAAACCCTTTTCTTGTGTGTATATCCCGGTGCTGACATAAACTCTGACCACAATCTGGGTGTTATGAAAAGCAGATTAAAGTTGAAGAAACTGAAGAAAAGTCAATAGCTAAAAAGGTGGGTAATAGACAGACTGAAAGGGAAGGATGTAAACCTAAGACTCAAGAAGAGTATAAAGGAAGGACTAATGAAAAGCGCTAAACAAACTTCAATTGCAGACGAATGGGCACTTTTGAAGAATGAAATAACAAAATCCGCAGAAGAAAACATTGGTAGGATAAAAAGAATAGGTAGAAAACTGTGGATCACTCAGGATATACTAGAACTAGTTGATGAAAGGCGGAACACAAGAATGTAAGATATGAAGAGGGGAAAGCAGAATACAGGCATCTGAGAAATTAGGTTAACAAGAAATGCAAGGAAGCGAAAGAAGAATGGTTGAAAGAAAAATGTGCAGGTATAGAAAATTGTCTGAAATTAGGAAAAGTAGACACAGCTTATTGAAGGATTAAGAATGCTTTTGAGGAAAAGAAGACCAAGTGACGGATGGAAAGCCTCTAACAGATAGGGAAGAAAAGGTTGAGAGATGGAAAGCTTACATCGAGCGTTTGTATAAGGGAAAAGAGATTGAGAATCATGTAATGGAAAGGGAAGAGGAAATTGATGAGGATGCGAAAGGAGATTTAATATTGAGATCAGAATTTGACAGAGCATTTGGAAGACTTAAGCAGGAACAAAGCACCGGGCATAGATGATATACCGATCGAGTTGTTACGCTGCAAAGGTGATGATGGTCTGATCAGGATATTTCACTTGGTGTGTAGGATTTACGAGTCAGGTGAGGTACCCTCTGATTTCAAGAAGAATGTTTTCGTTCCTATACCGAAGAAAGTAGGAGCTGACAGATGTGAAGATTACCATACAATCATCTTGATTACTCATGCTTCAAAGGTCCTGTCTAGAATAATTTACAAGAGGATGGAAAGCCAGATAGAAACGGAGTTGGGTGAAGATCAGTTTGGTTTCAGGAGAAATGTAGGAACAAGGGAAGCTGTACTACGTCTTGGCTGATTTTGGAAGGTAGAATAAGGAATGATAAGAGAATGTTCATGGCATTTAGGACCTAGAAAAGGCTTTTGATATCGTTCATTGGGCTAAATTATTTGACATTTTGAAAACTATTGGAATAAAGTTCAGGGATAAAAGAGTGATCTACTATAAAGAAACCAGACAGCAGTCATTCGAGCTGAAGGAAATGAGAGACAAGCTGGTATTCAGAAATGTGTAAGGCAAGGCTGCAACTTGTCACCATACTTTTCAATCTTTACATTGAACAAGCAATAAAGGAAATTGGAGAAAAATTTAAAGTGGGAGTGACTTAGACTGTGCATGTGAGGGTGCATGTGAGTGTGCCTGGTGACAGACTGTTTTAGTGGTAGTATTTGTTGTTGGTGGAACTTTAGTATTTTTTTCGTTAGTAGAATTTTGGTATTTAATTGTTAGTACGGTAGAAGGTTAGTATTTTTATTAGTAGAATTACTCTTTACTTATTCTGAAGGGGAGTAGCAGCCTTTCAGAATAAATCAATTCTTTACTAGTCTTATAGACGGTTAAGATATTGATAATATCAGCCAAATAATGGCTACACTGCGCCCTGCTGCACGGCTGAAAGCAACGGGAAACTACAGCCGTATGCTATTCCCGAGGATATGCACGTCTCTATGCATAATTACATGTGATGATGGCCTCCTCCCTTGTAAAATTTCAATCCGGAGGTAAACTAGTCCCCCGTTCGGATCTCCGGGTGGGGACTACTCGAGAGGGGGTTAACATCACAGAAGTGACAAAGAGGAAATCTGACATTCTACGGATCGGAGCGTGGAATGTAAGAAGTCTGCTAGGAAGTGGAAGGTTAGAAAACATAGAAAGGGAAATGGATAGGTTGAGGTTGGATTTGGTTGGGATTAGTGAAATGCGCTGGCAGGAAGAACAGGACTTTGGTCAGGAGACTACAGGGTCATTAGCACTAAATCAAACAATGGCCAAGCAACGGTTGGCCTCATATTGAGTAGTAAACTTGGACAGCGGGTGGAATAATATGAACAATATAGTGAACGGATTATTGTAGCAAAAATCAATACTAAACCTACCTGTACCACAGTGGTACAAGTCTATATGCCTACCAGTTAAGCTGATGATGAGGATGTTGAAAAGGTCTACGAAGAAATAGACGAAATTCTGAGGTATATCAAGGGTGATGAAAATGTTATAGTAATGGGAGATTGGAATGCTGTGGTAGGAAAAGGGAGGGAAGGGAAGATAGTAGGAGATTTCGGATTAGGTGAAAGGAATGATCGAGGAAGCAGGCTGGTAGAATTCAGCACTGAGCATGAGTTGGTCATAGCTAACACCTTATTCAATAACCACAATAGAAGAATATACACATGGATGAGACCAGGAGATACAGGGCGTTACCAAATCGACTTCATTATGGTCAAGCAGAGGTTTCGAAACCAGATTTTGGATTGTAAAACATATCCTGGTGCTGACATAAACTCTGACCACAATCTGGTTGTAATGAAATGCAGATTAAAGTTGAAGAACTGAAGAAAAGTCAAAAGCCAAAAAGGTGGGCAATAGACAGACTGAAAGAGAAGGATGTAAACGAAAGATTCAAGAAGAGTATAAAGGAAGGACTAATGAAAAACCCTAAACAAACTTCAATTGCAGACGAATGGGCACTTTTGAAGAATGAAATAACAAAATCCGCAGAAGAAAACATTGGTAGGATAAAAAGAATAGGTAGAAAACCGTGGATCACTCAGGATATACTAGAATTGATGGATGAAAGGCGGAAACACAAGAATGTAAGAGATGAAAAGGGGAAAGCAGAATACAGACGTCTGAGAAATGAGGTTAACAAGAAGTGCAAGGAAGCGAAAGAAGAATGGTTGAAAGAGAAATGTGCAGGTATAGAAAATTGTCTGAAATTAGGAAAAGTAGACACAGCTTATCGAAGGATTAAGAATACTTTTGGGGAAAAGAAGACTAAGTGCTGTAATATTAAGGACACAAATGGAAAGCCTCTAACAGATAGGGAAGAAAAGGTTGAGAGATGGAAAGCTTACATAGAGAGTTTATATAAGGGAAAGGAGATTGAGAATCATGTAATGGAAAGGGAGGAGGAAATTGATGAGGATGCGAAAGGAGATTTAATATTGAGATCAGAATTTGATAGAGCTTTGGAAGACTTAAGCAGGAACAAAGCACCGGGCATAGATGATATACTGATTGAGTTGCTACGCTGCATAGGAGATGAAGGTCTGATCAGGTTATTTCACTTGGTGTGTAGGATTTATGAGACAGGTGAGGTACCCCCTGATTTCAAGAAGAATGTAATCATCCCTATACCAAAGAAAGTGGGAGCTGACAGATGTGAAGATTACCGTACAATCAGCTTGATTACTCATGCTTCAAATATCCTGTCTAGAATAATTTACAAGAGGATTGAAAGCCAGATAGAAACGGAGTTGGGTGAAGATCAGTTTGGTTTCAGGAGAAATGTAGGAACAACGGAAGCTGTACTAAGTCTTAGGCTGATTTTGGAAGGTAGAATAAGGAAAGATAAGAGAACGTTCATGGCTTTTGTAGACTTAGAAAAGGCTTTTGATAACGTTGATTGGACTAAATTGTTTGACATTTTGAAATCAATTGGAATAAAGTACAGGGATAGGAGGGTGATATACAATCTATACAGAAACCAGACAGCAGTCATTCGAGTTGAAGGACATGAAAGAGAAGCTGGTATTCAGAAAGGTGTAAGGCAAGGCTGCAACTTATCACCCATACTTTTCAATGTTTACATTGAACAAGCAATGAAGGAAATTAGAGAAAAATTTAAAGTGGGAGTGAAGATTCAAGGAGAAATAATTTCAACTCTGAGATTTGCTGATGACATCGTATTTTGGCCGACAAGCCTGAGGATTTGAATGAGTTTTTGAATGGTATGGACTCCGTCTTACGGAAAGAATTCATGATGAAAATTAATAAATGTAAAACAAAAATACTGGAATGCAGCCGAAATAAATCAGAAACCTCTATGGAGATCAAATTGACAGGTGAAAAGCTGAAGGAAATAGCAGACTTCTGTTACTTAGGAAGCAGAATAACCAGTGATGGACGAAGCAAAGAGGATATAAAAAGTAGGTTGGCTCAGGCAAAGAAAGCATTTCTACAAAATGGAATCTGCTGACATCGAATATAGATTTAGGTATTAGGAAGTCATTTTTGAGAGCCTTTGTCTGGAGCGTGGCACTCTATGGAAGTGAAACTTGGACTATTGGTGCAGCAGAAAAGAGGAGAATTGAAGCATTTGAAATGTGGTATTACAAGAGAATGATGAAGATCAGATGGGTAGATAGGGTTACAAACAAAGAGGTATTAAGATGAGTGGGAGAGGAGAGATGTTTCTGGCGACTGCTAATGAAGAGAAGAGATAGGTTGTTAGGACACATACTAGGACACCCAGGAATAGCAAGCTTAGTTATGGAAGGAAAGGTCGAGGACAAAAACTGTAGGGGTAGACCAAGGTTAGAATATGTTAAACAGATTGCCTCAGATGTAGGGTGTGGTAGCTATGTAGAGATGAAACGATTAGTTCAGGACAGGGAGGCATGGAGGGCTGCATCAAACCAGTCAAAAGACTGAAGACTCAAACAACAACAACAACAACAACAACAGTGAAGATTCAAGGAGAAATAATTTCTACTCCGAGATTTGCTGATGACATCATCATTTTGGCCGACACGCCTGAGGATTTCAATGAGTTTTTGAATGAGGAAAGAATTCAATATGAAAATTAATAAATGTAAAACAAAAATATTGGAATGCACCCGAAATAAATCAGATACCTCTGGACATCAAATTGTCAGGTGAAAAGCTTTAGGAAGTAGGAGACTTCTGTTACTTAAGAAGCAAAATAACCAGTGATGGACGAAGCAAAGAGGATATAAAAATTAGGTTGGCTCAGGAAAGGAAAACATTTATACAAAAAAGGAATCTGTTGACTTGGACTATTGGTGCAGCAGAAAAGAGGAGAATTGAAACGTTTGAAATGTCGTGTTTCAGGAGAATGATGAAGATCAGATCTGTAGATAGGGTTATAAACGAAGAGGTATTAAGATGAGTGGGAGAGGAGAGATGTTTCTGGCGACTGCTAATGAAGAGAAGAGATAGGTTGGTAGGACACTTACTAAGACACCCAGGAATAGCAAGCTTATTTATTGAAGGAAGGGTCGAGGACAAGAACTGTAAGGGTAGACCAAGGTTAGAATATGTTCAACAGATTGCCTCAGATGTAGGGTGTGGTAGCTATGTAGAGATGAAACGATTAGCTCAGGACAGGGAGGCATGGAATGCTGCATCAAACCAGTCAAAAGACTGAAGGCTCAAACAATAACAGCATATTGATTGTTAAAAACAAACTGTAATATTTCCATGAATTCTTTTATTTCAACAACCGATAATTTGCTGAACGTTATAAGTTGTTTTCTATGATTTTCATGATGGCCGGGACAGGAATGCTGGTGTACATATCTTTTATATCGACCGTGTGCATTGTGTGGGAGTCGGTTATGATTAAATTCCTCGTGGATTCACAAAAATTAATGGAATTTCTAAAGTAATCTGTAATGAGTTTTGGGGAAGCGTTGAATGAAATGAGAAGCTTTGTAGACTGGACTACTCCTGTAATTGACTATTGGTCTAATCGGGTTGTTTATTTTGTGGGTTTTGGGAGGAGCTCTAAGTGTGGGTATGCCTGGGTTCATGCAGATTAGTTTGCTTGATTGACTGTCATCTAAAATGGAGTTGGTGTGTTTGAATAATTGTTTCCATTTCTTTTGTGTTGACGAGGTCAATTTTTTTTATTATTGCTAAATTGTGGCCGTTGAGGAACACTTTTGTTTTTTTAATGTAATTTTCCTTATATAAAATGAATATGGTGTTGCCTTTGTCGGCTTTGGTTATTATTAGATTGTTTTGTTCTATTTTATTCTTTAAGTTGACAATGTCCGGATTATTATTGGCCTTGGTGTCCGTTGGATTTGTTTAATGATTTTGCTGATTTTCTTTATAGCGTTGTGCCTGACATCAATCTGCTTGTCCTGAGGAAGTTCTTTAATAGTTGTTTCAGTTTCCGCAGTTAATTTATTAAGATTGTTTTTGTTTTAAGATGAATGCCAATTGAATTGCATGCCCTTTTCTAGTATGTTCCCTCCCTTCCTTCCTTACTACTTCCCTTCCTCCCTCCCACCCTTCCTCCCTGCCTCCCACCCTTCCTCCCTGCCTCCCACCCTTCCTTTCTCCCTTCCTCCCTCCCCCCCTTCCTTCATTCTTCCCTCTCTTCCTTCCTGCCTCCCTCCCACCCTTCCTTTATTCCTCCCTCCCTTCCTTTCTCCCCTCCTCCCTCCCTCCCTTCATTCGTCCCTCCCACCCTTCCTTCATTCATCCCTTCTTACCTCTCTTTCTTCCTGCCTTCCTCCCTCCCACCCTTCCTTCACTCCTCCCTCCCGTCATTTCTCCCCTCCTCTCTCCCTTCATTCCTCCCTCCCACCCTTCCTTCATTCATCCCTTCTTCCTTCCTGCCTCCCTCCCTAACACAATTCGCTAGAATATTAAACTACATTATTTGCAAAACTGCCATTTTGAAACTGTAAAATGCTAAAATACTGGTACAGCAGTGATTTAACAAAGAAATCTTTGGTAGATTACATGCTGTATGACTGGGAAATGAAGAGAAGTGTCAGAGATATAAAGGTAATACCATCAGAGGCCTTAGATAGCGATCACAGAATACTTGTAATGAACCTGGGAGTTGTTAAGGATAGCAAGAGGACAGAGTACCAGGAAAGGAGAATCAAAGTATGGAAACTCGAGGAAAAGGAAGTCAAGGAAGAATTCCAGAAGATAAGAAGGGAAAGGATGCCAACAGACAATCCTAAAACAGGGGAAGAGGAATGGAAGCAATTCAAAAACACAATGGTGGAAGCTGCAGTGGCAGTGTGTGGAAGAACAAGCAACAGAAAGCGGTGTAAAGAGACACCATGGTGGAATGAGAGAGTAAAAGAAGCTGTGGGAAGGAAGAACAAGGCTTTCAGAGTGTGGTTCCAGGAAAGAACTGATCTGGCAAGGGAAGATTATAAGATAAAGAAGAAAGAAGCAAACAAGATTGTCGCAGGGGAGAGGAAGAAGTGGATGGTAAAGTGGACAGAGATGATGGAGGAAGACAGTAGAGGAAATAAGAAAGTACTTTATGGGATGGTCAAAAGTAAGAGAAGAGGTCTGCGAGAGGATGTGGTAATGATGGACAAAAACGGAAATGAGGTACACAACAAAGAGACACTCAAGAGAGTGTGGAAAGAGTACTTTGAGGATTTGCTGAATCCAAATGGTCATAGGGAGGAAGACAATGCATTGGAAGATGGAGAAGACAACACAGGAATGGAAAAGGACCTGACTTGGAGAGAACTGGAGATGGCTATAGACAAGATGAAAGGAGGAAGGGCACCGGGTGTGGATGAAGTGAGTGTTGAAATGGTGATGGCAGCATGGGAGGTTGGGAAACAGTGGCTGTACCATGTGATGAGGGTGATATGGAAGGAGAAAAAGACCCCAGAAGATTGGAAGAAAGGATTAATTGTCCCAATATTTAGGAAAGGAAGCAGAAAGGAGTGCAGAAATTACAGGGGAGTCACACTCATATCTCACTGTGCCAAGATATATGAAAAGATATTAGAAAGTAGAATACGAACCAAAGTGGAGAGAAAATTGAGAGAGGAGCAGTATGGATTCAGACCTGGGAGATCAACAGTGGATCTCATATTTTCAGTGAGACAGCTCCAGGAACACCACTATGAATTTGGAGAGGATCTATTGATGGCCTTCCTGGACATCGAAAAGGCCTATGATAGTGTGTGTAGGGAGAAGGTTTGGGAAGCAATGGAAAACATGGGAGTGGAAAATGGGACTGTAGGCAGAGTGAAGGAGATGTATTGTGGAAGTGTTAGTTGTGTAAAAGTTGGAGGGGAAAGAACAGACTGGTTCAGACAAATGAGTGGCCTGAAACAGGGTAGTGCGCTGTCACCCCTTCTCTTTATTGTGGTTATGGACGAGGTAATGACACGGATAGCAGGAAAGATAGGAGAAGATAAGATGAAAGCAATGGTGTTTGCAGATGATCTCATGGTCTGGGGAAACAAGGAGGAGGAAATTCAGGAGCAACTGAAGGCTTGGGAAGAAACAGTGGGAGAGTACGGATGGAAGTTCAACATCAGTAAATGTGAGATCCTGTTAACGACCAGGAAAAAGGACAGACCAATGAGTGGGATAACACTTGGAGGTGGACAGCTGAAGAAGGTGGAAAGTCTCAAGTACTTGGGAAGTCTAGTGGAGGAAAATGGGAGAAATGACAAAGAGATTACGGAACGTGGCAGACAGGCAGAAGTATTTCTGAGAAGCATTAGGAGCTTAGTGTGGAATAAAGATGTCCCACAAAAAAGCAAGGAAGTGTTATACAGAAGCTACTATATCCCGATACTGACCTATGCTTCAGAAACGTGGACAATGAAGAAAAGAGACATAAGCAGAATACAGGCAGGTGAAATGAAGTTCCTGCGAAGTAGGATCGGAGTAACAAGAAGAGACAGGTTGAGGAATGAAAAGGTCAGGGAAATGGTGAAAGAGGAGCCCTTGCAAGGTAGGATTGAGACGTCAAGACTGAGGTGGTATGGACACTTAACCCTAGAACTGCTGCAGGTTTATCTGTCAAATGCTGCAGTAAATTCCCATAAAGTACACACTAAAGGAATTTGGTATCTGTAAGCATACTGTGTTCATAAATATGACTTATCATACAGCAATAGAAAGCTGAAAGACTGTTCTATATTATATTGATATAGGTGAATCATTCAGACTCGTCAGTTTGAATTAATCATAAAAAGTATTTTATAAAAAATAAAAAAATAAAAAAATATTTACTTTTCTGCTCTAGAAAACCATATTGACGAGTTAAATGTTCGTCAGAGACATCATAAATGAAAAGTTCTTAGTTTTTTGTTACACATTCAAGAACCAGTTTCAAATAATTCCTGTTATTTACTAAAAAGAAAATTATTTTTACAAAAATATGACATTTCTCTATTTTGAAGTACATAATCAGCGCGCGATTACGGGGAGGCAAGTTCACAGGACCAGGATGATGAGCGATAAACGGTACATTTTTACCTGGAAAGTCACTTTCTTCGGGTTGAATATCAGTCTAGTTCACACTTACCCCTTCACGGCTAACATTAGGCATATGTACAGGGTCTGTCGGAACATGATAAACATCGCTTGCATTGATGGGGATTTCCATAACTTGCGTGACATCCTGTTCGCCAGTATCACTGCCACTACTTTCACCATCTTCATTTTCATACGAATCCACACAATAATCACTGTCATCGTCCATTCTATCACACGAATCGTCAAAAACCAAGTGCTCAATTTCTGAATCGTCTACATAGTTGGCGGCCATTTTGCTCAATGCAACTTCAATATCAACATGGAAATACTTCCACTTCTGCAGCCAAATAATAGCTTGCATACTGTCATTTGTTTGCCAAATACTTACACTACGAAAGATAAAAGCATCGGGAACCAGCATGATTTGAAATTAGTGCCATCTGAAGGCTAACAGTAGTACTATATTTGAATTCCAAGACCGTCTTTCAGAGAGACGGTCGCACTTGATTAAACAACACACCGTCTTCCTGGAAGACGGTCCGCAGTTCTAGGGTTAAAGAGAATGGATGAGAAGAGGATTCCCAAGAGGATACATGAGATGCAGATGCAGAAGAAACGACCAAGGGGAAGACCAAGAGATAGATGGCTGAAAGGAGTGGAGGAATGTGTCAAGAAGAGAGGCGAGGACTGGACCAGAGTGACAGCGGAGAGGTGGTGGGAAGAAAGGACTAAGTGGCGAGGCTTATGTTCCAAACAGACCCAGCCTGGGGCTGGAAACTGTACAAGATGATGATGATGAAAATGCTAAAATCTATGTTACAATGTATAGCAGTTACAACAATGACACTTATGGTAGTGAACTGGAACACAACTTTTTCACAGTATTTGACACATGACCAATGAATCCACATAATGCAAATAAAATTTTATGACTATGCTGGTGTGTTATGTGGCACTGTGAATTACAAATGCTTGTTTATTTATTAATGTAGACCATAGTGGTGCATGTTACTTTACGTAGTGTGCTGTCAGAACACAACATTGATATTTGACCACACAGTACATTTTATGGTGTAGTGGTTAGCATTGTCATCTACCACCGCGTAGACCCAGGTTCGTTTCCCAGTATTACCAAGAAATTTAATTCAGGTGTGAGATGCTAGAATGGTATTAATGGACATGCAAGTCACCTGAGTCGTGTCAGTTTTGAAGCGTTGTTTAAGGCCAGTGGGCTAAACGAGTTTACAACCTTTCAGTTGACCACCCTAATTTTACTGCATGATGAGTACACGAGATTTAATTAACTATGCTTATAAATGTTAGAGAAAGTAGGCTGTCTGTTTTTTGCTGAACATCTTATTGTTTATATAATGCTCGTGTTCATAAAATTCGATGAATACGGAACAAACAAAGCCTCCGTGGTTTAGGCGGCAGCACGCTGGCTTCTCACCACTGGGTCCGTGGTTCAAATCCCGGTCCCTCCATGTGAGATTTGTGCTGGACAAAGCGGAGGCAGACAGGTTTTTCTCCGGGTACTCCAGTTTTCCCTGTCAACATTTAATTCCAGCAACACTCTCCACTGTCATTTCATCTCATTCATTTAATCATTGCCCCAGGGGAGTGCGACAGGCTTCGGCAGCCGGCACAGTTCATATCCTCGCCGCTAGATGGGGACTTCATTCATTCCATTCCCTGACCTGGTCGGTCGACTGGAAGCAGGCTGTGGATTTTCACGGGACAAACAAGGTTTGTTTCCTGTAGAGGCCAAGTAAGTTTGACTATTTGGTCTGTGTTAACGACCCTGTATTGTTTATGTTATGCTTTATGTCTCCAGTATTGAGGACCTCGCTCCCTGGCTGCAATGAAGAGGAGATCAGTGAAGCCTTTCAACATGTCATTGCTCCAAAGAAATGCCAATTGGACTCCCTTTACAAACCTCCCAAGAAAAAAAAGAAAGTGGTGGTGGATGTTGAAAATTTCATTCCATACGCTGCTCCTGATCGCCATACAGAACAAGGGTAAGAGGCCAGAGCATCAGTTTGTGTGATTAGCTTACTGTTCAAGCTGGAAAATAGAAACCCATAGAACAGATGGTCTAATAAAAATGTATGTTTGAACTGAAAACGAAACGCTTGTGTAAAATCCTAAAAACCATCATACTGAATTAATAAGTACTAATATTTGTGTGCATGTAAAAGATGAGGGCCCAGTTGTCGAGCATTGAGTTAGCACCCGTTATTGACTCGATCTAAGTACCGTATTAGCTCCAATCATTTTCCCTGTCATATATTTGCCCCCTCCCTTTTGTGAGGTGCAAAATTTAACTTGAATATTTGCTATTTAATTTCCTCCCTTTATTATTCAGGCCATCAAGATTTATGTGATCTATGGTCCTCAGTTCTGATATTTATTAAATGCTAACAGTAACTCTAAAATCTTATTGATTGCCCAGAGCAGAATTGGCATTTTTAATATTCCAGTTATGTTAGTGATGCTACCATTGTTATCTTATATGGAATTCTGAAGACAATACATGCTCTACAGTACACACAAGATGCTCCGTCCACATTGTATAATTCATGCAAATTTCTAAAAGATAAAGTGCAATTTTTGTCTGTAATATAGTTTCCAACCATTCATATATTATGGCAAATGTCTTTACTTCCACCACTTTTGTAAAGTTAAAATTACCTGAGTTACGTTACCGTATTTGGAAACATATTTTTAAAGTATCTTGGGGAATTACATCACCATTTCAATTAATGAATATGTGTATTTACAGTGTGATATATCGATATACAGTCTCAATTCGGTTTGAATAATGTGGTGATGTTTGCTGGATATTTGTATCTCATCGGTAACCTGTATGTCGGAATAACAAAAGTGTTCATCGTTAATATTTATGAAACCAATCTTTGCTCTAATATTCCATATTTTCACATCGTAACTAATTCATGGGAGGTTGCTAAGGTAGTATATTCTGGTGGGAGCTAATTTTCTCAACCTCAAGCACAAATGTTAAACTGAAGTTAAAACTTTGCTGGGAAATTGTGAATAATAAATGTATGATGATGATGATTATTATTATTATTATTATTATCTATAATATCCCATCAATATGCTACAACTTAGTCTACAAGATACGAATTTCACAATCAAGTAATCTAACTGTGATAAAAATAGCCTAACAATACAAGTATCCAGTAATACTGCCTTCTGTATTCTGGCAATCAGGTGTTTCATTTGCAATTCCTCCACAGCCATTACCAACACCTTTGGAACAACTCCCGTGGAAGAGATCACTACTGGTAAAATTCTCATGCATTTTAGTCCCCATAGTTTTGGTATTTCTTCTTATTATTATTATTGTTATTACATGGAGAAAAGTGGGAATTTGAATAGTTTTGCTAGAAGCAGCTGACACGACAGACTAGCTGTTGCCATGCCGTGAATTGTTATGAAGCAGGTAGGCCTACAGTGAGGGTTGGAAAACCGAAAGGAGAGGTGGCTTTAAAACTCACTCTCCGTTCATCTACTCCAACTCTTAGAAGATGAGATACATAGAAATAGGTTTCATTGCAGGTTGTTTTGTTCCATGGCACATAATAACAAGTCAGATTTTAAGAAATTAATATTCAATCTTTTTCCGTGATTTCATCTCTCTGATTTAATGTAAAATGGCATATATTTGACGGAAGTAATGAAATCTACTAATATAAGATACAGTAGATCACCTGACCATCTCCAATTCTCATAGTGTCAACGGGAAATACGAACCAGTAAGTCAATATTAATACTGCTTAATTCTTCTTCGTTCATGGTATTCACAAATGACTACATTTTGGACAATATTCTTATAACCTAAATTAGTGTGTTTAAAATAGGCTGCCCTTTTGTAATTGAATCGGTCGGAGCTGAAAAACATTAAGTAAACAAGTAGTTCCGTGAAGAACTATACAGCCTATTTTCATATATCCTACTTATGTTAATTGCCTCTTTATACATACAAAATTTCAGTTTGATTGCTGTAATAGATTCGTAGATATTGAGAACCGACTAAATATTTCGGATGGTCGCCATGTTGGATTTTATAAATGTAGGTCCTAGAGTTATGTACTTGTTACATGAAGATTATTGTGTACATGTAGCATTCAAACTTCAATCGCATTATTAGGACACATGAAGTAACAAGGAGATTTTAAAATTTCGCACAGCTGCCATTTTGTGGTTATGGAAACAATTGAAATAAATTAGATGCCAGTGAATTAACATCGTATAAGGATTTACTGGTTAAATTGCGAGAAACGTCCATGTGAATATTTATACTTCGCGTCGCCGCCATGTTGGATTTGTGATCACCAGGTTATTTTAAGTCCTATAGGTGAACTTAAGTTCATAGTCCCTATGAACATTAAAAAATTCAGTTTGATTGTTATAATAGATTCGTAGATATTCAGAGCCGTCTAAATATTTCGGATGGTCGCCATGTTGGATTGTTAACCCTCTTAGTGCCAAGCCATTTCCTGAAATACTTGCTAAGAATGCCAAGCCATTTTCAATGGTCATGCAGACTATTCGAAACAAAAAACATAAATACCACATTTCCAATGATAGAATCATTATTTTTGCTTTCCATTATAACCAATACCTCATTCTTTCATACCTTATGTTCACAAAAGTAAATATGGCATCTAAACCTTCTTAATTGAGGTTATTCTGACAACTGTTCAATTTTTCATTTCTTGTGTGTAAAAAATCAGTTTTGAGCCTAAATTGACACCTAAGAGTCATATTCGAAGAAACACTACGTTTCCAGCTGTAGCATGTTCTTAGCTACATCTGAAGGCAGAAAACTTCAACAAGTAGAAAACAACTGCACCGCAATTTTGGCGGGAACGTGCGTGATTTGGGGAGCGCAAAGGGAGTGAATACAAACTCAAACCTATCGCGTAACGGACTTTGAAAGAAAAAAGTAAACACCGCACAGGCAAGCTTGAAACCTCACCTTTCCAACAGTATGAAATAATCACCGACATATGCCTACAGAAATCTACAAATACAAGATAAACAGCACGCCGATAGAATCGGCTTTGGCACTTTTGGCGCGAACAGCGAGAGCCGATCTGATCGGCGCGTGGCACTGAGAGGGTGAAATGTATAGGCCATAGAGTCATGTACCATTAAAGGAAAATTATAGCGTAGGTTCATTATTCAAACTTTCACATCGATCGCATGATTACGACACAAGAAATAAAAACTTAATTTTAAAATTTGCAAAGCTGCCATCTTGAGGTTATGTAAACAATTGAACTAAATTAGACACCAGTGTATTACAATGTGTATAAACATTTCCTGTACCAGAATTCATTGCGTTTGGAACATTAAATCGCGAGAATGGTCTATTTAAAATTTTCTAATTCGCTTGGCCGCCATGTTCGTTTTGTAGTTAACCGGTTTTTGAAAGTCTTATAGATGAACTTCCAGTAGTGCCATTTATCTCGGTACAAAATTTCAGGGTGATAGCGCTAATAGTTTCAGAGATATAGAATACCGGTGAAATATTTTGCACATCCGCCATCTTGTGGTTATGTAAACAATTGAACCAAGTTAGATGTCGGTGCATTACAATGTGTATAAACATATACTGTACCAAGTTTTATTGCGTTTGGTTGGTTAAATCGCGAGAAACGTCTATTTAAAAGTAGCAAATTCGCATGGCCGCCATGTTGGTTTTGTAGTTACAAGTTTTTCAAAAGTCACATAGGTGAACTTCTAGTAGTTCCCTTTATCACCGTAAGAAAATCCAGGGAGATATCGGGAATAGTTTCGGAGATATTGAATGCTGGTGAGATATTTCGCACAGCCTCCATGTTGGATTGGTGAGACGTAACAAAATTTGAAGGGCACGGTCGGGGTCGTCCGGAATAATGGTATGAACTTACAGAGTTTCATTGAAGTATTGACCCAAGGACCTTGGAACGGCATAGAAAAGAATTAAGTCAGCCTTCTGTTTGAGCCAGAAACCACTGCTATAGTCCGGGACACCTTAAATAATTTACTAGAAAACCAACATGGCCGCCACATTTGGTGTTGCCAACCTACATCATTTAACACCAAAAAGTCAGCACACACGTCCTTGTAACACGTACGCAAATGTTCTAAACTACGTAAAGGCCCTTTACATTTTACATTAAGTTGTGAAGCAGTCCTTGCTCAAGTTAGGGTCATCTTGGTCATCAGTCCTCAACAGTCTAACTCTTAAGCAGTATTATGGTAGTGAAGTTAACTTAAATTAAATTAGCTCTTCTAGATAGATTTTTCAAGCATCATATAAAATGCATAAGAACAGAAACATGTTCATTTCTTCTTATAGGCTACATTTTTATAATTAGTCCGAAAATGCAGACTATTCTGTGTAAAGACGAGTGTTCAGAGAAGGATTTAGGAGTAGGAGAGAAATAGAGTAATGGGGTACATATTAGCTTATTATTTCTTTATTTTTGATAAGTACCATACTCATTTCTTGCATGTATAGGCCTGCATATATGGAAGCAGAATTGAGACAAGCTATTGAAAGCCTATTGGCAAATCCCTATTGAGATGCAAGAAGTTCAGATGAGGATTGGGATTAAATTAGGAACCATCCCGGTATTTGCCTGGAGTAGAAGTGCGGGAACCTCTTCCAAGATGGCTAAGATGGGAAGCGAACCCTCCTCTTCTCAGTTTTGCATCACGAGGCTTAGTGTGCCTTATTTCTTGGCAGACCAACCAGGACCAACTGCCAAAAAAAAAAAAATGCTAGCGGCACAGCGCGAGATGGTTGGTAGAATACTCTCCTGACCTTTTGTCACCTGGCAAATTAAAAGCCACTTGCAGAAAATTCACTGACAAATTGACTTGTTAAATACATGCGTTGAAAGGCAAGCTTTATCGACGGAGTAATACACAGACCGGCAAAAAAAAACTGGAAAAGTTAAAATTGTAATATAAATAGTATAAAATTAGCCATGAAAAGGATGTAATCACATTTTAAAAGCTTTTCAAGCATTAGAACACACATCTGAAACATCCGTGCATAGTAATTGATAATATGACATTTCTTAGGGTGGTTTAATACCACCAATTACCCAATCTTTGATGGCAGGAAGCGCACTGTAAACATTTAAGGGTTATGAGTGTTGCCGCTCGCTTATTGTTGTTCTAGGAATAACAACTGGCATTTGTTGAACATGAGCAGTGGGCCTCTGTTCTCTTCACTGACGAGAGTCGTTTTAATCTTAGACCTCCTGATGGAAGAGAATGAATGTGGAGAAGGCGCGGGGAGAGGTACAGCCCTGTTGCTTTCTCCTCCAGGACTCCATTTGGAGGTGGCTCAGTTATGGTGTGGGGTGGCATCAACGTTATGGCCCGCACTGAGTTGGTTTGCATCGATCACGGGACACTCAATTCCCAAAGGTACATCGAAGAGATCCTGATGAACCATTTGAACCCTTTGCGCCTTTCATTGGTCAGGATTTCATGCTGATGCAGGATAATGCCCTCATACTGCTCGCTGTGTTGTATAATATCTGCAGGAAGTGGGGATTCAAACCCTGGACTGGCCAGATCGTAGTCCTGACTTAAACCCCATCGAACATGTACGAGATATGCTTGGAAAGAACATCAGACAGTGTGACCCCACCACCTTGGCACAACTGAGAACATCGCTGCTGGAGGAATGGGATCGCACCCCGGCAAATGTCATTCGACGAGTTGTGAACAGTATGCCTGAGCGTTTACAAGCTGTCATAGACGCTAAGGGTGGAAACACTTGTTTTTAGTGACCAGTGGTGTTGTACAGTGCAAACATTAACACTGTTTTGTTTGAAAAAAAAAAGAAGAAGAAGAAGAAGAAAAACAAAAGAACATTACTAAAATAGAAAATTGTAAGATTTGCAAAAATATGTAACGAAATTTGTGAGTTAAAGCGTTTTGTAAAACAGGTTTCAGTATTTTCTGTAGCCAACCATCTAAAATTTACATGAATAATGCAAATATTGGAAAACCGATACATTTTAGTGGAATAAATTAAGAAATTACATAAAATAATAGCCTGTCTTCAAACAGAAATGTTCTAGGCAAAACGACATACGTACCGTAATAGAGGTAACACTTCAGGAGTGATGAACAAAGTAGAATACTTAAATTAGCCTAAATAGCTTGTGTAATGATGAATAATAATGTGATGGTTATTATCTCCTGATGGGAGTGAATCTGCACCATATCAAGTTCCACAGTTGGACAACCATAAGCAATGGTCATTCACCTGAAGTACTGTGGTGAAACCACTATTAGACATTTATACCGGGTGGGCGCCATCGTGTCCAATTACCATTAGGACATCGAAATATACCTATAATCAGACTTACCATTATTTACCTCAGCTATATAGACTCTCTTTCACTCAGCTCGGGGGAAACATCCAGCTTCTAACCAAATGATATATACTAAGAGAGGACAGGTTCGGTATTATAGCTAAATCTATCTACAAGAATTGAACACGGAAACTGAATTTAATTATAATAAAAAGATCAGTTTGAGTCTATAGTCGATACTATGCGAAAAAGGCGAATTGCTTTTTTTTGTCATATCTCACGCCTGCCGGGTACCAGACAATTAAAAGTATTATTTAATTATTTTTTCAAAAGTAAAACAAAGAACTCTTGGTTTATGGAAATTCAAAATGATCTGGATGAACTCGGCTTGACAATGTCCCAAATTGCTAACAAAGATGAGAAGAATATCTTGAAAAACAAGAACATCCGACTTCCCTTAAAAACCTGTACCCGCAAAACTTACACCATAAGCGATGCAGAGAGAGCGGCAAGGTCGACTAGAATGAAAATGTTTTGGGATAAGAAGAAAAATAAGAAGCTGAATCTTTAATATTGTTTTTGAGATATGTATATACTTGTTTTGGTTAAGTGCTCCAATGAGGGCGTAACATATGTAAATAGATAAATAAAAAGATCAGTTTTAAAACACATGCTAATGGAAGACATAGACTTTACTATTAACGTGGGGACTAAATCAAGACGAAGTGGAGACATATTACTTTAACTTATTGCAGAATTAAAATGAATTTACAGTTACTTTGCCCAAAGAAAGATTGATTAATTTAGAAAGAAAAATAGAGAGATATGTCATGTCATATACGCTCACCAGTGCTGACTTCATGGTCGGAAATGCTCAACCTCGAGCAAATCTGTTGTCTTCTGTACGAGATCGCCAACATCTTCTTGAAAATTCTTGATATGTAAAATTATAGAGTTGCGTGAGATGAAGTACTAGCTTCAAGAATCCCATTTATGACAACAGCCAAAGACACAACTGTTATCATCAATATGCATGAACGAGATATGTTCCCAGCATACTGCAACTGTAATAGTTTATGAGCTCAGTGATGCTCAAAAGTAGACTAGACTGACCATCAACATGATAATCGAGTCTGATTACAGAAAAAGAATCAAAAATGGAGTGACTCTCCGTCCCCGGGTTGAGTCTTTTAAAACTTCTCGATATCCCTCTCTCCAGCACCCATCACACGTGGTCGTAGGCCAATCTCTTCTTGCGATGCTGTCCCCCAAGTCTCCCACTCCATCAAATTGGGTTGTCGTCAATGTTCTGATTTGCTCAGGGGTAGCGTGGCTCCGATTCTGGGAATCGCAGGTCTTATAGCCTAATAAGGAAATGCTGTACGTTGAAAGCCTAGTTTCTCTTGTACTCAGTAAGCTTGACCTCACATGAACCAAGTTCGTGGAAAAGCGCCTCAGAGAGGCGTCAGTCCTTGTCTGCTCCAATTCTGGGAAAGCGCCCCGCTGTTCCTATGGTCGAGAATAACTTGAGTTGTGACATCTACTCTGCCTGGCTAAATGACTTAAAATCTCGGCTTCCTGCTCAATCTTGCCCTCGCGCTAAATTTATAGTATTCGTATATCGAAAATCTTCCATTAGCTCCAATTGAATATAAACATAATAAAATACCCTCTCCTTCCATATAAATTGATATCAAAAATAATTACACTGAAAAGTTAAAATTAAAATTACGTGGGTGGTTATTATGTATCCCAACGTTCATGTATGTTGATTAAACTATCATATCACAGCACCAACTATGGAAATATCCCATTCGCCCCAGTTTATCGTGCGAATTTGCTAGGTAAAATCGATACGATAAACTAAAGACACATCATCAAAAAAAAGTAATACATATACAGTATATATATACATAACCCTTCACAAAAAAAAACATATAAATCATCCTTAAATACAAATTTCCCTCTCCTCGGTCCTTCATATCAGTGTTTGTTCATTGATCAGGCACATCGTGCCTATACGAGTTATTTTTTTAAACAATTTGCGGTATATGCCGCTAGTTATAAAAAAATATGTTGATAGACCCTTAAAAAAACCACTGCACACGAGATACTTCTTGTGTTGCCTTCATACTATCGCATGATAGGTTTATTCTCCGTTTTCTGCGGTTTCCTTCACTCCCTACGTGAAAAATTGATTGAGGCTTCTTGGAGATTCGCTACAATACAAGTGTTATAAATCTCACTTCTCCAGAATTCAAATCATTATGCTTTATACCAACACGAGATCACACTGTAACTTTATGTTACGACACTTTCACACGTCTGGTGAAACGTTTCTGACCCCTTGCCATATTCTCTGTAAAGAATTTACATACAAGGTACTACTGAAAGAAAATACAAAATATAGAAGTATCTATAATCCGATTAATATTTCTGTGCATGTTATATCAACAAAGTATCCCTTTAAATATATCTCGTGTCACATTACCTGTTGTGTACACTTCAGAAATACCCGTATCTCAGTGCTGGACTACCAATTAGTCCATCTCTTTAAATGTTTACTTCTCCCTAAATTCAGGTCAACAGCCGTATGCTAAATATGTCCTATATTATTTACACCATTACCTTTGCTCCTGTCTCTTATTTGATTGAGACAAACACCTTCGTCCTGCCTTGTCTGACCAGAGCTAATTATGTGTTCTCCAACACGCTCTTGCATACACAGTTCTGACGTCACCTTACCTGAGTCAGAATGTCTGTCACATGTAAACTGTTTATTATTATTATTATTTCATAAAAAAATAAAACTTAGCAAATTTTACACTTCTGTACACAGTATACCATCTTTCATATCCTTATGATATGTATCTCCTCAGACTATTGATATTGTACGATCCGTATAGTTGTATACCTTCCTCGTTTTTAAGAACCCTTTATGACACTATAAATCTTACCTTTTCACACTTAAGTGCTAATTTAAAATGAGCGTACCTCTACCTGAAATTTGAACTTCCCTTCTGCTGTAAGGGCCGTTATAAATGAATTTACATACTGGCTATTCGAGTATTCAATCATGCCATCTTCTAGCATCTGATCTATTTGCTGTTGAACTGCCTCTTGATACCTAAAAGGAACTGGATATCTATGTCCAACGAACACAGAATAATTATGCACGTTTAACGTATGTGTGTAACAATTGGCCTTGCCAATTCTCTCCTCAAAAATCCTCTTGTTGTCTAGCAACACCTTATAAAGTTGAACACTTCGTTGCTCTCCTAAATCATCACTAAATGCTGCAACCCGCAAGGAATCTTCTAAAGACCTGTACGTTTGCACATTACCCACAAAAAATAATGGTGCAGGTTCTATACCCATAGATACCTGACCGACCTCCTCGGCACTACTGGCCGACACCACCGTACTCAACGTACACACCTCTGACGTCACTCCACACTGCTTACCTGGGTTGTTAAACGGTATACAGTAATTATTTCCTTTTCGTTCCAATTCATCTTAACACACTCTTGTTCATAGCATAATTGAGCTGAATATCTACTAAGCCAATCTGAACCAACGATCAGTTCATATACTAGGTTCGGTATAATTAAATAGGCCAGCCTCTCAATGTGACCGTCAATTTCTAACTCAACCAGTACTTGTTTAGAAATTTTCCCAACAGCAGTAATAACATAAGTAGATTTAATGGGCATCTCCTCAAAATGGTACCTCTCTCCTTCATTTTAGAATAAAACATGGCACTCAAAGAACTCCGTGCGCATCCTGAATCAAATACAGTAATGCAAAAACGGACGCCCCAGACACACAGACTTTGGCCACAGGATATACAATTTTACACTCACTTACTTCCTGAACATCTGTTAACTCCCTTAGTAAATCACTTTTCACATCTAGGCCAACATTTATTACAATATACATAAGAGTACCGGTTGGCGACACAACCTACCGTACTGCAACGCTACAAAAATGTTCTACTTGTGATTATTACTTCCTTCGCTCTCCCGACTTTATCTCTTTCTCTTTTTATCGTTACTCTCTCTTCTCTCCTTACTATTATTGTTTCCCCTTCCTCTGTACTACACCTATCAATGGTGACCTTACAGTTCGCTTCACCTCCTCCTGTCCCGTCCATCTCGGCTACTATTTCCATCCACCCCTCACTATGTTCTTTCTCTCTTTCTTTCAGTCTGGCTACCATCTCCTCTAAGAAATTACCATTATTCTGCACTTTCTTTCTACCCCTATGATTTCTATCTTCCTGCCTCCCCTCAATGCCTATGCTACCACCTTGCACCATTTCTTGTACTAAATCACTTTTATTCTGTTTTTTTCTCTTACTGCTCGAGTTCCTGATTTCAGCTTTCTGCCCTTCATGTTCTTTAACTATCTCTTTCTGATTGTGGCCTAACATACGCTTCTCCACTTTCGCTAATCTCATACTAACTTCCTCTATACTTGCTTTAAAGCTGTCCCTAATTTGCAAATTCTCGTCATCTATTACTCTTTGCATCCTAATTTCCTGATTGCTTAATGCTTTCCTTACTTTACCTATCTCCAATCCTATTCTTTCTCTAGTCTTTTTATCTTCTTTCTTATTATGTTCCAGAATCTCTGCCCTTACTTCCTGCACACTCGCTACCACCTGTTGACTAATCATGTCTACTTTATTTTCTATAATTTCAATCTTCTTCTCAACTTCTTCCACTATCGTTTCTCTGAACTCTGACCAATTTTCCTTCATTTTCTCACACTCCCTACGCACCTCCTCGTTACTTTCCACTACCTTGTCTACTCTTTTGTTTAATTGCTCAATTTTATTATTAGTTTCCGCCCTACACTTATCTAATTTAATGTTAATTGCTCTATTATCATTCTCCATTTGAACATTAGTCGCTTCCAATTTAGAATTAGTCGCTTCCATTTTAGAATTAGTAGCATCCAATTTATTATTGATTTCAATATTATTCACCCTCATCTCCTCTTTAATTTCTTTCTTAGTAGCTTCCAATTTATTGTTAGTAGAATCCAATTTATTATTGATTTCAATATTATTAGTTTTCATAGTATTATTAATTTCTTTCTTAGTAGCATCTATATCATTTTTAATTTGCATGATTAAGGCCATAATCCCCTCACTAGAACTCTGAACACTTTCCTTATCAGCTCCACTCTTTGGAAATACCTCCGTTATTTCCATTGAGCTCGTTCCCTCCGGACTGCCCTCATTAATAGCTTCCACATTCCTCTCTTTCTCCTCACCACTCGTAACCTGACCGCCTCTAAGTTTCATATTTTCCTCTTCACCCGACATTATGACACAGCACACAGACTATATATATCCCAAAACAACACACACACTGCACAGAAATAAAAAACCTTTCCTCTCTCTATAAATACCACTGGTTTTCAGCCTCACGTTGGGCGTACAAATGTGATGGTTATTATCTCCTGATGGGAGTGAATCTGCACCACATCAAGTTCCACAGTTGGACAACTATAAGCAATGGTCATTCACCTGAAGTACTGTGGTGAAACCACTATTAGACATTTATACCTGGTGGGCGCCATCATGTCCAATTACCATTAGGACATCGAAATATACCTATAATCAGACTTACCATTATTTACCTCAGCTATATAGACTCTCTTTCACTCAGCTCGTGGGGAAACATCCAGCTTCTAACCAAATGATATATACTAAGAGAGGACAGTTTCAGTATTATAGCTAAATCTATCTACAAGAATTGAACACGGAAACTTAATTTAATGAAATTGAATTTAATTATAATAAAAAGGTCAGTTTTAAAACACATGCTAATGGAAGACGTAGACTTTACTATTAACGTAGGGGCTAAATCAAGACAAAGCGGAGATATATTACTTTAACTTATTGCAGAATTAAAATGAATTTACAGTTACTTTGCCCAAAGAAAGATTGATTAATTTAGAAAGAAAAACGGAGAGATATGTCATAATGTCATATACGCTCACCAGTGCTGACTTCATGGTCGGAAATGCTCAACCTCGAGCAAATCTGTTGTCTTCTGTACGAGATCGTCAACATCTTCTTGAAAATTCTTGATATGTAAAATTATAGCATTGCGTGAGATGAAGTACTAGCTTCAAGAATCCCATTTATGACAACGGCCAAAGAAACAACTGTTATCATCAATATGCATGAACGAGATATGTTCCCAGCATACTGCAACTGTAATAGTTTATGAGCTCAGAGATGCTCAAAAGTAGACTAGACTGACCATCAACATGATAATCGAGTCTGATTACAGAAAAAGAATCAAAAATGGAGTGACTCTCCGTCCCCGGGTTGAGTCTTTTAAAACTTCTCGATATCCCTCTCTCCAGCACCCATCACACGTGGTCGTAGGCCAATCTCTTCTTGCGATGCTGTCCCCCAAGTCTCCCACTCCATCAAATTGGGTTGTCGTCAACGTTCTGATTTGCTCAGGGGTAGCGTGGCTCCGATTCTGGGAATCGCAGGTCTTATAGCCTAATAAGGAAATGCTGTACGTTGAAAGCCTAGTTTCTCTTGTACTCAGTAAGCTTGACCTCACATGAACCAAGTTCGTGGAAAAGCGCCTCAGAGAGGCGTCAGTCCTTGTCTGCTCCAATTCTGGGAAAGCGCCCCGCTGTTCCTATGGTCGAGAATAACTTGAGTTGTGACATCTACTCTGCCTGGCTAAATGACTTAAAATCTCGGCTTCCTGCTCAATCTTGCCCTCGCGCTAAATTTATAGTATTCGTATATCGAAAATCTTCCATTAGCTCCAATTGAATATAAACATAATAAAATACCCTCTCCTTCCATATAAATTGATATCAAAAATAATTACACTGAAAAGTTAAAATTAAAATTACGTGGGTGGTTATTATGTATCCCAACGTTCATGTATGTTGATTAAACTATCATATCACAGCACCAACTATGGAAATATCCCAATAATTGTGGAAATGATGTCCTAATAGATGTTTTCTCCTTCGCTGTCTCTAACCCACCCGCTATCCCCTTTACAACACGACTTATATACTGTAGGGAAATTTCAGATTAATTCTGTACAACATATCACTCTTTTCCTTTTCACTTTCACTTTGATAATATATCATTTTCATACCATATTTCATCTTTTGGCAGGGGGGGAGGCTTTGTCAATTGTAACTACTAACCTTGATCACTTCTGCACCGGATATATGTGCTAAATCACTTAAATATGTGTTTTTATTTATTGTATTTTTAACCACTGCAGCCATGTTCGACAGCATATTTAGTATGTGAAACTGCTGCAGCAATCACATTGACATCATTAGTTACCAACATATCCAATACAAAATAGGCCTACATTAGACGACACATTGTAACGCTTTCACTTTGCTCCACGTTGAGCGTACAAGTGTAATGTTTATTAATGCCCCATTTTGGTAGCGCCAAGTGTAGCAGTTTGACTGCCCCTAACTGTTGGGTGATAAATGTAACTGTTTACCTTTGCCTAAGCTATGTTGTTTTAATGGGCACCAAGACCTCAATGCAATGTTGAAATCTAAATTTGTATTTAACAACGTCTAGCTCTGGCAGAACACCTTCAAGACTCTATTCACTCAGATCGTGGTATGATTTGATCATTAACCCAACAAACAATTGTATCAGGAGAAGGAATTGGTCTATATCTAATGCTACCTACTGAAAGCAAAGATTGCATTGTAAAAGAAATGAATTTATTATATAAAACAAGAATAGCAAAATTAATAATAATAATAAGTTTAAAATTTAAATAGGAGCGTTGTGATTTGAATATTACCAATAGAAAATTACGTGAAAACGGAGTCTGATAAATTACTGATTTTACTCTTATTCCCAAGCTATGAAGTTATTGAAATATGAAATATAAAACAAAGAGAAATGAGAGATTGCGTATTTCTGCGTCATTCGCGCTTACCACTGGAAATAGCCGAAGCCTTTCCCTCGTACTGGATGATGCTGTGAGCTTCCCACAGTCTCCTGGACGTCGACATCTCCGTCGATATTTGATGAGATTCTGGTAGATTAGATAATTCTATGGTCCGTACATCGGACCCAAACACTCGTACAACCACACTGGTTAAGTTTTACAAAAGTTAGTCCTCCACTCCACGGAACATCGGAGCCACTCCCGCGTACAACCGTACTCGTTAAGTTCTATACAGATAGTCTTCGTTCCACGGAACATCGGAGCGACCCCCGCGTATGACCATACTCGGCAAGTTCTACACAGATAGTCCTCGTTCCACGGAACACTGAACGATATATGCACCCGCCGCAACCCCACTCTTCATCCAACTTCTAGCTTGCGTGGTCTCCACTGATTGGCTGAGCACGCCGCTACTTCCCCTCCTCCGGCTCATTACACACGGTGCGCGAGAGGGAGAAGTCGTTTTCCGTTCCATATATCCGCCTTTCCGTTCTGCTGCTACGCAGGATTGCGTCATGCTTCCCGACAAGATTAAGCGTGTACTTGAATTCCCAGTGAGTCACGTCTCTCGATATACCCTAACTGACGAAACTCCGTTAAATTCCGTAATCACATAACTTTCTATGATATTGTCATTCGTAATAATTTGCTTGATAGCGTTTTCTAAGACATAGAAAACCTATCTGTATGCTTATAATTTTTATAAAATGCTCCGAAAATATCTTAATAATAATTATAATAAATTAATAATAATAATAAATTAACATGAAAAATTCTCTTGGCTGAACAATTTGCCGCGTAAATAAATATAGAATGGCTTCCTACTGACTTATGCCAGTGGCATAAAAACCCCTCGAAAAACACGTTACAACATGTAATGTTGCAATTATGTGAGAAGAAAAAAAAGAATTAATCGGGCTCTTCTTAGTTAGACGGCTGTCTGGACGAAACCATTGGTCGCTACTTGGTTAGACGACAGTCTGGACGAAAATTACTGATTGCACTACTGGGCGTAAGCCCCAGGTTCGGTTTGTTTTGTATGTAGAACCATATTTACCACAGTAATGAACGCTGATCGCAAGGATTCCATGTTTCGAACTAATCGGCAAAACCAGCGCCCCAGTGCCTAAAAATTATTGGTCTTGGCACAAACCATTGGTTTGGATGAAAATTATTGATGCGTGTCTACCCCCACTGTGCGTGACAAAAACGGGGGTGGTGTTTGTATGGCGTAACGACCTAACAATTATTGGTCAGCCATCACAGCACTTTTCGATAAACGAAAACAAGCCATGAAATTAAGATTCATGCAATTAACATACAAATCCATGACACAAATCATAGTGTTCACAGCTGGTAGGAGAAACACAACAAGCAACTACGGCGTGTCACTACTCCAAAGGTTTAATGCTTATTCAGCACAAATAGCACCGAGTAAATATGACCAACTTGCCCACCACATTAATTCCCTTGGCAGCGCTGCCTAGCGATTGAAAAACACGATGGCGTTTGATGCTGGGAGTATGCTACTCTGAACTTTGCCTAGCAATTGAAAAACAGTCAACCTCCATCAAAATCTGGAAAATTTTCTACAGTAACTTATGTAATGTGACTAAGATACACGAGTTGAACATTTTATCGCTAAAGGGTGTTATTACATTTTCAGCAGTGTTAACATTATTGTTTGGCACTGGTCTTGCCTCTTAGTTCGAGCGTGGTGAACCCGGAATAAGGCTTTACATGCAAACCTAACCTGGGGCTTATACCCCAGACCCCCTTGCTTGTATTAAAAGCAGTAATTTTCATCCACACAGTCACCTGGCCTAGTAGCGGCCAATGGTTTCGTCCAGACAGTCGTCTATTCTAGAGTTCTATTTTTAGAGATGTGTTCTGACAGTTCGGCGGATAAGCCATTGAGCTGAAGGAAGCGGGTAATCATTAGAACCACTGGATGGATTTTGATGCGGTTTGCACTATTCTCGAGGGAGGTAATTTTAGAAAAAGTATTCACTTATGACCAAAGAAAGCCAATTTTGTATCCCACATGTTGGCAACAATGTGTGCGCATCGGTGTGTGCCTCTAGACAGTTGAACGAGATGCAAGCGCTGTTGGAACATGGCAGCCGTTTTTAAAGAGCAATATATAAAAACGCATATTTATGTACATATATCAAGTGCAGTAGTGACCAGGGTTCCTAATTTCAATACGTAATATCGCCCAGAAGATGAAACAAGCACACAAGGTATGTAAAAGTCACATTCATGCCCGATGCAAATGTAGAAGTCGCATTCTACTTTCATTCAGAATTAATACTACAAGTACGCTAGGCTATAGTTCATCATCATCATCATCATCTTGTACAGTTTCCAGCCCGAGGCTGGGTCTGTTTGGAACATAAGCCTCGCCACTTAGTTCTTTCTACCCACCACCTCTCCGCTGTCGCTCTGGTCCAGTCCTCGCCTCTCTTCTTGACATATTCCTCCACTCCTTTCAGCCATCTATCTCTTGGTCTTCCCCTTGGTCGTTTCTTCTGCATCTGCATCTCATGTATCCTCTTGGGAATCTTGTTCTCATCCATTCTCTTTAAGTGTCCATACCACCTCAGTCTTGATGTCTCAATCCTACCTTGCAAGGGCTCCTCTTTCACCATTTTCCTGACCTTTTCATTCCTCACCCTGTCTCTTCTTGTTACTCCGATCCTACTTCGCAGGAACTTCATTTCACCTGCCTGTATTCTGCTTATGTCTCTTTTCTTCATTGTCCACGTTACTGAAGCATAGGTCAGTATCGGGATATAGTAGCTTCTGTATAACACTTCCTTGCTTTTTTGTGGGACATCTCTATTCCACACTAAGCTCCTAACGCTTCTCAGAAATGCTTCTGCCTGTCTGACAGGTTCCGTAATCTCTTTGTCATTTCTCCCATTTTCCTCCACTAGACTTCCCAAGTACTTGAGACTTTCCACCTTCTTCAGCTGTCCACCTCCAAGTGTTATCCCACTCATTGGTCTGTCCTTTTTCCTGGTCGTTAACAGGATCTCACATTTACTGATGTTGAGCTTCCATCCGTACTCTCCCACTGTTTCTTCCCAAGCCTTCAGTTGCTCCTGAATTTCCTCCTCCTTGTTTCCCCAGACCATGAGATCATCTGCAAACACCATTGCTTTCGTCTTATCTTCTCCTATCTTTCCTGCTATCCGTGTCATTACCTCGTCCTTAACCACAATAAAGAGAAGGGGTGACAGCGCACTACCCTGTTTCAGGCCACTCATTTGTCTGAACCAGTCTGTTCTTTCCCCTCCAACTTTCACACAACTCACACTTCCACAATACATCTCCTTCACTCTGCCTACAGTCTCTTTTTCCACTCCCATGTTTTCCATTGCTTTCCAAACCTTCTCCCTACACACATTATCATAGGCCTTTTCGATGTCCAGGAAGGCCATCAACAGATCCTCTCCAAATTCGTAGTGGTGTTCCTGGAGCTGTCTCACTGAAAATATGAGATCCACTGTTGATCTCCCAGGTCTGAATCCATACTGCTCCTTTCTCAATTTTCTCTTCACTTTGGCTCGTATTCTACTTTCTAATATCTTTTCATATATCTTGGCACAGTGAGGTATGAGTGTGACTCCCCTGTAATTTCTGCACTCCTTTCTGCTTCCTTTCTTAAATATTGGGACAATTAATCCTTTCTTCCAATCTTCTGGGGTCTTTTTCTCCTTCCATATCACCCTCATCACACGGTACAGCCACTGTTTCCCAACCTCCCCTGCTGCCTTCACCATTTCAACACTCACTTCATCCCCACCTGGTGCCCTTCCTCCTTTCATCTTGTATATAGCCATTTCCAGTTCTCTCCAAGTCAGGTCCTTTTCCATTCCTGTGTTGTCTTCTCCATCTTCCAATACATTGTCTTCCTCCCTATGACCATTTGGATTCAGCAAATCCTCAAAGTACTCTTTCCACACTGTCTTGAGTGTCTCTTTGTTGTGTACCTCATTTCCGTTTTTGTCCATCATTACCACATCCTCTCGCAGACCTCTTCTCTTACTTTTGACCATCCCAAAAAGTACTTTCTTATTTCCTCTGCTGTCTTCCTCCATCATCTCTGTCCACTTTACCATCCACTTCTTCCTCTCCTCTGCGACAATCTTGTTTGCTTCTTTCTTCTTTATCTTATAATCTTCCCTTGCCAGATCAGTTCTTTCCTGGAACCACACTCTGAAAGCCTTGTTCTTCCTTCCCACAGCTTCTTTTACTCTCTCATTCCACCATGGTGTCTCTTTACACCTCTTTCTGTTGCCTGTTCTTCCACATACTGCCACTGCAGCTTCCACCATTGTGTTTTTGAATTGCTTCCATTCCTCTTCCCCTGTTTCAGGATTGTCTGTTGGCATCCTTTCCCTTATTATCTTCTGGAATTCTTCCTTGACTTCCTTTTCCTTGAGTTTCCATACTTTGATTCTCCTTTCCGGGTACTCTGTCCTCTTGCTATCCTTAACAACTCCCAGGTTCATTACAAGTATTCTGTGGTCGCTATCTAAGGCCTCTGATGGTATTACCTTTACATCTCTGACACTTCTCTTCATTTCCCAGTCGTACAGCATGTAATCTACCAAAGATTTCTTTGTTAAATCACTGCTGTACCACGTTACCTTGTGGCTTTCTTTCTTCCGGAACCAGGAGTTGCCTACCACTAAACCGTTTCTCTTGCAAAAATCCAGCAACTTTCTCCCTTCTTCATTCCTGCTACCCCATCCTTCTGTTCCCAATACATTTTCATATCCTTGCCTTTCACTTCCTACATGTGCATTCAAATCTCCCATGACAATGATGCTCTGACCATTCAACTGCTGTTGTAGCTCCTCCTCAAAGTCTTCCTTCTCTTGAGCTGTACATCCAACTTGAGGGGCATATACCTGGGCTATCTCCAGGCTTCTTCCCTTTACAGTTACTCTGATCTTCATGATCCTGTCACTTATTCCCTTTACCTCTTCCTTCATTCCATCTCTCACAACTACTCCTACTCCGCTGCTCCTTCCTTCACTGTTCCCACTCCAGTACAACCGGTACCCTTTCCTCAGTTCTCTGCGACCTTCTCCTTTTCATCTTGTTTCTGCCAAGCCCAGTACATCCAGTTTTCTTCTCTCCATCACATCTACAATCTCCTCCACTTTTCCTGTCAGTGTCTGTATGTTTAATGTCCCAACTCGTAGTCCATTAGCATATCCGGGTCGTCGTCGTTTGCATCCGTCCTTTCCGAGGCCTGTCCCTGGTTTGAAAGCAAATATGATATCCACTACTGGCTTGCTAGGCCTATCGTAGCTTCACCAGAGCCCCGTCAGCCGTCAATTTTCAGGGTTCCCATAGAGCCTTCACAGCTACCGTAGCGGTCCCGGGGCACACAAAGTCCCCACTGTACTTCACCCCTACAGGCAATCCCCTACTTCATGCCGTTGCCCGTCTCCCACCTTGTGGAGGAGGAGTTGGACTTGTGGGAGACTATAGTTGCGAGCAATAATTATAACGTATTGCAACCAGTGGCTTCGCCCGAACTGTATCATCTAACCAAGTAGCGAACCGAGACTTTGTCTCGCCCAACTTAAGTACATCAGTAATTTTCACCCAGACATTCAGTGGTGCAGTAACTTATGTCGAGAACTAAAAGAGAGCCAAGAGATATTGTTGGTATTTTCTGAACATGTGCATCTGTGACTCAAGCGCAGTGCATATCCCATGCACATGTGAGTATATGGCTCTTCAGAATGATGATTGATTCATGTTGCACAACCCTTGAAGTTCGTTGAAGGCTTCCACACTAATCTGTCGCAACCATAACTGAAACAAATAAAAAATAGGCCTAATATAAATATTTTATCTGCCAACTACTAAGTAGGCTATAGGTCAGTAGCCAACTACATAAATAATCCCCAATACATTCACACTACAACTAGCCTAGTGTGAATCATAGACTACTTTCAAGTTTACGAGTAATATATGCATTGAATTATAATATTACGGCTGACGGCACTTGGAAGTCGAGAATAAGATACACTGTAATATTAGAAGGTGAATTGTTCCTAAGAATATGTTCCTGGTAGTGAACTTACACAGGCTATATTTTAGGTTATGTTTGGTTTGTATTATATGAAAAATGCAGTCAGAAGACTTTTTCAAAATTTCCAAAGACCATTAAGGTTCTTTATTACGTTATTTGTGCTCGGACTGAATATAAAATTAAATAAAACAACGATTAAATAACTTTGTACTTTTAATTATGTAGATACGGTCTAGGCTACTTAAAACCTAGTTTATTCGCCAGTGATCTTCATAGAGTTTCTCCAATCCATCTCCTCCAATCTTGTTCTTGTGTTATTTAGACGTCATGAAGAAATCTAAATAAGTATTTATCCAAAAATTAATTGAATAAAAGCTTGCAAACATCTCAGACGAGTGGGTATGAATATGCACATATTCCATAATCAAGGGTCTATAATAACTGTAAAAACTGTTTTAATCGACGTATATTAGTAGTACTTACCTTGTACAACTTGGTTTAACTTCATTAGACTTGAAATTCGAAAGAAAACTGTGAAATTATTCAGATAATAGGCAGTAGTAAAATTCGTAATTATTATGTTGGGAGAATGTGTGAAAAATGCATTCTGGGAGAAAAATGTCGGCAACCGTGTGTTAAGAAATTTTACTGGTATTATGGTCTTGAGAGATGGCGAGATTTTAAGCTGAGTTGGCGACAATGTGCTAGCATATGAAAACAACTTAACTTCTAGAAATTCAACCGTAAACCAACATTTACGTAGGTATAGGGGACGGCTGTTAATGTTGGCTACTCTGTTTTGATCTAGTAACTTATTTAAGCTGTCCCGGGCTATACATGTAATGCGATCAGAGGAGAAAAGCGTTAAGTCAATGACTTGCTGCCTTTCAGCGCCGTATTCCGTACATAATGTTGGCTGCACTGCAAGATTCGTGCGTGTTACAGTGCTATTGTAAATTACATTTGTACAGGGTTTAAAATAAAATATCATGTGAAATATTCATTCTGGATGGCTTTGTGCCGAACTAAACTGACCAATGAGCTGAAAGACATCAAATCACGTTCCAAAAATTGATTTGAAAAATATGTTTATTAAATTAAAATTGATATTCTGTTAACACAAATATAACCTGAATAGTTGCTTCACAGCATAGATGACTAATATAGTGTGTTTGTTAAGTTCTGTTCTGGCAATAACGTTTTATCTGTCTCCTGAAAAGTAGTGAAAACTGACTTAATACTTTTCAGTTCCGGTCGATTCAATTGCAATATATGTTTACAAATTTTCATAAATTGCCCCCAGCCAATTGCGTTGTGAAAACAAAGAAATTAGCATCAAAATCTTCTACTTGTACAATTTTTTGCTCCTTATAATGATCATCGCCCAGTTCACTACAAAAAAGCAAAAATATATGCTTGGAGAAGATTTGTAAAATATAATTTAGGGCCAATGATCAGGGTTTTCATGTAATTCATGTAATCTATGTTATTAGTATTTCTCCAAGGTTATACTAATTTGTAATAATTCTTCATTACAGTCTGTCAGTGAACAGCTTTCAGTCTGAGGCTTCCAAAGCTCAACTTGACCTGACTGGGGACTCGGCAGAGATGCTCAAGATGAACAAGCAGCTCATGCGCTGGGACCGCAAGAAAAAGAAGATGGTTGCAGTAAATAAGGTGACTACTTGGATATTACCTCATATTGTACACTATAGTTCTTCTTCTGCTTCGCTTCGGCCAGCTATGAACCACAGTACTTGATCTGTTTCCGTCTTTGAGCTTTAATCTTTTCCCAGTAGTCCTTCGTCCGTTTCCTGTGCGCCTCCTTTCTGTCAGCCTTCCACTTCTTGCCTGTTCATGTGCTAATTTTAAATCTCTATTGTGGTGTAGGTGTAGCATGCTTGCCTTTAATCTAGGAGGGTCTGGTTTGATTCCTGGCTACCCCAAAAAAAAATGTGAAATGTGACGTGAGTTCTGGAATGGGTACACTCAGCTTCATGAGGATAATTGAGTAGCTACTTAATATGAGATGTAGCATCTCATAGTCTAAAACCAAGGTAATGCAGCTGAAGGTGTCACTGTGCCATCCTGGCATCTTGTCATAATTTGTAGATTAGTTGTCTCTCTGGACCTAATTACTGGGCTAGTTCCTTAGAGGTAGGTTGTTACTATATATTCTCCATTTGGAAAGATGATCAAAGTATACAAACACCTCTCTGTAAATATGAACTTGAGCCTATATCTAGATGTCACTGATCACTGCCTCTGCTGCTATAAAAGAAGGCAGAGCGGGTGTTGTTCACTGCTATGCAACGATGGTAGAATGGGAGCAGCAAAATAGCTCAGTGACGTCGAACATGGTCTGGTTATTACTCATATTTGCTACATTAGTAAGCCATCCCTTCTCAAGTTGACTGTAGGGGATGTGATAGTAAAGTGAAGATGGGAAGATGCAGCACAACAAAATTGCAGCCATGTATGGCACGTGTGTTGACCAACAGTGATCATCGTGTCATGAAGACCAAATGTGATACCGTCACCTGTGAATTCCACAATGCATCTAATCACTCCATGACTTAGTGATGGGAGTTACAAGGACTGAAGTTCAAAGCGCAAGCAACTGCCATAAACTGCATGTTTTTCCTCTTCCACTGGGCTGTGTATGACTGGAGACACGTGGTGTGGAGTAATACTATACAGCAGTTTGATTGGAGGGTTTGGTTGTGGTGCTCACAGTAGAATCCGGTCCTCTTGTAATACTGTGGAGCACGTTCAAGGTGAAAGGAAATGTTACCGTGGCGTGTAACAGACAGTTCATCTCGAGCTGGTGAGCTCATTATCTATTGAGTCTTTGATGCAAGCATTTCATCTATTTGTCAGTAGAAAGGACGACCTTTGATAATGTATAGCAACAATGGGAACAATCTCTTGGGAACAGCTAGTGCTCTGCAACGCATTGATTCAATGAAGTAGCTAGCAGTGGTGGTTTTAGAACAGGGGCACACGAGCACGTGCCCCACCATTAAACATTCTCCTTGGGTCAAAGTCGTCTTGATAGTCCGTGGTAATGGCGCTTATGTTGCGACCAAGCAGTTCTATCGGCTTGCTATTCACTTTCCCCAACAGTAGGAGCCTGTCCCAACGAGGTGCTGGGCACACGCCTGATGTGACCAACACAGTGTAGCCACATGCTTCCTCTTCCTGGCTATTTAACATCATCCCATGCTTTTACAGCGGGGCGAAGTGTCAGAGGAGCTATGCAAATTTCCTAGACTTGGGGCACAATAATACTGTGACTAGCCGGCGATACGGCAGTGAAAGTAGCAAATGGGCGAGGGGGGAGGGGCGGGTGAAGGATGGAGGGTCGGGGAGAGGTGTTAAAATGTACCAGTAGCAAGGAGTACCGGTAGAGGGCATTCAAGTTCATAGATAGCATATTTACCAACCCTCAGCAATTTTCCACCAAAATAATGTATGGTAGGCTACATCCCTCTAACCATTGCGCTCTTTATTAATATGTAAGAAGAGTAAGCCTCCGTGGCTTAGGCGGCAGCACGCCGGCCTCTCACCGCTGGGTCCGTGGTTCAAATCCCGGTCACTCCATGTGAGATCTGTGCTGGACAAAACGGAGGCAGACAGGTTTTTCTCCGGGTACTCCGGTTTTCCCTGTCAACATTTCATTCCAGCAACCCTCTCCACTATCATTTCATTTCATCTGTCATTCATTTAATCATTGCCCCAGAGGAGTGCGTCAGGCCTTGGCAGCCGGCACAGTCCATATCCTCGCCGCTAGATGGCGGCTTCATTCATTCCATTCCTGACCCGGCCGGAGACTGGAAGCAGGCTGTGGATTTTCATTTCATTAATATGTAAGAAGAAAAATCAACATATATAATATGCATTGAGACAGGAACGTAACATTTTGAACGTAGGCTATGTTCCGTAAGTGAATTTGTATTATGTTATAACGTCAAGTTTGAGCATTCTCTTCATCTAGGGGAATACACAACTGCGTGACGGCAGCCTTGCCACAACACTTGGCTTCAAAAGTTTTGGCGCCTGCGATATTGAGTTATAATTGTGTATGAGTGCGGTGGTCTTTTGTAGTGTTCAGTAATATTAATCTTACATAATAGTTGTTATTGGAAGCGTGATTTGCGAGGTGCGAATAACGCGTACCAGTGTTAAACATAATTAAAATATACACTGAGAGCGTATTTCATCGTACGAGGTAGGCGATTAATTCCTACTTGTTTATTTATTATGTGTCATTCTGTTTTTAGACCGTAACTGAATGCTGCGGCAAATTACTTAATTATTTTCACTGCATTTTCAAGAATTGGTGGTGTTCATGTCGTTAACGAAACCATGAAATGAACGAGGTAAAAAACTTACAAAAAAGACCTTAACTTATGAGGACAGACTATTAGCAAATGAATTAGGCTCTCCAAAACCAGATCTGTGCATTAATCAAGTACCTAATGATAAAAACAGAACGTATAACAGGACTTCCAATAAATCTGTGTATGAAAAATGGGATTGGATATGGGGGTGTCGGGTAGTAAATTCATTTATCGTTTTCCGTGCCTGTTATTTGGTGGCGATGACACAAGGACCATGACTGTCATTAACGGGATAGTCTGGTAAAAAAATGAAACTTTCCCCCTAATTTATCAATTGGTCTCAAATTTCAAAGATATCATTTGTGTTTTAACAAATTCACAAAGAACTTTGATAAAATGGTCCGGCTAGCTCAAAACAGTTGCCAGTGTTTCGCCCCAGTGTACCAATGGGCTCTTCAGTTGGTTGTGGTACACCTCACCAAGACGCGTGGCTAGTACATACTGAGAAGGCCGCTGCAAGGCACTAAATGTCGCCACGAGCAGCGCCAATGTACTACGGAAGCCAAAATTTCCTTTCAAAAATAATGTTAGCTTACCTTGCTAATCCATATTGGAAATATCTGTTCCCGAAGGAAACAGGATGTAAAATTGTCCGATTGAGCTATGTACATTAACAAATTCACAAAGAAATTTGATAAAATGGTCCGGCTAGCTCAAAACAGTTGCCAGCGTTTCGCCCCAGTGTACCAATGGGCTCTTCAGTTGGTTATGGTACACCTCACCAAGACGCGTGAATTTGTTAATGTACATAGCTCAATCGGACAATTTTACATCCTGTTTCCTTCGGGAACAGATATTTCCAATATCATTTGTGAGTAGAATTAAATACAATTACGAACTTACATCTAAATTGATCGAACCGTTTTTGAGAAAAATATTTTTTATTTTATTTTTAAGTTTTTTTTTGAAAATCATCTTTATAATAGTAAATTTACTTTAATGTGCTTGAAAAATTGAAGACTGTATCTCATAATATAGCCAAACAGTTTTGTGTAAGGTTATTTGGGTATCTTGTGTGGTGACCTTTAAATTAATTTTCAACATTTTGAATCTTCTTATCGAAATAATTAAAACATATACTTATCAATATTTTCGTTTCTAATCATCGTCATCATCATCATTTCCCCTTATCCAGCTCCTGCCGGGTCGGGGTATTTATGGCACTTCTCCACTTTCCTCTTTCCTTCCACGATTCTTCTTCCACGATCTTGTCCCAGTCCAGATTTCTTTTTCTTACGCTGTTCTTCTAGGTCTTCCTCTTGCTCTCTTACCCTTGCACTTCGCCTCCAGCATCTGTCTTGGTATTCTATTTTCCTCCATCCTCTTTACATATCCAAACCACCTTAGTTTATTCTTCTCAATTCTCTCATTTAGTTTTCCCATCCCAACTTCCTTCCTAACATCTTCATTCCTCACTCAGTCTTTCCTTGTCTTTCCTATCATACTTCTTAGGAATTTCATTTCACTGGCTTGGATTCTACTCTCTTGCCTGCTTGTCAGGGTCCAAGTCTCAGCTGCATAAGTTAATATGGGAACATAGTACACTTTATACATTACCTCCTTGCTTTTCCTTGGTACTTCCTTATCCCAAACAAGTTTTCTTACACTTTGATAGAATGCATTGCTCTGCTGTACCCTCCTGCCAATCTCCATGTCCAACCTACCAGTTTGCATCAATTCACTTCCTAGGTATTCGAACGTGTCCACAATTTCCAAACTCTGACTTCCAATTTTCACAGTGCCCTTTCCTTGTCTTTCCCCTCTTGTCATCACCATGGTCTTGCTTTTCTCTATACTGATTTTCAGGCCTACTTCTGAATATTTTCGTTCAGTGCATCTAGTTGATTTTGCACTTCTTCGGTGTTCCTTCCCCAGACCACAATATCATCTGCAAATAACAGTAACTTAATTTCTTTATGTCCATATGCTTCCTTTGTTTCCTTTACAATTTCATCCACCACCATTATGAACAAGAGAGGTGACAGCACACTCCCCTGTCTTAGTCCAGTCTTGTTCGTAAACCAATCTGTCTTTCCAACTGGGGTCAGTACCCTGCTAACACAGTTGTTGTACATTGCTTGCACCATTTCCAACATTTCTCTTCCCAGTCTCTTCTTAACCATGGTTTCCCATACCTTCTCTCTGGGGACACTATCATATGCCTTTTCGTTTCTAAATACTTAAAAAAAAAATGATACTCACGCCTGTTGGCACTGTTAGCAGGGGTTATCTCCAAAAATTTCATCAAATTCAGAAAATATTTACCATACTAGGAAAACGTTATATTTAAATGTTCAATTTCACAAATTAAAGATAAACGCAGTCAAAGATACACAACACAATCGTCCGCCGATCCATGATCTAAAAACCACCTGGGCTGTATGTTGTTCCTTCTTTTCTCTTTCGAGCTTCCTCAGTGTGTATGGCCGTCAATCTTGATGCATGTCGTCTTCGATTTTCGAATTCTAAGCACCGTTTTGCCTTTTGTTTCCTTCGTCGCTCGTCTCTTACTTTGGTCAGTCGCTTCCTTATTGCTGACAGTGGAGTTGTCTCTGTTGTTCTTGTTGCTTCTGTCAGATAGCACAGTTGATTGAACTGTGAAACAGCTTCTGTCACAGCTAGTTCTACATTTTTCTTGGATACAAATACATACTTTGGGCACTTTCACCATATTATACTATGTAGACACTCGTTTGTTTACAAATTACTTGAAAGACCTTATGATCACAGAGCGTAAATAAATACTTGCTTCTCAAAGAACATTGGAATACCTGAAATGCTCAAGAGATGGCACCAAAGTCCAGATTCACTCCTTACATTCATATCTTCTTCTTCTTCTTTTTTTTTTTTTTTTTTTTTTTCAGAGCAAACAAGTAACATTGTGACAGCTTTCATATGATACTACGCCCACTCCTCAGCTGCAGGCTAGTATTTAATTATTTTTTTCTACATTACTCTTCGGAATTTCACAAAATGCTTTTGTACTATGAAAGCACTTATATGAATGAACATATTTAGGCAAGAAAAAAAACACAAAAATTCAATATTTTATTGCCAGACTATCCCCTCAATGATTTAAAACATTTGCCTGAAAAAGGTAAGAAACTTTGTTTGCCAAAATGTGATATGAACAATGAAATGAGCTTAGCAGTGTTGGGGAATATAGTATAGGGCAGCAACTGGATGATGGGTACAGGATGGCTGTTCATAAACACAACGAATTTGTGGACAAGAATATGTAACATATGTCGCGCATTCGATTAAGGCCTTAAAAATATCCACTGGATTTTTAGGAATTTGAAGTGTTAATGTTAATGTCTTTAATGAATCCGTGAATTAATTGAGTTTAAGTAATCTACTTTAGGAATATCGGAAGGAATAGTAGGAGTGCTTGTACTAATATGTGACCATTAACGTCTAGATCATAAACAACGGGACCTTCTTTTTAAGTGGAATCCGAGCCACCAGACGTGACATTTCACCTCGGAATTCCCATAAGCATTAACCGGGAATCGAACCCGACCAGCCTTGGTGTGAGGCAAGCAGCTCGACTGCTGTGCCATCACAGCCCGGTAAAACCACAGAGAAACGATTACTATGTGGCCGCCACAATTAAACCCATTGAGTGACATCGTTTTCTTGTCCACTCATGGTGCAGGCAACTATGGGTTTATGTTCTCTCAAAAATATGCTGTGCCCCACCCTTGTTTTATAGTACGAACCACCACTGGTAGCTAGACGTGAGTCTGGACTACATTAAGTGGAAGTTCATTCCTCCTGGAGCCCCATGGTGAGGTGGATGGTGCGAACGTCTCATTGGACTTTGAAGAGGATATTGTAAAGGATGTTGGGTCAATCCTGTCTTCACTACAAAGAGATGTGCACTGCTCTATGTAATTATGAAGTGATTTTGAACAATCATCCTCTGACCTATGTGCAATCTGATTTGGGCTGCCTAAATCCCGTTCCTGGACTCTCTCCCAAAGAACTTTGAACCTTTTTGTAGAGTTAGTATGGATGTCAAGGCTCTACGATGGAAATTATAATGCACATACAGTCTGTTAGAGATGCTTCTTGAAGTAGATTTCGGCAGGAGTATTTGGAGTGACTTCATCATCTCAGAAACAGCATAGAAGGATACTGGAGTTAGTGTTGGTGATATCGTCCTTATTAGGAGGGATGACAAGAAGAGACTAAATCAGCCTTAGGGTCTAGTTGTGGAATTATTACCTCTGCGGATGGAGTATGCTGCCGCAAGCACATTAAGACACAGAAAGCTGAACGAATAAGAGCCCTCCAGAAGATCAATCAACTAGAGATATGTCAATCAACTAGAGATATGTGTGAAGGACATGGGTGGTCTTTGTAAACCTCTCAGATTTTGGACTCAAAATTCTCTGGAGTGAATGAGACTATTGATTGTATAGCGATTTTCAAAGTAGGGAGAGGAAGTTGTGATTTATGGCCTGAAACAGCCAAGGTAGTGATCGGTCCCTCGTGTTGGTGGAAAAGCGAAAGTTCCTCACAAACTAATACAGTATTTGTATATCTGTTCACTAAGAGAATTTCCTAGTTTGTTACTTTTCTATTTCATTTTCATTTCAGTGGACAATACTCTGTTCTATATTATGGTGTTACGGTTTATTTAGGTGGGGGTATATGTTAATTCAGTAGTTTTCCGTATATGGTATGGCTGATAGGTGCTCACCAAACCCATACTGAGATGACTTCTCTGTCTGTTTTGAGTTCTGCGAGCATAATGGCATAAATTTGTCATGTTATGCAGTGGAGTAACAAAAATAAAGTGGTTAAGGAGAATTTGATTTAAATTTATTGTATCTCCAATTGGGAACTAGTAGGAGTGAAGATGTCCAAGAACAAATAGTGTACCAAGATTGGGCATGATGGAGAGTGCTTGTTTGCCACACCCGGGAAACTGGAGATGGAAAATGATGATGATGACGACAGTGTATCTGACTGTGGAAATTGTGCCTTTCTTTGTCTCTCCTTATTGATTCTCCCTCCGTCTGCACCTGCTTGCATTTGTGTTCATACTTTTTTCTTCATTTCTCTCCTTCTTTTCCTGTCTAAAGATTGATTGTATGTCCACTTAGTTGTATTTTCCTTTATAGATGAAAAGTTGGTAGGTAAGCAAGGAGTGTCCTTGCAGTTGCCCTTTTCGTGTGACTGTTATGCTCATTTCAAAGGTTGTGTGTTTTGATATTATTTAAGGATACAAAGGTTGGAAAGATCCGCACCGAGTCAGGAGCATGGATCCCAGCCACATACAAAAGTAACCGGTATGCTCAGTGGAAGGAAAAAACCAAAGTGGATGAAAATGAGAGTGGCGATGATAGCGGTGATGATAGGAATCCTAAAATGAGTAAGTACACCTTTCTCCCTTATTCTGCATTGTTGTACAAATTGTTACAAAGCAGGGGTGTCATAAACTTTTTTTTTTACTACAGAATACCATCCACGTCCAAACACCCATTGGTCCAGACATAATGAAAAAATTCATCACAAGTCTAAGTCAGAACTTAAAAGGCCAGATCAGATCCTAAAGGCAAGAATGGAAATGGAAAAGAAGAGGCAGAAATTCGGCAGAAAAAGGAAATCAAAGTCGAAATCTAAGAGAAAATCTTAACTAAATGTGTCTGCTGTAAAACTGATTAATTATTGTGTAAATAAAATATTTCTATTGACTGTGTTTAAAATGTGTTTTGGATTCTTGTGCTCTCTAGATAATCTTCCGATGGATGTACTCCCTGTCTTAAAAGTAAACAAGCAGAAGTACTCGTTCTTCGAACAGTCTCTGGTACTTAGCAGCCCAGAAGTACCAATGTATCACTTTAGTTATGTTATTACCTGTTTATCAATTAATGTAATAAATTAACTACGGCACCATTACCAAAATAAATATCATTAGCCCTTTGACCGCCAGCGTCATTTGCAGCTGACATATCCTATACCGCCAAGTCCTAATCTGCATTTTTACCTTGCAGCAAATCACACGTAGTAACTTCCGCATTAGTTGTCTTAATTGATTGGGCTTTTTGTTTGTTGTTGTTGTTGTTTCCTATGGCTAGCCCGGATTCCAATCCATCAGCTTTCTTGCGTTCCAGTAGAGTTGTGTGAGGTTTCCTGAAGTTCTAGCAGTCACATCAAGTTTGTTGCAATGTAGCAGGTGCCCCTTATCCATTTTACTTCTAGGTTCATGACAAAGTGTGCATTCTTCAGATCTCAGGATGTTTGTTTGTTTGTTTGTTTTGAAGGTAATATTTGAGGTATTTCATTTATGTAAGTTATTGTTCTGAGGGGAGAGACCGTAGAAATAGTCTCCCATAAGTCCAACCCCTCGTCCACGTCGTGGGAGACGGGCAACAGCACAAAGTAGGGGATCGCCTGTAGGGGCGAAGTACAGTGGGGACTTCGTGTGCCCCGGGACCGTTACGGTAGCTGTGAAGGTCCTACAGGAACCCTGAAAAGTGATGGCTAACGGGGCTCTGGTGAAGCTACGATAGGCCCAGCAAGCCAGTAGTGGATGAAACCAAATGCTTTCAAGAATGGAACGAGCCTCGGACATGATGGATATAATAGATGACACGGCTGTACACACGGACTAAGATTTGGAACTTTAAACATAAGAACGCTCACGGGGAAGGTGGAGGAGATAGTGGATATGATGAAAAGAAGGAAGTTGGATTTATTGGGATTGGCAGAAACAAAGTGGAAAGGGGAAGGAAGGAGAGAACTGAGAAAAGGCTATAGAATGTACTGGAGTGGGAATAAAGAGGGAAAGAGGAATGGAGTGGGAGTAGTAGTACGAGATGGTTTAAAAGAAGAAGTGAGGAGAATAAGTGATAGGAGGATGATGAAAGTGAAAGTAGCACTGAGGGGAGAGACCGTAGAAATAGTTCAAGTGTATGCTCCACAAGTAGGCTGTGCCTCAGAAGAGAAGGAGGAGTTTGAAGAGGAATTGCAGAAGCAGCTGGTAGGAAGAAAGATGATTGTTATGGGGGATCTGAATGCCCATGTAGGAAGAGAAAGACAAGGTTATGAGAGTGTTCTAGGACCAGAGGGTTGGGGCGGACGAAATGAGGAAGGAAAGAGACTGTTGGACTTCTGCGAGAGGAACAGCCTGCTAGTTGGGAACTCCTGGTTCAAGAAAAGAGAGAGCCACACAATCACATGGTACAGTGATGACTTGACCAGGAAGTCGGTGGTCGACTATATACTGTATGAGAAAGAACTAAATAAGAACATCACGGACATCAAGGTTATACCATCGGAGAACCTGGATAGCGACCATCGATTGCTGGTAATGAACCTGAGAGGGAGTAAGGAGAAGAAAGGGACTGAGAACCAGGAAAGACGTATAAGGATATGGAAACTGAAAGAAGGGGATAGAAGGGTCGAGTACCTCAAAATGGTCATCATCATCATCTTGCACAGTTTCCAGCCACTAGCCGGGTCTGTTTGGAACACAAGCCTCTCCAACGTCTTCTGTCTTCCCACCATCTCTCAGCCTCCACCCTTGTCCAGTCTTCTCCTCTCTCCTTCACGCTTTCTTCCACCCCCTTCAGCCACCTGTCTCTCGGTCTCTTTCCTTCCCACTTCGTCTCGTGTACTCTCCTGAGTATCCTCTTCTCCTCCATTCGTTTTACATGTCCATACCATCTAAGTCTAGATTTCTCTATACCATCCTGTAATGGTTCCTCCTTCATTAATTCTCCGGTCCTCTCATTTCTTATTCTGTCCATTTTTGTAGCTCCAATACTGCTTCTCAAGAACCTCATCTCGCTGGCCTGTATTTTGCTCTTCTCCCTTCCTTTCATAATCCAGGTCTCCGAGGCATACGTCAGGATAGGGACATAGTACGTCCGATATATGATCTTTTTGCTGTTCTGAGGGACAGCCTTGCTCATAACATGCCTCTCACACTCCTCCGAAATGCTTCTGCCTGCCTCCCCCGCTCATTTATTTCTCTATCGTTTCTTCCATTATCTTGTAACAGGCTTCCCAGATACTTGAAACTCTCCACTTTCTTCAGCTGTTCCCCACCAATTGTTATTCCCGTTGTGGTTCTTTCCTTCTTCCTTGTTGTGATCACCATCTCACTCTTATTTATGCTAAATTTCATCCCATATCCTTGTATTATTCCTTCCCACACGTCCAACTGTTCCTGTACCTCCTCCTCCTTGTTTCCCCAAATCATCAAATCATCTGCAAACACCATTGCTTTCATCTTTCCTTCCCCAATTACTTGTGCCACTCGGGTCATTATGTCATCCATCACCACAATGAAAAGTAACGGTGACAGTGCACTTCCTTGTTTCAGGCCGTTTCCCTGTTCCAACCAGTCTGATCTCTCTCCTCCCACTTTCACACAGCTCACGCTTCCCTTGTACATCTCCTTTATCCTCTTTATAGTCCATTTCTCTACTCTATCCTCCAGGGACTTCCATACTTTGTTTCTGCATACACTGTCATATGCTTTCTCAATGTCCAGAAAGGCCATCGGTAGATCTGTTCCATACTCATAGTGCTGTTCTTGTAACTGCCTTACAGCAAAAATCAAATCCACTGTGGACCTTCCTGCTCTGAAGCCATGTTGTTCTTCCCTCATCCCTCCTTCTATCCTTGTCCTAATTCTCTTTTCCAAAACTTTCTCGAAGATCTTTGCACAATGACTCATCAGTGTTATTCCCCGATAGTTTCTGCATTCTGTTCTACTACCTTTCTTGAAGATCGGGACAATTATTCCTCTTTTCCAGTCCTCTGGGGTCTTCCTTTCCTTCCATGCTGTCCTCATCACTCGGTACAACCACTGTATCCCCACCTCTCCTGCTGCTCTCACCATCTCCACACTCAACTCATCCACACCCGGTGCCTTCCCCCCTTTCATCTTCCTCACTGCATCTTCCACTTCTTTCCATGTTAAGTCCTTTTCTGTTTGCAGTTCATCTTCCTCTTCCCCGATTTCTTCCTCCTCACTGTGGTTTCCATTTGGGTTCAGAAGTTCTTCAAAATATTCTTTCCACATTTTCTTCAGTTCTTCCCTATTTTCTATCTCTTGTCCCTTTTTGTTCACCATTCTAACATAATCCGTAGGATCCTTCCGCCTCTTATTTTTTACCATCCCATACAGGACCTTTTTTGTACCTTCACTATCCTCCTTCATCATCTTTGTCCACTCTTCCATCCACTTTCTTCTCTCCTCAGCCACTACTCTCTTCACCTCCTTCTTTCTTTCCTGGTACTCGTCCCTTGTCTCTACCGTCCTATTTTGATACCACCTCCTAAAGGCTCTATTCTTTTCCCTTACTATATCTTTTGTCTTCTCATTCCACCATGGTGTTTCCTTCCACCTTTTCTTACTACTTGTCCTCCCACATACTGCTTCTGCTGCACCTACTAGTGTCTTCTTAAATCTAGCCCATTCCTCTTCCACGTACTGCACTTATACACGAGAAGATCATTTTACTCATAAACTTTCAACTACATTTTATTAAGTACCTTATTAGATAGTCTTGACATCTTATCATGATCAATTCTCACTGCCATTATTACTATACGTACGAGATATAATGCTGTCAATAAGCTTGTTAGTTCATCGTGGTGACATCATTAACATTCCTCATGTCAGGTACTTCGCCATCTAAGCTATCCTGGAAGATCGGGATCCAGGTTTATCTGTAGATTTATTTCCAACTTGTCATTGAAGCACGTTGGCTGTTATATTGCAACATCAACTATGACATCAACTATGCGAACATGGATGGGTCCAAAAGCAAAAGGATGATGACTGACTTGGAATTTCCGGCCAAATGTCAATCCCTTTCTCCAAGCATAAAGAGAAGTTCACGTAGTGAATGTTACCGCGACCCTGAGTATGAACATCATTTCACCAACATGGATAGACTATCTATTAAAATAAAACAAGGTGAACATTCAATAGCGCATGAAACAAAGCTCAAGTCAACGATATGGCAGACATTTGGTTACGTTTTCAATGGATACGAAAAGGTGAACGATATAGTGATGTTTTACCTGTAAAAAAGTGTATTCATACTCAGGACACAAATCGTGCACATCAAACTTACTGAGGCACAAGTGCGAAAGTAGCCAAAAAAGTATAGCCAATTTTTTGTCTAAAGCGGAGGTCAAGGGACCAGAAGTGTCATCCAACTTTAAGTCCCTTGGACTGCCAACCTTGAAGTCCCTTGGACTGCCAACTTGAAGTTCCTTGCAATGAAGCAAATTGTCAGAAACGACTTTCTCCTCATATGTCTAAATGTGTTGGTGTAACAAGTTATGCTTGATCTAATACAGTGGTTCCCAAACTGGGGGTCGCGGGCCGTTCGGAAAGGGGTCGCGAGATGTATACAAATAATGGTAAACTATGTACTTAAACTTAGATGGCCATCGGGAGTTTTAAATTAAATAACTTTGTACATTTAAAAATATGAATATATTTTACAGATTTTGTCAAAACAAAACAGAAACATTTAATAATTTTGATATGTAATTGTTAATACATTTCTAAGTAAAAAAGACTTCATTAGTGAGAAACATGGGCCTGTTTTTTGTCAACAAGTTTCTTAAAATTTGGCTTAGTTTTAGATACACATACAATAAGGTCGTCTTCTACGTCCAGTCAATTTCTTGCCTTGGTTTTAATGTTGAGCAATGTAGAAAATCCGAGTTCGCAGAGGTAGGATGTTGCAAAGAGCATGATGATTCTCAGAGCTACTGATGTTAAGCTTGGATACTCAGCTCTTCTTTGTAGCCAGAACTTGTCAACATTTTGGGTGCTGAAGGACAGTTGCAAAGTCATGTCACAGGATAGCTCGATGAGTTTGTCATGAATCAGTGGGTTTAAGTCTGCCTCGTTCACAGCCTGCTCGTTGAAGGGGTTAAGCACCCAGTTCCAACCGGTGTGTTGATCCTCGGGAATGTAGCTAAGGATCTGCTCTTGTAGACCTTGCAAGTGAGTAGTAATCAGTTTGGACAGGTTGTCAATGTCGGGATAATATTCATCGCTTCGATCAAGGGATGTGATAAGCTCATTTGTCAGTTCAAAGTTTTCAAATGTATTCTTCTCAACCCTGGTTGATCAAGTGGCTAATTTCTTTAAAAACGAATTGACTTTGTCTTGTGCAAAAAGTATGGTTTTGTCTCTTCCCTGCAAGGAAACGTTGAGATCGTTCAGATGATGAAATATGTCCGCTAAATAAGCAAGTTTTAACAGCCATTCATTGTCACTCAAAAAACCGGCAAGGTTTTTGTTTGCAACTTGAAAAAAATCTCTTAAGCTCAGAGCGCAAAGCAAACACTCGAGAAAACACCTTCCCTCGTGACAGCCACCTTGCCTCTGTGTGAAGCAAGAGGCATTTGTACTGTGCCTCCATTTCTTCGCATAACTGTGATAACAGTCGACACTGTAATGGCCGGCTTTTTACAAAATTAACCAACTTAACAGTTTCGTTCAACACTGTTTTTAGCCCAGTTGGCATGACCTTGGTAGCTAATGCCTGGCGATGCAGAAAACAATGAACCCAAGTGACATTAGGCATGACATTTTTCATCCGTCTCACGAAACTGCTGTATTTCCCAGTCATTGCTTTGGCACCATCACTGCAGATTGAAATACACTTTTGAAAGTCAATTTGAAGCGAATTGGTTGCAGACATGAACATTTTAAACAATTCCTCACCTGTTGCGTGGTCAGGCGAAGGTTTGCAAAATAAAATGTCTTCTTCCACACTACCGTCACCCTCAAAACGGACAAAGCACATAAACTGCGCCAAACTCGACACGTCCGAGGACTCGTCAACTTGAATGGAAAAGTACTCACTTTTCTGCAACTTTGTTTTCAACTGATCCTTTATGTCGAGCCATCTCGGTAATGCGCCTCCCCACCGAGTTGTTCGACAGAGGAATGGTGGAAAGCTTCTTAGCTGCATCTGGGCTGATCATAGTTGAAACCATATCCTGAGCAGCAGGTAGATTGAGCTCTTCAGCAATCGTGTGTGGTTTACCTTCCTTTGCTATTGTTGTACCCCTAGGGTACGCTACCCCCGTCCCCTAAATAAAATCTCCAACAAATCAAAATTCCAAACAATTAATTTAAAAACCTACAAATTACAATTACAAAATTACAAGACTAATAAGTTAGCACCTACATGAGCCCAAGTAGCCTCGTGTCCCAGGCGACGACCCTAGAAAGGACTATGACTTGGGAGGAATGTAAGGATTCCGCAGACGTAGCACAAGAAACCTATAAGAACCCCGGAGGTCATACACCCGGGATCACTCAGTCTGTCTTAGTGCTACCGACGTAACGAACCGCTGCTGTTGGCTGAAAGGGTAAGTGACTCAAGCGATCACTACACTCACCATCACACTACACTCACATCCCCCTGTGCTTGGACTGTAATAATTCTTTATCTTTATTATTTGAACTGCTATTTGCAAGCGTACCTCAAAATCGAGGTACACATTAAATTTAAAAGTAATAGAAGCACTGGTCTTATCCTTTATTTATTTAGCTGATAAGCTCCTACACTCTTAGCTTTCCTATTAGGTAGGATCTAGAATTAGCTTTACTGTCTATTATTTAATTGTGTAGTGACGTCAGCCAAGTGCTACCGCACAGCGCTGACACAAGCAGGCTACCAGCTCGCCTGCGTACGACTTGCAGTAGACCGCGTGGCGCAGTTGTCGCGCACAGCGTAATAATTAAATTACCTCTCCAAACAACCCCTTTCCCGGAACTACCCCGTCAAGCAGCACATTGGGGAGTTCTCCTTGCTGATCGCACTGACGATCGCAATTCACTAAATACTCCATACCTCTTACAGCAATTGCCAAGCTCGCCCCCTAATTAGACTAATTTCAGCCCTTAGGTTAATTCTTTGTACAGGCCACCCTCACAGGTACCTTACAAATTGTGAAAGCGCCAAGTACTGCGACGTTGTATTAAAACAACGCCTAAGGGGGTGCAGACAACGCACCTCTGCGGAAAATATCCCTAAAACCTCATACTAGCCAAGCAAACGCCACCCAAAATTAGGATTTTTTTTTTGAAATAAGTGTCCAGTAAGATTTTTATACCCACCCAGACCCACCCTAACAGAGATACGTTCATTGACGCCACCCATACATTTACGGACTAAATTAAAACAAGAAAAGAAGATAGAAGAATTCCAAGAGAGAAGAAGATGCCCTATTTTACAAAAACCACCCCCACGTCTTCGTCCAGTTATCGAGGACGATAACTAACCCTACAAAGGGGGTTGTTGTACCCCTTGGGTACGCTATCCCCATCCCCTAAATAAAATCTCCAACAAATCAAAATTCCAAACAATTAATTTAAAAACCTACAAATTACAATTACAAAATTACAAGACTAATAAGTTAGCACCTACATGAGCCCAAGTAGCCTCGTGTCCCAGGCAACGACCCTAGAAAGGACTATGACTTGGGAGGAATGTAAGGATTCCGCAGACGTAGCACAAGAAACCTATAAGAACCCCGGAGGTCATACACCCGGGATCACGCAGTCTGTCCTAGTGCTTCCGACGTGACGAACCGCTGCTGTAGGCTGAAAGTGTAAGTGACTCAAGCGATCACTACACTCACCATCACACTACACTCACATCCCCCTGTGCTTGAACTGTAATAATTCTTTATCTTTATTATTTGAACTGCTATTTGCAAGCGTACCTCAAAATCGAGGTACACATTAAATTTAAAAGTAATAGAATCACTGGTCTTATCCTTTATTTATTTAGCTGATAAGATCCTACCCTCTTACCTTCCCTATTAGGTAGGATCTAGAATTAGCTTTACTGTCTATTATTTAATTGTGTAGTGACGTCAGCCAAGTGCTACCGCACAGCGCTGACACAAGCAGGCTACCAGCTCGCCTGCGTACGACTTGCAGTAGACCGCGTGGCGCAGTTGTCGCGCACCGCGTAATAATTAAATTACCTCTTCAAACAACCCATTTCCCGGAACTACCCCGTCAAGCAGCACATTGGGGAGTTCTCCTTGCTGATCGCACCGACGATCGCAATTCACTAAATACTCCATACCTCTTACAGCAATTGCCAAGCTCGCCCCCTAATTAGACTAATTTCATCCTTTAGGTTAATTCTTTGTACAGGCCACCCTCACAGGTACCTTACACTATTCGTAAAGCCACTTGATACGATGCTAGCAAAGCACTTTTGCTCATATTATTTCCACTTAACTGAACTACTGCATTTTTCTGGTAATCTAAAGCAGTTAACTTACGTTCAAAAAAAATCTGCTGGCTTATCTTTAAAACTGGGATGTTTACTTTCTAAATGGCGAATCATCTTGGAAGGTTTCGTACTCTCGGCCGATAACAACTCGCTGCAAATAACACACTGTGGCCGATTTCCGAGCACCGTAAATCCATATTTAATATGACTGTCACTATACTTTCTCACCTTTACCCTCTTCTGTTCATGATCATCATGAGAAGTCGAAGGCCCTGCACGCTTAACAAACTTATCCATAGTTAGAACAAAATCAAACAATACGCGAGCGAACAAAACACAAGAGACGTACAGTACAAGCCAGGCAGCTTGAAGCGCGGCTGACGCATGCGCATACGAGCCCTTCTCCCTCCACACGTCACTAACGTCACAACTACAGTCAAGTCAAGACAGTCGAGCTACTAGGTTCCTTTGTGACTATTTAAAAGCATTTATAAAAGTTAATAGCAGGTTATAGGCACTACTACTTTTCGTTTTTAAAATAATACCCTGGTAGTCTAAAAAGAATTACTACCATTTATTTAAATATCATTATACTATTGAACCGCCAAATATTATTTTTTGTGTCATATTAATTTACATTTAAGTTTCTCAGTAAACATCAAACAGGTCAGTAACATCAGAATAAGATTAAAATTTTAAAATCTGAACAAAGTAAATAAATAAACATTTAAACGAATAACCTACCGGTCACTTAAGTTAAATTCCAAAGTAATTTTATCCCTCCACTTTGTCCCCCCCTCACAGACACCTGCGCTAAAACGGGGGTCGCGGCTAAAACGTATGGGCTAAAATGGGTCACGGAAAGAAAATGTTTGGGAACCGCTGATCTAATAAATTAAACATAATATTGAAATATCATAGGATTTGGATAAAAGTCATGTGGATGTGAAGCGGATGCGAATAAAAGTCATGCGGATGCGGATAACAGGCGTGCAGATGAGGATAACAGTCGTGCGGATGCGGATAACGTTTTGTTTATCCGCGCAGGGCTCTAGTCATGGACACGGTTAATGCAGATCTACAACAGCAGTTTCCTTGGACCATTCTTTACGCTGATGACGTTATGTTGGATACTCAAAGCAAGCTGGATCTCCAACATCAAGTCCGCTAAAGGAGTGATTGGTTAAGTCAATATGGCCTGCGGCTAAACAAAGCTAAAACGGAATACAGTGAAACCCCTGAAATCCGAACTAATTGGGGCTGTAGCCTGTTCGGATTTCAATTTGATCGGATTAGCCGAAAAATATTCATAACATAATAACCAGCCCTCGTTACGGTATAGGACAGACAATGTGACTTATACTGAAGCTGCATCTGCTCTGGACATCGCATTGCGCTTCGTAGAACAACACGCAGCATTTACGCCAAACGTTGTCATGTTCATGCGACACTGGCGAGCAATTGCCTCCGCTGGAAGGTTTCCGTCACTTCGACAATTGAAGATAACTGATTTCAAGTGAAAGATTAAGTTATATTTTGTGTGTTTCTATTGTTATTTAATTGTTTTTGCAAAGTGATTAACCTAAGGAATTACAATAACCAACTTTTCCGTTTTTCAATCCTGGATGAGATAGGTATAGGCACATTTACACTTTGTTAGATATGCTAACTGTACTTCTTCGTTTATTTTTCAACTAATTATGTAAAATATAATTGTTTTATGACTAAATAAATAAGTTTCTCTTTTTTGCGTGTGTTTTTCAAACTTGAAATTGTCGAAAAATCTCGTTCGGATTACCCGGGATTTCGGATTTGAGAGGTTTCACTGTATATGTCATCAGATGCAGGAGAATTCGGAACAATCCAAGTCGACGGCGATGGCCTACCTCGAACGACAAAATTTAAGTATCTTGGCTCTACGATAACTGCTGAAGGTCGTCTCTCAGAGGAGGTCAACGTAAGAATTAATGCTGCGTGGATGAAGTGGCGAACAATGACAGGTGTAATGCGCGATCGCCAGATGAAAGACTACCTAACATCGAAGATTTACCGCACTGTCATTCGTCCCATGGTGCTTTATGGTACTGAATGTTGGCTGATCACCACGGGAGCAGAACGTCGGCTAAGTGTCATGGAGACCAAGATGCTTTGGTGGACAGCTGGCATTACTAGGTTGGATCACATCCCCTATAAAAGAATAAGGGAACGATTTGGTGTCGTGGCAATCAACAACAAAATGCGTGAGGGTCGTCTGCGATGGTTTGGGCATGTTCTATGGTCAGGAGTGGACACCATTGAAAAACAGGGCTACACACTAGAGGTCTTCGGGAAGAGACCAAAGGGGCGACCGAGACAACGTTGGGCCGATACACTGCACAGGGATCTGAAAAGCGTCAACCTATATCCGGACATGGCCCATGGACAAGTAAAGTGGAGACAGCGGATTCACATAGCGGACCCTGCAACGGGGCGGGACAAACGCTCAAGAGGAAGAAGATTGTAGTTTTTTTATTTTATAAATTGTATTTTAAATGAAGTGCTGATTCAAATAAATAATTATTTTGTTTGAGAGAAATTATAAAAAATCGTAAAGAAAAAAATATTTTACATGTCGGAATCTGCATCATAAGGCCTTTGACTTGGAAATATTTGGTGTCATTTTGGTCCGTATTGACAAAGTACTATTTGATTTAATGTTCAATCTCCGTCAATCAATACATTAAATAAGTGCTACACCGCACTAGTTGTGGGACATGTTTCGAACCTTAAAAACGGTCCTTCATCAGACACATGGACGCCGTTAAAACATTACATATAAAAACACTGAACAAAGTAAAAGAACATCATGCATGTACACATAGTCACTCATAAAACACAATACAGTCCAGAACAAATTAAATATAATACACATTAAAACTTTAAAATCTTATTATATAGTTCATGAAACCCTGTCCATTTTTGTTTCATGATTCGTGATTTATTAAAGCCTGTCCACTTCAAGAGCTCCTCGCTTGGCGTGGCACACAATGAGACGTTGTTCTTACAGTCAAAAGGTGTCATTATTTGGACGAAATAAACACTCAAACATTCCCATTGAGCGGCATGAGAATGAGAACTTAATTTCCAGAAAACCCTCTGTGGACAAGAAGAAAATAAAATTAAAATGAATGAACGCGCAACTGATCAACAACAAGATTCGCCGCGGGAAGAAGAAATCTTGCCTTACAAGATCTTGCAACAACCTGCTGGCTAAGGGCCAGGCAATGAACTGAATACTATGTCAGGTCAGCCGAGGTCGAAGAGAGGATGGAGGGGCGGGAACTCACTGCTAAATGATGGGTGGGGAAGCACATGGGAAGGGAGGAAAAAAAGAACAAGGGGGGTAGGGTATAATCCAGCCTACCGCTTGTAACTATGGAGGTTTTTTTAACCGTTTGTTGCTGGCGACATAATTTGTCAAAGATTCATATAAAATATTGCTGTCATAGTTAATTTCATTTAAATTGTGTGACGGATTAATTCTTAAAGCCAGATCTATTTCCATCTGTTCCAAGATGTTAAGCTTGGTTCCTTTACTGCAAAAATGTAGAATTTCCATATCGTTTTCAATTTTGGAAAAATTATGGTTATGTTCTATCATATGACTATTAATGGCCGAAAACTTTTTATGTCTAGCGGCGTTAAAATGCTCGTAGTATCTTACGTTGAAGCTACGTCCGGTTTGACCGATGTAGTCTGAAGGACAATCTTTGCATTTGACTTTATAGATGCCTGATTTCTGAAATTTATCCTGTTTATTAATGGAGCTAGAATTAAACAAATGATTCCTGGTGGTGTTAGCTGTACTGTATGCTATTTTTAACTCACATTTCTTTAATATATTAGTGATGTTATGGGTCAGTTGGTTTATGTACGTGAACGTAACATAAGAACTGTCTTTTTCTACAGGTTTCAGTTTGGTGGGAGGTTTGTTTTTTATTTTCCGTACCATCGAATAAACATATTGCTTACTGAAACCGTTCCCCTCGCTATTTGTTGTATGGTGGAAATCTCATTATTCCGATCTTGTTCTGATAGTGGTATACTAAGAGCTCTATTAATGTAGGCTCTGAATGCGGCTCTTTTATGACTAGCTGGATAGTTTGAGTCATTTCTGATGGTGGAATGTGTTTGAGAAGGTTTTCTGTAGATTTTATAACGCAGTTTAGTGTTATCTCTGATGACAGTCAGATCCAGAAAATTGACGGCTTGCTTAATTTCAGAAGCTGTGGTAAACTTAATGTTGTTGTCAATCTGGTTGAGTTCTGCCGTGACGCTACTAATATTGCTGACTTTATTATCTATTATTAGGAATATATCATCTACATATCTAGCCCAGTAGCTAATGCCCTTTATTTTACTAATGTTGTTGTTCTCCAAATGGTCAATGTAAATATTGGCCAGTATTCCGGAAAGTGGGGATCCCATGGCCAAACCTTCAACTTGCTTGAAAATTTTCTGATTAAACGTGAAACAATTATTTTGAACGGTAAATTTTAATAGATCGATGAATTCTTTAATCTCGTCATGGGAAAATCTACTGTGACTTTTTAAATTATTTTCTACTATGCTCAAAGTGTGTCCCACCGGGATATTAGTGTACATGTCACTGATATCCGCGGTGTGTAATGTTTCCGATTCTTTTAAATCTAATCCTTTTGTTAATTCGCAAAATTGAACGGAATTCCTGGGGGCATTATTAGCTGAGAATTTATAATGTTTCTTTAAAAATTTTTGCCAAAACAGCAACAACTTGTACACTGGGCTCCCCCTGAAATTTACAATGGGTCTAATGGGTATGTTATCCTTATGCGTTTTTGGCAATGACCTGAGGGTTGGCAAACTTGGGTTCATATTAATTAACTTACTACTTTGGTGTTCATCCAAAATCAAAACGGTGTTCTTTAGGAGCTGTTTAAGTCTCCTTTGTGTAAGCCCTGTTGGATCTTTATTGATGATGCCGAAATTTTTACCATTCAGAAACGAATCAGTCTTTTCGATATAATCCGTTTTATTAATGATGACAATATTGTTACCTTTATCTGCTTTCGTGACTATTAGATTTTCCTGAGCAATTTTCTTTTTGAGATTGATAATGTCGCTATTTATATGGGGTAGTTTCTTATCTTGTTTAATTATTTTATTTACTTTCTGGTTGAGAATGTATCTGACTTCGTTCCTCTTGTCTAAAGGAAGTTTGTGGATTGCCGTTTCCGATTCAGCTATTAATGTTGTTAAATTTTGTTTATTATTATAGGAAGACTGACAATTGTGTTTAAAACCTTTCTCTAGTATTTCCATCTCCCCATCGTTAAACTCGACACTGGACAGGTTCTCCACGGGTTTCTGGAATTTGTGGATCGGGGTGACGGGATCTTCGCTACTCGCTGTACCTATCAGTTGTTTCAATTGATCCAATTTCCTATTTATAGTGTTGACTTTCCTATTGATATGAAATGAGACAACCTCCTCCATATTGGTGAGGAAGGAGTCCCATTCTTTCTTCTCTGTGCAATTTGCTGCTTCTAAGTGAATTTGGTAAAGACTATTGTTAACTTGGTTTTTCTTTATGTACATAAATTTTATTTCTCTCTGCAAAATCTTCCTATTGATCATCTGCTGCGTTCTTGCCTCGAAATTGTTATTAAACTTTTTCTTTTGGAATGTGTTTAAATGCCGAGGGACTAAAAAGCAGATAAAGGTAACAGTATTGTCATCATTAATAAAACGGATTATATCGAAAAGACTGATTCGTTTCTGAATGGTAAAAATTTCGGCATCATCAATAAAGATCCAACAGGGCTTACACAAAGGAGACTTAAACAGCTCCTAAAGAACACCGTTTTGATTTTGGATGAACACCAAAAGTAGTAAGTTAATTAATATGAACCCAAGTTTGTCAACCCTCAGGTCATTGCCAAAAACGCATAAGGATAAAATACCCATTAGACCCATTGTAAATTTCGGGGGGAGCCCAGTGTACAATTGTTTTTGCAAAAATTTTTAAAGAAACATTATAAATTCTCAGCTAATAATGCCCCCAGGAATTCCGTTCAATTTTGCGAATTAACAAAAGAATTAGATTTAAAAGAATCGGAAACATTACACACCGCGGATATCAGTGACATGTACACTAATATCCCGGTGGGACACACTTTGAGCATAGTAGAAAATAATTTAAAAAGTCACAGTAGACTTTCCCATGACGAGATTAAAGAATTCATCGATCTATTAAAATTTACCGTTCAAAATAATTGTTTCACGTTTAATCAGAAAATTTTCAAGCAAGTTGAAGGTTTGGCCATGGGATCCCCACTTTCCGGAATACTGGCCAATATTTACATTGACCATTTGGAGAACAACAACATTAGTAAAATAAAGGGCATTAGCTACTGGGCTAGATATGTAGATGATATATTCCTAATAATAGATAATAAAGTCAGCAATATTAGTAGCGTCACAGCAGAACTCAACCAGATTGACAACAACATTAGGTTTACCACAGCTTCTGAAATTAAGCAAGCCGTCAATTTTCTGGATCTGACTGTCATCAGAGATAACACTAAACTGCGTTATAAAATCTACAGAAAACCTTCTCAAACACATTCCACCATCAGAAATGACTCTAACCATCCAGCTAGTCATAAAAGAGCCGCATTCAGAGCCTACATTAATAGAGCTCTTAGTATACCACTGTCAGAACAAGATCGGAATAATGAGATTTCCACCATACAACAAATAGCGAGGGCCAACGGTTTCAGTAAGCAATACAGTGAAACCCCTCAAATCCGAACCCCAGAAATCCGAAATCCCGGCTAATCCGAACGAGTTATTTTCGACAATTTCAAGTTTGGAATAAAAAGAGAAACTTATTTTAGTCATAAAACAATTATATATTCTACAACATAACGTTATTTTAAATAATTAGTTGAAAAATTAATAAAGAAGTACAGTTAGCACACCTAACAAAGTGTAAATGTGCCTAAGCTACATAGCCTACTATCTCATCCAGGATTGAAAAACGGAAAAGTTGGTTATTGTAATTCCTTAAGTTAATCACGTTGCAAAAACAAATGAAATAATAATAGAAATACACAAAATATCACTTAATCTTTCACTTGAAATCAGTTATCTTCAATTGTCGAAGCGACGAAAACATTTCCGCGGTGGCAATCGTGCGCCAGCGTCGCATAAACATGACATCGTTTGGCGTGACTACTGCACGTTGTTCTACGAAGCGCAATGCGATGTCAAGAGCAGATGCAGCTTCAGTATAAGTCACATTGTTTCTCGGAGTTTCTTCTTCCTCACTGTCGCTACCTCAACGTACAGTCCTATACCGTAACAAGGGCTGGTTATTATGTTATGGATATTTTCGGCTAATCCGAACAAATTGAAATCCGAACAGGCTACAGCCCCAATTAGTTCGGATTTCAGGGGTTTCACTGTATGTTGATTCGATTGTACGGAAAATAAAACACAAACCTCCCACCAAACTGTAACCTGTAGAAAAAGACAGTTCTTATGTTACGTTCACGTACATAAACCAACTGACCCATAACATCACTAATATATTAAAGAAATGTGAGTTAAAAATAGCATACAGTACAGCTAACACCACCAGGAATCATTTGTTTAATTCTAGCTCCATTAATAAACAGGATAAATTTCAGAAATCAGGCATCTATAGAATCAAATGCAAAGATTGTCCTTCAGACTACATCGGTCAAACCGGACGTAGCTTCAACGTAAGATACTACGAGCATTTTAACGCCGCTAGACATAAAAAGTTTTCGGCCATTAATAGTCATATGATAGAACATAACCATAATTTTTCCAAAATTGAAAACGATATGGAAATTCTACATTTTTGCAGTAAAGGAACCAAGCTTAACATCTTGGAACAGATGGAAATAGATCTGGCTTTAAGAATTAATCCGTCACACAATTTAAATGAAATTAACTATGACAGCAATATTTTATATGAATCTTTGACAAATTATGTCGCCAGCAACAAACGTTTAAAAAAACCTCCATAGTTACAAGCGGTAGGCTGGATTATACCCCACCCCCCTTGTTCTTTTTTCCTCCCTTCCCATGTGCTTCCCCACCCATCATTTGGCAGTGAGTTCCCGCCCCTCCATCCTCTCTTCGACCTCGGCTGACCTGACATAGTATTCAGTTCATTGCCTGGCCCTTAGCCAGCAGGTTGTTGCAAGCACTTGTAAGGTAAGATTTCTTCTTCCCGCGGCGAATCTTGTTGTTGATCAGTTGCGCGTTCATTCATTTTAATTTTATTTTATTTTATTTTCTTCTTGTCCACAGAGGGTTTTCTGGAAATTAAGTTCTCATTCTCAAGCCGCTCAATGGGAATGTTTGAGTGTTTATTTCGTCCAAATAATGACACCTTTTGACTGTAAGAACAACGTCTCATTGTGTGCCACGCCAAGTGAGGAGCTCTTGAAGTGGACAGGCTTTATTAAATCACGAATCATGAAACAAAGATGGACAGGGTTTCATGAACTATATCAGTGTGGTCCAACCCGCGGCCCTCGGGCCGCATGCGCCTGTTCATTTTTGCTGGCCCTTGCCCTTCTTACTGCCCTTCACTCTTCGATAGTTATAATCCGGGGCGTGCCTACTTTAATTTTCACTTTCATTCAGTAATGTTACGAAGGAGTCAGGTGGGAAAGGAAATATCCCGAAAAATACGCCAGTAATCAGAATTGTCTTTCCACGAATACGTACGGCACGAGAAGCTGTCCCGCCTCCAGGCGACAACTGGTTGGCTGCCAGTGATTGGCAGCCGATAAGTCGCGTTCGTTCGTGTGCTGCGGCGGATTTCCCTATAAAAGGGAGCGCAGGGTTATTCGAAGAGGTATCAAACTTGCTATTATAGCACATCTTTTCTTCTCTTAAGAACTATCTATTTTCAATTTCATATCTAATTTCTGACTCTCTCAGAACTATTTATCTTTACTCTTTTCTATCTTCGGTATTTCCTGAACCAGGTCGCCTGGCCAACTAAGAATTCAATGTAATCACCCAATCACCCTAACACATTTGCAGCTGGTCGATATTTACTGGATAAAGCTCTCAAGGCCCTCGGGCTGATAGGCTACAATAGTCTGCATCGAAGCCGGCTTCGAATGCATGGGTCAGATCAGATCGAAGAGGTTGTTTTTGACGAGAGAGGTTGTTCGAGAGATATAGTACGACGAGAGTTTATTGTCATCGTTGTTGCGAGAGCGGTACCTTATATGGCGGGACTTAATAAACGGCGGGTTGAAGATGAGAAACGACAATTTCAGTCAAAGTGGCAAGAAAGTTAATTTTTTTGTGTATCACAATGTAAAACCACAGTGTGTTATCTGTTCTCAAGTCTTAGGTGTTTCGAAGGAGTATAACGTGAATAGACACTATACCAGCTTGCATAAAACAAAATACGATCAATACCAGGGAAGTGCCAGATTTGTGTGTTTAATGATTTGAAGCTGAAACTAACAAGGCAGAAGAATATATTTCAGCAACCATCAAACACTGCCGGTTTAAAGGCATCTTATGAGATACGGTATGTTTAGAGCTACCGTAGCTAAAAGTAAAAAGTCTTTTAGGGATGGTGAGTTCATTAAAAGATAGGCTATGTGCTGTAAAAATGGCATCTTCATTTGGAGATGGCTAAAATTTTGAAACTGTTTCCTTGTCTCATCAGACAGTTAGTAGAAGAATTAATGATATGGCTGGTGAAGTTTCAGGTTCTCTCAAGAGCATTTTGGAAAAATGTGAATATTTCTCTCTAGCTCTAGATGAGAGCACAGATATAGCTGCCCTCGGCCAGCTCCTTATCTTTGTCAGAACAATAAACGAAGAATTTGAAATATCATGAAGAACTGTTGGAATTAAGATAATTAGAAACCAGCAAAAAATGCATTGGCATATTCAACGCACTAGATGATGTCATTTCTAAATATGGAGGTTTTGTGAAGTGCTCTGGCATTGCAACAGATGGAGCTAAAGCAATGGTTGGTTCTAACATTGGTTTAGTGCGACTGTGTAAAGATAAAGGATTGCATTTTTTGTTTTTCCACTTCATTATTCACCAGGAGGCTCTCTGTGGAAAAATTGTAAGACTCAGTGAGCCAATGAAAACTGTTGTAAATACTGTAAATTTAATAAGAGGAGGTAATAAAGCCTGTAGACACAGAGCATTTATTGCATTCCTGGACAATTTGGAAGCTGAGTATGGTGACATTTCATTCCACTGTGAAGTGCATTAGCTAAGTGCTGGAAATTGCTTTTAACAGGTTTTTTGGGTTGAATAAAATTCTTGCTTTTCTCAAAATGAAAACATTGGGCATGAGTATCAAGAAAAACTGGAAGAAATCCAGTTTTTAAATAATCTTGCTTTTCTGACAGATTTAACATCCCATCTAAATTCTTTAAACCTAAAACTACAAGGCAGAAAACAAAATATCTCCCAGTTGTATGGACATATTGAGGGCTTCCGCAAAAAACTTGATGTAATGCAAATAGCATTGAAGGCAAATAATATGGCACACTTCCCATCTTGTCAGCAGTTCAAAGAAGAAACAAGTGGCATAAATTATAGTATGTTTCATGAAATAATAATTGATATTAAGAAAGAGTTCCAGAACAGATTCCAGGATTTTGACTCCCTAAAACCAAAACTTGCACTATTCAACAACCCCATGGATATTGAAGTGAGTGAGGTGCCCTGCGACCTTCAAATGGAAATTTGTGATCTTCAGGCAGACCCATTCTACCAGACTAAAAAGTGTGATGACCCTGAAAATTTCTGGAAACTGATTTCTAAAGAACGTTTTCCTAAACTGCTTACATTCTCTCTGCAAGTGTTATCTCTGCTTGGCAGTACGCATTCGTCCGAAAGTGCTTTTTCTGCTCTCAAACAAATTAAATCAAAGACGAGAAATCGAATTGAAAGTGCTTCACTGGAATAGAGAGACTTTGCCTTACTGAACTTACAGTGGACATTGATACACTTGTATCAGGAAAGCAGTACCAATCACCAAATTCATTTCTCGACTATAAAATGATATATTAAACTAGTAATATTGAAATTTTTTAATAAAAAATTTAATAAATGTTTTTTAGTAAAATATGTAATACTTTCTCTTTCTGGAATGTATCTGGCCCTCACATTCCTATACTAAAGCTTGATTGGCCCTCGGGTAACTAAAGGTCGGACCACCCTGAACTATATAATAAGATTTTAAAGTTTTAATGTGTATTATATTTAATTTGTTCTGGACTGTATTGTGTTTTATGAGTGACTATGTGTACATGCATGATGTTCTTTTACTTTGTTCAGTGTTTTTATATGTAATGTTTTAACGGCGTCCATTTGTGGCTGATGAAGGACCGTTTTTAAGGTTCGAAACATGTCCCACAACTAGTGCGGTATAGCACTTATTTAATGTATTGATTGACGGAGATTGAACATTAAATCAAATAATCATAAGGCATTATCTGTGCAAAAATAGGTCTTGAGTGCCGAGTCGATCTCTAGCACGTCCTTCCATCTGTTGGGCATTATGTAGCACTACTTCAGTTTGGATGTTTGCTTCCGGAAGTTACTAACAGACAGCTGGAGTTAATCTGTGTTGTAAACAAGCATGGTGGAACAACAAGCGAGAACTTCTTCCCTTGTTGTGATTACGGATCAAAGAATATCAATTTTGGTACTAGTAAGGAGCAGTATATATTAGTTGCCTAGTGATTTTAGGAATAATAATTTTATTTTGGGCCCTTTACCTGATATGGAGATGATGCAAGCTTGAGTTCAGAAATATTAATTTTGTCTTTCTCAGAATAAAAACTATCATAAAATGCTTGTACTGTATTTGAATTTGCATTTAGATTAAAAAGACCCAAAACCTAGTTGCTGGCCTGTTATTGGTTCTTCTTCCAGTCCTGCTGCATAGCTGTGCTCGTTAAATCGTGCACCACGACCTTTAGGGCAGCAAGTCCGGAGATCGTGGGCTCGAATCCCGGTGCTGACAGCGGCTATCCTGAATTTGGTTTTTCCTCGGGTTTGTCCACACTCCCTCAAGGCGACTGTCGGGACAGTACCTTACGGTACCGGTACTTCAAGTCTCAGGGCACGTACCTCATCCTTGTCCCTAATACAGTTACACTGAGTACTACAGTCATGAACAAAAGTTTGGGAAAGCTTAACAAATAGGGGGATAGTCAAGGAACTGAGAGACATGATAAGAGGAATATGCATGGATTGCTACAGTAGTGTGAAGACTAGTCGGGACATCGGAATGGTTTAAAATTGTCGCTGGACTAAAGCAAGAAAGTGTGTTGTCACAATTATTGTTCTTAATGGTGATGGATGACATCACAAAGGCAGCAATGAAAGACTACAGTAGGACAAAGATGAAGGTAATATTGTTCGCAGATGATGTGATCTGGGGCGAGGATGAGATGGAGGTACAAGAAGAGTTGGACGTAATAAATAAAAAGATTGAGCAATGGGGATTGAAGATAAATGTGGAGAAGAGTAAAACAGTGGTGGTGAGTAGAGGTAAGAAAGAAAAGGAGTAATCAAAGTAAGAGATAAGAAATTGGAAGTGGTGAAACACTTCAAATACTTGGGAAGTGAACTGACTGAAGATGGAAGACTAGATTTGGAAATTAGCAGAAGAATACAACTCGGGAGTGCTTTCTACCAACAGGTACGGGGACTAGTATGGAACAAGGATATACCAATTAAGGCTAAAGAAGTTATGTACAAAGCATATTATGTTCCTATAATGACATATGCTGCAGAAACTTAGACAATGACTAAGAGGGATGAGAGCCGAGTACAGGCAGCTTCCTGAGAAGTATGGTCCAGAAAACGAGGAGAGACAGAGTGAGAAATGAAGATATACTGAAAGAACAGGGAGTACAGAAACTAAATTACAAACTGGAGCAAAACAGATTGAGATGGTTTGGACATGTCAAACGGATGAATGAAGTAAGGCTACCAAGACGAGCACTGGAACGACGGATGACAGGAAAGAGAGGACGAGGAAGACCAAGAATGCATTGGATGGACTTGGTGAAGAATAGCATTAGTAAACTGAACCTGGATTGGAACACCGTGTCGGAAGAGGAATGGTGGGACGACAGAACAAACTGGAGAGGAACCATATTTGCCCCCACCCAGTGTCTGCTGGAAAAGGGGAAATGAAGATGATGATGATGAAGACAACATCAACTACACGGGGCTGATGACCAAGATGTTCCAATCCCCTAAAATGAATTAACAACAGAGAGTCCTGATTGGTGTAACCAAGTTAACTTTGTTGTAAGATTTGGATTTTGATGACGAAAGAAACTTTCAGGTGCAATTAGTACAAGCTAAGGAAATTTAGAACTGTTTAGAAAACATTCTGCCCAAAAGAGAAAGGATTTCAAATCAAGAAGAAGCTATCCGGGAGGCACAAGCCCAAGGGACTGGGTATCATACAGTGTCATTTCCCCAGCTACCTCTGTACTTGGGAGACAAGTGATTCAAACCCCACAAATGGCCGTCATTGAAATAGTGAAACATGGTTTCCCATTTTCAAGGCGGCTTCGGTGGCGTAGTTGGTAGCATGCTGAGCTTTTATGCCCAAGATCGCGGGTTTAAAGCATTAAAAATCCTCGGTATGCTTTACTTCGGAGGGGTAGTAAAGCCGGCGGGCCCATGTCATAGATTTATGGCATGTAAAAGAACCTTCCCCTAACTTAACTTGTGTGAGGCAACATTTGTAGGTTAGGTTTGATTAATGCTCGGAAGTTCCAACGTTCGTCACCAGGTGCTGGTTGCGATGGCATCTATTAGTAGCCAAGTTTACAGCTAGGTGTCGTGGACGGTAGCGAAAGTAGGAACTACTTGAAATTATCGCCTGTAGTCCTTACTTGAATTAAAAACAGAATCACACACTAATACAGTTGTCACAATTAACACCGGTTATCAGACAGATTCTACACACACCCAAAGTACACGGGGCTAAATGACCACGTTGTCGCAGCCCCTAAACTAAAGAACCAACCAACCCATTTTCAAATGCTAGAATGGCAGGCTATATTATATTAATAGGCCACGGCCGCGTTCTTCAAACTCCATGTCTGGTTTCATTAATTTCGTTGTTGCCTCATCCCCGATCCTATAGAAACGGGAGTAATAATAGGGTAGATATTGAACAGTACGCTAAAAAAAGAATCTTTGGAATACGGTACTGGATGAGATCAGCAAACAGAGAGCTATGCGTACTTCCGCTGGCTCAAATTAATTATGCTTCCGACCTCGCAGGGTAGCCTTGTGCGAGAATCGCGCACCACGGCTGCTAGGAGGAGCTGGAAGTTCGGATACCGGCATTGACATTGACTTTTCCACACTCCCTCCGGGCATTGATGGTACCTTACTACAAGTCCCAGGGCTCCTACTCTTATCCTATATTGACCCTAATAATTACAATTACGCATAATTACTACGTTCACTACAGAAACATAGGTTATCGGACAAATTCAACACACACGCAATTAGCCTATACGGGGCTGATGACGAAAATGTTTCCCTTTACAGCACCAACAAAAATTCTTTGAAGCAACTTTCATGCAGGGTGACGGGAAAAATGTTATGCAATAAAATGGGGTGCATTTTATCTGATAAAGAATGTACGTCTGTACTGTCAAGTCAACGTACGGTACCGGTAGTTTGTAGCATGCTGAGATTCTATGCCCAAGATCGCGGGTTCAAACCCGGCCGAAGCCGTCGGATTTTTAAGAGCGTTAAAAATCCTTCGGAGGGGAAGTAAAGCCGGCGGTTCCATGTCATAGATTTATGGCATGAAAAAGAACCTTCCACTCACTACACTTGTGGAAGCTAAAATTTGTAGGTTAGTTTGATAACGCCAAATTAGTTCCAACGTTCGCCGCCAGGTGCTGACTGCGATGGCATTTAGTAGCCACGTCCTCAGCTAGTGTCGTGGATGGTAGCATTATGTAGCAAAAGTAGGAACTACTTGAAAAAAATTAATCGTCTGCAGTCCTTCCACCTGAATCACAGATAAAACACTAATACAGCCATCACAATTAACACCGGTTATCAGACAAATTCTACACACACCCGAAGTACACGGGGCTACATGACCGCGTTGTCGCAGTCCCTAAACTAAGGAACCAACCAACTGTCAAGTCCTATACAGCACTAGCAACTTTCATGCAGGGTGTCAGGAAAAATGTTATGTAATTACAAATGAGGTGCATTTTATCTGCTAAAGAATTTACGTCAGTACTGTACAGGACTTGAATTTTTGCTCTCAACTCAGCCGGTCATTTTATAAGCTCTCGACTGTACAATGTACAATCGCTAAAGAATGAATGCATTAATGGCAACTGTTTGGCGCTTATTTTAACGATTTATAACGAGCTAAAGTGAACTTGCATTGATTTCATTCAGCCGAACCGTTTTCAGGAGCGTGTAAACCATACTCAATGGACTTGCGCTTGCGTACATGTGCCTGCGAGAATCGCATGAAACCGTACACTCATGCTTTTTTGAGTGATTATATATATTTTGAATACCCAGTTTTCAACGTTCACAATTCCTTCCAGACACACTAATACAGCCATCACAATTAGCACCGGGTTTTCCACACACTATCCACGCAAAATGTCGGAAGCTACCTTATTTAAAGTCCCGGGGCACATTCCCCAGTCCTCGGCCCTAATAATCACAATTACGCACACAATTTCACCTCTGTGACAAAAATAATCTCACTCCAAGTGCACAGGGCTGCCGACAATATGTCCCAACCCCCTAAATAAATTAAGAACAACTATACCGAAACATGTGGCCACCTTTATATGAACTTCCATAAAAACTGAGATTGATCCGGGGGCCGGGATGGATGGGATCCCTGGACAAGAAGCTCTATTCCACACCTGTATAAAACCTGGACTTTCTAAACCCAAGCGAGTTATATTGCCGTACCGAGATACCGTACTTCCGTAGAAACCGAGATTAACCCGGATTAGCCGAGATGGATGGGATTCCTAGACATGAAACTTAATTGCGGAACCCCGTAGTATAGCTGTGTGCGTTAAAGTCGCACATCACGATTGCATTTGGGGAGTTGGAGGTCCGTAGATCAAAGTGCAAGTTCATTGACAGCGACATCTCAAGTCTGGTTCATCCCCGGTTTTTCCACACATTATCCAGGCAAATGTCAGAAGCTACACCTTACTTGAAGTCCCAGGGCACATTTCCCAGTCCTCGGCCCTAATAATCACAATTACGCACACAATTTCACCTCTATGACAAATTAATCTCACACCAAGTGCACGGGGCTGCTGACAAGATGTCCCAACCCCCTAAATAAATTAAGAACATCTATACCGGAACCCTTATATGAACTCTGTACGGAAGAAAGCTTCCTTTTACTACAAAAAGTGGGACTTTCTTAAGAACATGTAATCGTTAATAACTATATCAAGAATGTGAGGCAAGACGTATTCTCTTCACTCGTGCTAAATTACACAAGTACAACCTGTACTCGAGCGAAAGTGGTGGGAAGAACGTACTGTCAGTGGCAGTAGAAAGTTGTACACACCAGACTAGGCAAGTCAAGCAACGACTTCATTTGAGAGAGGCTTGGCACACGACATCGCGCTCATCAGTCCCGTGTATTTAGTGTGGGTGTTCTAGCACTATATTCCCTGCAAAGTCCTGCAGTATCAAACTACCGCCCATATTTAGGCTGTAGCCAACAATTAATATTCTCCAGGAGCGTGTCCAGAGGGGCGGGAGGGATCTGTCCCGCTCCAAAATGCTTCTGAAATTCCTAGAAAATTTTGACTTTAAAAACAACTGTAAGAACCATAATGTTGTATCATTGCAAATAGTTATGCATATTAGTAAAACCACTGACGTTTGATGAACAGTAGCGTATACTCCACGGCTCGACTGGATACCATGTGCGTACGGAGATTTGAGATTCTAATCCCGGCAGTGTGGTTCCACCCGAGTACTTCACACTCCAGGTACTGTAGGCTATTCTATTCCCAATACAGTAAAGCCTGTCTTTACGGACCGTTTATTAAACGGAAATATATGACGGTTCCGTGACCTTAGGGGTGAAATACTTGTTAAATTCCCTTCATTAATCGGAAACTGTTACGGTGGCATGCTGAGCTTCTATGCCCAAAGTCGTGGGTCCAAACTCGGCCGAAGTCGTCGGATTTTTTAAGAGCGTTAAAAATCCCTCAGTATGCCTTCCTTCGGAAGGGAAGTAAAGCCGGCGGTCCCATGTCACAGATGTATGGCATGTAAAAAACCTCCCACTTGCACTTAACTTATGTGAAGCTAAATTATGGGTTAGATTTGACTAACGCTCTTAAGTACCGAAGTTCGTCGCCAGGAGCTGACTGCGGTGGCATCTAGTAACCAAGTTCAAAACTAGTTGTTATTGACGGTTGCAAAAGTATGAACTACTTGAAAATTGATCGTCTGCAGTCCTTACCTGAATTACTGAAAACATACACTGATAATACAGCCATCACAATTAACACCGGTTATCAGACAGATTCTACACACACCCAAAGTTCACTGGGCTACATGACCGCGTTGTCACAGCCCCTAAACTGAGGAACCAACCAAACGGTGTTACACGGTCAACGGAAATCAAAATGTGCATTTTAACGGAAAATTTTAAAGTTCCGGAATGCAGTATTTAGAAAATTTTCAGGCACCCTGGGAAACTCAACTGTTGTTTTTGTAGCTAACAAGGATTGTTCAAATAGGTCTTCCTCCTTTTGTTCTCCGATTTGCACGGGTAATTTCCTGTTTCCTGGTGCTTATGCCTTTCCCAATGATCACTTTAATGATATGTCAACGAAAAAAATGCTCATTGTAAGTTTTGCTTGTACAGTACTGTATTAATTCGTAGATGTAAACACAACACTGAATAAGATAATGTACACTATTTATTTTTTTCTCAGTATGTCCATTATATGAATGTACATGGTTTAATTATTTTACCATAGGCCAACCTTCATTAACCGGAAACCTATGTTTAACGGAAAATTTTGTGTGTTCCGTTCGTTTCCGTTGAAGGCAGGATTTACTGTAGCTCCTGAGTAAGCTACCTAATGTAGTCCCGTATTAGACTCAAATACAGTTATAGGCCTATAAACAACTACAAGAACACATGTTATCAGACAAATTCCATACTCTTACAAGTAGCCTATTTATAATGTTGTTCTCTGGATTGATTAATTAATGTCCTGTTCAGGATTGTGAAAATAAAAATTCACAACATATTGTTTCCTACATTATTATAATTATAGAAAGCTTTCCAGTCGGTGAACACAAATTGTTCCGAATTACATTAGGCGGGAAACTATGTGTTTAAACACCCTACCCTGAAATAAATATTACACGAGATATTTATCACAAAATAACACGCTTTTATGTACAAAAAGAAGGGGGGAGATAGAACACTGAATAAGGTATGTACAATATTTTATTTTTTCTCAGTATTTCCATTATATTCATGTTCATGGTTTAATTATTTTAGCATAGACCTACCTCCGTTAACCAATTGCCCCCTCCCCCTTTTCATCAGCTTGCATATAACACCGTACATTTCATGTATAAATTCAACAGAAGGATTTCTATTGGTAACCATTTATGGACAAATCTCGGAAGCTGTGTCTCATGTTCGCGGTATTTTGACATTATTGTGTTGCGATATTATTATTTTGACGTCTTTGTTATCTTCGTCTTGTTTGTGTGCTGAAGTACATAAAACATGCGTAGCTTGTAATTTGAACGATCACCGTTAGTTCTTTCATTGCAGAAAGGCTGCTGATCAAGTATACATGTATGTAGATATATGCTCGTATAAATAATATTAATAATAATAATTTGTATGATAACCTGTGTTGTTCTGGCGTCTGTATGAATGTGATTTAATTAATGACGAATGCTACAGTATAAACAATTCATCTTAAAAAAATACAGCTGTTGTTGCCATTTATTTCAATAAAATGATGTTGCAATAATATACTGGACTTTCAATACCTCTACAGGCCTTACAATTCTTATCACAGCTTTAGTTCCCTTCGGAAAGGTTGAGATCCTAACAGTGGATTTATATTCTTCTCTGTTACTGCTGATGTTTGCTGAAAGGTTGTTTACAGAACGATTACACTTATTCGAGCTTTCTAGTGGGTTCAAAGATTGTATTTGCATAGCAAACACTACTGTTCAAGACGTGCTGAGTAATCGCTACTAATTTCTCTCCCGAACTGTTCTCGATTCTCGGCAAGGCACGTTTGTCAGCTCCTAAAGTTTCACTTATTGTTATTTCGTTATTACCTCGCGTTGGGTGCGAAACCATAGCCAAGGGCAGGCCAGAGTTACTGGGTGGTCGTTAGAGTGTCGCCGATACTTACAGATGAATAAGTTGTGCTATATGACGACTCGGGCAAAGAATAGAAGTGTGAGATTCTCGGGAACTGTGTGTTACCAGGGCCGGATTTAGACGCTTGTTCGCCCACAGGCCAATTTCTTCCCATTGCCCCCTCCCGTGCTCAACTCAGAATCACACACTTTTCGTAAAAAACATTAAGCTTACATAGACTATTAAAACATACTGAATATTATGTAACATAAACAAACAGAACCAAGAATTTTGTATGTATACAGTTTTATAATTTTAAGAAGAACCTGTTCTATGCCAATCTAACTACTGTACATGTTTATGCTTATTTTACTCGCGTTTTTGTTCTTCTAGATCGACGTTTGTTTTTTTCCGTTTTCTCGCTTTTTAATTTAGTCTCTCTAACTCCCTTTCCATATTGTTTTACTACTGAATTCAAAAGTTTTGCCACAATATATTTTTTTAAATTATTATTTTTACGATTATTAGTCTATTATTATTATTATTATTTTACTTAAGGATAATTTGAAGGTCAAGAAATTAAAATCTGACCCCTTATCGTTTGATTGCTCTTCCATCCACGTTTCTCTCTCTCTCTTTTTTAATGTTGTCCCTCTTTTCACAAGTATCGTGCGCTCTCTCTCTTATATGGGTCCCAAGGCCATGTTTTAGTTGGTCTATTGGAAAATCCGGTCCTGGGCTGCTTTTGGCTCGAGTCCGATCTTCTGCATGGGGATTTGCATTGTAGGCCTATATAAGAGTAATATCGTACAGCAGGGGGGGGATCTGATGCAGACTAATAGTCGGATCTTGGATTCTAGATTCTGAGTTTTGGTGACTAAATTACGATCTATTTCAACCTAAAATAAGGGGCAGATGACCTCACTGTTACTCCCCTCAAAACAACAATAACTAACTAACAACCAAAATTAGGTTTCCAAATGACAAAAAGAAAAAAAAAGAAGCTTCTATACAGGGTGTCCCGGGAGGAAGGGGCCATGCGTTAAGAGGTGATAGTATTGGTCATTCTAAAGCGAATACATCATATGAACATGTGCTTTATTAGCAATGGTTTCCGAGATACAGACCGTATTGTGTAATTGTCGATTTCTCATTGCAAGTTATGTGTAATTATTGTGTAATTGTCCAGTTCCCTTTACAACTTGTTCTCAAAAATACCCCCACAAAGTTCAATGCATTTTGCAGCCCTTACAATCAGATGCTGTGTTGGTAACCGGAGCTGATGTCTCACTTCTTTAATGAGAGCACAAGCATTTAAAATGCGATTAAACAAGTCCTCCCTTGTTTGCACTTTTTCCCTGAAAACATCGTCCTTTAACCAAGCCCACAAACAATAATCCAGCGGCGTAAGGTCGGGTGACCTTGGTGGCCATGCACCATCACATCCGGGATCGATACAACGTCCAAGATAATTTTCATTAAGATACTGTACCACTGGTCGTGCGGAATGTGCAGGAGCTCCATCCTGTTGAAAGTACATTCCAACCCTTGTAGCCAAAAGGACATCCTCCGAGTACTCCGGCGGCTGATTCTGCAGAAAGTGAAGATACACTGCCCCGGTAAGACGGTGTTCTAGAACAACTGGACGAATTATCTGATTATCAATGATACCACACCACACGCTAATTGAGAAACAACTTTCGACAGTAGCGTTAGGATTTTCATACGCCCATGTGTGATAAATTCTAGTGTTGTTGATTCCGTTGGGGGTAAACGTTGATTGGACAGTAAACAAAATGTGTGGAATCAAGTATCCATTCACAAAAGTGCTGCCGCCTGATGCTATCTCCTTCCTCAAGATGTTGCACACGCTGGTGGTGATAGGGATACAAGCCATGCTCATGTATCGTACACCATATCCGGGTGCGTTGAATACCTAGCTGTGCAGAAAGTCGTGTACAGCTACTCGTAGGGCTATGTTCAACTGCTCGTAGAGTTTTTCCATTTCATTTACATCTTGTTCACCCTGACGTTCCGATATAACACGGACACTGTGAAGAGAACCACATGCACGCAGTGTACCGGATATCTTCGCAAACACTTTTCGATCGGGTAGGCTATTCTACGTTGAGGAAACCGTCGCGTCGTTGGCATTTCCATTACAATAATCGTAAATGTACACCATATCGGCATACTCTTCATGTGTAATTATATACATTATGGGGTTTGAAGCCATTTCTCAGTGCTGCCTTGGTAAACAAACGTTTGGTGCTTTTCAGTCGGTCAACACGAATGTACCCAAAAGAGCTGGGTTATACCCTAATCCTGAAAAAAATTACATGAGATTAATAAATACACAAGGATGATCAGTTTCGATCGTCAAGCGATCATCTTCAGATCCATTACACCTCGGCTATAAAATCTATGTTTGAAAATACAGGTGAAAATATTTACAATATGTACAATTATTTAGTTTCAGTATTGGTAATGCAACTTGTCGGTGTATGCTAGTTGTAGTATATATGATGTTAGGTGAAATGCTAAAATGGTGATAGAAAACCGGAATTTGTCTGTTTGGAGTGACTATATGGTTGTTGAAAGTCAACTATGGTAGTACAGGCTACTACTTATCTGGTTGGGTGTCTTCCGTGCTGTAGCTGCTAGTAGTGTCAACTTCACTCTTTCACCAGTGACTGTCGACTGAATTGGAATGTTACCTCGCTGAACTGGTTTTCCCTCCCCCCGCCCCGTATTCCTATGTGCTGTCTGTAGTCAGTGCATGTGTACTTGTGGCGTGTTGCCAAGTCTAGATAAGATGTATGTTATTGAATTCAGGAAGGTCTTCAACTATTAAAGAGCGTCGATCAGTCCACGTCACGCCTAAGCTAGAAGACCTATACAAGCGCTACCGGTCTTTGATGACGTCCCGGCACCCTTAATACTGCCGCGAATGCTGGCCTAGGTTTATTGAAGATAAAAGTACATCGTACTACTGATCCAGATAACATTTACCTATTAAAATCCCCCTATCCCCCCCCCCTTTTTTTATCTAGCTTGGCTGTATCGCTAAGTTGTGTCTTGTTTCCGACAGGGTGTCTTTTTTGTAGCCAAACATTAAAAATAAAGATAAAACTATTCCTTAACCGGACATTAATGAGAAAAAATTCGCGCGCTTCAACTATGTGAATGCGAACACATAAAATCACTAATCTGTTCAAAAAGCAAGGCATAAAAATAGCTTTCACAACGATCAACACAACCGGTAGGCACCTGCAAAATAGTAATCTAAATAAACAAGACCCGTATTCAAAGTCAGTGGTATATTCTATTACGTGCCAAGATACTGGTTGTCGAGCTAATTACATCAGACAAAGTGGAAGACGAGTAGATACAGGTTACAATGAACATAGGAATGCGATAAAATACGGAACACATTCAGCCGTATCTGAACACATGTGTGACGTGGGGCACAGTTTCACTAACATTGAAACGGATCTAATTATAATTCATCATGAATCGAAAGGCAGCGCTCTTGACATAATGGAAGCAATCGAGATACACCTAGCCAAAAGAAACAACCCCACCAATCTAAATGAACACACTTTCAAGGAGAGCTCACCCCTCTTCACTCTACTAAAAAAACACACCCTGTCGGAAACAAGACACAACTTAGCGATACAGTCAAGCTAGATAAAAGGCGTGGGGGGGGGGGGGGGGGATAGGGGAATTTTAATAGGTAAATGTTATCTGGATCAGGAGTACGATGTACTTTTTTCTTCAATAAACCTAGGCCAGCATTCGCGGCAGTATTAAAGGTGCCGGGACGTCCCCAAAGATTGGCAGCGCTCGTATAGGGATTCTAGCTTAGGCGTGTCGAGGACTGATCCACGGCCTTCAGTAGTTGAAGACCTTCCTGAATTCAATAACATACATCTTATCTAGACTTGGCAACACGCCACAAGTACACATGCACTGACTACAGACAGCACATATGAATACGGGGCGAGGGGAGGGAAAACCAGTTCAGTGAGATAACATTCCAATTCAGTCGACAGTCACTGGTGAAAGAGTGAAGTTGACACTGCTAGCAGCTACTGCGCGGAAGACACCCAACCAGATAAGTAGTAGCCTGTACTATACAGTGTAAACATACTGTAGTTGAATTTTTACAACCATGTAGTCTCTCCAAACAGACAAATTCCGGTTTTCTATCACCATTTTAGCATTTCATTAGCATTAGCATTACCAATAAGATAAAATAAGATAAGCCCGTAGATCCCTGATGGGCAAGAGCCTCCTACCGGAGTGGTAGGGGGTGGCTCAAGTAGTCTCCCAAGAGGAGCCAGTTCTTGAGAGATGTCTTTCCTAAATACACATTGACACACATTAATAATAAAAAAAATACACACATCCTTACTACAGTATTTACATTGTTACACTATTACACTGATCTGAATTTCCTTCCCTGGCATTTCTGGTCCACGTAACACCTGCCTCGAACCTAAATTCGTCTGACCATCTGCGACGGGGGCGTCCTCTGCTTCTCTTGCCAGCTCTTGGATCCCACAAAGTCGTGGAGTAGGCCCATCTATCCAATACTGCAACTAAATAATTGTACATATTGTAAATATTTTCACCTGTATTTTCAAACATAGATTTTATAGCCGAAGTGTAATGGATCTGTTGATGATCGCTTGACGATCAAAACTGGCCACCCTAGTGTATTTATTAATCTCATGTATTTTTTTTTTCAGGATTAGGGTATAACCCAACTCTTTTGGGTACATTCATGTTGACCGACTGAAAAGCACCAAAATTTGTGTAAATACATTTGGCATCACTGCAACAAACGAAATGTACAAACTGTGAAATACGATACTTTCTGCCAAGCCAACTAAGATAAGACATACAATTTTATCAACAAACATCACCATGGCCATCGGTTACCAAATACCAAATTAAACCAATCCCCAAATAAAAGAACACCACAATTACAAATCAAGTGGTAACTTAAATCATTTACAATGTCTTCAAAACATTTTCCATTACTGAACTTACTTCACAACCACACAAGTTCTTATTTATATTTCCATCTGAACTATGGTTACATTAAATTCAACTTCTTTACACATCAGTCAACAATCACACACAGCTTCACATTAGACTTACAACGGCCTAGGTGGCATAGTTGGTAGCATGCTGAACTGCTGTGCCCAAGATAGCGGGTTCAAACCCGGCCGAAGTCGTCGGATTTTTTAAGAGCGTTAAAATCCTTCAGTATGCCTTCCTTCGGAGGGGAAGTACAGCTGGTGGTCCCATGTCATAGATTTATGACCTGTAAAAGATCCTTCCACAGACTAAACTTGTGTGAAGCTAAATTGATGGGTTAGATTTCGTCAGAACACTCTATCAAAGTTCCAACGTTCACCACTAGGTATCATTGATATCTGGTTGCGAAAGTTGGAACTACTTGAAATTGAACGGAACTTGTAGCTTACCCTAAGGGTGTCCGCTGGAAGCAGCTACAGACTCAGGCGAGCCGAACATGTCCTCGGACACTCCCGGCAATAAAAGCCATACGATAATTAATTAACCAAATACACAAAACGGTCTGTATCTCGGAAACCGTGGCTAATAAAGCACATGATCATATAATGTTTTCGCTTCAGAATGACCAATTCTATCACCTCTTAACGTATGGCACCTTCCTCCCGGGACACTCTGTATAATTAGCAGGGTCAAATAATGTATTTTATTCAACACTGTTAATTAAGTAGGTAATGTCTACTTTTTAGCTGGGCCGGGCTACATAATAAATATTGGCCTAGGCAAACAACATTTGTTTGGATAAATTTCATTTAGGGGTTGGCAATGCTGCATTTGTCCATAATTCACGCGTACAAGCCGGACGTTTGTTTTAGACGATTGCCCTTGACCTTGAAGCTTGCGGGTGAGCCTGTACACAGCCACTCTCTAGCCCTGTCGCATCACATTTGTCACCACCGCTTTGATGTAATGGAATTCCAGACTTGAGCACGTGACGACACCGCCATGCAGACAGTACAGTCCAGGTCGAAGTATTGTGTGACGCGGAAGTACACGTTACATAGTTACGAACAGAACGCCATTATATTTGCCAATGACTGTACTTCAGCAGAAGTGTGAGACAGCTTTGCCAATCATCTGACCGCATGGGGTAGCTGACAACAACACAGGTAGGGCCTACTGTAGTAACTCGCCTCCAGGCTTCCGTTAGGCTAAGATTTTCCACTCGTCTAAAACAAACGTCCGGCCTGTATAATGACGGACTCAGCTGGAAATTTGCTATAATATAGTATAACTCGTGATCTACAAGGGGGACGGCGCGCGGGTCATAGACAGCGGAGGAATAAACATCTATTGCTACATCATTTCCAGACCGTAATTCCGCGGTGGCAGTTAAGAGTGATCTGATAGTCACTACGCAGCGAGGTTTTGTAAATAAGTTTACAATTAATATGCAAAGTTAAGATATAATTGTGCAGTACAAGTAAAATTACGAATTATGTAAGTCTTTCGTTGGAAACCTTCGTTATTACTCACCGAACTAACTCATCTTCCCGTTCCACTCAACCCCGGTCATGTGGTCACAGGTCATCTAGTACCTCACGTGCCCTCTAGGTAAAATATTCTAGTGATGCTGCTGCAACGCAGTAGATTAGTAGGTAAATGAAATCCATAAAAGATTATAGTATTTTAATAAATGCGAATTAATATCGAGAATGATAGAATACAACATGTGACGGAATATAAGTATCTGGGAAGCTTGGTAACGTATGATGAAACCAGCAAACGAGAAAATCGGGGTAGAATTATTCAGGCAAAGAACGCCTTTTATAGAAAGAAGAATCTCTTCACATCCAGAAGTATAGACCTAAAAATAAGGAAAAGACTGTTGAAGACATACGTGTGGAGTGTGGCTTTGTATGGTAGTGAGACCTGGACAATAGGGAAGTCTAAGAGAGGAAGTTGATGGCTTTTGAGGCTTGGTGCTGGAGAAGAATGCTTAAGATCAGTTGGACAAATGAAGAGGTATTCAGAAGAGCAGGAGAGAGTAGAAGTTTTATGAAGAGTCTGAAAACAAGAAGAGCAAATATGTTAAGACATATTATCAGACATAATAGCCTGCTAGCAATAGTCATCGAAGGGATGTTAGAGGGGAAAAACACAAGAGGAAGACCACCACTTGCATACATCACACAAATAATGACAGACACGAACACAAAATCATATCGTGAATTGAAGAGGATGGCGGAGAATAGAGAAGATTGGCGAATTGCTGCAAACCAGCCCCAGGGCTGTTAACTTAAGAGAGAGAATAAATGCGAAGAAACATTGGTATTATCTTCGCTCTACTCATGGCCACTCGTTAACTATGGGAAGCACAATAAGAGAGGATAGCGTAATTTCGCATTGTCCGCTCGATGGACGGCACGCAAGCCAAAGAAAGGATACGTTATATAACACCTGATGGACTTGCTTTCATTCCTACTAAATGAGGAAATAAGAACTGCGCAAATTCCTAACTTCGTCTTTCGGTAGTAAAACATATAGCACATTTAGTCACAAAGAAGAGTATGGAGTAAAGAAACCTCTACATAGAGAACTTCACTACCTTCACGATATTATTATTAATATTATTATTAAATCGCGTATCTTCCTAGTTCGGCTTTACCTACGTACTCTGCGAGGGATCGTTCCTCTACCGTCACAAGGATGGTGTCTGGAAGCTGAACACAGTTCTTGTGATACAACTAGGGATGGTAACTTGCCCAGGTGACCGCTAGGTTGAGTCTAATTAAGGGAAGGCCATAAGGGATTTTGGAAGGAAGACGCTGTGGACCTGTCGGATGGAACCGTCCTGGCATTTGCCTGGTGGTGAAAATGGGAAACTACGAAAACCATTTTCAGGACGGCTGAGATGGGGGGCAGGGCACGATGTAGGGCATTAGTGGTCTCGGCCTCTGCGGCCGGTATTATTATTATCATCATCATTATCGATTTAATGGTGCTCGGGTGCTTGGTATGGCATGAGGGAGGTGTTCACACAGTCTCAAAGTGGTTGAGAACGCCTGGTGTAGATGGTTAGCATACCCGTTTGTAATGCGGGGGATTCTGGTTCTTGTCCCAATGGCGGACTCATTTTCAACGCATGAGCTTCAAAATATCTATAATTCATTGGAAAGATAGCGGATGTGATCTTAAAAAGGGCAGGCACCATCCCAACATTTTTTTGCGTTGAAATCATGGACAAACATTTCAAATCAAGTTTACCTGTCTCCCGAAACGCACTGGTTGTCCAATAACACTCTGAGTCTAGTTATTGACGAGTGGGTTGGAGAATTTTTACGCCTTCTGCATTCTTCATAAATGAGGAAGTAAATTTAATGGTCTATTACGTCCGTGTGAGATAACACTGGTGATGCTAACGGAAGTGATGACTGAATGATCCTGGTGGCAAGACGGGCGCAATTCATTTCCTTCCGGCAAATTAATAATCTTCTATGTTTGGTTGTGAACGCACATGAGTTTTATTTCCTCTTTCGGCCGTAGTTGCTAGACAGTGAAAGTAGTCCAATGCAAAACAAGCAATACTATATGCATATATGGAATAGCAAGAAAGATAAGTCTAAGATAATGATTTGATAGCCTAGCGACTTCAACCAGGAGGGCCGCAATTATAATCCTAGTTATTACGTATGAGATTTTGAGTATAAAAGCCACGTTGAAACGTTTTGCTAGCTCCTAACTGTTGGGTGAGAAATGTAACTGTTTACCTTTGCCTAAGCTATGTCGTTTTAATGGGCGCCAAGACCTCAATGCAATGTTGAAATCTAAATTTGTATTAAACAACGTCTAGCTCTGGCAGAACACATTCAAGACTCTATTCACTCAGATCGTGGTATGATTTGATCATTAACCCAACAAACAATTGTATCAGGAGAAGGAATTGGTCTATATCTAATGCTACCTACTGAAAGCAAAGATTGCATTGTAAAAGAAATGAATTTATTATATAAAACAAGTATAGCAAAATTAATAATAATAATAAGTACAAAATTTAAATTGGAGCGTTGTGATTTGAATATTACCGATAGAAAATTACGTGAAAACGGAGTCTGATAAATTGATTTTACTCTTATTTCCAAGCTATGAAGTTACTGAAATATGAAATGTAAAACAAAGAAAAATGAGAGATTGCGTATTTCTGCGTCATTTGCGCTTACCATTGGAAATTGCCAAGGCATTTCCCTCGTACTTGCTGATGCTGTGAGCTTCCCACAGTCTCCTGGACGTCGTCATCTCCGTCGGAATTTGATGATATTCTGGTAGCTTAGATAATTCTATGGTCCGTACCTCGGACCCAAACACTCGTACAACCAAGTTTTACAAAAGTTCGTCGCTAACTCCACTGAACATCGGAGCGACACGAACTCGCATCCATACTCGTCAAGTATTTCACAGATAGTCCTTGTTTCACGGCGCGTCGAACGATATAACCACACGCCGGCTCCCCACTCTTCAGTCCCAACTAGCTTACGTCGTCTCCCCTGATTGGCTGACCCACCACGCGATCTTCTCCTCCTCCGGGTCATTACACTCGGCGGGAGGGTTCCGTTCCAACAATTCGTCTTTTCTAGACCTTACGACCCAAGATTGCGTCATGCTTCTCGACAAGATTAAGCGTGTACTTGAAATCCCAGTGAGTCACGTCTCTCGATATACCCTAACTGACGAAAACTCCGTAAAATTCCGTAATCAGATAATTTTCTATGATATCGTCGTTCGTAATAATTTGCTGGATAGCGTTTTCTAAGACATAGAAAACCTATCTGAATGCTAATAATTTTTATAAAATGCTCCGAAAATACCTAAATAATAATTATAATAAATTAATAATAATAATAATAATAAATTAACATGAAAAATTCTCTTGGCTGAACAATTTGCCGCGTAAATAAATATAGAATGGCTTCCTACTGACTTATGCCAGTTGCATAAAACCCCTCGAAAAACACGTTACATATTCGCCTCGGATCATCGGATGATTTACCGTGACGACGGTCCATTATCCGATTATCCCAGACACGTTAATAAACCCCATCCAAAATACATATTACATAAATGAAATCACCCTAAATTACAGATATATACACTCATAATTTTTCTTCACGCACTTTGCGTCAAAGTTTGTTGTCACTATGGATTGCACTTTGCAACCAGTCCAATGTTTTACATATGGAATAGTGTCCCACGGATATTTCCGCCTCTCAAATTTCTCTATGTTGGAGAAATAGACATAATTAATGTGTGAGCACTATGTATTTATGATGTCATATCACACGCATTGAAGGTGTTCTGATATATTTATATCACCATAGAACTTCCTAATTTCACTGGAGGTCCCCTCCTTATGGTGACATTTAATTCCACTTATCACTGAGCACACGATCACACTATTGTGGCAGCGCCTCGTGACCATAATACTTAATCTCTCTTTAAAGTAGATTAAATTAATATTGACTTCTGAAAAAAAAAACAGTAAATGCGCATTACATATAACACCAAATATTTCTGTGTCTTGTTAAGTTCCCGTTAACCATATTCTACTTAATACTAGTTCTCAACACAGACCATTTCTCCTCACACAAATAATACCATTGTACAAATTATCTTAAATTACACACTTACAAATCTTACATGGCGAGGCCGTAAACAGAAATCACGTGTGCTGATATGTATGAGTTTCATGAAGGACTGTCTCGCATTCTGATGGCCCATCTTTTATCTCGTGGACGCCTTAAGCTAACAAGCCCTATTCAAGCGCTCCCCCATCTCTTGGAGATAAATGGGAACCCATCAGCGCTGCCAAAATGGCCTTGGTGCATCGAGACAATTTAGTGCTCAACAGCATCCGACAATCCCGTCATATTTCCCTGTACCTTAAAAACTCTCATTTACTTACATACTACCCCCCTGTGTGACTTCTGATACGCCTGCCTTAAGACCAGATCCTCCCACGCACCCAATACCACACTTACTCATTTGATAGGCTGGCTCGCCAGCTAAACATCCTCACTTTATGACACATACTTTCGGAGACTATGTATATTATACGTCCCGTATAATCTGTTTCCCTCACTGTTCTCCAGCACATATGCTGTTTTGCCAATACGTTTGGAAACTATAAATGGGCCCTCGTAGAGATAAAAGAACTTGGACATGACTTTCTCTAGCTTATTTGACTGTTTCGGCACTCTAAGTAAGACTCTGTCTCCCGGCTCGAATAGGTCAAATTTAGTTTCTTTTTGTTGGCGAATTCTCTTTTGTGCTGACTTAGATAAATTCTGTTTCGCCAACTGGACAATGTAATCCATCCCCGGTTGCTTACCCTCATTTAATCCCAACACCCTCGCTAGTTCATTTTGTGGTCTTTTTCCGAAGTGAACTTCGTATGGCGTCAATTTCGTGCTCTCATGCTGGACAGAATTCAGCCAAGTCTCGACCTTGGGAAGATGTCCAACCCAGGCCGCATGCTTGTCATGCACTAGAGTCCGAAAAAGACGAGCCACTTCCCTTAATGGACGCTCTGCAGAATTACCCTGAGGGTACCTTACAGAGGAATGAACGTGTGTTATACCAGCTTCCTGCATACTGGTTCTCCATTTCTTTGCAGTAAACTGTGGTCCACTGTCAGATAGTATCCTGAGAGGAATGCCAAACTCAGGTGCATACTTATTAATGATCAGACGGCTACACGCTAGTCCCGTGGCTTTCCTTAGCGGATATAGCTTGACATACTTACTAAAAGCGTCAATAACTATAAAAATGTACTCGTAGCCGTACTGTCCTTTAACGATCGGGCCAAATAAATCCACACACAGTAGTTCACCGGGACTACTGGTGAGAACTGCAGATCTCTCCCCCACTAAATATTTAACTGGATATTTACTCCTTTGACAGGTGTCACACTTAGCTAAAATCCTCCTAACGTCCCTTCCCATTTTACTCCAAATGAAGTCACGACCAATTTCATAGAAGACCTTGGCAGCACCAAAGTGTCCTAATTCCCTATGAATGAACCAAATTAGCTCCTCCCGCAAAGTGGCAGGAACACATATTGCCCACCGATTATTCCTACATTTCCTTGCAAGAAGCCCATCCTGCATCTTGTACGTGAACCGTCCTACTTTCACATACTCTTCTTCACCTATTTCCAACCTAGCCAGTGGCTCCTTTAACTTAACGTCATCACGTTGCTCCACTAGCATATTTCTCAGTGTCTGTAACGATGCCCTGTTGCTACTGTCCACACATGCTAACCCTACTTTCCTATGGTGTCACACCTCTACTCGACACTCTATGACCTAAAAATGTCACTTCTGACTGACAGAATGACGACTTAGACAGCTTCAAAGTGAACCCTGCCTGATCTAACTTCTGAAAAACTATATTTAAATGACGTAGATGCTCCTCAAAACTGCGTGAACTAATTACCATATCATCTATGTAAATGGTTACAAACTCTCCTGTGTCATCCCCTAATGTGATGTTTAAAGCCCTAATTAAAGCTGCTGAACTACTCTTTAACCCATAAGGTGTTCTACAAAATTGATAAAGGTTATATTTATGACTAAAAGCTGTAAATGGTCTATCTTCGTACATAAGTGGCACTTGCCAAAAACTGGAACTCAAATCTACACAAGTGAAATACTTCTTCCCCTCAAATGTTTGCATTAATTCTTCTATTGACATAGATTTCAGCTGATCTGAACTAATTCTACTGTTAACCAAACGAGCGTCTAAACAAATACGAACAGTGCCGTCGGTCTTGGGTACCGTGATCAAAGAATTAACATATGGACTGTTAGAGTGCTCAATAATCCCATCTTCAAGCATCTGATTAATTTGTGCCTCAACTGCACTCTGATAAGCGAAAGGTACAGGATATCTATGTCCTGTGAATACTGACCTATCAATAACGTTCAATGAATGTGTATAGCAATTGGCCATACCAATGCGATCCTCAAACACTCTCCTATTACACCATAACACATCATAGAGCCGAACACACTGTTCATCCTCTATATTTCCCTGAAATGCAGCCTCACGTAACGAGTCCTCTAGACTTCCGTTCGTAATCACACTGCCCACAAAACATGGAGAACCCCGCTCTACGGCTGGCGATATCTCATTTAAAGTACAAATCACACCTACAATACTACTCCTCTGAATATGGTCATTGAACGCTACTTCTACTTCAGAATCTCCCCATTTAAATTTCAAACTCCCTACATCATAACATAAGTTACCAGACACTCTACTTAGCCACTCTGAACCCAAGATAACACTGAATACTAAATTTGGAATTACAAGGCAAATCTGCTTCTCTACATGATTATTAATTTTAATGTCTACTAAAACTTGCTTAGAAATTACTTTAGACCTCTTCCCAACAGCTGTGATAACAAAAGTGCTTTTAATTGGCATCTCCTCAAAATTTACTCCAGTTCCTTTCATTTTATCATAAAATGCACTACTTATGCAACTCTTCATACAACCACTATCAATTAAAACATCTGTGTACGCCTCGGACACGTTGAATTTAACTATGGGGCTCTTACTAACCACTTCCTGAATAATACCTTCATCATTTAGTTCATGTAATAATTCATTCCTTACATTTAGGTCATAGGGTTCCTGTATAATTGTATGGACAGGGCATGCTACAGACTGAGATTCTGACCTTACTTCGCAGCCTGGTTCGCGTTTAAAGAACCGCTACAGCTGGCCGTAGTACTACTAACTACTAAACTGGTCTGGTTGTTCTGGGCTGTGTTGTCATTGTTTGGCTGTATATTACTACCACTAGGCTGTCCTCTTCCTTGACCCCTATTCTGGTTGTAATTATTGTCATTATAATTTCTCCCTTGATTTCCCCTGTAATCATTGTTCCTCCCTTGATTTCCCCTGAAATCATTGTTCCTCCCTTGATACTGATTACCATAGCCATTTCCTCTGTTCTGATATAGCTGATTATTATTATTTCTATTTTGAGCGTTGGCCCCTTCGCCACCGTTCCCTTGAACTTCTTGATGCCTGGCTTCATTAGGTCTATTATTATTATTACCCTGGTTCCGATTGAAATTGTCCTCATAACCCCCTCTCCCTAGTGCATCAAATGTGCTTAACAAATTTTCTACTTGTGATATTGTCTTTACATTCTGGATACAAGCAGCCTCCTTGATCCTATAGGGAAAGTGCCTAAGTAGCAACCTTACCACATCACTTTCCTCCTTCAAGCCATCCAGATATTTACACACTAATACCTGCCCTAAAAAGTATTCGGTCATGGTGGAGCTTCCTTTAGGGTTATATTTACCACACACTACTCCCTCACGATGCTGCGACTGAATAACCTCATTCCAGAACTTTTCACAGAATTTCATTTTAAAATCATTAATATCAGTAAACTTGTCTCTGTAGACAGCAAACCAATTCCTCGTTTCCCCCACAAATACTTGTTCTAAAATTTCAACTACCTGGCACCACTCAATACTACCATTTTCCAACCTCTCCCCGAATTTATTTTCTATAGTGTTCATGAACTCCATTGGGCACCCCTGTCGATTGCTGAACTTACCCAGTTCTACCTCCCTGTGTGTGCTATTCACAAAAACTGGCCTATTCTGACTATTTTCTTGCCTGATCCTAGCTTTTAATTTTAATTCTAATTCTGCGATTTTCTCCTCAGCCTTCCTCTCAATACTGTTTACTGTTAATTTAATGTTTCCTTCCGATTCTTCTACTTTATCATATAGCTTTGCTTGTTTCTCCTCAATCTTGCTAATGCTCTCTCTATTACTCTCTCTTAAATCATTTACTTCTGCAACTATTTGCGAGTGGACTTTCTCAATTCTACCCCCCAGCTGTTCCTTAACCTCTTTAGTTGCTACCTGAATTTTGTCAATTTCTCCCCCCAATTGCTTTTTGACCTGCTGTGTTTCCAGTTGCACTAGTTCTTTTAAATTTTCAGCCTGTGTACTGATTCTAATTTCTAACTCCTCCTGTACTTTTCCTAATTTCTTGTCTACATCTGCAATGATCTCTTTAACCTTCTCTTCCATTACTCCTCTGATTTCTCCTCTAATCTGCTCCATTTTCACACTAATTTCCTTGTTGTTCTTATCTAATTTTGCATTATTCTGTTCTAATTTTGCATTTAAAGCTTCTGTACTTTCTTTATTTTCCCTACTGTTTTGTTCTAATTTAGCGTTTAAAGTTTCAGTACTCTCTCTATTTTCCTTACTGTTTTGTTCTAATCTGGCGTTTAAACTATCGCTCAATTCCCTATTACTCTCTTTATTTTCCCTACTGTTTTGTTCTAGTTTAGCGTTATTCTGTTCTAACTTTGCATTTAAGGCATCACTACTAACTTTGTTCTGATACATAAACTCGAGAAGTAAAGTTTTTAATTCTGGTTGGCCGCCTACACTCCCTGTTTCAGTATCGGGATTTACCTCCGCTACCCCGGTACTACCATCACTCGACATACTGCTCGTATCATCACTCTCCCGTTGATGACCACTACGTAACCTCATCTGTCTTTCTTTCTCATCCCCCATAATGATATACACTGATACAGACAAATAACCCCCAAAATACAGGCACAGAAATATATACCCTTCTCCTTCCACAAATGTTATTAGGTTTTCAGCCCCAAGTTGTCGGCGACAAATGAAACGTTTTGCTAGCTCCTAACTGTTGGGTGAGAAATGTAACTGTTTACCTTTGCCTAAGCTATGTCGTTTTAATGGGCGCCAAGACCTCAATGCAATGTTGAAATCTAAATTTGTATTAAACAACGTCTAGCTCTGGCAGAACACATTCAAGACTCTATTCACTCAGATCGTGGTATGATTTGATCATTAACCCAACAAACAATTGTATCAGGAGAAGGAATTGGTCTATATCTAATGCTACCTACTGAAAGCAAAGATTGCATTGTAAAAGAAATGAATTTATTATATAAAACAAGTATAGCAAAATTAATAATAATAATAAGTACAAAATTTAAATTGGAGCGTTGTGATTTGAATATTACCGATAGAAAATTACGTGAAAACGGAGTCTGATAAATTGATTTTACTCTTATTTCCAAGCTATGAAGTTACTGAAATATGAAATGTAAAACAAAGAAAAATGAGAGATTGCGTATTTCTGCGTCATTTGCGCTTACCATTGGAAATTGCCAAGGCATTTCCCTCGTACTTGCTGATGCTGTGAGCTTCCCACAGTCTCCTGGACGTCGTCATCTCCGTCGGAATTTGATGATATTCTGGTAGCTTAGATAATTCTATGGTCCGTACCTCAGACCCAAACACTCGTACAACCAAGTTTTACAAAAGTTCGTCGCTAACTCCACTGAACATCGGAGCGACACGAACTCGCATCCATACTCGTCAAGTATTTCACAGATAGTCCTTGTTTCACGGCGCGTCGAACGATATAACCACACGCCGGCTCCCCACTCTTCAGTCCCAACTAGCTTACGTCGTCTCCCCTGATTGGCTGACCCACCACGCGATCTTCTCCTCCTCCGGGTCATTACACTCGGCGGGAGGGTTCCGTTCCAACAATTCGTCTTTTCTAGACCTTACGACCCAAGATTGCGTCATGCTTCTCGACAAGATTAAGCGTGTACTTGAAATCCCAGTGAGTCACGTCTCTCGATATACCCTAACTGACGAAAACTCCGTAAAATTCCGTAATCAGATAATTTTCTATGATATCGTCGTTCGTAATAATTTGCTGGATAGCGTTTTCTAAGACATAGAAAACCTATCTGAATGCTAATAATTTTTATAAAATGCTCCGAAAATACCTAAATAATAATTATAATAAATTAATAATAATAATAATAATAATAAATTAACATGAAAAATTATCTTGGCTGAACAATTTGCCGCGTAAATAAATATAGAATGGCTTCCTACTGACTTATGCCAGTTGCATAAAACCCCTCGAAAAACACGTTACAACGTTTCTGTTGCAAAGACATAGAGTAGTCACAAATCTCTGGGTGTTATTATTATTATTATTAATGATGATGATGATGATGTTGATTGCAGTCTTAAGGGCTTAACAACAAGGTTATCGGTCCCTATCAATGAAGCTATTATGTTTTACACGGACATATGCACACTGATGAGCCATTGCATTATAATCATCTACCTAATTCTATTAAGATCAGATTTAGCCTACAGAGCCTCTTGGCGAGGATTCGCTGAAGTGACAGAATGTATTTGGTACCACGGGCACACTAGCAGTCCTTCCAATACCATTCAGTGCGGGATGGTGGTGATGCAGAACAAACATACTTCTCCAAGACGAACCAGAAATGTTGAATTGGGTTCACATCCGGACTATAGGGTGGGGGGCACAACAGTAAAGCTTATTCACCGCCATGTTCCTCGACTAGTCCTTCACACCCCTAGCAGTGCTGGCCTATTCGAAGTGGCCATCGTCAGCAGAAAACACAGTTATATAAACGGATGTACTTGGTTCCCAATAAGTCTAGGTACCAGAGAGATTCCCGGCTCTGCGAAGGGCTGGACAGGGGGTACACTGAGATGAGCTCAGCCATCCTGGAAGTGTTTTTCCTTGCTTTCCCACTTCTAATGCCGGGATGGTTAGTTATTTGATCCCACGGCTGCCTCCGTCACAATACTCACCTGGATTGCAAATACACTCACTACTACAGATACCACAATAACACCGGTTATCAGACAATTTCTACACACACCTAAGTACGCGGGGCTAAATGACTTCGATGTCCAAGCCCCTCAAATGAATCAACAACAGTTTCATATATGAGACGTAGCGCAATGTTCATTATCCCAACAGAGTCCATGCAGGTTGAACCCAAAGCCTGCTGATGAGCCTGATTCGGTACACCTGCGAGAGGCTTGACAGAAAACTAGAACATTCGCTGGAATAGAAAATTTATTATATCCTATCGCTGAAATAAATAATGAAATCTCTAAATTTAGAGACAGAATCACTTAATTGGAGTAAATTACTGAAACATAAATGGCTTCCTTTCATTGTACGTCTGTGGAAAATATGCACTTGGCTGCGTTGAATAGCCTACTTCACAACGTATAGTGATAGCCTTATTGTTGTTCCTAAATAATCACGAGGGTGGGGGAGGGAGGTCAGTTGACAGCTCATGGTGAATTCAATAATTTTGCATTTGTCTGTTGTAGAGTAACATTTGGCTTTTCACTGATGTATCATACACATTTATATGGAAGCTACTGAAGTATGGATCGTTTTGAGTGATGGCATTCAGGGCCCAGCCAGTGCCTGTAGATGTTGTGAAAGGTTCTACTCATGGGGCCAGTACTGACTCAGTGAGGAAAGTAATGGCAAACTACCTCACTTTGCTTAGAACGCCTCATAATAGCACTGTCTTGAGTTTTGTGGTTTCTACCCACATAACCAAGGGCGGTGCTTTCTGGGGATCCTACCAACCTCTGGGTGGACAACCTAACAGAGAGACAGGGCGGGTCAAGCCTCATTCTGGAGGAGGGTGGGAGAGGACACTTGCGCACACCCGGTAGCAACACCACTGATTATAATTAGTGGTTGTAGCGGCTACCATTATTGGCTGTCACCCCGAAGATCCGGATTCCATTTCTGGGTCTCCTAAGAAAATTAACTGTGGTCTGTGGACTGGGATGGATTACACTCAGCTTCGTGAGGCAAAACTGAGAAGAGGTGGGTTCGATTCTCACCTCAGCCATCCTGGTAGTGGTTTACCACCCACTTCTACTGCAGGCAAATGCCGGGATGGTTCCTAACTTAAGGCCACATCAGCCACCTTTCCAATCATCACCTTAATGACAAATATACACACACAAGACAAATCATTTATTTATTTGTTTATTTATTTATTTATTTATTTAAGAATTAATTTATTTAAATAGGCTACATCCACGCTTACGGGACTAAATGAGCACGATGTGCAAGAACCTCAAATGAAACAACAACATGATTACAAGTGGTAATATTTGATTTCCTGGAAAGGGGTTTACGTGACAAAAAATCACTGTCGCAAAAATACGGAGAAGCGTCATTCCTTCTGTAGGGAGGCTCAGTAGTCACTAATTGCCCCGTGGAGGGCGAATGCAGCTCCTCAGTGCAGCATTACAGCATTGGTAACCCTGGGATACAGTAGGGTGTCCCCTTACCACACAGACCTTGGCAAGATGGTAATCGTCGTACAGTGCGGAGGCACAAGAATGCGATGTTCTCGATGTGCCAATAAGATAAGGTAACTAACTTGTGGCTTTGCGAATGACACATGAGTGACGATGTCGATGACGTCGCTATGATACGCTGAATGAATAATCGCCACCGCATGCATGTGGTTCGTGGGTCTGTTAGTGCAGTGTTGTGTTGGTTGATACAGCTGTCACACGTGCTGCTCCTGCCTACCCGCATTTGGTGAGTACACACATTATTCTGTCGTAACATTTGCTGCACGTAGGCCTACCTGACTGAAGCTGCATAATACTCCGTGATACGTCCGGGAAAGCTAAATGAAAGAGGGACGTGTACCCAGCAACTTGTTTCCGTTTTTAGTCTGACATCTGTTCCACTCTAGTTCATAACTATAGGAAAATGAAAGAACGAATAAATCTAAAGTGTCCCGTGAAGGGCAAAGGCTTCCCTCTTGGGGAAGACCATGGTCTCACATGGTGGTCTGGTTGGTTCTGTCTCTTTGAAAGAGACAGTTTAGTTATAGTTTTATTTTATATATTTGTCATATCTTTCCAATCCGCTCTGCTTCGTTCTGTCCTGGTCCAGTATTGTCCTAGTAGATGTCCGAAGTCATCTGCCCATCTTCTTTTTGGTCTGGCATTGCTTCTCTTGCCTATGTAGGGGTCTCACACGGTTGTCCTCTGCACCCATCTGTTCTCATGTATTCTCGCGACGTGTCCTGCCCACTTCCACTTTACTCTTGTGGCGCTTTCTGAGGATGTCATTTCCTGGAGTCTCTTATTTCATACTTTGCCTCTCAGTGTTATGCCCAATATTTTCCTGTCCATTTTCCTTCGGCATACTTCTATTGCTCTCTTATAGGGAAATACATACAAGAAAATCCAGACATTTTCAGTGTAAATTGTTAAGATGATACATGTCAGGAAAGTACGCAGGCCTACCATATTTATTTTCGTTCAAACAATTATTAGGCGAATTATTATTTCTAAAATTTATCTTAATAATGAAATTTGAGGAAAGATGGTTTAGAGTAGCTCACATTGATCATCAATCCTAAAGTAATAGTAGGAAGGTTCGTTATTCTTTCAACCCTTAAGCCCTCACATGTTATCCAGAGGTACTATTATCGGTGCTTGCGCCGTGCCGTCTTCTGGCTGAAAGATTCTCCCTCTTCTGTTACACGTAATAACGGTATACTGTATACGAACAGTGCCACACGGACTGAGGAGTGTTCCCGCCAGTAACAATGTGGGTTTTCTGGAACTCAAGCACCTGTTGGAAAAGTTTATCGCGTACTCAGATTCCACTGAAATTACGTTATCTTGTTTGTTAAAACGGTTATATGCTTGGCTCCTTCCACCCACAGTGACAGTTTTATGAAGGATTACTTCTGGTGATAACTATCGATATGTTGAGCACTTTTCCTTATAAACCTTTGTTTTGGCGTTTCACTAATAAGGATCACGTGCCAGTTAGGCTGGTTTTATGTACTAGGCTCTTTATTCTTGGAGGCAACTACAGTATACAGCAGGCATGTGCAACTTGAAACACAAGGACTTAAATTACAGGCGTCGCGGGCCCTAATTACTAATACGTTCAATGAAGAAACTCATTCATCACAAACACAAGAATCGGGGCTACATGACCCGATGACCGCGTTGTCGCAGCCCCTAAACCAAGGAACCAATCACAAGAATATTATAACGGTTACCAAACATTTTATTTATTAAAGTAAATAAGAAAGTATGGTATGTACGGTACCGTCAGCTGGGGTTACTTTACACAGGCTGGGTAACTTTACACACTTCCCGCTAAAATCTTTTGAGCGCTGCACGTGGCCGGTTTTGGAAGTTGTGAGAAAGATGTCTGTTTATACAAGACGTAGTGAACTGTGTTAGTAAGAAAACCGTGTTTGTGTTGTTTGTACTTCACTCCGCTGGATAATAACTGCAGCTAAACGTACGTGAGTATTTGTACATATTCTATATTGTATAGAAACTTTCATTTCGTTACCTTAGTCATGTTGTACTACATGTTGTAATTTGTAACAATGCTATCTCCATAAAGACTTGGGAGGCGGGAATTGGATGTGGAACAAGTTTCCTTGGTGAGTCACGTCACTGAGAGACGAAAATAACCGAAGGTGCACGACACGCCCTTCGGAGGGGGTAACTTTACACAGGCTAAAGCAGTGTTTGGTATTTCATGTTTGAACCCCAGAGTATTTGGGTGTTGCGGATTAATAACAGCCTAAGCCAGTTTTCTCTTATCATTCCCATATACACGGGTAATAATGTCAGCGTGCTTTAATTTCAGGTTCGAACCCTGCAAAATGCCAAGAACTTATCTTAGGAAGCCCGGTTCTCGCAGGTATGCAGACTACACTCAGCATGATATTGACTCTGCAGTAAATGCTGTAAATGAGGGAATGTCATTGCGTGCAGCTGAATCCAAGTTCCACGTTCCAATGAAAACAATTGCAAACAAGGTGAAGGAACCTCAAGGGAAACATTGCCGGTATGGAAGACCAACTACGTGTGACACACAAGTGGCCAGTGAAGAAGAGGAGCCCATGAATGATGGGCATAATCAGGTAGAATGTGGTTCATCTGATAGTGACATGTCAGAGACATTTCAGCTTCCAAGGACACCAGATGATAATCAGTGTATTATAGGCCAATGGGTTGTGGTACAATTTGCCTCTAAGAAGACAATTAAGCATTTCATTGGGCAAATAAACAAAGTAATATCTTGTGATGAGAGGCAAATTCGATTTGTAAAGATGACACGTTGCTCAGCATACACATTTGTATGGCCAGCTGTTGAAGATGTTTCCGTTGTCAATTGCCAGGACATAGTGGGACTGCTTGATGAACCTAGAATGTTGAGGAGAGGTTTCCTGAAATTCAGAGAACATCTGCAGTCATTGATGCAAATATTCAGTCTCTATGAAAGTGACATTTATGTTACGGTACCGTAATAATGTTAATAATGCCTTAGACTCGTGTAAAAACTTAGTTTAATAGACTTTTTGCTTCAAACACTTCAGCAGCATTGTTTTCATTCTTATTTCCTACAAACATAAAATTAAACATTTTACACATAATTCATTTATTTTTAAAATGTACTCAGACTATTCAATAAAGCATTTTAAAGTATCTACTTACCTCTAATTGGTGTTATCTTCCCATTTAAATTTTCCAGGCAGGTGTAAAGTTACCCCTTGTGTGGTTGTATAGCCAAAAATCATGATAGGTACTGGTATGTGTAAAGTAACCCCATGCGTGGGGTAACTTTACACACCCATTTTTTTATTTTTTTAAATGTCTTAGGCATAGTTTGCATTCATTGTGACATTATATTTTTGTGTAAGTACCCTTAAAGCATACATTAACATGTTTCAATAAATTTGACAACAAATAACAACAAAGAAAATGAGGAAAATACAAGAAAAGTGTGTAAAGTAACCCCATCTGACGGTAGTTACTTATCATAGGCTGTGAGAAACTTAGCGCACCCTTTTCAATTTCCTGGCGCGATTTACAGCACAATGTCGAGTAGAAGATGAGGTGGGGCTTGTCGTTGGTGCTAGGGCTTGTCTAAACAGAATTTTCAAGCCAAGAGAGAAAATGCGGAGGTCATTTCATAAATAATGCACAGGTTGGTATTACTGCGGATGGGATGACGCAACTGCATTGCACTGCATTGTTGAGAGTTTGAAAAATGTTTACTTCACTTTGACAGATTACGTAAGAAATACATTTTCAATAACTGATCAATAACTGATGAAAGGGTTGAGCAGCCGGGGACTTATTTATTTATTTATTTATTTATTTATTTGCGCACAACAGGATTTTCATCCCAATTTCAGTGACATAAAGATTACACAGTATGTTATCTTATAACTTATACTTATACCAACCACATGGTTGGTCTACACAGTATACAGTATCGGTAGCTGTTATGCTGCCTCACGGCGCGGCGCGGCGGCTCGGCGTAGAGCCACTGCCATCGTAATGTACAGGCAGGTAGAGCCCACCATATAGGGGTCACTACCCGCCAAACAGGAAAGTACAATGGATTGCATGAAAAATTACCTCACGGCTTAAAATCCACCCTCTAACAAGAGTTGCTACCCGCCCAACGGAGAAGTTGAAAGGATTACCTGTTAAAGCTACCTCATGGCGTAAATACTCGCCATTGTGCTGAAGTAATCAATTAATAGACTAATGAAAAATGAAAATCCACAGCCTACTTCCAGTCGACCGACCGGGTCAGGGAATGGAATGAATGAAGCCCCCATCTAGTGGCGAGGATATGAACTGTGCAGCCTGCCGAAGCCTGTCGCACTCCCCTGGGGCAATGATTAAATGAATGACAGATGAAATGAAATGATAGTGGAGAGTGTTGCTGGAATGAAATTGTTGACAGGGAAAACCGGAGTACCCGGAGAAAAACCTGTCTGCCTCCGTTTTGTCCAGCACAAATCTCACATGGAGTGACCGGGATTTGAACCACGGACCCAGTGGTGAAAGGCCGGCGAGCTGCCACCTAAGCCACGGAGGCTTAATCAATTAATAATAATAATAAACCGCGCCATTACAGAATTTTCTTGAAATTAAAACTCAGCATTTTTCTCTAGGTTTATGCCGTGTATTGTGTGGTGTTTCGCCTAGGCACACCGAGCTGGCTCATCAGCGGGCTCTTGGTGTCCGTGCCCACACATTGGCGTGAAAGCCAATATACCATCTTTTTGGAAGCCTTCATAGGGAGGTTAAGGCTGCTTGAGTTTTAGCTGTAGCGGTAAAGTGTCGCATGGGGCAGATGATCTCGTAGTTCCGCCCCTTAAAACAACAACGCAGGTGCGCTTCATAAAAAGGGACGTAGTGCACAGTTTACTACTCCTGTGGGGGTCTGTTATTCTAACTGTTTAGCAACCTTGTTCCCTGACCACATGGCGAGGCGAGAACTGTCAATCCCATTCTGGCAGCTGACAGCACAGAACAATATAGGGCTCACAGAGTATAGTGTTGGAAATGGGGGTAGGTGACCTGGGATTTTATTTCAAGTCCAAGCATTTTCCTGGAGGTAGAGAGGAATTAACCAGGGATGGAGCAGTGGTCAAGCTACTTGCCTCTCACCTAGGTGGAGCGGGTTGGATTCCCGGCCAATGCATGTGAGATTTTCGAAGTGAAATATCACGTCATGATCGCGAGAACAACGACCATGCAAAACTACAAACTTCCTTAGTTCTTATGGTCGTACAAAGTGCACTGCACCCTGTGGAGCCCTCTTGTTAAATGGCATTGGCTTTTAAACCACAAAGCATTCCATTGCACTCAGTACGGCAACACTGTAATCGTTGGAAGCTCAAAAAACTGTCTTCGTCTGTTTATACAGGTGCAGACAATGCATAACATCATTAACGATAGTCATGTGCCTTTATAAGCTTAGCTTGTTCCTTCAGAGGCCACTTACTCTAGCACTGTAGATGCAAAATCTTCTTTTTTATCCCTGAAAAAGTGTTTATTTTTTGGACTTAGATATACACGAGACATTCAGGAATACTTGCTCACAATCTGAAGCATTTATTTAGGATAGAAATAAATCAGATATAATCGATTGTTATAGATCTGTAAATTGGACTGCATGTAGCATTAAGTAGTAGACTATGTAGGCTTAAGATGTGTAGTTTGGAACTGAGGGTATTATTATTATATATACAGGGTGTCATTTATGTACTAGAGTACCCTTAATGGGCGTGTAGGGGATGGGTATAGGATAAATTTGAGATAGGGAACCTGGGGTCGGAATGGCCTCCTAACCCCAGAAAACAGGTTTGTTTCAGGCCCTCCGCCCCTGCAAAGTAGGGAAGCGCGCCATGTTACTATGAGGTCAGGCACTCTTTCGCTATAAAGGGTCTTGGCGCGACCACCGCTCAACGCTGCGTTAGCCGAGAGCTGCATTCCTCTTGCCAATTGATAGTTCCGTCGTCTGTAACTACTACAGAAACACACGTAACTCGTTGATACTAATAATCAAAAGACAATTAATTTACAGAATCAACGATAGTTTAAAAAAATCAGCACAGAATAAACACGCACTGTGACTACGCCCCCTCCTACCCCTCTAAAAAATAAAGAAAAAGAAAAAATGAAGGCAGGAGAAATGAACCCGGGACCACCGTGGCACCGCGCCTCGCTGCTATCCTCTCGGATAACGCAGCGTTGAGCGACGGTCACACCAAGACCGTTGACAGCGATAGAGTGCCTGACCTCGGAGTAACACATGGCGCGCTTCTCTATTTTATAGCAGCGGAGGGCCTGAAACAAGCCTGTTTTCTGGGGTTAGGAAGCCATTCCGACCCCAGGTTTCCTATCTCAATTTGATCCTATACCCATCCCCTACACGCCCCTTAAGGGTACTCAAGTACATAAATGACACCCTGTATATATACCGTGTTCTTTTTTCTAAACACAATTTAAGGGGTACTGTCAGTTGTAGTCGACAAAACATCACGATCTTGCAATTTTCGGCAATTTGCAGAGTCCGGTCATTACTTTTCGGGCTGACATGTTAAACGAAAGGTTGCATTGGGTTAATTTATTTGGGGTCAACATGTCAAGGTGGTAACTGGGAGCCTCCGTGGCTTAGGCGGCAGCACGCCGGCCTCTCACCGCTGGGTCCGTGGTTCAAATACCAGTCACTCCATGTGAGATCTGTGCTGGACAAAACGGAGGCAGACAGGTTTTTCTCCGGGTACTCCGGTTTTCCCTGTCAACAATTTCATTCCAGCAACACTCTCCACTACCATTTCATTTCATCTGCCATTCATTTAATCATTGCCCCAGAGGAGTGCGTCAGGCCTCGGCAGCCGGCACAGTTCATATCCTCGCCGCTAGATGGGGGCTTCATTCATTCCATTCCTGACCCGGTCAGAGACTGGAAGCAGGCTGTGGATTTTCATTTTCATGTCAAGGTGGTAACTGCTCTCAGTATTTCTAATCATTTTACATTTTAAAATTAAAAGCACTGTGGTAGTGTCTCATTTTGCTGTCCTGCTTACAGTAAATTCCACAGTGGTAAAAGATGCTGATCACTGCCATTTACAAGCTTCCTCTGCTTGCTTTTCGTATCGGTCGCCAGATGTCTAACCACACGCACAAAATAACAACCTACCCCGCCTCCAAACACTAGCCTGCGTGCTTATAAGAACGGAGTGCCGAGTTGCCGACCAAAAGAAACTGATTCGACAGATCGATTTAAATCAAGGATTACTCGAAAACTCCTCCAGCTGTTGTGAACAGCTCGTTGACGCCAGCTGAACTTTCAAGTCGGAAGTTATATTTGCCGGACTAGATACAAATGTACCAATATTTTTTCTTAAACAGTTTTCAAATCTTTAAGGGGTACGCGTACCCCCCGCGTTCCCCCTAAAAAGAGCACTGTATATATAATCGAAATATCATGATATTGCACTTTTCTTATATAATTGGCACGTTAAGAAATGTTTATTATATCTTTGTGAACCATGATAGGCTGCATTCATTGCAAATGTTGACAATTTAAACTATCTTTATAATGTAAAGTAAAGTTTGTGTAAGAGGCTGATGACCTCGCTGTTCCACCCCTTTGAGCAACAATAACTAACTAACTAACTAACTAACTAACTAACTAAAGTTTATGTATGTAGCCTATGTATGTCTGTCCGGGATAGGTGTCCAAACTGCCCCACCAATCGTACTGATATTTTAAGGGGAGACATACAAATATTTTAGGGGGCGTGATGTACAGTGATCAAGATGCTTGCCTCTCACCGAATCGGACCTGGTTCAATTCCAGGTCAATGCATGTGAGATTTTCAAAGTGAAATATCTCGTCCAGTAGTTCGGATTCCATGTAAAATGGAGGTCTAGTGGCTCATGACCGCAAGATTAACGGTCATGTAAAACTATATGCTCTCTTCCTTGTTCATAACTAGGGCCATATATTGGGATACACCTGACACTGCGTTGTCATGGCAACAGAAATTGTGTGTTTATATTTCCCACAGTAGGCCGTGACCTTTTCACGTGGTCATGTAGCCACGTGTACTTTGGGTGTGTGTAGAATTTGTCTGATAACCGGTGTCAATTGTGATGGTTGTATTAGTGTGTGTTATCTGTAATTCGGGTAAGGACTGCAGACGATTTTTTTTCAAGTAGTTCCTACTTTTGCTACCAAATGTTACCATCAACAACACCTAGTCGCGAACATGGTTACTAGATACCACCGCAAGCGGCACCTGGTGACGAACGTTGGAACTTAGAGCGTTAATGAAATCTAACCTACAAAGTTAGCTTCACATAATTGAAGTTGGTGGAAGGTTCTTTTACATGCCATAAATCTATGACATGGGCCTGCCGGCTTTACTTCCCTGCTCTTTAAAAATCCGACGAATTCGGCCGGGCTTGAACCCGCGATCTTGGGCGTAGAAGCTCTGCATGCTACCAACTACTTCAGTGAGGCCGCCGTGATCGAGTAAAATGATCGTGCATAAGTGTTATTTTCGCTGTTTACAAGGTCGAGAAATAAACGCCTTCAGAACAGAACCAAATTTCTCGTCAAAGCTGGGAATCAAACTCGGATCTCTCCGAGGTCAACCACGGGGTAGACGCAGTATAACCGTATTAAGACCAGATACTAATTACAAGATGAAACACTAGTATTCTGAGTTCATTATCAATTCTCAATGGTTGTCCTGAGTCAGATGTTCTCTGTTCCATTCCAGATGGGTAACGAGGTCGTGTCCAGTATAAACTGGTCCAGACTTTGTTCCACGTAAGATTGCAGACTCAACACCAATTCGAAGAAAGGGCAATGGCAAGGACCAGCCATTTCGATGATACAGAATCTCTCTGTCTATGGTGATTACAGTTCTAAGAACATTTCTATGCGAACCTGTCAGTCACTGGCTTCTTACGTCTCTGAGTACTCAAACGCTGCCCTTATGTCTAGTTACCAGTGCCTTCTTTTCCTACACTCCCCTCCTCGCGGCATAGCCTTACGCGTTAAATCACTCGATGGGGGGCTGCAGCAATTCTGAAGATCAGTGGTTTGAATCCCGCCGCTGACAGCTGGTATTTCCACACTACCTCCTGAAAAATGCTGGAAGAGTACCTTATTTCACGTTCTAAGGCTCCTAATAATTCAAGATACTATTACCGGCGGCCGAGGTGGGTACTATTCTTTGTTTACTTGTGTCACGCTGTCAGCCTGCTTGGAAGACAGGTAGAGTCGCACGGTAAGGATATCAGGGTTAGGATTTTAAGTGCAAATTTCAGATGAAAAAAAAGGAAGTGAAAAGGTGCTAAAATAAGGGGGGAAAAGTGGGGCATAAAGGTGCTGGTTTATTCAACTATTCTCTCTTTACTCTATTCTAGTTTATTAAATTACAAACAAGTACATCAAATCACTCATCAAAAGAAGGAAAAAAACATGAAGCTGTTGTACTTCAAGACATAAAGCATCTCTACATTTTTAAAAGTAAGTATATTTCTATTAGGAAGAGCTTCTTTGTAGAAGCTTCTTTCGTCATCCACAGAAACCAGTGAGGCAAACCTTGTAGTCACTCGGAATGACAACTCTACAGATGTGGTGAATTCCACAATGTCTGGATTCTTCTGAAGACTAGACTCAAGTTTGTCTTTGGCAAAGCCATCTACTGCTCCCTTACGGAAGTAAAAATATCCCATTGTATTTCCTCTTCCAGCCCTTGTTCTTCTAATCGTTTAATAACTGCAGTCAGGTACTTGTAACTATGGACACAATATACAGTAGTTCTGTCTGCAAATAAGTATTTTCTCCGGTAACAGAAGTTGATGTGCCTTGGAAATTGCACCTGCGTCGGCTGGATCCAAAGAAAGCACAAACTCTCTAATTTTGTCAAAATTCTCACACAACTTAGCAGCACACTCAATCCACGATCCCCAGCGAGTAATGACCTAGAAATTTGGGAGGGGCAGGCCAGTGGTTCCTCTGTAGGCAACAACACGATTCGGAGCTTTCAGTAGAACCTTCTTCAGGACAGAGATGAATTGATTTGCGATGTCTGAGCCCCATGGCCTAAAACCAATGTAATGCGACTGAGGGTGTCGTTGCTCCGTAATCTACAAACTACGAGTTGGGGGGCAGTATTCCTTTGATTCACGTGGTCCCACGGACTTAATCGTGGGAGTAGTCAGCACGTGTGTAAATAAACTCTTTGTTTTTAGCTCCAGCTGGAGACTTTCTACAGACATGTAAACATAAAGGTTCTATGGTCCAATTTCCTTTCACATGCCAAATGTACTCGCGGATGTATTGAACCCTTATTATACGGGTCGCATAATAATGATTCATGTTTTAGCCTATTCATCGTATTGAGGTAGAATTGTGGTACAGTTGAGGTAGGACAGTGGGCCGCGTGATGTTGCAAGTCGACAGAGGCAGGAAGGCAGTTGGGCAAAAGGGAGATATTTATAGCCAGTTCCTGGAAGGCAGGTGAATGAACGTTTGCGCGTGGCTTGGGCTCTTTGTGAGTGAGGTCAAGACAGAGAAAGAAGAGCTTGGATGAGTAGAGATGGCAGATGTTTGTGACGTCAGGTAGGCGTGGTGAAGGAGTCTAAATCAACGTGCAATGCTTGAATCAACGAATTACCGAGATGACGCGTTCCAGTAGCACGAAAGCGGCATCATATTAGAATTGGAGGGAATTACGTTCTGATTGAATTAGCGAACGGAATGAGGTCCTCGGACCATGAATGAGACCTGCGCGAAAAATGATGATCAACGATATTTTATTAGTCCCTACTCCTGATGTTTGTGCCATTTTCATATAAATGACACCACGATGCTAGCCTGAGACACACTATTTTGAAATCTCTGGGGAGACAGGTTGCTGTCCGAGTACGCTGATTTTCAAGTCTCGTTGGAGACAAAGCACTGTTTGTTTGAGTCTGAGTGGAGGCATTTAAATACGTCGAGTGAACTTATACATTTCAAGTCAGACTTTGGGTCTGGAGCATTAACATTGTGATAACTTTAAATATTTGTAACTATGAATTTTGCGTGTGCAAGTGCGTGTGAAGCTAGGCATTATTGTAATTATGGAAAAGTCTACGATATAAATTGCACAGGACTGTGAGTGAAACTAGTAGCTCATGCGGCAATTTTAGAAGGTTAATTAGTGTATATTTGTATATTTGAACAATTCTCATCTCTAAGAATTCTGCAAGATGACGACTACATGGTCAAAAATCGGGATGATGTCCGAACAACCTACATTGGAGATGGTGATGGCTGAGTGGGGAGATCCTGCTGGGGCCATGTCTTGTGACGTACGCTGATTTGAGACGCAGAAATGGTTGAGTACTAACAATTGAATTATTTCAAGAATGTAGATAGATTTTGGTCTGGGAAATGTATATAATTTAATTTAGATTTTTGCTTGTGTTTCTTGTTCGATTTTGATGATAGAGTTTGTTCCGACACTCATCTGTAAATGTAGAATGACGCGTGACTATTTGTTGTTTTCTTTTTGTAAATATTTCAGTGTAATGTTAATCCAAGTGCCGCGTGTACTTAGGTGTGTTTTTTTGGCGGAACATGAGTTGCGGATCGTGTGACAAGTGGGGCGTTATTAGGATAATTTAAGAACAGTGTTTGGGAGGAAATTAGCTATTTGGTTTCCGTTTGAATTAAACAGGCTGTATTATAATTTGAGTTTGCCTATTGCAATCATTTTGAGGAGGACTGTCTGTTCTCTAATTTGGTAAATTAATTCTTTTGTGGAAGCTTTTGTCGAGTCTATGATCTGGTGCGCTGCGTGTGTGTGGAAATCATTATGTATTTTTTCAGGTATGTGAAACCCTGATGTGTGCGATGTGTGTCAATATGTGTGTTGTGCCAATTGTTTGTATATTTGTGCGGAGGAAACGGCTATGACCTTCCTTGACTGCAGGAGTATGGGCGTCAGATGTTGCTCTATGGAGACTCTGTACCGACCCCGACGAGGTTCTTTAATTCTGTGTGAATTAACGGATCTAATTAGTATTTGGTGACACACTTGGTATTCTTCGGTTCTTGGAGCCATGCGTTAGGCTAGCCGAAGATATTTTCTGACACATCTTTTTTCTGGATTACAGTAGAAGGTCTACGTTCTTGGTGCCATGCGGTAGTTGCAGGACTGGGATATTTGTTTACGCATCGGGCTGTTGACATTTGACAGGCGAGATACACACCGAGCACAAATCTATAGATAAGGCGCGCTAATGAGTAGAGAGGGTTGGCAAGTCCTGACCTAGTCAATTTTGAATGCCTGTTTGGTTAAAACTCTGATATATTTTAAGGGTCAGATCCCCACGCACGAACGGTAGTCTCATGTCTCTTTAAAAATAGACAGTTGTTTTGTTGTATATAACTGCCACTGGATAGTGTGATTTGAATTTCCATTAAATGTTTGATTTGTATTTTGACACCTTGTGTGTGTTTGTATAAGATGACGGCGGTCATCAGTTGTTGTCAGTTAGCGTAGTCACGTGCGTTCATACTTGTTTTGATTCTGTGAAGTCCTGTTTAGGCATTTGTTCGTGTCTCTGGCACTTGATAAAGATTCCAACCGAAAATCTATGCTGTAGTTTATTAAGTCTAGCGAGTGTCGGGTATTTGTATTTATTTTGTGTAGATGTAGTGTGTGTTCCCATGACATGTCTATCTTCTCATATACGGATCCGCAGCTTGTCAGCTGATGCCTATGGTCGCGGATCACGTATAATATAGTACTTCTTCCATTTTCTTTTTGCTCGTCACATCACCACACACAGGGTTGAAGGAGATGACAGGACCATTTATGGCCTGATTTTAGGGCAATCTCATCAGAGAGATTTTGTTTTGTTTTGATAATTGTCATTGAATTAATTTGAGGGTGTACTTTGGGAGTAGTTTTATTCTTGTTTTTATTTGTTTATTGATCTGAAAATAAATTTGTTTAGTCTAATCTTGGCTTCACTTTTCATTCTTTAGTTGATATTTTGACCTATTACCTTGTTATGATACGAAGCAAATTTTATAACAACAACGGTATGGACCAAAACACTTCCCTGAACTGAGTCTCATTACTCTTCTTTACAAGGGTTCAGTATGACGACGGGTACAATATGGAATGTAAGTTATTAACGCTTTTCCTTTTTTATACCCATAAAATGAAAATTCCTCATAAACAATTATATTTATATTGTCATTTAGACTTTCACGGCCCGTGTTATTATTCATAATGTTGAATTTTGGGCTTATGCCGTGTTTTATTATATTGCAATTCGACGCGTTTCGAAAGAAACCATGTCTTTCATCGTCAGGAATAATCTGGAATACGACAATGTTGCTAAGAGAAAGCAACGAAGAACATATAGAAGGTGCCCAAAGATGGACGCCATTATAGCCCCATGTTAGGGACAACGGAAAGCAGCAGTGAATTACTTTCTCAGGGTTCTGATAATAGGTAGCCAGGATTCACTGAGATTGTAGCCGGTGTCGCGGTTGAAATTATCTGGGTGTTTACGTATTTCAACCGCCTCCCTGATGATTCTGGGACGATATTGCTTTATACGGGCAAGAACATCCACCCCTTGGAACATGACATCATGGCCAGGTGTTAAAGCATGATCGGCAACAGCTGATTTATCAGGTTGAATGAGCCTGATACATCTATTATGTTCCTTAATGCGAGTGCATATTGTTCTCGAAGTCTGCCCGATGTAAACCTTGCCACAAGTACAGGGAACTCTGTAGATACCCGGTTGTTGCAATTTAGGCAAACTGTCCTTAGTTGGTCGCAGGAGTTGCCTAATCTTAACAGAAGTTCCAAATACAGTCCGTATGTTGTATCGACGTAGGATTTTAGCAATACGATCCGTTGTGTTATGTATGTACGGAAGGTAAGCAGTTCCTCTTACATCTCTTTTCTCAACTGACGTCCTATTATTATTTGTTGGTTTCAGAACCGCAGAAATCAAAGCCTTGCTATAACCGTTGCTCTCAAAGGTGGTTCGCAGGGTGTTAATTTCTTCTTGTAAAGAAGACACTTCACAAATCCTCCTAGCCCTGGTAGTTAGAGTTGTAAGGATACCATGTTTCTGGGCAGGGTGATGGTGAGAACTTGCGTGGAGATATCTATTGGTGTGTGTTGGCTTACGAAAAACGCTGTGTCCTAAAGATCCATCCTCTTTCTTGGTGACGAGAACATCTAAAAAAGGTATTTTGCCGTCAGATTCCTTTTCCATGGTGAAACAAATAGAAGGGTGCTGGAGATTAAGGTGATCCAGGAAATGGCTAAGATTTTCCTCACCTTCCGTCCAAACAACGAACGTGTCATCCACATAACGCCACCAGATCTTCGGTTTGAAAGGAGCCGACGACAAAGCTTTCTCTTCAAAGTTCTCCATGAAGAAATTAGCCACAACAGGAGAGAGAGGACTACCCATGGCCACACCATCAGTCTGCTCATAAAAATTCCCATTCCATAGAAAGTAGGAGGAGGTCATGCAGTGATAAAAAAGTCTTGTGATGTCTTCAGGAAAAAGGCCATTAATGAGAGACATAACACCATCAATAGGTACTCTCGTAAACAGAGACACCACGTCGAGACTCACTAGAATATCACCCGGCTGAAGTGTTATAGCTTTTAACTTTTCCACGAAGTGTGTGGAATCCTTAATGTACGAAGGCGTGTTACCCAGAAGCGGCTGAAGTAGTCTACCTAAGTATTTGGAAAGGGCATATGTAGGAGAACCAATCGTACTAACAATAGGTCTAAGAGGAACATCTTCCTTATGTATTTTAGGAAGACCATAGAGTCTCGGAGGAATAGCATCCCCTGGAAGGAGAGTCTTCGCTGCGTCCGCTGGAATAGATGATTGCTTGATCAATTTGACGGTGACAGTTGAGTAGCGAGTAGTAGGATCACGACTATTAATCCTATATACAGGATCTGATAACAAAGACGAGATCTTGGAATCATAATCAACCTTATCCAATACCACTGTCGCATTACCCTTGTCAGCGGGGAGAACGATAATATCAGAATTGTCCCTTAGATCTTTAAGTGCCCGGCTTTCGCCTTGTTTTAAGTTGGTGTTAGGTGGCTTAGCTGTCTTGAGAACTCGGGAACATTCTTGCCTGGCTTCCTCGGCCTCTTCAGGTGTGAGGTGATGTACTGAGGATTCTACGGATGTAATAAGTTCTTCAATAGGAATTCTTCTAGGCGCTACAGCAAAATTGAGACCTTTAGCGAGAACTGCCTGTTGGGTATCACTTAGGGGGTTGCTGGACAAATTTACGACAAATTTGTCGTAAATTTGTCCAGCAACCCCCTAAGTGATACCCAACAGGCAGTTCTCGCTAAAGGTCTCAATTTTGCTGTAGCGCCTAGAAGAATTCCTATTGAAGAACTTATTACATCCGTAGAATCCTCAGTACATCACCTCACACCTGAAGAGGCCGAGGAAGCCAGGCAAGAATGTTCCCGAGTTCTCAAGACAGCTAAGCCACCTAACACCAACTTAAAACAAGGCGAAAGCCGGGCACTTAAAGATCTAAGGGACAATTCTGATATTATCGTTCTCCCCGCTGACAAGGGTAATGCGACAGTGGTATTGGATAAGGTTGATTATGATTCCAAGATCTCGTCTTTGTTATCAGATCCTGTATATAGGATTAATAGTCGTGATCCTACTACTCGCTACTCAACTGTCACCGTCAAATTGATCAAGCAATCATCTATTCCAGCGGACGCAGCGAAGACTCTCCTTCCAGGGGATGCTATTCCTCCGAGACTCTATGGTCTTCCTAAAATACATAAGGAAGATGTTCCTCTTAGACCTATTGTTAGTACGATTGGTTCTCCTACATATGCCCTTTCCAAATACTTAGGTAGACTACTTCAGCCGCTTCTGGGTAACACGCCTTCGTACATTAAGGATTCCACACACTTCGTGGAAAAGTTAAAAGCTATAACACTTCAGCCGGGTGATATTCTAGTGAGTCTCGACGTGGTGTCTCTGTTTACGAGAGTACCTATTGATGGTGTTATGTCTCTCATTAATGGCCTTTTTCCTGAAGACATCACAAGACTTTTTTATCACTGCATGACCTCCTCCTACTTTCTATGGAATGGGAATTTTTATGAGCAGACTGATGGTGTGGCCATGGGTAGTCCTCTCTCTCCTGTTGTGGCTAATTTCTTCATGGAGAACTTTGAAGAGAAAGCTTTGTCGTCGGCTCCTTTCAAACCGAAGATCTGGTGGCGTTATGTGGATGACACGTTCGTTGTTTGGACGGAAGGTGAGGAAAATCTTAGCCATTTCCTGGATCACCTTAATCTCCAGCACCCTTCTATTTGTTTCACCATGGAAAAGGAATCTGACGGCAAAATACCTTTTTTAGATGTTCTCGTCACCAAGAAAGAGGATGGATCTTTAGGACACAGCGTTTTTCGTAAGCCAACACACACCAATAGATATCTCCACGCAAGTTCTCACCATCACCCTGCCCAGAAACATGGTATCCTTACAACTCTAACTACCAGGGCTAGGAGGATTTGTGAAGTGTCTTCTTTACAAGAAGAAATTAACACCCTGCGAACCACCTTTGAGAGCAACGGTTATAGCAAGGCTTTGATTTCTGCGGTTCTGAAACCAACAAATAATAATAGGACGTCAGTTGAGAAAAGAGATGTAAGAGGAACTGCTTACCTTCCGTACATACATAACACAACGGATCGTATTGCTAAAATCCTACGTCGATACAACATACGGACTGTATTTGGAACTTCTGTTAAGATTAGGCAACTCCTGCGACCAACTAAGGACAGTTTGCCTAAATTGCAACAACCGGGTATCTACAGAGTTCCCTGTACTTGTGGCAAGGTTTACATCGGGCAGACTTCGAGAACAATATGCACTCGCATTAAGGAACATAATAGATGTATCAGGCTCATTCAACCTGATAAATCAGCTGTTGCCGATCATGCTTTAACACCTGGCCATGATGTCATGTTCCAAGGGGTGGATGTTCTTGCCCGTATAAAGCAATATCGTCCCAGAATCATCAGGGAGGCGGTTGAAATACGTAAACACCCAGATAATTTCAACCGCGACACCGGCTACAATCTCAGTGAATCCTGGCTACCTATTATCAGAACCCTGAGAAAGTAATTCACTGCTGCTTTCCGTTGTCCCTAACATGGGGCTATAATGGCGTCCATCTTTGGGCACCTTCTATATGTTCTTCGTTGCTTTCTCTTAGCAACATTGTCGTATTCCAGATTATTCCTGACGATGAAAGACATGGTTTCTTTCGAAACGCGTCGAATTGCAATATAATAAAACACGGCATAAGCCCAAAATTCAACATTATGAATAATTATATTTATGTTATTGCAAATGGTAACTAATCAGTCCACCTCTCGGAGTAGCAGTTAGCATTCTCGGCTGTCAAACCGGAGGTCTGGACTCGATTTCCAGTTCCTCCAAGAAATTATTGAATTCTGGTATGTGGGCTGGAACGGGAACTCACTCTCGTGAGGCAAAAATTGAGTAGAGGTGGGTTCGATTCCCACCTCAGCCATCTCTACTCCAGGCAAATGTCGGGATGGGTTCTAATTCAAGGCCACGCCCACCCCCTTCCCAATTCTCACCTGAATTATAAATACGGTACACATTGTAATAAAGCCATCATATTAATGCAGGTTATCAGAAAAATCCATACACACCCAAGTACACGGGGCTAAATCACCACGATATCCAAGACCCTCAAATGAAGCAACAACAACTGTATTGAGCCCTTCCATAAGTTACTTAATATAGGCCAGTTTGACAGTTCAAGCGTATTATTGCTTTCTTCAAACATTTGTGCAACGTAGATAATCAGTTGTTGTTAGTTAATTTTTGGGGGGCTTGGGACATTTAGGTCATCATCCCTATGTGGTGTATTCTTTGGAATACACGGTAAGATAGAGTAAACTTTTACTTCTCTTTGCTATAGTTCATTCCTTCCTTTTTCTCAAACACCAACAGTGATCTTCTAATTTCTCCTTGCTGTTTATGGTTCTCATGTTACTTGTGAGTCTGTTCTAGATATATACACACATCAAAAAAAGTTTTGCATCACCTCGGTTCCAAGAGTTCCGGAACCGTTAAATACAAAGGGAATAGAGATCAACACAAACAACATTTCAGCTCGTTTTATTGCTCATGAGACCCACACATTGCATGTTGTACCATCATACAGCTAGACTTTCAGCATTTGTGGTCCAGATTGCAGTACACACCACTACCTCTAATACCCAGTAGCACGTCCTCTTGCATTGATGCATGCCTGTATTCGCCGTGGCATACTATCCACAAGTTCATCAAGACACTGTTGGTCCAAATTGTCCCACTCCTCAACGACAATTCGGCGTAAATCTCTCAGAGTGGTTGGTGGGTCAAGACGTCCATAAACAGCCCTTTTCAACATATCCCAGGCATGTTCGATAGGGTTCATGTCTGGCGAACATGCTGGCCACTGTAGTCGAGCGATGTCGTTATCTTGAAGGAACGCATTCACAAGATGTGCACGATGAGGTCGAGAATTGTCGTCCATGAAGACAAACGCCTCTCCAATATTCTGCCGATATGGTTGCACTATGGGTCGGAGGATGTCATTCAGGTATCGTAAAGCCGTTTCGGAGCCTTCCATGACCACCAGTGGCGTACGTCGGCCCCACATAATGCCACCCCAAAACATCAGGGAACCACCACCTTGCTGCACTCGCTGGACAGTGTGTCTAAGACGTTCAGCCTGACCAGGGTGCCTCCAAACACGTCTCCGACGATTGTCTGGTTGAAGGCATATGCGACACTCATCGGTGAAGAGAACGTGATGCCAATTCCGTGGGGTCCATTCAGCATGTTGTTGGGCCCATCTGTACCGCGCTGCATGGTGTCGGGGTTGCAAAGCTGGACCTCGCCATGGACGTCGGGAGTGAAGTTGCGCATCATGCAGCCTATTGCGCACAGTTTGAGTTGAAACACGACGTCCTGTGGCTGAACGAAACGCATTATTCAACATGGTGGCATTGCTGTCAGGGTTCCTCCGAGCGGCAATCCGTAAGTAGCGGTCATCCACTACAGTAGTAGCCCTTGGGCGGCCTGAGCGAGGCCTGTCATCGACAGTTCCTGTATCTCTGTACCTCCTCCATGTCCGAACAACATCGCTTTGGTTCACTCTGAGACGCCTGGAAACTTCCCTTGTTGAGAGCCCTTCTTGACACAAAGTAACAATGCGGACGCGATCGAACTGCGGTATTGACCTTCTAGGCATGGTAGAACTACAGACAACATGAGCAGCGTACCTTCGTCCTGGTGGAATGACTGGAACTGATCGGCTGTCGTACCCCCTCCGTCTAATAGGCCCTGCTCATGCATGGTTGTTTACATCTTTGAGCAGTTTTAGTGACATCTATGAACAGTCAAAGGGACTGTATCTTGGATACAATATACACAGTCAACGTCTATATGCCGGAGATCTGGGAACCGAGGTGATGCAAAACTTTTTTTGATGTGTGTATCTTCCATGACCCACCTAGCGTCATCTAGCAGCGAATCTCTGAAGTTCCTTAATTCTTTCCTGTTCAAGAGGACTTCCTTATCAATCTGGCCACCAGATCTCGTCGCCATTGCCAGCTATCATCTCCGTGATCAAGAGAACTTCGTCTACTTTTTCACCCACCAGGCTGCGCTAGTGTCGCCTACTATCAACTCTTTGAAGACCATTTCATCAAGAAAAAATTTATTTTTGTTAAGTTGTCTATTCTTATATGTATTCCTTTTGTCTCCTACCCCCCACTCTTTTCCCTTCCCTGGTCCCTCCGTGCTTCGCTGAGCATGTCTCACTTGTACGCCGGCAGTCGACTCAGTCAGTTGAAGCTCAACTAGAGCTCGCCTCCTCAACACAAGAGGCAATCTTTTAATTTCACGCCATGTTGGAATTTTAATCTCAACCGTAAAAGGGAACTTCACCTTCGCCATGAAGCCAAGCTAAGTACTACTTCTACGTTCTTCAACTAATTTTAATGGATTTTAAATAGCTACATGCTTTTAATGATCATTTTATAGGCAGTGTGAGATTACTATATTTGGGGCAATAATCATCCTTCGCGGGATTTTCTATGTTGGGCTTTTGTTTGTCTAAGCCAATCTTAATAGGAAGCAGCATTTCTTATGCTTATTAAATGAGAGATCTTCTCACAACGTGGGATATCATTGAATTACCCACTGTCTATAAAATACTTAGCTCGTTCCACCGCTGGAACAACTTTTGCCCTATTCTTCAGTCAGGATTGCTCTGGAACCTTCCAGAATCTGCACTCTATCTACCAGTTACACCGTCATGTTTTTTTCCACTCGCACGTGGGAATACCTTTTCTAACTAAGGAATCTTCCTTATGAATTACTGATCAATAGCTAATTTTTCTCCCTCCGTTGGGATTTTCTCTGGCGCATTCAACGATAATCTACAACTTTCTCAAGCAATAGACTCTCGCATATCTAGTGTAACTAGTTATTTTCCATCATTGCAATAACTTTCCTTGCCATAAACTTTTTGTGCTACTACAGTGAACTTTTCATCTATATAACAGACTCTAGTGAAAACAGTGTTTGTTCAACATTTCATCCGCGTCGCGTTCGTCCGAATACTATAAATACGACTATGAACACTTATCCTCAATCCCAATTGATCTTTCCCAAGCCTCTTACTAACAAACCATAACAATAAAATTGTTATTTTAGGTCTTTTCCAATGAGGTGTCACTCTCAATAAGTGCCCTCCCTCTCTTGATGTATTTAAAACGAATTAATGTCTGCATAACTACGTGTCTGGTACACGTCTCAAATTATCTTCTTTCTCCCTTCTAATTAGGGGATACAATTCTTTCAACTCATAAGTGAGTTATTTCTAGGTTTCACGATAGGGAAACTTGCCCCATTTGTCTCGTGATTCCTACTTAAACATAGGAGGTCTAGAAACTTCCTTTCGATTTTTCTCTTCAGGTTTCACAATAAGTGACCTGCCCTATTTGCATAATCCAACCAAGTAATTCAGCATTATTATAAGAAGTTATAGAAACTTCTATTTTATTCTTCCTGCTTTTTGTTGTTGTTACTTTCGAAGTTGTTACTCTTTCTAAGATATTTACTTAGAAATTCCTTAACGTACACACCTTGTACTTGATTTATTGTCTAACTTTAATCACTTTAATTATCTTAAAATTTTTCATTTTGTCTTCGCCATTTCAAAATCTTGCGAAGATTTTAAAACATATAAAGGTTTGAAACCAAAAGAATTGGTAATTGCCTGGCGCAAGCTTTAGATGTTTTTCGGAGGTCTGTGACCCCATTTGTTACAAAAGCTAAATTATATATTTGTCAAAAAACTACTACCCAACATTGTTAAATAAATTCCATCGTTCTTTTTTGCTTTATCATTTCTCTAACATAACGGTTAGACAAGATCCTGTCTTCCTTGACTCTTCCCACTTAATGCAAATAAATCTATTGATAGGGCTTTCACCACTTGTTGCATTTGAGCAAAACCTCTTAGTTGGTAACTTGGTAAAGTCTCTCTTAGCTTTAAAAGCTAATTCTAACTGGCCAGTAAGGCAAGCATAGCTCGCTACGCCAGCTTCCTGCTTGTGGAGATTCTCTCCAACACTTATGGTTGGTTTTTCAAAATATAAGTGTTTCTCCTTGCCTAAACTTTTAGTCGGCTCCTTGCTGGGTAAAAGCTTAGCCATTTCCAAATACAACTATTGGTTTACTTACCAAAATTATTCCCAAAGGTATAATTGTTTTATCCCTATCCTTCTTGGAAGCATTTGGTCGCTCTTTAGGAATTCTACAATTTCGAAAACAAAAAATATCGAAACCGATTCAAATTATTGGCATTCTTCAAATTACTTGTTCAAAAACAAATTCCTTTGAACAGATACACAATAAATCTGTTACTCTTTGTCTTGCCAGACCATCACCCTTCCCCATAGTAGGCATATGTATGCTTGAGAGGGAATACGCTAAAGCCACTCTCTTACAAACCGCCCAAGTTCCAGCAGCGTTTCCCGTTAGCTTTGCCCAGGTCCCTACTCACTTTAGGTATCGGAGAGCGGATTTGCAGTGGCAGTCGCCTTTTAGTATATTTAAAGTTAAACTTATAACTTTTGTAGGACTCTCCTCCTATTTCTCCATCCTTTTTCTCCAGTCCGAAACCCACTTCCTTTTCTTTATCATCTTCCCTTGGTGGTTAGGTTATTCCCAAGCTAATAATCTACCCACTATGTAGTTGAGTGTGTGTCGAATTTGTCTGATAGCCCGTATTAATGTGATGACGATGACTCTAATAGTACGTGTAGCTGTATTCGGGACAGGGATGGGGTTGGTGCCCCGGGACTTGAAATAAGGTACTATCCCGGCATTTGACTGGAGGAAGTGTGGCAAAACCCGGGGAGAAACCACGCTCAGGATAGCCGCTGTCAGCGCTGGAATTCAAACCTACGATCTATGGACTTTCTGCAGTTGCCCGCACGGTCGTGGTGCTCGATTTAACAAGCACGGCTACGCCGCGGGACGTGAAATCAGTGTATGGGTGAATGCAGCAGTATGGGCACACATGGCTGGCTGCGCGGCGTGCCCCAGCGGTAACGTTCTCGTCTGCAGGATCGAGTCCCGGCTCAGTCAGTTGCAATTTAAGGGCGATTAAATGTGAGGGAGCCGTGTCAGTAGATTTACTGGCACGCTAAAGATCCCCTTAAGGGCAACATTCCGGCACCCTGGTGTCTCTAAAAGACGCAGTGGTTAAAATAGGCATAGACCAATAATAATATTTTTATTAACAGTCTATGGGCACGAATCTTGGTTGCAGTCCGGAGATCCGAGACTCGGTTGCAGTCCGGAGATCCGAGGTTGGAACCCTGTCACTGACAGTGGCCATCCGGAGTCGGGTTTTCCCCGGAGTGTTTCTTTTCTTTGGGCAAATGCCGGGTTGGTACCTTACTTTTCAAGTCCAGGGATACCTACCGCAATCCTAATAACTACAATTACACACATTACTTAAGTCATAAAAATAACACAGGTTATCAAATACCGTACACAGGGCTGATGACCAAGAATTTCTCAACCCTTGAATTGAAATATCAAAAAGCGGCTTCGGTGGAGTAGTTGGTAGCATGCTGAGCTTCTAAGCCCAAGATCGCGCGTCCAAATCCAGCCGAAATCGTCGGATTTTAAGAGCGTTAAAAATCCCTCTGTATGCCTTCCTTCGGAGGGGAAGTAAAGCCGACGGTCCCATGTCATAGATTTATGGCATGTTAAAGAACCTTCCACTAATTACACCTGTGTGAAGCTAAATTGCATAGGTTAAGAATGTAAACAACGCTCTTAGGTTCCTACGTTCGTTGCCAAGAGCCGACTGCGGTGGCGTCTGGTAGTTAAGTTCTGAACTAGTAATCGTTGACGGTGGCGTTTGGCAGCATAAGTAGGAACTATTTGAAAAATTCAAAAGTCTGCAGTCGTTACTTGGATTAAAAAACAGTTAACACACACTAATACATTCATCACAATTAACACCGGTTATCAGACAGATTCTACACACACCCAAAGTACACGGGGCTAAATTACCGCGTTGTCGCAGCCCCTAAACTTAAGAACCAACCAACCGAAATATCAACTGGGTTCTCTGTAAGTCTCGTGCCGATTGTCGATGAGACATGGGAGGTCTGTCGAATGCGGCCAGAGCAGTAGGTGACAAGTACACAGTCCATATAGCTTCTAATTAATGACGTGCCAGTGGTGTTCACAGAAAAGCACGATGGCAGACGGTGGGGAATCCAGCGTCCTTGAGCGTGTCGCCTCTGTGGGTGGGACCCATTTATCGTGTGGACTGCGGAGCTCCGTGACCCTTAACTCAAAGAGCTCGCGCCTACTCGCAGACTCTCTGAAGGCCTGAGGTTGAGGTAGTGAGGCAGGGGTGAGAGCCGCGCTAGAACTCGGTCAGCGGAGTAGGAAATCGAGTTTTCACCCCATAAAGAAAACACCCTAATAGCAAAAAATACAACATCAAAAATATTAGTTCCGTGAAGAACTAAATACCGGTAGCCTATTTTCATATATCCTACTTATGTTCATTATTCAAACGTTGACTTTGGTCGCATGATTAGGACACAGGAAATAAAAACTCAATTTTAAATTTTCGCACAGCCGCCATCTGGAGGTTATGTAAACAATAATTGAACTAAATTAGGCTAGTTGTCAGCGCATTACAATGTGTATAAACATTTGCTGTACCATGTTTCACTGCGCTCAGATGATTAAATCGCAAGAAAAGCCTATTTAAATGTTTCAACTTCGCTTGGCCACCATGTTCGTTTTGTAATTAACAGGATTATGAAAGTCACATAGGTGAACGTCTAGTAGTGCCTTTATGACCGTACACAATTTCAGGGTGATATCAGTAATAGTTTCGGAGATATAGAATGCCTGTCAAATATTTAGCACAGTCGCCATGTTGGGTTGGTGAGACGTAATAAAATTTGAAGGGCACGGTCGGGGTTGAACGAAATAATGTAATCGCTCCATCTGTATAGATTTTATTAGGTAGGGAGGGGGGTCTCATAAGCCTATTTTTTTTCATAAATGAAAATAGGCTAAAATAATTCAATTGTCGTCGTTTACCACTGTTCAACTAAGTGAGGAGAAACAGAATGAAATGAGTGCCCAGAAGATAGTTTCACTTAAGCGGTCGTTGGTCACTTGTAGTTTAAGACTGCCCTTGGATACGAACCTGTCCCCATATTTGGAGTTGCCTCTGATCGCTTTCACAACATACGACCCACGGGCTAAATGTGGTCCTCGAACATTTTTATGCTGCATTCTAGTGGAGTTCCGAATGCAGCATTCCTGAGGATTTTGAAACGGTAATAAATAAATAAGTATATAAATACATACATACATTGCTCATAATTGTAGGCCTATTTATGTGTGATTTCAAAGCGTTAATTATTTTAAAAGAATGGAGGGACAGGACATCGCCGTCTGCTATGCTCTAACGCCTTCCCATTCAGCGCGAGATGTGTGCTTAGCAGCGAACATCGCCTACTTGACGATCTTCCCGACAGGAGCACTGCTAAGCTGAGCCGATTGTGAGCTTGTTCAAGCGCGCAATATTCCGCTTACGTCTCTGATATTAATATATAACACCTTTGTTATTTGTCACTTGAGTAGTGTAATGTGAGAAGTGTAGTGGCGTTCACTAAGTGTTGATATTTTGTGTTACAGTAGTTACAGCATTTTCACTACGACTCCATAATTTTGTCATGCCTTTGGAATATACAGACAGGTATGTTTATTTAATTTAAATACCTATCTTATGTTGTGCCGACGTATTATCTTGTTATGTATAGTCTCTAGAACATGCATCGGTATTCTGTATTGAGCCCGTCAGACGAGTTGTTTGGGTTGCCATTAACCGAGATGACTCCCCAGGCGACTCACCGTCAAGACACATAAGCCAAAAAGGGACTGGATGTACTTCCTATAGGTCAATGCGCACGAAGACGCAGCATCCTGGGGCGATCGGACAGACACGGAGAATACGGTGAAAGGACCCAAGAAGTACACCGCAGAAACACTTAGATTATAAAAATAATAATATCCAGACTTATGTAAACTCAGGTAAAATTTATTAAAGAATTAACAAACACCTAGCCTAGTTCGGAGGGGTTATTTCGGGCTAATCCCGCAAGCTAAATTTTAAAAAAATCCAAGTATTGAAAATCCTAAACTGATTGTAAGTGGAAAAACCCCCGCGAAAGATCTAATCACAAGAAAAGCAAAAGCGGCAAGTTAGGCCAGTGGCACGTTAAGTACACCCTACACTGATGAAACGGGTTACTTGTGAAAGAAGTTAAATTAACAGCAATAATCAATAAAGAATTTATGATGGTACCACTCCCTTATTTATTTTTAAATAAGTTAAAATCTAGCTAATTCCTGACAATTACAACAAAGTATACGGTGACTTACTACCGTAGCAAACAAACAGTTAAAGCAAAAGCTATGTGACAATCAGTTGAAAAAAAATCAAAAACACTCTTACTAACTAAGGGGTACATCAGGTAAACATACAAATTCACATAAATAAATCAATAAATAAAACACAGCGTTAAAAAAACTTCTTATTCAACAGGCTGCGTACACGCAAGAACACTCTTTGTATTCTTGGGTCATCTAGTATTTGATTAGGTCGGCAAATGCATGATCAACATCATGACTTACATTACATCAGGGTCGAGTGCCACTAGTTGAGAACTAATGGTCCGCAGCGACTCTGTCGTCTCAAGAATGTGTAAGGAAAAGTTTACGTGTCATTTCCCGGTGGAAATGTGATTAATCCAAAGAGTAGGCCAGTTCGCATAAAATTGCAAGTCACAGAAATCTTACTATCATTATGGACGTCTTAATTAACATAATTAGTTCTTGATTATTAGAAGCATTATTATTATTGTCGTAGGTTTAATAGAATACTGGATCATTCTCAATGGACACCTAAGCTTAACTAAAGTGAAGTCTACAAAGATTATCACCTGACATCAACATCGGCTCATACCTGGCCGGCACAATAACAACACGAGTCACTAGACTCGGTTTTCACAATAACACTGACGGGACCTGAAGCTCTCCTAAACAGTCCTTCAGGTAAAATCCTGGAAAAATGGTCGCAGATTGAATCTGTACGACATAGCGGCAAAAGCGCTCTACAAACTTAGAAGCTTACAAAAATAGTGTCACAAAAAATACCTAATATTACAGACAATAGCTTCTCATCTCACAATAGCATACTCCTAGTGCTCAACAATGCGCTTTCTAAAGCGTTAAAAAGTTACATTTCACGTCCAGTGACGTAATCAAACATGATGCTTGCATTAAATACTTCAAAAGCCTTGGTCTGGGGATCGATCAATACATTTCACACACAAAATGTGTCCGTGCGCATGCGCGGACAGTCTATCAGTCAAACAGTTGGTCTCACATCGAGTGCGCGGATCCAAATATGGTTCACATTCAACCTTGGCGTGTCACAGCACGCTATAGCCTTGTCGCGTCTGGTGATTCTATACTCCACAGGCGTTTAAAACATATAAGAGAAGTCTTTAGTGGATAACGCTGGTTTATAAAATATACAAGGTAGCAACCAATGGTGCGTGGCTAAGTTACCACGTGAAAATATCATTTAAAGTTATAGGCAATGTTAAAAAAATTGCAAAGATCATATCTTCGGAATAGTTGGCTTTGGGAATTCGTGGAAGATACTCCACTCCTACAATATGTACATTTGGGCATTCAGATAACTTTAACGTGTCTCAACACTTGACACAAACAAAATAGTTTAACAGGCGACAATCCTACTAACTGCCAGGATGTCTAAAATGATACGGGACAATCTGGGGTTCGATGCATGGCTTTACATCGTTATCGAAGTTCCCAAGTAAGTTCAAACTTGAACTAATGTGGCTTCAAAGCACACAATAAAGCATAAATTAAAATTGTACAAAAGGCATGACTTCTGTCGGTCATGAACGGATACGGCCTATGGTAAAGCCAAAAAATAAATTGTACAGGGGCGTGAATTGGAGAATCGCTGTCAGGGGTTCACAAAATAAATGAGTGACAAAGAGGTGGCTGTCCATCACTCAAAGTCTAATCTGGCCCGTGTTAAGGGCTGGCCAAAGCAAGTCCAAATAACTTGTGGTCCTTCCTATCCCTGTAATTAGGACATAACGTCCTGCGATCACCATCACAACGCACCAACATAGGTGTCTAACTTCTGAAATAGAAATAGATTATACTATCTACAGCCCTACCTGACTGGATGTCACGAGTTCGGTTAAACTACTCTACATTATTACTCCACCACTGCTCAACCCGAACAATGAGATAAAGTACAAACTCACATAGTATTCACCATTATGGCATATCCACACATATCATGGTATAACAGAGACTTAGATGATTGGTCAAGGTTCCATGTAATAGTTTGGCCATCAAGCTTATACCATCCCATTTCCTCTTCTTACACGTGGCTTGTCGAGCCAAGATCTCGATCTCATGAACAAATGTTAGGTTGAAGGTCTCCTGGGTTCCCATTCCCAGAGAATAGATGAATAATCCTCCTGCCATGGTGTAGTCGTCTCCTCGTAGAATATTTCTCACATTATAGGTGCTTACTCCATACTACTGACTGTGGTCAGCAGAGAGAGCATGGTGTACGCGTGGTCAACGTGGTTATACATTTCACTGATCTCACATGTGATTTCAACAGAATTTAATCTTAGCACAGTTTTGTATGATAAAACACTGGCTTTATTTGCAGACTTTCAATAAATTGGCCTTTGCACTGTCTGCTTCACTGAATCTACTCGACACTTAATGTCGGCTATCACAGATTCGAAATATGGCGTTACAAATGTAAGAATAATCACCAAAAATGCGTGAAAAATCGCGCATCTGGCACGTGCATGTAGATCATTTGTCACTTATTACAATTCAGATAATTGATTCGCATTAACAATGCGGCTTGTGATCGATGTTCACAGATATTATCAGCACACCTCGTGTGTGACAAATTGTGGTTATCGCCTCGTGGACGAAATGTTACCTGGCTTTCTTAGAAAGTTGTAGCGAAGCACTGCACACATTTGTGCTCAAAAATACTGTTCACTTGTCGGAAGCACTTAATAAAATATTCTTCACCACTAGGTGGACTTCTAAGACTTTTATGTCTCACAGGACGGACAATTCACAAGCACGTCTACAATGGACGGCTGTACAACAGAATAATCACGTCAGCCTTGCTCGGCTGCGGAACAGAAAAGGACGCAGTGTGCTACGGAGTCTCTGCCTCGTGCAGGTCAAAAGTGGAGTCGTTGACGGTCCATTTCCTGCCGCCAATCTGCGGTGTTAATACCTTTTACTTCACATAAAAAATCGGTAAACATCTCAATGTTTCCTTTAAGCAGATCTATATAATGGAATGTTCTGAGACTTTTAAGTTGTAAAAATGTGTTAGTTGGTGCTCAGAATTATTTATACAGGTGAGTGTCCAAAGTCAAAACATCTCCCATTTTTCCTGCAGGCTTTGCGCTGCTACAGGGCGCGTTCGGTTGCAACGGCATGACATGTTCCTTATTATTTCCATTAAATATCACCGAGCCATGAGCTCACTCGGGCTCAGTATTGTGATAGCTGATAATCCTGTCGAAGAGAAGTAATACTTTTAATTGTCGTAGGTGATTGTTAGCCACTATGGTATACTGCTGTGTTCCATACTGCATGAGTAAGAGCGGGAAAATAAAAGGCATTTCGTTTCATGAATTCCCGTGTGATGCAGAATTAAGACAGAAATGGCTTAACAATATTTCTCGAGACAATTTTGTACCAAATTTTGAGTCAAAAATTTCTCACGTATGTGGGCGGCATTTTCTTGAGTCTTGATTATCGCCCAGGGCTGAAAATAAAGAAATTGAAGGACAGTGTCTTCCCCACGGTATTCGAAGATTATCCTGCACATAAAGTACCGAAACCAACATTAGAGAGAAGAAAACTCATGAAATATGACGGAAACCATGGCAAGAAAAGAAAGCGAGATAACGATACCGTGGGAAATTTTCACGATAGTAATGACGTCACGCCCATAGCCAACGTGACCTATTTAACTGAGGGAGTTGAATCAGTTGATATCCCTTACGATGGCCAAGTTTATGGATTGCGAGGTCATGGTATCAAGTCTGTTGAAGTTCAGACAGATAGTCACGCACGTAATAAATTCTCTGACGCTGGAAGACATTTATCTTCACTTAGAGCAAAACTGTGGCGTGCCAATAATAAAATTTAAAAATTGGAAATGGAACTAGAATCCCAAAAGAGACAACTACACCAGTATGATAATCAATACCATGCATCTTAACAATCTATACTAAATATTAACGAGCGTGACCCTTCCAATTCCAAATGTTCATTCATTTTAGAGCAAATTGTAAACTATAACAAGAAATCACCCAGATGGACAGAAGATTCAGTAAAGCAATGTGTAATATGGGAATTCATTTCTCCTAGGGGAAACAATTTCGCCAGAATTAATTTATTTAAATTACCATCGAAGAGCACACTTAGCCGTTACATAGGGAACACTTCATGTGAAACAGGAGTAACAGACTTAGTGAAAAACAGGCTTCTGCTAGAGTCTGAAAGGCTGAACGAAGTCGAAAAAATGTACTCTCTAATTATTGATGAGATGTCAATCAAGCAGCAATTGCAGTACGACAAGAAACTCGACACACTTTTCGGTCGACAGGACACCTCTACTCATGCCGACGCTCTGAGGTGTGAAAACAGTTCCAACCCGTCAGTTGCAAAAGAAAATCGGACGGTTCTTGCAAACAACCTACTGTGCTTCCTGATATGTGGCTTATCTACCACTTACAGAATTCCTGCGGCATATTTCTTCTCTAAAAGACTTTCGGGATTGGAACTTTACACTCTAACTCTGTCAGTAATTAAAGAGGTGGAAACGTGTGGCTTTGTGATTTTAAGATTAGTTACTGACAATCATAAAACTAATGTAAATATGATGAGAAGACTGTCAAGTGGAAAAGAAATAAAGCCACAGATATGCCATCCTGAAAATCAAAACAGGCCTTTATTTATGGCTTTCGATCAGTGTCACATTTTAAAGAATGTAAGAAACAGTCTCCTAGAAAAGACCATGACAGATGGACATGAAGAAATAACTGGAGAGTATGTAGAAAATTTATATAAACTGCAGTCCAAGGAAATAATCAAACCCGTCCCCTTCCTTACAAGAAAGCATGTTGCACCGACCAACTTTGAGAAAATGAACGTAAAAAGGGCAAAAGAAGTATTTTCTACGGAAGTCATAACTGCTTTGGAATGCCTGAAGGACAATAATCAAACCCGTCCCCTTCCTTATCTTTAGCAAATTGAGACATATCTCATGTTAAGGCACAAGCCTTTCAGAACTGCAGTGCAACTACAGTATTACTTTTTTTAAAGTAATTAAGAAATGGTTTGGAATTCACGATGTAAGTAGTACAAACCTTAGTCAACATCGCGATAAAATGCATTTCTTCGACAAGAGCGACGAGAGACATTTATGGTTAGAAGAGGAACTCCGTCGTATCTAGCTAAGATCAAGGATTCGAGTCATGAAAAGGCCATGGGATTTTTGAGTAAAGAAACTAATGAAGCTATTCTACTGACTACTTCTTCGACCGTTCTGTGTGTACGTTATCTTCTGTCTTCTGGATTTCATTTCGTACTGACAAGGGCATTCAACAATGACTCCATAGAGAACTTCTTTAGCAAATTGAGACATATCTCGGGAAGCAGAGCCTCCGTAGCTTAGGCGGCAGCACGCCGGCCTCTCACCGCTGAGTCCGTGGTTCAAATCCCGGTCACTCTGTGCTGGACAGAACGGAGGCAGACAGGTTTTTCTCCGGGTACTCCGGTTTTCCCTGTCAAAATTTCATTCCAGCAACACTCTCCACTATCATTTGTCATTCATTTAATCATTGCCCCAGAGGAGTGCGTCAGGCCTCGGCAGCCGGCACAGTTCATATCCTCGCCGCTAGATAGGGGCTTCATTCATTCCATTCCTGACCCGGTCGGAGACTGGAAGCAGGCTGTGGATTTTCATTTCTCGGGAAGCAATGACACGCTAGATTGTAGGGCTGTAATATTCAGCTTGAACCGAATATTGAAAACCGGCTTTTATTCCCTCTCATCCCATACAGGCCTTGCGAACATGTTTATATCCAGTAAGGACCTGCAGAGACCTGAGATAGAGCAGACTTCTATTCCTGATTCAGTCAAGAGTATATTAAACAACCTCAGTGAACCACCACGTAAGTCGAAATTTTACAGTATTTATTATAAATATTTTATTACATTAAAACATCATTTGAATGCATTTATTAATTACATAAACTTTCAGGTCTTGGATTTGTCACAATGGAACAAGCAGCGATGACGTACATCGGAGGATTTATAGTGCAACAAGTCCAAAAGGAAATTTAGTGTGAACTATGTTATCAGCTGGTTGGAAGATGGACATTTAGCTCCCCACTGTCGGATTTAATTTACAAGAGGGACACTTCTGATAAGCTGCATTATCCGAGTGAACAACTAGTGTGGATTATGACAACATTTTTTCAGTTCGTGTGTGCTGTTGCAAAGTTTATGTCCACCCGAATATGTGAACACGTGACTGCAATTGTTCTGCCTGCTTTGAGTAAGTCCCCCTTGATGATGTGCGAATCATCGTCTGACAGCGGCCACCAGGAAGTGCTAAGTAAGTTGATTTGCAAAATTGCAATACCAGCATTTATTGATAAGATCGCGTGTGAAATGACAGAGCGATTTGAACATGTTAAATATCTGAACACAAGGCCAACAAGTCGGAAGATTCATCGAGTTTAGATGACAACAACAGATACGGGCGACTTTTGCTAGCGCTGCGAGGTAAGTGGTGGAGCATTTTAGTACTCCTGCATGTTCGCTGTTTGGAGTGAAGTGGGGAGGACGAGCAAAAAAATGAGATACTAGTGGTATTAAGGTGGGTATACACTTGCGCGCGGTGCGTGCGTCGCGCGTGTGTTGCTCGTCCAGAATTATTATTTAGACGAACCTCCCGCGATCCATAGGAAACCCATGAACATTCTCTAGTAAGTTTGGAGTGTGCTAATTATAATCATGTCTCCGGCGCACGAGGAAAACCTCGCGATTGCGGTGATGAGTGGTGCGGCTTTTTTAATGGCAAGTTTATGCAAAAAGAAAAAGAAACGACGACGACGTTGGTGGCACACTGGCCTGTTTAAAAAAATGAATGGTGCGGAGCAAGTGATGGACTTGAAGTCACAAGAAAAAGAGCGGCCAGTATAAGAATTTTACTCGATTGTCACCTTCTGACTTTGAAAATCTGCTTCAGAAGATTGGACCCCACATTTCCAAAGAAGATACATATTTCCGCCCTGCGATATATTTTACTTTTCTCACGCCGGTAGGAAGACAGCAGAGTTATCACCTTCTTCTTGCATTGGTCCGCGGATATATCCATCTGAGCTCCTATTTCCCTCCAGGCACCTGCTTTTAGTCTAATGGTTTCTTAAAATGATCCTTATGTTGAGGATCCCACAGAAGAGGCTTTTTGCGATAAACATCGATCAGTTTTATCACAGATTCGTCTGACCACACCATTATCACCACTCTTAACGCACAAATATTGCAATCAGATGCGCGCGAAAAACAACGAACTTCTCACAATCCCGTCCAAATCTGAACTGCGAACACTCAAAGTGCGCGTGGAAAAAACCGACAGGAGATGGATCGTCGTGCGCCGCTCGCGCGCAGCTTCGAAACCCCGTACTAATCTAGCGAACTTGCTGCGCGCGAGCGGCGCGGTGCGCGAGTGTATACGCACCTTTACAAGCTATCAAGTTCTTTTTCCTTACATCTTGATTGAGACCATTCTGGCAATTAGACAGCAATTGTGTAAAAGTCATATCACTAGATTAAATAAAATTTCAAGAAATTGCAAATTAAAACCATAAGATTTTAAAATAAGACCACCCTGCGGACTTGAACCCGAATCCCTACATTCAAGGTAGGTGCACTGGCAGGTTGCAGCACAACGGTCTACGACCGAATATTAAGGTGGGTATACACTTGCGCGCCGCGCACTGCGCGCGGCGCGTGTGTTGCTCGACCAGAATTATTATTTAAACGAACCTCTCGCGATCCATAGGAAACCCACGAACATTCACTAGTCAGTTTGGAGTGTGGTAAATATAATCATGTCTCCGCCGTACGAGGAAAACCTCGCGATTGCGGTGATGAGTGGTGCGGCTGTTAACGACGACGACGTTGGTGGCACACTGACATGTTTAAAAAAAGGAATGGTGCGGAGCTAATAATGGACTTGAAGTCACAAGAAATAAGCGGCCAGTATAAGAATTTTACTCGAATGTCACCTTCTGACTCTGAGAATCTGCTGCAGAAGATTGGACCCCACATTTCCAAAGAAGATACGTATTTCCGCCCTGCGATTTATTTTACTTTTCTCACGCCGGTAGGAAGACAGCAGAGATATCACCTTCTTGCATTGGTCCGCAGATATATCCATCTCAGCTCCAATTTCCCTCCAGGCATCTGCTTTTAGTCTATTGGTTTCTTAAAATGATCCTTCTGTTGAGGATCCCACAGAAGAGGCTTTTTGCGATAAGCATCGAAAATTTTATCACAGATTCGTCTGACCACTCCATTATCACCACTCAAAACGCACAAATATTGCAATCAGATGCGCGCGAGAAACAACGAACTTCACACAATCCCGTCCAAATCTGAACTGCGAACACTCAAAGTGCGCGTGGAAAAAACCGACTGGAGATGGATCGTCGTGCGCCACTCGCGCGCAGCTTCGAAACCCCGTACTAATCTAGAGAACTTGCTACGCGTGAGCGGCGCGGCGCGCAAGTGTATACGCACCTTAAAGTTCATTCTCAACACATCGAAGCTAAAGAGTGTGCTCTATGGGGAAAGGATCCAAGTATATTATTAGGCCTATTCTTCTTCTTATTATTATTATTTACATTTTTTGAGCCACTAGGCCTACGGACTACGAAGTAACAATCAAAATCATTATTTCGATATAGATAGAGTCCCGGATTTTTGGTTTTAACGATATCCGCGTTTTGCTTCTGCAAACGTACATATGTTGTCACAATGATATAAATTGCTTACTGCAAATATGCCATTTATTTCGATGTCGAAGTCTCGAAATTTCGCGAAAATTAATTACTTTGCGAAATGTGTTACTTTTACCCTAAAATACAAAATGCCAACGAAATGCTGGTAAATTAATACGATTTTTTTTGTTTTAAATATTTAAGTTAACTCACTTTAAAATTATAATTTAAAATTAATTGTAATAGTTCCACTATCTGTCGTTTAATAGAAAATAATAAGTCTTAAATGTAAGTGTTTTATAAGATAAGACAGCGAAAGGGACTTTTCTGCCTTCTCAGGCGAACAATTCTGCGTCCAGAAATCATGGAAACACTGCTTTGCCTAAAGTTTGGGGACAACATAAGTTTTACGAGTTATCGAGAAAAGGACTACGGTAGTCATGGAGAGTATTTGTTGAAGTAAATGTTTGTATATTGTTCGTAATTTAACCAAACCCGTGCACCGTACAAACTCAACTTTCATTTTCTTTAAATTTCACCGCGAAATTTCGCGAAATATTTAATTTCACCACTTCGGAGCCATTTATATTACCATAAATCAGGGTCTCAAGTTCTAAATCGTCTGCCAGCTTTGATGTCTTGCCAGTATCTCTTGAGCCCATCACTCAGCGCCTTCTTCCGATCTTCTGAAAGGTCCCCTCCGTATTTTGGGTTCCTCCCCTACCTTAAATCCCTGGTAATTTTTGATTAGGTGTCTGAATTCAAAACCTGTTCATAATTTTGCAGTCCGGAATACCAATATCTATAGGGTCTTGGTTACATTCTTCGAACCATGACAATATTTTCCTCTTTGGTTTCACGAAATTCCAAATTTTCTTTGTTAGACGATCGTTGGGCTTTCTGAAAATGTGTCCGTAGAACAACAACCTTTTCCTTTTTATTGTTGACGTGACTGGTTCTATATTTCTATATAACTCTTCGTTTGACTTCAAACGTGTGTCCATCAACCCATCTGTTGCCTAAAATTTTTCTCAATGCCCTGCGTCTCTTTTGACTAACTGGTCGACTAGTCACAGCCTGTTCATAGTCAAAGTCTCCGAAGCATATAAGGCTTCAGGTTTGACTACCGTGCTGTAGTGTCTTAATTTGGCTCCAATGCTCAGCGACTCCTTATTATAGAGATTTTTCGTCAGGTGATAGGCTCGGTCTAATTTCCAGATTCTAAGATTAATTGCTTCCTGTTCTAGACCATTTTGTTGGAGTACCTCACCCAGGTATTTACTCGTAAATTTCTTTACACGTTTAATCTTCCCATGGTTTGTTTTCATCCATTCTGGTCCATCACTGATGTTTGTCATGTACTTTGTCTTATTATTATTATTATTATTCATTATTATTATTATTACCTCACTCTCAGAACAGTATCTGACAAATGTATGACAACTACCGGTATACAGATTATAAGAAATCAAAGCATAATCAACACCCTAAAAAAGAACTATATTTACTAGTCCATGATATTTCTAACTACTGTGTTCTGGTGGTTGTAATGATGACTGCTTTTTGCATTTACAGTACTTGTATACATTTGTGTCTACAACAAGTTCCTTCAACCCTTGCAGCAGGCTCCTTTGGTGCAACGCTAGTACTTGAAATGACAATTGAAGTCACATTATGTTCATTTTTCAGGAGAGCCAATTTAAACTTTCAACACTAAAAATAAATACTTAAAATACCCCAATTGAGGGTAAGCAATATAGTTATTTTGCCAAATTAATTTGTTATAAAGGAAGTACAAGTAAAACAAATAACAACTAAAATTAAATTATGAAAAAGTGAGAGGATATGGGAATTTCTTTCCGTTTCCAATAAATATAAATCTCTGTATCTCGGTGACCTACCGCTTTATTTGAAATCAATTTCAACTGATCTGTAGTTACGATGGCTGGCCACTAGAATGCGCCATAAACTCATTTCCGAAAAAAATGGACTTACCCGTTCTTTCCGTGGGGTCTTCAATTGGTATGATCTTCACTCTTTCAATCTGCCATTGCTTCTTGATAGGCTCCACTTGGAGATCTTTTCGTTGTGTTTTGCCGTTTCTGTAAGTTGTTGGTAGTGGTAACCAGGATGGCTTCCTTGACCCTCTTGTTGATGTCTGCAATATCTGGCCCGTTATAGCAGACAGTCCACTATAAACAAGTAGTTCCGTGAATAATTAAATAGCCTATTTTCATATATCCCACTTATGTTAATTGCCTCTATCAACATACAAAATTTCAGTTTGATTGCTGTTACAGATTCGTAAATATTGAGAACCGTCTAAATATTTCGGATGATCGCCATGTTGGATATTCATATTATGTAGGCCATAGAGTTATGTACTATTAGATGAACATTACAAGAGTTTAGTGCTTCTCAGTCGGTCAACACGAATGTACCCAAAAGAGCTGGGTATGCCCTAATCCTGAAATAAATTACATGAGATTAATAAATACACTAGAATGACCAGTTTCGATCGTCAAGTATTTGGAGTGATCATATAGTTGAAAAAATCAACTATGGTTAAACTGTAATATTACAGGCTACTACTTATCTGGTTGTCATCCTCAGACCCATTACACTTGGGCTATAAAATCTATGTTTGAAAATACAGGTGAAAATATTTACAATATGTACAATTATTTAGTTGCAGTATTGGTACTGCAACTGTCGGTGTATGCTAAATGCAGTATATATGATGCTAGGTGCAATGCTAAATGGTGATAGATATCCGGAGTATTGTATTTGGAGTGATTTGGAGTGATTATATGGTTGTAAAAAATCAACTATGGTTAAACTGTAATATTACAGGCTACTACTTATCTGGTTGTCTTCCTCGCTTCCTCGCTGGAGCTACGCGCAGTTTTGTGTTCACTGTTACTCCAGGTGTGGTCGACTGAGATGGGATGTTATCTCAACGACACTGGTTTTTCCCTTTCTCCCCTCTGTTCATGTGTGCTGTGCGGAGTCAGTGCGATGTGTTTATGTGGGGTGTTGCCAACCTAGATAAGATGTATGTTATTGAATGAGGTGGGTCTACAACTATTAAAGACTGTGGAACATCCCCCACCACGCGTGGACCATAAGCAATTCAAACTAAGCGCTGTCCGGTCTTTTGAGGACGTCCCGGCACCTTTAATACTGCCGCGAATACAGGCCTTGGTTTATTGCAGAAGAAAAGTACATCGTACACGTGGTCCAGATAACATTTACCTATTAATACCCCCTAATCCCACTTTTTTAAATCTAACTTGGCTGTATCGCTAAGTTGTGCCTTGTTTCCGACAGGGAGTGTTTTTCAGTAGAGTGAAGAGGGGTGAGCTCTCCATAAACGTGTGTTCATTTAGATTGTTGGTCTCATTGGGCACTCCTTTTTGTGTATTTTAGGTTGTCCCCTCAATTACGGTATTTTCGGGTTCATGTTTATTAGTTTTGATTTTTCGGCTTTGGTCAGTATGTATTCTGTTTCTTTTAGCACACTTTTTATTTGTTTGGAATTTGTTGGAGGGGTCTTTTGTTAATTCCTTGATTTCGTTGTTGTTTAGGAATTCGACTAATAAACATGAACCCGAAAATACCGTCATTGATGGGACAACGAAAAATACACAAAAAGGAGTGCCCAATGAGACCAAGAGTCAATTGTAGGAATACCCCTAATTACAAAATCAGCAAAGAGTTACTAAAAATCTTAAAATGCCGTCTTTCCAACGACAAAAACAACTCTGTAAAGAACACAACGGAACTAGTAACAGCATTGAACACCCTACAAATGAAACCTAGCTTGAGGCTAATATCCTTCGATGTAACTAACATGTACACCAATATCCCGATTATTAAAGCGATCAACACTATCGAAAACAACTTAAAATCAAACAATTCGGCAAAAGAAACTGAAGAGATTGTGAGATTACTGAGGGTCTTTCTCAGCCAAAACGTGTTTCAATTCGACAATAAAATGTACACACAGAGAGATGGCCTAGCGATGGGATCGCCACTAAGCGGGTTAATCGCTGACATCTTCATTAATGCACTAGAAAATGCGTTCTTAGAAAAGACATCAACAAAGGGAATAGTAATATGGAAAAGATACGTAGATGATGTAATTTGCATCTACGATACTGAACTAACAAGTAGGAGTCCACGCCGCACGACCTGCTTTGGATGAGACGGTGCGGCTACATAGCGGCGAGTAAGAGGGGTAATAATCTCAAACAACAACTTCGTTTGCGGCAAGGCCTGCGGAATTGCATTTCAGACCTTCGACCCGATTGCGTGGAAATGTAGGAAAATTATAAAATTTTATTCTAGGCAATGCTGACACCATCACATGGTTATGAAAGCCGGACGTCCTCGGAAATGGAAAATATCCTACAGCTATAAATACATTATTTAACTTATTGAATAGGTTAAAACGGGTTATTATAGATAATTTTCCGTAGAATTCAATTAGACCATCAGTTGAATTTTTACCAATTATTATATTCATTTAGGCCCCATTTTTTTTAAACCAAAAACATTTAATAACATCAAAACGGTGAGAGATATAAAAATATGATAAGGGGTAGAAAAGTTGCTAATCACTGAGATCCTACACCAGTAGATTTAACTTTTTCGATAGGATCGACGGTTTCCGAGATATAGCGATTCGAAAAAAGAATGCAATTCACGGCCCAAAAAAAAAAGAGAATGGTTAGAGAATTTAAAAACATCCTGAGAGTTAAAAAAGTTGCTAATCACTGAGGTCCTATATCTGTAGATTTAACTTTGTTCTATACGGCCAACCGTTTCCCAAATATAACGGTTCGAAAAAAAGAAAGAAATTCAGGGTCCCAGAAAATAAAGACGGTGAGAGATATTAAAAAATCATACGGGTTGAAAAAGTTGCTAATCACTGAGATCTTACACCTGTAGATGTAACTTTGTTAGATACGGCCAACCGTTTCCCAGATATAACGGTTCGAAAAAAAGGAAGACATTCAGGGCCCCAGAAATTGAAAACGGTGAGAGATATCAAAACATCATAAGGGGTAAAAAAAAGGATGAAGTTCAGGACCCCCAAAAAAGGCCCGGCCCTGCACCGATTTTAACGCCCGACAACAGACTACCTCACAGGCCCGACTTCTTTCCCCGTACCACATTTCAGCTCGATATCTTGAAAACTCCGACCTGCAGTTTGCTATACGTAAAAACGTCACGCACATACGTACATTTTCAGGGCCCCAAAAAAAGACAACGGTGATGGATATCAAAAAATCGTTATGGGTAAGAAAGTTGCATACCGCGGAGATTTTACACCTGTGTATTTAACTTTTTTCGATACGACCAACCGTCTCCGAGATATATCGATTCCAAAAGAGTTTCAAATTCAGGGCCCCCAAAATGATCCGGCCCTGCACCGATTTTAACGCCCAAAAATAGGGTTCCTCAAAGGATCTTTATCTTTTACCGCTCCAAAATTCAGCTTGATATCTTGAAAATTGCGAATTGTACTTTGCTAAACCCAAAAACACCACTCACATACGCACATCTTCAGGGCCCCAAAAAAGAAAACGGTGAGAGATATCAATAATTCGTTATGAGTAAAAAAGTTGCATACCGCGGAGATCTTACTTTTAACGTTTTTCGATACGACCAACCGTTTCCGAGATATATCGATTCCAAAAGAAGGGATAAAATTCAGGGCCCCAAAAAAAGGTCCGGCCCTATTCCGATTTTAACGCCCAATAACGGGGTTCCTCACAGGCTCTAACTCTTTCACCGCCCCAAATTTCAGCTTGATATCTTGAAAATTGCGACCTGTACTTTGCTAAACCCAAAAATGTCACGCACATATGAACATCTTCGTGCCCCCCCCCCCCAAAAAAAGGTGAGAGATATCAAAAAATCATTATTTGTAAAAAAAAAGTTGCATACGGCGGAGATCTTACACCTGTACATTTAACTTTTTCGATACGACCAGCCGTTTCCGAGATATATTGATTCCAAAAAAGGGGTGAAATTCAGGGCCCCCAAAAATGATCCCGCCCTGCACCGATTTTAACGCCCAAAAATAGAGTTCCTCAAAGGCTCTAGATCTTTTACCGCTCCAAAATTCAGCTTGATATCTTGAAAATTGCGACCTGTACTTTGCTAAACCCAAAAACACCACTCACATACGCACATCTTCAGGGCCCCAAAAAGAAAACGATGAGAGATATCAATAATTCGTTATGAGTAAAAAAGTTGCATACCGCGGAGATCTTACATTTAACGTTTTCGATACGACCAACCGTTTCCGAGATATATCGATTCCAAAAAAGGGATGAAATTCAGGGCCCCAAAAAAAGGTCCGGCCCTGTACCGATTTTAACGCCCAATAACGGGGTTCCTCACAGGCTCTAACTCTTTCACCGCCCCAAATTTCAGCTTGATATTTTGAAAATTGCGACCTGTACTTTGCTAAACCCAAAAATGTCACGCACATATGAACATCTTCAGGGCCCCAAAAAAAGAAAACGGTGAGAGATACCAAAAAATCGTTATGAGTAAAAATGTTGCATACGGCGGAGATCTTACTCCTGTACATTTAACTTTTTCGATACGACCAGCCGTTTCCGAGATATATTGATTCCAAAAAAGGGATGAAATTCAGGGCCCCAAAAAAAGACCGGCCCAGCAGCAATTTTAACGCCCACAAATAGGGTTCCTCACAGGCTCGAACTCTTTCACCGCCCCAAATTTCAGCTTGATATCTTGAAAATTGCGACCTGTACATTGCTAAACCCAAAAACGTCACGCACATACGTACACATTCAAGGGCCCCAAAAAAAGGTGAGAGATATCAAAAAAATCGTTTTGAGTAAAAAAAAAGTTGCATACCGCGGAGATCTTACACCCGTACATTTAAAGTTTTTCGACACGACCAACCGTTTCCGAGATATATCAATTCAACAAAAAGTTTGATAATTCAGGGCCCCCCTGAAAGGTCCTGCCCTGCACCGTTTTTAACGCCCTACAATAGGTTTTCTCACAGGGTCTAACTCTTTCACCGCTCCAAATTTCAGCTCGATATGTTGAAAATTGCGACCTGTACTTCGCTAGACCCAAAAATGTGACGCACAATGGACATTTTCAGGACCCCCAAAAAAAGAAAACGGTGAGAGATATCAAAAAATCGTTATTAGTAAAAAAGTTGCATACGGCGGAGATCTTACACCTGTACATCTAACTTTTTTCGATACGACCAGCCGTTTCCGAGATATATTGATTCAAAAAAAAAGAGATGAAATTCAGGGGCCCCCATAAAGATCCGGCCCTGCACCGTTTTTAACGCCCGTCAATAGGTTTTCTTACAGGGTCTAACTCTTTCACCGCTCCGAATTTCAGCTCGATATCTTGAAAATTGCGACCTGTACTTAGCTAAACCCAAAAATGTCACGCACAATGGACATCTTCAGGGCCCCAAATAAAGAAAACGATGAGAGATATCAAAAAATCATTATTTTTAGAAAAGTTGCATACCGCGGTGATCTTACACCTGTACTTTTAACGTTTTTCGATACGATGAGCCGTTTCCGAGATATATTGATTCCAAAAAAAAAAGGGATGAATTTCAGGGCCCCAGAAAAAGATCCGGCCCTGCACCGATTTTAACGCCCGACAATAGGGTTCGTCACAGGCCCCAAATCTTTCACCGTACCAAATTTCAGCTCGATATCTGGAAAATTGCGACCTGTACTTCGCTAAACGCAAAAACGTCACGCACATACGTACGCACATACAGACAGAATTTGTTTGATTTTTTAATATTTTTTTTCGGCTCTGAATCGATTGGTATAGGTTTGAGCCGTGGGCGACGCTTAGTTTCCGAGATCTCGAAAAATCCTACCACGGCTATATGAAAGCCTATAGGATCTAGATCCGGCTTTCATAACAAGCGAAGAAACAATTCTCCAAGCCATTAATAGCCTACACCACTCAATCAAATTCACTAAAGAATCCGAAACAGATCGAAAAATAAATTATCTCGCCATAACTATTGAACGTAAAGACAACGAGCTTTCATATTCCATACTCCAGAAAGCCACACAAACCTCGCATGGAATCGACAATCAGTCTTATCACCCCAGTACGCACAAATTAGCGGGGTTTAATTCAATGGTGCACAGGGCTTTAAACATACCCATGCCAAAAGACAACTATAATAAGGAAATAAGAACCATTAAGCAAATAGCAAAGGAAAACAATTTCCCACCAAGCAAAATAAACCAAATTATAGCCAAACATAAAAATAAAGATAAAACGATTCCCAAACCGGACAGTAATGAGAAAAAAAATGCGCGTTTCAACTATGTGAATGCGAATACATATAAAATCACTATTCTATTCAAAAAGCAAGGCATAAAAATAGCATTCACAACGAAAAACACAACCGGTAGGCACCTACAAAATAGTAATCTAAATGAACATGACCCGTATTCAAAGTCAGGTGTATATTCTATAACGTGCCAAGACACTGGTTGTCAAGCTAATTACATCGGACAGAGTGGAAGACGAGTCGACACACGTTATAATGAACATAGGAATGCGATAAGATACGGAACACTTTCAGCCGTATGCGAACATATATGTGACGCGGGGCACAGCTTTGCTAACATCGAGACGGACCTAAAAATAATTCATCACGAATCGAAAGGCAGAGCTCTTGACATAAAGGAAGCAATCGAGAAACTGTGCCCTTTCGTAAAAGAAATATGCAAATCACTATCCAGCTGCTCAGTTTTATCTCTTTGGGGGCATAGAACGTCCCCCCACTGAGTGATTCACACATTATAGGATCAAGCTTAGGATAACACATCACTGAAATGAAACTCAAAATCCTACTAATAAAACTATTTAATTCACAAAATTTGGCGCTACAACACAAAAAAATAACTGAAATCAACATCACACTTGTTCTAATGATCAAGGAATAATATACATTAATCATAAAAAATTCAATAATTTAGGTTCCATTGAACCCCAAAACAAAAATCTCAAATCTAGTTTCACTTCCATTTAGCAACATTAAAACTTTCTCGAAAACGAGCTCTAAAAGTCTCGGCTAATTTTATTACATAATTCTATGTTTAAGAAACATATTAAATATTCCAAATTTGAATATATTAAAAAGAAATTTGAGTTAATTACAATTCAATGGTATCAACAATAATTACCATTTATTTGGGTACCACATGACATTCGTAACATACCATCCCTCTCTTCAACACTACCAAAAATGCATTTATCTTCGGAAATCTCATGTACCACAAGCGTTAAAGACTACTGATTTATTCAATTCGAAATAGACTCCCAGCTATTCGATATCCTCAACAATTACTTGGGATCAAATACATTTATCGTGCCACAATGCGCAGGGATTTTCATTATTGTCTCAATTGACAATTTCTAAATATTCATGAGGTGCGGATCTATAATACAACGGCAAGGATAATGATCAATATAAAACACGGTACAGGTTACCGTTCCATTAAAATGTTTATTACTTCAGAGTGCAGACATGATCTGTCTCTGTCTGGACCTACCCTAACCAACCTCCATTAAGAAAACGTCGAGACATTACGGTTTAATTTATGACCTAGGGGAGAAGTCAATGCTCCCTCCTTCTTCAAGTGGACTTTAAACACCGCTTTCAAACAAGCGTGAACAGAACTTGGAAAGGCTACACATCACATTAATATAACAACATTATTTTGAGGTTCCAATGACCTATTACTATAGCTCAGGTATGATTATAATTTCGGAGTTTTAACATTGGGAAATAAGAATTCAAAACCAATCATAATTAAGGGGCTTCCGACGTAAGAGACATCTGGTTCGATTCTCTGGCCTGCCTCTAGGACAATTCCATTCTTGAGGTCTTAGGGCTAATTCCATACAGCGAGGGTATTTCACCACTCCTCCTAAAATAATAAAAGCAACTGGGAAAAGGTATTCGCACTCAATTCCATGCTTGACAACAATATATAGCACCCTTTTTAAAAGTTTGTCACAGCAAACACACACACAATCAATTACTTCACACAGCTGGTCCCCGCAATTATAATTCCTGGCATTATCTTCACTGCAATTTTTAGCGTGACCATTTATTATTTAGCGCTCAAAGGCGACAATCAATACATTCGTGATGCCTTCCAAAGTTTAATAATTATTTTCAACATAATTCATTTTTATCTTCGTCCATAAATAACAGATTTGCCTTTTATTAAGTCTCGACTTTTCATTTCCAAGAACACAACTGGTTCTATAATTATTATTATTACGTGAGATTTCCGAATCCAAAACACATAATACATTTGGGTGTTACTTACATGGTTTATCCGGCCCCATTGTCCAAATTCCAGTGGAACGACATCCAGCCCACGTCAAATTTCTTATTTCATCATGATACACACACTTACACTTATTAAATTGCCCTCTGAATTACACATTTTTAAATTTATATGAGGGTTTGCAAACATTTTCACTACACTAAGAAAAGATTATAACTTCACTTAATATTATATTTACACACACAGAATTTCACTTTTTGGGTAACAAACACACGTGAATTCTTTCTTCACCAAATCCCAGGGGTGCAAATTTCGACGTTGCCTTCTACCTTCTACTCTGAAGTTGACAGTCTCGTACGAAAATGAAACCTCCTTGGATAAAAAGTCCCCTCCTAATTCTGGTGTTTAATTTATCGGCATTTCCAATACTGCACGATAATGTAGTCCTTTCCGGTTCGCAATTGTCTATCTTGGAAAACGGTATATTTTCACGCTTACCCCTGAAGTCGCTATTCTGCACTTCTACAATTGTTTATCTGATACTATGCGTCGGAACTGAATTCGGACGGCTATTGTCTTTTCTCTGTGGAGTACTTCTATGAAACTCCACGTGGCTACGGATATCTCTTTGTAGATTCCTAATACTATCGCCACTGTGTTACCCTAATCTCCTCAATGAGGAAAATTAGGTGTTAGCTAAATGTTTTATCCGACCGTGGTATACTTAACGCACTGGGAAAACGTCTTTAGAGTATCTACTCTTTGCTGATGTCTCGTATACTTTTGAGATACTATGTTCTCACTTCGAATACTAGTGTCAGGGATTCAAGTACCCTCGCCGGATACCATATATGTTCGCACTCTGTTTATAGCTTGGCCTACCACCGTAGACTATTATACTTTTCGAAGTTCTAAATTGTACTTTTCCTTTGAAAAGAACTTCAACGATTTAGAGCGCGGCGACACTGAAGAAAGCTGGACAGTACTTCGACTTAGAGTACTTCCGCGTCGTGATACAGGTTCGAGTCCTCCTGTGCTGACAAACAGCACGACCAGTACGAGGTCTGTTGAGTTACTGCATTTACTGTTGGTACTTGTCGAATAGTATAACTTCCCCTGAAGTTCGCTGTATGCTGAATTATTGTTGATCCATCCTGCAGCGCCTCCGCGCTCACGGAAACTGAATGCGATGTGATGTAGCGTCACGTCCTCTAGACGGACTAAACTGCATGTGCTGTGATGCAGCACTCCTGCACTAGGAGTTCACTGTAGACTGCATGTTGATGAAACAGCGTGACACCCCTCCTTAGGGTTCACCTAGACTGCATTGTTGTTGAAACTGCGTGTAGCGCCTCTGCGCTCATTAAGACTGAATTGTTGTTGATCCAGCGCGGCCTCTCCCCGAGGTCCGCTATAGACTGAATTCGATAAACTGATGCAGCGTGACCCCTCACGGTCTGCCTTAAAACTGCATGCTCTTGCTTGGGCTACAGGCCCTTATATCTGATTCTGGCAAAAATAAATAATTTTCTCTTTTTCCGCACCACCAATTTCCAAAATAATCGTCGTATGATGTTAAAAAAAATCTCTGGAAAGCTGAGGTTTTAAACGTCTCAATGGTATCTAAAATTCCAGGAATCGTAAGTACAAATCTTTAATATTAATTTAAATGTTCTCTTCAGATGTGTGGGTAGTGGGTAGATTATTAGCTTGGGAATTACCTAACCCCCAAGGGAAGATGATGGAGAAAAAGAAGTGGGTTTCGGACTGGAGAAAAAGGATGGAAGAAATAGGAAGAGAGTTTGACATAAGTTATAACTAAGAGTTCTTGCTCAAATGCAACAAGTGGTAAATCAATAGATTTATTTTTAATAAATAGGAAGAGTCAAGGAAGACAGGATCTTGCCTAACCGTTATGTTAGAGAAATGATAAAGCGAAAAACAAATCTTTAATTTATTTAACAATGTAAAAGGAAGTAGTTTATGTAACAAATATATAATTATGATTTTATAAACAATTGGGGTCGCAGACCTCCGAAAACATCTAAAGCTTGCGCCAGGCAATTGATAATTATTTTGGTTTTAAACCTTTTATATTCTTTAATATCTTCGTAAGATTTTGAAATGTTCGAAAATTTTAAGATAATTAAAGTAATTAGGGTTAAACAATAAATCAAGTACCAGATGTGTACTTTAAGGATTTCTAGATAAGTATCTTAGAAATAATAACAACTTTGAAAGTAACAACAACAAAAACAGGAAGAATGAAATAGAAGTTCCTATAACTTCTTGTGTTGATATAGAAATACTTGGTTGGATTATACAAAGGAGATTATACAAATAGGGCAGGTCACTTATTGTGAAACCTGAAGAGAACAATTGAAAGGAAGTTTCTATAACTCCTATGTTTAAGTAGGGATCACGAGAAAAATGGGGCAAGTTTCCCTTTCGTGAAACCTAGAGATAACTCACTTTTGAGTTGAAATAATTATATTCCCTAATTAGAAGGGAGAAACAATATAATTTAAGGCGTGTGCTAGACACGAAGTTTTACAGACATTAATTCGTTATACATGGAACAAGTAAGGGAGGGCACTTATTGAGAGTGACACCTCATTGAAAAAAGACCTAAAGTAACAATTTTATTATTTTGGTTTGTTAGTAAAGGAGTTGGGAAAGATCAAATGGGATTGTGGAAAAGTGTTCATGGCCATATTTATTGTAGACGGACGAGCGCGGCGCGGATGAAAGGTTGAACAAGCACTGTTTTCACTATAGTCTGTTGATATAGTTGAAGAGTTCACTGTAGTAGCGCAAACCGTTGAGGGCAAAGAAAGTTATTGCAATGGTGGAAAACAACTAGTTACACTAGATTTGCGAGAGTCTATTGCTTGAGAAACTTGTAGGTTATAGTTGAATGCACCAGAAAAATCCCAACGGAGGAAGAAAAGTTAGATATTGATTAGCAGTTCATAAGGAAGATTCCTTAGTTTGAAAAAGTATTCCCATATGTGAGTGGAAAGTACATGACAGTATAACTGGTATATAGAGTGCAGGTTCTGGAAGGTTCCAGAGCAATGATGAGTTGTTTAAATTGGGTAGAGAATCCCTCGGCGGAAAACTAGATTATATAGACAGTGGGTATTTTGGAAATTTCCCTCGATGTGAGATAGCATCTCAGAAAATCTTTCATATTGAAAGTTAGACTTGATAGTTTAAGTTTGATCAAGATGATCTCTAGAAAACAGTTATTTTCACATAGCAACTTTCACTGTCTATAAAATCCAAATAAAAGCATTGAGCCTTTTAAAAGCGATGAGAATGAGGTTAAAACATGAAGTCGGTACTTATCTTTGCTTCATGAAGAAGGCGATGTTGTTGTTGACGGTCGGTTCCAAAACTTGAACATGGCGTCGAGTTTAAAAGTTTGCCTCTAGAGTGGAGGAGGCGAGCTTTAGTTAAGCTCTGACTGACTGGTTTGACTTCCGACGTACAAGTGAAGGCTGCTAGACGCAGAGAAAGTACACTGGCCTAGACGGCATGTCCAATAAGAAGTTGAGTGCACTGAGAGGGTGAGCGGTTGCTCACGACATGGAGACAAGTCGAGACGAAGTGTAGAAGTGACCGAGCGAGCGGGCTGCGCGCGCGGAGAAGAGAGCAGTAGGAGGAGGGAAGAAGAGGGGGAAGCGGGCGAGTAAGGGGAGGAACAAAGAGGTTTTACATAAACATGAAAAAACTTTACAAAAACAAAATTCTTCTTGGAGCGGTGTCTTCACTGAGTAGTTGATGAAGAACACGACGCCCTGCGGATTAGTATAGAAGTCTTCATGGTTTGAAGCAATGGAAGTTCGGAAGGCAGCGATGGGACGCTGTCAGGCTGGTTCAGCGGAATATGCGTTTCTGTAAAAAACTGAAAATGAACAAATGCACGGGGCAAACAGGAGGTAACAGTTCGATGTTGGTGTGTGTGGGAAAGAAATGTAAATAAATGGTCTGATATAAAGTAATGAAGAACAGCAAAAGCTAATTCTTTCTTTCCGTGTATTTCCAAAAATACACCATGTTGCGGGACAACAGCAAACACCAGCAAAGAACAAGAACACAATATGAAAGAGGTCTTATAATATAACCTTTGGTAGTAAAGATGATTCTTTCTCTGACTCTTCCCTTCCCTCCTGGGTAACAATCGGTCGTTACTCCAAAGATATATGCTAGAGGGAGAAAGTAAAAAGGGGGAGGCACCTATGAGAAACTGACCAGGTGTAAGTGAAAGCAAGTTATCAGGGTTATTAGAATGCGGGGGCGACGGGTGCGAATTAACAACGCTGTCAATCACAAAGTAGCTAGAAGCTGCGAGAAATAAAGCTCTAGTGAAGATCGCGACAAGATGCGAAAGGAGAGTTAACAAGTTTGAACAAAGCATATAGAAACAAGTATATCGATTAAGGATAAGAATATACCAAATAAACAAAGGAACTATGCGAGTAGAAGGCAAGAACGCCATAGGTAACAACAATCTAGTATCCATAAACAATGATCTCAAGTTATAATAAGCATCAAAAGGGTTAATCAGAAAAATACTTAAGTCATCAAGCAAGCATAGATGCAAAAACACATCGAGTGTAACGACGAGAGAAAACAAGTTTGTTTAACAATGAACAATAAAAGTGCAAAATATGTAAGCAGGGTGCAATACATGAGGGCATAAAAAATATGCAACGATGTTATGAAACAAGGATCGAAACAGCTATAGGGTACGAGTGTGAACAAGTGGGAAAGATAGGTATGAACGACCTTGACCCACATAGTACAGCGAGATAACGAATATAAATATCTGAAAGAGTCCTTGACCAGAACAAGTTTACTTTGGTAAGGAAGTGAACAGCTTCTGAAATTACGGGAGCAACTCGCAAGACAATGGTTGGCAGTCAGCCAAAGTTCAGATAAGGAAAACCTGCTCTGACCTTTGTCAAGCATAGAGAAAGTAAACGGCAGCTTGGCCTTACCCGAGCTTGAATACAATCAAGATTGACAAACAAGCAGTTCAAAATAAACAAACAAAGCGAGTGCAATCAGCCGAGACTTAAAGCGGAACTTCAAGTAACACGTCATGCAGTCATCCGTAGCTTGGGCGTGAAAAAACAATTTAAAGACATATGAAATAAAGCAAGTAATCAATTTCGCATAATTTTGAGGATCTCGGAATCCGACAATTTTCAAAAGAAAAGGCTTAATTCTTCTGAATGAAGAAGAGAAGCTGGGACATTGAGAAGGAGTTTATGCGTAAGAATAGTTATTCTAGATGCTAGAGGACTCAGATTTTCAAGCGATTTCAAAAGCGGCTTCCGAGGGTGAGGAAGAGGGAAGGAGGCGGCCATGGCCGTCCTACTAAATAGCGAAAGAAGTGAAACATAGCTTACAGCGAAATTATGGTGACTGATAGCCATGGTTATACACAACGGGAGGATAGTTTTCGACAGAAAGTTTAAACAATTACCTGCTACAAAAAATGACATGAGAAGGTAAACCAAGTGACCCAAGGCGAGGCGAACTTGAATTGCCATTTCGTGCGGAGTTAAGTCAAAACTATTTAAACAACTTACAAAGGTGACGTAGTTGTTTACAATGAGACATCGTTTCGGCAAGTGTTTTTCAAATGTATTGAGATCGGAAACATAAGTATTCTCTTTTCCAGAAAAGGGATTTGAATCGGCAGTAACAAAATGACATTGCGATATGGTTTGAAGACTGGGATGTTGGATTTGACCAGTAATGACCCAACCAAAATCGGTGTCTCTGGCGACCACGTTTGAAGATAGCCTACGGGTTTGTTTACGAAGGTAATTCCAGAAAATATTGGCACTGAAAAGTATATCAATGGGGCCATGAGCATTAAACTGAGGATCAGCTAACCTTAAATGCGAAGGAATCTTTAAACCGGAAGTATTAATAGAGCTGCTAGGAGTGTACTTGCCAATACTGGTAAGAATGAGACAGTTTAAGTTAAGATTGGTGTTTCTTTGACAAATGTCTCTGATTTTCAATTTTGAAGACTGCAAGGCTTCAGTTTTCAAACTGTCAATGCCGGATACATTGATGGAAGTAGGTGATGAAGAAATACCTAGTTTTTTAATTAACGATTGCGAAACAAAGTTGTGAGTTGAAGCGGAGTCGAGAAGACCGCGGGTTCGAGACCAATTTCCATATTTATCTTGGATTTCGAATTGTACAGTGGACAAAAGGACTTGCGCACTGTGAGAAGTTCTGGCGTTAGAAATGCAGGAAGAAACATTAGTTTTTTCGGAGCTGCTCTGCATGGAGTTTGAATAAGCAGGTACTAGTGACCTCGATTGATCATGAAAGTGCAATAAAGAATGATGCGGTCTTTTGCAATGAAAACAGAGGTTGGAAGACGTACAATTAGAAGCAGAATGCTTAGGTGACAGGCAGTTATGGCAATATTTATTATTGAAGACAAACTTCCTTCTGTCTTCAACAGGCAATTCATTAAAGGATTTGCAGGAATACAAAGTGTGAAACTTTTTACAGTGCGTGCATTTTAAAGATTTGTTGAGCGGCCTAATATGTTCTCTTGGATGGTTGAAAGAAGCAGAACGGTTTTGCTTTTTCTCGACAGATGGGTGCTGATGTCCATTTGAAGAGACAAGTGTTTTATCCAGGATGTCACACAGAGGACTAGTTTCGACTCTTTCGCACTGAAATGAGAGTGCTGTAAGGAATTGGCACTGGCTGTTCAGAAACGAGATGAGGTCTCTAAAGAATGCTCGTCCTTGCGAGTGAGTTCGATTTCCCAAGCCTTTAATGTCGAAAAATCGAATCTGGATGTAGCTAGATGAATAAGGACGGTGTCCAAAGTTTGGACTGGCTGCTTGAGTTGATATAACGCTCTAACATGTAATTGTATGGAGTCTAACAGGTCTCTTAAAGAGGTGACGTCATTAGGTTTTACGACTGGCAAGTTGAACAGGCAGCGAATGTGGCGAGCAACACACAAAAGTACATTACCATATCTCTCTTTAAGGAGATTAAAGGCGGTGTTGTAGTTATCTGCGCTTAACCAAGGCCAAGGCCTGGCCTTCCAAGGACGAACGCAAGAAATAGGACTTGTGGATATCGAGAATGTCTGTGTTTTCATGAATAAGGGAGCAGTCAAGTTCGTAAAAGGAATACCATTCACCTTCCTGGCCTGAGAAGTGAGGTAGGCTTATCTTAGGAAGTAAAGGTTTCGGTTTGTCCTTATGAACTGAAGCGGGTGCGAACTGGGCCGGATTGATGACCCTAGTGTCCGGTTCTGAGATACTGCGGATCAGTTGGTGGGCCTTGGCAATCCCTTCAAAATACAAGGGTTCAACCTCGTCCCGATCCGATTGAAGTTCTGGGCAAGCAGATTCAATGTCGGTTTGAATTTGATCATAGTAATCATAGGACCGTTCGTACAACTTAAGGCGTTGTGTCAAGACGTCTAGATCACAATCGGCGGGATTTATTTTGTTTAGAAAATTTCTAAATCTGGTGAGTTGTCCTTTTTAGGAAGAACGTCTGGCAATGAGAGTTTCATCCTCTTCAGTTGGCATGTTGAAAATAGGTAAATTGAAGTGTAACTTACGAAACTGTAGCGAGATTTTGAAAATGCTGTCAGGTTGGTAGCAGAGGACAGGTTGCGAGTAAAACAGGCTGAACAAGAGAGGAATGACCTCTATCACCTTCACCAGCTTTGCACTGCGAAGTTATAGCTGAAAAATTCAAAGAAGATATTAATGATTTGCAAAATATTGTCAAATAACCCTTGAAAAATAGAAAATGTCATAAATGGACTCTCCCGGGTTTCTGGGACCAAAATTTTGGGTAGATTATTAGCTTGGGAATAACCTAACCCCCAAGGGAAGATGAAGAAGAAAAAGAAGTGGGTTTCGGACTGGAGAAAAAGGATGGAAGAAATAGGAAGAGAGTTTGACATAAGTTATAAGTAAGAGTTCTTGCTCAAATGCAACAAGTGGTGAACACCCTATCAATAGATTTATTTTTATTAAATAGGAAGAGTCAAGGAAGACAGGATCTTGCCTAACCGTTATGTTAGAGAAATGATAAAGCGAAAAACAAATCTTGAATTTATATAACAACAAGCTGTACCCGGCATGCGTTGCAATGCCAATCAAAGAAAGTGTTGGCGTTGAAATTCTGTTTCTTGAAGTGCTTTTGGATACACAACATGTTAACTGCCTCTAAGCTATCGTAAAATGGATTTTCTAATTTAGAACCATTCGTGGAAGCGTGCACAACAACTTTCAAAAGTTTCATCGCTGTCACTCATTTGTTGAATCTACTCGTACGCCACCTGTTGTAAAATGGATTTACTAAGTCGAAACCCTTCCCTGGCGTGTACACAATAACTCATCAATGATTCATCGCAATCGGATGAATTGTATATGCACGTATACCGGGTTTTGTTTAAACGATTCGTGCGCTGTCACTCATTTGTTGAATCTACTCGTGCGCTACCTATTGAGAAATGTATTACTAAGTCGAAGCCCTTCCCTGGCGTGTACACAATAACTCATCAAGGTTTCATCGCAATCGAAGAATGTTATATGAACGCAATAGGGGATTTTTTTGAAACGCTTCGCGCGTCGTCACCCATTTGTTGCATCTACTCTTGCGCTACTTATTGTGAAATGGATTTACTAAGTCCCCTTCCCTGGCGGGTACACAATAACTGATCAATGTTTCATCGCAATCGGATGAATAGTATATGAACGCATACCTGATTTTGTTTAAACGATTCGCGCTCCGTCACTCATTTGTTGAATCTACTCGTGCGCTACCTACTGTAAAATGTATTTACTAAGTTAGAAACCGTCACGTAAGTGTCCACAACATCTCACCCAAGTTTCATCGCTATCGGACTAATGCGATATGAAGACATAGGGGACTGTATTGAAACGCTCCGCATGTCGTCGTTCATTTGTCGAATCTACTCGTGTGCTACCTACTGTGAAATGTATTTACTAAGCCAGAAACCTTCCTTGGAGTGTCCACCATATTTCACCCAAGTTTCACCGCTAACGGCAGAATGGTATATGACCTTATACGGGACTTTGTTGAAACGCTTCGCGCGTCGTCCCTCATTTGTTGAATCAACTTGTGCGCTGCATATTGTATAGTGGATTTACTAAGCCAGAAATTTTTCATGACGTGTACACAACATCTCACCCAAGTTTCATAGCTACGGACGAATGGTACATGAATGCATACGGGACTTGGTTGAAACGCTTCGCGTGTCGTCGCTCATTTGTTGCTTCTACTCTTGCGCTACATATTGTAATATGGATGAACTCAGCCAGAAACCTTCCTTGGAGTGTACACAACATCTCACCCAAGTTTCATCGCAATCGGATGAATGGTATGTGAACGTATACGGGATGTTGTCGAAACGCTTCGCGCGTAGTCACTCATTTGTTGAATATAAACGTGCGCTTCGCATTGTAAAATGGATTTACTTAGCCAGAAACCTTTCCTGGAGTGTACACAACAATTCACCAAACATTTCTCACTATCTTCTTGTTATTTCCTCTCGCTCCGTGCGGAGCATAGGGCATCCAAGAATGATTTCCATCGGGCTCTGTATGTTGCCAAGTTCTTCACTTCCATCCAAGTCTTTCCCGCTTTTCTGGCCTCCTCTTCAATGGTGCGTTTCCAGGTGTTCCTTGGTCTTCCCCGTCTCCGAGCCCCTTGAGGATTCCAGTCCAGAGCTCTCCTTTCTACTGCATCATTCTGTTTCCGCAGAGTATGCCCAATCCAGCCCCATTTCCTCCGTTTAATTTGGACTTCTATAGGTTGTTGGTTAGCCCTTTGCCACAGCTCTTCGTTTGGGATTATATCTGGCCATCGTATACCCAGAATTCGACGCAGACAACGATTGATGAATACTTGAAGTTGGTGGCTGATAGGATTGGTAACTTTCCATGTTTCACATGCATACAATAGGACAGCTTTCACATTGGTATTAAAAAGTCTGATTTTCGTCTTCCTGGATATGTTACGGTTTCTCCATACTGGATAGAGCTGCACAAAAGCCCCATTTGCCTTTCTTATTCTGCTCTTGACATCCTCCTCAGCCCCTCCACTTCTCGTTACCACGCTTCCCAAGTAAACAAATGTATCCACCTGTTCTACATCTACACCTCCCACAGTGAGACCAGCCTGTACTGTGGAGTTCACTCTCAGCTCCTTTGTCTTCTTTGGGTTTATCTTAAGTCCAACCTTAGCAGCTTCAAGTTCTAAGTTTGCCAGTTTTCCCTCTATGTCTCTAAAGCGCTGTGCTAGCATACAGATGTCATCAGCAAAATCAAGATCCTCCAACCTGTCTCGAAGTCCCCACTGTATCCCTCTCTTCCTTCCTCTCCCCACCTTCCTAAGAGTATTATCAAGAACAATCAGGAACAAAGTGGGAGAAAGTATACATCCTTGTCGTACTCCAGTCTGGATGGCCAATGGCTGGGATAGCTGACCCTCATGCAGGACTTGACATTCATAACCAGAATACATCTCTCGTATAATGTTAACTATTTTACTTGGTATACCATATTCCTTTAAGGTCTCCCACATGACCTTCCTATTAATGGAATCAAAGGCCTTCTCAAAATCTATAAATGTGATGTACAGTGCTGCTTGCCATTCGTTACTCTGCTCCACAATAATCCGTTAAGTGTTAATTAAGTCCACACAACTACGGTGTTCCCTAAATCCAGCTTGTTCTTTCCTCAACTTCGACTCGATAGACTTCTTAACGCGATTCAAGATTATCCTGAGAAATACTTTGCTTGGTACGGATAGTAAGGTAATACCTCTCCAGTTGTTACAATTCGTCAAGTCACCCTTCTTTGGGATTTTAACAATCACACCTTTCTTCCATTCCGCAGGCAGCTTCTCTTCAAGCCAGATCTTTTCCATCAATGGCTTCAGGATATTAGCGGTGGTGTCCATGTCTATCTTGAGGACATCTGGCGAAATGTTGTCGACACCGGGGGCTTTTCCATTCTTCAGTTGTAGCAAGGCTTCTTTGATTTCAGCACAAGTAGGACTGTGCAAAAGAATATTTGGATCAGAATTATCAGGTTCATCATTCCTCTCTTCGTGGTGTTCATTAATCCCTCGATCAACATTAAAAATTTCGGTGAAGTATTCCCTCCACCGTTCTTGTTGTTCTTCTTGAGTTGTGAGTAAATTTCCCTGTTTGTCTTTTATGGGCCGGTTCTTTCGGAAACTTTTCTTGGACAGCACTTTTGTGATGCGGTACATTTCTTTGCTGTCACCTTTTGATGCAGCATCTTCTGCCTTCTTCGCCATCTCATCGATCCAATTACTCTTATCTCTTTTCACACTCTTTTTGACTTCTTTGTCAACGACCGTGTATTCTGCTTGCACTTTTGCTTTCTGATGTCGAGTCTTACACATATTCAACCTCTCCTTAATCATTTTCCTATGACTTATTGCCTCCCAAGTTTGTTCTGACATCCAATCCTTCTTGAGAGGATTGCTCTTTCCCATGACTATTTCACTTGTATCAAGGATGATGTTCTTTACATTACTCCAGGAAGATTCAATATCAGTTTCTGCTGTATCAGATTGGAGTACCTGAAAACGATTTCTTAGCTACAATTTAAATTCATCTCTGACCTTCTCCTCCTTCAACTTCCTCACATCAAATCTCTTGCTCTGTTTTTCAAACCTCTTCTTTGCCACCATGATCTTCATCTTGAACTCAGCCAGCATAAGGTGGTGATCACTAATAGCATCAGCTCCTCTCTTATTCCGAACATCGGTGAGCGATCTTCTGAATCTCCTACTCACTGCGATGTGGTCAATTTGGTTCTCAGTGTCATGATCAGGGGAAATTCACGTGATCTTATGACACCTCTTATGAGGAAACAAAGTACCTCCAATAACAAGGTCATGGCTAACACAGAAGTTTGTGAACTTTTCCCCATTTCCATTCCTATCCCCAAGGCCATGTACACCCATCACATGTTCTAGTCCCTCGTTGTTCTCTCCTACCTTAGCATTAAGGTCTCCCATTATTATAATCACATCTCTCTTACTGCTTTTCTTTACTGTCTCATGTAGAAGGGAGTAGAATGCTTCTTTAAGTTCTTCTTCTGATGGTTCCGTGGGTGCATAGCATTGTATAATCATAACATTGCGAATGCGAGTCTTAAATCGTGCTGATAATATTCGCTCGGAAATGGGTTGCCAACTTATAAGGCTTTTCTTTGCATGTTCAGTAAGCAAAAGACCAACTCCATCTCTGAGTTCCGCATTCTCCTCGCTCCTCCCAGAGTATATGAGGGTAAGTCCTTCATAAGTTTTTATCTCACCAAAATCTGGCCATCTTATCTCACTGAGCCCAAGTATATCAAGTTTATACGAGATCATTTCTCTGGTCACCTGCCTCAGCCTACTACTCTCACCCAGAGTCCTCACATTCCAGAAACCTATTCGTGTCTTCCTTTTCGTGCCGAAAGTTGTCAACATGAGATCCGTCCGGTTTTCCTTCTTTTCAGTTTCTTTAATAAACAATTTCGGAGAGTGCGAGTTATTAGCCCACAGCTTCCTAGTTTTCTGGTAGGGCTGCCACCTTAAGGACTGAAAACGAGCCCCCGCAGTTTTCCAACCGTACCACTGAATTACAGCTCCGCCTGGAAATAATCTACTGATGACGCTGCTGCCCACCATCATGGTGTAGTCTGTCATTTAGTCTGGTCTCTCACCCTCGACCGTACCGGCATGGGTGACCCTGCCAGGAGCCGAAGCTCCCGCCGGCATTGCTCTCGGGATCACTGAAACACACAAGCCTCTCCACCACGTCAAGGTACCAGACCATGGGGGAGGTCTCACTATCAGACGACTGGTATATGACTTTATACGGGACTTTGTTGAAACGCTTCGCGTGTCATCGCTCATTTGTTGAATCTACTGGTGCGATACCTATTGTAAAATGTATGTACTAAGCCAGAAACCTTCCCTGGAGTGTACACGACATCTCACCCAAGTTTCATCGCTATCGGATGAATGGTATATGAAATTATATGGGACTTTGTTGAAACGCTTCGCGCGCCGTTGCTCATTTGTTGATTCTACTCGTGCTCTACCTATTTTTAAAGGGATGTACTAAGCTAGAAACCTTCCCTGGAGTGCACACAAAATCTCAGCCTAGTTTCATCGCTATCGGACGAATGGTATATGAACGCAAACGTGACTTTGTTGAAATGCTTCGCGCGTCGTAGCTCATTTGTTGAATCTACTCGTGCGCTGCCTATTGTAAAGTGGATGTACTAAGCCAGAAAATTACCCTGCAGTGTACACAACATTTTACGCAAGTTTCATAGCTATCGGGCGAATGGTATATGAATGCATACGGGACTTTGTTGAAACGCATTGCGTGTCGTCGCTCATTTGTTGAATCTACTTGTGCGCTATCTACTGTGAAATGTATTCACTAATTTTGAAACCTTCACGTAAGTGTACACAACATCTCACCCAAGTTTCATCGCTATCGGACGAATGGTATATGAACACATACGGGACTTTGTTGAAATGCTTCGCGCATCGTCGCTCATTTGTTGAATCTACGCGTGCGCTACCTATTGTAAAATGGATTTACTAAGTCAGAAACCGTCCTTGGAATGTACTCAACATCTCACCCAAGTTTCATCGCAATCGGACGAATGGTATATGAACGCATAGGAGACATACCCAAGGACAAACTATCACGTTACATTGATTTTTATATATATAGATGTAAAAGGAAGTAGTTTATGTAACAAATATATAATTTTGATTTTTATAAACAATTGGGGTCGCAGACCTCCGAAAACATCTAAAGCTTGCGCCAGGCAATTGATAATTATTTTGGTTTTAAACCTTTTATATGCTTTAAAATCTTCGTAAGATTTTGAAATGTTGGAAAATTTTAAGATAATTAAAGTAATTAGGGTTAAACAATAAATCAAGTACAAGATGTGTACTTTAAGGATTTCTAGATATGTATCTTAGAAATAATAACAACTTTGAAAGTAACAACAACAAAAACTGGAAGAATGAAATAGAAGTTCCTATAACTTCTTGTGTTGATACAGAAATATTTGGTTGGATTATACAAAGGAGATTATACAAATAGGGCAAGTCACTTATTGTGAAACCTGAAGAGAACAATTGAAAGGAAGTTTCTATAACTCCTATGTTTAAGTAGGGATCACGAGAAAAATGGGGCAAGTTTCCCTTTCGTGAAACCTAGAGATAACTCACTTTTGAGTTGAAAGAATTATATTCCCTAATTAGAAGGGAGAAACAATATAATTTAAGGCGTGTACTAGACACGAAGTTTTACAGACATTAATTCGTTATACATGGAACAAGTAAGGGAGGGCACTTATTGAGAGTGACACCTCAATGAAAAAAGACCTAAAGTAACAATTTTATTATTTTGGTTTGTTAGTAAAGGAGTTGGGAAAGATCAAATGGGATTGTGGAAAAGTGTTCATGGCCATATTTATTGTACACGGACGAGCGCGACGCCGATGAAAGATTGAACAAGCACTGTTTTCACTATAGTCTGTTGATATAGTTGAAGAGTTCACTGTAGTAGCGCAAACCGTTGATGGCAAAGAAAGTTATTGCAATGGTGGAAAACAAGTAGTTACACTAGATTTGCGAGAGTCTATTGCTTGAGAAACTTGTAGGTTATAGTTGAATGCACCAGAAAAATCCCATCGGAGGAAGAAAAATTAGATATTGATTAGCAGTTCATAAGGAAGATTCCTTCGTTTGAAAAAGTATTCCCATATGTGAGTGGAAAGTACATGACAGTATAACTGGTAGATAGAGTGCAGGTTCTGGAAGGTTCCAGAGCAATGATGAGTTGTTTAAATTGGGTAGAGAATCCCTCGGCGGAAAACTAGATTATATAGACAGTGGGTATTTTGGAAATTTCCCTCGATGTGAGATAGCATCTCAGAAAATCTTTCATATTGAAAGTTAGACTTGATAGTTTAAGTTTGATCAAGATGATCTCTAGAAAACAGTTATTTTCACATAGCAACTTTCACTGTCTATAAAATCCAAATAAAAGCATTGAGCCTTTTAAAAGCGATGAGAATGAGGTTAAAACATGAAGTCGGTACTTATCTTTGCTTCATGAAGAAGGCGATGTTGTTGTTGACGGTCGGTTCCAAAACTTGAACATGGCGTCGAGTTTAAAAGTTTGCCTCTAGAGTGGAGGAGGCGAGCTTTAGTTAAGCTCTGACTGACTGGTTTGACTTCCGACGTACAAGTGAAGGCTGCTAGACTCAGAGAAAGTACACTGGCCTAGACGGCATGTCCAACAAGAAGTTGAGTGCACTGAGAGGGTGAGCGGTTGCTCTAGACACGGAGACAAGTCGAGACGAGGTGTAGAAGTGACCGAGCGAGCGGGCTGGGCGCGTGGAGAAGAGAGCAGTAGGAGGAGGGAAGAAGAGGGGGAAGCGGGCGAGTAAGGGGAGGAACAAAGAGGTTTTACATAAACATGAAAAAACTTTACAAAAACAAAATTCTTCTTGGAGCGGTGTCTTCACTGAGTAGTTGGTGAAGAACACGACGCCCTGCGGGTTAGTATAGAAGTCTTCATGGTTTGAAGCAATGGAAGTTCGGAAGGCAGCGATGGGACGCTGTCAGGCTGGTTCAGCGGAATTTGCGTTTCTGTAAAAAACTGACAAAAAAATGAACAAATGCACGGGGCAAACAGGAGGTAACAGTTCGATGTTGGTGTGTGCGGGAAAGAAATGTAAATAAATGGACTGATATAAAGTAATGAAGAACAGCAAAAGCTAATTCTTTCTTTCCGTGTATTTCCAAAAATACACCAGGTAGTTTATTCTTGTTGTCTCCCACCATCAGCTTCTGGTTCGGGAATTCACCAACTACGTAATGATGAGTTTGCATTTCTTTCCTGCATAACTTCTATGAACTTTATCCACTCTAAAATATCTCATTCCCTGGATAATCATCACTGGTGGAGTCCTTTCTTTACTTTAAAGCCTGCAAATGGCTTAATTTCAATTATTTCTCTTATTTCCAGGCTCCTCCTCTCATGCGATGCTGCCATTTTATTGATGACTCGGGGCTATTTCCGAAACTTCACCTCACTCGTACATGGAAGTTTCCATTGATCTAATTTTACCGCGTGCGTAACCCGCTCTGTGGTGACTGTTCAGATGACATGACCGGGCAGCTGTGGCCTGGCCATCTGTAGTTGCACAACATCTTTTTGCCCCCCCGCAATCTTATCGTCCCTGGAAAGCCAGAGTGTCGTAAGCGCCACTTTAAAAAAAATAAGGTTAAGACATAAGTATACTCGGAATGATGGTCTGCACATACTGGCAAAGTATCGTCAGCGTAGCATGCCTGCAAACATCTGAAAAATTGAAAAAAAAATGTCATCGTAACTACCGCCTTCTTTTTCCTTACCAGCAAAATATCGTAAGAGGACAGTAAAATTATCGTGACAGGTTCAGTTATCGTAAGTGCCTCATGCATTTATCGTATGCACCACTTTAAACATGGCAGCTGAATTTTCTATCGTAAGCGACATCCCGCCTTACGAGAGTGCTGAGAAGAACGTATTATTAGTCGTGTAGAACTCATTGTTGACAGTGCTGTGCTACTTGTTTATCTGGCTGGTGCATGCTGTTATGTTTGAAATATTAAGTTTAATTAATGCAGTGCTATGGATGCTAACTCAAGGGCATTCCGAATACTTCACATGTGCGGTGGTATCGAAGAAGATTACTCCAAGAACTCTAAAACCCACATAGAAAGTGAGAAAGAGAAATGCCGTTCAACTGGAGATGTTCTACACCCAGTTTTTGAAGTGAGAGATTATTATGTTGATGATGATGGTGTGCTTTGTGAAGTGTCAAACGGTACTGAACAACGTGAGGGTGACAATAATGATACTGTAAACCAAATAGCAAACTCGGACGTTTGTGATAAAGCTTTAAAACACGGTGAAAGTGAGCAGTTCAACCACGTGAGTGTTGACTGTGATTCTTTGAGTGACAACCTTCTTGTAGTTAACGAAAATGGTCAGGAAAATGACGATCTACAAAAACTTAAAGCAAAGCCCAAACTAAACAAAAATACTTCCCGAAAACTTAAAGTGAGCTCAGGTTATGGCAAGGCTATTAAACCTAATCCTTGTGTGGGGAAAAAGTGCCAGAATGAGTGTGCTACTATTTCTGAAGACGAGAGAAAAACATTATTTGAAAACTACTATGGAATGAGCAGTATTCAACGGCAGAAGGATTGGTTGCTCTCATGTGCTCAGCAGATCCCAGTTAAAAGAAAACGATCAACTAATCCAGAGAGTAGACGGCTGTATACAATTGAATACAACATTATAGTTGGCGGAGTAAAGAAGGTGTGTCAGCAGTTTCTCTTCAAAACGCTAGACATCTTTCAAATGAGTATTAGATACACTTTACAACATGCTTCTTCAACTGGTACTGCTAGGAAGGATATGCGTGGACGTCATGAACCATATAACAAGACTGACTTGACTCAAGAAACACAAGTAAGGATGTTTGTGAATAAAATTCCCACAGTTCCTTCCCATTACTGCCGCCAAAAAACTAGCAAATTGTACCTTCCGGCTGAGATCAGAAATCGCACAAATTTGTACAGACTTTATAAAAAGGACTGTTGTAAAGATAATGTAAAACCAGTTTCATTCAAAGTATTTCACCGTATATTCCAGGAGTATAATCTTGGGTTCCACATTCCGAAGAAAGACAAATGCAAGAAATGTGAGAAAGTCAAGCATTTGGGTGAAGTTACACTTGACGAAACCGACAAGTCAGAATACAAATCCCACTTGGAGCTTAAAGGAGATTGCAAATTCAACTTTTTAAATGATCAAAAAGTAAAACAAGATAATTTTCTGTGTGCTTCTTTTGACTTGCAAAAGGTGCTCAACACACCTTGCGGCGAGAGCATGCTTTTATATTACTCTCGCAAAATTGCTGTTTATAATTTTACTGTGTATGGAAGTATCACTCAGGATGGATTCTGCTATACCTGGGATGAAACACACGGCAAGAGAGGAGCAAATGAAATTTGCACAGCCATGTTTAAGTATTTAACTACCGTGGATAGTCGCATTCCCAGTAAAAACATTATTTCTCTCCACTGTGATAGCTGTCCCGGTCAAAATAAGAACAGGCAGATGTTAGCTATGATTCATAAGTTTCTTGAAGGATCTCAGAACATACAACAAGTAAAACTGACATTCCTGTTGCCAGGTCACACATACATGCCTGCAGATTCCATCCATTCTACAATTGATACATTCATACAAAAGAGAATCATCTGGGCTCCTTCACAGTGGCGAACTGTTTTCAGTCTGGCAAGAACCCAACCTAGACCTTATAATGTCACTGTTCTTCATCATAATGACTTCGAAGACTGGAAAAGTGGCTGATCAATTATCCCTTCCACTACAGTTGACGGGGTAGCATTCAAAATATCAGATGTAAAAACAGCGGTAATTGAAAAGAATTCCAATGAAATTGTCATTAACTTGGATTATAAAGGACTCGGGTCAACCTCCATCAGAATTGGAAACCGCCGAACTAAACGTGCAGCAGTGACTGTTGTGCAGGACGATTGTAACAGATCAAGAATATACCCTGAACGCTTACCTATATCAGAACAGAAGTTCTGAGATTTGGAAAGGTTGTGCTCTAAGAACATCATACCTGAAGCTTACCATAGTGAATTCATGACGATGCCAAGAGAAAATGTTGAAGACACTCTGCCAGAGACAGATGAAGAAGATTAACTTTATTCAAGAAAGATATCTAAAGGCAAGGTGTATTTTTCGGTATTGTCTATCAATTTGAATGTCCACTGATTTTAATAACTTGAATTGTGTTGGTATTTTACTCTGTAATCAGCTATGTCCCTTTATGAAGGAATATTTATGTTGTCATGTTGATCAAATAACATTATTTTGTATCAGATTTTTAGTGTACCTAGTTCGATAAAGATAACAGTTATATTACAGTGCATTGTGACTAATGTGAAGTAGCCTAAAACTGCTCGGTAATCTTACAGAGTTAAGGTGACGTAAATAAAACTACACAGGTGTGAAGTATTTTCTTGTATCGTAAGCGACGTCATAATGACGTAATCTTCCACTTGACAGCTTGACAAATTGTCTTAAGTGCCATTTTGTGAAATAAAATGCACTTTAGTAGTATAACACATGAGTAAATGTAATCAATTTTCAGAATTAATACCATTGGACCATTTTTAAAGTTGCAGTGTATAATGTGTAAGAAGAAATATTTTTTTGTGAACAAAAACAGTTTTTTATCTCTCCTGTAAAATTTCATTTTTGGTGCTTACGACACTCTGACTTTATAGGGACATTATGCAGCATTTGCTTCTCAACTCTTTATAATTCCCTTCTAAAGCCTGCATCAATTCTCTCCTTTCTTCGAAATACAAGGATATGAGTTCGATACTGAACCTCTCCCATGGGTTCAATACACCTAGCCAAACGAAACAATCCCAACAATCTAAATGAACACACGTTTATGGAGAGCTCACCCCTCTTCACTCTACTAAAAAACACACCCTGTCGGAAACATGACACAACTTAGGGATACAGCCAAGTTAGATTAAAAAAAGGGGGAGGGAGGAGTTAGGTGGTTTTAATAGGTAAATGTTATCTGGATCAGGTGTACGATGTACTTTTCTTCTGCAATAAACCAAGGCCCGTATTCGCGGCAGTATTAAAGGTGCCGGGACGTCCTCAAAAGACCGGGCAGCGCTTAGTTTGAATGGCTTATGGTCCACGCGTGGCGGTGAATGTTCCACGGTCTTTAATAGTTGTAGACCCACCGTATTCAATAACATACATCTTATCTAGGTTGGCAACACCCCACATAAACACATCGCACTGACTCCGCACAGCACACATGAACAGGGGGGAGAAAGGGAAAAACCAGTGTCGTTGAGATAACAGCCCATCTCAGTCGACCACACCTGGAGTAACAGTGAACACTAAAATCCGCGTAGCTCCAGCGAGGAAGACAACCAGGTAAGTAGTAGCCTGTAATATTACAGTTTAACCATAGTTGATTTTTTACAACCATATAATCACTCCAAATACAATACTCCGGATATCCATCACCATTTAGCATTGCACCTAACATCATATATACTGCATTTAGCTTACACCGACAGTTGCAGTACCAATACTGCAACTAAATAATTGTACATATGGTAAATATTTTCACCTGTATTTTCAAAAATAGATTTTATAGCCTAAGTGTAATGGGTCTGATGAATAATAATAATAATAATAATGTTATTGGTTTTACGTCCCTTTTAACTACTGTGGCTTTTAGAGACACGGTCTGATGATGATCGCTTGACGATCGAAACTGGTCATCCTAGTGTTTTTATTAATCTCATGTAATTTATTTCAGGATTAGGGCATAACCCAGCTCTTTTGGGTACATTCGTGTTGACCGACTGAAAAGCACTAAGCTCTTGTTTACTAAGGCAACACTGAAAAAATGGCTCCAAATTCCACAATAGATGAAGATTATTGCGTAGGTTTATTATTCAATCTTCAATCGCATGATTAGGACACAAGAAATTTAAAACGAGATTTTTAAATTTCGCACAGCCGCCATCCTGAGGTTATGAAAACAATTGAATTAAGTTAGATGTCAGTGCATTAAAATTTATATAAGCATTTTCAGTACCAAGTTTCATTGCGATCGGATGGTTAAATCTCGAGAAACATCCATTTAAATATTTCGATTTCGCGTCGCCGCCATGTTGGAGTTGTGCTCACTGGCAAATTAAATATCCATAGGTGAACTTAACTTACGAGCCTTTATCAACATACAAAACTTCAGTTTGATTGTTGTCATAGATTAGTAGAAATTGAGAACCGTCTAAATATTTCGGATGCTCGCCATGTTAGATTTTTATATATGTAAGCCATAGAGTTATGTACTATTAGATGAAGATTATTGCGTAGGTTCATTATTCAAACGTTGACTTCGATCACATGATTGGGACACAAGAAATAAAAACTCAATTTTTAAATTTTGCACAGCCGCCATCCCGAGGTTATGAAAACAATTGAACTAAATTAGATGTCAATATATTACAATGTGTATAAACATTTGCTGCGCCATGTTTAACTGGGCTCGGATGGTTAAATCGCGAGAAAAGTCTATTTAAATGTTTGAACTTATCTTGGCCGCCATGTTCGTTTTGTACTTAACAAGTTTTTGAAAGTTACATAGGTTTAGTTCTAGTAGTGCCCTTTATCACCGTACAAAATTTCAGGGTGATATCAGTAATAATTTCGAAGATGTAGAATGCCGGTGAAATACTTCGCACAACCGCCATGTTGGATTGGTGAGACGCAATAAAATTTCAAGGGCACGGTCGGGGTCGAACAAAATAGTTGGTTGGTTGGTTCCTTAGTTAAAGGGCTGAGACAATGCGGTCATGTAGCCCCGTGTACTTTGGGTGTGTGTAGAATCTGTCTGAAAACCGGTGTTAATTGTGATGCCTGTATTAGTGTGTGCTATCTGTTTTTAAATCAAGTAAGGACTTCATAAGATAATTTGAAGTAGCTCCTACTTTCACTACCAAATGCTACCGTCCGCGACACCTAGCTGTGAACTTCGCTACTACTAGATACCATCGCAACCAGCGCCCGGTGACGCGTATGTGGTCAGGAGAACTCCTAAACATACGCAGTTCTCCTGGTAAGCACGCAATTTGCCTAACAGTGGTGGCCAAACGGTAGGATATCTTACAGGGGAGTCTTCACTCTCGTTTACGGTCGGCGGCAAACTTCTATGAAGAAGGTATCCGAAAACTTGTGCCACGCTATGAAAATTGCCTGCAAAAGTTCGGCAGTTATGTGGAAAAGTAGTTTAAGAGGTGTAGAATGTTGTGGAATAAATAATTTTTCTGTATCTGTACACAATTTAATTTTATTACCAATCGGAACTTACTTTCTGGACGTGCCTCGTAATTTGTTTACTTCATAACAAACATCAGTTAAGACCCTTTTTAAGCTACGTCTACACAAGCAAGAAATTGTCTATGACTAGGTGTTGGATAGAGCATTCAGTTATCTCTTCAGAACAATTTTCTACCCCTAATTTCCTTTTAACAAAGTCACAAAGTTCCACTTTTCACATAATCGTCGAACCCAGTACTTCAAACAGTTGTAAACGTGTGAGAACTGGTTGCGCGGCATCTTCTAAAACGTAAAATAACTAAGTAAGTTGCAAAAAAAAATGCAAAAAATCTCATAGCAGGCGTAAACTACTAGACTTTATCTACATTTTAACATTAAGTAGAAAGTGACGCAGAGTGACGCGACATACTAAAAATCTAAGTGAAAATATAATTTTAAAAATAATAGTTTAATATTATATAATGCAAATATAGCTAAAATTACGTAACAATTACGCCCATGAATAACTGAAACACGTTACAAAGATCATACCTTCAACTGCATGTTCCATCTTAAAGCATCACACTAACCACATAGACAACCAAACCACAGCCACTTACATTCACCCTCCAATTAAGACTGCTAGAACAGTGGTGACAGATTTACACTAAGATGCGTTTATATCCCAGATTAGTGAGCGGCATTTATATGAGAATGCTGTAGATGTAATACATTTTGAATTTTTAATTATGAAAATAAATAATTTTGTCCTCCTAGATTTCGATTTTGACCCACTGTGCAGTGGCAGGAAATCATCAGCATCACAGACGGCCTTGTGGAGGTTATAGTATCGACGAAAATACTCCCTCAGACTATTCACCTGAAGTGACAATAGGTCTTGGCAGAGTTATCCTCTCCACTGATTATCTGGGGGTGATGGTTAAGCGCTTTCGTCATTACCGCTCTCAGTTTTCGTGCAAGAACCTAGGTGTCAGTTTTACTCCATTTTATGATACCAAATGAGTAGCCGAGTACAGGAATTGCAAACGCATTAACAGCTTTGACCAAACTTTTGTTGTTGAGGCCAGTTTTCGGAAACTGTCTAACGCTCGAGACAAATTCGTCTGTCAACTCTTGTTTGATTGCCGCATGGTCCATCCGTCTCACTTATTAGGCAATTATTATTATTTCACAGCTGTGGTCTAAGTCTTCATTATCATCACTTTAACCTGTTTTTCTATTCCTTATTATTCTCGTTATTACGGGGTCGGTGATTAGGCGAGGTTTCTATGTGGAGGATGGTTTTCAAGGTCAGATACCCTTCCTGACGCCTGCAAATCTCCTCATAGGAATTAATGAGAGTAGAAATGAATTAAGATTAAAGAAATTGGGCAAGGGGTGTGAAGGAATCACCGGTATCCTATTAGAAGATACCGTCCTCGCATTTGCCTGGTGTTGGAAATGGGGAAAATACGGAAACCCAATTCAAGGGCCGTTAACTGTTGGATTTGAACCAACTGGTCATCCCAGACCCTGACCCAATAGCCTTGCATTTTAAAGCGCGTAGCTAACCCGGTCGGTCGCCACTTTAATCTGTTTATTTCGTTTTTAAATGTTAGAACAAGAAAAAGCAGCAGACATTAGACATGGCTCAGAGTGCCAAATTATTCAGCACAGCTCCATAGAAATAATATGGTTACATTGATTGTTATGGGTTTAGGGGCGGACAGCCCCTTGAGGTCACATTACCCTACCCTGTCCATACTGCTAATTGAAAGTGGGAATGAAAATTGCTCCAGCGTGCCTTACCCGGAGTGGTTTTGTTTTCCTCGGTCACAAGAGATATCAAGCTTGAGGTGAGATAGGTAGTATGCTCTCTAAGCACGTACTGAAACACGATTATACTACAGGGTGTCCGAAATATTCACTCGTGGCCTGCACAGTGCAGTGTTGCAATTTAAGTGATAAGTTGTAAGATCTAGCGATTTTGCACATATATTTAACAAATGAATAGCCATTAGGCTTTGTCGTGAAATAACCCAAGTACCATTTTCACTGCGGACAGTGCTAGTGGTAGCAGCTGCACAAGTACGGATACACATCGTTCTAACAACCAGCGAAGTTCTTTAATCCATTCCAAGTTACAAACACCAACCTGACCATCACAGATTATCACACTAAACGAGTAAATCTGCAGTTTAATAGCCACTGATATTAACACACAAAAAAGTCACACAATAATAACTATCTTGACAGGTTGAGCAATTTTACAATAAACTGCTGTAACTAAATAAGTGTACATATTGTAAATATCTTATCCCACAGATATCTACAGGGTCTTTCATATAAAATAAGAACGCAAGCAGCAGTTTTGTTATTCGCTGCTACAGCGACCTTGGCCGAGTTTGTGACGCGCCATGTCCCCCTGCTATACTATTGAAAGCGCGCGCATAGTACAAATGAGGGCTGTTTTTTTTTTCAAGTTCCGATGTATAAAAACAAGTAGTTCCGTGAAGAACTATACAGCCTATTTTCATATATCCTACTTATGTTAACTGCCACTATCAACATACACAATTTCAGTTTGATTGCTGTAATAGATTCGTAGATATTGAGAACCGACTAAAAATTTCGGATGGTCGCTATGTTGGATGTATGTACTGTTACATGAAGATTATTGTGTAAGTGTAGCGTTCAAACTTCAATCGCATGGTTAGGACGCAAAAAGTAGCAAGGAGATTTTAAAATTTCGCACAGCTGCCATCTTGTGGTTTTGGAAACAATTGACATAAATTAGATGCCAGTGGTTTAACATTCGTATAAGGATTTACTGTACCAAGTTTCACTGCACTCGGATGGTTAAATTGCGAGAAACGACCATGTGAATAGTTATACTTCGCGTCGCCACCACGTTGGATTTGTGATCACCAAGTTATTTAAAGTCCTATAGGTGAACTTAAGTTCATAGCCCCTATGAACATAAAAAAAAAATCAGTTTGATTGCTATAATAGATTCGTAGATATTCAGAGCCGTCTAAATATTTCGGATGGTCGCCATGTTGGATTGTTAAATGTATAGGCCATAGAGGCAGTTACCAATAAAGGAAAATTATTGCGTAGGTTCATTATTCAAACTTTCACTTCGATCGCATGATTACGACACAAGAAATAAAAACTTAATTTTAAAATTCGAACAACCGCCATCTTGAGGTTATGTAAACAATTGAACTAAATTAGATACCAGTGCATTACAATGTGTATAAACATTTCCTGTACCAGATTTCATTGCGTTTGGAACATAAAATCGCGAGAAAGGTCTAATTAAAATTTTCAAATTCGCTTGGCCGCCATGTTCGTTTTGTAGTTAACCGGTTTTTGAAAGTCTTATAGATGAACATCCAGTAGTGCCCTTTATCTCCGTACAAAATTTCAGGCTGATATCGCTAATAGTTTCAGAAATATAGAATGCCGGTGAAATATTTCGCACAGCCGCCATCTTGTAGTTAAGTAAACAATTGAACGAACTTAGATGTCGGTGCATTACAATGTGTATAGACATATACTGTACCAAGTTTTATTGCGTTTGGTTGGTTAAATCGCGAGTAACGTCTATTTAAAAGTCGTAAATTCGCTTGGCCGCCATGTTGGTTTTGTAGTTACCAGTTTTTCAAAAGTCACATAGGTGAACTTCTAGTTGTTCCCTTTATCACCGTAATAAATTCCAGGGTGATATCGGGAATAGGTTCGGAGATATTGAATGCTGGTGAAATATTTCGCATAGCCGCCATGTTGGATTGGTGAGACGTAACAAAATTTGAAGGGCACGGTCGGGGTCGCCCGGAATAGTGCTATGAACTTACCGAGTTGCATTGAAATTGCTTCAGCCGTGTAGAAGTTATTAGGGGACACACACACACACACCTCACACACACACACACACACACGGACAAAAGGTGATTTCATAAGCCTATTTTTTCTTGTGGTTATGGAAACAATTGAAATAAATTAGATGCCAGTGGATTAACATTCGTATAAGGATTTACTGTACCAAGTTTCACTGCACTCGGATGGTTAAATTGCGAGAAACGTCCATGTGAATATGTATACTTCGCGTCGCCGCCATGTTGGATTTGTGGTCACCAGGTTATTTAAAGTCCTATAGAAGAACTTGAGTTCATAGCCCTTATGAACATAAAAAAATCCGTTTGACTGCTATAATAGATTCGTAGTTATTCAGAGCCGTCTAAATATTTCGGTACGTCGCCATGTTGGATTGTTAAATGTATAGGCCATAGAGGCATGTACCATTAAAAGAAAATTATTGCGTAGGTTCTTTATTCAAACTTTCACATCGATCGCATGATTACGACAAAAGAAATAAAAACTTAATTTTAAAATTCGCAAAGCCGCCATCTTGAGGTTATGTAAATAATTGAACTAAATTAGATACCAGTGTATTACAATGTGTATAAACATTTCCTGTACCAGATTTCATTGCGTTTGGAACATTAAATCGCGAGAAAGGTCTATTTAAAATTTTAAAATTCGCTTGGCCGCCATGTTCGTTTTGTAGTTAACCGGTTTTTGAAAGTCTTAGAGATGAACTTCCAGTAGTGCCCTTTATCTCCGTACAAAATTTTAGGGTGATACCGCTAATAGTTTCAGAGATATAGAATGCCGGTGAAATATTTCGCACATTCGCCATCTTGTGGTTATGTAAACAATTGAACCAAGTTAGATGTCGGTGCATTACAATGTGTATAAACATATTCTGTACCAAGTGTTATTGCGTTCGGTTGGTTAAATCGCGAGAAACGTCTATTTAAAAGTCGCAAATTCGCTTGGCCGCCATGTTGGTTTTGTAGTTACCAGTTTTTCAAAAGTCACATAGGTGCAAGGCTAGTAAACTACAGAGGTTGCCTCAATATGGAGCTCTTTGGCGAGGGGATCGCGGAGGGAAGGGAAAGGACGTGACGTCACACGTTTCCTCGTAGCGCGCGAGGAGCGAGATATGCAAGGAAAGTTAACTTATGTTGTATGGATTGCAGTGGTTTAAACACGTGTTTTAAGCCCTTTTGTTTATAATCATGCCAGGCCAAAGATGTGCTGTGGCAGTTTGTCACAGTTATTATAAAGTTGGAAATGACGTGTCGTTTTTCACGATGCCTAAAGGCGCATGCCTTAGCAATCAGTGGATTGCTGCATGAAAGCGAAAAGATCATTGCAACCCTCAAACAAGTAGGATATGTTCCCTGCACTTTAATAGTAAAGACTTCGAATTAGACTACAGGGCCGAATTGCTTAATATAAAGCCAAGATTTCCAAGGAATCTAAAACCAAATGGTAAGTGAGCCTAGCTGGCCTAGTTTTGCTGACCTGCTAGGATGATTTTAAAGCTGTTAATATTTTTGACATATTTCGTATCAGGGGCGTATATACATTTTTTTCGAGGGAGGGGGGCTGACTATCGTCGAAAAATGTGAGTACTTAATGAATTTTCTATTATAGCCTATGGAGTATGAATGGAAAATATCTAAATGGGCTACTTGTCAATTTATAAAGCAGAAAGGTAAACACTCATTTTCTTTTACAAATTGATAATTATTTCTTAAAAGTAGACTACTGTGAAATACATTGTATGTTGTACCCAAGTTGGCTTTTTCGGGGAGGATCTGGAGCCCCCTCAGCCCCCTCCCCCTCCCCTATATATACGCCCATGCATGGTATTTTGTTTTTGGACAAGATGGACAGTTTCATGAGTAATTCTCTCTGTATTGGTAAAAATTATTTGCAAATATTCCAGAAAGCAGTCATCCTTTCAATAAAATCCCTTCGACTTCTGTTCCAAGATATGGCCCGTAGGCATAATACAAAGTACATTCTCACACATAGGCTAAATCAAGATGTACTGGAAAACCTCTTTTCACAATTGCGAACCCGTGGTGGCTCTCCTTGACTGCATTTACAGACTGAGGATGATTATTTTAGGAAAAAATCCAGGAGTTGTTCAAAAGCAAACAAACACTGCTGATCCAGATTCAGATGAATATGTAGTTGCTAAATCACTAAACAAAGCTGGCATAGTGTCTGAATCAAGTAACTTGCTTCCAGAACCAACCTTAGGGAGCAATGTGCAACCTGCATCCTTCATTGCCAATATCATGGAACAAAGTGAGGAAGATGGCAAGGCAAGGCTTATGTTGCAGGTTATGTAGCCCACAAGTTCCAAGGTAAATTTCCACAACTTGGGAACTTAACCTATGGAATGCAAACTCAACACGATTATGCATTACCAACTCGGATTAAACACTTGTCATACGGTGGTATGACCGATCCCTCAGAAACTTGGCTAAACCAGTTCCGGCACATTTCAGCAAAATTCGTCACATTTCACGGAAACTACGGATTTCAACGAGGCAAGAACGTTCTAAGAAGAACGACAGATTTTGTGTCGAGGGAAGTTTCTGATGTACCGTCTGGTGGGGTTGAAGCAGCTGTGATAACAATTTACTTCATCAGATTGAAACATTCCAATTCTATCTTGCATAAGAAGTGGTTATTGGAAGTCACTAACACCCACGATACTGCTACCGAGTCTAGGCGAATTTCCAAGAAATTCAAGAAGATCACAACATAAAATGTAAGTAGGCTACATTCAGTTATTTTATCACCCATTTACCAATAATTTCATGAGAATAAACTGTACTTTGCGAACTCAACAGCTGGTGTTGACAGTTTCGTTTCGTTCCCCACATGGCGCGTTTGGTATCTTGTGACGTCATCCACCTTGTGAGCGCTGATTGGTGAGTGAAAATTGAGGCAACCTCTGTAGTTTATAAGCCTTGACATAGGTGAACTTCTAGTAGTTCCCTTTATCACCGTAAAAAATTCCAGGGTGATATCGGGAATAGTTTCGGAGATATTGAATGCTGGTGAAATATTTCGCACAGCCGCCATGTTGGATTGGTGAGACGTAACAAAATTTGAAGGGCACGGTCGGGGTCGTCCGGAATAGTGCTATGAACTTACCGAGTTTCATTGAAATCGCACCAGCGGTTTAGAATTTATTAGGACACACACACACACACACACACTCCTCACACACACACACACACACGGACAAAAGGTGATCTCATAAGCCTATTTTTTCAAAATTGAAAATAGGCTAAAAACCAGCCCTCGTATGTACTATGCGTGCGCTTTCAATAGTACAGCAGGGGGCCATGGCGCGCCACAAGCTCGGCCAAAGCTGCCGTAGCAGCGAATAACAAACTGCCGCTTGCCGTTCTTATTTTATATGAAAGACCCTGTAGACATAGATTTAATAGCCGGAATGTAATGGATCTGATGATAGCCTATGATGTATCATTAGATGAAAATTATTGGTTAGGCTAATTATTCAAACGTTCACTTCAATCGCATGAATAGGACACAACAAATAATAACTTACTTTTAAAATTTCGCACAGCCGTCATCTTGCTAGTATGAGAACAATTTAATTGAATTATTTGACAGTAGATGAAATCTTGTATATACATATAGGGTGTTAGGTTTCACTGCACTCGGTTGAATAAATCTCGATAAATGTCACTCAAGTGAATTTATTAAACTCATGTAATATTGTCAGGGTTAGGACTTAACACCATATACAATTGGGTACAATCGTGTTGACTGACTGAAAAGCATACATTCAGTTCGGGGACGTAAATTTAAAGCCCTTGACGATTTTCGTTTTGTTGTTAATTCATTTTAGGGAATAGGGGCATCTTCGTTATCAGCCCTGTGTACTTAAGTGTGCATTCGATTTGTCTGATAACCTGTGTTTCTGTGATGTCAGTATGCAACCAACTAATAGGGTTTAGGGTTGGAGTAGTGCCCCGGAACTTAAAATAACATATCATCCGAGCATTTGACTGCGAAGGGTGTGGAAAAAAAAATTAAATATACTCGGATGACTGTTATCAGTGTGGGGATTTTAAACTTCGATCTCCGGACTTCCACCAACACCTCTTTCGTGGTATATGACTTAATGCACACAGCTACCGCTGTGGGTTGTTTAACTCTAACAAGGCATCATTAAACAGACATCCTGAGACAGAGATCGCGTGCGGTAGGATGGCTGCTGCTGATGCTCCTCCTTCGTCTGCCACTGAACCAGTTTTCTATTTCAAATTACGAGGCTGGGAGACTTCATATGAGACCATACCAAGGCTCTTAAATACTGCACTTGGCAGAGCCATACATCGAACTTAGGGCCTTAATCATAGCAGTCAATATAACACAGTTACTGCGCCACGGATGGAATTATGTCATACTCGTTGCTCATGATGTATTTTAGGTCTTGAATGCGAATATTGTGTCATCTTGTAGAGGACGGAAGCAAATGTTTGAGGCCATGACTTCAGATATACAGTAATAATAATAATACTAATATTGTATGGCCTCGGTGGCCGGGTGCAAGCTCTGTTATTTGACGCCCAGAGGGCAGCTTGCATGTCAAATTTTGTCGTTCCTTGGAACGCTATGAAAGTGAAGGAGGTTAGATATCTAAGCTCCTTGACACTATAGCGCTTTCTGGTCGAGAAAGGAGGAACTTTGTGTTGGTGGAAAATCCCGAGATTAATTTTGCCATTATGAACACGGCCTACTGAATGCATATGGGTTCTTTAACATGCCAACAACGTATGACGTGCGTGCTGTGATTTTTGTCGTCTTTAAAAAAATCACTTACCACGGCCAGGAGTGAACCTGCAAGCTTAGGGTTGGTAGTCCAATACGATAACTACCCACCCACCGTGGCAAGCAGGTATACGGTGTAGGTGAGTAACGAGAGTGGGACACCCTGTAGTAAAGTATGTGAGATAGAAACCTGTTTGAGGCCATGAATCCAGATATGAATATGTGAAACCTGACTCACGCGTGAGCAATCTACTTTTACTGCAGCGGACAACATGAGGTGAGGCATCTTTACTAATGGAGATAAACGACATAATTTGAATACTGTATTCTCCTTCACCCACTCCCACTTGCTGCGGCGTGGCGTAGCTAGGAAAGAAGAGCACCACCCCCTATGATACAATTCGAAATAAAGAAAAGTCATGATGAAAGTTGTTGTTGATTCATTAAAGATTTGGACATTGTGGTCATCAGCACTGTGTACTTGATTATGCCTGCAAACCATTGTTATAGTGGTGTCTGTAGCAGAATAATGGAGAAGGATTGAGCTCCGAGTGACTCTTCTGTTCAAGTTTGCTGACAATGCATTGTATCTTTAGTTTTCCTCGACTTCGTTTCCCTGGTAGTGACATTTCTAAGAGATCTTAAATGCGAATAATCGGGAATTTCATTATATAAATTAATAAAGTGACATCTTTTAAACATTGTTGGTAATCATTTTATGGGTTTGGGGCATCTTAGTGATCAGCCCCGTGTGTCATGAACATGTCTGATAACGCGTGTTTCTGTGATAGCTGTAGCAGTATGTGTTAATTATTTTTGCTTTAAGGGGCGGAACAGCGAGGTCATCTGCCCCTCTTAACAAAGATAAAATTATAAAAATTTAGAGGAATTAAAAAGAATTGAGGTGGATGGCTAAAAATGATTTAAAGAATGCCTACAATTAAAAAGCTAATAATAATAATAATAATAATAATAATAATAAACAAAATATTACGGGGAAAAATCACAATTCCAAAAGAACGAAGTCTTTGAGTAAATGTAAGATTCACAATTTAGATTGCTGGCCCCAACCCACTCTCACTTATAAAGCGGACAACGAGAATAGCAGCCACCACATCATCGGCTAATATAAGATCGAGCGTATTCCTCTGCAAACCAAGGTTTCTTCGTAGATCAGCAAGATCCACACACTCGGTCAGAATGTGGGCAATGCTGAATACAGCTCCACGGGTGCAAAGAGGGGGGTCTTCCCTTCTCATCAGGTACGAGTAGCAGTATGTTTAGCTGTATTAGGAGCAGGAATGGAATAGGTTAACCGGGACTTGAAATAAGGTTACTATCCAGACATTTTTCCGGAGGGAGTGTGGAAAAACCACACCCAGGATACATGCTGTCAGCGCCGAGATTAGAACCTCCGTTCTTCGGTTTTGCTGCAGCTCCCTATCGTGGTCGAGATGAGTTATATTAACGCACACTGCTACGCCGCGGAGTCTTTCAAACATTGCATGTTCTTGTGTTAAGATATTTTTTTCTAATAAACTTCTTTGAATAATGTCCTAAGAGTTATCCGGATATCGTTGGTATTGTGCTATTATTATCGTTGGTCTCACGGTCACTAGCGTGAACCCACATTCCAATGTCTGGCACTTTGGCCCTGAGGCATGTTATGTCATACACACGACAGTGGGGGTTTCCTTCTTGATAGGCGCTTCACGAACTGTCGTCGTATCGTGGCAGAGAGTCGCTGGATATACAGGACAGTCAAATAATCCTTTAAAATAAAACGTGATCAGAACGTTTCCGTTTGATGGCTGTACAGTTGAGAATTGGTATGGCAATAAGGCAAAATCGCCGTGTGCACTCATCCATCCGACGCACCAGGTTGAAGATCCCCGTGTAGTAAAACACCGTGTCCTGTTGCGTGAAGAAGTTCCTGACCGCCTGCTGTACATCCTCGTCCGACATGAATCTTCGACACTTCAAGACCTTTTTAAGGGACCAAAGGCGTGATAATCGCATGCAGAGAGATCAGGACTATAGGGCGAATACTCGAGTATCTCCCACTTGAGTTGCTGCACCTTCTACGTTACGACCTTTGCGGCATGGGAACGTGCGATATCATGAAGCAGCAGCATCCCTTGTCGCAGTTTTCCCGGACGTTTAATTTCTCCAGTGTTGCGCAGTCCCGTTCCCCAGTGATGGAGACACCAGGTTCATTGAGATCCATAAGCAATGGACCCCGGTACACAAAGAATAGGTGAGCATCTTCGCCGTTCCAGTGGGGGTTAGCCTTTGAGCTTCTTGGGATGAGGGTAAGACGGATGACAGCACTGCATCGTCGACGCATTCGATTCCAGTTCCCATTGGTGGCACCAGTCTTCGTCGCCTGCAACAATGCGCTCCAGCAACGTGTAGCCTTCAACATTGAAACACATCACGTGCTGCAGGCATACAGCCATCCGGTGTGCTTCTTATTCAGCATTCAACGACCGGGGTATCCACTGGCTGCAGACCTTTCGGCAGCAACGTGTTGCCTGCAACATTGAAACACATCACGTGCTGCAGGCATACAGCCATCCGGTGTGCTTCTTATTCAGCATTCAACGACCGGGGTATCCACTGGCTGCAGACCTTTCGGCAGCAACGCCCTTAAAAGGAAAATTTTTGATCACACCTTATACTTGAGCATTATGGAACTAGGACATGTGTACTCGTCAATTTGGTTCGTTGCTGTATTTCTTTCTCTTGGTTACTACCAGTACAAACTTAACGTACGTATATCTCTTTCTTCCCTGCTGTTTTCCACATCAGCAATCAAGTAGGAAGTAAATACAACCACTTGAGTCTATTTCTGTACGAAGAGTGTGACTCGCCATTAATTGGAAATCGTTTTAGTCCACTTCGTAGCGTAATGGCTAGTATTTTTTAAGCTGTCACCTCTGTGCTCCAGATCCGATTTCCGGCTCTACCAAGAAATGTACTTCTGGTTTGAGGGCTGGAATACTTAGCCTCGTGACGCAGAATTGAGAGGTGTTGGGTTCAATTCCTACCTCATGCTTTCTAGAAGTAGTTTTCCGTGGTTTTCCCATTTCTACTCCAGGCAAATGCCGGGATGGTTCCTAACTTAAGGCTACGGCCACCTCCTTCCCAATCCATACCTGAATTACAAATACGCACACCAATACAGCCATCACAATAACACATGTTATCAGAAAAAAATCCGCACGCATCCTAGTATACGTGGCTAAATGACCATAATGTCCAAACCCCACAAATGAAAGAACAATAATTAATTATAAATACACACACTATTACAGCCATCACATTGACACCGGTTATCAGGCAGATTAGCCTATACATACGCCCAAGTACAGGGGGTGGGTATACGACCAAGCTGTCACAGCCCCGAAATAAATCAACAACAACAACGAAAATAGTATTGTCCGTCCATGGGATTTGAACCAGAGACGTCACACAATACTACATGCCTGCACGTTCGGTCTAGATCGACAAAGAATTTGAAAGGAAGTTTGTTTCTTGTTGATTCTTTAGGAGCTTTGCGACTTTGTAGCCATGTAGCCCCGTGTATTTGGCTGTGTGTAGAAGTTGTTTAATAACCTGTGGCACTGTGATGTCTGAACTAATGTGTGTATTTGTAATCCAGGTAGATTTAGGTAGGAAGTAGCGGTGGCCTTAAGATAGGTACCACCCCGGCATTTGCGTGGAATAGGCCACTTCCAGGATGGCTGAGGTAGGAATCGAACACTCCGCCTCCCAGTTTTGTCTCATGAGGCTGAGTGTACCGTTCCAGTCCTCAGACCAGAATTAAATTTCTTGATAGAGCCGGGAATCGAACCCGGGCCTCCGCGGTGACGGTCAAGAATGCTAGTCTTTCCTGAAAGGAAGTGGTCGTGGTCTATTAGAAAGCCAGATGGCGAGTGGAAAACTACAGGACGGCCGATAGCAGGGTTCGAATCCAACTGTCTTGCGAATTCTGGCTTCCGATGTCAGAGCCTCATCACGCTCAGATAACCTGGTTGGTGTAATTAGTGTTACAAAAACATAATTTTCGATTTTTCCAGATTTCATTAATCAAACGTCAGTGTCAAATAACACGCAATTACAGTACTGTGCACTAAGCACCACCCATACCTCAGTAGCTTCCATATAATACCAGCCATGAATTAGGCTGAGACATCGGTGAAAAGCCACATTTTACTTTAGCCTGTGCCAACAGACAAATGCAAATGTACTGCATTCATCAAGAGATGGCCAACAGGCAATCAGGCGTAGACAAGGAGCATCATATAATAACAGAAAAGGGGCTCTCTTCTTAGTATGAGCTTCTTAAGAGGAGACCGTGAAGATGTAGTGTTTGGTTTAACAAATGTGATTCTTGCATGCTCAATCCTGATCCTGATCTCTTGGCTGTCCGTCAAATTTTGGTTCATAAACACTATTTGTAATGCTGAACACCATTAATTTCTACATTCTCCAGTTTGAGCTTAGCCTAAATATTCTTTTGCTTCGCTTCGTGAAAAATTAAAAATATGATTTATTATAATCTGTGGATTTAAATCACGCTCTGAACTTTGGCATATCACATCTAAACTATTGTTCCAACATCCGATCTGTAGGACATGAGGCGCAATTATAAGCAACAAGAACAAACAAATATATCTGTAATGTCGTAGTTCTTCAAGAAGAACACGTTTATATTGGAGTTTTGTCACAAGATGTGCTTAACATTGTATGTAAATCCGGCAACAGCGCGTACTGTTTTAAGGTAGAGATGCTCTTACAAATCTATCTGTGCATATGTTCTATTCAATTCAATGATGCAGTCAGAGACTGTCTTCGCTCGGCTCTTCATTTGAAATAAGTTCATTTTTTTTATAGCTTATCCTCCCAGCTTGGCTTTACCCATGGACTCTGCCAGGGATCATTCCTCTACCGTCGCAAGGACGGTGTCTGGGAGCTGAACACACTTTGTCAGCAGATACAACTGGCCGATCGCCCAGGTGACCGCTAACTTGGGTCTAATTAAGGAAGGGTCAGGGAAGGGATTTTGGAAGGAAGTCGGCCGTGGACCTGAAGGGAACCATCCCGACATTTGCCTACTGGTGAAAATGGGAAACCTCAGAACTACCGTGGTGGGATTCGAACCCATGCTCTCCCGATACCAGCGAGGTACGAGCTTCTCGACCACTGTGATCAGTCTGAAATTAAGTTACATTGAAATTTATTTCTAGTACCCAACAGTACTCACTCTCTATTTTTCTAAGTTTTCGGTCACGCGAATAATAGGAGAGGTGAACGGTGGCTAGATGTACTGTATGTTCAAGAGTACAATAATATTACTGTTACAGTAATAGCAGCTCTAAATTCAGTACTACTCTAGAAATAATTACTTCATTTGATGATCTGTCATGGGCTCCCCAGACATACTGTTAGGTCACTAGCTATACTTGTAATTTCACGAAACTTGGCTTCGCATTTGTAACATACACTCATAATAACCTGGTATCAAAAGGGTTAAGCAGGGATTGATGACAAATATGCGTAGTTACTTGTTGCGGTTAATGACTCGGAATAAACTGCTGATGACGTACAGTACATGTGGAGAGCTAACGTCATTGCAGTGTAACGATATAATCCAGAGCGAGGTTCACAACCAAGTCTGTACCGCGGGGATGGCGAGATTGGTCCCCGTTAAGGGCGAAGGCATAGTGTGGGTGCAAAAGATAACCATAAAAAACGATTTGCTAAATAAACAAGATTTCAAAAATAAACCTTTTGTGGCTGTTTAAAAATAAAGCAGGAGTTGTTAGTTCTTGTGTCTATAGATATGAGAGGGGGCGTAGTCTAGTCGGTAGCGGCCCTGAGCTACTAACTGAAAGTGAGTAGGTTCGATTCCCACCCAACAATTTCTGGAAGCAAAGGCCGCTGGGCATGGAGCTGACAACTCCATCCCATCTAGTGCTGATGTCCCGTAGGGTGGAAGTCTCTACCTTCCCCTGCTCTAAGGGTCTCCATGGGCTGAGCCTATAGCTAGTGTAACTGCTATAGTTACTAAATGTAGTGTGAAGAAAATAAAATCACAAACACCAGCTCATTAGCTGCCATAAACAATATTAGATTTTATTTTACTTTCATTTTTACAAAATATCTACAAAATTTTAAATGTATTCACTGCAGTGATGTATTTAATATGTTGTGTATAATATTCTCATCAATGATAGTTCATTAAATAATTTTTACTTAAAAAGTATAAAATTTGCTAAATTTGAGAAGACAAAATGTAGCAAGGTAGTTTTCAATGGGGTGATTATGGATGGGATCAAAAATTTAAAAACATGCAGCACATAGTGGAAAGGGCTTTGACATTTCTGCAAGAAGCGCAAGTTCATCTGAGTATGGCCCTGTTCACAACCTCGAGTGCCATTCAGTACAACTATTTCATGAATATAGCCAGTTATAGGGGCATATGACCTCGTTGTTCTGCCCCTTAAAACAACAATAACTAACCGATATAAATGAATATATCAAGTAATAGAACAATGCAGTCTCACAGTTAGTGGTGTAGCGGCTATCATTCTGGGTTGTCGCCACTGAGGTCCGGGTTCAATTCCCGGCTCTGCCAAGAAATTTAATTCTGGTCTGAGGGCTGGAACAGGGTACACTCAGCTTCGTGAGACAAATCTGAGAAGAGGTGGATTCGATTCCCACCTCACCCATCCTGGAAGTGGTTATCGATGGATTCATACTTCTACTCCAGGCAAATGCCGGGATGGTTCCTAACTCAAGCCCACGGCTGTCTCCTTTACATCCTCACCTGAATTACAAATACACACACTACTACAATAACATAGGTTATCGAACAAATTCTACAATTCTACACGGGGCTACATGACCTCGATGTCGCAAAGCCCCTAAAGGAATCAACAACAACTCACGAGATTCGAAGTATGCGTGGTTATAACAACATTTCAATCCAGCCTCGTGGCAAAGTGGTTGGCATGCGAGACTTTGGCTTGAAGAATCCCGGTATAAAAACTCGGCCAGGCCGTGGGGAGTCGATTCTCTTGGCTCTAGGACTGGGTGTTTGTGACCTCTTAAACATTCATTTCATCAGCATTACGATCCGCAGGTCACCCACGAGCGTCAACTCAAAACACTTGCACCCGGCCTCTTCGGATGCCAGACATTATATTTAGGCTTCTATTATTACCACATTTCAAAAGTTTTCTGTTTTACACATTTATTTAGTGTCCATGCAGTAACATGGGAAGTAGCCTACATATTATAGATAAGCATATCCTTGTATGAAGATTAATGTTTCTGTCACAGAGAAGCTCTTCAACATGAATGCATCCCTTGCTTGTTCGATACGGATGTGGCGGAATTGCCAGGTACCATCCTGGTATTTGCATGGAGTATAAATGGGAAACCACGGAAAACGACCTCCAGGATGGCTGAGGTAGGAATCGAAACCACCTCTTCTCAATTTTGCCTCACGAGGCTGAGTGTATTCCGTTCCAGCCCTCTGAGCAAAATTTAATTTCTCGGCAGAGCCGGGAATTGAACCTGATCCTCCGCACTGACAACCAAGAATGCTAGCCGCTACACCACGAGATGGATTAAGGAACCTCGTGAACATACAGTATAAGGGCCAATTCCGCCTCTTTTCCAATCCTTCTCTCAAATACAAATACCCACGCTAATATAGACACCACACCAACACAGAATATCAGACCAGTGGCGGACTGGCTCTCGAGGGCCCACTCGGGAGTTCTTACAGAAGGCCCCCTCCCCCTCCCCGTACCCCCGTAGTAGGAAATGTAGGGAAAATAGGCAAAAAATAATTCCTGTTTTTTCGTTTAATTTTACTTATTGAACACAAACACAATAAACATAAACAATTGAAGCAGAAAACAGCTTAGTAGCTAATTACAGAGGCAATATGCTTGAACAATAAAATCACAGGAACAATCGCGAAAGTTCAGAGGATGTTCTAGCAACACTATCTATAATTTTGTCTTTGTCAATCGACGCCACCAGATCGTACTCGACGTTCATCAAAAACAGAGGTTCAAATATCTCTTGCGAAATCGTGGACCTTAACTTAGTTTTGACAATCTTGAGTTTTGAGAACACCCTCTCACAAGTTATTTGCGTTCAAGGTAGTGTCCGAACGAATTGATAGACGCAATACAGATTAGGAAACAGTCCTGATTGCCGGACGATATTAAACGCACACTTTAGACATCTTTTACATTTAGGATAACTTTCTTTGATCTCGTCAGATTCTTCATCAACATCAACATGTAAGTCAGTTTCAAGGGGAACATCATCTTTGCTAGGCTCAAATGTTTCATTTAAATCTTTGGTTAAGGAAGAGTATTGCGCCGCAAACGTTTTAAATTCTTTGGATAGTGTACCTTTATCTACCTTAGCTAATTTTGCAACTTCCCTTAACGCGTTTTCAGGCAACCCGTTTGTGATAACATCATTAAAATTTTTAGGATCTAAGCAAGCACAATCTTTGAGAAGATCCGCGTTAGCAATAAATCTACGATCTATGCTAGACTTAGCTACATCGAGAATATTCAAGTACGTCTCAATCCTGTACACATCTTTTGGATTTTTTGGTCTTTCGTCATCAGCTTGTTCACCAGCCATTTTTTTGGTTCTTTTCATTTTCTTTGGTTTAAAGTCCTCCTGCAAATGAAAATCCTCTGGGACACCAGCCACATCGGGATCATGTAAATTCAATCTCTGGTTTAAAAGGGCTGCAAAATGTTTGCTCTTCTCATACAGCGACTCAAAGTGTTCGTCGCTCCTTTTTTTTCTCAATCTCTTTTGCAAGTTTTTCCACCATATTGAACGCGGTCAAGTAGTTTAAAGACTTAGATTGTAAATATTTTGACGCAACTGAACTCGCCTTAAAAATATCTAGGTACACAGCAGCAGTTAAAATGTTCTCAAACTTGCTCCAGTTTTTTTAACAGTGCATTTGCTAGAAACTTTGTTTTTGCATCAAAAGTCGAGCCCCGTGAAACAATTTTGAACAAGGCTTCCAATAAAATAGCGAATTTGAAGTAGAAATCGATTCCTCGTGAACATCTAGATCTATTTGAGACGAAAGAGCTTTGTCCTTGCTCCACCACCTGGTTTTTCCGATAACCTGTAACCTGCTCATTTTCCCATGACCAGACTCAGCCTGCTTTTTACTTCCCTTAGAACATCCATACGCTTATGCGATTCGGAGAAAAACACTGCTGTTTCCTGCACTAAACCGAACAAGTTTTCGCTAGAAAGGCAACATTCGGTCGCGTCTACCATGACTAGATTAAGAACGTGTCCAATGCAGTGCGTAAACAATTTGTCTGGATTCAAAATTTTAAAGTGGGCTTGCAATCCCTCGTACTTATCTGACATATTGGCAGCGCCGTCAAATGAACAACCATTCAATTTTACGATTTCTACTTTCATTTCGGAAAATTCTTTACAGATGAGATTGTAGAGAGCTTTTCCTCTAAAGTCATGAACAGCGAGCAAACGAAGCAATATTTCATGAACTTTTCCGTGTAATACGTAACGCACTACCACAGCCATTTGATCCAAAACAGAAACGTCCTGAGTGGAATCAACAAGAAGACCAAACCACGTTGCTTCCTTTAAATCTGAGATTATCTGTGCTTGCAAGCATTCGCCAATAGCTTTAATTAACTTGTTAATGAACGTTTTTGACAGAAAAGTGACCAGAGACCCTCTCCCTGCTGAAGGTTCTCCCCCTTTTTCTTTTCGTTTTTCCTTCATTCGCTTACTAAGCTCAATGCACGTATTGATATGTTCTTTGAGTACGACATCATAGTCTTTAAGAAATAACACCAACTCTAAAAAGTTGCCGTGGTTAACAGACCTATCCTCCAAACTATAGGCAGCCTCATCCGACGTTCTTCTATAAGCAAGCCCTTGCCTCCCAACAAACACAATTACATCAGTCAACCTCTTTACAATTTGGCGCCTTACTTCAACCTCTTGCCTACGCATTTCCCTAAGATTGACACCAATGCAACTAGTAATGTCCCTACTAACGGCTGCTTGCAACAAAGCATCACAGGCATTTAAGTCATTCTTGGATTTCTCATGACTTTCAACAGAACTGTAAACATGTTTCGCGTCTTTTACCTCATGACCAGTAACAAAGCTGGATAAGTTACCTCGAAAGTCAATGTTTCTCCCAAAAACCATGCATGTTGTGCAGAAAATTTGCTTTTTCTCACTGCAATACGAAAGCCACTTGCGCTTTATTTTCTCGCCTGATGGCAACGTATAAAAGTAAAGTTTGTTTGTTGCAAAAGGCAACTTATAAGGACACTCTTCCGAAGAAGGCTGAATCGGATGATTTTTTTAAAATGCTAATTTGGCATTAACACTAGAATCCTTTGCGGGAGGTAAAAAATCTATAAGAGACACGTACGCTGAATGTGGCTCGCGCTTGCTTCGAGGGAAAGAACTATTGCTACTACAACCTTCTTTTTCAGATTTATTAGCCTTGTTAGTTTGTTCTGTATCCTGGTTCCCTGAAAAGGCCGAGCTGTGTTCGGCACTGTTATCTTTTGCTTCAATTTCAATGTCCACGGCACGCTCACTATCGGGAGTTGACACAGCCTCTACCTGTAACGGTACCGGTACGTCGTCGCCAGCGTTCTGCTCGTTTGTTGAAGAAGCGCTCGCGGTGCCCTGTAAGTCCACGGACTCCCGAGACGTACGAGCGTCAACCCCGGCTGTGGCTTCTCGATAGGCTTCGCTCGGAAATGACACTGAACTCGGCTGACAGCCTCCACTGTTTTCTCCATCGACCCCATGGGATTCCTTTGGATGAGTTGACAGAGCAGAAGGAGGTTCATCTCGGTTATTAGTTCCGAGTCCGTCGCCTTTGTTCTTATCACCGTCCTCCGAGTCCGAGAGCGGTTTGTCGACGACACCTCGGCTTTCTCGATCTGTGAAAGCAAAAACAAACTTACTTTATACATCTGAAAGGAGCGATGTGCACGTTTTAAAGCACGAGTTTTAGAACATAGCGTTATAAATCAAAAATATTTTATGTATGTATTAGGAAAAAATAGTGTTTTCTTCACAGTAGACGGCAAAATTAAAAAAGAAAACCCTGTGCACAGGAATTTTTAAATTACAGAAGAAAAGAAGTACGTTGAAATTGCAGCTTGCTAACCTTGCACAGCGCAAAGCGAAAGTCAAGTCATAACTCAAATTACGTAAGACATTTTTTTCCCAATTTGCTATCCGTGCCAACCCCAACCCTACAACAAGGTTGTGTTTCATATAGATGTTAATATTTCATCAGTAGAATTTTCTCGAATCCCCTCCCCTTACTCTTGCAAGATTTTCGTTTCGTAGAGAAACTTGAATAAATCAACGATAATTTACGATCTTTGCAATTTAATGACCTGTTCTCCCCTTTTAAAAATATTGCCACTAAAAAGGATAATTATCGCATCAACTCAGAGTAAAAGTGATTTGATTAGGTATAGTTCAGTTTTTTTTTTTTTTTTTTTTACAAAATGAGCAAAATAAAAATACATTTAGGTTCTAAGTATTTACTTATCTACAAGTCCACGCAAAGTACCGCACCACGTTTCGTCGTAAGAGATTCGGTATCATCTTCTTAAGAACGTAGCAAAAATTCCCACGCGCAAAATCACGCCCACGCGCCAACCTCCCTCGCCGCCTTCCCTACCCTCCCATGAAAAGTTGCGATGAGATTTTCTCCGACCCTCGACCCTCCCCCTTTTCAATTACGTGATTTGCGTATGACCCTTTGACGACATATGTTTTCTTAGAGTTGACATAATTTTTATAAATTATATTAGTAATGAGTGTAAATGCGAACAAAACACTGCACTTATTTTAAACATAGTACTACATACCTGTGCTCCTTGCTTCGTAATCAAGCACAGTGAACAGTTTATTTTGCTTAGGATCTGATCCAGCAGCTTCCAGAGCACTTCTCTGGCGTATTTTCTTCTTTTCGTGTCCGCTTTTGCGTTGTTGAGGCTTCTTGTTTGGTTGCAGCATTGTTGTCGAGCATTAGTCTATCGTTGCATAGTTTGGGGAATTTCCGGTACACGTAGGCTTAGTGTGTAACTGACAACTTATTTACAGGCCCTTTTCCCATAGACACATCAGATCAGTCAATAGTTATTCCGCCCCAAAGTAATCCAGGGTAAGACTTCGCTTCACGTTAACAATCAGACGCACACTCGATTCGCACTGCACTTAATGGCAAACTTGTTTATAACGACTGCGGTAGGCACTTCAAAAAGCTTTATCACACCTTAATTGCACTGTTAAGACTCCTGGGACGGCAACAAAAAATCACAGCAGCGCGTAGGTTAAAACAATAGGGATGTCACCAACTCGTCAAGAGACGCAGCCCAAGCCTTGACGCAGCCCAGCCTCGGCTCGATCACCATGCGCGCGCAGGTGCAGGCAGGGCCTCGGATTCGGATTCCGTAAACTTCGTCAGCGACTTTTTGCGATTGTAGCGAAGCAGGCAGTGTGATGACCTAAGCTGATAACATGGCTGTAGTACCGCCTGCTCCGCTACGATCGCATAAAGTCGCTGACGAAGTTTACGGAAACAAAAATCCATCGCTACAGAAAGATTGTGCAGATTCCAAGCTTTAATTTGTTATATAATATCTCAGTACAGCACAAAAGGGAAATATTGAAAAGTTGCGAAAACAAAATGGGTTCCTTCGCAAAATCAAACGTTTGGGCCTACTGTACAACTCTTAACGGCTTTCGGTCGGCGCTGTGCGTGGAAAAACGATGTCGGAGCATATTTTAATCGCTCGGCGTTCGTTTTTTGCGCAGACTTTGACAAGTTCAATGATATTCTATATATATTAAGGATTGTAAAGGTGTTCGTCGCACCTTGGTACTCGTTGGTGCAAGGTTTATATCTCGCCTTAAACTTGCGGATTTTCATTTTTGTTTTTGTCTAGTTTACGTACAGTTAAAACAATTATATTGAGTGCTATATCTATGTGTAATAGAACCATATTTTAGGAAATAGTATGACCTTTCCAAATATGTACATGGTTATAGGGGTTTAGTAACGTTAACCCACGAAAAATTGAAAATACGCGAACCCTAGCTGTTAGCAGAGGCTTTTTCTTTTTGTAGAAAAATAGTCGACTTTGAACGCTCATTCTGCCCTCAAATAATGATTTTGTTTCAAAATGTTTGTCATCACATGAAGCTTTGGACCTTTATGAAACAAATAAGATCGATATTTATTTAAAATTAACACTTTCGCAAACGCCCAATTCCCCCCCCCTCTCCAGACCACAGTGCACCGTCCTGGCAGGCGATGCGACTACTCAGGCGGGTGTTTCCGGAACATTAGCTTTTGAATTTTTTTGGAGTAGTGATTGTTCTGTCTTAATAAAACAGAACAGGAAACAAAAGAGCCACTTGGAGCGTCGTAGGGGACATCCATTTTTTTAAAATCAAATTGAGACGTTGGCCGTCTCCTCAGAAGCATCCAAACGCTGGCGTTTCAATATGAGAGGGCTTGGGTCTTAGTCTGAGACAACAGAAAGGGGCCCCGAGCTGAAAGGGGCCCTTAGCTAAAAAGGGCCCTTAGCTGAAAGGGGCCATGAGCTGAAAGGGGCCCTTAGCTTAAAGGGGCCCTTAGCTGAAAGGGGCCCCTAGAAAGCCAAAAATTTGTTTTAAAAATGAAAGGACCAAAATAAATTAAAACAACACTAATTTGATTAAAGACCTCGATCGATTCATTTTATTTCAATAGGGAGGTGGTGTGTTTTTTTAGCTTCAACCAGTGGCCCAAGGACTCTTGAAGTTGCGGCTATCATTACGGCCCACACAAAATCCCGAAAGGTAGTGCTGCGGCTCAATACAAATTTTCGGTAGGCCGGGGGCCCAAGGGCCCCCGACCCACCAAGTGCCCGCCCGGGCCAGTCCGCTACTGTATCAGACAACCGTCATACCCACACACACACTCAAGTACACGGGGTTAATGAACGCGATGTTGCAAGCCCATGGCATAAATGAAACAAAGCAAGTACAGTACTGTAATTTGTGTTTGGTCCCTGAGAATCTCAGAAATTGTTAAAATTACTAAAAGGATTTCTTTCAGGATTAGGGAATAACCCATCTCATTTGGGTACAATCGTGTTGACCGACTGAAAAGCATCAAACTTTCGTTTACTAAAAGTAGCGTATAATGAAATTTATTGAGAGGGAGGGTAAACCCATCGACACTTAATTGAGAATTTATAACATCGTCAGCTGAAGCATTTGAGTACGGTATACAGCATATGCGTTCTGAGGATGGATCGAGTCAATTAACTAATTAATTATTAATATTGTAATTTTAGGTTATTTTTCACATATTCCTGATTGGAATGATTTTTGTGTTGACCGACTGAAAGCTACAATACTAATTGTTTTTTTTTTCGTGTGGTCTCCTGAGAGGCCGAGTGCAGGTCTTTCTATTCGACGCCCGTGGGCGACCTGCGCGTCGGGATGAGAGATGGATGAAGATGAATGAAACTGGGCAAGGATGTGGAAGAAAGCGGCCGTGACCTGTCAGAAGGTACTGTCCCAGCATTTGCCTGGTGTTAAAAATGGGAAACCACGGAAAACCATTTCAAGGACAGCCGACGGTGGGGCTCGAACCCACACGTCTACCGTGTCAGCAGAGAGCTTGGCCCCATGGCCTAACGCAGCGCTTTAGCCAGCGTAGCCACTACTGTCGGTAATACTAATTGTTAATAAGGCAGCACTGAAAAATGGCTTCAAAGCTTTCCTTATTTCGAGTCAATTAATGTCATACAAGTTACTGTGTTGTCCAAACGCCGACATAATAGTAGTTATCTTGATATTTTCTACGAATCTGCTTGCAGCTGTTGTACAGTAGACCTATGTACTATAAGCGCATATTGCTGACCAATTATCGTGAAGTTTAAGCACCTGCGGCTTATCGCAGCTTATCGCTGTGTGGGTAGTATGAGGTTAGTTTGTTAACTGCGGAGAATGTAATGTACTGAGTATGGCTTTGGTTGAACAGTATCGTAGTTGCTGAAATTCGGCCACCCACAACGAAAATGCTATAAGCCTTGAGCATCAACACATTATTTATGTAATCTAATATATAAAAGTGAAAGTCTGTATGTGGGTATGTGGGTCTGTTCCGTATACAAATCCACACCGTTCCACCAATCTCAACCAAATTTTGCATACACATAGTTTAGGACCCGGAAGGAACCGCTGGCTACATGAATTTTCGATAGTCTTTCTCATTCTTTTGATTTAGGCCCTTTTGGACTCAAGCACAGGCTAATCAAATCATAAAATATACTCATGAAGGAATGGCAAGGCAGATAGTTTCCATGGCAACATAGCTCAAGTCGAGACACGGCCGTCTGGATGCCAGTTGCGCTCTGCACTACTGGTATAGAAAATGAGCATCTTTACTTGAAATCCCGTTAGTTACTCACCTACTCACACAGCACTGTCAACCGAGTTTAGCATAACAAAGACTTGACACTATCTTCTACTATATATTTGTCAAATACCACTCACTCACTCATTCATTCATCACGAAATCTCAGAAACCACCGAACGGATTGGAATGAAATTTGGTATGCAGCTTCCCCAAGGACCGCAAATGCCCACTAAGAAAGGATTTTTGTATATTCGGGTTCTAAAGGGGTGTTAAGGGGGTAGACCTGCATTTCATTGAATAGCAATATCTCCCGATTGGTTTCATTGGGGGATGTGATACTCGGCACATAAACCCATCATTAAAAATAAGAAGACACGAGTCTCAGGGTTTTTCGATGTGGTGTATATTATGAGGTGAAAGGGGTGAAAAGTGGGGATTGAAATATTCCTAAATGAGCGTGTATCTCTTAAACGACAAAGGCGAGGAGTTTGAAACTCAGCGAAAAAAAATCAGCATAAAAAATAAGTAAATATGTGTTTGACCGTTTTTTTATAAATCCAATTTAAGGGGCCCATGGGGAAGGGTGAAATTCTGGTGGGGGGGACAGGAAAGAAAGTGTCCTAACTGATTGACTGACTGACTCACTCTTCAAACTCAGGGGGGAAAACTGCTTTAAAGTAAGTAAATAGCTGTTCGACAGTTTTTTTTTCATAAATCAAATTTAAGGGGTTCATGGGGAGGGGTGAAATTCTGAAAAAAGAAAATTGAAAGAAAATGTCCTGACTCACTCACTCACTCACTCATCATCATCGCCCAGCCAAAATTATTGAAGTTAGAAACATGACCGTTTTGGGATATGTTCAGTGTATGTCAAAACAGTCTACTAAGGGAGGATTTTCGGATATTCAGGTTCTAAAGGGGTCTTAAGGGGGTTAAACCTGCATTTCATTGAATAACAATATCTCTCGAATGGTTTCATTGGGGGATGTGATTCACGGCATATAAACTCATCATTAAAAAGTAAGAAGACACGTGTCTGATGGTTTTTCGATGTGGTGTATATTATGAGGTGAAAGGGGTGAAAAGTAGGGATTGAAAGATTCCTAACGGAGCGTGTATCTCTTAAACGACATAGGCGAGGAGTTTGAAACTCAGCGGAAAGAAATCAGCATACAAAATAAGTAAATATTTGTTTGACCGTTTTTTCATAAATCCAATTTAAGGAGCCCATGGGGAGGGGTGAAATTCAGGGGGAAAAAAACTGGAAAGAAAGTGTCCTAACCGATTGACTGACTGACTCACTCATCAAACTCAGGGGGAAAAACTGCTTTAAAGTAAGTAAATAGCTGTTCGACAGTTTTTTTTTGGATAAATCAAATTGAAGGGGTTCAACGGGAGGGGTGAAATTCTGAAGAAAAACAAATGAAAGAAAATGTCCTGACTCATTCACTCACTCATCATCGCCCAGCCAAAAATTTTGAAGTTGGAAACATGGCATTTTGGAGATATGTTCGTTGTATGTCAAAACCGTACACTAAGGGAGGATTTTTGGATATTCAGGCTCTAAAGGGGTCTTAAGGGGGTTAAACCTGCATTTCATTGAATAACAATATCTCAAGAGTGGTTTCATTTGTGGATGTGATACTCGGCATATAAACTAATCATTAAAAATAAGCAGACAGGTGTCTAAGGGTTTTTCGATATGGTGTATTATTATGAGGTGCAAGGGGTGAAAAATGGGGGTTGAAGGATTCCTAATGGAGCGTGAAGGCCTATCTCTTAAACGACATAGGTGAGAAATTTGAAACTCAGAGAAAGAAAATCAGCTAAATAAATAAGTAAATCGGTGTTCGACCGTTTTTTTTTTTCATAAATTAATTTAAGGGGCCAATGGGGTGGGGTGAAATTCTGGGGGGAAAAAGGAGAGAAATTGTCCTAACTGACTGACTGACTCACTCACTCATATACTCAGGGGAAAAAGACAGCTTAAAAATAAGTTAATAGGTGTTCAAGAGTTTTTTCATCAATCCAATTTAAGGGGCCCATGGGGAAGGGTGAAATTCTGGTAAAAATAATTGAAAGAAAATGTCCTGTCTGACTCACTCACTCATCACGCCCAGCGAAAACTATTAATGTTGGAAACATGAAATTTTGGGAATATGTTCGTTGTATGTCGAAAACGTCAACTAAGGAATGATTTTTGTTTATTCGGGATTTAAAGAGGTGTTAAGGGGGTAAAGGTGCATTTCATTGAATAACGATATCACATGATTTGTTTCTTTGGGGATGTGATATTCGGTATAGAAACTAATTATTAAAAATAATCAGACATATGTCTAAGGGTTTGTCGATGTGATGTATATTATGAGGTGAAAGGGGTGAAAATTGGGGGTTGAGGGATTCTTAACGGAGCGTGTATCTCTGAACGACATAGGCGAAAAAATTTAAATTCGGCGGGAAAAACAGCTTAAAATACAAGTAAATAGGTGTTCGACCGTTTTTTCATAAATCCAATTTCAGGAGCCCTTGGAGAGGGGAGAAATTCTGGGGAGGGGGAAACAGGAAAGAAAGTGTCCTAAATGATTGACTCACTTAGTCACTCATCAAACTCAGGGGGAAAACAGCTTTAAATAAGTAAATAGGCGTTCGACCGTTTGTTTCATAAATCCAATTTAAGGGGTTCATGGGGAGGGGTGAAATTATCAAAAATAAATGAAAAAATGTCCTGACTGACTCACTCACTCATCATCGCCCAGCCAAAATTATTAAAATTAGAAACATGAAATGTTGGGGATATGTTCATTGTATGTCGAAAACGTCCACTAAGGAAAGAGTTTTGGATATTCAGGTTCTAAAGAGGAGTTAAGGGTGTAAACGTGCATTTCATTGAATAACAATATCTGACGAGTGGTTTCATTTGGGGATGTGATACTTGGCATATATACTAATCATTAAAAATAAGCTGACACATGTCTAATGGTTTTTCCATGTAGTGTATGTTATGAGGTTAAAGGAATGAAAAGTGGGGGTTGAAAGATTCCTACCGGAGCGTGTATCTCTTAAAAGACATAGACGAGGAGTTTGAAACTCGGAGGAAATCAATCAGCTTAAAATAAATAAATAAATAAATAAATAAATAAATAAATAAATAAATAAAATAAATAGGTGTTCGACCGTTTTTTCATAAATGCAATTTAAGGGGCCTATGGGGAGGGGTGAAATTTTGGAAGAAAAACGTCCACTAAGGAATGATTTTTGGATGTTCACTCTCATCGACCAACCAAAACTATTAAAGTTAGAAGAATTACATTTTGGGGATATGTTCGTTGTGTGTCGAAAACGTCTACTAAGGAGGTTTTTTTGGATATTCAGGTTCTAAAGGGGTGTTAACGGGGTTAAAACTGCATTTCATTATATAACAATATGACACTCATTCGTTCATTCATTCATTTATTTGCAATGGAGGGTGTGGCCCCCGGAGGCAAATTGGATATACATAACAAATAAATAATTACACATAACAATTCAATAACAATTATACAACAATTAAACTGGAGTATTTACACAAATAGTCAGTCTTTTCTTAAACACACCTATATGTTTGGGAAAAGGCTCTATGACTGCGGCAGGTAGAGAGTTCCAGTTATCAATGGCACGGTTTACAAAAGAATATTTACCATAATTTGTTCGCTGTGGTCGGCCCTTAACTTTGAAAGGATGATCGCTCCTACCCATGTAAGTAATGTAAGTAATGACGCGAGCGAAGCAAGGCTAAAAATGAGATGGTGTGTGTCTGTGTATTACTCAATCACGCAAGTACCACTGGTCCGATATTCGTGAATTTTACATGGAAGTAGCTGATTTACCTGGTTAACATATAGGTTACTTTTGATTTCAATACTTTGCACTATTTAAAGATGGCGACCATTTTAGTGACGTCACTACACCCTTTGGTTTCAAACTCATATTTCCATTTGAAATAAAAAGAGAACTCTAAGAAATAGCAAACTTTTGATGGCATATACGAGGATTAAAATTACATTTTCTATCCGAAAGGTATCTCCAACGGTTAGCGAGTAAAATCTAAATTTGTGCTATAAAACACGGTCAACGCCGAGCGTTGTAGTTGGACAAAATGTTTCATCCTTAATCTCCCTCTGCGCAGCACCTCGCCTATCCCCTATTTTAACTGTCACCTTCACATTTTAATTTATTTATGACGCGTAGCGAAGCACGGGTACTTCAGCTAGTGATAATATAAATCCCACCTAAGACATCTCAAAAGTGTTTTGTGAACACCTCCTATAAATATATGTGGACATCTTGGTAGGAGAGGATTCGAAATATGGGAAGTGGATTTAGAAAGACCGCAATGCTTGGCGAAAATATCCAGGTTTAAAAGGCATTGAGTGTTGCTATAAAGATTTCATTTAGCGCGACCGCATTCCTATACTTAACCATATTGTTATGGATCTTATACTGTGATCAGAACGTCGTAGTATTTGTAGTGTAGTGAGCTCTTTGGAAAACAATTGAAGTGTTGATGTACTCCATGTAGGAGAATGTAAGGAGTTGGAAAATAAACATGCAGTCAGATTGATATTATATTACATTGGCGACGAAAACGAACTTACGTTAAAAAAACAACATGAATATTAACACCATTTTCGACCATCATTCTGATCCATCATCGCTAGGACAACGTTGGGCGAAATGAGTGAGATGTTTTGAAAGGTACGTAGTGGCAAATGATATTACGAATGATATACGCAAAAAAGCGCTTCTGCTCAATCTCGCTGGTGATGAAGTATCAGATATATTCGATAGCTTGCCCGATACTGGGGTAACTTATTCAGATACATTGGTTTCTCTTAATTCCCACTTCCAGCCAAAGAAGAATCTTTTTTACGAGGCATATTCTTTTCGTAAGGCCTACCAGAACCGTAATGAAACAATTACTGATTTTTCGGCCAGATTACGGAATCTTGCTTCTACGTGTGAATTTAAGGAACGCTTGGATTTCGAATTAACTATGCAGTTATTAGTGGGTGCGAATTCAGTATCTTTACAAAAGCACATACTGTCCAAGTCTAGCATTAGTTTCACTGCAGCATTGAAAGGTCTACGCTCACCGGCGCGGGATGCGGGAACGGGAACGGGAGCGGGATTGACACGATACCCGCAGTCGCTGCGAAATCGTCTTTGTATTCTGACCAGCGCGGGAAACAGTTCTGAAATGAATTCGTCTGATGAAGTGCAACATAAGGAAAATATATACCAATTATCGGGAAGCTATCTCGCCTTGCTATTGCTATTAGATTTTTGGCTACTGGGGATTCTTTCTCGACAATTGGCCACAGTTTTCGTGTTGGATTCACAACTGTTGGAGCTATTGTGAGAGAGGTTTGCCAAGCTATCTGCGATACGATGCGATAGTGCAGTTTATATTTAGTTTTAGGGTAGTTCAGTTCGGTTTTCTTTAGGTTAATCACCACGTGACAAATGAACACAGAAACAAAGAGTGATATTATTTAAATTGATGCTAACCAGGTACTTGCAGTTCCTTTTCCCATTTCGTCACTGAGCTTATATTTATTCCTTATATTTCTTAGCAATGGCGACGGAACTGTTAATAGAGTGTGTCAGGAAATATGCTGCCTTATATCAATAACATGAGTAATGAAGATTAAGAAAGATAAGCTCAGGGACGAAATAGGAAAGGAACTGCAAGTACCTGGTTAGCATCAATTTAAATAATACCACTTTTTGTTTCTGTGTTAATTTGTCACGTGGTGATTAACCTAAAGAAAACCGAACTGAACTACCCTAAAACTAAATATCAACTGCACTATCGCTTCTTATCGCAGATAGCTTGGCAAACCTCTCTCACGATAGCTCCAACAGTTGTGAATCCAACACGAAAACTTTGTCCAATTGTCGGGAAAGAATCCCCAGTAGCCCAAAATCTAATAGCAATAGCAAGGCGAGATAGCTTCCCGATAATTGGTATATATTTTCCTTATGTTGCACTTCACATCAGACGATTTCATTTCGGAACTGTTTCCCGCGCTGGTCAGAATACAAAGACGATTTCGCAGCGACTGGGTATCGTGTCAATCCCGCTCCCGTTCCCGTTCCCGCATCCCGCGCCGGTGTGCGTAGACCTACACTCTATTAACAGTTCCGTCGCCATTGCTAAATGGATGCGGGACGCGGGAAAACGCAGCAAGCTGCGTACTTCTGCAGTAACGCAGGAATCCCGCCATCTGTGCGGGATTGTGACGCAGCTGTCTGAGTGGATGCATATCCCGCCAAGTGCGCAAATGTTCGCAACATTCCCGCTCCCGCTCCCGTTCCCGCATCCCGCGCCGGTGTGCGCAGACCTTTAGAGTTCGGCCGAACTGAGGAAATCGTTGCGACTCAAGCTTTGGAATTTCAGGACAAGGACGTGAATCAAAGCGTAAACAAGGTCAAGACAGTAAGAAATAAGACGAAACGTGCGTCTTCAAATAGCCGCTTATGCTTCTATTGTGGTGGAAATTGGCCTCATTCACGAGGAAAAACCTGTCCTGCAAGGGGTTATGTTTGTAAATTATGCAATAAAACTACCGGTAATCACTTTGAGAAAGTTTGTAAGAGCACTAAGCAAAAGAAGGTTAGAACTCACACTGATACCGGTAACAATATAGATTATATTGATGGGAGTTCATCAGATTCAGATTCCTCAACTCACTCTAACAGCATAAATAGAGTGTCCGGCAACAGCTCATCACCTCCCCGAGTAAAAATTTCCCTTTTGGATAAAAGAATTTCATTTGTTGTGGATACAGGCTGTTCTGTCAACATAATTGATCCTGCAACGTTTGGTTCTCTGAAACCCGTTACGTTAACGGAAACAAAGAAACGCTTATTTCCCTACCAATCGAAGACAAAATTGAAAGTGTTGGGAAAGTTCTCTGCAACGTTAACCTACAAGTCACATTCCACTTTAGCTAAGTTTTATGTTGTCGAAGGACATGGTGATTCTTTGCTGGGAATTAAAGTCTTGTGCGCCATTTCTTCGGGCGAAGTAGAGAAACGTTATCCATCTGTTTTTAACGGTACAGGCAAATTCAAATATGACAAGATTAAACTGCATATTAATCCTAATGTCCCTCCAGTAGTACAGATGCACAATCGAGTACCATTCCATCTCAGGCCTAAGCTTGAAGAAGAGCTTCGTCGCTTGGAAGAGCACGATATCATTGAGCCAATCGTTGGCCCAACAACTTGGGTATCACCAATTGTATTAGTAGGCTACCCAAGTCAAATAATCCCGAAAAGTTTTGTGTCTTTGCGAGGAGCAGTGATTTTTTCTAAGCTCGATCTGAATGATGGGTTTCACCAATTTGAACTAGACGAGGGCTCTAGAAGCATTACCACTTTTTACACCCATACTGGCTTATGGAGATACAAAAGACTTATGTTGGCAAGTTATATCTTCAGCCCCAGAGAAGTTTCAGAGTTGCATTCGAAACCTGATATCAGACATCACAAATGCCCGGAATATTTCAGATGACATTCTAATTTTCGAGAAATCAAAGGCTGAAAATGATGCAGCCCTGGAAGCAGTTCTAAGAAGATTATCGAATGCTGGCCTCACACTAAATAGAGGAAAATGTGTGTTTTCTGTTGAGAAACTTAGCTTCTTTGGATATGAATTTTCTAAAGATGGTATCCGGGCAGATTCCAGGAAACTGGAGACCATTAGCAGCCTTCCAGAGCCGAAATCAGTATCTGAGGTGCGTAGCTTCTTGGGAACAGTTGCATACTGTGCCAGATTCCTGCCAAATCTGTCCACGATCTCTGCTCCACTACGGGGACTGATCAAGATAAATTCTCCATGGCAGTGGGGCCATCAGGAAAAATTGGCATTTAACTCCCTTAAAAATAAGCTAAGCCAAAAGTTGAGGAACAACTACTGTGCCCTTCTGACAAAGAAGTATCCAAATCACAGTCAGCCAGCTCTGCTCATCGGGATATCGGGGTTCATGGTATGTTCTCCCACTCTGTGACTTACACACTTTGGATCAAGCATAGGATACACTTCAAGAATAAAAATAAAAATCCTACTACAAACTATTTAATAATTCAAATTCTGGCGCTACAAATAACATAAAAAACTGAGAGTAACACTTCACACTTGTTCTCAAAGGAACAAGGAATCATCAAACAATTAACATACAAACACACTAATTCATGGCTCCCAAAGAACCAGACAAAAATGTAAATCTTAGTTTCACTTCCATATAGCAAAATTCTAAATTCCTTAAGCGAGCTTCCATATGGCTTGGTGTTCACTTCAATACATTATTAAATGCCAAAACACACTATTTACTCCTTGAATGAGTATTTCTTATATTTGAGTTATAATTATAATGGCATTGATAATTATTACTATTTACTTGGGCTCACAAGATATTCAAATGTTACCATCTCTCTTCCAATACTACCAAATCGCTACTGTGCTGGGAAAATTCGCGTATCTCGGGTTATTGAAAATTACTGACTAAGTCAAATCAAGGTAAACTTCCAATTACCTCAAGATTCTCGTTATAACTCGTGAACAATTATATGGTCGTGTAACAATGAAACTAGGGATTTTTATTATATTGTCTCCAAAGACAATTATATCATAAGGAAGCAACGATCTGAATTCTGCAAGCAATAATAATTACCATGAATGGACCTCAGTTTAAACTACTGGGTCATTTAAAACATTCTTAATTACTTCTGTCTGGCACGAACCCTACAGTCCGTACCTGACCTTTCTCAACAAGAGGGTCTTTTAAATGATGTCACAACACTCGGCTAGATATATGGCTTTGAAGGGGGACTCAAGGCCTGCCCCTTCTGAGACGGAAACAAGAAGTCGGCTGTCGGCCGCTCCATTCAATATTCTTTGGGCAAGGCAAGGCGTTTTAATACAATCAACAAATAAATACATTATGAGGTTCTAAAGACCTATTCTTCTAGCTTCGGCAAGGTATAATTATGAAGTTTCTCATTGTCGGGTAAGATATTCAATAAACCAACAAAATAAAAGGGGCTCTCGTCGTAGAGGAGTATAGGGTCATTCCTCGGTCTGCCTCATGGAACAACATCCAACACGGACGACTTAGGACAACAATAACATGGAACGATGGTCACAAGCCAATCGTCCGAAACACTGCCGTCTTGGGGGTGATAATCATATTCATCCCTGCGCTCAAAAACTCAATAAAAATGCGCCCTTTTTCCAACATTGCATACAGCAATTACACACATATAATCAATTACCGCGATCAACACACCCTCATAATTAGTTTGCCGAGCATATTTCAACGCGTTCCTAGCGTGACAAATTACAACAAATGCGCTACCCGGCGCTTATCACTTTAATATAGCCAAGTTGCCTTCCAAATCAAAAGATATTACATCACATCAATAATTGATCTTCGTCTCATGAAAATTATAGCGTTAGCCTTTAACAACAATTCTGACATTGTACTTCAAGAACTCTACTGGTTCATTAACTCATTAACAATTCTTACAAGGAACTTCACAGATTCCACTTTTACATACACAAATTAATTACCAAATTAATTTATTCAATTATTATTATTATCTTGCTTGCATTATCTTATTACATTATTTATTATTTATTGGTATTCCACTGAATTCTTTCCACTAGGGATTAATTAACACTTCTAATTAATTACATTTCTATCGAATTATTCGTTCAGATCGCGCAACCTATTGTTTTATACAGTTTTATATATCCCTGTTTCAACTCTGAGAATTATTTCTCCATCATTGTTACGCGAACCTTCCCAAAACACACCATATAATGAAAATTTGGTACTCACATAACTTCTTCAATCAGCGATCTGGTTTCCCAGTGATGGAACATTTGGCCCACCCACTATATTTCTACACCATGATTATGATCATGTTCACACTGGTTAATACTTCTTCTGGATTACACACAACATATACACTGATCATATTAATTACACAAAATACACTAATGGTATTCATTACCACTTTGAAAATTCACTAATTAAAAATATTTATACACTAAAAATTTTAACAAAAATTAAATTACACATAAACTTTCACTTTCGGCAATTATCTTTGCCTGTACACACGTACTTTTCTTTCTTCCCGTTTCCAAGGGTGCAATTTGTTTGGCGTCGGCTTCCTACTCCTATTGGGATGATTGAAATTCTCGATCGTTCTACCCTCTATTGGAACGGCTATTCCTACTCAAAATTGTTATGACTATCGGCTCACTAATAATGGACTGCACGATGTCTTTTCTCACTCCCTGTACAAATGTTCGTCTAGAAAAAATGTTCTTGACTGACGTTCACTACCAGATGCGCTTTAATACTGCGACCTAGTAATTTACTTTACTTGTTCTCCACGTTTGGGTCGTTACTTCTAACGCTATCAGTTCTCAGCTTGTGGAATTATTCCAATGTCTTACTGCGCGTTTACTTTAGCCTAGATGCTGCCTGGAATATCAATTCCTAGATTCTATCGTCACACAGCACTAGTCTCCTCAGATCAGGAAAACTAGGCGTTACTTCTACGTTTTACCCCGACTTGGTTATTTAACGTTTGGATAGAATTCTTAGAGTTCACTATTCTGCGTCTCTTACGTACTTTGAAATACTATGATGATGACTTTTCACTGAAATTTAAAAGGTTCAGGTACCTTTCGCCGGTAAAAAAATACTTAAGTCCAAAGTATACTACTTTGACTGTATCGGTAAAATAGTTTACACAGTTCGAAGCCTGACTATACTGTTCCTATGACAAGGAATACTATGCTTCTCTGCACGGGGGTAATGTCGATGATTACTGGACGGCAACTCCCTCAGGGGTGCTCGTACCTCTGCGACACAGCGTAACGGGACCGTACGTGGTTTGATGATTACTGCATGACCTTCATGGCGCTTCCAGGGTTTATATTCAAATCTGCTACAAAAAGATCAGTTTCGCTTCTTCTCCACACCTAACTTCCAAAATAATCGTCGCACGATTTTGAGAAATTTACCTCTAGAATGCTCTCTCTTTAAGTGTCAAAAATATATCCTTAATTCCAAAAATCGATCATAGATTCTAATGGCATTAATTAAATTGAGCTCCTGAATTGTGTAGGTGTTGATTTATTGTTTTCCCTCTCTACCAACCCCTGGCGTGGTGAATACCCGGTTACGTCACGCTGACGTGACACTTCTTTCTTGTGCAATTATTATTAACTTTATCCACTCTCAAAATTCTCTATCCCAGGATACATAACATTTATGGAATAATTTCTTTAGTTTAATGCCAGTAACTGGCTAATTTAAATTATTTCTCTGATTTCTTGGCTCCTCCTCGACTGCGGCGTTGTCATTTTAGTGTCGACTAAGGGCTTTATCGGAAAACCTCTTCTCTCTCTAATGAATGGAAAGTTACCAGTTCTATTTCGATCTGTTGCGTAACTCGTTTTCCGCTGAGCTGGACATGACATCATCTTGCAGCTGTGGCTCTGTTCCTTGGGTTGCACAACTTATCCATGCATCACGCAACAACGATTCTGTATGACTCTTCAATAACTTTAGAAATCCGTTCTAAAATCTGCATCGATTCTTCCTTTTTCTGACATAAAAGGGTATGGGTTCGATAACTGGGCCAATCCACATGGGCACACTACTTTGACCCTAATCAAGTCATAGAAGTAATTGTCGACGCTGGACCTGAAAGGCTAGGAGCTATTCTCGCCCAGCCTAAAGACTCAGACCCAGGAGTGGTAGCTTATGCTAGTCGGTCTCTTAGCGCAACAGAGAAGAAGTTTTCTCAAATTGAACGGGAGTTATTAGCCATAACCTGGACAATAGAACATTTTCGCCTTTATCTCCTAGGTGCCTACTTCAAGGTTATAACTGACCACAAGCCCTTGCTTGGAAAGGATACGATTTCATCTTAAATTATCGCCCAGGAGCCTCTAATCCTTCTGATTACTTCTCTCGTCATCCATTCTCTCCTCCAAGCAAATCCAATCGTGTTGAGAGGTACGTCAATTTTGTTGCTAATCAGGCTGTACCTACGGCATTGTCTAGGAAATTAATTGCCAAGAACACCGAAGAAGATAAAGCCCTTAGCCTAGTAAAGCAAGTTGTGGTGGCTAATTCTTGCAAATTGAAGAATTCAGATTTAATCAAACCTTATATTCCATTACTTCCCGAGATCTGCATCACTCAAGATGGCATTTTACTACGAGGTAACAGGTTAGTCATTCCTAGTTCTCTTCAGAGTAAGGTCATACACCTCGCACACAAGGGTCATCCAGGCATTGTGAGAACTAAACAGATCCTCCGTAATCACTGCTGGTTTCCTGGTATGGACTCGAGAGTTGAAGCGAAAATCAAGAGTTGCATAGCTTGTCAGGCAACCACTGCAGTTAATCAGCGACATCCAATCAGATCCACTCCCCTACCTAACCAAGCTTGGACTGAACTTTCTATAGATTTTGCTGGTCCCTTCCCTGATAATAAATACCTGTTAGTCATTATAGATGAATATACTAGGTTTCCCCTGGCAGAGACAGTATCTTCAACTAATGCTTCTTCCATGATAAACATTTTACGGAAATGGTTTTCCGAGTTTGGAGTCCCAAGAATTTTGAAGTCTGACAATGGACCGCCTTTTAATAGCCACGAATATTCTACATTTCTTCAAGCAATGGGTATAAAAGCCCGCCAAATAACACCTTATTGGAAACTCAGAGAGGTTTTTTCGAACGGTAAAGAAAACTATCCAGGCAGCCGTTTTCGAGAAGAAGATTTGGACAGATGAATTGGATGGCTATATTCTCAACTACAGAGCTACACCTCATGCAACTACTGGTAAGAGTCCAGCTGAGTTACTCTTCAAGCATCCTTTCAATGTTGGGTTCTTACCCCCTATTGATGAAGCAGTGGAAGACTGGGATGTTAGAGTGGCAGATCCTTCAAACAAAGCAAAACAAGCAGAATACGCAAATACCTCGAGGAACGCAAGGTATCATTCTCTGATACCTAATGACCTAGTCTTATTGAAGCAACAACCTTTAAACAAATTTACTCTGGCTTATGATCCAGACCCCTACAAAGTGGTATCTGTAACTGGAAATCAGGTCACAGCAGAACGATCAGACCGACAAGTTGTAAGGAATTCTTCCCTTTTCAAGAAGCTCCCACTAGAAGCAAGAGACTCCTGAGAATCTGCACCCCCTGCTGGAGAGGAAGTTAGAGACAATGAAGGCAGTTGATATTCAAATACTGGTACTTCGCGTCTACCAGAGAACCCAACTCCTCTTCGCAGATCGTCTAGAATTACCAACCCGCCGAAGAGGCTAGAGGACTATGTAACTTCCCGGAAAGGGAGGGATGTAGTGTAGTGAGCTCTTTGGAAAACAATTGAAGTGTTGATGTACTCCATGCAGGAGAATGTAAAGTTGGAAAATAAACATGCAGTCAGATTGATATATTACAGTATTGAATTACGAGCATCTAAAAAATAAAGCACTCAAAAGTTTACCAGTTACATCTTAATGATACAACCAACATGTGCATTTATAAGTGCACATAACATGATAAGTCCATAGGCATTGGTGTCACAACCACGCTATACATTGCAATACCACCAGCAACAGGTGGTTGCTGGTGTGCACTTACAAATGCACTGTACAATATTAACGTTGGAACAAAACCATTCATTTTCAACTCCGATGCAGACACGTATAACCAGCTGGACACAAGAGAGCATAGCATTAATACGAGTGAAACTTCTAAAACAAGGAATCGTTCATATAACGACACGGAATGATTAAGTCCTTTGTGAAGCATATGAATATTTCTTTGAAGCTATTCGAACAACAGCTCTAACGAGAATAAGTCAGCAAATAATGATTTGGTTTTGGCAGATGTCGAACGTAGAAATCTCAATTCTATCTATCGATGTTAATCATTTCACCACAGTCCATCGCAACTCCAATGACACATTCTAGATGCAACAACTTGTAAGTATTTGAACATTTTTAATTAAATATTTGGAACTTTTTATTTAAAATTTATTGTAAGGATATCCATTTTCTTAATGTTAACCTAGTTCATATAGTCTGTATCATTGTATACAACAGAAACATGTACATCAATTAATAAACATATTTTTTTTTAGTATTGACTAGCTATACCCGGATGCATTGCAATGCCAATCAAAGGCAGATAGAAAGAAAGGAAGATAATAATGAAGTTAATGGTTTTACATTCCTTTAAACAACAGCGGCTTTTAGAGACGCCAGGGTGACAGAATTTTTGACCGAAGGGGATCTTTAACGTGCCAGTAAATCTACTGAAAGGCCCCCTCGCTTTTTTGCACTCTCAAATGCCAACTGGCGGTGCCAGGATTCGATCCTGAAACCTTGATCATAGCAGGCGAGAACGTTACCATTGAATCACGTAGCCAGCCCAATAAAGGAAGAAAGAAAAAAAAGAAAGAATAAAAAGAAGTGTTTGAATTGTAATTTCTTAACATCTAGGCCATTTGGCCTTAATGATAATAATAGACTAATGAAAAAGGAAACGATTACCAAACGAACATAGTGAAATTTTTAAACTGATATAGGTAATTCAGATTTTGACCTTTGATTACCTTCCTAGTCTCAATCTTATTTGCTGGCTTAGGCCGATACTCGTTGCATCTAGAGAATGAGCTGTTGGCGTACTGCTTGGTTCCCAGCTTCGTGAATCTGACGAGAGGAATGTGTATCGCATGGATGACGATATAGCCTATGATGACAGACGTGTGGGGTTCCCGGTCCTTGCGTAGTAACAGACCAAATACATTAGGGCGTGCACAAATGTTCACCGAAGTTCATTTGTTGAAACGACTCGCACGCCATTTATTGTAAAATGGAATTTTGAATTCGGAAAACTTCTACTCGTGCGCCACCTATTGTAAATACCTTTCCTGGAGTGTGCACAACAATAATTCACTAAAGTTTAATCACAATCGGATGAATGGTATATGAACGCATAAAGGACTTGAAACGATTCGCGCTCCATGACCGTATTCGAACCGGCAGCCAAGCTTGAGTTCAGTTTTAAGAACTGCACTTTACCACTGACACACGCCAGCTGGTAAAAATAAAAATAAAAGATAACTAGCGGACTCGTGCGAGAACTCTCGCACAATGGGTTGTGTGCGCCCCATGTGTACAGACTACCCGCCCGCCTCTAGTGCTATGTGGGCTGTACGCGACACAGTTCTGCAGGGGCTATCGTCTTGTTTATTTGTTTAAAATCACCTTATAAACAAATAAATATATTTCAGTTGACTTTTCAAGAAATGCAAGATTTTTCATGTACTATTAAGATGATTTTGGTACAAATCACACCACCTAACTCTCTTTGGTTTAAGAGCTTGAGTTTTGTGAAACATACATCTTAGCGTATTATATAATAAGATCGGTGTGAAGTGATTGATAGACAATCTTACAGGTTGCATTAGAGCTGTGGTGAGACAGCATGTCACCTCGCGATGAATCGGCAAGCCATTCTCACACCTGGCATTGCGGTGTCATAAGTATACAGATTGTGCAATTGGGTTACTGTGGGATTTAAGGCGTCCTGTTAAGTCCCTCACCCTTTTGTGTTACATAAATAATTTGTAGCCAGAAACCTTCCCTGGAGTGCACACAACAACTCACCCAAATTTCATCGCATTCGGATATATGGTATATGAACGCATAAGAGACATACATACAGACAAACTATCACGTAACATTGATTTTTAAATACTATAGAAGAAGAAGAGAAGGCAGATAAATAAATAAAAATACCAATATTTAGCAAGGAACCGTGGTCAGTTAGAAGGAGCATTTTGGAGCAGATCAATTTCTCCAGGTTTTCTACTGGCAATGACAATATTACAAACGAAACAATCATGAAAAACTCTCAAATAAGTAAAATGTTTTGAATTCCTCTGTTCTTTTCTTAAATATTATGATAGACTTACAAGTGTTTTCCTCGTGTAATTACATGTCATCTTCGCCTTTTAAGCATTCATATTTTTATGTTATTCTAACTCTCCGAATTACCGTTAAAACGTATACAGGTCTTTCATATAAAGTAAGAATGGCAAGCGGCAGTTTTGTTATCCGCTGCTGCGGTGGGCCTGGCCGAGCTTGTGGCGCACCATGTTCCCCTACTTCAAGAGTGTGTACAATCCTGTATGAAATCTTACCTGATAACAGATGATGGAAGTGTCGTCCTTTCTGGGTTATACAAGCATTGTATCTGGTAACCACATTTTGGCTGACACGAGTGAGTTCTGCCACTGTAATGTTTCTGATTGTATGCGTAATGTTTCCTTTCAGTTCCTCCAATGTGTGAGGATTTGTTAAAATCTGTTAAAATAAGTTTTACCTACAAAAAAAATACGATGTTGCAATGATAACTGTCTCGCCATGTTAGCAGGTGAGGTTCAGACTGGCGACTGAACACCTGCACGCTTATTGCAAGGTCAAATATGTACTAAGCCCGCGCTTTCAATACTACAGCAGGGGGCCACAGCGCACCACAAGCTCGGCCAAGGCCACCGCAGCAGCGGATAACAAAACTGCCGCTTGCCGTTCTTACTTTATATGAAAGACCCTGCATACATTGTTGTTTTATGGGGCGAAACAGCGAAGTCAAGTGCCCCATACCGTTAAAACTATGAAATCTCCTTATTATCCTCTCTCTACTTACTAACAGTGTGCTCTGAAAATTCCTGATGATGAACCCACTGAATACAATGTAAGGTTTTGAAGCCATTGTTTCAGTGTTGCCTATACAAACTGTTAGTTGTAACTCTTCAGTCGGTCAACACGAATTTGCCCAATGATTGTGTGGGGTACAATGTATATAATACAGTATGTATTTGACACTCCTGAAAAAAAAATACATGTATTAGTTTTTGATCTCTATTATATTGGGGCAATTTTTAGTATACGGTAATACTTTTTTCCAGGAGTGTCATTTACATATTATATACATTGTACTCCGCCCAGTCATTGGGCAAACTCGTGTTGACCGACTAAATAGTTACAAATAACTACTGAATACACTCATTTCTTCCGTTTATAGTTTTTGCGGTATGCATCTAATCGCTCTTTTATCTCCTAACACGACTCATTTGCAGTTATCGCGATCGGCATAAATGGAATGCCTTATCTGTATTTAATGACACACGACTCACAGAACACTACAAAATAAAGACAACGCTAACACAATCTATCACAGGAATGTGTGGAATCAGAAATCTCCATATAGGCCTAGGTGTGCGAAACTTCACCCTCACTGAAACCCCTTCCCAAAGCTCATTTTATTGAGTTTTAAGTGTATTCAAATCTGAAGAATATTAGTTAATCAATCGTTAAAATTACAAACAACTTAATTTTAGCGTGTTTGTGTCTTGAGTCTTTTGACTGGTTTGATGCAGCTTTCCATTCCTCCCTGTCCTGAGCTAATCGTTTCATCTCTACATACCTACATCCGTCTATAAAAGCCACAGTAGTTACAAGGGACGTAAAACCAATAACATTATTATTATTATTATTACTATTATTATCATCTTATTATTCAGGCACGAACAGGACCGGCGAGAATCAGATGGTGGCAATTTAAAGAGAAGGAAGAAGAAGTCATTAGACGTCTTACGCTGCTGCCGATTACAACTGTTGAAGAAAGCTGGACAAAAATGAAGAAAGCTGTTCACGAAGCCACGCATGCTATTCTTGGACTTACGAAGCCAGGAAGACGTCGGATTGATAAGGACACATGGCTTTGGAATGACGCAGTCAAAACCGCGGTACGCAATAAGAAACAGCTTTACCATGATTTTTTGGAAGACAAAACACCTTCTCGTTGGAATGCGTACAAAATAGCCCGCAGGAAAGCGAAGAAGACTGTTGCTGCGACAAACTTTGCTCGGTATACAGACCTCTACTCGAGCTGGACACACGCAAGGGAGAGAGGGGTATCTATCGCCTCGTCAAATCCAGGCACCATAAATCTCAAGATATCCAACGCTTCTATGGCATCAATGACGATAAGGGCGTTTTGCTCGTCGACTGGAAGAAGGCAAGAGAACGTTGGCAAAATTACTTCGAGAAGGTCTCAACAGAGGAATTCCAGCACAACCAGATACCTGTCACCACTACAGCTGTCGAAGGTCCTATCAAACCTATTGATATCATAGAGGTTGCAGGTGCCTTGAAACAAACGAAACCAGGGAAGGCAACTGGTCCAGATGACATCGCGGCGGAGCTGTGGTGCTTTCAGAAGTGGGATCCAGCATATTGGTTGGCAAGACTCTCCAACCAAATTGTCAAAGGAGGACGAACGCCACTTGATTGGCAACATAGCATCACGATACCCATCTTCAAAAAGAAGGGAAGTCCAGCCGAGTGTGCTAATTACAGACCAATTCGACTCCTCTGTCACACCATAAAGGTCTTCGAGCGCATTCTTGATAAGAGGATACGTGTGATCACACAGCTGACCAAAAACCAAGCTGGGTTTGTGAAAAATTGCAGCACAATAGATGCAATCCACGCCACACGGCTTTTAGTTGAAAAGCATCGTGAAAAGCCTTGCTTTCTTAGCGGATCCTTCCACGAGGCGGGACAAACGCTAAAGAAAAGAAGAAGAAGATTATGATCTTATTATTAGATTATTATTATTATTATTATTATTATTAATATTTTTCTATCATTAATTGAGTTGAGTGTTTCTTTTTAATCGCTTATTCCTCTGCCGTCGCAAGGACGGTGTCTGGGAGCTGAACACATTGTCTTCAGATACATCTGGGGATGGTGACAGGCCAATCGCCCAGATGACTGCTAACTTGGGTCTAATTAAGGACGTATAAGGGAAGGGATTTTGGAAAAGAAGTCGCCCGTGGACCTGTCAAAAGTTGCTAGGTTTTAATTGTTAAGAACGGAGATAAAAGATTTTGGTATAAACTTACAAATTCAGTTACAAATTTCAGTTGCGGCTAGTGGTAGCTCAATGTTCCTGAATTCTTGATACCGGACGCTATTATAAATGTAAGGTCTCAAATGAGTATATTTTAATTGAAAAATGCACTTAAAATTTCCTCCAAAATCAGCGGAACTCTACGTATATTCGCGACCTTAAACACGTACCCACTGGCGAACAAAGATTTCGGCTTGCGTTTCATCCTCAGCCCCTTACATGTGTTTCTCGTTCAGCAGGGGAGTGGTATTATGAGGGTAATGGGCTTTAAACAGGAACCACTCAAAGTTTCTATTCTCCAAGTAGCAATGGGAAAACGTGGCGGTCCAACACTCAAGTCTTTAACGTTCGATTCACTAAGGGGCCTAAGGGGAATCCCACGAGGGAACGGTCAGGACATCTGCTGTCGAGAGAAAGGAAGCCGACACGAGACCTTTCATTAATTACTTGGGCGAAACTTAGCGACGGGATTATGGGATGAAAGGCTAACGACTGGGTATTCCTTCACCGTCACGACTACAAGAATTATCTATACACTTATTGTTGTCATTTCCTTTGAGGGGCTTGTAGGCCTACATCGTGCTCATTTAGCTCCGTGTAATTGGGTGTGTGCAGAATTTTTGTCTGATAACCTGTGTTGTTGTGATGACTGTATTAATGTGTGTATTTGTAATTCAGGTCAGGATTGGGAAGAGGTGGCCGTGGCTTTCCGTTAGGAACCATCTCGACATATGCCTGGAGTAAAAGTGGCAATCGAACCTACTTCTTCTCAGTTTTGCCTCACGGGGCTGAGTGGACGCCCTTCCAGCACTCAGACAGAATTAAATTTCCTTGCAGAGCCGGGAATCTAACCCGACAGCCAAGAATGCTAGCCTCTACACCACGAGGTGGTCTATTATAGGCCTATACTGCAGGGCCGGATTTACCCAATGTTACGCTATAGGCACCTCTCCATTGAGCGCCCCTCCTCACTTGAGCCTCCCCCCCCCCCACCCGATTTTTATGATAAGGCATAGCCACTCGCATGAGGTAAGGTTCGGAAAAAAGGAATAACCAGATATATGGCTGACAGCATAAGTTTCGGCTTGAATTTTTACGCAGGGATACATAGTCAATTCAATAAAAAAAAAGCAGCTTGGAGTAAAACTACATGAAACAGTTTAACTTTTATGCAACCAAACACTTTATGAATACCCTTTCCAAAAATAATGTCTAGCCTTAATTCATACAACAAAAATGAAGAGTAGCTTCAAAAATAAAAACATAATTTACTGCTGTAACTGAATGAACTGCGTTAGACGAAATATAATTTAAAAAATAGTAGAACACACACTAATTTTAAAACGCATGAAGAGCAGTGGTACAAACGACATTTCAAATTGAACAAAGCGCATCTAAAATACAAATAAGGTCAACTGCATATCTTCCTACAATATCTTTTAGAGAAATTAAAGTGCAGATTAAAAACATGAATGAAGACATAACGGTGCCTGCCTCAAGCACAACGAGAACTACTTCAAAAGTTTCCTTCTTGCCTTCTTTTGGGCAAATTCATTAATTATGGCACTGCGGTTCAAGTTTATTGTCATATCTTTTCCAATCGCTAGGAGTGCAATAGAGTTTAACCTTCCTTCTTTAGTGACTGACCGCAAATAGTTCTTGACGCGATTCAGTACCGAAAATGATCTTTCTCCAGAACAATTGGTCACTGGAATGGTGAGAAGTATCCGTAAAGCAATGTTTACGTTCGGGTACATTTCGTGTAAATCTTTTCCATGAAGGAAAGTGCTGAGCTCAGAGGCTGACTTACCTTTAAACTCTGCAATTTTTAAACGTTCCATTAAATGCAAGCACACTTCAGCCAGTGCACTTTCTAAGTCATCCACATACTTTTCTGAGAACTCATCAGCGAATTATTTTATCATTGGTCTAACAGGATTTCTAGAAAATAAAATCTCTTATGGAGGACTTTGTAAGCCTCACTTCGCCTGTTAAGCTCAGCAATTAGTACACCTAGAATTACATAAAATACATTGACGTGAAAATTTTCTGAGCCCTCTGACGGTACATATTCTCCGTGCTTTGTCTCATAATTCCTAGTCTTTCGTTCCGGTCTTCTCTTTAGGTCGTAGGAATATTGAGCAATACCGCTTAATTCTTTGGCTTCTTTCTCAGACATCGAAATTATCTCTTAAACTTTGCACAAATTCCGCTAACGAAGCGTAACATTCTACCACAGTTCTCAAATTAGTGCTAACTTTTTGGAGCTTCTGGCTGACAGTATTAAAACTTTTTAGAATGGTACTCCAAAAAACAACTAGGAAAGCAGTTTATAATTGTAGGATATTGCTTAAGATGCCTTTGGCTTCACTTCGAGTGTTTACCTTTTGATTTCTGTCTTCGTGAGTACTCTCAAGAGCTGCCACGACGCCACACCAGCCTTCCCTCAGAGCTTTACAAGCGTCATATCGTGCCGACCACCGAGTTACTGACAGGATTTTTAGTACGCGCGCAATTAAGTTCTTTAAAATTTTCCATCGCTAGGTCGAAGCAGTAAAAAAGTTGTACAGTTCTTGAGCTGTTAAAAAATATCTTACAGATTCTGAACAAGATTCAGCGGCATGAGTTCCAACCAAATTTAGTGAATGGGGTGAGCAATGTGCATAGAGAGCTAAGGGATTCAAGGTCGCTATTCGAGCTTGCAACCCGGAATATTCACCGGACATATTACTTGCGTTATCGTAAGATTGGCCTCGAATATCCTCCACTTTCAAATCCAGATCTTCCAACTTAGCCTTTACTGCATCAAAAAGCTGCTCTGACTTGTGCCCGATGCTCTCCATAAAACCTAGAAACCTTTCTTTTGGTTCACCATTGGCCTTAACATTTTGTTTGTCCGCTGAGGCAAATTTAAATTTTTGTTGCTTTCTCCCCCTAAGGTGTCATTTGATTTAAATGTAGGCCTAGAATTGTCATTCTCTTTTTCATCAATTTTGGCTTGTTGGAGCTGAAAAGGAAAATCCCGTATTAATTAGAGCACTTCAAACATAGTAAATTTAAAAAGAACAACTTTTAATATACTCTGCAGGCACGGTACGGTTTCGAGGCCAGTCTCAGTTTTTACGTATGTTACTTTGTGCAACAGCGTATCAAGAAATCGCCTATTGGGAAAGGCCAACTTTGCGTAAAGTAATTCGTGTACGGTAGCTTACCTCAAGTTGCTGAACTCCATCGCAGTCAATGTCGTGAACCGCAGAGCAAGAACTGTTATAGTTATCCGAATTTGTCGTTGGAGGAGTAGGATTCACACGCCCACTAAACATCTCATTTATTTTCCGACATTTTGATAGTGTCACCTTGGCTTTCTTATCCTCTTCAGATCTGAGGACACGGTTTTGGTAACCAGACAACTTTTTGCTGCCCGTAGTTTAAAACATTTACTTGCAGATCACATCACAACAAAACAACACAAAGCAAGCTCGAACTCACACACAGCACAGGCAAGGGGGATGGGGCGCGGGGCACTTCGATGCTACTACAATGCAAGCAAACCCAGCTACCGCAACATCAGCGCGCGCAGCACAGCTCCGCTCGCCCGCATCCTCGCCCCTCTCACACTTGTCGGGACGAAAGAGCGTCGAGCGGCATAACGAAGAGCCAAGTGGAAGGGCATGCGACAAAGACACGATATTATTTCTAAATGTCTCTGCTCATTGCTCAATATTTATTTTAGCATATATAGACTACTACTATAATCCTAACTTAGCACATTTAAAGCCGTAGCAAAGAGGGCGCCTGACGGCGTTGCCCTTCGGGTCGCCTCCAGTAGAGATCATTGCCGGTTGCCTAACCGAAGGGGCGCCTTGCGGCGCCCCTAGGCACGTGCCTATTTTGCCTTACGGTAAATCCGGCCCTGATTACTTATCAAAACACTTATGGGGATGAAAAACTTGCGACTGGGTATCCCTTCACTGTTTTTTTTATAGTGTGGATGTCTGGGAGCTTGGCATCCCGTATCTCCTGAACGTATTTTGGCGGCGGTTCAGTCGTATGCTACTGCAGGTGATGACAATCACAATGTCTCGGACGAATCTAGCTTCACCAGCACAGAGGGGGACAATTTCTCCTTCCCACACTTCAAAGATACAGCGGAACTTTAATTGGACGTAAATAACATTGACTTAACGCCGCCGCTTAAACGTTAATGATCCTTGCCAAATGGTTGTATTTTCCCGTGCGTCGGTAGGAACCTACTTACCTTGGCACATTTCATGAACACATACGGTACGTTTTTGGGATGCTCCTTTACACATCACATCAGAGCTGTGGAGAGTAATTCAAGGAATATGCCGAATCAAAGGGTGAAACAAAGACGTACAGTATTTGCAGGACGGATTTGCCCAAGCACATTTGGAAATGAAATACTAACTCAGATGTTTTCCATGTGCCAAGTTTCATTAAGATCAGGGAGTTCACGTTTGATAGTCAGCCAACGTCGTGGTCATCAGCTCCGTATACTTGAGTGAATGTGGAACTTGTATGATAACCTGCGTTAGTAGTATAGTATGTGTGTTTATAATTGGGCTGGGATTGGGAAGAAGGTAACCGTGGCCGTAAGTAGAAGCTTGGAAACCATTTCAAAAAATGACTTAGTTATTAGTCGAACCCACACTGTACTCAGTTATCCTCACAAGACTGAGTGGACCCTGTTCTAGCCCTCAAACCAGAGCCAGGAATTGAACCCGGGACCTCTGGGATAAGAGCCAACAACGCTAACTAAGCCACCATGAGGGACTTGACTACGCCCGAGGTAGCTCTAGTGAGTCCATAAAATAGTGTACAGTAACGACACGTATACAGTGAAATGGCATACGTTTTGCAACATTCAGTTTATGATGGGGTCGTGAAGGAATGACCACCGATAAGACAGACATTATAGTCTTCAAACCAAGGAAATTAAGGTTGCTCAATTTTGTCACGACACCACAGAAGATGCGTGACAAGAAACACTGCATCCTGGCAACAAGGAAACATTCAACGCTGATAAGAATGCCTTGATTCATTTTCAATACCCTTTCTAGATTAAAGAACTGATACAGTATAGTAGCCTACATCAGCCAGCCGATTTGTCTTACGATTGAAGTTTGTTTGTTGCTTATTTTGGGGGCTGCGACATCGTGGTTATATAGCCCCGTGTATTTGGGCGTGTGTGGAATTTGTGTGATAACCTGATAACAAGAGGAATTACCAATTCCTCCGGCACAACATAACCGAACCCGTGATATTGAACCACTGATGCACATTGTATTGGCTCCTATTTGATTTTGTTGTTTATCTGTGCTTGCTGAAATTCCTCACTGCTTACAGCTTATTATAACATACTTTCTACACATAGCCGTTACATCGGACATATAAAAATAAATAAACAAACAAAATAATAACTAAATAAGCCGCTTTGTTTGGTTTAGGGGTTTTCTACTGATGTTTGACAACCTGGATCCAGGCAAACAGAAAGCGAACAAATTATAATTTCGACATTTTTGCGAATATCGCACTTTCTGTGCTTTAATTCCAAGGAAAGTAATTGATTGTTGTAGCTTTAAGGGGCGGAACAGCGAGATCATCTGGCCCTAAGGAAAGTAAAGACAAAACTCCACTTTATTTTCTTCTTTACTACAGGTTTCTTGAATCGGGTTTCATGTACAATCATAAGTAGCGACTAGAGTTCTTGGCTGTCGACCCGGAGATCCAGGTTCGATTCCCGGCTCTGCCAATGAATTTAATTCTGGTCTGAGGGCTGGGATGGGGACACTCAGCCTCGTGAGCCAAAACTGAGTAAGAGGCGAATTCGATTCCCACCTCAGACATCTTGGAAGTGGTTTTCAGTGAATTTCCACTTCTATTCCAGGCAAATGCCGGAGTGATTCCTAACTTAACACCATGGCCACTTCCTTCCCAATTCTCGCCTCAATTACAAATATAGTCTACCCATTACTACAGACACCACAATGGCACAAGTTATCCGACAAATTATATACACACACCCAAGTACACGGGACTATATGAACACGATGTCCAAGCCCCTCAAATGAAACAGCACTAAAAATCTGAAGTGTAAAGGCCATCTAGGGCTCCTATATGATTACCAAGGCAACTCGTATTTATCATCTAAATCTGAAGTGTAAAGGCCATCTAGGCCTCCTATATGGTTACCAAGGCAACAAGTGTTCATCATCTAGATCTGAAAAACATATCCATGATTCGATGTTTATCAATGTAACAATTTTTTTTCTGGTTGGTTGGTTCTTAAGTTTAGGGGCTGCGACAACGCGGTCATGTAGCCCCGTGTACTTTGGGTGTGTGTAGAATCTGTCTGATAACCGGTGTTAATTGTGATGACTGTATTAGTGTGTGTATCTGTTTTTTAATTTTAAGTACTGCAACTTATAATTTTTCAAATAGTTCCTACTTTTGCCGCCAAGCGCCACCGTCAACGACTACTAGGTCTAATTCAGAACTTAGCTACTAGACGCCACCGCAGTCAGCGCTTGGCAACGAACGTAGAAACCTAAGAGCGTTGTTTACATTCTTAACCTATCCAATTTAGCTTCACACAGGTGCAATTAGTGGAAGGATCTTTAACATGCCATAAATCTATGACATGGGACCGCCGGCTTTACTTCCCCTCCGAAGGAAGGCATACTGAGGGATTTTTAACGCTCTTAAAAAATCCGACGGCTTCGGCCGGGTTTGAACCCGCTATCTTGGGCATAGAAGCTCAGCATGCTACCAACTACGCCACCGAAGCCGCTAAGGTTTTTTTTTTTTTTTTTTTTTTTTTTATAGGAATGTTCTTTCTTTTCTTCTGCTCTTGGCGTAGTAGCTATCATCCTTTGATGTCATCGCGAAGGCCCGGGTTCGATTCCCGGCTTTGCCAGGAAATTTATTTCTGGTCTGAAGTGTATTATTATATTAAGGGGCCTTATTTAATCTTCTATATAAAGTTCAAAGTACAGGAAATTTAAAGGCACAGTGTGTGTGTGTGTGGGGGGGGGGGGGGGCTCACCGTGCGATTCTGCTATGATTTCACTAACCAACGGCAACCAAGCTCGCGTCCTGTCCCAGTAGCTTGGTTAACTTATGTTTCTCGTGGGGTGGATGATGATGATGATGATGATGATAATTGTTGTTTTGAGGGGCCTCACATCTAGGTTATCGGCCCCTAATGGTCTGGGCGATAGCAAAAATGACAATGAAATGGAAACCATAACGAAAATTAAGTTAGACTGAAAATACTGATAAAAAAAAGGAACTCGGATTGAAACGACTCACAAAAAGTAGAATGGAAATACTTACAAAAGGTAATTTAGAAGAAAAATACTCACGAAAGGGAGAGCTTGAAAAATACGCGCAAAAAGTAGTTTAGGTTCAAAATACTTACAAAATGCAATGGAGATTCTAATACTTACAAAATGCATTTGGAATTGAAAATACACAATGCAAGTTAGATTGAAAAAGGCCGGTTCAGATTCAAAATACTTACAAAATGCAATAGAGATTCTAAATACTCATAAAGTGCTATTGAAATTCAAAATACTTACAAAATGCAATTTAAATCGAAAATGCTCACAAAATGTACGGTAGATTCTAAATACAATTCAAAATACTGTACTGACAAAATGCAATTTTGATTGAAAATACTTACAAAATGAGGTTGAGATTCAAAATACAGTACCGTACTCACAAAATGTAATTTAAAGACACGGGGAGCCAATTCTTAAAAAAAGGGCGGGAATCGTATAGAGAAAATGAACTATAATGAAAAGAAAAAGAAGGCTGATCCCTAGAAGAATGAGGCATCAGGAAAGATGTGAGAAGGGCCAATTAAGGCGGGAAAGGAAGAGACTCCCTAGGCCTCAGATACCCTAATACCGTCGAGGTCGGAAGAGAATAAGTGTAAGCAATGTAAGCAAGTTAAATCAAACCAGCTGGGATCCCGTGGTCGCCAACCCACTTCCCACTAGATGTGAGCCCCTGGGGGGTCGTGAGGTGGTTAGCATTCACCGCAGAGATTCGGGTTCGATTTCCGGCTCTGCCAAGGAATTTAATTCTGATCTGAGGGCTAGAACGGTAAACACTCACTTTCCTAAGACAGAACTGAGAAGAGGCGAGTTCGATTCCCACCTCAACTATTTTAGAAGTGGTTTTTCACTTCTACTCCAGGCAAATCCGGGATGGTTCCTAACTTAAGGCCACAGACGCCTCTTTCCCAAATCATGCCTGAATTGAAAATACACACACTACTGCAGATACCACAAAACACAAGTTTCAGACAAATTCTACACCCACCCACATGGGGCTGAAATGTCCAAGCTCTAAAATGCTGTAGGTAAATACACGAGAACAACGCACGACGTGTGCCATCTTCCTCCCGGAAATTTATATGCCCCTCCAAAGATTATTTTTCAAAGAGTCACTGCATGCATTTAGTTAAATCCACTTTCCTGACTACGGCCCTTTGAAAGGTATGGTAACATTGGAAAAAACTAGTGAAACGTACGCAGCGATCAAAGGTCTTCTTCTTGAACTAGCAATGTTTGCTATCACTTGCACCGGTCTTCTCTCACTAATATTCCCTGTTCGGCCTTACGTGTAGGCTACATTGTTCAACTATTGTTCCCTTCTCAAGTTTTCCGGTTGGTAGGGTGTCTTTCATTTCAACAATTTGCTTCTCACGGTCTTGCATCTTAAGCACTCGGAAACCTCATTCTTTGAAGAGTTGGGGTTGCTATCTTGATTGATGGATAATGACTTGGATGGTATGTTCCTAATTCAAACTTAGACCTGCCATTTCATTATTGTTACACTGATGTACCAGTGGATGTACAATGTTTTATAAACGTGGGGCATTTAACGCTTTCAAATACCGTTTTATAATATTAAAATTTAGAAAAGAATAACTGTTTAATAAAGCTAGCAGATATTTCGGAGGGCATCCAGATCCTCACCGCACACGAAACACGTTCTCGTATTTCAATAATCATAGCCCTTCTCCCGTTCATGTAATGCGAGCCTGGAAGTCTTTGAAGCACTCAAGGTGAGCGAAATTTAATTCATTCTCTGTCAAGGACATATTCCTCCCGAGTTCTATGAGGTATGCGAGTGGCAGACTGCTGTCAAAGTCACATGCTAGCGCTTTGTTATCACTTTACAACCACATTCCTACCATAATAGTTGCTACGTTGCAATTACGTAATTGTCAGGACTTGGGCGAATGCTACACGGAAACACAATGGCCCTTTCTCCAAATGAATGCGGAGGAACCACCTGCGTCGGAAACGAAAACAAGACTACAGTTTTTGTAAGTCATACTATTCACAAAATATAGAGATAGGTTGTCCATGTTAATGTTGCAAGTGTGTCGCGTCGGTACGAAATGCGTACCATAATTTATAACTTTAACAAAAATACGTTGTTGATATAATTACATCCTATTTTGATAGTGAATAACACAGAAATAGCATGGAGCGTTACGTATTTAATACATTAGTAACCGATAATTTCTCAGAAAACATGGTTACTCGTAGAGAGTGACACATTTGGATTTCGCATTCATATTCAGACCTCCACGACGCTCACCACTCGCTTGTCCTCAGAATTGAGCTCATTTGAGTGCAGCTGCACTCGGTATGTGACCTTCCCCACCCAAACATATTTGATTATTACCAACATAACAAACATGCATTAGTCAAGAATCCATATAAATTCCCTAGACTATCTCATTAGGAAGGATTGTATTTTACTTTTGCATCAATATTTTCATAATAAATGAGATGATTTTGTTCATATTTGAGAAAGCATCCAATTTTATTCCTATTAACACCTTGATGTGTACAGAAAATTTGTGAAACAAATCTTACTTGTTGGTATGACTGTCATATTAATCTAATATGGCTGTCGTGGCAGAAAGTTGTTAGAATTTATTTTGGGCACCAGAATGTTAATGTAAATCGTGTTAATTAGGGGAATTACGTGTATATTATGAGTTCATATCCTGAAAGTACTCCTTCTTTTCGTTGGTGATAACAGTGTAGGTTGATTGTGCCGTCTTCATTATGAAAAACCGTGCGATTATATGAAATGTCAAGTTCCACAAGCTGGCTGATAGAAAGTTGATCAAAACACGGAAGTGAGTTGTATCTGCTCGTCTTTGTGTGGCTTTTGAAATGAAATGAGGATTTACTAATGTGGTAAGTAAAAAATAATATGTCACAGTTGCATGCAAAAGTTCATAATTCTGTAGCACAACCGCAACACGAATTTGGGCACACCCAGTTTATTAATTGGAGGCATATTTGTTCCGACTGTCGTTAACAATCCTCTGCTACATGCTATTCCATATTTCTGTATAAGTATAGATTACAAAAATAATAGATAAAAACTATTGGAATTATTTGTGCTGCTTATATAAACATTACCAAAGTGTTGTCAAGAATTGTTTTGACAGCCTACATGGTTCACAGATATTTTTGTTCCTTATGCTGAATTGGCAAATTTAATTTGGATTGAAGCTGCTGCCGAAACCCTCACATGACGTTTGTATTTCATAATCGTAAAATAGTAATAACCTATATAGGCTAATAAGTTAGGCTACTAATTACAGGTATCCTTTTTCTTGGTTTGGCCCTCTAAGCTCATGTAGGTTATGCAGCCTACATTTATTTTAAGCCTATTTTTCGTATTTGATGAATTAGCAGCTTATTATAAATACCAACGATCGATTAACTGTAATACTTGAGTGCTTTTATTTGACATAGCCTACATTTTTAACAATATTAACATGTACTCTAAGCCCACCACAAGCAGATGGTAGAGTTTGTTTTCCACAGAGTGTAGACACACGATCTACACACTGCCTTGCAATCCATTGAGATCAGGCTATGCCAGCGCTCTCGGCAACTAGCTTGGAGTATCCGAACCTTGTGGCAAGCGCTCTCCAACAGTATTTTATTTAGTTTTTTTATAAATCACGAAATTAACTTTTTTAAGCGTAATTATTTGTTATAAATGATGGAACACATACAGTAGTTATAAATAATGGTAGCCTATACATACAGTAACTTAGTGGTAGTACAGTAGGTAGGCCTGATTTGTGAAGCCTAGATATTTTGTTTTTTGGTTTGATGGTAGTATAAAGTAGGTTCAAGAATGGTGTGTGTAATGATTTCAGCTACTATAGATTAATGACTGTGTTAGGCACTGACTTTATAGTCTACGGTTTTATATATTTGTATGACGTTGTGAAACTACACTTTCGGTGTCACATATTAGGAGCTAGTAGTGCTCCCATCAACCTGATGCCTATCAATCCCAGTTGCTACTTGGAATGTACTAGCCTATGGGATTACCTTTTATAAACTAACTTTAGTGTCAGCTACGTTTTACAAATTATAAGAAAATAGTGAATATTGACTCACACTCTAAATATAATATAATTATATTAAGTTAGTTGAGAGGAACTGGTGTGGTTTAACCTTCGTGACATAAGTTAATTATAGGTGTCAAGCTGTGTTATCTGTAGATTTATGGGTAGGAGAATAAACAAAGAAATACATTTAAAAAAATCATTTTATTATGAGCCAGTATGGTAATTCGTCGGGAGTGGTGAACCAAGATCCTACACTTTCACTTGCCTAATATATATGATTTCATACCTTATTTGATATTCCAGGAGTCATTACCAATTGAAATTACTGTCCATTATCACTACTGCACAGGAAATATGTGCTAAATTATGTAATTATGTGACTTGAGTCGTTATTTATTGTTTATTCAATGACGGCAATTGTCATTGCTTGTCGTTGCTTATCTGGTACTGAAGGATGCACATTAGGAGTGTTCAATTGTTATCGAGACATCGTTTCATTGTTGCCAATGTATGGTACACAAAATACACGACACAGGTCATGCATAGCAAGAAACTATTGACTTCTGTCTGGCCAAAAATTACTGCTGCTACTAGGTTAGGCAATGTCTGGCCTAAAATTACTGCTTGCATTACAAGCAAGGGGTCTTAACATAGAAATACAACAAAGCGAACATATCTAGTGGAGAAAACGCAGTATAAAACAAACACCACACGGTACCGTATGCATGGGGTTGGCAACATTTTATTTGTGGGTATGTGGGCCAGATGGGATTTACTAAGAGCATATCAAAAGCACGGCCCCATACTTTTTAGACCTATGGACAGACATTTTTAATGAATGCCTAAAACAAGGAACAATTCGAAATATCTGGTGACATGCCACGCTGAAGCTGTTATATAAAGGTAAAGGAGATATGGAAGTGAGAATTAGCCATCTTTTAAGGTCCGTATTGACAATTTTAACTAATTTATTATGTTTTATACAGGTCCGCCAATCAATACATACAATAAAATGTGCCGATAAGCACTAGGAACGGTACATGTTTCGAACCTTACCAATGCGGTTCTTCATCAGCCGACTTATATTAGCACAGTATAATCAGACTAGAGTATTGACATATTATCATGCAAGTACACATAAAATCCCTCAATACATACATTAGAAGACAATTAAAAACATTTCTAACAAACACTCTTATTTAAAATCACTGTATTATGGGCTTATCAAGTTTCCCATGCTGAAGTGCTGTTTTTTATGCTGTAATGCGCAGTGAAGTGATTCATGTCTAAACAATTACAACAACTTTAAAAATACATTAACTTATAAAACTGCTGGTTCTTATAAAGTCATTAGTGACATTTATATTGGCTCCCATCCGCATTTGACAACGTTTTTATCCGCTCATAGAATTTCACTACACTTCGTCACGAAGAATTTATAGACAAGACAGAAGCCAACATAACTTAAATGTCACTAATGACTTTATAAGAACTAGCTGTTTTATAATGTATTTTTAAAGTTGTTATAATTGTTTAGACATGCATCACTTCACTGCGCATTACAGCATAAAAACAGCACTTCAGCATGGGAAACTTGATAATCCCATAATACAGTGATTTTAAATAAGAGTGTTTGTTAGAAATGTTTTTAATTGTCTTCTAATGTATGTATTGCGAGTTTTTATGTGTATGGTACAGGGTGGCGCACGAAATGTCATACACTGGAAATTGTTTATAGAATATTTAATATACAACATATGTAATAAAGAATAGCATTACAACATTCACTGAATTGTGCATGATTAGTCAGTATGCAGGACATGTTCAATATACCCACTTTCTCGGCGTACAACAGCTTCGAGGCGAACCTGCACGTTTGTGACCACTCTACGACTCAATGTCCTCACTCAACCCACGGAAGAAAGTCACAATGGCTTCTTGCAATTGCAGTACATTTTCTGGTTTCTGGCGGTAGATTGTCTCCTTCGAATATCCCCACAAGAAGAAGTCACAGGGATTAAGATCGAGGCTATGTGGTGGCCAGATTGAGCCGCTCTGAAAATGTTTGGGATATCGATGGGACATCACACGGGGCCCGAAATGTCCATGCAGGAAGTCCAGAACAACATTTGCTGTGTGCGGACGAGCTCCATCTTGCATGAACCGTTGCGTCTCTATTGGTAGTCGTGATGCAAAGAGTTGTGGAAGGAAGCTGTTTTTCAACATTTCCATGTAACGCGCACTTGAAAAAGATTGGCCCAATAATTCCATGACTGGAAATTGCAGCTCACACACTTTCAAGCTCATGCACAATGGGAGGCCATTCTTTCGCCCAAAACTGGATATTCCTTTTGTTCACAGCACCGTTGAGATAAAAACGGCCTCATCACTGAACCATGTGTTGTGCGGTACGGGATCACCTTCTGCAATAGCCCATGCAGCAAACTGTACTTGCCGTTGCTTGTCAAGCGCCGTTAGTTTATGACCTGTTGTCATTTTGTATGGGAATAGGTCAAGCTCAGACTGCAGTATTCTCTGAATTGACCAACGAGAGATGCCCAGCTGAACACAGGCAGTTCTGGTGGATTTGGAGGGGCTTCGTGCCACAGCCGCTCTCACAGCTGCAATATTGTCCGGTGAGAGGACTGGCTTGAGACGGGTTTGATTTCTCTCCAGTATATTGGCTTCTGTTTCAAATTGGCTGGCCAGTCTATCCACCGTCTGCCAGCAGGGAGCCCGCCAGGTACGGAAATGAACACGAAACCTTTCCTAAGACCGAGTTACACTCTTTGTGTCCGCATAAAACAACACTGTTTTCACCTTCTGTTCGCGCGTCAACCTCCCTTTGTCCGCCATGCTGTATAACTGGAAGCCGGTACGCATGCGCGACATGTGCTGCTGTCTGCGAATCACGCATGAAATAAGGTTTCTGTTCACGAAAGGACATGGTTGTGAGCCCAGATTTACACATTTCATAAACCATTTTCGATGTATGACATTTCGTGCGCCACCCTGTACTTGCATGATAATATGTCAATACTCTAGTCTTTGATTATACTGTGCTAATATAAGACGGCTGATGAAGAACCGCATTGGTAAGGTTCGAAACATGTACCGTTCCTAGTGCTTATCGGCACATTTTATTGTATGTATTGATGGACGGACCTGTATAAAACATAATAAATTAGAGATATGGAAGATCCAAATGCATACAGGGGCATAGCATTAGAATGTACAGCCCTCAAAATCCTAACGAGTCTTCTGAATAACCGACTATACCAAATGATAGAGAAATTCATCCCTGAAGAGCAATTCGGGTTCACCGAGGGCAAATCGACTTTACATGTTGTGAAATACCTTAAGGACGAAATCGAGGAAGTTTTGAAATACCCGAGAGGAAAGCTTCATGTGATTTTCGTGGATTACACCAAGGCATTTGACCTTTTAAATAGATCCATGATAATAAGAAAACTGGAAGGATTCATAGGGGAAAATTACATCACAAGAATTATTAGAGATATACTTGGCCGTAACTTGGTACAAATAGATGATAGTGTTGATCGATCCAGGCCACTAGAACAGAAAAATGGTGTGTTGCAGGGAGATCCACTTAGCCCACTTTTGTTCAATATAGCAACATCAGATATCATCAAATGCATCAAAGCAGACTTCAAAATACTGGCATATGTTGATGACATAGTTCTTATGTCACCCGAGATAACAAAACTTCAAGAAGTCTTTGACCAGCTGGAAAAGTGGGCCACCAAAAATGAACTGCAAATCAACGAAAAGAAAACCGTTGTAATGACATTCAGGAAAGGAGGTAAGTCAGCAACCAATGACAAGATCACATACAGAAATGAACCAATAACAACTGCCCCATACTTTAAATACTTAGGGATCACATTACAGATATATGGAAATGTCGTCACGATCATCATCGGCTTTAACTCGAATCCGAGTATACATGTCAAAGAAAGAATAACTGCTGCGACCTTAGCTATGATAAGTTTAAAAACTCTTTCACAGATCTCGCTAGTAACAGCAATGGAAATATTTAAATTGAAAATTACGCCCATCATAACATACGCCATGGAGTTAATTTGGGAGCACCTTACCAAAAGTAATCTAACACACTTAGATAAAGTAAAAGCAAAATTCCTAAAAAAGACAAGTACACCCGTTCGCGCCTGGTATATGTGCTGGCTAAGGGAAATTTTTTCATAGAAGATGCAACTACATCTACCCTCTATACATGTGTATCAGTGCTTGCTTATGGACCTTCAAAGAAAAAGGGAAGAAATATGGCTGGAGTTTTACACTACAGACACAATGTTAAACAGTGATTGGAAAAAGCCAGGATATGAACTAAGACACTTAATGACGTGTTTCGCTGTTCACGGTTTTCACCACCGGGTATGCAGCAGAGCAAACTATCATGAACCACAAAAATTACAGTGTATATGCAAATTGTGCGGAAGAAGCTGTGAGAGGTACCACGCAATGTTCTGCGGGAAAAGACTAGTGTTGCTGTCTAAATTCTGTCTCGATGTTGAGAAGTAATATGTTTTCTTTGCACATTGTGCGAATCTGTTCTCTATTATTATTTGTCCTATAAATCACACTCACAAAGGTCGACACACTGAAATTTCACTATATAAGTCGTGTTATAAAAAGGGGAAGGTTATAGACAGCGGAGCTACTAAGCACAATGCATACAGATTGAACTTTTGACAACAATTTCTTCAGTGCTTTATGAATTCATTTAAAAAGAAGTATTCTCTTGGCACTGTTCAGTAAGTGATATTTAGAGCACATTAGGTTGCAAAATTGCCGGCCCCGTGGTGTTTGGGGTATTGCACCTGCCTCTCACCCAGAGGCCCCGAGTTCGATCCTCAGCTTAATCAGGGATTTTTAAAACTGATGTGAGGGTGGGAATGGGATGAACTCAGCATCACGAGAACATGTGAGTAGTGATGTAAAATGCCCAGGTATTTATAAATCGGGGTAAATACCCAGGGTATATACTCGGGTAAATACCCAATTTGGGTAAATAACCGGGTATTTTAAAATTTTCATCAAAAATCCTGTGTCATGGTAAGTTGAACCATAAAAAAAGGGTAGCCTACCGCTATGCAAACTATTCTACAATAACTTTTTAGAAATGTAACAACATTAGATAGTCAATCAAATTAAATTTAATTAGAATTGGGACTTAAAACTGAATTAGAATTGGGAATTAGATCAGGAGATATAAACTAACAACTCCACTACACTGAAAAAGTTAGGTTAAGTAAGTAGTAGGCATCAAACAAATAATAGAAAATGGGAGGGAAGTACAGTGTGTTTGAAATCTGGGTAGGATGAGCAGAGCAGTGTTGCCAACCCATATGCTTGCTGGCATACATCTTCACCCATTTAGGACCCACATACTACAAAAACTCCCTCACATACATTTATATTATTTCGAGTATGATTTTAAAAATTAATATTTTTATATTTAAAATTGAATGAAAAATAACTTAAAGCACTTTTACTAAGCATTTTTTTCTTCAAATATCCGGACGTCCATTTTCCTTTTCTTTTAGTTTTGAAGGATCAATATTGTTCCTGATTTCAATTTAAGGCATGAAATACCTGTGTTTCAGTCCTTGTTTGTCCAACACTTCATCAACACATCAAAAAGTGTTGTACAAAGCTCAAAAAACTAAAAATACCCTCATTTTGGGTATCGAAATGACCACTGGGTATATACCCGGGTAATACCCAATTTATATATACCTTCCCACTGGGTATTTACCCGGCCCACATCACTACATGTGACAGTGAGGCAGCCAAGATTAATGGCCGAGGGGACCCGACGCACAATCTGCAGTGCTCGCTTGGTAGCCTAGGCGCTTCATGAACCGTGGTGCTACAGGATTTGGGGTTTTTTGATTGCAAAATTGGTATAGCCTACCACACACAATCATCGTCTGGGATGTCTTACATATTTCCATGAGAGCAGTGTGGGTGACCCTTTCCATACATCAATTCTCAATGCCTCTGATTCACTTGATTGTACAGTGAGAGCCTTCTCTATAGAACGGAACTTCGCCGGGGTTGTGTGATGGGCGAAGAGCGTTGAGTCAGCGCCAGATGACTGGCATTTGCCGATTCCACAAGAGCGGATCAGGAAGCCTCGGATGCTGTCATTGTATTTATTACATACGGAGCTGGCAAGATACCTTAGTTGAGATAAGTCTTGTGGTGAAGTACTGTAGCCTATCTCATATCTCGTGAACATGGTTAGGTATAGACCAAATCATCGAATTTTCCTAGTGGAAACTTATCTTCTCAAGAAGTCTTCCAGTAAATGTGTTCGTACGTTTCAGCACTGTGCGATTTTTACTTGTGGGGGAACCTCAAACAAGAGGTATACCGAAACAATCCGCATACTCTGGAGGCTCTTGAGAACTAAATAACTAAATTGATTTCAATTTAATTAATATAGATATTATTATTAACTTTATTGGCCACATTGGACCACTTGAGTCTTCCATGTACACTTTTTCTTTGAAGGTTGTATTGTTCGATTCTTCTTATGTGCCCAGTAAATTACTTCTTCATTCGTTCTGATTGCAGTGTTCTTAATTAGTCCGAAATCTCTGCAGGCCGTCTGTGCATCATTTCTGCTGAAAATTTGTGATTCTTAAGAAGGGTGGTAATTTTATTCTTGTTCTCTGCATCTGTAATTTCGAGTCCAACTGTTTTGAGATCCTCTTGAATTCCTTTGATTCAATGCCCTCCAGTCTTCTTTCCCAGATTTCTCATCACTAACAAGGGGAGGATACGATGCATGGGTCACCGATTCAGACCATCTTTAGTACATGTGTAGGGCACGACCAGGCGTATACCAGGTGCAAGTAGTAAGGTGCGCTTCTCAGCCGTTTCCGAGAAATTAATTGCAATTACAGCACGGCGACTATGTGCGTTGTACGCTAGCAAGGATCCAACGAGTGCGTGGTGCAGTGGTAAGAGCCCTGCTTCGTAAGCGCGGGATCGCTGGATGGAATCCCACCTGTGAGCCATTGCAGTGTGTGTTTTTTTTTTTTTTTTTTTTTTTTTTGTGACCATTGGCAATTTCCAACCAATACCCATAGCATGAGGCATTGCTTGAGAAGTACGGGGTGGTCTGTTGGTTCACAGACGTGCATTGAACGGAACAGACTGGGCCTTCAATGTAGAAATGTATACATATAATAGAATACACCTGACCGTCTATAATACCAATTTATTTGCAATGCCGATACTGTACATTATGTATTGTCAAACGATGATTTCAGAATCTCTTTTCCCGCTCACATAACACGTTGTTAAAATTGACTGCATAATAAACATTATTGACGACACCTACAGTTGTACAAATTGCCAATGTTTACAAAAGAAAAGAATAATTTTATTAATTCTGCCCATAAAAGAATAATTACGAATTTTTAACCCATAACATAAGGGTACGTGTCCCATCACATGTTTGGGGGGGGGCTGTAAAAAATTAACCAGGGGGTGTACAGAATGCCTCCGTGGCTAAAAACGTTCCTTATGGACCCCTTAACGTAACTAAAAAATAAAATCGCTTTTACCTCTATTTGCACAATACTTCCCTTAATACCCCGGACTATTGATTGTGGAGCGTCATTATGCTATGTGTGTAAATGGTGAGCTAATTAGGTTGATCAGATTATGAGAATTTAAAAAAGTATAAAATGTCTGTACTTGTAGGCCTATACCAATGTGTGCCTTAGGATCTGCATAACCTAGCCTATTTCAAAGTTTAAAAATATATTTATTCCCATCCTTAACCCGCGGTTACTTGCTGGGTGAGCATAACGTTATTCATATTGTTGCAACGTTATAAAACCTATTCTTTTGAACCTTCCTATACCTTTCAACTAGACTGTTAGAAAGGGGAGGAGCCGGTCATTTCTGTTATGTTTGTAAACAAAGATTCTCAGTCAAATATTAAACGCAACGGTGCACCCTTGGGTGAGCCGAGTGCTCAGTAGCGAGTAATAGTGTTAGTAATACTTCACGCATTGTAATAAGTGAAGTTTTGTTCTATGCTTATATTTAGTGTGAATTGATACAGAGCTGGGAGTAGTATAGTTCGCGATACCTTACACTACAAAATTCCTCTAGACACAAAATGGCAGCATGAAGTCATGCATATATGTTAAATTCTGTGTTAATAAGGCTTTAAATACTAACCTAACATGGTGATTACACCCCAGACCCCCAGTAATTCTTGTCCAGACAGTCGTCCAACCTAGTAGCGACCAATGGTTTGTCTCACCATGACTTTAGAAGAGTGCAATGCTACTTATCAATTAAATTCAACAATGAAAATCCACAGCCTGCTTCCAGTCTCCGACCGGGTCAGGAATGGAATGAATGAAGCCCCCATCTAGCGGCGAGGATATGAACTGTGCCGGCTGCCGAGGCCTGACGCACTCCTCTGGGGCAATGATTAAATGAATGACAGATGAAATGAAATGATAGTGGAGAGTGTTGCTGGAATGAAATATTGACAGGGAAAACCGGAGTACCCGGAGAAAAACCTGTCTGCCTCCGTTTTGTCCAGCACAGATCTCACATGGAGTGACCGGGATTTGAACCACGGACCCAGCGGTGAGAGGCCGGCGTGCTGCCGCCTAAGCCACGGAGGCTAAAATTCAACAATAAAAAATGTAATTTATGAACATTCGTAACTCGCCAATATCAACGTCCGTACATCATCCGTGACGTCCTCAACTACACTACACTAAAAATACCCCTAGACACGTAGGTATCGCGGTATATAAGTTGCTTGAACCAAATATTAATATACTTAAACTGTTGCTGGAGAATTTTACAAGTTTTAATGGCATCTACTGATCATCTGATACTTCTGTGTTTGGACGAAACAGCTGATGAAGTGGACTTTTTAACAATGAGAGGGATTGCAATGATACAGATAATAATAATAATATCGTATGGCCTCGGGTGCCAGGTGCAAGCTTTGTAATTTGACACCCAGAGGGTAGCTTGCATGTCGAATTTCGTTGTTCCTTGAATCACTATGAAAGTCAAGGAGGTTAGATATCTAAGCTCCTTGAACACTATAGCGCTTTCTAGTAGAGAAATGAGGAACTTTGTGTTGGCGGAAACTCCCGAGATTAATTTTGCCATTATCAACACGGCCTACTGAATTCAAATGGGTTCTTTGACATGCCAACATCGTATGACATGCGTGTCATATTTTTGCCGTCTTTCAAAAATCACTTACCACGGCCAGGAGCGAACCTGCAATCTTGGGGTTGATAGACCGACATGCTATCCACTCACCCACCGTGGCAAGCTAATGATACAGATGAGGTTTACGAAGATGATCATAACACTGAAACAAAAATTATCTGTATGTTATAAGTAGGGCCCGGATGTTGATGACATGTCATCTGTTTACTGAGCTGTCTAAAACAATGCTGAAGTACATAGAAACTCCGGACGGGCCATCCCGTCTTCAAATATGTCATTTTTATTTCGCATATTTTTGCATTTTTTCCTATTTTTCCATTTTAAGAGCATTTTTTAAAGTTTGGTAGATTTTTTGGTCTTATTTTAGAGAAATCGGCCTTTTGAGGTAATTTTTTTCCAATTTAGTCATGCCACAGCTTTATATGAGGGAGTTACGTTTCTCAGAGTTAAGATGAAGCTAGTAGCTGATACAAGATAATTTAAAATATTGAAATATTGATTCCATTTCCTTAACGAACCGGGTGGAAACTAGTCTTAGCAACAATTGCTGTGGGTATTGCATCAAAACTGTAAAAAATGCTGGACTAAAACGCTGGGTATAATACATTCTGTGAAATCTCAGACATTCTTTCTGGTGAAAACTACTGCATGGATGGGATTGAGGAGGATTTAGCAGCAATCGACCTCCCTCAGTTCAAGTACGCTCCGATCACATCAGTTGATCTTTAACGCAGCTTTTCGAGATATAAAAACTTGTTGGCTGATAGCCGCAGATCATTTTTACATTTGACAACATCAGAATGACATTCATAGTGCTGTGCAACTGACTAAAGTGAAATCTATTTTGATTGACTTTTCAGTTTGAGCTTAAGACAGGCGCGGATTCAAAGGGGGGGTCACGGGGGTCATGACCCCCCCCCCCTCCCCAAACGGAGACCAATTTTTTTTGCAAACTCAAAACACAATAACCAGACAAATAAAACTTAACGAATTTTCATTTTATTCAATACTGAAAATATCTTTATTGCAATTATTAAGTTCTGTTTCAATTGTACATATTTAGAACTTCATACCTGTTATATAAAAACGATTATTTATATAACAAAATCAACTCATCTATTTTGTTTACCAAACCTTGTGATTACCGAATCGATTTGTATAGAGATGGCACGATGAACGGAATGTGCAGCAAAGCACGGATAGGAATTTGGGGCATTTTTCGCACCAAAAAATTTTGCCGACGTCCAAACTGCAAGCTTGGTTGGCAATTTAAGCTGTGACTTTCTCCCTTTGTCGGTACCAAATCGAAGAGTAACGTACCTTGATACTTTTCTGGAAGCTCAATGTAAAAGTCGCAAAACACGCCGTTGCAATTTGTACGAATAGTTTTGGTGTGCTGAACGCATCAAATTTCTATCCATGTAGCTTGCAAAAAAATTGGTCTGGTTTTGTACGTTTGGTTATTTTGTGATTGCGTTTTTAGTGATACCATTTTTCTTAACAATTTCGATTCTCTGACCCCCTCCAAAGCCAAACTCTAGATCCGCGCCTGGCTTAAGATTTCATTTTTGAAATAATGCAGAGTTTATTATTATAAGAACATTTTCTCCATTTCATAGTGCAGTTTTCAAATTTTTGCAATATGGGTGGGTTTATTACTATAAGATCATTTTCTTCATTTTATAGTGCGTCTTTCGAATTTCTGGTCATTTATTACAATCATTTTTGAAAGTTTTAGTGCATTTTTTAAACTTTTTTACAGTATAAACATCCGGGCCCTAGTTATAAGGAAGAGAGGCAGTTTTGTAGATTGAAGGCAAAAGTCCATTTTTTTTACAAAAATGTAAACGGATTTTTGGATTAGGCCTAGGCCTTCATGGTTTTCATTTTTAATTCATACCTGCATACTCCTATCTCATATTTGTTCCAATATTTATGTATTCGTGTTCCTAAATAAATAACCATCTCAAATTGACTTATTAGAATACCTTCATCTTTACAGGGTCATATTATAGCCCATTAATGCTCACTAGTGAGTAACAGCGCAAGAAAAGGCATATCCAGTAATTCCGGGTTAATAAACAAAGACTGGATTCTGCACTTTTTCTTCCATGTTGGTGTTGCCATTACATCATAGGAAAATATCACTTTGCTTGTTTTTTTTTTTTAAATTCTTGCAGTATGCTGTATTTAGTTACGAACTGAAACAAAATTTGATTAGTTTGAAGTATCAGCCAAGGCTGATTAGGGTGTTGATTTTTAATTTTGAGTAACACATAAGGAGCCAGGATGCTCACTGTGGTCTCACACGTGCTTGTTCTACCTGTAGGTTTTTTTAATCAAATAAACTGTGCCTGAAAGTTGTTAATATAAAAAGGGACATTTTGCATCCCATTTTTAAGTTTTGTTGGGAACACAGGAACCAATCACTGAAAGAAGGATCAATCCCCATAATTACGGCATGTCTGGTCATCCTAGAGTTAAGTTAATAATAATACGGTAATTATAACTACTATGCAATCTTCATATACTGCCGTCTGGTATTTACATCCTGTAGATTCACTGTCACTTGGCATGTACATATGACTATTCTGAATCTCAAGATATGTGACAAAGTAATCAACCTGTCTACAAATGATCCAGCATCCTGTCTCAAACAATTTTTTTTTTTGGTATGTTTGACCACAGCATAACTTAGTGATAGGTTAATGTCTTGTCATACAGCCTCTTCTGGGTTAGAATGCAACTGATCCCTTTTCCAAAAACTTGCACCATATTCCAGTGACAGTAGCTTGCATTCTTGGCTATAACCCCTGAGCTCTGGGTTAGTTTTCCAGCTCTGCCAAGAAATTTAATTCTGGTCCGAGAGCTAGAACAGGGTATACTCGGCCTCTTGAGGCAAACTACCTAGAAGTGGTTTTCCGTGGTTTCAGACTTCTACTCCGGACTCCTAACATAAGGCCACCTGAATTACAAATACACACATTACTACAGACACCGCAATAACACAGGTTATCAGACACACAAAAGTAGGTAGATAAGATAAACACCATGTTGACTAAATATAACAAATCTCGGCCATTTTTCTAGGTTTCCGTGTCTTATGTGGGGTTTCGCCTACGAACACCAATCTGGCTGAGTTTTAATTCACTGGCCGTGAAATCCAATATACCGTCTACTGTAAATATAACGAAGTTTATTCACACGAATATTCATGGCTTGTCTGTCTTTGTCAATACAAATTACATTTTTTAAACCTTTAACAGTACATGTTTTGGGTCTAAATCAGACCCTTCATCAGCTGTTGGCCAATATCAGGAATTAAAAAAAAAAGAGCTTTCCAAATTACATGTGTAATTTTAAAATTTAATTACATAAAGAAATTTAAAAGTAGGGTTCAGTTTTTTTTTAAAAGTAAACGTCATGTACTAAATCATAATACACATGTAAAAACTTATTTCCCTTTTAATAAGGATGCACACATTAAAACCTCCCCTGTTTTCTTGATTTTTCAACCTCTAGCAGAATGGGGTCTGAGGACAAACCAATTATATTCAGTGTTTCTTTTTCATAAAATATTTATTTCCTTTGTCAGGGGTTAGATTAGATGCAAGTAAAATTATGTCAAGGGTGAACATAAGATATAGAAGTGAGAAATTATATTCAACTATCAGTAATGCTGCATATAAACTTTCATCTCCTAATATTTAGCAGGAAAATAAAGAAAAATGTGGCTAATACATAGGCGTATGTAATCCTATTTTCACTGTCCACTTGGCAGCATTAGAGGTGGGATGGTGCAGTGGTCAAGCTGCTTGAATTCCCGGTCAATGCATATGAGATTTTCGAAGTGAAATAACTTATCACATCGTGTAGTTCGGTTTCTACGTAAAGATAGAGGTCCTATGGCACATGATCGCAAGATTAATGCTACGGTAACATGAAACTATAAGCTTCTTTCTTAATATTAGAGGCAAGGAGAAATATGTTTTAAGCTAATTTAGTAACAAAATGTGTATTAATTCTTGGGTTGTATCTTTCTATAGGCTAACATATTAAGATGCCAATTACTAACTAAGATATCACCTGTGAACAAAAGTCAGTGTTTAAATAAACATAGATACTAGCGGCTGCGTTTGACATAGTTGGTAGCATGCATAGCTTCTATGCCGAAGGTCGTGGGTTCAAACCTGGCTGAAGTCGAAGGATTTTTTAAGAGAGTTAAAAATTCCTCAGTATGCCTTCCTTCGGAGGGATAGTAGAGCCGACGGTCCCATGTCATAGATTTATGGCATGTAAAAGAACCTTCCACTAATACACTTGTGTGAAATCTAAGACAAGTATTGGTTAGATTTGACTAACACCCTTGGGTTCCAACGCCCGTCGCCAGGAGCCGACTGCGGTGGCATCTAGTAACCAAGTTGTAGTTGTCGGTGGTGTTTGGTAGCAAAAGTAGGAACTACTTGAAAATTGAATGTCTGCAGTTCTTACTTGAATTAAAAACAGATAACACACATTAATACAGCCATCACAATTAACACCGGTTATCAGACAGATTCTACACACCCCCAAAGTACACGGGGCTACATTACTGCGTTGTCGCAGCCCCTAAACTGAGAAACCAACCAACATACTATGTAGAATCTGAGAAAAAGTAAATGATAAAAAATATTGATAGTTAAGTTGTTATTTCATGAAACCAAAAGGGGAATGCAGTGGCGTTTACATGAGAACTTGGAGGATCTGGACTATGCAGATGTCTCCTATGTTTTCCGGCTCAATGATATTCCGATAAATTGGATGAAAATTTAGAGACTTTCAGAAGTTTGCTACCAAGAAAGGGTTATGAATAAACTCAGAAAAAAATGTTAAAAAAGTAATACGAGTCAGTGTGGTAAAGCGAGGATTGACCTCTCGAAAGTGAGGATATAAGGTAGGGAGTTTATATGTTTTGATAATGTGATATCAAAGCGAGGTGACTCGGGCAAGGATTTGACGAGGCATAATAAGGTTAGATGAGTGTTGGTTCATCCAAGATTAATTATTATTATTACTGTGCTTACTAAATTTATGTGTCTTCATCTCTTAAGTCTGGTTTGATGTATGGGTGGGAAAAGTGGAAGAACTCGGAAGAGATCATACAGAAACTATAGGTATGTGTGAACAGGTGGTTGAAGTTTATTCAAGATATCACTGGTTAGAGACTAGGCCTACTGTATAGAGTAGGGAATTAAAAAAATGTCAAATTGGGCTGTGGAACACATGCCACATTGATTTGCATGAGATATTGAACAACATTTATTGTTCTTGCATTATCATGGTACAGCATCCAACTTGTTGCTTTCAAATGTGGGCTTTGTGCTTGATCCATTTATAGTTGTATGTGCTAGTATGACATGCTGATACACTATTTCTTGAATATTGAAAAACAATATGACCGTAACTTTCCCTGCAGAAGTCACCACTTTTGTTTTTTTAGTGAAAGTGACTATTTCACACAGAACTTTGCTGTTCTCAGGATCATAATGATGTTGCCAAGTTTCATCCACAATTATCACCTTTGAAAAAAACTTCTCATCTTCCTGTAACATCAACTTCAACTGTGAACATACCTTAACGCTAACGTCTTGTTTTTCGGGTATGGGTAGTCTCACATCCCACCACGCACGCACATGTCTCATTTGAAAATTTTCTGTTGCCAACTGGCAGGAGGCACCCAATGAAATGTGCATTATTTCTGATAGTGTTTATCATTGGTCCGTATTGACAATTCTAATTATACACACTAATATTTTTATTTACAATATTAGTGTGTATAATTAGTGTTTATAATGTTATTCAATGATCTTGTATGTCAATAGTGGCTGCTGTGTTAATGTTGACTTCTGCAAGAACAGTGACGAGCTCTAGGTCCACCTTCCTTTGACATTTTAAACCATCTTTTAGCTGTGCTATTGGGAAGAACAGACTCTTCATAAGCTGCCACCTGGCTGACAATTTCTTTGTATGAAAGCAAAATTTCAATGCAGCGTGTTGCCTCCATTGTTCCTGTTGGTGATTCTGAATATGTCTCAACTTGCATGACAGCGGTACTGAAGTCATATCAATGAGACTTTTACCATGTATACATTAAACATTAAGTTAACAATACAATAAAATTTGAATTAGTTCCTCTATAAATCTTGTGAATAAAAAATGATTCTTTATTGAACTGCCCTCATATATAAGATGAACAACTATAAATGGCTTAAAGTCACAAATTTCTCTTCTACCTTCGTGTCAGGGGTACCCTCTAAATTACACTGGACCAATATTGGGCCACTTGATGTGTATGTTGAAGAGCACTGGAGCCAACCAACTCTCTCCCCTAAGGCAAGTCATTGTTGTGCCCTCCATTTGCTTCCTTAGCCTTGAAATCTCCATTATTTTGTATCTTGAAGAATTCAACATTCTTGACAAATTTTTGGATTTTGCACAACAATATTCGATGGTTCACTGCGTTATGCCTCATCAGTCTATCAAGCAGCATCCTTTCAAAGATTTTAATAAGCTGGCACTGGAGACAAATTGGTTTGTAGCTTTTTGATTATTATGATCTTCAACTGATTTTAAAATGGCAATTGCACAAGCTTTCCTCCAAATCTTAGGTATCTGAAACATGTGTATGCAGTTATTGAACATCTCTACTGGTCACTCCTGTTCCTAAGTTTATTCTGTCTGCTCTACTCTGTCATCATCTAGGCATGAGGCTTTGCCAGATTTGATTCACTAACGGCGCTTTCCAGATATGTTAGAGTGAAATCATGAGTGAATTCTGATTTTGATATTCTGTTTTCTTTTCCCTTGGCAGTTTACTCTTAGATTTTACATTCTACCTCTAAATGTACTTCTGTCATTCATCAAAAGTTGGTCTTTCTGGTTAGCTGATACAGTTAAAAGACCTTCACTCCTAGTTGGGTCATTGTTCAGTTGATCTATGCAACACCAAGCTTTTTGGCTATTTAAGGGCACCTATTATTAGAAGCTTTCCGTTGGTCAATACAAGTGTGCTCAATTAGAATGGGTGGGGAATTACAATTAAATTCCTAATGCCTGAAATAAATTACATGAATTATTTATACACTTAATGAAACACTTCTCACATAATTGGATGACTAGTTTAGTTCGTCATCAGATCCTGTTCACTTGGGCTTAATTTAGGTTCAGTGGATATGTATATAACATAACAGTATTTACATTATGAAGTTACAGAAGTTTTAACCCTAGAACGGTTGGGTGGAAAATGTAACAAGAAAGGTCGGGCTAGGTCTGGTAGACCCAAAACCTAAACGTCCATAAAACTTATTAAAATTATTTATTTTTACAATATATTATGGAATGTTCTCAATAACTTAAGCTCAATTTTATATCCGTGCATTGTTTTATTAATAAAAAGAACTTAAAAGGAAAATAAGCTTAACATTTTAGCTGGAAAAAGTAATGTTTATAAAAAAAATCACGACAAATCAAGTCCACACTTAATATGTCAGTTTGATAATACTATTTTATGCAAATGAACTTATTTGTTGTCCAAATGCCTAAGAAAAAGGTCCAATATTTTAACCATTTACACTCGGGTGAAGTTCCTCAATTGTTAACGCAGTTTACACACAACATCTCCGCATGTGTCTATTTCCTCCCTAGACACTGTTGCTAGTGATGCAATTGTTAAAGTTTATATAATGATTTTTATTGTCTGTTCAATAATTATACAACGTACACTCCACAAAACCTAAAAGGAACTAATATATCACACGCAAAATCCACTAGTATGTTGGAACACAAACATTACATAAACGGTCGGGCTGGGTTTGAGAGACCCATGACTACTTTGCGATGGTTACAGACAAAGACTCGATGAAGCTTCCGGTTTACTGCTGCAGTGCATTCTGAAGAATGTTTCAGAAAGGTATAGGACACTCCAAACCTGTAGGTGCTGCGACCTTGTAGCTATTACAAAAATGCGTACTACTGGGTCCCACAGACCCAGCCCGACCGTTCTAGGATTAAACTTCGTAATGAGTCAGACTTTTTGGACAATTTTTTAAAATTCCGTTAATCTATTACACTTCTATAGTGTTGTTTTTTAAATACTTTTTATGTGTAGCCTATGTTTTATTAGACTGGGATGTGGGAGGGTCCATGTGAATGTATCCGGTGACAGTTATATTGTTTATTAGATGTAGTTCATTGTTTCATTAGACTGGGATGTGGGAGGGTCCATGTGAGTGTCTCTGGTGACAGTTACATTGATATTAGATATAGTTCATTGTTTCATTAGACTGGGGTGTGCGAGGGTCCATGTGAATGTGCCTGGTGACTGTTACCAGTTACATTGTTTCATTGACTGGGATGTGCGAGGATCCATGTGAGTGTGTCTGTTGACAGTTACCAGTTACTTTGTTTTTTAGATATAGTTCATTGTTTCATTAGACTGTGATGTGCGAGGGGCCATGTGAGTGTGCCTGGTGACAATTACCAGTTACATTGTTTCATTAGACTGGGATGTGTGAGGGTCCATGTGAGTGTGTCTGGTGACAGTTACATTGTTTATTAGATATAGTTCATTGTTTCACTAGACTGGGTTTTGCGAGGGTCCATGTGAGTGTGTCTGGTGACAGAGTACATTGTTTATTAGATATAGTTCATTGTTTCATTAGATTGGGATGTGCAAGGGTCCATGTGAGTGTGCCTGGTGACAGACTGTTTTAGTGGTAGTTGTTAGTAAAAGGTTAGTATTTTTGTTAGTAGAATTGCTCTATTACTTTATTCTGAAGGGGAGTAGCAGCCTTTCAGAATAAATCAATTCTCTGCCTATAGACTGTAAAGATATTGATAACCTTTAGTCAACTAATAGTTACACTGCGTTCTACTGCACGGCTGAATGCAACGGGAAACTGCAGCAATAATGCTATTCCCGAGGATATGCAACTCTCTATCCAAATCGCATGTGATGATGGCCTCCTCTCTTGTAAAATTCCAATCCGGAGGTAAACTAGTTCACCGTATGGATCTCCGAGTGGGGACTACTAGAGGGGGGGTTAACATCACAGAAGTGACAAAGAGAAAATCTGACATTCTACGGATCTGAGCGTGGAATGTTAGAAGTCTGCTAGGCAGTGGAAAGTTAGAAAACTTAGAAAGGGAAATGGATAGGTTGAGGTTGGATTTTGTTGGGATTAGTGAAATGCGCTGGCAGAAAGAACAGGCCTTTTGGTCATTGACACTAAAACAACGGCTATGCGGAGGTAGGTCTCATATTAAGTAGGAAACTTGGACAGTGGGTGGAATATTATGAGCAATATAGTGAACGGATTGTTGTAGCTAAAATCAATACAAAATCTACGTTCACCACAGTGGTACAAGTCTATATGCCTACCCGTTAAGTTGATGTTGCAAAGGTCTACGAAGAAATAGATGAGGTACGTCAAGGGTGATAAAAATGTTATAATAATGGGAGATTGGAATGCTGTTGTTGGAAAAGGAAGAGATGGGAAGATAGTAGGAGATTTCGGATTAGGTGAAAGGAATGATCAAGGAAGTAGGCTGATGGAGTTCTGCACCGAGCATGAGTTGGTTTCGCAATTCTGCACCAGAACACTGGTAGGGGCGACGTGATGCAGCCCGAATTGCCAGTCAACAATAGACTTATTAAAATACTCTTACAGTTATACTACTAGGGACATGAATGGTTCAAGGGCTTTAATACGTGGTTTTCAAGTTAATTTTGTGTGTTATTCAAAATGTAGGGAATGGAGAGCGTTGTCCAAAATATCAAGTTGACAGTGTTACCAGCAGGGTTTCAAAGTGCATGTAAAATTTGTTGCAATTAGAAGGAATGGTGTAGATTTGTGATAACGGGCCTAAATGCAGGGAGTGGAGTGGTCTGTCCGAAATTTAAAGTGGATAGTGTCACCCGCAGGGTTCCAAAGGGTAATTATACAAAATGTGGTTCAGATCGGTGAAACGGTGTAGATTTGTGCCAAAGGACCAAAATGCAGGGAATGGAGTGGTCTGTCCGAAATTTCAATCAGACAGTGTTACTCGTCGGGTTCCAAAGTGTAAGTATGTAAAATTTGGTTCAAATCGGTGAAACGGTGTAGATTTGTGCCAAAGGGCCTAAATGCAGGGAATGGAGTGGTCTGTCCGAAGTTTCATGCAAACAGTGTTACTTGCAGGGTTCCAAAGGGTAAGTATACAAATTTTGGTTCAGATCTGTGAAACAGTGTAGATTTGTGTCAAAGGGCCTAAATGCAGGGAATGGATTGGTCTGTCATAAATTTCATGTGGACATTGTTACTCGCAGGGTTCCAAAGGGTAAGTATACAAATTTTGGTTCTGATCGGTGAAATGGTGTAGATTTGTGTCAAAGGGCCTAAATGCAGGGAATGGAGTGGTTTGTCCGAAATTTCATGTAAACAGTGTTACTCGGAGGGTTCCAGAGGGTAAGTACAGGGTCCGGCAGCATAACTTTCTTTTTTTAAAACTTAAAAAATCCCATTGTATGAATCAGAAAATTTTTATTTTGTTTTACAATGTAGGCGCATACATGGAGTTTTGTTTAACTTAGTTTTGGAGATCAAATCAGGTAGTTGACGTCCCTCATTCTCCATACACTGAGAAATCCACTTTCTGGTGTTTGTCATGACTCTTGCCAGCAAATCAGGCGATATGTTGGTAAATTCTTCCTAGATGTTGGTCTTCAATTCTTGTAGGGTCCTTGGACGGTTCACATAAGCACTGGATTTAAAAATAAACATACATGGGTTGGTTTTTTATTTTTGGCACCAATGCTTCAGTGCCAAGTTGCAACGTTGGGCGCTGCCACTTTTACCAACGGTTGCTGCCCTGCATCCCCTCCCTCAGAGCACATGACCTCACCCGTCCTCACCACCGCTCGTGCGCAGTCGCGCCTGTTAGATGAGTAGTGTGAGACCAGCGCTCGCGAAAGACAGTCGCAATGTTTTCCAAGCAGGAGCAGAGAACGTGGATAAAAATTCAGTGTGCTAGGGGTCGCAGTGCTAAGCAGTGTCACCGAGGATTGCAGGAAGCGTGAGTTACAGCTGCGTTACCGTTCAGAACGGTAGCAAGATGGGTTGCAGCCTTTCGAGATGGGCGCGAACGTGTGGAGCACATGCCTTGATCTGGTCACCCACCAGTAAGTGATGACAATGTACAGATGGTGTCCGCGTTAGTAGAGGTGGATCGGAACGTAACGATTCGTCAATTAGAGCAAGATACTGGACTGGCGCATTCAACTGTCCTCCACATCCTGAAGGACTTACTGAAAATGAGGAAGATTGTGTCCTAATGGGTTCCGCATGACTTAACCGACATGCACAAATGGCTGCAATATGACGCTTGTCGTACGCACTTGCAGCGTTATGAGCGCGAAGGAGGGGCCTTCTTACGGCGTATCATAACCATTGACGAGACGTGGGCCAGATCTTATGAGCCACAGTTAAATCGCCAATCGAACGAGTGGCGGCACCATGGATCACCACGGAAACAAACAGTTCGACCAACCCCCACCAATGTGAAGGTAATGTTGATTCTTGCCTATGATTGGGATGGTGTGATCATTCACCATGCTGTTCCCCGAGGGCAAACCGTTAATGCGGCGTCCTATTGTTTGTTTCTGCAAGACCATCTCCGAGGAGCTCTGAGAAGGAAACGGCGCCACCACATGGTTACACCGCCCATCGTTCTGCATGACAATGCTAGGGCACACACAGCAGGCGTTGTGTCGGCATTATTGGATCGCTGGGGCTGGGAGGTCCTCCATCACCCCCCATATTCTCCCGACATCAGTCCCTCCGACTATGATCTCATCCCGAAGATGAAGATAACAATGCGCAGGGAGCGCTTCCGTACCATTGAAGACGTTAAGCAGGCTGCTGAGCGCTCTCTTCGTACCATGAATAGATTGGGCAGTGCCAACGGATCCAACGACTTCCGCATCGCTGGGAACACGTTGTACACAACGGTGGTGACTACATCGAGGGCCTGTGAAACATGGAACCATCTAAGTGAGTTATTAATCCAGTTATAACTAAGGTGCCAAAACTAAAAAACCAATCCATGTAGAAAAAAATCACAAGGGGACAAATATGGAGAGCGGGGGCCGGCCACTCCAAATCGCCCCTAAGTGAGATGAGGTGCTCCGGGAAGTGTTCCCTCAATATAGCCATCGTTGCTCTTGAAGTGTGTGCCGTTGCATCGCTTTGTTGTAACCAAATGTCCCCCAAGTCCAACTCATCCACCCATACGGAAAAAAATCCTGTAACATGTTTACATACCTGTCCGAATTCACTGTAACTGTGACTGAGTTTTCCTCAAAGAACCAGGGACCAATAATTCCAGCTGAGGACAGTGCACACCAAACTGTGACTTTAGGTGAATGCAAAGGCCTTTGGTGCAGTTCTCGGGGATTGGTGGCAGCCCAGTAGCGCATGTTTTGTTTGGTAACGGATCCACACAATTGAAAATGGGCTTCCATCACTAAAAAAGAAAACAGCGTCTTCAGGAACGACTTCGAGAAGAACCAAACACGTGTTCCGCCGACAATTTAAGTCACGTTCAGAAAGTTCCTGCGCACTCGCCATCTTGTTGGGATGGAAATTAACATCCGCATTAAGAATTCTCTTCACAGTCCGATCGGAAAGTCCAAGGGGAGACGCATGTTTGCGTACAGAACACTATTGTGATCGCAACACTGAAGCTCTCACTGTCTTACTGTTCTCAGGTGATCGAATAGGCCGAGGGACTCCAGTTCTTCGCCCTGTCACACTTCCAGTTCGTCTGAACGTACGTAGCAATTGATTTCCGGCCCGGGACAGGGGCCAACGGGGCCAAATTAAAACGCCTTCGAAAGGCGCGCTGGGTTGCGATCACAGAACATCCGCTCGAAAAGTAGGCCTCATCGGCAAAAGCACGCTCTTCCCTGATCCAACGTATGATGGCGACTGAACTGTGTCGGGACAAAACTATATAGTACCACCTCACGAACGAGACCACTAGCGCTCCGCTACGACATCAAAAGACTGAATGGCGCCCATTTAAAGAAAGGAAGTTATGCTGCCGGACCCTGTATACAAATTTTGGTTCAGATCGGTGAATTGGTGTAGATTTGTGCCATAGGGCCTAAATGCAGGGGATGGAGTGGTCTGTCCGAAATTTAAAGTTGCCAGTGTTACCCCCAGGGTTCCAAAGGGTAAGTATACAAATTTTGGTTCAGATCGGTGAAACAGTGAACGTATCACTAACCATAACGCCACCGCACGTGGATAAAGCTGTTCGGGAGCGCTTGTTCTCCCAACTTACTGAACAAAAATCAATCTTTAAGGTTATCTGATAGGTGTAGCCTAATGCTACATAGCCTAAACTATTCCTCTTGAATCTGGCTATCATACAAAAAGAATTTTTCGAATCCGATTGGTAGTTCCAGAGATTAGCGCATTTAAACAAACAAAAAAAAACTCTTCAGCTTTAATATATTAGTACCGTATAGATTATACTTGTGGAAAAGTGTATATTAGATAAACATGCTGATCCATAGGGACTTGCATCATAGAACATGGAAGAAGTATCTGTCTAAACCAACCAAACAATTTAGCATGATAAAGCAATGGTCAAGCTGATTGTCTCTAACGAAAGTCCGAGATTTTCAAGGTGCAAGGTCGCATCTAGTGGTTCAGATTCCACATAAAAAGGTGTGAGGGGAAGAGCCACATAAAATATCATCTTGCTTTTTACTAATAGCTGAACATGCCTCAATGACGGTCACGTAACACTATAGACTTCCTTCCTTCCACTCTGTGCACAGAGCATACAATAGTCCTTTGCTCAGATCAGGTTTCTCTGTTCAGCACTGGGTGGTTGGTTCAGTATTTATATAATTACTGGAATACGGATAGTTAAAACATTATCCAATAAATATACCATATGTAGGGAGATGGAGAAAGGTTTACCGTATTTTGAGCATACAGACAAAAGTCTAATACGCATTTTTAATGTTAATAGTTTTTTTAAATTTGGCTAGTCTGTTTGAAAATGTTGAGTAGGGGAATAGGTAGATTGATTTATTTTGTCTGGCAAGATTAGGGCCATTGGGCCGTTTTTTTTGACCATGTTCCAAGACTATGCTCGTGTGAGAGGCGGTGAAAGTGAGAATACAGGTAAGCTGGAGTGGAAGTTGAGAGTATTTGTTGAAGGCATAAGGAATGGAGGTCGTGGCATTGATTTAAACGTAACCAAGTAAGTTGCTCATAAGTGAGGGTGACATGGTCATAATACCGTAAATTGTATATGTAGCGTACACAGACGTTTTGTGCATATTGGAGTTTGTTTTTAAGAGTAACAGTCAGATCTTTGTATATCACATCGCAGTCATCAAAATGAGGCAATATTAGGGAGGAAACAACCTATTCTTTTAATACACGAGAGAAAATATTCCAGAATCTTCTAGGTGAATTCAATGCGGAAAATACTTTCCTGGAAACATTGCAGACGAGCTCCGTCCAAGAAAGATGTTCATCTATAATAACGCCTAGATCTGTAACTGATACTCGGAATTCAATTGGGTAATCACACAAGTGTAATTTTGGTAAAGTGGGTTCATTTTTTAATTTTAGGAGGATTTTCGGGTGGGAGCTTATGATTGCTTGAGTTTTAGCCTCATTGAGTCATAGTCCATGTGAGTGAGTCCAGTTACAGATTTCAGTTAAGTCTTCATTAAAGGTACCGATTGCTTCCGATAGTTTTTCTGGTGCTGAATGCAGGTAGGAACTGAAAAAGTCATGGACCCACGGTAGAACATTTTATCATCATTATTCCTTGTTCTCACTAGGTTATAATCAGGGTCCGGATAATTATGTGCTTAACTTTTCAGAAATATGTATTTATTTATGTGCTGAAAAGTGGAAAATATGTGATTAAGTTTCCAAAGTATGTTCTTAAATTTGTATCATATTTATGTCCTCCAGTTACTCGAAATATAGTTAAAACGTCTAGCTGCTTGAATAAATCACAATCCTGACTACATTACAAAATTTCCGCTTAATAGGCCGTGGCTTGCCTCACTTTCCGAATCCTACAATACTTACTGCAGATGCGTGATACAAAATCATGTATGTGCTGTTTTTGAAAATCATTCTAAAGATCAGAAGAAAAGGTCACTTCAAAACTTTGCAAGCACTCTTGTCAATTCTCACATGTTTCGTAGACCACTATAATTTCAAGTAAACTTGCCTGTCAAGGTAAGGACTATTGGAGGCTTTAATAAGACAGTTGACTCCAGCCCATCTGCTATACTTCATGACCGGGGAATTCCTGTCTTGAAATACAATACAGAGACAACAGTGCATTCACGAAATATTTAAACACTTAACTATCCGGGCCTCAGTTATACGGTACGATATTCCAGGTGACCTGATTTTCCCTGAGTAGTCCCAGATTCTATGCATTTTTTACAATTGAGTTTTCCCGATGTCTTGAAGAGTTATGTCCAGGATGCTAAACTATGATGGTATTTGAAAATATTGAAATATGTTTACTTTTGCAGAATTGCCTTGATATGTATACTTTCTCAATCTCTGTTTCAACTAGTGTACTTTTCGAGCATATAAAACTACAAAAAAGTTTACTATTAATTTCTACATACTGTACATACATTCATACATACATACATTAATTTTCATTTGAGACCGTTTTGCCTTTAAGCGTTCAGTGTAGCTGTTTGTGAACAAGTCACCTTCATGATCCCCAATTAGCAGTTAGCACTGCAGCCTCTTCTGCTTCCACAGCTCACTTTGAAATCGTTCAACATTGAATCTAACCATCATCTCCTGGGTCTACCACAGCTTCTTTACAACAGAACTCATTAACCTCATAGGTAATCTCTCCTTCCCCATTCTCTTCACATGACCCCACCATCTGAGTCGGCTCATACGAACAGCTTCATCTAGTGTGTTCATTTCTAACTTGGCCTTTATCTCTTAACTACGAGTACCTTCCTGCCATTGCTCCCGTCTATTTTTTCCTCTACCTTATTTCCTGAATCTAATTTCTCACTGTGAAATTTTCGTTTACATGTTTCCAATTCTCTGCAAACTAATTCCTCCATCCCCATCTCATTGTTTCAATTAGTGGTCTTGGTTTTTATTTTTCAGAATCTTGGATCACTAACCGTAGCTAGTCTATGATTAGGGGGCGTGATGGTTCAGCAGGCATGTTGCTTGCTTCCCACCGAAGCAAAATAAATATCCGACTCCCAGTTTAAATTTGGGGTCATCGAGGTGAAATGTCACATTGGTGGTTCGGATTCCACATTAAAAAGGAGACCCATGGCATATGATTGCAAGATTAATGGTCACGTAAAACAACAAACATCCTTCATTTTCCCTCCCCTTCCTTGGACTATGATATTCAATTGTGATGGATTTCTTATGGTACATTGGGATATACTTATTTACTTCTGACCTCACACCCTCATTTACTGAACAGTCTTTTAATGCCTCGTGAGTCACAAGGCTTTTGCTAATCTTGAAATGGCTTGAGGCCAACTTGAGCTATTTATAGAGGCTGAAGAGTTGGAAATGGAAAGAAACAGTCCTAAATAGTTGAATTACTTGTTATTTTAATCCCTGCCATTATGTGCTAATTTTCTGTTTATATATTAGAAGTACAGTAATCCATTAGTGAAATGTACATATTGTCTCAAATTTTCTCTAATAAAAGCAAAAACGCAGCATTTACAGAAGTGCTGTAGACTAACGGAACAAAAATAAATTCTTATGAAACGTTTAACACCAGTCGCGGTGACTGAGAACACTAATGTGCTATCTCATGCCTCGCTGGCATCGGGAGAGCATGGGTTCGAATCGCACCTTGGCTGTCCTGAAAATGTTTTCTGTGGTCTTCCATTTTCACCAGGCAAATACCGAGACGATTCTTTTACACAGGTACACGGCTGAATTCCTTCCTAAATCCCTTCCTGGCCCTTCCTTAAATAGACCCAGGTTAGCAGTCGCCTGGGCGATCGGCCTGTCACCATCCCCAGTTGTATGAAAATGAAAATCCACAGCCTGCTTCCAGTCTCCGACCGGGTCAGGAATGGAATGAATGAAGCCCCCATCTAGCGGCGAGGATACGGACTGTGCCGGCTGCCGAGGCCTGACGCACTCCTCTGGGGCAATGATTAAATGAATGACAGATGAAATGAAATGATAGTGGAGAGTGTTGCTGGAATGAAATTTTGACAGGGAAAACCGGAGTCCCCGGAGAAAAACCTGTCTACCTCTGTTTTGTCCTGCACAGATCTCACATGGAGTGACCGGGATTTGAACCACGGATCCAGCGGTGAGAGGCCGGCGTGCTGCCGCCTAAGCCACGGAGGCTTCCCCCCAGTTGTATCTGCTGATAAAATGTATTCAGCTCCGTGACACCATCCTTGCAACGGTAGAGGAATGATCCCACGCAGAGTTCGTGGATGAAGCCGAGATGGAAGGATAAGTGATAAAGAAAAAATGAAACTTTTGACACGTTAAAAGTTTCATAAAGACCGTATGTAACTTCTTATAAGCGGTTTTGGTGGCATAGTTTGTAGCATGCTGAGCTTTTATGCCCAAGATCGCGGGTTCAAACCCGGCCGAAGTCATCGGATTTTTTAAGAGCGTTAAAAATCCCTCAGTATGCCTTCCTTCGGAGGGGAAGTAAAGCCGGCGGTCCCATGTCATAGATTTATGGCATGTTAAAGAACCTTCCACTAATTACACCTGTGTGAAGCTAAATTATATATAGGTTAAACATTTAACTAACGTTCTTAGGTTCCTACGTTCGTCGTCAGGAACCGACTGCGGTGGCATCTGGTAACTAAGTTCTGAACTAGTTGGTCGTTGATGGTGGCATTTGGCGGCAAAAGTAGGAACTACTGGGAAAAATTGATTGTCTGCAGTCCTTACTTGAATTAAAACAGATACACACAGATACATCACAATTATCACCGGTTATCAGACAGATTCTACACACACCCAAAGTACACGGGGCTACATGACCGTGTTGTCGCAGCCCCTAAACTAAGAAACCAACCTACTAACTTCTTATAGTACATAAGTGTTCCATAATATCCACCGATCTTAATTTAAAAATAAGTGAACAGGATCTGATGATATTCACCTGGCGAACATGTCATCCAATTAATTCCCCCCCATTTTTTGAGAAGTGTGTTTATAAGTGTATAAATAATTCATGTAATATCTCTTTTATGTATTTGGGGTTACCATAATTGTAACTCTCAACTAAATCTTATTGGGCACAGTCGTGTTGACGGCTGAAAGGTAATTCTGTTAATAATACGGTACCAATAAATGCAGTTGTGTATTTAAACATCAGCAGTTTAAAATAGATGGCATGGACATCTGCAGCTCTCAGGACTTAGTTTAGAATGCAAACATCCTTTCATGAGGTTGGTTAGTTATTGTTGTTTTAAGTAAGGGGTGGAACTATGAGGTCATCTGTGCCAACTTTCATGAGGTTAAGGGAGCACATAAGCCTTTACAGACACTGCCATAAAACCAGTTTTTTTTTGTCGTGTGGCCTAAAAAAACAACAAAAACAGTGTTGTCATATCACTCCATTAGCATGTTTTTTTAAATTTAATTTTTTTGTTTGGACAAACTCACTTGGAGCCATCAGATCATGCAAATCTTTTATTAAAATAATTGGGAAGAAATTTCACCAAGGGGGAAGGTACACCTTTCACATGACTATTTCCACTGAGTAAAAACAAAATATATATCTCATAAACTATCTGTTGGAATGAATAAAAATTGGTAGGATTATTAAACACAGTTCACTCATTATTATTCACAGGATATATATTGTAATATGCTTTCAGTCATGCATTATTTTACCACCAAACTTTCAGCTATTTTTTGGACGGCTGGACAGCGTTTACATGATAAGTTCCCCAAAATTTAAAACTTTTACATGAATGTTCTTTTGAACTGTTGACAACATTCTAGGCTACAGCATTCACTAAAATTATTGACATACACATTTAGGAAATATTTTTTTAAAACAGTTTTACTAACTTCATTTTTTAATGTTTTTTTTTGTGAAAAATATTTTTTAAAGTGGAAAGTATAAATGATACACTTAATGTTTTAGTGTATGTTGTTCATATCAGTACAAAGCACAATAATGCAAATTTTCATTAAGATATCTTGAATAGTCTTTGAGTTATCATGTAAATGCTGAGTGAAAATGAAGTTTTCGGGAAACGAACTTCAAACTTACCTAAGGGTAGAATTTGGATCAAAAAGCCCCTGCTGCATAAACTAAGCCCTCCTTCTGGTTGGTTTTTGCTGCTGCTTCTACTCTAAGCCTTCTTTTGTAGCTTCATGTGCACGTTATTTCCTACCGAACCCGTTTGTCATCCTCTTCATGAAGAATCTTAATACAAAATTCCCTAACCTTTAGCCCTAGATTCTCCATCACTTGAATCCTAGCCATCATCCCATCATTGAATGTCACTATGGCATCATTAACTGCAATCTCAACAGTTCTTCTCCCAGCAAATCCAGTTTTTGGACATATTTTCCAAATTTTGGAGTTGAGCGATTAGTTATTATTTTGAGTGTAACCACCGACAGATCTCCTTAGCAACTCTGTCTGAACAAGATTTTTTAATGTTGGCTTTATTGACATTACCTCCACACACACAACACAGACATTCTTCAAGTTTATGAAACATGATCTGGAAACCTTTCTTGCTGAAGCATTACTACGAACTTGGTTAGGAGAATCATGTGCTTGTGCTTTGTTTCCAATGTTTGTGTATTTGTTTCCATGGAACCCCGCCTTTTTAGGCCTATATATAACCTTACGTCTCGCCAGTAACCTAGTAACGACAACACTTACAATCAATTATGCATGCACAAATGTAACTTCTTTCACACCAAAACAATTTCAATATTTGCACTCGCGGTAAAAGTAAACAAAGATAAACAATAGAAAATCGAAAGTTCAGTTCCTCAAAGAGTAAAAGAACTTCAATGTCTTCCATGGAAACAAGAGAAGAAGCGAGAAAATAAAGGAATAAACATAGCAGTAGGTGACACACTATGAGGGTGAGGTTGTCGGAAATTTAAAGAGTCAACTTAGGCGACAGCCACTTACATTTAGGGGCATATCTCAGGAAGTATTGAAGATATCTTCAATTTTCTATCGCCAAATGAATGATAAACGACTATTCATTCAATTAAATCATTAAAAACAATTTGCAATTTTTTGGCCCTGAATGGTGTACCTCCCCCCTTGGATAGAAGTTATTAATGGTACCCCATTCCATGGAGTTGTAACATATGTTAACGAAACCTGACCATTATATGCTTTAAAACAAGATGCAAGTCTATTTGCCATTGCAGCTTGCATGTTCTGAAAACTATAGAAAATTTAGAATCCAATTTTTAGTGTTGTCTTAGTAATTTATATGAATAGGTTGCTCCCAGGTCAGTCTAAATGCTAAGGGGACCTTGTAGGTAATGAATATCTTATTTAATTCAATGCTAAAATTTAACGTACTGTAGTTAGGTACATCCTGTAGATAAAATAGCCATTAGACCTCTCGTCAACCCTCGGTTGGTCCGCCACTCCGGTTGATCGGACCAGGCTCGAGCTGAACTTGTCCCGACTCGTAGTGGTGACTTACTACCCGTCGCGCCGTTGTTGTTTACAGGTACTTGTTGTTATCGCTTGTCTGTTTTCGGGCTCCGTCATCTCTCGTATCGTTTCTGTCATACGTGGTTTGTACAGTAAGTACTGCACTCTGATGTTTTTTGTGCTTACTGTTTGTTGGTTTTATGACATTGTTCTTCTGTGTTCATTACAGTACTGTTGAGTATTTTGTTTACTGTACATTGTCTGTACTGTACAGTTTTGTGCGTTTTTTCAATATGTCAGGAGTGAAACTTAAACATGTTACTCTTTCACGTTACTCTTAAGTTTTCAATTAAGTTAGCAGTGCTACGAAGACTGAACAAAGGGGAAATCGTCAAAAAAATTGCCAAGGAACTCAGTGTAGGTGTTACAACAGTAAAAGACTGGATAAGAAATCGGAAAGACATTGAATCATATACAGTGACGATAGATGGTGAAAACGCTCTTAAGAATTGCAAAACATTGAAAGAGCCTAATATGGAACTGCTTGACAACGCATTGTGGATGTCGTTCTACCAACAAAGAAGGAAAGGAACCCCGATATCCTGAGATTAGAGATTGTTTATTTTAATGTAGATCCGTATTTTTCTGTAATTTCTGATATTCAACCTTTTTTGCGTTCCGACCAAACCGTCAGACCCAAAGGTGACGGATTACAGGGGTTGTACTGTATCTTATAAAAATCATGGATTATATGTTGAACAATACCATGCAGATTTAATACATTATCACTGATGAGGTTTGAGCTTTAAAATAAATAACAATATGAATCATTTCTTTATAATAAAATCTGAATTTTCAGTGCTTGTCACAAACAGAACCGGTTTAAGACAGGGTGATGCTCTGTCCCCTCTTCTCTTCAACATTGCTCTCGAAAAAGTTAGCAGATCACTAAAATTTGTTTCGGACAGTATCATAAAGTGCCTGCATATGCAGATATTGTACTCGTAGGAAGACATGAGATTGATATAAGGAAATTGTTTGTTGAACTTGAGGAGATAGCTTCAAAATTAGGCCTTAGAATTGAAAATGAAAATCCACAGCCTGCTTCCAGTCGACCGACTGGGTCAGGAATGGAATGAATTAAGCCCCGATCTAGCGGCGAGGATATGAACTGTGCTTGCTGCCGAAGCCTGTCGCATGCCTCTGATAGGCCATAGAATTAATGACCAAAAAACTCAGTACATGGTAATGAAGAGGATACTGCCCAAGAACAAATTAGGGAGATGCAAAAACAGGCAGCCAAAGTCTGACTACTAATATAATTTGAAAAAACTAAGTTCATGACAAACATCACCGATGCCCCCAAAAGTATCACAATTCATGACAGTTCAGTATGTAAAACAAATTCCTTTAAATACTTAGGAGAGTGGATAATGAATGACTCACCGGAAAAGACAGCAATAGAAACACGTATGCATAAATTACAAAGGTGTTTTCATATGACAAAAGATATATATATATATATATAATTTAAAAAAACTTATGCTGGAACACTAAATTAAGGCATTATCAAACAGTGGTCAGACCTGAAATTCTGTATGCAGCAGAAACACTTAAATTAACAAGATTTGGTGATTTAGACTAATTAGAGAAGACTGAAAGACGAATTCTGAGAAAGATACTGGGAGCTAAACTAAATAATAACGCAGAATATAGGTTACGACCAAATAGAAATTTATATTTGAAATGTGAAAAATTAACTGATGTAATGAGAAAGAGAAGATTACAGTTTTTTGGGCACATCTATAGAATGGAAAATAGTAGATCTTCAACTTACTGACTAGTTACAAATCCAAATCCACATGATTCATTGAAATTGACGAAGATTTGACAAACGCCAAAATTCAGACAGACACAATAGCAAACAGATCACTCTTCAGAGAAGCTATTCAAAAGGCAAAATTTCAAGAAAGGAAGAAACAAACCACTGGCAGAAAGTGGACTCAAGAGGAGAAAAATCGTCACTCTAGAAGGATGAAAGAAATTTGGAAACAACGGAAATTGAATACAATGGACAATAGCCAACGTTGATTCATCATATCCTCCAAATGGGTTATTCGAAAGAAGAAGAAGAAGAAGAATATTAACGTGTTTGGGATTCGGTTACCTCTTCTTATTGGCAAGGTCGATAACCTAGATGTTAGGCCCCTTAAAACAACAACAACAACAACAACATCTTATTGGCAAGCATAGTTTTGAGCGGGTTGAACATTTCAAATTCTTAGAAGTCTTGATTGATGAACAGAATCATAGACAAGTGGAAATTAAAGTTAGAATACAGAATGCTAACAAAGTTTTTATTGGGATCCAAATTTTTGACGAGAAATGCAAAACTGAAAATATACAATACCATCATTAGGCCAGTTCTAACTTATGGTGCAGGATCATGAAGTTTAACAAAAGCACCAGTTGCAGTTTTTCAAAAATAAAGTGTATAGTAAAATTTTTGGACCATTTTTTGACCCTGCGTCTCAAAGCTGGATAAAAAGATCAAATCAAGATATACACTCACTATCACAGTAATCACCAATACTCAACATCATTAACTCCAAAAGATTTCAATGGGCTGGTCATTTACATAGGATGGGAGATGGTAGGATGGTCTTACAAATCTTTAAAAGAGGAAACAAAAGGAAAAAGGCCAGTAGGAAGACCACGAAGTTCCTGGAAAAATGAAAATCTCCAAACTTTATAGACATCTGAATGTGGACAACTGGCAAGAACTCGCCCAAAATAGAGTTCAGTGGAGGCATTTTGTGAGATCGGCGCGGGATCTTTGTGTCCCATAGAAGTCTTCTGAGTGAGTGAGTGTCACTCAAGTATTTTCACTTCTATGCAACAGATTTTCATAAATATGCTCTACTTTTATTATTTATGTATGAAGAGTAAGTTTTGTAAATTTCATTCAAGCTCTTAATTTCTCAAGTACCATGTACCTAAAATTGAAAAAAAAAAAAAAAGAAACCACTTTTATGATAACTTCCATTTAAAAGTTACACAAATAACAATTCACTGTTACCTTCATTTAGAACAACCTGCCCCATAATTTGGATAATTTGCATCATCTGTATCTTCTCTCTTCCTTTTAGTGTTCCTCTGATCCTTTCTGGGGGGCGTGGTGGCTCAGCGGTCTAGCTGAATGCCTCTCACCAAGGTGGTCCGGGTTCGATTCCCGGTCAATGCTTGTGAGATTTTCGAAGTGAAATGCCATGTCCTGTGGTTCGGAATCCACGTAAAAAGGAGGTCCCGTGGCTCATGATCTCGTGATTAACCGTCACATTAAACTACAAGCTTCCTCTGATCCTTTCTGGCATCTTCACATACGTAACTTTGGCTCTTTTTTCCAGCCTCGATCAGTCGTCATTTATTTATCTCAACGAGGGCTGCTTGTGTATTGGCACACCTGCTTACAGCCTAATAGCTTTAAAGTTTCCTCCTTAGAGGATACTCTTAAGCACAAACCTGCATCATAAACAGCAAATGTCATTGTTTCCAATCCTATTTACAGAATTGAAACATTAGGTTGAATTCAGCACGTGTACACAATGCTATTTCAACTCAAACTTTCTATCCAGAGAATAAACAAATCAGCTATACACATATAGTACTGCCAATATGTACAGAAATATTTCATTTATGAGAAATTTGCTTCTGTGACACTGCATTGAAGAAATACATGTCTTGGCATGTCTAAAAGGGGTCCGGCCCCGTAGTGTTGGGGTGGCGCGTCTGACTCTCTCTCGGAGGCCCCGGGTTTAATTCCCGGATCCGTTAGGGATTTTAGAAACTGCCGTGAGGGCTGGAACTCAGTCTCATGATGACAATCGAGTAGCTGTCTGACAGTGAGGCAGCACCCCGGTCATGGAGATAAGATTAATGGCTGAGGGGACCCGATGCGCTCACCACGCGTCGCCCCACAATCTGCAGGCCAATTGGCAGGGCAGCGGTCGCTTGGCAGGCCTAGGCTCTTCATGGGCTGTAACGCCACAGGGGTATGGTTAAAAGAGAGTGTGACCTCCCACGTGCACTCTGAGTGAAAATATTTTATATTTAAAAATATAATAGTCTGATTTTCATGAAATAAACTTAGATTTGTTCACAAAATATGTGTGTGTAATTGGCTAGACAATAAATATATTCACAGGATTGATTGCTCTAGGCTATAAGGTCCCTTTAATATGCCCAACTAAGTTGGACAGGAGTAACATTATGTACTGAATCTTACTTAATATTGAAATGCTAGAAGCTAATATCAGTGTTGCCTAATTAATCAATTGATGGAATTGCATTTCAGTTCAATATGAGTATGCCTAATTAGATTGGGCAGGGAATAACAATTATCCTGCAAGAAATATTGCATGTGTTATTTATGCATTTATTAACACAGTTTGTAAACAAATGGGGACATGTTTTGTTTGTCAAGTGAACATCATCAGATACTGTTCACTTAGGCTTAATTAGATTCTTGATATAAGTTACCTCTTTTCAGTCGGTCAACACAATGTAATCCCGATTACTGGGACTTGCAAATTATAACCTGAAAAAAATTACATGTGATTAAAATATAGGATTTTGCCTGTTAGATAGTCAGCACTGAGGCTGGTTGAATCCTCAAAAAGTGCCGCCACAGGTTAGGTCGGTAGATACCCACAAAAACCTAAAGCAGCACTATAATGAGGCATACTAGGCAAGGTGAGCTTGACATTGCTTTCCTCACAGAGTCAGAACAATAGCACCAGCCCTATGAGTAGAACCTTTCACAGTGCACACAGGCACTCTCTGTACCCTTAAGGCCACACATACCTGAAAGCTCCATATAATCACAGCCATGAGAGTGGGACTGAGATATCTGTGGAAAGTCACATTTTAGACTAGCCTGTGCCGACATACAAATGTAAATGTACTGCATTCATCAAGAGATGGTAAACACATGTTTGATTAAAATATTACACATGTAATTTTTTACAGGTTATTTTTCGCATGTCTCACTAATTGGGATGGCATTGTAATGACTGACTGAAAAGTGTAATATCCATTATCAATAAGGCAACACTGAAGATATTGCTTCAAAGCTATCTATTAATTAGGTTCGGCTGCATGAAACCAGTCAAAAGACTGGAGACTCAAACACAAGCACTCATTTACAATGAGGGGTAACGTTCTCACTTGCTGAGCCCCAGGTTGCAGGTTCGAAACCTGGCGCAGTCAGCTGGCATTTGAGGGTGCGCAAATGCGAGGGAGCCGTGTCAGTGCATTTACTGGCACGTTAAAGATCCCCTTCGGGGCAAAATTCCGGCACCCCGGCGTCTCTAAAAGCCAGGGTAGTTAAAAGGGACGTAAAACCAATAACATTATTATTATTATTATTTTCATTTACAATGACTAAGGGGAAGATAGTGATTGTTACAGGTCAGTCAGTTTCATGTTTTATATGCAAGATTTTGGAAGGAATTATGGATTGTTATGTAACTGATTGCTTAATAAACATAGCCTAGGATGTTTAATGGAATCAATTTTCTGGTTATCAGCAAGATCGAGGCTTTGGATAAAAGGGGTTAGGTTGACTGCATGGCTATTGATCTATTAATCCATGACTTTTGATATTTCTTATTAAAGAAGATAGGGATTAGGTTCGGACAAGAGAATAATGTGATGGACGAGAGCTTTCTTGGAGGATAGCAAAGGGTTTTTATTGGAGAATCATTATGAGAACAAATTAGGATTTGATTATGATCCAAAACTGTAGAATTAGAAATGATGTGGAGATAAATGCTAATAAATGTCAAGCAGTTGGGTTTGTAAATAAAAGGAATCAAATTTCTGATGATTATTTGTCTGTTTTGTGAGGATTGTAGGTATGAATTGCTGTGGGAGGGGGTACTTTTCATTGGGGGGAAGCACAAAGGGGCACAAAGATGGCATAAAATTCACTGCACATGGTTGTGCTGGTGTTTAAAGGTGCTGGTAAGGAGAGTAGTAAGACCTCAGCTGGATTATGCTGAGGTGTGTGGGATCCATATCAGTCATACATACTTGATAAATGAGTTGGAGGGAAGGCTGCCAGATATGTAGTGGGGGACCACAGGTAAACAAGCAGTATGATGTGATTCAGAATCTGGGTTGGGAAAGTGTGGCTGACAGATGTTCTAAAGCAAGGTTAGGGGGTATGTTTTTAGCTTATAAGGAAGAGAAGCCATGGGTATGGTGGGGGTATATAGGGGTTGATTTGATTATTCTTGTAAAGTTAAACTAGGTCAATGGTATAGTAATTGGGGCAAGTATTCCTTTGTGGGGAGAAGGGAAATAAAATATAACCATTTACCAGAGGACATTTTCAGCCCTATGTTAAGAATTTAAGAAGCTAGTCTGGCAATGTAGACTAAAGGAGTTGTTTTTATTAGATTGGTGGGTAGCAGTGTGTTTGTGTGTAGGAGGGAAGGGGTTAACTCGTATTTTATTATTTTAAAATTACAGTACCGGTAATTATTTGTTTCTGCAAAGAAATCATGTCTTTCATTATCTATTGTGTATATATTTTAAATTGTAGTTTTTAAAACCAAAATATTATCACAGACTACTTAATAAAAATTAATTAAAGAAGTGATAAAACCCTGTAAGGATCAACGGAGACCTAAAGAGCATCACCAAGTGTGATTGCCCTGCGTCAAGCCCACAATAAGATTGGGACCTCGACAATGCAATAATAGGGACATTCCCAGTAAAATCCAAAATAATAATGATAAATTCCCCCACCCCCTTACAAATGTAAGTAGTAAAACCGGATGACCCAGAGTAAGAGATTTAGTGCTCCCCCAACAGGTACATTTGAAATATAGGAATATACATCACAAAGTTCACCATTTGGTACAACATGTGGCTTTGGTATGCTCCACTTTTCAGATGTTAACTTAAATATTGCCGGAACAGGCAATCCCCTGTAGTAATCGATAGATTGATAAATGAGGATAATCACGATATATTAATTGCTGGGGCAAGGTAAACAAAGAAAATATAGGGCATGGGCAAGTGGAGATACTAATTGCAGTATTCTGGTGGGACTAGAAATGGGATACATAGGGAGGAAAGAGAATTTTTGAGGGAGATTACTAGGGTGCCGATTGTTACATATGACCAATCGCCACAAAGCAATCCTACCGTTGATGATGCAATGTGTAGAATGCTGGACTCTTAGGGCAAGGGAGGAGTGTATCATGCAGTTGAGATGGGGATACTAAAGATGATGTTCAGTTATTTACTTGTCAACAGATTAGAAATGAAATCATCCAACCCAAGATGCAGTCTGACAGTAGAGGGAGAAGTGTGTTTTAGGTGCCTCACTGTCTTCTGTTCTCGTTGAACTTAGGGGGTGTTTTATGTTCTGTACTTTGAAGATAAACTGCAAATAGCATCAACAGATTTATAAATTTCATAACTTTTCACCTATATTGGTTTTCCCACTTGTCATAGTTGTATGATGGAGAACAAAATAGACCATTAAAAAAATAAAACAAACCCCAGGGTACAACAGCCCATGAAGTGCCTTGTCCTATCAAGCGACCACTGCTCAGGCATTTGGCCTACAGATTGCAGGGTGATGCAAGGTTAGCCTATCCGGTCCCCTAGGCCATTAATCTTGTTTTTTTTGACTGGGGCGCTGCCTCACTGAGTGCATCCCGTTCCAACCCTCACATCAGTTTCTAAAATCCCTGACGGTGCTGGTAATCAAACCCGTGGCCTCCAGGTGAGAGGCAGGTGCGCTACCTCAACACCATGGGGCCGACAAAGACCATTCAGCTGAATTTATTCATTGGATTGTTACTGTGATTGTGAGTGGCTTGCTTCAGCTAGTGATGTTATGTATACTGCTGTTTGTTCTACTTTCAGACAACTGTAGCGGGCAATATTTGGTTCATGACATTTTGCAATTTTGTTTGTTTGCAGGTATGCTGACAAAGAGGTGAAGATGGGTGGCAGATGACCTAACGTTTCCCCTTCCATCTCCACTATGAGTGGCCTTGCTCCATCACCGCTCGTAGGAGCCACAGAGAAACGTGCAGAAACCACATTCATTAAACGTCAGAAGCTAACAGCTTGTCATAACAATGTTCCTCCTGTTCACGGCCGTAGTAGTCCAGCCTTACACGTTCGTACTCGACTTAGCAATCATCAGCGTAATCTCAGTCTAGACTTCAGGTAAGATACTCTGAACATTCACTCACCTTGGCAGGTAGGAGGATTTCATTCATAGCCTTAGGCTATTCATTTTTAATTTTTTGTTTGCAATCTGGTGGCAAGATCTACAATCATCTTAAGTAATTTGGCATAAAGCAAATTGAGCTTTTTAGGAAGCCTTCTACAAAATTTAGTGATAATTTACCTCTTTTATGTATATTTTAAAACTGTAGGAACTACGTTTCAACTATCAGAATTTTCCTCGGGATCTTGGTTAAAAATAAAGTTACTTGCATATGAAACATAATGATGTTGGCTGCAGTTTTCCTTTCTTTTGGGGCACTCTTATGGCAGTAAATGGTAACTAATAAATGCAGCCGAACTGACATTCCAAAAAAATTGTCAAAATCAAAAATACGCCGGAGTGCTGGATATAAAGATATATGTGTGCATGCATAAGAAAAGGGACCACTTCTCGGTCAACAGTTCACGAAATAATTGGAAAAAACCACTCTGAGTAAAATGTTGAATTTTCGTTTTTAATGTCTTATCTAATGTCATCTACTCACTGCATGAATTTAAGAGCCCTCTGACAATAATCACTGCTAAAACATGAGGTTTATTTAATATTAAGAGAAGGGACCATTTTTTGCATTGTAGCGAAAAAAAAATTGTAGTTAAGCCATTTGGTAAATTTTGAAAAAATTATCTGTCCTCTGCAATGGTAATGTTACGTCCTTTAATTTGAGCTCAGGCGCGACTCACTACGATTATTGGTTCGGGATATATCAGATGGTTTCCCTAGCAATTGATTCAAAGGTACAGTCGTGTTCAAATAAAATGGGTGAAATAGAATTCTTACAGCCCGGTTCACCAACTAAAGATACACCGCCGCTTGGGTACTCTGCTTGCCCGATGTTTGTCATAAATAAAATTCTTATTTAATAACAATAATAAGTGATCATCCTGAATCGACCAATTAAAGATACCCCTTCCCGCTCAGGCATACATCTCCTTCACCTCTGTCGGAATACCTATCTACCTACCTATACACAGATCATAATCAAATAATTAATTAGTTACATAATAATAAAAAATGTGCACTTGTGCCCTTCGACACAAATCTGAAAATTAAAATAAATAGGTCACGTCAAAGATGGCGTTACACCCTTTAATTTTTATCCTCCCAGGACTTTGTACAATTATTGGTTCGCGAGATATTTGTAAAATTTTTAGTTCCTTTGGCAAAATCTGAAAAAGAAAAAAAAAAAGGATAAATAAGATATTCGCTAAAAAAATCTACATAAGAATACTGGTGAACATGAAAATGTAAACACCAGCATAACTTCCAAATAGTTTAGTAGTTATTTGTGTCATAGGGTAACCAAATTTTTAAACAGTTCTACTGAAAAGTTATGAAATCTTATGTTGTAACATTACGTGCTAATTTAAGGCCTTAATTTCTTGCGGAGTCATTCAATTCAATTACATGATATTAGTTACATATTATGGAAGGGGCAGATGACCTGGTAGTTCCGCCCCTTAAAACAACAACTAACATGACACAACAGTACCTTTATCTCAATACCCTTCATGTAGTCCCTTATCTTATGCACGCACACATATTATGGCTGGCAAAGTATGTATGTTCGTGAGGTTCCAGACACACCCAAGTGCACGGCGCTATATGACCATGATGTCTCAAAAGTTCCTAAGTGAATCATCAACTCTGTTGGTGAACAACTATTATTTCAAGATTGGCCTTGTGTTCTCATTATTATTCAAACAGGACTCGGGACTTGTTATATATTGAATAACCGGTAGTGTAGGATATTAGACAGTGTTGTACTCTATTGGTTCATTTTGTAATAATGCCCTTTCAATTAAAGTTTTACGTTGGGCACCATGTAACACTCAAAGCCAGTGCATTGAAATTAGCCAACCTCCAAAGTCTTTCCTAGCAAGGAAACTTTTGTTTGCTATTTAAATAAAAAATGCTAAGTCATATCTTTTAGTTTTCACATTAATCAATGACTTTTGGGATATCATGCCATACCACATTAGTTTCAGATGCTGATATTTCTTACACTATGAGGATAATTTTATGTTAACTTTTGCCCAAAGGTTTGACTGTTCTTCTTCATTGTTTTGATGTTGATGAGAATTTTCTTTTGCAGATCTATGGGCATATTGTTGCCTCCTGTGTCACAGGTTACTACTGCAACTACTCTAACAATGCATCATCGAAACCGCAGCCTGGATTCTGCCCTCCAGCGTATTCCCGAAGTGGATATAACACCGAGTCCCGAGTGTGAGCCGAGTGAAAGAATCCCTGGTGCTTCGAAAATTTCCACCGTTGTGGACGATTCACAGAATGAGCCTGGATCTCAGACGAAAACCTCCACCGTGAAGGGCCGTGATCGAGAAGAAATCACGAGTCTAGGTTCGGATGACTCTGGAATTATATGTGGCTCGGACAGTGGTTCGGGCAGTGATGGAAACACGGCCACTAGAGAGTCGAGTGTTGAGCAGTTGCATAGCATCAATCAGAGTCATGAGAGCTTAGACTCAACGAAACTGTGCAATGGTCACCGTACGAGAGAGGATTCGGGCATGGAGGTTGAAGACTTGGTTAGTTTACCCATACCTTTAGGTGAAAATCAACTCATAGAAATTAGCATTGCGAATGAAGACAGTTGTAGTGACTCGAAGTGCAGCCACAGTGTCGAACAAACTGGTGCTTCCACTTTGGTAACTGAAAATCAGTCCTTCCCAGTATTGCCTTCTTCCTCTCCTATGGCCCTCTGTTGTGGTGGCAGTGGCGGTGCAGACTCTCGGAGATTGGACAAGGATGTAACGCAGATCAAGGGTGCCAAAGGTTTTCTTCTCAGACTTTTTGAAAGTAAATTATTTGATATGTCGATGGCCATAACCTACCTTTTCAACTCAAAAGAACCAGGAGTGCAAAGTTATATAGGTGAGTGTTTCAAGTCTTCTGTTCTTTGGTGAAAGTTTGATTAATTCACCTGCTACTTATGTTTTTTTTAGGAATGATTTGGGTATTATATGATTATTGACACAGAGGTGGCTTTAGGCTTTGTGGACAGAAGCAAAATCCTACCTGTGAAATGTTTCTGTATTTGTGTGGAATGGCAGCTGCTCTGCCCATGTTCGTGTTACCTCTTGCTGGTGGGCATAGCATGGAAGCTTTGGAACTATGGAATGTGTCTGCTGCAAGTATGAGTCGAAGTGTGTGTCTGATGTAACAAGCATGAATTGTTATAATCCAATAAGCATCGTAACTCTAAATAATGTAAACCGATTACATAAACATGTATTCTTTAAAATATAAGATTGAATTAAATTGGTTAGGGGATAACTATTTATCACACTAATGTAGAAAAAATAGCATGGTTTAATCAATGTTCCTTTTTTGTTTTGTTTTTAATGGGGCACACATTTTTATGTTTTGAAGTGAGATATATAGAGATATCTCTAGTGTGCTTGTGCCATCTCTTGATAAATGCAGTATTTTTTTATTTGTTCGCAGAGGCTAGAGAAATGTGGCTTTTTTCGATATCTCAATCTCATTCATGGCTGATATTATATGGAAGCTACCAAGGTACTGATATTGCGCCAGGAGTTGGCAGTCGGGTTTGAACTGCAGAGGTCTTCCCGCTCACTGCGTATCGCGCATTCCAAAAACATTCAGTTGGTCAATACTTGCTTCACTCACTCAGCGCATTCCTTCTTTCACTGACTGAGTGTCGCCTGCTGCAATGTTAACCATTGGCATGCGGGAAGTTGATGTATTTAAGTTAGGAATAGGCGGACCACGCATGCGTACTGCAAGACCCCTCGCACCCCGTCGCAGCGTGTTCAACTGCCGCGATGACAGTATGGATGGTGCTGACAAGGGGAGGATACGATGCATGGATCATAGATTCGAACCATCTTTAGTACAAGTGTAGGACATGACCAGGCGTACACCAGGTGCAAGTAGTAAGGTGCGCTTCTCAGCCGTTTCCGAGAAATTAATCATTTAAGGCTTGGAGTATTCCCGAAGGGAATATGATGTAGTTTCCATTTGAGCGGAGGAATTATCAATAAATGATGAAAATGGTCCGGTTAGCTCAAACAAAGCCAGCGTTTCGCCCCAGTGTGCCGTTGGGCTCGTCAGTTGGTACAGACACACCTACTGACGAGCCCAACGGCACACTGGGGCAAAACGCTGGCTTTGTTTGAGCTAACCGGACCATTTTTATCATTTAATGATAATTCATCCGCTCAAATGGAAACTACATCATATTCCCTTCGGGAATACTCTCAAGCCTTATTTGGATTGCCAAGGTAAGGCTTTTTTTTATGAAAGGGAGTTTCACTCCCGTAGCACATTGGCATGCTCGTGACGTCAATACTGCTTGTATTTTGTGTCTTGCATGGCCTTCTCAGTATGTGCTAGCCACGCGTATTGGTACTTGTGTCTGTACCAACTGACGAGCCCAACGGCACACAGGGGCGAAACGCTGGCTTTGTTTGAGCTAACCGGACCATTTTTATCATTTATTGATAAATTAATCATTCGCAATTGCAGTGCGGCGTCCATGTGCGTTGTATGGTAACAATAATCCGAGTGCTTTGTGCAGCGGTAAGAGCCCTGCTTCGTAAGCGTGGGATCGAAACCCACCGGTGAGCCGTTGCAGTGTGTTTTTTTTCTTTCTGCTTTTTTGTTGTAACCATTGGCAATTTCCAACCAATACACATAGCATGAGTCACTGCTTGCGGGGTACGGGGTGGTCTGATGGCTCACAGATGAGAAATGCACGGAGCAGACTGGGCCTTCAATGTATAAATGTATACCGGTGATAGAATACGCCTGACCATGTATAATACCAATGTATTTGCAATGCCGATCATCATCATCATCATCATCATCATCTTCATTTCCCCTTTTCCAGTTGACTCTGGGTGGGGGCAAAAATGGTTCCTCTCCACTTTGTTCTGTCGTTCCACCATTCCTCTTCCGACACAGTGTTCCAATCCAGGTTCCGTTTTCTAATACTATTCTCTACCGAGTCCATCCAACGCATTCTTGGTCTTCCTCGTCCTCTCTTCCCTGACATCCGTCGTTCCAGTGCTCGTCTTGGTAGCCTTACTTCATTCATCCGTTTGACATGTCCAAACCATCTCAATCTGTTTTGCTCCAGTTTGTCATTTAGTTTCACTACTCCCAGTTCTTTCAGTATATCTTCATTTCTCACTCTGTCCCTCCTCGTTTTCTGGACCGTACTTCTCAGGAATCTCATCTCAGCTGCTTGTACTCTGCTTTCATCCCTCTTAGTCATTGTCCAAGTTTCTGCTGCATATGTCATTATAGGAACATAATATGTACATAGTCTCCCACAAGTCCAACCCCTCCTCCACGTGGTGGGAGACGGGCAACGGCATGAAGTAGGGGATTGCCTGTAGGGGTGAAGTACAGTGGGGACTTTGTGTGCCCCGGGACCGCTACGGTAGCTGTGAAGGCTCTATGGGAACCCTGAAAAGTGACGGCTGACGGGGCTCTGGTGAAGCTACGATAGGCCTAGCAAGCCAGTAGTGGATATCATATTTGCTTTCAAACCAGGAACAGGCCTCGGAAAGGACGGAAGTGGCGAGGCTTATGTTCCAAACAGACCCAGCCTGGGGCTGGAAACTGTACAAGATGATGATGATGAATATGTACATAACTTCTTTAGCCTTAATTGGTATATCCTTGTTCCATACTAGTCCCCGTACCTGTTGGTACATTATGTAATGTCACAAATGTTGACCCCCATACAATGATTTCAGAATCCCTTTTCCCGTTCACATAACACGTTATTTCAATTGACTGCAAAATAAACATGGTTCACGACACCTACTTTTGTACGATTTGCCAATGTTTACAACAACAAAAAACACACACACTGCAAAAGCTCACTGGTGGGATTCGATCCAGCAATCCCGCGCTATGAAGCAGGGTTCTTACCGCTGCACCCTGCGCTTGTTGACTTTTTGCTAGCGTACAACGCACATAGACGCCGCACTGCAATTGCAATTATTAATTAATTTCTCAGAAACGGCTGAGAAGCGCATCTTATTACTTGCACCTGGTATACGCCTGGTCATGCCCTACACGCGTACTAAAGATGGTTCGAATCGGTGACCCATGCATCGTATCCTCCCTTTGTAACAACATTCAAGGCACAGCTAGTGCCTGTGGATGCTGTGATAGATTCTTTTGATAGGGTCACTACTGCTGTACTGACAGTGAGGAAAGCAATGACAAACTACCTCTCTCCTTACCTTGCATTGGGTTTTTGTGGGTTTTTATCAACATAACCTACGGTGGTACTTTTTGAGTATCCAACCAGCCTTCAGTCTGACTACCTACTGTAACTGACATTGAATACATGGTGCACGTACTTGCATAAAACATAAATAACTGGGCAAATTGATAATGACTAGTTACCGTATTTACTCGAATATGACCCGCCCCCGAATAAGACCCGCACCCTGATTTTGAAGAACAAAATTAAAACAAAAAATACTCAAAATTATGTACAATCTTAACTAAATAAACAGAATAGCATTTATCCAAAATAGTTTCCAACAGTATTGAAGTCGTCCTAAAATAACACACATCAAACGATTAAAAATACAAATAAAAGTACACAAACACTTCATTCATCGTCATCAGAAGTACCAACTTCGGAACTTTTATCACCATCCCACTAAATGTCGTCATCACTGACATCCATAGCATTCGAAATACTACATTTCTTGAAGCTCTTCCGTATGAGATCTCCCGAGATACGATTCCATGCCGTCAAAATGCACGAACATAGCAGCTGAACTTCCGGGCGCTGAATACGACCAGTTGGAGTCAGTGTGTGCTTATCGGCCGCCATCTGCTCCGTATACAGCTGTTTCAAGGCTGCTTTGAACGGGCGGTTCACGCAGACATCCAGTGGTTGTAGCATAGATGTCATCCCGCTCAATCACGAATACATGACTCGTCAATATCATATTTCCTACCGGGCACGATTTCCAATAACTTCAACTTCCCTCACAACTTTCAGCTTCTCACTCACATTGAACGACCGCAAACGCTTCGTACAACTCATGTTTACAATCGGAAAACGTGCGCGACACGTGTGCGAGACTGTATGACGACGCCTGCTTACGGTAAAACGAAGGGATAGCCGGAAGAAGGCTAGCACCATCTAGCGGATACTCGCAACACCTGATATCGCGCGTGGCGGGCAATTTATCAGGATGATATACAATTTTCATAAGAAAATATGCATTGTCCGTTAAGCCATAATATATTTAAACACAAATAGTGCTAAATGTTCCGGCATAACTCAACAAGATGACAGTAAGGTATAATTGCTTTGGAATGGAGTTTCGACTCCCATAGTGCACTGGCTTGCTCGTGACGCGGATACACATGTATCAAATGCGTCTTGCAATGGCCTTCCCAGTGTGCACTAGACAGTGTCTTGGTGAGGTGTGCTTTAACCAACTGAAGAGCCCAATAGCACACTGGGGCGAAACACTGTCATCTTGTTGAGTTATGCCGGAACATTTAGCACTATTTGTGTTTAAATAATTTATCAGGATGACTCAAATAAGACCTGCACCCCAATTTTTCACGTCCGATTTTGTTTAATAATGTGCGGGTGGTATTCGAGTATATACGGTATGTATTGTGGCTGATTATAAACACATTGGCTCATATTAACGTCTACACTCACATAGATTCTTGACCTGCCACCAGAAATGACAGCAATACTAGTGCCCGTGCGAGGCACTCCCTATTGCATCTGTTCCTGCACCCTGGTGGTTGGACAACTCACAGAGTTTATCGGGTTCACCTGTGCTAAACTCTGTTGGGCCATCATCATCATCGTTTCTTCGCTCCAGCAATCCGGGTGCGGTTATAAATGAGCCATCTCCAATTTGTCCTGTCCATCCATAACTATTGTTCTTGTATTTGATGCCAGTTCTTATCTGTAGCTTCAAGGTCCTTATAAATTTGCTTCTCCCACACATCACGAGGTCTTCCTCTTGGTCTCTTCCCGGGGACACTCTGGCCAAAGTACGCTCGAGGTATCCTGTGGGGAGCCATCTCTTCATGTGACCATACCATCTCAATCTCTTGAGTACGAGTGCCTCCAGCAGGCTACGGTACTTTCCAGTCCCAGTTGTTGTCGGATATCCTCATTCCTTATTTTATCCATTTTGGTCTTTTGAAGGCAAGAACGGAGGAACTTCATTTCTACTGCCTGGAGACGACTGTTTGTTGGTCCAGTAAGGGTTGCTGCTTCCAGTCCATATGTTAGTATAGGTATTAAGTATATCTCGAACAAACTAATCTTGGAAGCTTGTAGAAATTGTTTTGTCCCAAAGTAGATGAAGCACTGCCTTCTTTATTCTGTTGTTAATCTCTAGATGTATGGTATTGTCTGAGGAAAGAATACTATACTCTGTGAGCTGCCAGAATGGTATTGACATAATACTCTGCGTTGCACTATTGCAGCCCACGTGCTTCGGTGCCTGGTCAGCTGTATCTCTGGCTTGTACAGTTTGGCAACCTCGTTCTCAGACCACATGGCGAGGCGAGAACTGTCAATCCCATTCTGGCAGCTCACAGAGTATACCTAAATACTGGAATTTGTGTACAACATTTATCTCCTCATCTCCAAGTCTTAGATGGATCGTTAAAGGATTTCTACATGGTTTTGCTGATTTTAAGACCCATGGTCACAAATTCATTCTGCCGAAGATCTAGTCTAGCGTGCACCTCCTCTTCTGACTCGCCCCACACCAAGATATCATCGGCGAAAACTAAGGCATTAGTTTCTTGATCCTTGCTTTTAACTGCTTTTAAAACTTAATCCATTATGATAATGAAGAGAAGCGGTGAAAGGCAACTTCCCTGTTGAACTCCGCTCTTTGTTTCGAATCAATCTGACTTCCCATCCTGGACCTGTACACAGCTCTTAGTTTCATCGTATAATTGTTGTACTCGTGCTATGATGTCCTGTTGGGCCCTATGAAAATAAAATTATTTAGATTTTAAGTTTCAATTCATCACAAGAATGACTACATGTGATCATTCTTTGGATACAACAGCAGGAACAAAGTAGTCTACTATTGTACCATACTATATTTGTAAGGCTATTATAAGACACACAGGCCAAGTAGATTGTATTTATTATTATCGTGTTGGAAGTCATTTTTCAGTGTTGCCTTATTAAGAAAAATTTAAAATGCTTTTCAGTCGCCCAACATGATTGTACCCAATTGTAATGGGTGTTATTTCCTAAATCCAATTTTTTAAGGTCAATTGGGTACAATTGTGTTGACTGACTGAAAAGCATTTTGAGATTTTATTTGTTCGAAAGTAGGAAATATCAAATGTTCAGATGAAAAAAAAAGTGTTATCTAGTGTGTTCCAAACTCTTTTTATTTAAAAAAGTACAGTAAATACTAATTACAGTAAAACCTTGTTAATTTGAAGATAACTGGACAGAGATAGAGGACTTTGAATTAACCGAACCAAAAGCACCCAAATGAACAAACCTTGCGACCAATGGAAACATGCAATTACTGTTGCGCCTTTCAGCAACTCGTGATTAATAATTTATCCCTCAGCATCCGAATCATATTCAAATGCAGAAATCATTGGTTGTTGTGAAACATAACCTATCGCACTCACATCGTTGAAACAACAGGTATCACATTGAAAATTACTACAAACCAAGGAGACATCAGTGGAGAGCACAAAATATACAATATATTATTCATATAATGAAAAGTACTTTTCCAAACATATTTGTAATTATCATGGTCAAGCGCGAGATGAAATTAGTGGCAGACATGATATAAACCATTATAAACATAACCTTACTGCTCTCACTGTAAAAGGAATAAATAAAACTGCGTAAAACTTTCCTGTTTATTAGCACAACAAAATGAAAGTACGAAATAATTTGCTCCAAACCATTGTTTTATCGGGCATAATCGTGGAAGCATGTACAACATGCAGCCATTTTTGAAATAAGGCACACCTAATCGATCATTCCGCGAACAATACAATCATTTGATAATTCACAAATTTTGTTTACTGTATTCGTTAGTACATCAATATTTTTATCGTTTTAGAGCTGCACATTTGAGGTCGAGCATCTCAAAGCCTGGGCCGATGAATTTTGTAAGAAGAGTTGTGTTATTTGTAGATAATTTCTTTAAATAATTCGAATTGAAAGTTCTAATTTCTAAATTAAAGATTTAATGTACAAACCTCCACCTCAATTAGTCCGCTAAATTGAGGGTTTAATGTAGTTTGATTTAAGTGAAGTTCATTGTTTCTGAATTGTGTTCATTGAAGTAATAACAATAACAATAACCCCTGGCACTATAGCCCATGAAGGGCCTAGGCCTACCAAGCGACCGCTGCCCAGCCATTTGGCCTGCAGATATTGGGGTGACGCGTGATCTGCGCATCGGTTCCCCTCGGCCGTTAATCTTGGTTTTCGTGATCGGGGCGCTGCCTCACTGTCTTTCCTTGAATTGCACACATTGAGGCAATTCACTCTCGCACAATGTAAAACCAACCGTAAGATATGAGGTTTTGCGATGCTTACGTATTTATTTTTTTATATTCAGAAATTATTTTTACACTGTAATTGTATTAGTGCCAACTGACTGTGTAACATAGTGGTAACGTTCTCGTCTGATGTTCCCAAGGTTGCAGGATCGAATCCTGATGCAGTCGGTTGGTATTTGAGGGTGCGCAAACACGAGGGATTTACTGGCACGTTTAAGATCCCCTTTGGCGAAAAATTTTGGCACCCTGGCATCTCTAAATGCCGTAGTAGTTAACAAGGATGTGAAACGAATAACATTATTATTGTATTAGCACCAGTTGAAAGGTAGGTAAACAAGGTACATAATATATTTTTTGTCAGAGTATTTACTGCAAAAGCAAACTCGCAGCTGCTGAAAATAGTAAGCCCGAGCAATAGCCTTTGCGTGATCTCTCGTTTTCTAAAATGTGCGCGACCTCTGGCATATGAATTCTATGCATTCGTAAGAAGGATTTCCGCGAGTTTCTGAAAACACATAAAAATATTCGTTTTCTGAAATGATATTTATTCAATATTGCCTCTTTCCATCTATTAAAATGGTCTTATTTTGCAAGAGAAGTGAGAGGCGTGCAGATGTTATAGGACGCGGACCTAGAGACCTTATCGAGTTCTTTAACACATTCCGAACTAGATGGAGCACCTACCATCCAATGACTACACTTTTCGAGTGGTGATTGAACAAATTTAATAACAACAGCAAAGCACATAACAAAGGGGACATGAGTAGCGCATGAAATGATATAATGAGGGATGATGGGTCTGGAATAAAGGTACACATATTATCAAAAACAAATAAACAATAGTATAAAAATAAACCGAGTAGTAAAGAGAATAATTCCGAGATGCCTAACGTGTTCTAGATTGGAGATCGTTCAAAGCTAAACTCAAATTAAAACGGGGTAGCAAAAAACAAGTTAATAATAGTGCAAATAGTATCTTTCTTCCCACCACAGGCTAACTACAAATCGTAGTTAGGAGAGATATTCTAGGAAGTTACGAAGTCACGAAACCCCAGAACAGAAAACCTTACCCTTAAACAAGTATGTCACTTACAGAAATACAATCCAAGAACAAACGCAAACCTAACGCATACATCAATGCAATCAAATCCAAACCTGACATTACCCCAACGAAAGATTACAGGTACACTTGACATACAATACAAAAAACAAAACGCTTTACCAGAGACTAGTTCAACCGAACAGCAACACACCAAGGAAACGTAAATATCAATGACTTCGTTTACTTCCTGAATAAATCCCCTTTCCGGAAGAAGTACGAGACTCGGTTATCTTGCGAAAGACAAAATGAGGGTGCACCGTAGTCCCGGGTACGCACAATGCACACACATTCTATCATTTCGAAAGGGTAACCGTACGTCTCATTTAATAAACGTAATGAGTTCACGTGTTGTTTCTCGACTGAAGCCACGCAAAAAAACAAGAACAAACTGACATGACCCTAGGCGTTCAGTCGAGCCCACTTAAGCAATTAATCTTAACCCACCCTTAACATTAGGACACTGCTTATAAATAAATGACCAGAAGTATGTCGAGGCCCTAAATCATTTACCCATTACACAAATAAATAACACAACACAACAACAATAAATTAGCTCACGGCATTCATCCATCGTCGCTTCATCATCAACAAAACAAAATACATATTACATCATCACCTCCAGGTAACGCCCGAAGCAGCTTCCCATGCTCCTAGTCATTTAATTATCCAGCAAAAATAAACGTAACTCACGCGTAGAGGAAAAGGGACAAAATAAAATACAATGCAAATAACAACAAGAGACCCCAAAACGACTAACCCCAAAACCAACACGATTCCTCAATACGTACATCTACACAAGGGAAGAACGTAAACATAACCAAGATAACGTAATATAAGAAACGCGATCTCCAATCTAGAGAGGGACATGTTAACACTGAAAGTTGGTGGACAAGGTATTCCTAACCAACTTCACGTTACACATATTTATACATGTTGACACTTCAAAAATATTTAAGGACTTATCTTTTCCAGAGACGGTCTGAAGATCTCGTCGACAGCTTTTAAAATACATATTCATTTTCGTGTTACAACCAGGTCTCCATTAGAATAAGTATGATGAGTAGACTCGAGAGCGAGAACGAAGTACACATATTTATATATAATTTCTAAACTTCTTTTTAAAACCTTTTTGGATCTTACTGACTTTAAACCAGCCATCATGATTCTCGATTTTCATCTCCCCGAATCCAACAAATCTCTCTGACGCATATTGTTGTTATCCGTTCCATTAGGCGAGAAGACATTCGCTATGGGGCGCTTTCTTTTTGACAAGACGAGCCGATAAATGATCGCTCAGACATTCTACTAGTGGCCACTAGATGGGCATAGCGTCAAAATCACGGACTTAAAATAGAAACGGGTCAAGAAGACCTTGCAAAATCTCATCAGCTCTGTAGTTAATCTATACCTAAGGCCACCTCCGAGTTTGTCCATGTTGTTCAACATTTTGAGATATGTGAACCAGTGTTTTAATTCAAATTTGAAATATTGTATTAACATTAGTGTGGCATTTAACTAAAAAATTTATTTCAGGTAATAAGGTATTCAGTTTTCCGGACCATGAAGTAGATTTCTACTTACCTCAGCTTGTTAGTATGTACATCCAGATGCATGATGTTGCAGAGGTTATTCATCCGTACCTTGTTCACAGGTCAGTTATAGTTATAGTGGTATAGTTATCAATTATCATCAACGTCAGACTTACAGTATTTAGCACTCATGCAGCCAAACATCTCCGTAGTCGTGGGGGCGGCTACAAAATAATCATTAGGCTTCATCTCTTAAAAAAAGAAAAAGTAGACGTTTTTGTGACTTTTGCTGTGATTTCAAAATTTGTGAGACCTTTCTATCATTATATTTAAATTGCAGCCAATGGCCATAGCAGGGTATTTTAATTGAACGCCTGTAGGCTCCCATCAAGTTCAATTTCAAGTAGTTCCAACTTTGGCTCATGTTATACATAGCCTACATTGGTACAAATCTAACTATTCATGCAGATCTGTATTAACTTATGTGGTTTATGACAAACATTTTTTTTTTCTTTCTTTAAAATATTCCTCCTTGTCAATACTGCTTGGATTTTATTTTTAATTATTTTAATTTATTTAATTATTTTTAATTATTTTAATTCTTAGTTCTCTGAAGCTATAAGTAGGGCTATATACTATTACAGCATGTACCTAATAAAATGTATGTAATGGTTAAATAAAAACTAGATGAGCATAATACTATATGAAATACCACACAGTTTATTTAATTATACTGTAAATGCAAATTATGTTATCACAATGTTGTGGTTTGTGCTTATGTCGTATTGAATTTTCTTTATATGTGGATTTGTATTCCCAGGTGTAGAAAATCAGCTGACTTCTCCCTGAAATGTGCATGGCTCTTAGATGCCTATAGCTCAGATGCTCATCTTCCTTCAAAGAAGAAGTCACATGGAACAAAATTGAAAAATTTGATCTTGTCTGATGAACTCCGGCCAAAAGATGTAGATCAGTCTCGTAGGCTGAGGGTTAGTACAGGTGGCCCTCCTCCTGAGTTAGCTTCTCCCACTTCCCCTTCCTCTCCACCTCCAGTTCCTCCTCCTCTACCTCCAGCTCCCCCTCTACCACCGTCCCTTCCTCTTACATCGCCAAATAAGAAGACTCACCAACGTTCCCGATCAGATGCATCAGGTCTTTATCAGGGTCATAGGAGAATGCTATCCACGGGTAAGTTAAGAGGAATTTAAGCTTTAATTTTTACAATTCATTTGTATTAAGATAGAAATAGCATACAGTAAACCATGACTATTTCAGAATAAGGGGAGCTACACCAGGTCTGGATTAGTAAAAGTGTGAATTATAGATTTTTTTTTCAAAATAGTTGAGATAATTCTTATTTAAATGAAACGAAATGTGACTCCGGTTTATAGATAATAGGCTTTACATACCATGAAATTCTGCCTGTTGGCCGATGTAGCCCAAATTACTTGTCAGTATTTTAATATGAAAACCCCCAGTGGATTGGGAGGGCAGAATTCAGCAACAAAAACCTCCAATGTCTTTTTCTGTCTACTCCAAACATCTACCCCCTTAATTACATCTGCAGAATGCTGAATAGCTGGTGGTTGACACATAGTTTCCTGGGGCACCATTTTCGCCTTACCATATATGACAACTAAAAATTAAATGTCTCAGGAAACTGAATATGGTTAAATTTCTTAGTAGCACTACATGGGAGGCTGAATGTCCAGTGCTGTCCTGTACTGGCTTGACAATGGTACTGCAGCATATTGTTGAGCAAGGATGGTAACCTTGAAAATGGTGGACAGTACCCACCATAATGGCGTTAGACTGGCAACCGGTGCTCTCCGGACCTGCCCAATTTTCTGCCTTCTCGCCGAATCAGACATTTTATCTCTTTATATTAAACACCAGCATATGCTGACAATATATGTCAAATGCCGCAACATCCGAGCTAACAAGCCCTCTTTAATACCCGATACCACCAAAGGTATGCCAACCGGCGTAGAGCCTCATGGCTGGTTGGAATAAGTCTTGATATCTCATAATAAAACAGTGGTGACTGTGTAGGTCCCTTTATGATCCAGACACCCAGTGAGGTGTGTCTGTGACAAGTCCTGTGCCCAGAAATTTGGTTAGATCCACACCGAGGTCCTAATGTGAACAAGGTTCAAAGCCGGACAGTGGGTTATACGTACACCATCAATGGTGCAAGTATGGAGACCTCTTTGCCCTAGACCTGTAATGTATTCACTGCAGAACTTGTTGGCATCTATGAAGGTCTGCAGTTTGTGCTACAGGATGCACAACTCCATTTTGTTTCGTGTGTTGACTGTTTGAGTTTGAAATTTAACAAGATTGTATCCAATTGTAATGGGTGTTTCCCTAATCCTGGAAAAAAAAAAAAAAAAAAAAAGAATACACTAGATTAATAAATTTTAAACGTTAAATTTCGATTACAAAGGCAACACTGAAAAATGGCTTCCAACATGATAATGTTTGAGTTCATTGCAGTCAATTGCTTCATGTTTTCCGCAACAGCTGATAGTGCAGTGAATTCACAACCTTCTAGCCAGATTGTGCAACACTGATGCTAGAATTACCTTCCTGTGGTTGTCATTTGTAACTCTTCAGTAAGTCAACATGAAATTTGTGTTGATCGACTGAAGAGTTACAAATGACAGTTTGTATTGGCAACAGTAAAAGAATGGCTTCAAAATTTAACACTTCCTGTGGTTACCAAGTCATTGCAATGGTGGGAAATGAGTCAGCGTATCAAGCTCCAAAAGAGGCGGTATCAGTACCACTTCGAACAATGGACGTTCCAGCTAGATATATTCGCTCTGTTACGCTGACAAGTATTGGCATTCTGGAAAACTCAGTGGCTAATTGATCTAAGACCCAGTAAACTGAAAGCTGTGTGTGGTGAAGCTCTTTCTGGGCATGGAGGGAGTCAGATTAAGGATAAGTCATGCAAGGTCCACCCACTCTTACCTGATGAGAGGGCAAGGGACCCCCTCAACTTTGTACCCATATTTTAACCGTGTGGATATTGCTGATTTACGAAGAAACCTTGATCTGCACAATTTACTCAGTCTTATATTAGCTGATGTCACAGTGGCTGCTGATCATTTCATTACTTTATAGTGGAGATTGGGTTAGGGACAGCAATCTAAATTATCCATTACTAAACCTATATAACTTGAAGAACTCCCTCTGTTTTGTTAAATTCAATTTTTTGTATTCCTTACTTTTTATAACAAACAATTATTATTATTATTATTTTCGTTTTGGTCGTCTAGGGACCACGAACCAATTTCAATGCTTTGTCCTTTGCTGTTCCTTCTTCTTCCTCCAGTATTCCTTCATCTCACTATGTTTCCTCTTCCTTTTCTCAGACCATTTCGAGCCGGTTTTCTTTCCTTTCCTCCATTTTTAGCACTTTTTGCCTAAAAATATCTCTCTGTAGTGTATCTTCTTCTCTGATATTGTTTCTTTCCAAATCCTTTTTGACTTCTTTTAGGTTGTTGATTTCTTGTTCCACAGGAATGTGAAGATCTCCTTGGTCTTGAATTAAAAAACAGATACACACACTAATGAGCCTTCGTGGCTTAGGCGGCAGCACGCCGGCCTCTCACCACTGGGTCCGTGGTTCAAATCCCGGTCACTCCATGTGAGATCTGTGCTGGACAAAACGGAGGCAGACAGGTTTTTCTCCGGGTACTCCGGTTTTCCCTGTCAATATTTCATTCCAGCAACACTCTCCACTATCATTTCATTTCATCTGTCATTCATTTAATCATTGCCCCAGAGGAGTGCGACTGGCTTCGGCAGCCGGCACAGTTCATATCCTCGCCGCTAGATGGGGGCTTCATTCATTCCATTCCTGACCCGGTCGGAGACTGGAAGCAGGCTGTGGATTTTCATTTCATACACACACTAATACAGCCATCATAATTGACACCAGTTATCAGACAGATTCTACACACACCCATAGTACATGGGGCTACATGACCTCGTTGAGGAACCAACCAACCAACCTACTGTCATCCATCCTGTACAAAGGTCCAAAAAATAGCAATCTCCTCTTCCGCAATGTTTCTGATATGTTTTCTATTTTTCAATATATTTCATAATTTTTTAAGGGTGTTAAAATCCTTCACTATGCCTTCCTTCGGAGGGGAAGTAAATCCGGTGGCCCCATGTCATAGATTTATGTCATGTAAAAGATCCTTCCACTAACTAAACTTGTGTGAAGCTAAATTTCTAGGTTAGATTTCGTTGAAACGCTCTTATCATAGTTCAAACGTTCACCACTAGGTGTCGGTGACATCTGGTAGTGAAAGTTGGAACTACTTGAAATTGAACGGAACTTGTAGCTTATCCCATGGGTGTCCGCTTGAAGCAGCTACAGCCTCAGGCTAGCCAAATATGTCCTCGGGCACTTCCTGTGCTAAAAGCCATACTCTAAATAGTAATCATTACTTCTTAATTTCCAGAATTCTGCAGTTTTTAAAAGACAAGAGTATTTTGCATATAATTCTTCTTTCTACTACTTCTAATTTATCTAATTCATAGTTCAGTAAGAGACATTCACTCGCATACAGGCATTCCGGTTTGACTTAGTGCTGAATTTTAAGATCTTTAGACAAACACTTTTTGTTGTAGGTATTCCTAGTTATGCCATATGCTCTTTCCATCTTTCTTATTCTTTCTTCCACAGCAGTTTTTTCAAAACCTTTTTCTTTTTGAGTAATTTCCCCCAAATATTTGAACTCCCTTACCCTCTTTATTTATTTACATATGTTACGCCCTCATTGGAGCACTTAACCAAAACAAGTATATACATATCTCAAAAACAATATTAAAGATTCAGCTTCTTATTTTTCTTATTTTCCCAAAACATTTTCATTCTAGTCGACCTTGCCGCTCTCTCTGCATCGCTTATGGTGTAAGTTTTGCGGGTAAAGGTTTTTAAGGGAAGTCGGATGTTCTTGTTTTTCAAGATATTCTTCTCATCTTTGTTAGCAATTTGGGACATTGTCAAGCCGAGTTCATCCAGATCATTTTGAATTTCCATAAACCAAGAGTTCTTTGTTTTACTTTTTAAAAAATAATTAAATAATACTTTTAATTGTCTGGTATCCGGCAGGTGTGAGATTTGACAAAAAAAAAAAGCAATTTGCCTTTTTCGCATAGTATCGACTATAGACTCAGTTTCTTTATAAACCACTTCATTTGGTAATAGACGCCATTGACCATCCACCTGATGTTTTTTATTAATTATAGTTCTGAGAATTCTTCTATCAATCTTCTGTAATGTGTCAGTAACTGATCGAGTGTTTAACTTGAAAAGTGTTTCACAAGCATATATTGCTTCCGGTTTAATAACTGATTCGTAATGTCGTAATTTGGCATTTATGGAGAGTGTTTTTTTTGTAACTAGACCAAGTAATATATTGCTCTTGTCTTAACTTTGTTGTTCTATTTTCGATTGAAGCTTTCTCATTCAAATTCCATGTTATAATCTCCCCTAAATATTTAAATTTATGTACAACTTTAATTTCTTTATTGTTGATCAATGTAATAGCTTGTGTTTCCACATCAAAGGATGCCATTATTTCAGTCTTTTCAAATGAAATTTGAAGTCCTACTTTTGCTGCAATAGACCCAAGTTCTTCAATTTGGTGTTTAGCCTCATCTATACAGGGTCTTTCATATAAAGTAAGAACGCCAAGCGGCGGGTTTGTTATCCGCTAGTGTGGTGGCCTTGACCGAGCTTGTGGCGAACCGTGGCCCCCTGCTCTAAGCGTGTGTACAATCCTCTATGAAATATTACCTTATAAAAGTTGCTGGAAGTGTCGTCCTTCCTGAGTTATACAGGCATTGTATCTGGTAACAACATTTTGGCTGACGCGAGTGAGTCATGCCACTGTATTATTTCTGATTTTTTATTTTGTGTTTTTTATTGAGCACTGAACCAGTAGTGTCAAAGTTATTTACAATTACGTGAATCTGTGCTAGTGAAGGTGGCACTTCATCAGGAAATTGCTGAACAAATGCATCACGTACCCGCCGAGCCGAATCGTAATTAAAATAAATTTTACATAAAAAAATACGATGTTGCAATGATAACTGTCTCAACATGTTAGCAGCTGTGGTTCAGACTGGCGACTGACAACACCTGCACGCTTATTGCAAGGTCAAGTTTGTACTATGCGCGCGCTTTCAATACTACAGCAGGGGGCCGTGGCGCGTCACAAGCTCGGCCAAGCCGGCTTCAGCAACGAATGACAACACCGCCGCTCGCCGTTCTTACTTTATATGAAAGACCCTGTACTGGTTGCAAGCAGTGCAAGGTCATCCGCAAAGGCCTAGCAATTCAGTTTTATATTAGTACCAATCTTTACATTTGGAGGACAAGTTTTGTTCCACTCACGCATGATCTTTTCAAGAACACAATTAAATAATAACGGTGATAGACCATCTCCCTGTCGAAGTCCAGTCCGGATATCAAATGGTTCAGACAAGGCGCCTCGAAATTTAACCTTTGATTTAGTATCTTTCAAAGTAACGCCGATGAGGTTGATAAGCTTTTGATGTAACCCAAATTCCCTAAGGATGTTAAGTAATGACCCTCGATGGATACTGTCATAAGCTTTCTTAAAATCCACAAAAGTAATGACCAAATCCTTTTGTCTCATTCTATGATATTTCATTATCCATTTCAGACTGATGATCTGATCCGGACAGCTGCGACCTGGTCGGAACCCTCCTTGATATTCTCCTAGTTCTTGATCGAGTTGTTGTTGAATTCTTGTCAAGATAATTCTAGATAGAATCTTGTATGTTACATCAAGCAAAGAAATCCCACGGTAGTTGTTCGGGTCTGATCTATCACCCTTTTTATGAATTGGGTGGATTACAGCTATTCTCCATTTCTCTGGTATTTGTTCCGAATTCCATACATCGATGAGGCGTTTATGGAGGTTGGAGATGGTTTGTTCATTTGCATATTTCCATAGTTCTGCTACCAATGAATTCTCTCCTGCTGCTCTATAATTTTTGAGCCAATTAATCGCTGCACATACTTCAGTCAAGTCAGGAGGAATAATGATCTGTAAATTTGTTTTATTTTTTGGATTAGGCTCAAAATCAAGATATTCCTTAGGTTCATCAGCATTTAGTAGTTCTCTAAAATAATCTGCTAGAATTTTAGCATTATCAGTATCATTGTGGGCTAGTTTACCTGATTTATCTTTCATTAATAGTGTAGGGGGGCTGTATTTAGAATGATATTGACGAAATATCCTGTAATAGTCCCTTGTTTTGTGTTGCTTAAAGGAACCATCAATAATTTGTATGGACTTTTTTTGATTTTCTCTTTTAATTCTCCTAATTTCTTTGGCAGTTTCCCTTCGAACAATGGTTAATTCTTCTCGCGATTGTGTGGTCCTCTTTTGCTGATCATTGATCCATGCTGTGTGTCTTTTACGAATTGCAGCATCACATTTCGCATTCCACCATGCATGCTTTTTCCTTTTCCTAATAGGGGCAATTTCGACAGCAACGGTTTTCAGTGTGTCAGCCATCGTTTCTAGCTTGTCACTTACGAGAGTTTTAGACTTTTCCTTATAGGACACATTATTTATTAAATAACTAGGGTCATATTGCCTTTGCATGGTCGAGTTTGACGATTTTTGTTTACGTCGTGGAGTTAACTTGATCTTTATCTTGGATATATAATGATCTGAGTCAACATCGACCCACGTAGTATCTTCACGTTATATATTTCTTTGTAGAACTTTTTATCCATTGCAACATGGTCTATCTGGAATTCCCCTAGTGCACTATTAGGGCATTTCCAGGTCATAAGTTTGTGTGGTCTTCGCTTAAATCTAGTAGTTTCGAGACGTAGGCCATGTTCTTCACAAAGGGTGATTAATCTTTGACCATTCTTGTTAGTGAATTTGTGAGCTGGCCACTTACCTACTATTGGACGAAATTTTCTTTCTTGACCAATTTTTGCATTAAAATCCCCTCTTTATTTATTATTATTATTTTTATTTCCGAATGGGTGGACCTTGCATAAAATGACACTCGCTCCATGCCCAGAGGGAGCTCCACCACACACAATTGGTTCCTATTATTGCTCTCAGTTTACTGTGTTTCTCTTTTAGGCATCCACCAGAAACTTTTAAATAATCAAAATTTGTATTTTAACTGTGTTACAAGGAGCAGATGATCTTGCAGTTCCACTCCTTAATACAATAGTGGCCATCATAAAACCATAACATTTATGAAATCACAACTGAGAACTTAATTTCTTTTTGTATCTCACTAGACTGCTATGCTGGAGGATGACAGAGCCCAAATACTTGAAATTTGTTTGGACAAATCACCCAATGTTTTAAGCTCATTTGTCCATGCTTTTCGGTCATCGCTTGTCCTTGGCTTTTTCACACCTCAGTTCTGTTCCATACTTCCTCATTTCTGTTTCAAATTTTAAAATGTTAGTCCACTAGCTTTTGACCAGTTCATTTGCATAATCCAAATATCTTCATGATTTTTTCCATACTTGATCCCATTCTGCCAATTTAAGAATATCAGTAAATGATCCATAATTCAGTTGAAAGATTTTAGTCTTGCCTGACTCTTGTAACTGTTAAAAGTTCCAACTAAAAGCTTATACTACCATCCACTTTTACTGCAGACTGATTTCCATAAAAATTTTAGTGATTGCATTGCATTTCAGATATAATAATCCAAAAATTTTCTTCCAGTAGTTTCATAATTTCTTTACACTAAGTGTTGCCTATATCTCCTGCCTTTCTTTTTTCCTCTTGTATGGTTGAAATGTTTATAGAAAACGAGGGTGTAAATTATTCAAGAACCAAGTATGGTAGTACCTGTCAGCTCTTGTTATGTATTGCCAAAATAGGTTTTGCATTTATTTTTGTGATAGTCTATAGAATGTGTTTTTTTCTTCTTCTAGGAAATGGCAATAAAATATGTCTCGGTGACCTGAGTTCTGGTCGAGCTTTTGATAACGGTTGTGCCTGTTTCGACAGCTGCTTGGGGGTTGTAAATGATTTGAAAGGAAAGCGGACTGACTGCATTTGTAATGTGAGTTTGTAGAAACTATTGTAAGTTACGTTAAGAAAGAGAAAGATACTGAGTGAGAAATTTTGATTTGTTGCTACTAGTACTTTCTGTTATTATTTCAATTTTACTTTGTTGTAACCAAATGTCTCTTTATTATTGCACTTCAAATATTATGCAAGAGAGCATCAAGAATCATAACTAATCCACCTCCTTGTGTCCTGTAAAAATTTAATTGAGATCAAGGGTACTTTAGCTTTATAATTTATATAGAGTTTCAATCACACAACTGCTTATAATAAGCAAGTGAAATAAATATTATGAACACTTGCACAGAAAATGAATAATTATTATATAAAGTGTTTCTTTTTCCACCTATCAATACATAAAACGTTTTATTCCATTGGATTAGTTTAGTACATATTTCGGTCTCTTTTTCTTCTTTTTCTTTAGCGTTTGTCCCGCCTAGTGGCAGGGTCCGCTATGTGGGATTGTAGTCTCCATTTCCTTCGGTCTTGGGCCATGTCTGGATGAAGCTTGACAGCCTTTAGGTCGTTGTGCAGTGTATTGGCCCACCGTTGCCTTGCTCCTCTTTCCAGCCACATCTAGTGTGTAAGCTACTTTTGCCATTGTGTCGCCCCCCTGCACGCAACACTTGTCCAAACCATCTCGGGACGGTTTTCCTGCATTTTTCCCCGATTGGTGCAACACCAAAGTGATTTCTGATGTCATCATTTGAAATATATCCAGCCTACTGAAACCTGATGACCATCTAAGCATCTTCGTCTCCATCACACATAGGCTACATTCTGCTTCCTTCCTCAGCTAATTATTTTAATTGCATCGTTACAAAGGTCTCATCAAAAACACGCATTATGACTTGTTGAAAATCTTACAATCTATATAAAAACAATTATGCACTGTTACTTACTAATGTCACTTCGTTGGTTATTGTTTCATTTGTTCTCTTAAGTTTTGGAAAAATGTTATCTGCACTGTTTCTTAATTTACCAAAATCTTGTCCAATTCAACTGTTAATTAAATCTTATGCAAGACCATGTTATATTTTCAGTATTTCCCATTGAAGGATATTTGATTAAAACACTTTACTGTCCTTGTTGTCTTCATAAAAATGCTTCACTTAAAAATAACACTGAACAATTTTGTAATATACGGTATACACGGTTACATAATACCCCCTAGGGGCTCACATCTAGTGGGTTGTGGGTTGGCGACCACGGGGCCCCAGCTGAGTCCGGCATTGCTTCCACTCACTTGTGCCGGGCTCCTCTCTTTCTTCTTTCCTGTCGACCTCCCTTGGTCAACTCTTGTTCTCTTCCGACCCCGACGGTATTAGGTTATCCGAGGCCTAGGGAGTCTTTCACTTTCCCGCCTTAATTGGCCCTTGTCTCATCTTTCCTGATACCCTCCTTCTGTGAGGGGTCAGCCTTCTTTTTCTTTTCCTTTTACCTCCTGCCTTATGCTCAAGGCCCTTAAGGAGGCAGGGTGTATGTAGCCCCACCACTTCGGGTGCACCGTCGATAATGCTACACCCTCAGGGGCTCACGGCTGGTGAGTTCGGGAGTTGGCGACCCCGAGGGATTCCTCAGCTGGGTCCGTTTTCCACTTTTGTCCCTTACCTTTGGGGCGGACCCTCTCCTCTCTCCCCTCTCCTCTCCTCTCCTCTTTTTCTTATATTTCCTTTTCTCTTTAAGATTCCCGCACTGTTTTTGTTACTTGGTTCACCGTGTATCTAAATTCCCTTTTAGCGATTTTTTAAGGCATTTTTGATCTACGTTGCATTTTGTACGTTTTTTCGATCTAAATTACATCTCGCGATTGTTTTCAACCTCAATTGCATTTTGTTAAGATTGACAATCTAAATTGCTTTTTAGTAAGTCTTTCAATGCAGGTAGACGGGCATTTTAGTGAGAATTTTGAATCTAAATTGCATTTTGTTTGGTGGGCATTTTGCATATATTTTGATTCTCAATTGCATTTTGTGGGTATTTTGAATCTAAATTACATTTTGTCAAGTATTTTCAATCTAAATTGCATTTTGTAAGTATTGTCAATCTTCCTGACCCGGTCGGAGACTGGAAGCAGGCTGTGGATTTTCATTTTTCAAGTATTGTCAATCCACATGAGTCGTTTGAATCTACCGTACATTTTGTAAGCATTTTCAATTTCAATTGCATTTTGTAAGTATTTTGAATTTCAATTGCACTTTGTGAATAATTTGGATTGGAACTGGGATAGGGCCTATTTCAATCTGAATTGCATTGTGTATTTTCAATTTCAATTGCATTTTGTAAGTATTTTGAACCTCAATTGCATTTTGTACGTATTTTCTATCTCATTTGCATTTTGTAAGTATTTTGAATTTCAGTTGCATTTTGTAAGTATTTCGACGCTACATTGCATTTTGTACGTATTTTGAATCTACTAGCCTACGTTTTGTGGGTCTTTTTCAATCTATTCTTTTTGTGAATCTTTTCGTTCTAAATTCCCTTTTGTAAGACCATATTGTGAGTTGTTTTCCATCTGAGTTTCTCTTTGTACGTATTTTCCGTCTCGCGTAATTTTCGTTCTGGTTTCCATTTCATTCTCATTTTCGCTATCACCCAGATCATTAGAGGCCGATAACCTAGATGTTAGGCCCCTTAAAACTACAATTATCATCATCATCATCATCATCATCATCATGTTACCCAATTGTGATGGGTTATTCCTTACTCCTGAAAAAAATTTACATGAGATTAATTTAATTTATTAATGTGTACAGGCAGATTAAATCATTATTATTATTATTATTATTATTATTATTATTAGAAAATATTTATCAGTGGCTAATACAAAAATATCAGTATCAGATTTGAGGAGAAGCACTCTTAGAGTAAACTTGTACATACCATGAGAAACACAATAGTACTGACACAGATACTGCAGCATCTGCTGAAAATTCTGGTTCTTTAGTGTGAATTTTTGTCTTTGCTGTTCTGATGTGATACTGTAGTATCTCTGGGAGTGTGCTGTGTTCCTCCTATTTTGTTTCTTACATGATTTACAAAGTGTTAGTTACTTTTAACACTTGTGTGATTTTGAAATAATTTGTTGGGTTTCTAGGCTCCACGCTTGGCTCCAGAACTTGAATTTATCAAAGCACTTATCTCTATCGGGAAGCTGCTGAGTACGATACCCACCAAGGAAGCCAAGACCACTCGTCTGCTTGCAGAGCTGAGCACTCTGAATTTAAATCTGCCAGCACGTGTGTGGCTGCCTATCCACAGCCAGATTCCCCATCACATTGTGCGAATTCCACCTCAGGCCTCTGCAGTCCTCAACTCGAAGGACAAGGTAATCAAGGATGGTTTATTTAAATTCCTAATCTTTTCTTAAGGGGAGTAAGTCTGCCCTATCTCGTCCTTGCTAATTTTCAGTTTTTCAGGTACACTTTTCTCAAAAATGAATGAATATATTGATTTGAAACTTCTTTGGCTTGCAGTTTCAGGTATTTTCTGTAAGAATAAGAAGCAATATTCTATTAAAATGTTTTGTTTTCAAGATATGTTTTGTTTTGCCGTTCTTATTATTTTCGATTAATACTATACAAACATGCTGTACAAATTTCATTCTAACAGCAGAAATAGTATGGGAGAAATCTGCACCAAGATTTAGAAAAATGGCGAATTGAGAAAAACGACGTGAAAGTTTTGCAACTAATATCTTAACTGAACAACACAGAACTGCCCTGGTCCATACTCTCTATTCTCATTATCTTGTATGGTCTTCCTCTTGTTTCTTCTTCCCCTTCTTGCAGACTTTTCCATTTGTTCCTCCATTATATCTGCTTTTCGGACGCAAATACAGTCCTGTTCTTCAAGTTGCACTCTTGTGTTGTAACCTGGGTCCACTGAGTTCATTCAAAGCCCTAATTCTTCCTGCGTTGCCTATATTGAATGCTAAGACTTCATATAGTGCCTACTGGCATCTAATTTAAGTCAGTTGTTTTCATAATCTCAAGATGGCGGCGGTGCAAAATTTTAAAATTCTTGAGCAACCTTTTTTACTGACCTTATTTATTTGATGAAATTTAGAATAAGGATTAGGTAGATTCATGATGATGCAAAAGGTTTTACTAGAACTGGATCCTTTGCATATACACCGCATATCATATACGTACCTCACATTCACATCATAGAAACTTACATTGCACCTTGAAGCATAGAAATCATTTTCCAATTCACACTTATTGCAAATAATACCGAGGGAAGTAGCCACATCTACTCGTTTATCAGTATTTTCTACAACTGCCAATGTACCGTATTCCTTACAGACCCTACACACTGTAACACTGTAAATCTGCATAGCGCTTCTGATAGGATACTGAAGTCTACAAATATATTTCCAGATTGCAGTTTATCAGAATTATCAATCAAGGGTGCACTTATAAAGTCAAATATATTTTTAGAGCACTTTAACCCCCTTAGTGCCAGGCCTGCACGCTCACAGTATGCCAAGAGTGCCAGACTGGTTTAGAGGATTTTGCAGGTTCACACTCTCAGGGCTATATAATTCACAATAACCAACACAATGGCTTGAAATTTTCCCTAAATGCTAACTAGAGAACTCACTTACTCCTGAACTACACTTTAACATTATCATGCTGATATTTATTCAAAATAAAAATATTTTAGGAACATTTTCAAAACACAAAAAATATAAAAACCGAAATAAAACAAAATATAATTAGAAATTCAACTCACAGATAAGTAATGTTTACTTCTCTGTAATCTCCCATTCCCGATGAATAAACACGTAAAATATCACTTTAGTATGTACAATAGTTTGGGAGTTATCTTCACTAAAGATAAACACAACACATAGAAAACTATTTACAAAAATATAGGCTTCAGGATTTACCCCTAAACTCCCAGGTGAGGGTTGGTATATTGCATCTTGTCCTACCTGAACTACACACAAATCGTGAAACTGCTGGATATTGTTGTCATCACTACTACTGTCATTCTGAATGTCATTATCACTGTAACTATCGCTGTTTACCTTAGGCCTAAAATCACACGGTCAGATGTTTACATCAATCCCGCCGCTATCACTTTCACTTTCCACTTTCTCATCTATTGGAGGATTAAATTCCTCATCCGAGTAATCATCATCCTCCTCTTCACTCAAATTATTTATGTACATAGCCAGATCATCGCCGTCAACAAACTTATTTCTCCCGCTCAACGCCATTTTACTCAATGTGTCATAAATGTTACACGGCGCGGATGAACACAGATTTCTAAAATTCACTGAACCGGAAATAGGAAACTTACGCATCATCTAGCGACGTAGTTAAAAAACTACTATCCTTTCTCTGTGGAATCAACGCGTATGGTGCCGCCTCCTGGCAAATCCAACAGTACTAAATACGTATAAAAGAGCGGTCTGTTCAAACAACGATATATCGTTGTTGGCACTTAGGCGTAAATACGGAACAACGATATATCGTTGTCTGGCGCTCTAAGGGTTAATTTAGTTCTAGATGAACTTGGTGGAGTGGGTGTTTCACTTACATTGCTGGATGTACAAGGTGTGGTGTGGATCTCTGTAGGCATAACCTCAATAGCATCTCAGGCCTTGAAACCCGTACAGTAGTTTCCAGTAAACTTCTTCATTCGACTCATAATTTCTGACTACATTCAATAAGTTATGAGCAGCAATCGTATCACATCGCAACATCTCACTTCACATTATGAATACAACAAGGGTAGCACTCACCACTCAACAAACACTTCCCGCTATAAACAGACTGTACCATTCAATTGTCAAACAGTGCTAACAATAGGTAACAATAGCAAGGAAAGAAACATTTCTTCAAGCACACTAAGTTGCTATCACAAAGTAAAGTCCAGTACATTTCTCAAACGTTTGGCATGAATGACAAGACACTAGAAAGAGGGCGTGGCAGCACTTTAGATACACAAAAAAAAACAACCCCTGGCACTATCCAGCCCATGACGGGCTAAGGCCGACCAAGCGACCGCTGCCCAGCCATTTGGCCTGCAGATATTGGGGTGACGCGTGATCAGCGCGTCGGGTCCCCTTGGCCGTTAATCTTGGTATTCGTGATCGGGGCGCTGCCTCACTGTCAGACAGCTACTCAATTGTCCTCACGAGGCTGAGTGCACCCCGTTCCAACCCTCACGTCAGTTTTAAAATCCCTGACGGAGCCGGGGATCGAACCCGGGGCCTCCGGGTGAGAGGCAGGCGCGCTACCCCAACACCACGGGGCCGGCGCACTTTAGATACAAGTGAAATAAAGGCATTAAATGGGTTTTACTACATGTCGGAGATGCAAAAACAGTAAAAAATTGAATTTCGGTATCTGGACCCAATTTTGCCTGGTTTACCCCCCTTAAAAGACTAACCTAAGAACAGTTTACTGGAATGATTAGAAAATCTAGACGGGAGAGAAAAGATAAATATAATTGAAAATATAGTTACAGCAACGTATAACCCCAATATTTTGTTCTTGAATGTGACTTTTGCATTGTGTGTTGTGTCTCCTGACATAATTGATGCCCATTCAACATAAATTCATTCGCATTCGTGTAATAGGACGTGCATCAGTTTTTAATACTGAGTGAGGTTAAGTGTTCTTCCACTTAACCTAGAAAATTACAAGGCTACGGGTTTTCTACATATTCCGATAAGCACAATATACTCTATCCCTGGTTTACCCTTAGATGATGTCCACTATTGCATTACAGTTTACAATTAATAATACCTTTGCAAGATAGCTGTACAGTACACAAAGATCATACTTAACTAACGGAAGATGCAAACTGGAGAGGCTGGTACCGGGCAGCAACGGGCACCAGTATCGACTTGATGCACAGAGCATATTATGCTATAGATGGATCAAGATCGAAGACTCATGGGCGAAATCAATCATAGTCTGGTTCTTCGGTCATGATACGGCGATGTGGAAAGGAAATGGAAAGACTACCACATTATTATATTTCTTGAATGTCGGAAGACGGAGAATAATGATGGCACTTCCTGGAGTAAAATGTTCCAGAGGTAAACTACTCCCCCGTTCGGATCTCCGGGTGGGGAGTACATTAGGGGGAGTCATCGAAAGAGTTGAACATTTTAATTTTAGGATTGGGACATGGAATGTAAGAACACTTCGAAGAGCAGGAAAACTGAAGAATTTGAAGAGAGAACTGGACAATTGTAAATTTAACATAATGGGGTTTAAGTGAAGTGAGTGGACAGATAGTGGTGAAATAGTGTCAGATAGTTACACAATGTTCTATTCCGGAGGAAAAGGTTTTGAATGCGGTGCAGAAATAGTGATGGGAAATCAAGTGTACATGCCAACATCAGATCCTGACGATGACGAAGTGGAGAAATTGTACGATGAAATAGAAGATATCATTCACTCTGAAGGCAGAGGAAGAGTAAACACCATAATTATGGGCGACTGGAATAGTGTGGTTGGACAAGGCAGAGAAGCAAACATTGTGGGACAATATGGATTAGGCAGAAGAAACGACAGAGGAGGGATGCTAGTGGAATTCTGTCAGAAACAACTTAGTGGTGATGAATACTTGGTTCAAGAAAAGAAAGAGCAAATTGTACACATGGAAGAGCCCAGGAGACATTAACAGATATGAAATAGACTACATACTGTACTTGTCAAACAGAGGTTTAGGGGCAGTGTGAAAGACGGCTAGGACTATGCCGGCTGCCGATATCGACTCGGATCACAACCTTTTGGTTGCAGACATCAGTACAAGGTTGAAGAGGGTTTGACAGTTATTTATTTATTTATTGTATGGCTTTTAGTGCCGGGAGTGTCCGAGGACATGGTCGGCTCGCCTGAGTCTGTAGCTGCTTCCAGCGGACGCCCTTAGAGTGAGCTACAAGTTCCGTTCAATTTCAAGTAGTTCCAACTTTCGCTATCAGATATCAATGATACCTAGTGATGAACGTTGGAACTTTGATAGAGCGTTCCGGCGAAATCTAACCTAACAATTTAGCTTCACACAAGTTTAGTCTGTGGAAGGATCTTTTACATGCCATAAATCTAGGACATGTGACCGCCGGCTTTACTTCCCCTCAGAAGGAAGGCATACTGAAGGATTTTTAACGCTCTTAAAAAATCCGACAAGTTCGGCCGGGTTTGAACCCGCTATCTTGGGCACAGCAGTTCAGCATGCTACCAAAAAGCAGAGATAGGACCTGGAATAGCTAAGAGTGAACAATGAGGCAGTAAAATCATTGGAGAACAATTTAGTGAAATGAGAGGTGAAAATGCAATTACAATTGTGGAAGTGCAATGGCGAAATGTTAAACTGGTTTTGTTGAATACTTGAAAGAGTGAAGTTGGGAGAGAAGCAAAGAGAGTGAGGAAACCCTGGATCACCAATGAAATGATGGAGATGATGGAGGAAAGGAGGAAGTAAAACAATATAAAGGAAGAAGAATACAGAAGACTTAACAATGCACTCAGGAGAGAAACAGACAAAGCAAAGGAAAAGTACATGGTAAAAATGTGCAATGAAATAGAGGAACTACAAAGAAGGGGAAGGTACGTCCTCATGTACCGGAAAGCGAAGCAGCTGGAGGGGGGGGGGGGGGGGGGGAGAACAAAGGAGTAAGGACTTTCGGAATAGAAGACTCTAGAGGACAAATGGTTTCTGAACAAGCGGGAGTGCTAAAAATATGGGAAGAATACATAAAGGAACTATGATACGGAACACCGTCCGCAAGACATCGAAATAGAGACAGAGGAGGTGATTGATGAAGATGAAAAAGGGCCCAGCCACGGTCTACTCTAGATAGGTCGGAAGGCTGAGACTTGGCAACATGTTCATCAGTCATAGATGTCAGGCGGGAACACGAAGGGAACGTTCAGTCTGGCAGGTGTTCTTGTTTATCAAACAGCGTTATTTCCTTCTATATTTTGTTTGTTACGCTTTGTACGTTTATACGCTTTATAGTAGCGTTTATTCTACCCTTTTTTAAAACTGTAATCCCTATTCGAGAACACACTGACGAGTGGGCTTTGTATCTGGCAAATACGGTACATGGAATTATCACATGTCGTACTTCATGTTTTGAACTTTGATTTTCCAGGTATGTTTCGGCACCGTAACAATGCCAGATAAATGTTGTGTGCCCAACTGTAACGCAAATTATCCAAGTAAGGGAGGCTACACGCCAGTGTTTAGGTTCCCAAGTGACGAAAATCTGCGCCAGGCCTGGATTAGGAAAATTCCTCGAAAGGACTGGAAACCTTCGAAATGGTCTGTAGTTTGCATAAACCATTTTCACGAAGGTGATATTATTAAGGCAGAGAAATATAAAGACTCATCTGGAGAATGGAAGGAGCGCCCAATGGATAGATTGAAATTGGCATCAGGAGCCCTGCCTACAATTTTTCCAGATTTACCATCATACTTGTCTATTCCTGAAACCAAGAAGCGAAGGGATCCTGAGGACAGAAGAGTCAAGCAGGGTGAAACTCTTCAATTGAGAGCACAAGAATTTTTGGTGAAGGACACTATTAGAGATTTTCCTTCATTTGCTGCTAGCATCCACAATAAACCACAGCTGTTCAAGGATTGGTGTATTTATACCGGTTGTGATAGTGTAGTAATTTATCAGTGCAACTTTCAAAAGATTCCACAAATAACAGTGAGTGTTAAGATACACAATGACATGACTTGTGAAATATGTGTGAAGCAGAACATTTTATCCAGAAATGAACTGCATGAAACACTAACAGGGAACCTGAAACTCACCCGCTGGTCTCAGTTAGAGTGCATCTTGAAAAAGTATGGGTTTTATAATGAACACTATGTTACCCATCAAAGTGCTGAGTCTGTATTGTCGGACATTCAAGACAAGTTGAATGTTCTTCTTTCATTGTTCACAGAAAATAGTGATCCTCAACTTAACATTGAGAGACAAATTAAATTCACCATTGAACATTTGACCTTAATTTTCAGCAAGGCTAGGCGATACTCTACAGAGTATATTTTGTGGTCATTCATGATGTATATGCACTCTCCAAATTGTTATGCTGCTATTCGAGCAACATCTTGGATAATTTTACCTCACATGAAATATCTGCAACACTTGACCTCCATATTTTCAGTGTCACCACAAACTGTGTGCAATAATGAACATTTTTTGAAGAATGTTATGAGAAAGTTGACAGAAAGAGAGCGCCTGGTTAGTCTACAGATTGATGAAATGTACATCAAGCCACACATTGATTATAAATCTGGGAATCTGTATGGCTGTGCTGAAAACCAACAAAACATTGAAGCTAAAACTGTCCAAGCATTTCTAGTTTCGTCATTGTTTGGTAGCTTCAGGGAAGTAGTTGCTCTTTACCCTGTGAAGAATTTGACTGGAGCTGATTTGTATACCTTGATCAAAGTAGTTATCGATTTGCTCAAAAAATGTGGCTGCCACATTATTACTATTGTTTCAGATAATCACAGGGTAAACAGAAGCATGTTTGAGCTGCTCCAGGGCAGCAGTCTGGATTATGCCACTGATAATGTTGATCCCCCTTATAAAACATTTTTAACATATGACTTTGTTCATATCTTAAAGAACATAAGAAACTGTTGGATCAATAAGAAGGATTCTTCCCAGTCATTGCATTTTCCAGATTTTGAGGAACCCAACACCCTTTTGATAGCAAAGTTTTCAGACTTAAAACAAATATACCTCCATGGTAAATTTGCCAGCCCACTGTTGAGACCAGCACATAAACTGAATCACAAAACGTTGTATCCGAGTAACTTAGAAAGACAGAAGGTTTCACTAGCATGTAATATTTTCCACGAGTCAACTTACAGTGCTTTAAGATCTGAATTTCAAAGTGGATCTGGAATTGTTTCGAGTGAAGGTACTTGTCAGTTTATTCTCATAATCCTTAAGTGGTGGACCATTGTAAATGTTAAATCGAAACTAATAGGTACTCTAAAAAGAAATGAATGGGCAAATCCCTTTTACACTGTTGAAGATGAACGCCTGGTATTCTTAAGGCAGTTTTTAATATGGCTGCAACACTGGGAATGCGTTAAGGAAGGTGGGTTAACCCGTGATACCCATAAGGCTTTGTTTCAGAGCACTTCAGTTTTAATTGAATTTATTGAGTACAGTTTGCAAACCCTTAAGGTAGAGTTTGTGCTGCCTGGCAAGTTACAAACGGACAATCTTGAGGAACGCTTCAGTTGCTACAGACAGTTATCGGGTGGAAACTACAATGTTTCATTTCTTCAAGTTTTAGAGGCAGAAAAAAAACTGCGATTGAAATCTCTCTTGGGCATAAAATCTGCCAAGTATGGTGTTCTGAAATGGTCCTTTGACACTTACAATGACTTACAAAATGTAAATACAGAAGGGACAGGTTCTGCAAATGTAGCCCCATTTTTATGCATTGTTCAGGAAACAAATATTTTTGACTTTCAAGTTGACGCTTCCTGTCTCCTGTATATATCAGGTTATGCTGCATTCCAGGTCTCCTCAAAGCTAGAATGTTCACTTTGTGTTGATTGATTAGTAGGAAAAGAAGCCTCTACCAATGATCCTTACTTTGACACCCTTAACAGAGGTGGTCTCACTGTTCCATCAGATCTAGTGTACCACATTGCTGACACTGCTAGCTGTGTCCTAAGTGCATTGATCTCCAATGATGATAATGAAGACAGGTTCTTAAAGTGCCCAAATCAAAAGAGGGTGCTAGTAGTTGTGTCTAAAACAATTTTGTTTGATGATACTGGTTTTCCAAATGATGTGTGCCTTTGTGGAGTGGAAATTAGTCTACTAAGTGAAAAAATACTTTCAGTCATTGCCAATGTATTGCTAAAGAATTATTCACAGGCAAGGAATGATGCTATTGATGTCAGCAAACTTGGTTATGGGAAGAGGAAGTTGCAGACACTTTAGGAAGGAAATAGAAGTAATCTGAAACATTTATGAAATACCAGCAGCAACAGAGTATTTCTATAATGGTAGTAAATTATCTGCATACATGTGTGGCGGAATTGAGGGCTTATAGGCCTACAGTGTAAATATGTTATGGTAGATAGCCTACATTTTGGATCACATAACCCTCAATTGCATCTACTTACTCCATATTATTATTATAACACCGCCAATTTATTTTATTACCGTACTTCAGAGTAGTAAAATACGAAAAGAAGCCTAAAAGAATTTCCTTTATTTTGCTAAACACATTTATGTTGGTAAATTATTTCCGTGTCATTCACGCCTAATATCAGCTGCCTGGCTCTTATAACAACTTTTAACGATCATATGCACGTTATTCACTTATTTCCGATTGTAACACTGGTCATCTCTATATGTAAATAAAAATTAACTGTTGTTTTCCTAAACATATTGTCCAATACTGTATTAATTCGGTAGTTTTTGTCGCTAGCAAACAGCTGTTCATGCGCTCGCGACGACATATGACTGACAACAACAGTAGCTACAGTGTTGTCAGGTCGAACCTTCCGACCTTTCTAGAGTAGACCGTGGCCCAGCATACTGACAAGTAGAGAAGGCAATTAAGGACATGAAAAAAGGGAAAGCTACAGGAGAAGACGACATACCGGTTGATTTGCTGAAAGAAATCTGTGACAGAGGTTTGAAAGTGCTGACACAACTTATCAACAAAATCTATGAAAATGGAGAATGGCCTAAGGACTTTTTAGATATCACAATGGTTCCTCTTGAGAAGAAAAATCAGGCTAAGAAATGTAGTGATTACAGAACAATTAGTCTGATCTCACATGTGGTGAAGATCATTGCAAGAATACTCAACAGACGGCTGGAACACAAAATTGAAGAAGTAATGGGAGAGGATCAATTTGGATTTAGGAAAGGAAAAGGAACCAGAGATGCTATCGGTATAGTGAGGATATTGTCGGAGAGAGTTCTGACTGTTAACGAAGAAGTTTGCATTTGTTTTATAGACTGGCACAAGGTCGAGTCAACTGGACAAAATTGACGAACATTCTTAAGGAGATAGGAATCAACTGGAGAGATCGGAGACTAATTTTCAATTTGTACCTGGGACAAAGAGTAAAGGTGCGACTGAACTACGGAGAAAACAACAGCGTGGAAATAGGAAGAGGAGTCGGATGAGTATGTTGTCTATCGCCAAGTCTCTTCAGCCTGTGTGGTGAATGGCCGGTGGAAGAAACTTTGAAAGGATGCGGAAATTTCAGGATAGGAGGACACCTCATAAACACCATCAATTATGCAGATGACCTAGTAGTGTTCGCCAAAAATCAAGGACAACTGCAACACATGATGAACCGGTTGGTGGAAACTGGAAGAATATATGGCATGGAAATTTACATCGGAATCAAAAGTGATGCGGATATCAAAACGGGAGAAACCTTTGAGGATAACTATTAACAATCAAGAATTGGAGAATGTGAAGCAGTTCAAGTACTTGCGAAGCTTGCTGACAAAAGATGCTCAATGCACAAATAAAATTTGAGCAAGAAGCGCCATGGCCAAAGCCACATTCAACAATAAGAGGACTCTGCTCACCAGCAAGTTAGAGCTTAAAACTAAGGAAGAAATTGGTGAAGTGTTATATCTGGAGCATTGTACTGTACGGGGCAGAGACATGGACAATGAGAAAAAGGGAAATAAAATTCTTAGAAAGTTTTGAAATGTGGTGCTGGAAGAGAATAGAGAAGATCAAGTGGACAGATCGGGTGACAAACTATGATGTACTGAGAAGAGTAGGAGAGAAGAAAGCTTTTCTGAATACAATTCTTCAGAGGAAGGCCAACTGGATCGGACACATACTTAGACATGAGGGGCTCATACACGACACCATTTAAGGAAAGATCAATGGAAGGACAGGGCGAGGAAGAAGAATTCAACATATGGATGACATGAAAGATGGAAGGAGTTACAGCAGACTGAAGAAAGAAGCTGAAGACTGGGAACATTGGCATCAGAAATTCTCTGTACGAAGACATGGACCTGCTACTAGACAGAATACAGTATAATAATAGACTAATAATAATAGAATAATAAGGTTATTACACTCTGACCCTTCTGTTGAGCACCTGAACTCAGGTCAGAGTGCTATGCCACAATGTCTGATTGTAACAACCTTGTTATTCTATACTTGATAGGGACACTCATCATTAATGGGTTCACAAGAATCAAGTTACAGCTGTACTATATTGTAATGTGTAGTTCACGCATCTGTGCTGAACAATAAAAGTGCTGATGATCTTGGCTGACAGTAGGAAAGATCTTTTGATTTGGTACACTTTCTTCAGCTGGCACAACTCACCAAAAATTTCACCTAGAATTTGCATAGATACAATAACCTACCTACAAAATGAACATTTGTTTCAGAAAATAAATAATCCATATTCTGGATGATGTAAGTGGAAGTGTTCTCACTTATCACTTTTCATGTGGATACTCGTTCATAAAAGATATGAACAACACACCACAAAGCAAAATGGTCGTCACCTCCACCACCGTACCGATCAGCTGTTCAATTCTTCAGAGTCGCTGCATGTTAACTTGTATATTACGATGGCAGTGCCTGAGCCAACCTACTTTTTATATCCTCTTTGCTTCGTCAATCACCTGCTTCATACGTAGCAGAAGTCTCCCACTTCCATGTGCTTTTCACCTGCCAGTTTGATGACAATCGGGGTTTATGATTTCTTTTGGCTGCATTCCATTATTTTTGTTTTACATTTTTTGATTTTCATTATGAGTTCCTTCCTCAAGACGGAGTCCATACCATTTAAAAATTCATTCAAATCATCTGGTGAATTGGTGAAGATGACAATGTCATGAGGAAATCTCAGAGTTGAGATTATTTCTCCTTGAATCTTTCTTTACTCCTACTTAAATTTTTCTCTAATTTTCCTTCATTGCTTGTTCATTGTATATACAGTACATATCTTATATATAAAAGTGAAAGTCTGTATGTATGTATGTATGTGGGTGGGTCTGTTCCGTATACAAATCTACACCGTTCCACCAATCTCAACCAAATTTTGCACACACATAGTTTAGGACCAAGAAGGAACCGCTGGCTACATGAATTTTCGATAGTCTTTCTCATTCTTCTGATGTCAGCCCTTTTGCACTCAAGCACAGGCTAATCAAATCATAAAATATACTCATGAAGGAATGGCAAGACAGATAGTTTCCATGGCAACATAGCTCAAGTCGAGACACGGCCGTCTGGATGCCAGTTGCGATCTGCACTACTGGTATAGAAAATGAGCATCTTTACTTGAAATCCCGTTAGTTACTCACCTACTCACACAGCACTGTCAACCGAGTTTAGCATAACAAAGACTTGACACTATCTTCTACCATATATTTGTCAAATACCACTCACTCACTCAGTCATTCATTCATCACGAAATCTCAGAAACCACCAAACGGATTGGAATGAAATTTGGTATGCTGCTTCCCCAAGGGCCGCAAATGCCCACGAAGAGAGGATTTTTGTATATTCAGGTTCTAAAGGGGTGTTAAGGGGGTAGACCTGCATTTCATTGAATAGCAATATCTCCCGATTGGTTTCATTGGGGGATGTGATACTCGGCACATAAACTCATCATTAAAAATAAGAAGACACGAGTCTGAGGGTTTTTCGATGTGGCGTATATTATGAGTGAAAGGGGTGAAAAGTGGGGATTGAAAGATTCCTAACGGAGCGTGTATCTCTTAAACGACATAGGCGAGGAGTATGAAACTCAGCATAAAAAATAAGTAAATATGTGTTTGATCGTTTATTCATAAATCCAATTTAAGGGGCCCATGGGGAGGGGTGACATTCTGCGGGGGGGGGGGGACAGGAAAGAAAGTGTCCTAACTGATTATCTGACTGACTCACTCATCAAACTCGGGGGGAAAAACTGCTTTAAAGTAAGTAAATAGCTGTTCGACAGTTTTTTTCATAAATCAAATTTAAGGGGTTCATGGGGAGGGGTGAAATTCTGAAAAAAGAAAATTGAAAGAAAATTTCCTGACTAACTCCCTCACTCACTCATCATCGCCCAGCCAAAATTATTGAAGTTAGAAACATGACAGTTTGGGGATATGGTCATTGTATGTCAAAACCGTCTTCTAAGGGATGATTTTCGGATATTCAGGTTCTAAAGGGGTCTTAAGGGGGTTAAACCTGCATTTCATTGAATAACAATATCTCCCGATTGGTTTCATTGGGGGATGTGATACAAGGCATATAAACTCATCATTAAAAAGTAAGAAGACACGTTTCTGAGGGTTTTTCGATGTGGTGTATATTATGAGGTGAAAGGGGTGAAAAGTAGGGATTGAAAGATTCCTAACGGAGCGTGTATCTCTTAAACGACATAGGCGAGGAGTTGGAAACTCAGCGGAAAAAAATCAGCATAAAAAATAAGTAAATATGTGTTTGACCGTTTTTTTTTTCATAAATCCAATTTAATGGGCCCATGGGGAGGGGTGAAATTCTGGGGGGGGACAGGAAAAAAGTGTCCTAACTGATTGACTGACTGACTCACTCATCAAACTCAGGGGGAAAAACTGCTTTAAAGTAAGTAAATAGCTATTCGACAGTTTATTTTTGATCAATCAAATTGAAGGGGTTCATCGGGAGGGGTGAAATTCTGAAGAAAAACAAATGAAAGAAAATGTCCTGACTCCTTCACTCACTCATCATCGCCCAGCCAAAAATATTGAAGTTGGAAACGTGGCATTTTGGGGATATGTTCGTTGTATGTCAAAACCGTACACTAAGGGAGGATTTTTGGATATTCAGGCTCTAAAGGGGTCTAAAGGGGGTTAAACCTGCATTTCATTGAATAACAATATCTCACGAGTGGTTTCATTTGTGGATGTGATACTCGGCATATAAACTAATCATTAAAAATAAGCAGACATGTGTCTAAGGGTTTTTCGATGTGGTGTATTATTATGAGGTGAAAGGGGTGAATAGTGGGGGTTGAAGGATTCATAACGGAGCGTGTAGGCCTATCTCTTAAACGACATAGGCGAGAAATTTGAAACTCGGCGAAAAAATTCAGCTAAATAAATAAGTAAATCGGTGTTCGACCGTTTTTAAATAAATTAATTTAAGGGGCCAATGGGGTGGGGTGAAATTCTGGGGTAAAAAGGAGTGAAAGTGTCCTAACTGACTGACTAACTCACTCATCAAACTCGGGGGAAAAAGACAGCTTAAGAAATAAGTTAATAGGTGTTCAAGAGTTTTTTCATCAATCCAATTTAAGGGGCCCATGGGGAGGGGTGAAATTCTGGTAAAAATAATTGAAAGAAAATGTCCTGTCTGACTCACTCACTCATCACGCCCAGCGAAAACTATTAAAGTTGGAAAAATGAAATTTTGGGAATATGTTCTCTGTATGTCGAAAACGTCAACTAAGGAATGATTTTTGTTTATTCGGGTTTTAAAGAGATGTTAAGGGGGTAAACGTGCATTTCATTAAATAACGATATCTCATGAGTTGTTTCTTTGGGGATGTGATATTCGGTATATAAACTAATCATTAAAAATAATCAGACATATATCTAAGGGTTTATCGATGTGGTGTATATTATGAGGTGAAAGGGGTGAAAAATGGGAGGTTGAGGGATTCTTAATGAAGCATGTATCTCTTAAACGACATAGGCGAGAAGTTTGAAATTCGGCGGGAAGAACAGCTTAAAATACAAGTAAATAGGTGTTCGACCGTTTTTTCATAAATCCAATTTAAGGGGCCCTTGGAGAGGGGTGAATTTCTGGGAAAAAAACCAGGAAAGAAAGTGTCCTAACTGATTGACTCACTTACTCACTCATCAAACTCAGGGCGAAAAGAGCTTTAAATAAGTAAATAGGTTTCGACCGTTTGTTTCATAAATCCAATTTAAGGGGTTCATGGGGAGGGGTGAAATTATCAAAAATAAATGAAAGAAAATGTCCTGACTCACTCACCCACTCATCATCGCCAAGCCAAAATTATTGAAGTTAGAAACATGAAATTTTGGGGATATGTTCGATGTATGTCGAAAACGTCCACTAAGGAAAGAGTTTTGAATATTCAGGTTCTAAATAGGTGTTAAGGGGGTAAACGTGCATTTCATTGAATAACAATATCTCACGAGTGGTTTCATTTGGGGATGTGATACTTGGCATATATACTAATCATTAAAAATAAGCTGACATGTCTAATGGTTTTTCGATGTGGTGTATATTATGAGGTGAAAGGGATGAAAAGTGGGGGTTGAAAGATTCTTAACGGAGCGTGTATCTCTTAAACGACATAGGCGAGGAGTTTGAAACTCGGAGGAAATCAATCAGCTTAAAAATAAATAAATAAAATAAATAGGTGTTTGACCGTTTTTTCATAAATCCAATTTAAGGGGCCTATGGGGAGGGGTGAAATTCTGGAAGAAAAACGTCCACTAAGGAAGGATTTTTGTATGTTGACTCTCATCGACCAACCCAAACTATTAATGTTAGCAGAATGATATTTTGGGGATATGTTTGTTGTGTGTCGAAAACGTCTACTAAGGAGGTATTTTTGGATATTCAGGTTCTAAAGGGGTGTTAACGGGGTTAAACCTGCATTTCATTGAATAACAATATGACACGACTATGACGCGAGCGAATCGAGGCTAAAAATGAGATGGTGTGTGTCTGTGTATTACTCAATCACGCAAGTACCACTGGTCCGATTTACATGAATTTTACTTGGAAGTAGCTGATTTACCTGATTAACATATAGGTTACTTTTGTTTTCAATACTTTGCACTATTTAAAGATGGCGACCATTTTAGTGACGTCACTACACCCTTTGGTTTAAAACTTTCATATTTCCATTTCAAATAAAAAGAGAACGCTAAGAAATAGCAAACGTTTGATGGCATATACGAGGCTTAAAATTACATTTTCTATCCGAAAGGTATCTCCAACCGTTAGCGAGTAAAACCTTAATTTGTGCTATAAAACCCGGTAAACGCCGAGCGGTGTATTTGGACAAAATGTTCCATCCTTAATCTCCCTCTGCGCAGCACCTCGCCTATCCCCTGTTTTAACTGTCACCTTCACATTTTATTTTATTTATGACGCGTAGCGAAGCACTGGTACTTCAGCTAGTTGTATATAATATTCACGCACTCTCTTTTCAGGCACCATATATAATCTATGTGGAGGTTTTGGAAGTAGAAGACATTCATACTTCACCAGTTCCTGCGAAGATAATGAACACACTGAGGCATACCAAATCAGAGGAGAATTTGGCAGCAGAAGCAGCTGCCCAGGCAGAAAGTACATCATTGTGTGCCTTCAGTGTATATGGTAATCCTGATGAGGAGACAGGAGATTGTTGGTCACAGGAGGATGATGAGATCTCACAGCAGGTGAGTCGGACATCAGTATGCATCCTTTCTTGTTTTCCATATGCACCGGCATGCAGCTTTGTTCTATTTCTTTTTTTAAATATACAGAATCAACAAATAGAAAACATACCTCCACTCAGTACAAGTACCCAAAATCAAAGACTTTCATACAAACTGCTTAATACATCTGCAATGTTGCCATTTCATGACTTAACAGATCATGTAACAACAGTACAAATCCTATCCCATTCAAAGAATTTCAGGAAAACTTTGTTAATTCAAAACGCTATAATTCAGAATTTTGCTATATTATGAATTTTACTTCAAACTTTAGGCCAGTCGGATATATATAAGGCTATTTCAGAAACTTGTATAATTCATAATATTGGAAAGAAAAATGTGTCCTTACTTGAAAATGTGCATTCCATTCTCCCCTTATAAATCAAAATATTCAATAACTACTTCCAAAGTTTACCTGACAAAATGCCGTCTTAAGCAACTTGAGATACACGACCTGAAGAGAAGGAGCGAACTACAGTGTTGCCATGTACCCACGGTGTTAATCACATTTCTACATCCAAAAAGCAACAACATTACAATTATAAATAATAATGTTATTGGTTTTACGTCCCTTTTAAATACACTGGCTTTTAGAGACGCCGGGGTGCTGGAATTTTGCCCCGAAGGGGATCTTTAACGTGCCAGTAAATCTACTGACATGGCTCCCTCGCATTTGCGCACCTGCAACCTTGGGCTCGGCAAGCGAGAACGTTACCCCTGAGCCACGCAGCCAGACAAACATTACAATTAGTCACACTGACAATTAAAATGGATATAAATTAGCTAAACATTAAGAATGCTGCTACAGGCCGCTGGAAGCTACAAGAATCTGATATGCTTGCGAGTTTCGATGTCCAGTCCCTCTTCACAAATATACCGAGGGAGCAGTGCATCAATGTACTTAAAGATGGCTGGCGGGTTGCCTTATGTGCATGCAAATGGGTTAATGCAAGAGAAGAGCAATGGGAATCTTGTCTAATGGGTCGAGTGTGGGACCGATAAGATAAAATCACAAAATCTACCTGCCACTTTTCCCCATGCCAAACAAAGAACTTGTGACCATCACTTGGCTAGGACAATGGGAATCTTCTCAAACAGACTGAAAATTGTGACAAATGTGTTGCATCATGACACACCTAGGCTACGTGCGATACTTCTCTGTGCCCGATCAGGCAATCACAAACATGTGACCCACTATGACAGTGGGAATCTTGTCAAATGGACTGCAAATGGCACCAAACGTGTAATATCATGGTTTCTATTCCTACCATTTCCTTGTGCCCAATCACAAATAGGTCCGTCAGATGCTTGTCAACATACAGTTCTCAAAAATGCCATAGACTGCGCAGCATTAAGATACTTTTCCCATTGCTCTGCTGCGAACGCATGACTACAGTGCACACACAGGTAGCGAATCATGTCACCTCACTTGGGAGGTCACGTAACATTGCAATACCAACTTGCAACATGTTTCCATGGCAGACCGAAAATGTGCAACTGTCATTCCACCAGGACTGCTAGAATCTTGTCAGATGGATCGAAAGCGACGTCAGTTTCATAACATTGTGATACCTACTTGCAATAATTTTCTTTGTCTGATTGCAAACATGTTGTCGCTAGGGAAGCACAGAACAGCACCAATTGCGTATTATCACGATAGGCTAACTATTTGTCATGTCCCATCATGAATATTTGGCTACATGATAGCGGAAATCTCGTCCAAACAGGCCAGGAATGGTACAATCGTGTAACATATTTTTATATGCCTGACCGTGGGGTAGAGGGAATCTCTCAAACAGAACGAGAACGATATCGACAAAGTAACATCACGTTTCCTACTTCCACTAAATATCCACATCCATCAAATTAAACTATGTGGAAAGTGACAAATTTACCCCTAGCCATAATATTGACATACAGTAAAACTTCACTTATACGATTTTCAAGGGACCAAATGAAAAAAACGTATAAGCGTGAAAAATGCGTAAATGAAAGTCGCTAAATAAAAACTGCAAAATGTATGTGACATTATGGGTTATACAGGGACTTGGTGTTATATGCGACGCGGACCTTCGATCGCGCCCGCCGCGAGCCGGTCTCCCGTCAAGCACTTTGCCGTAATGCGCTTCTTGGCGCCACAAGTTTCCCTCCTTTGCAGTGTGCTTTAGCAGTGTGGGGTTCAGTTTAGTCAATTGTTTACGTCTTTAGTGCTCAGTGTGATGTTCCAATGCGATTTTCATTACGTGAACGTGTGTAAATACCTTCATAAAGTACAGGAAATCTTTCGCGAAAATGAGCTTAAAGACTATATTACAGTTGAAATACAGTCAATCGGTGGTGAGGAACTTCAGAACGTAAATGACAATTTCATAAAGAGGTGCCAGCGATGTGTAGCAGTGAATGGCGAACATTTTCAGCACCAGCTGTGAACTACAGTATAGGCTATAGGCCGTGCGAGCTACGCATTACGGCAAAGTGCCTGGCGGGAGACAGGCCCGCAGTGCGGGCGAGCGGCGAGCGATGGTCCCCGTTAAGAAGTGAACAACAGGAAATAAAAATACGATTGTTGAACTATAATCGGCAATATGTAACAATACAAATACGAGAGAAATGCACCCAGATGAAGAAAGAAACAACAAAACAAGTCACTTTACGAAGTAGTCTGTTATCTTGGCTTGTTTTTTGTGGGCTGCGGCCACGGAATGAACAGTATTTTCAAACCGATACAATTCGGCCATTATTTCCTCAGAAACGTTATGGCGCGTCACAAAATGTTTGATAGTCTATAGATAGAGGTGTTAGTTTTTTGTTAATTCGCGATAAAACGAAAAGTCATATTTAGAGGTTAGGATGTTTTATTTTCACGTATTTACATGTTTCGTGCCGCCCAGGAGTGAAATTAAATCGTGAAATAGCGCGAATTTTGTGAATAACACCACAAATACGGCAATCTGCGAAATAAAAACAAATTTTCATATTTTTTCCCCACACCAATCCGAACATTTTTGTCCACAAGCCGATAATCGAATTTGGTTGGTGTTCAATTCGAGAGAATGATCGATTGTATAGTTTCGCGAGTGGTAATACTACGATATACGTCATATTACGATATACTGTCGATATTCTCGTTACTCGTTGGATTTTAGCTCTGTGGTAAACAGCTGTTATATCGCGGCGTGAATAGTTTGGCCGACTACCTCCAAAAGGTTATGTGATAGTTGTTCATAATGTAAACTACGTTTGCCTCCTGTTACATCGGTAGCGAGTGTAAATTATAGTAGAGAATTCTATATAATTTAATAAAAAGTGTGCAAATTGTGCGTTATCATCGAAGCTAGTGTGTTATTTGCGTGAATCAGTTGGCGACTACGTGTTCGTCGTATTAGTTCCGAACTTAGCAGTACAGGAAGATGAGACGCGACGTAATTTAAATATTATGACATGAATTCAGAAATAAATTTTGCGTGTGGTTACGAATTTATACTGGCGTGTGACTACAGTCAACCGTGTGATAACAGTGTTTGTTACTGGGCATCGCTCAGTTGAGTTTAAAAATGCCGAAGGTAGCTGTTTCTGCCACAGACAGACTTAAAGAATATAAGAATGAAGGATTTATAATTTCTTGTGGCATTCTTATGTGCAAATATTGTGATTGTCGGTTAGATTATCGCAGGAAAGATGCATTAGACAAACATTGCAAATCGGAGAAGCATTCAAAACGCCGAGAAAATTCGCGTCTTGAAGTTAGTGTTCCTAGAGTGGCCACCTTGAAAGAAACATTATCAAATGCTAGTCGTGTGAAGGATATGAAAGAAGAGTTTATTTTGGACACTACTACTGCGTTTGTGAAAGCTAATATACCAGTAGAGAAACTAGACAATCCTGCTATCCGTACTTGGTTTAATAAGTACGTTCGCGGAAGTGGAGATTTACCATCAGCAAATCAGATTCGTCAGAAATACATCCCCATGATTGGCAAAAGAAGGAGGGAAGAAATTAGGGAAGATATAAAAAACAAAGACGTGTTTCTGCTATGTGACAAAACAACTGACAAGAATGGTAGGTGTGTTTTCAACATTCTTTTTCGTCCATCAGTACCATCAACTGAAATGAACACCCATCTGGCTGCCTCTGTTGTTCTAGATTCTGCCAATAGCGTAAATTGCTCCAATGCGATATTAGACACCTTGAATTCCTATGAAATTGAACGGGAGCGTGTAGTGGCAGTAGTTACGGACTCAGCACGCTACATGACAAAATGTGTAACTACTCTTCAAGGATTGATTGAAGAATTAAGTCATGTCCAGTGCTGGGCTCATAAAGTCAATCTTATCGGCTGCGTGTTTGAAAACGAGCTGGACGAATTGAACATGTCTATAGTAAAGACAAAGAATGCCTTTTTAAATACGCGAAAAAGAAAAAGCAATTACGTTGCATTTCTAAGGGAGAAATATGAAAACACAGAAAAAGAGATTGAAATTCTAGCTTTCCCAATGCCTGTATGCACAAGATGGAATTCATGGTTTAAGGCTGCAATGTATATGGCCACGCATGTGGAAGATCTGGTAGAATTTTTCAAAACATTGGAAGATTCAAATTCTGGGGTCAAATTTTTCCAACAAGCATTGACTTCAACAATACAATTTATACAATTACAAGCATTGTATGTTTCTGTTGTTGGTGCCTCTCTTATGGACTTGCTTAATTTCTTGGAGGGATCTAAGTACCCAACAATTCACTTACTGGCTGGGAAGCTAGATGACCTTGAGGTAAAGCTCAAGCTATTAGGCGATGGTGGAATGTTCAATCATACGATCCTCCAGAACTTGGAACAGCTTCCTCAAAAGATGCAGATAAAGGTTAAGTCCAATCTTACGTGTGTTGCCCAGTCAGCTCTAGTGAAAGTCAGGACTTTAAGGACCACGGATCCAGCCAGGAAGACTGTAGAAGCCATCGGGTCATTGTTTGATCCTCGGCATGCACCTAAGAACGTATCTCCCACAGAACTGCTCCAATTTAAGAAGAATGCCCCATTTCTTACGAAGATGGAGTCTCAACAGTTTTTAGAGGCTCACAGCATTTACCTGACTGCAATCAAGAACCAACTGCGTCATGAAGATAATGTGAATGTTCCAGAGATCCTCATGGGATTAAGGCCTGCTCACCGAGACTATGCAACAGCTGCATTAAAGTGTGTGTGGTATCCTTGTTCAAATGTGGATTCTGAAAGGTCATTTTCGAAATACAGTCTCATAGTAAGTGATAGGAGGCGAAAATTGACAGCTGCAAATGCTGAGACTTTAACCATGATCTACTTCCAGTGATTTCACCGCAGTATTTGGATAAAACTGAATAAGGTATTCACTGAAATGTGTTTCGAGATGGTGAATGTAAAATAAAAATGTGACTTCCATATAAGTATTATCTCATTCTTCCATAGCCATGTTTAACGTTTTACCCCGCTGTTTTTTTTTTACTTTGTTTTATTAATTGTTTATATTTTTAAATGCACTTATTGTACAAACCTTATCGCTTTCCAAATTTTAACATGTCATCCCCCGAAAAAATAATAAAAACACAAAACACCACCTTTTGAATTTTAAATCAACAAATCTTCAAAAAAATAACAACACTTTCTAACACCTCTATCTATAGAGCATTGACAGCATCATTAAAATCCACTGTATTATGCTGCGGATCCTCAGTATCATCGTCGTCATCGTCATTAATACGGTCCTCGCTCAGATCCCGTTGTGAGTCTTCAACTATCTCGGAGATAGTCATGGCTTCTGCAGTGACGAGGTTGGCGTCAACATTTACGTAGTCATCGAATGATGCCTCCTCTTCCAGTTTCCTCCATTCGCAGTCATTATCAGGAACATCATCATCAATAATATCACCAGTACAACTACCGGTAACATCAGATCCAGCTTTTCGAAAACAGTTCCGAATTGTAAGTGCTGAGACACGGTGCCATGATGCTGCGATGTAATGCATTGCCTACCAGAAGAAAATAAAATAGTGTTAATTAATTTATCGATTTTAATTTGTCTGAAGACGCAAGATTATTATAACACAGATTCAATCGCGTAATTTTAATGGTTTGACGAGAACTCCCCAAAAAGAACACGAATAAAAATTACAAAAGAGGAAATAAATACAGTACTAGAAATCTTACCTGTAACAAGTTGATTTTCATTTCGTCCTTTTTTCCGATGTCTACACATCTGATCGCGTGTTGCACCAGCATCTTACGATAATGCAACTTTAAGTTGCGTATCACTCCGAGATCGAGCGGCTGCAGCTCGCTCGTGCAGTTCGCTGGTAAAAATTCCACAGTCACGTTCCTCAAATAAGAAGTAATCGGAGGATGAGCAGGGCATCGGTCCACGAATAATAAAATCTTACGACCTTTCGCTCCCATTTTGGCATCTACACTTCGAAGCCAGGCTTCAAAAACTTTCGTCGTGACCCAAGATTTATTGTTATTGGTGTATTTTATAGGGAGCGTAACAACGTTTTTAAAACAACGCGGCTTTGAAAATTTTCCAATTGTCAGTGGAGGCAGCTTTTCAGATCCGTCACTGTTGGCGCACAACAGTACTGTTACACGTTGTTTGCTTTGTTTTCCGCCGTGACAGTTTTCCCCTTTCATTGCCATTGTTCGATCAGGCATTAAATTAAAAAAGAGGCCTGTCTCGTCTGCGTTGAAAATGTCCCGAGGAGCGAATCGGGATGTCAGTTCTTTCAAATGGTTTTCCTTCCAATCTAGTACAGTCTCGGCATCAACACTCCTGCTCTCCCCACACACATTGTGACTACTGATGCCGTGCCTAGCCTTAAATTTGTGTAGCCAGCCTGATGAAGCACTAAAATCTACACCAAGTCTGACTGCCAGTTCACTTGGTTTTTCGCAAAGCATTGGTCTGCTGATTGGAATGCCTTCTGCCCTATGTTGCCTGAACCACTGTAACATACCGTATTTCCTCGCATAATCGTCGCACTTTTTTTGCCAAAAATTCGTGGAAAAAAGCAGGGTGCGACGATTATGCGAAGAATATTTAAGTTCAAAAAATATACTGTATCATTATTTGCTGCACGGGCCAGTCATTCGCGTAGCGTGAGTCTTAGCCTGCAGTCAGAGACAGGCTTCTTTCTTCTAACAAGGTCACGACAGGTTAACGCTCGCGGAATGTGCTGACGAAGCTAGCCATTCGCGTCGTGGTTCATAGCCCGCAGGCATAAAGACGAGATTACTTTCTCCTGACAAGATCACGCTAGATTAGGCCTATAAACTCGTGGAACGTGCGCTGGCCGTTCGCGTCACAGTTTATAGCCCGCAGGCATAAAGACTAATTACTTTCTGCTGTCAAAATCACGCCAGATTAGGCCTATAAGCTCGCGGAATGTGCGCTGGCCGTGCGTGTCGCGGTTCATAGCCGACAGGCATAAAGACGACGCGGTATTACTTTCTCCTGACAGGATCACGCCAGATTAGGCCTATAAGCTCACGGAATGTGCGCTGGCCGTTCGCGTCACAGTTCATAGCCCGCAGGCATAAAGACGAGAGTACTTTCTCCTGACAAGATCACGCCAGATTAGGCCTATAAGCTCACGGAATGTGCGCTGACCATTCGCGTCGCGCTTCATAGCCCGCAGGCATAAATACGATATTACTTTCTCCTGACAAGATCACGCCAGATTAGGCTTATACGCTCGCGGGATGTGCGCTGTCCGCTCGCGTCACAGTTCATAGACCGCAGGCCTAAAGATGAGATTACTTTTTGCTGACATGATCACGCCAGATTAGGTCTATAGTTCGCGGAATGTGCGCTGGCCGTTCGCGTCATAGTTCATAGCCCGCAGGCATAAAGACGAAATTACTTTCTGCCGACAAGATCACGCCAGATTAGGCCTATAAGATCGCGGAATGTGCGCTGGCCGTTCGCGCCGCGGTTCATAGCCGGCAGGCATAAAGACAAGATTACTTTCTCCTGACAAGATCACGCCAGATTATACGCTCGCGGAATGTGCTAAGTGACGAAGCTTGCCGCTCGCGTCACAGTTCATTGCCCGCAAGCATAAAGACGAGATATTTTTCGTCTGACAAAGTCTCGCCAGGTTATAAAGTCGCGGCAGCATGTGCAATTGACTGGCGCACAAATACGAACATGCTATGCGACGATTATGCGATAAAATTTTATAAACCTATTTTAGTGTTTGAAAAGTGGGGTGCGACGATTACGCAGTGGCGACGATTATGCGAGGAAATACGGTACAATCTTCCAAACATTCGTATTTTCCGCCCTGAATGCGAGATTGCTTTTTTGTAGAAACACCTAAAACACGTGCGCCTTCTTCAATTTCCGCTGCCTTAGCTACAATTGTGTTTAAGGTGGACGGAGCAATCCCCAATTTCTTAGCGATTTCAGTGCGTTTCATGTTGCCACTTTCCTTTACTACATTCAAAATACGTAATTTTTCAGCAATCGTAATGCACTTCCTCTTCCTTTCACCCATGTTCACTGCTATCAAGGTTAACCACAACTGAAGCACCGAACAAGGCAGAACAATGACTGAAGCAAGTGATGTTGTATTTCGCAACACACGTAACTCCGGCTGAACATAGCTTCAAGGTCGCTCTCGCCACAACATAAGCGCCGCGCGAGGGATGGTTTCCGAGAAACGTACAGTGCGTGTCATAAGTTTCTGGCTCCAATATTTTTAGAGATTTTAGGTAGGAAACCGTTGTAAACGTATAAACGACCCATTTTTCTCTCGGGGAGGTAAAATATGATCGTATAAGCGTGAAAAACGAATAAATGTAAAACGTATATCGAAAATAAATTAACATGGAAAGTATAGGGATTTTGCCGGGACCAAGATAAAAATCGTATAAGTGTAGAAAACGTATAAGTGTGAATCGTATAAAAGAAGTTTTACTGTAATCTGAAGTGTGCCATAAAACTGATTCAGTGACCTTGAAATTAAATTCTAATTTGAGACATAGTCCAACAGAACAATTTTGTATTTTTGCGAATTTGTTGTGCTTGTTTGTTTTAAAGGGTAAAACATAGAGGTCATCTGGTCGGCTGTCTCGCAAAATTTGTATTGAATTATAAAATCAATACTGTACCCCTCCCTGCACATCACATGACAATTCATGGCAGGAAATAGGAGTCCACACCAGGCGGTTAGTGTGGGGTGCTTTGGATGAGGATTGTTCTGGGATACGGCCCATGAGCCAAAGGAGCCAATGTTGTCACAGAAGAACTAAAGCCACCAAAAAGATCAATATATTTATAATTCACCAAATTGTGTTAAACAATCACAGTAGTTAATAAAATTAAAATGATTTAACCTCGGGTAACCTATTAACCTACTTATACCTAGTTTTGTCCTTATGATTTAAAAAAATATAAAGGGAAATCTATATCAAAAGTAAGAAAACCAAACCACCACTCACATGATGAAATATCCTAATGTAGATTTACAAGCTTGCCTTCGATAAAATAATTATAATATTCTCCAATCAAGGTAGAAGCAATAGCAAATCACCTAGTTTTTATCTCTAAAACAAGGAATAAACTGACCACGAATGGGGTTAAAACTGAGCTTAAACCGGCAAAACGAGAAACCCAACCGCACGCCACCTATTCACAACCTTTCACATCACAAGAGATCGACGAGGGATTAAAATCACTCCGAAATGGCAAAGCTGCAGGACTAGATGGAATCTACCCAGAACTCCTAAAAAGCTGTGGTCCAGCTACAAAAAGATGGCTCATTGCATTCTTCAGCTCAATACTTCAGTCAGGAAGACTCCCCCCAATCTTCAAGAAGCCAAAAATTATTGCCCTTCTGACCCCAGGAAAGGATTCAACTCTCACACAAAGCTATCGACCTATTGCTATACTCTGCGTCACCTACAAGTTGTTAGAAAGACTGATACTGAACCGAATAGCACCGGCCATCGAAGCATTCCTTCCAGTTGAGCAGGCGGGATTCCGACCCGGCCGTGACTGCTGTGACCAAGTTCTGTCCTTGTCCACGTATATGGAGGTTGGTTTTGAGAAGAAATTAGAAAAAGTCTGTCTTCTCAGATCTTACAGCTGCATATGACACAGTTTGGGGGGAAGGTCTTATGCTTAAACTGATTAAAACTGTTCCTTGCATAAGAATTACAACACTAATTGACAGAATGTTAAACAACCGGCTATTTCAAGTTCACTCAGAACACAACAGAAGCAAATTCCACTAAGTCAATAATGGTCTGCCACAAGGGTCGGTTCTATCTCATGCTCTTTTCAACTTATACATCCATGACCTGCCTGAAACAGTGTCCCGAAAGTTCATATATGCGGACGATATTTGCCTTACAATTCAGCGACCTATTTCGCAGAAGCTGAAATCGTTCTTAATCGAGACCTCGAACTGTTCGATGACTATTTTCAAAGATGGTATCTACATCCTAACCCAGAGAAAACAGTGACATCGACATTTCATCTAAACAACGCAGAAGCGAACTACCATCCAAGGCTATTCCTCAAGGGTCATGAACTACAATATTGTGCCAATCCCAGTTATTTAGGTGTAACATTGGATAGGTCTCTTACGTACAAACATCATCTGAAGAAAACGGCCAACAAACTAGAAAGTCGTAATAACATTCTCCAACGACCGGCTGGAACTTCTTGGGGAGCGGATGGAAACACTTTACGGACAACATCTTTGGCCTTGGTCTATTCTGCAGCAGAATTCTGCTCTGGTATCTGGCTTAATAGTGCTCACCCACAGCTAGTAGATTCACAACTTCGCCAAACCATCGGATCATAACTGGTACACTTCGTGCTACATCGATCAAATGGTTACCGGTACTCAGCAATATAGTACCTCCACGTATCAGGAGACAGAAGGTCTTTTCTCAGCTGTGGACAAGAATGTTGAAGAATGAACATCTACCTGTTCATGAGTATATCAGACAGAAATGCACACGCCTTAAGTCTCGTCAGCCTGCATGGAAGACGGCTGTGAAGTTAACATCCCGCTTCTTCAACTCCACTTCTAAGTGGTCAACAGAGTGGTCTTTATCCCCACCTCATGCAATAGTGGACATTAATAATCAATCTACAAAACTGGCAGGCTTCGATCTGCCACGCTGCACCTGGAGTAGACTAAATCGCATGAGATGTGGAGTAAGTAGAACAGCATCTACTTTACACACATGGGGCTGGTCAGTTTCCCCCTATTGTGACTGTGGGGAGGTTCGCCAAACAATGAAACATGTAGTGCAGGAATGCCCACTCCGTGCTTTCACTGGCACCATGGAAGACCTCAACTCAGCAACACCGGAAACAGTGAAGTGGGTGGCGGAATTGGACATTCACATTTAGTGAGACGTACATCACTCGCCGCATTCAATGTGTACATTTGAACTGGAGGAGTTGTTACGTAGATAGCGATATATATATATATATATATATATATATTTTTTTTTTCAAGCTTCGTAAATCGTTTTGACTGTATAGACATGATAATTTGTATTTACTTAGTGCTTATCTTCCACTGGATTTGTAAATAGTTTATAGGTTGTCAATATTCATCATACACTAAATAAATAAATAAATAAATGATTATAATATTTTGGACTTTCATCAAATACAGATAGTATAACCAGCAGTCTACAACAAAATTACGCCCTCTAACAGAATTACAGTGTAATAGAAACAACAACGAGAAATCCTGGGTGCCACCAGAGACAGAAAATACAAATTAATGCAATACCGTATTTGTTCGTGTATATCTCGCACCCCATTTTTTATTTGAAATTTCAGGGGGAAAAAAGTACTCGCAATATCTCGCATTCATTTTTGACGCCGTCATATAAATGACCGTAATAACTTTGAGGTAGAAACACGTTCGATTTAGCGCGCCACAACAGTCTTCATTGTCCAGGAACTTACCCGAAGCGATACCTCAGCGCGATTAGCGCGCCACAACAGTCATCGATACGCATTGTTATCGTTCTTTTTGGCGGCAGAGGTTTCCTTTATTGTTGTCCGTTGGTTGCCTTGTAGACATCAGTAGGCCTACCGGTACTCTGGCTTCGAATATAAAGGAAATCTGTGCTATACCACTCACGCCAACATGCTCGTATGCGCAAGTAGGCCTACTGTTACATCGCAGAGAAACGCAGTTCAGTCTTCTCGAATCTCAATGATTTTGTCGTTACGCATTGCGTCGCATCAGAGCTCGGCCGCGTGCAAGAATGTGCAAACATGCGGCGCGGGGTGAGTGTTATGCACGCAGTACATTGTTAGTCTTCGGCCGCGGTCGGCAAGTTCGAGCTCGCTCGTGCATGTTTGTAGCGAGGAATCGATATGGAAGATGATCGATTGTATCGATTGCTAAGCTTGGCTAAGCGTCTGCACTCTAAATTCCTTTTCTGCCTTGAATCATCCTTAACGAGCGTATGGCATCTTTTTCATAGGTTCTTAATGTCGCATAACCATAGCGAATAGAAATAAATGATGTCGACGAACATTGTTGTGAAGAGCTTCTTGAAGACGTGCATCGCAAATGCATTGGACGGAAGTCAGGATGAAGCAGTATGGGATGATGACCAGAATGATGCACGCGAGAGTACCTCGGAGATTGGCAGCAATGAAGGCAGTGACAATGAATTGGTCGAATACCGTATGCCAGTTGCCTTGTTTCTATAATGCAAATTTTGTGTTTTTTCGGGAATACGGTCATTTCCCACGTATATCTCGCACCGAAAATTTTCACACACTTTTTCGGTCAAAAAAGTGCGAGATATACGCAAGCAAATACGGTAGATCACAACCTTAAATTAACACACCTTGAATAAAATAGTACACCATACTCTTAAAGGCTAGAAGAATGCAAGGTTTTAGTTTATAACTAGCAAGTAATATTTTTACATTCAAATAACTCAATTAAAATAAAATTAAAATCTGAACTCCTCAATACCAATTTTGAAGCAAGTTACAGTGAAGTTTAACAATTATTAAGGATTAGTATTGAACCCTACATACAGTGTCATGAAGACACTTCCGGCCCCTATCAATTCCAGCCGAAGACTGTCCCATGTCCTGAACTTAATCCTGCCCCTAACCTGAACTGACTAGAGAGTTGACAAATTACACATTTAAAAAAAAAAGTTTGTAAATTTTCACATTTAGGCGATTTATTCTTAACCTTGTAATGAGGAGGTTGATGATGGGAACTTTCCCCAACCCCACATAGAAAATACTTGGAATAGCACCATCAATCGTTCTACATCATTCTTGACGGGCAGGTGTTGATCAAGAAACAAAAAGCAAAGACAAGAACACCCTGGCCCAACACATCACAGTTATCAACGATGGACATTCATGCCATGAACCCACTCAGTAACTCGTCAATGGTATAGACCCCCTCCTCTCACTGCCATTGGGTTTATCCTTTTCCATGTTTTTATCGTTCTCCTACCATCTGTTTGTACACACATGGAATGCTTTTACTGATTCCTTTGTTGATCACCTTAACTTTGTCATTTTGCCCGTTGCTGAAACTTTTATAGGAGAAATGGTATCTCCCTGTTTAAAGTTCTGATAATTCTCAAATTGACATTTATTTTCTTTGCAGTATATGCAATTGCGCAAACCAATGGATCGGGATACAATCTCTCAACTCAGTCAAGAGTCCAGTGATTCTCGTGAACCTCCTGTTTTTATTGCCGCCGGTGATATTAGGAGGCGCTTATCTGAATCTTTACATGATTCTCGAAGGCAAGCATTTACTCATGATCCAGAAGATCCATCTGCTGCAGCGCTCAAGGAACCATGGGAGGAAAAGGAGCATCGTGTACGTGAGGCCTCTCCTTATGGCCATATGGCATCATGGCGCCTTCTCTCTGTAATTGTTAAATGCGGTGATGACCTTCGGCAAGAGCTGCTTGCTTCCCAACTTCTCACTATGTTGCAGAGGATATGGGAGCTCGAAAGAGTGCCTCTGTGGGTTCGTCCATACAGGTGAGTTCATGTTGTTGGCATTTAAATGCTGTAGAATATTACAGTAACTTTTAGCTCAATCACTGGAGAGCGTATTTTATCACTTAATAAACATTTTCTTTGTAACATATCTGAATAATAGAATAGTCTTATCATTGTACATCATTCAGTCTCTTCATCTTTGCTACCAGGATGCTGTTTAAGATATATTGGGAAAGAATCAAGACTGTTATAGTTGTCTTCCTTGATATAGAGAAAGCGTATGACCATATCGCTCGCCATCACATTTGCGAAGGTACTGTTCAAGAAGAGGATTCCAGAAGGGTTAGTGGCCCAAGTAAAAAAAAATTCTATGCAGACACCAAGAGTTGCGTCCTGGTTCAAGACAGAAGATCGAGCTGGTTTGAAAATAGAAGTGGAGTTCAGCAAGGGAGTTGCTTGTCTCCTCTTCTTTTCATAAGCATTATGGATGAGTCCCGGTCACGAAAACCAAGATTACGGCCGAGGGGACCCGATGCGCTGACCACGCGTCACCCTAATATCTGCAGGCCAAATGGCTGTTCAGCGGTCGCTTAGTAGGCCTAGGCCCATCATGGGCTGTAGTGCCAGGGGTTATTATTAAGCTATATTATGGATGAAGTCCTTAAGTTGCTTAAGAAGAGAGATATGACATCCGATAGTCTTGTGAAGTTCGCGAACGAACTAGTTCGGAAGAGCGGGTCCCATAGACGAATTACCGAACTAGTTCCCAGATCCCTCGCTTGTTAGTTCGTTCGTTCTTTTTCCGCTGACCGACTTGTAACAGCGCTAGAGCGCGGGTCTGCCGTAGCTCGTCAGCTCGTCACCTCACCACTCATTGCACAATCACACCCGCTTTTTTTTTCGTTCAGTCAGTTCAGTTGATTGAGTGTATCTATTGATAGTGGCATGATTGTCAAGTTTTGGCGCGGTGAATGTTGGTTTATAATAATAACGGTATAACGCACTACAAGTGCTAACACGCTAATAGGTAATAACTACCTTATATTTGTAATGTAATACAGTGGCGGTTCATACATTGAAGTTACTGATAGTAAACTGATTTAGATGTGGGGATAATTCCACAGTTTTATTTAACTTAGTCATTTTGGATTTTTTGAAAATATATCCAATTATTTAGAAAATCGGCAAACTGGATTAACATTACCATTTTAATGAACTGGTTGATATTTATTTTTGTCGATACGTGGTGATACAACTACTTCTTGCCTGTTTTTAAGAAATGAACATTATGATGATGATGATTCACAAAGAAAAGCGAACTTCTATGGACAAAAACTCTGAACTAAAAAAATCTATTCCTCCCATTTATGCCATTAAGATAATATACCCAACGGTTTCAGAGCAACCAAATAATGAATATCACGAAGCAAGTAAGAAATGAAACGAAAATTGGGGGGGGGGGTACGTCTTATCACCTAGTGAAAAGTAGGAAATGGAATCGGATGGTGACGCGCCGATATGCGCGAAAAATGATGATAATAATTGTTGTTTTAAGGGGCCTAACATCTAGGTTATCAGCCCCACGCGAGAGAAAAAAGAAAGAGAATAAGTGTATGCTTCTACGAACACATCGTCCATACTGTTATTCTTTTAGATACGGTACCGGTGGCGTAGTCGGTAGCATGCTGAACTGCTGTGCCCAAAATAGCGGGTTCAAACCCGGCCGAAGTCGTCGGATTTTTAAGAGCGTTAAAAATCCTTCAGTATGCCTTCCTTCGGAGGGGAAGTAAAGCCGGCGGTCCCATGTCATAGATTTATGGCATGTAAAAGATCCTTTCACAGACTAAACTTTTGTAAAGCAAAATTGTTAGGTTAGATTTCGTCAGAACGCTCTATCAAAGTTCCAACGTTCACCACTAGGTATCATTGATATCTGGTGGCGAAAGTTGGAACTACTTGAAATTGAACGGAACTTGTAGCTCACCCTTTAGGGTGTCAGCTGGAAGCAGCTACAGACTCAGACGAGCCGAACATGTCCTCGGACACTCCCGGCACTAAAAGCCATACGATAAATAAATAACCGGTATTTCACTAATGATAAACAAATGACGGCTTTTGGCTTTATAAACAATAGAAAGAGAAGTTTTCTCAGAAGGAAAGACATGGACCCTAATTAAAAGGATGGCCAACAATAAAGTGAGATGGAAGAAGTTTGTAGCTATCCTATGTTCCTACTAGGAATAAAAGGAAATAAGGAAGGAATAAGGAATTTCACTAATGTTTCAATACTCATATTTTTGTATTTTTTTTTATCTTCGAATATCAAAATATAAAACTCATTACTATACACGCAACATGTCAATATCTAATACACGAACTGCATGTGCAGCGAGCATAGTAACTGTTACAGAAGCCTACAGTATTGCTTGAAACGAGAGTAATGTGGATGAGCAATCACTGGTGACGAATAATCAGTGGTGACAGACTGCTTTAACAAACAAAGAGGGCGTGCATTGGCAGTAGCAAGGCGAGCGAACGATCTGTCTTACAGGGAATTCGAGATGAGAGCTAACGAACTAAAAGCGAACTAGTTCGCTAAGGAGCTGCGAACTAAACTGATCGCTCCCAGCCGCGAACTATTATGCGCAAGACTAACATCCAATGCAATGGTGTTTGCAGTCTGGGGAGAAAAATATGACATCCAACAACGACTAAATCGGGTGGAAGGCAGGTTTTGACAAGTTTGGATTACAGATCAGCAGAGAATGTAAACCTATCAAGCTGAAATTAGGACAACATGACATCGAAATAGCTCAACATTTTAAATACCTTGGCAGCGTTTTGTCGACAGATAACAGGTTAACCCAAGAAACCAGCAGTAGGGTTCAAGCAGCTGCAGACTTTTACAACTATGTTTCACAGCTTCTAAGGGACAAAATCTTTCCTCAGTAAGCTAAAATATCACTGTACAAATTTTACTTACTTCCCATTTTGACGTATGGTCTAGAAGCTGCTACAATGACTCCCCGGGACAACAGCCGGATACAGGCAATTGAGAAGAAATTTCTAAGATCAAGTATTCAGAAGACCAGGCGAGACAAAATTAGAAATGAGTCAGTCCGTCTAAAGCTAGGGCTGAAAAGAAGTGTGCTTGACATTCCTGGGGAGTCGAGATTGAAATGGTTCGGTCATCTGATAAGGATGCCCTCTTGAAGAACACCTAAAGCCTGTTTTGAAAGGGAGATAATTATTGGCGAGAGACCAAGAGGTAGACTTCGAGATGGGTGGATGAAGCAGGTCCACAGAGCTTTGAGTAAGAGGAGCGTAGAATGGAGGACAGTGGTGGAGGAAGAATGGTGGCAGGACAGACAGCTATGGGGGCTTGTTCATTCCCACACCCGGCCTGCTGGAATAGAGAATCGATGATGATGATTGTAAATCATTGACAGGCAAGTGAGGATGGATAAACAAAAATTAAAGCAAGCTGGTAAATCTCATGAAATTCATAAGCGATTGTTATGCTTTTGATGGAATATTTATCTCTCCAGTACTTGAACACTGGAGTTCTTATGATTGGTGCCTGTACCAGTTCAGTGAGTGTCATACACTTTGAAGTTGCCATTTTCAAATATTTGTCATCTTTTTATGAAAGATGCTACACATTCACTCATTAGGTTATAGTAATTAATAACAATACCATGGCCTTGGCTGCTAATGCTAGTTCTTTTTGAGATGATGCCTGGGTGTCTAATAAACCAGTTTCAATGTTCTTTTTGGTCAGAAGTTTGCAACAGTATTTTTTACTTTGGTTAATGCTCATAGTGAATGAAATCAAGAGAATCTTTGAAGCAGATGAGAAAAAATACTATGAGAAATTCTTGGGTTGGCGGTTTGGGGCAGTAGTAGACGTTAGCTTACTTTTACTGAGGTTGTGGGATTAGATCCCACCACTGTCAGTTATCATTTAAGGGTGTTTAAACACAAGACCTAGGTCTGTAGATTTACTGGTACATAGCAGTTAAAAGGGAAAATGAATCATTTTTCATAAAAACATTTGTGGACAAAGAGGCAGAGTGTGAGAAGATACTTGTGGCTGAGAAAGTTGTGGGACAGGTCAGGATTGGATTCTCACACACTGTTCTGAGGTGTAGAAGAGATATTTCACTTTGAAAATCTTGAATGCATTGACTGGGAATCGAACTCAGTCCGCCTTGGTTAGCGGCAAGCAGCTTGATCACTGCATCACCATGCCTCGTTTCATTAATGGAGATGGCATTCAACGAAGAAGAAGAAGAAGAATTTTATTTTATTAACCCGGCAGTGGACGCGGTGTAATTTTGACATAAGTGGTCGCGGGTCAGATTTTCGCTCACCTTCATAATTTCAAGTTTTATACACAAATGATTGTTTTAAAAGGGACGGTAATACACTTATTTGCTTTCATGAAGTATCTAATAGATATTTACATAAAAGATACTTTAATTTTTCCAGACTAATGAGAATAATTAATCGTTTTAAATCAGGGTAGTCTAATTATGGCTTCTAAATATTATATTCTCTGGCGGACGCTCGCATTTATTAAGCATATATACAAAAGGGAAGATTATAAGGGAAAGCAACCCGATGGACAGAGGTTGTGAAACAACTAGCGCTATTGAGAATAACGGAAGGAACTTCACTGTGGATAATTATTTTTCAGCGGTTTTCCTGGCTTTAATCTCGCTGAAGAAAGGATTGACAGTAGTGGGAACGGTTAGAAAGAAGTAAGGCAGAGATTGCTAAATAGTTTTCTGCATTCACATGAGAAACCTTCAAAACGCCAGAGAGATAGAATAGGCCAAATAACGCAGTTATTTCTTCACAGTCAGTGTTTCAAGCGTCCTCGAGCGTATTTTTCACGCAATTTTGACATTTGTATGTTAGTGGAGTCCACAATTTCTTGAATAGTTTTCTGAGGAAAAAACAATCTCCACGCCTCACTGCGGGAGGTAACAATTTTTGTCTCATCTTTTACTCCAGGAAGGCTTCGAACAAGGTTCATGTGTCTGGTTATTGTGGGCAATGGATGTACCAGTTTGTGCATCTATCTTTCCCTGAAGTCTGTGCACCAGCATTATCCAGCTCATCGCCAGAAACATCTGAAGCACTGAATCACTAAGTTCTCTATTATCCTCTTCGACTTCACTAGCACTGCCAACTTCCAACAAAGCATCATCTGCCTCACAATTTCTTCTTAATTCTTGTGCCACCTCATCCTACCATACCATAACCTTTTTCTCTAGTTAATTAACCAATTTTAAATTCACTTGAGAACAAACTATACAATGAAAAGTAACACAAAAAAAGGTTCCGTTTATTGTTGCGGGTGAGGAAAAGTCTCACTTCAGTGCAGGCGCCGTACAATAATAGTAACGGTGTGAATGTTTCAAGATTAATTGGAGGATTATCCATTTCGCAAGGTCCGTATTGACGTGTACAATGACAATTTTAATGGGTTAAGGGGTCTCCGCCCAATCAATACAAGTTTATTATTGGCATCTATTAATTTATTGCCATTAAGGACATGTTTCGGGCCTCATGGGCCCTTCTTCAGCCGCAAAAATTAATAACATATTCACATCCATCATAATACACCACACACGTACACTTTAAGAAAAACATTAAAATAGACACTCAATTAATTATAAAATATTAACTTATCATGCTGCAAAAATTAAAAGTAACATTCAAAATTAATTCCAAAATACCATCCCATCCACATATAAAAGGATTAAAAAAGCACAGCTAAAAGAGATAGGTCTGGTCTTGGTGGCCTTATCCATATTATGATCTGGCAGGTGCCCTATTCAACAGGCCGTTGAAAAATTTGGTTAAAATGTTTAAAAATATATATTGGAGGTGATTATAATGCGGCCAGAGGGCTATGCTGGCTCTCCATTTGTGTTATGAGTTCCTGTTTTAAAGCCATTCTTCGTGACCTTGGCCCGGGAAATTATCTTGAACCAAAGTTGGGCCGTTGTTATTTTTTCATTGTCGGATTGGATGGAGACTTAACATTTTGAAGAAACCGTCATACGGAGCTTGTGATGGGGTGAACCAGCCAGAGTTCAAGCCTGCTTCTCAACTATAAAGAAATAATGAAGAGTTTTAGAAAAATGAATACGTCGGAAAAACTAGGATTAAAACGAAAGATGTAGCAATAACTTACTAAGCTCGAATTGAAGGAATTACACGACTGTCAGCTTTCACCTGGAGGCTGTAATGGGACGAAAAAGGAAACGTTAAAGTCGCCTACATACGTGAAACTATGAAAGGAAGACTCATGTGCCGGATTGCTTACCTTTACTTGGAAGTTCGAGATGCACGTTGTGTTCCGTCTGACGGCATGTTACTGTGTGAGGCGAGTTGGTCCGACCTTGTGCCAGGTCAGGAACTAGGAGGAGGGGAGGGGGAGGGAGGAGATGTGTGTGTGGGTAAAGAATGACTTGATACAGAACGGAGTTTATCTTGGGTTGAGGCCTAATTGGCGGGCTATGTGTGCCGGTGGGGGGGGGAGTGTCTTAACTTGGGGTGAAGAGATAAACAAGGAAGCTGACGAACTAATCTAAGCCTCAACAATAATGTTTGTGTTTTGACTGCTATATTTGTTGTGGCAACGGGAAAAATTTTTGAATATTTTCAAAAAGTATGTTAGTATCGAAATTGATCTCTTTTAAATTATGCATTGGATTGATGCGTTGTGCGTTATCTATTTCTATTTGCTCCAGTATATTCATGATAGGCCCTTTCCTGACGTAATGGATAATTTCTAGATCTTTCTTAATGTCTGTGAAGGTGTGGTTCGTGTCTTTCATATGATTCCCCATGGACGAAAATTTTCTGTGCTTGATCGCATTTACATGTTCAAGGTATCTCGTAGTGAAGCTACGTCCGGTCTGTCCTAGATAATCTGAGTTGCATTGCTGGCATTTGAGTTTGTATATGCCTGAGGAATTGTATTTATTGGATTCGTTTATTTTACTAGAATTGTAGATTATTTTATGGTTATTGTTATTCGTCTTGAACGCGATTTTGGTGTTGAATTTCTTTAGCGTGTTTGCTATGTCATAGGTGTGCTGATTAATATAAGTAAAAACGGCAAATTGAGTTTTTTCTTTTCTTATAGGGGTGAGTCGGGAAGTAGGTTTATTTTTGATTTTGTTGATGATTTTTTCTATTTCTGTTCTGGAGTACCCGTTGGTTTCCGCTATTTGAAAAATGACATTAATTTCATGCTGATAATCTTGTTCGGACATGGGGGTGCTGATGGCCCTGTTGACAAAGCTTATGAAAGCTGCCCTTTTATGGCTTTGTGGATGGTTGGAATTATTCTTTATAACTGTGCTGGTTTGCGTGGGTTTCCTGTAAATGCTATATTGGAATTTCTCGTTTTTAATGGACAAATTGAGATCAAGGTAATTAATAATGTTGTTGTTGTTGGTTTCGCCTGTGAATGTAAGGTTAGGATGTAGGTTATTCAGCTTACCGAGAAGCTGGTCTAAGTTGGTGACATTTCCGTCGATAATGACAAATATGTCATCCACATCTTCCCCAGAATTCTATGCCTTTTATTTTGTTTAAGATTTCACTCGCTTCTAAATGGTCGATATAAATGTTGGCAAGAATCCCGGAGGCTGGGGATCCCATTGCTAAACCTTGTTTCTGTTTGTAAATGTTATTATTGAATTTGAAATAATTATTGTTTAGAGTGAAGCTGAGGATTTCGATAAATTCTTCGATTTCTATTTCTGAAAGTTTGTCATTATCTTTTAAATTGCTTTTGATAATTTCTATTGTTTTTTGTATTGGAATATTAGTGTACATATCTTTTATGTCAATTGTATGACATGAATGTGTAGGTTTAATTTTCAGATTTTTGGTTGTTTCACAGAACTGTAATGAATTTTTGAAGGATTTGTTTGCTTTAAATGTGTAATTATTTTGGAGGAATTTCTGTATAAATTAGGCTGTTCTATATGTGGGGCTGCTCCTGTAGTTGACAATCGGTCTTATGGGGATGTTTTCTTTATGGATTTTGGGAAGAGATCTGAGAGTAGGTATTTTCGGGTTCATGTTAATAAGGTTATTGTTTTGCTTATCGTTCATGATGAACACGACATCTTTGAGTATTTGTTTAAGTTTTCTTTGGGTGAATGCGGTTGGGTCTTTGTTGGTACTGGAAAAATTTTTACTGCTGAGAAATTGTTCCGTTTTTGTGATGTAATCCTCTTTGCTTAAGATAACAGTAGTATTTCCTTTGTCCGCTTTTGTGATAATTAGGTTGTTGCGTTTAATCTTTTTATTGAGTTTCGCTATTTCAGCAATACTGTTCCTGACATTATTGGATTTGTTGCGTTCTAATATTTTATTTAATCTTTTGTTCACTTCATGGCGTGCACCGTTTTGTTCCTCGGCGGGTAGTTTTTTGATTGCAACCTCTGATTCAGCGATGAGTACGGTGGTGTTTTTCCTATTATGACCTACATCCCAGTTAAATTGGGGACCTTTTTCCAGTATGTCAAGTTCCGCTTCGGAGAAGTTGGTTTGTGAAATATTTACAACTGGATCTTGGAATTTTTCTATGGGGGTTACAGTGTTAGTAACTCTGCTTTGGGTTTCATGTTTTTGAGGCGAAAAAGTTTGTTGTTTAGGGTGTTTAACTTCCTGGTAACTACGCTCGTAACGATGTTATGCGTATGAACGAGGAACTCGTCCCATTCTTTTTTGTCTGAAAGGTTGGCAGCTTCCAGGTGGGTGCTGTACAGTTTGTTACTAATGTGGTTTTTCTTTAAATATAAGAATTTAAGTTCCCTTTGGAGTATTCTATTGTTAATAATATCTTGAGTTCTTTCCTCGAATTTGTTTCTAATGTTTTTCTTCTGCATGAACTTTATGTGCATAGGAATTAGATTGTGGTTCCTGCATTCTTTGATAAAGTAAATGTCTTTGATGGTTGTGGATAGTTTTATATTAAGCTCTTTAAATTTGAATCTTAACCTCTTGGCATGGCTCGCCTTATCTTCAAGATTAATTGGAGGATTATCCATTTCGCAAGGTCCGTATTGACGTGTACAATGACAATTTTAATGGGTTAAGGGGTCTCCACCCAATCAGCCTCCAGGTGAAAGCTGACAGTCGTGTAATTCCTTCAATTCGAGCTTAGTAAGTTATTGCTACATCTTTCGTTTTAATCCTAGTTTTTCCGACGTATTCATTTTTCTAAAACTCTTCATTATTTCTTTATAGTTGAGAAGCAGGCTTGAACTCTGGCTGGTTCACCCCATCACAAGCTCCGTATGACGGTTTCTTCAAAATGTTAAGTCTCCACCCAATCCGACAATGAAAAAATAACAACGGCCCAACTTTGGTTCAAGATAATTTCCCGGGCCAAGGTCACGAAGAATGGCTTTAAAACAGGAACTCATAACACAAATGGAGAGCCAGCATAGCCCTCTGGCCGCATTATAATCACCTCCAATATATATTTTTAAACATTTTAACCAAATTTTTCAATGGCCTGTTGAATAGGGCACCTGCCAGATCATAATATGGATAAGGCCACCAAGACCAGACCTATCTCTTTTAGCTGTGCTTTTTTAATCCTTTTTTTAATCCTTTTATATGTGGATGGGATGGTATTTTGGAATTAATTTTGAATGTTACTTTTAATTTTTGCAGCATGATAAGTTAATATTTTATAATTAATTGAGTGTCTATTTTAATGTTTTTCTTAAAGTGTACGTGTGTGGTGTATTATGATGGATGTGAATGTTATTAATTTTTGCGGCTGAAGAAGGGCCCATGAGGCCCGAAACATGTCCTTAATGGCAATAAATTAATAGATGCCAATAATAAACTTGTATTGATTGGGCGGAGACCCCTTAACCACTGCCATCGTTATGTCCAGGCCGCAAGGTTCCTGTAGTGACGTCACGCGTAGGGCCGGTACAGCTGCCGCAGCAAGTCAGACGGCTCCTTTCAGGCTTTCACACGCAGTCACTCCAAAGCGAATATAAATTCATATTTATAGGAAAATGTTAATACTATTTGGAGTTCACTTGCAGTTAGAAAAGTTACCACTAAATAGGCCTAATTTTCGTTCCGCTAGTTCGAATCCTGCCGTTGTAGCAGGCATTTTACGAGATAACAAAATGGTACAACGTCTGTGCACTTACTAGGATGTTGACGCACCCAGACAGGGCAAAATTGCAGTATTTTGACGTTCCTGTAAACATTATATCAATACGAAGAGGCATTGATACAGTTATTCAAATCAAGATGTACCACAACGTCGATAAATCGCATATGGCTAAACTGGGGATTGACTGAAGGAAACATTCGAATATTTCAATACAAAAAAAAAATTGCAGGAACAGTTTATTAATAAAATAAATCTATGTACACACAGAAATAATACATAGACAGGAACACTTTTCTGTGCCTACTGCCAGAAAAGCCCATTCAATTTCGAACTGAGCTTAAGTTATAAAATTCGACAATACTTCAGAATCTCTTGCAAGGAAAAGATACAAAATTATGTTCATCTGTAATTCTGTATTTTTTTTTCCCCTTTCTTTCAGAGAAACAGGCCCCCTACTGCCTTCTTAAACATTATGCCCCCAAAAATTATTATTTTATTAACAGAAATATTCATTTCTAGACCTTGCTTACCTGAAATAAATCAACATTGAAGGTAACTTCCTTTCTGGATCTAACTCACAAGAGCTGCCAGTATCCTTCTGGCCCTTACTCACCAGTAAAACAGAATAACATAAAAAAATGAAAAAAAAAAAAAAGCAACTAACTACTCACTTCTGGTCTTGTGTGACAAAAAAAAGGGCTATGTTTATTCGAAGAAGATCCTGTTTTGTGATCGTCATTAAGTTTTTCGAGATGAAGTCAAGTTGGACCAGTGATTTTTACATTAGTTTATTTGAAGGATCCTCAGTAAAGTGTCACTGGTACCGGTATTTGAAATTAAACAATTTTTCAGTCGCTAGGTGACAATGAGACTAACACTGTATCATGATGAGATAAAAGGAGTTAAAAATCATTACAGAAAATGTTTGTCATAGACTAAACTACAGAACAAAAAAAAAAACTAATTACCATCTTCCTAAACATTACAGAACATTTTGACATACATACAACATAACTGAAACTTCCTGTCTTCCTAGCTCTTCTTATAATGAATATCTGTTATAGAAAATAACAGATATCCTATGCTGACCCTTCTTCAAATAAACATAATTATGTATATAAACACTACGTCCCCCTTGGCCTCTTGTCAGAAAAATAAGATACAAGAACCACTCCTTCGAATCAACTTGTGGGTATCAAATCACTGCAGTTCCACTTGACCAGCAGAAAAATGCAAGGTATAAGGTCCAAAAATCAGGGCTACTTAACCTTTAAGTACACGTGCTGGTGTATAAAGTACACCACGTACTAAAGATGGTATATTTTTGGTTGTAATGTTTCTGCAGGCTGTTAGGCACCATCTAACCTATCCCTAAAATGTTCCCAAACGACTACAAGCAGTGTCATTGTTGCTGGATTCATTTATTCACAGGAATACCATAAACATCGAGCTGTTGCATGGTATGGTGAACAAAGTTTTCCATGCGTGCATCTATATAAGTACAATATTGATTCAATTATTTAACTCAGTCTTATTTTTTAAATCATATTTCAATAGAACTAGAATCTTCTCCATGTCTCGTACGGTTCTGTGTTATTAGGGCTTGTATACAAGCTAAAAATCCGAGGCGACTTACTGAAGAGGAAATCTACGACGCTATAGCGCTAGCAGACTCGAAGTAGTAGTTTGATGAGACCAGATACTTCCAAGGAATAATTTATAGAGTAAAATGATCACGACACAGAATATCCATAACTATTGTGCTTGTAGAACAGTTCATTTAATGTGTTTACTAAGATAAAATGTTTAGGCTAAGTGATTTTGTGACATTATTCTCTTGATGTACAAAATTCACCACACGTGTACTTATTACGGTACATATTAATAGGTGCGTGTAGTCAAATGTTAACAGAGGATTCTCTGAATAAAATCACCACTGTCCCCCTGACTATTCTTTCAGTAAAATAAACACGGTTCAGAAATAAGTGCTCTTTTACTGACCCTTCAGGAAGAAAACAAAACAAATCTCAACCTATTTCCATATAAAAGAACATTTTTGTCATAAACAACTAAAAAAAAACTGATAACCTACTGTCTTCCTAGCACTTCTTCGAATTAATATCTTTTGTACAAAATGGCTGTTATCCCCCTTGACCTGTCAGAAAAATGTTTAATCAAAAATATTAAACAATGGACCTTAGTTACCTGAAAATGAAAGACTTGCTGTTGTCTTTCTGGACCTCATCTGAGAAATTAAGTTACAGAGTTCTCCTGGACTGCTGGATTTCTTAGATAAAAAGTAGAGTTAAAGAAACCTGTTCTGACTTACTGGACCCAGTCGTTCTATCAATGGGAGTGACTGGAGGGGAATGGGTTATATTACCCATTCTGAGTCAAATAACTCTTCCCCCAGATGAATTAGGACATTGTAGGGCCTACACTGTACTTTACAACAACAATACCATGTAATGACCCAGTGGTGCCAATTTAATAATTTTGTTGCCAGTGACTGATTTTACGATATTAAAATATCTATTGTGACAAAATCTCATACATTTCCCACCATGTAAGTGGACATCCAAAGACATTTTTAACAATTCTTTCTGACAAACCTAATCTTGATCTATCCACTAGAAAACCTGCAAATTTTGCAATGCAATGAATTTTCCAAAGTAAAACTAAAAAAGTATAGAAAATTTACTGAAACTTTCTAGGTTCTCAAAGAACTCCATCCACACAACAAACTGATACATTTTTATGTTTTTATGTTTATCTATCACTGCACTTTTCAAAATACACTACTGTTTGTAGAAAGCGAAACACCCAGAAGAAATGGTCGGAGACACTCCCAGAACAGGGGTCGTGTAGGCCTGCAGTACCATACTAAGGGATTGAAATCGCAGAGAGATGGCGTGCACATTGGCCCACCAGTGTCGTGGGACCGGACAGGTCAGTGTTCCGTACAGCTCTGTCGGCGTGGGGCCGTCATACCAAGTGCAACGATGCCTCGCCTACATCACAGAGTGGACTATCAGCATGTGAGTGAGCATGTGAGCTTGGGCTCGGGAGGCGGGTCTGTCGTTCCGGGACATTGCGGCTCGTTCAGGGAACGCTGCGTCAACAGTAAGGCGTATGTGGATCCAGTAGAGAGAGGAGGGCCGTACACAGCGACGACAGGATGCAAGATGAAGCAATGTGACCACAGCGCGAGACGACCGCCATCTTCTCCGCATGGTCGCATCGGACAGAACAGCGCCATCCTCTGTGTCGGCTTGACGCTGGAGCACTGCAACGGGGGTGGACATGTCTGCGTCAACAGTGCGGCGCCGTCTTTTGAGGGCTGGACTGGTAGCACGCATGCCACTGCGTCGGCTTCCAGTGACTGGGAACCACCGTCGCCTCCGACTACAATGGGCACGGGCACGCTGACATTAGCAGGCTGAGTGGCGAAATGTAGTGTTTTCGGATGAGTCCCGCTTAAACCTGTCCTACAGTGATGGCCTCGTAAGCGTTCGACGCCGCCGTGTATTGTTGAGCGGCATAGCGGACAAACACCATGTGTAATGGTTTGGGGCGCAACTGCCTATAACAGGCGATCGCGCCTCATACGTCTTGTGAGCAATCTGAACAGTGACCGCTACATTAGGGAAGTTTAACAGCCCGCTGCACTGCCCCTCTTGCAGGTCGTTCCACAGGCCAAATTCCAGCAGGACAATGCCTGCCCGCATGTGGCGAGGAATGTGCAAGCCTTCTTCGCAGAACGACGGATACCTCTGCTTCCCTGGCCTGCCCGTTCGCCTGACATGTCACCCATCGAACATGTCTGGGATATGATTGGTAACTTGTTCGTTCAGGTCCATCTGCCGCCACTGTTGATGCTTTGTGGACGCGCCTACAAATCACATGGGACAGTATTCTCCAGCAGCGTATTCAAGCCCTGCACGATTCCATGCCACGATGTCTAGCGGCTCTGAGTGCAGCACTTGGTGGCGCGACACCGTACTGAAGATCGACCGTCAACGTGCATATACCGGACTGTCCTAATCAGTAATGTATTGTCATGTCCCTAATCTGTGGTATAAAGTGCACTGTGGTCACATCTCTTGTTCTTGGCGTTTCACTTTCTACAAACAGTACTGTATTTCTTACAAAATATGGGTGTTTTAGGAATGAAGGACATGTCATAAAACAATAAAAGAAGAGGTCAAGGTGATAAATGCTGGACCATAAAAGTCAACTTATCAGAACATTCCTGTACAGCTTTATCGGATCTCTAAATGTGGGTCCAGATATGTTGCGAATCCCCATATCGTTCGAAATGTTAGAAGCCGTATCATTCTGCCGATATATTACAGCGCAAGACCTTTCCTCCGCATACCATCCAGGCGTTTTTTTTTAAACCCGTATTAAATTAAGGCAATGTTGACATCAGCAAGACTACACCAAACCTGAACATAGCAGCAGCGTAGCCTACAAACACATTTATTGTGCTATAAAGAAGAAAACTAGAAATAACGTCTGTGGAAATCACAGATCTATGCTATATAATGCTCTGAACTTTTCCATGTCATGTCCCTTAACTAATATGAATCGAGTGTAAAATGGACCCCATCTGTTGGAGGGTTGTTTTCTCTCGTGCATCCTATTTTTTTAAATTATGATATAAGTTAATACGCTAAGGTGTGTGTTTCAAAAACTCAATCTTTTAAACCAGAGGGAGTTAGAAGGTATGGTTTGTACCAAAATCTTCCAGATCTTCTCAATAGTACTGGAAAAATCTTGCAGGTCTTCGAAAGTCAATGAAAATATATTTATTTTTAGATTAAGTATCTTACTTTTTCCTGCATAAATCTTTGATTGTTGCTATTCAAACATGGCCAAGCCACTACCCAACAAATAACTGCACGCGCCCATTCATACTTCTTCCGTGTATTTGAAGAAGGTCAACAACCAAGTCCTTAATGACGATAGAATACATTTAACAATATGTACATATACGAATGTACAACATTGTTTTGTTTGTTAATGAAATGAAGGGATTTTTTCTCCGGATAGTGGGTGATCAAGATAGTGATTAGGTATGCCAAACCATTAAACGATAAATGCTGACAGCGCACAATGGTTAAGGCTTCAAGGAACTTCAAACCGCAAAGCTTGGGTTTGATTCCACCTCTTGGTGACTTATTTTTAGCCTTTAGTATTATTCCTTCAAAACATTTATTTTTACCACTCGAATATTGTTTTATCAAGGAGTATTACTAACATTTTACATTTTGTGAGTTACGCAACAGTTTAAAGTTCACAGGAATTATTTCTTCAGTGATACAGGCAAGACATCAGCGAAAGCAAGTAGGTAAAGAAATCAAAAATTGTGTGCGCAGAAAAATTATCGATAATGGCGAAATTTAGCAAAATTTACGAGGTCAGAATGTGAATGTACTGTAAATTGAACATCAAAAATGGTTTAAATCTTTAAAAAAAGTTTTTTTTTTTAAACTAGCACGTAGATATTCTAGTTTTATTAAAATTCTCTGAACTTCTTCATGTCACATCCCTTAACTTATATTATTCGGGTATATCTATAAGACACTCCTTACCCAACTACATTGCAAATGAACATAGAACCAAAAATATGAAGAGCATAAACTGGTGACGACTATTTTCTGTGCAAAGTTGAGAAGCAACAGCGTGATACAACCCGCATGTCCAGACTACCTCCATTGCCCTTTGATGCGATAGGATAAGACCACCTAGTCGACAAACAAGCCATTTGCAATTCAACCATGATGCAGTGTACCATCCATACTGATATGCAACAGATACAATATGGGGATACACAAGTCAAGATCTGCTTTACACAAGCACCATATTAAATCATCTGAAGTACTTCAGCCTTTCGAGGCCTTTTACAAGAAAATGTGCCCACCCGTTTTGTTGACTTCTGAGCAATTTTTTCTATATGCCTGTTTGTTTTGAGTTTTGAGTAGTTATTCAGGAACACATTTACCCAAATATTTACACATTTATCAAAAACGTCAAACATGCTCATTCCACATTCACACTGGAAGCTCACATAATCTAGTTCAAAAACATCTGTTAAAACAGCTTTCATTAGACCTTTCGGAGAATCATGATTAATGAACATCATCTCATAATTTTCAGAAGTGAGAACAAGGAAAGCTTTATAACAATTAACCCCAACATTTACTGAAAACTCTGTGGGGTACTTTAGGCCTCCACGGTCTAGGTTGTTAAGGTACTGCATTTCTCTCGGCAACTCAACAGATAGACATGTACCTGTAATTAACAAGTGTTTACATTTTTCACACTTGCTACTTACTTTGTAGCCCACATATCCTGCGATAAAAATTAAACTTTCCAATGTTTCAGTGTCTACATCAACTTCAGCACATGCAGCTTCTATTTTGTAGCTTTCATCACAAAGTACCAAATCAATACTTTCAGATTCACAAACACTATTAACCTGTGAAATTATATCGGCAACATTTATTTTAGCTCCATGTGCTCTCAATTTCAATAAGCTGGTCACTTTCAATTTCCTTTCTGACTCTATGATTTGTTGCACAGATATATTGTAGTTGCAACCACTCATTCTTCTATACAAACCAAACCGTTCCTCGAGATCATCAGTTTGGAAGGAGCCAAGCAATACATAACAAAAATTCATACGGCTCAAAAGGTACTCGCACAGTTGCACTAGAGTCTCTGTTGTGTGTAGGATAGCATCAAATGTTTCTCTACTGAGCTTACCCACAGATTTCGGAGCATCTAAAATCACAACATCATTCCACTTTCTCAACCAATCACAAAATGCCATTAAAAACTGCACACTCTCTTGATCAACTCTACGAATAGGGTTGGCAAATGTTTCTCGTAAATGTATGCCTTTCATTGGGTGTTTTACATTAACAATTGTCCACCACTTCTGGATGATTGTCAACCATTCCTGTGTTCCTTGTGAATCACTGTCTAGAATGCCAGCAAGTGAACCCATGGCAGCTATCGTAGTTTCATGAAATATAGAAACAACATAACTAACATTCTGCCTCTCTAGGCTATTTGGATAGCACACTTTGTATGAAAGGCGAGGAGCATGTTTCACCAGAGAAGATTTCTCATGCTTATAAATCTGTCGAATGTGTTGAAATTTACACATTTTAATGTCGCTGGAAGAACTCATTGAAGGATAAATAAATGTCTTATTGCACTCGTTCAATAGGTTATTCCTCAAATTCTTGAGGACATGAACACTGTCATAGAGCAAGAAAATCTTCTTCTGATGATCACAAGGATTGGGTATACATGTGTGAACAGAAGTATCATTACTTAACAATCTGAACAGTTTAACATTAACTTTGTTGTTGTCAGAAATAATACTTATCACCTCATACCCTACTTCATGGAGAGTGGTCAGAACTTGCAGTGTAATCTGATGAAGAAAGTCAGCATTTAAATGTGTCACTGGAAGTAGTGCTACAACATCTTTAGATTTTGATAGTATAGACTTTACCATAAATACTTGCACAGTTGTGGCTACTTCAAACTGAGAAGTGTTACTGGCCATTCCCACAACCCTGTTGCCTTTATACGTAATTTTAGGCTTCACATATATCTCGTCTAACAACAGTGAAACTTTTCTTTCGTGTGGTTCTAATACCTGACATTTTTTCTGCAAGTATATTTTCAAGGGTGTACTTATCCCTGTACCAACTTTTGACAAACAGAAGGTTTTTAAATATGTAGGATGGGGCATAATCATTATTTTCTGGTCCCTCAAGAATTTGTATGCAGCAGGGAATGTGAAAAACAAATTACAGGCAAGCAGTAGCATTTCAACAGAGTACCTCACCTGCTTTGAAACTTGAAGTTGAAGCTGTTCACTGGTAAATTTAAAGAAATTTCTTTCTACTTCTGTGCAGTTTTCTACACATTTTGCTACAAGACCCTGAACTGCACAAATTCTGTCTTCATTTGTGATTGTTTTTTCTTCAATGTTGTTCAATGCCACCAAAATATTCTCCAATTTTGAATACAAATCACAAGTATGTTCTTTGCCCAATATCCACTCAAATCCTTTCATGTTCAGTTTTACACCATCCACTATTATCTCAAGTTTAAAGTCATCACGCATTATCACCACCTTTCTTAAAGAAGGAATATCTGTAAATTCTAAACTTAAAATATACAATATATTGTTTTCTTTATGCAGTAGCCACTTCCCTTGAGAAAATCTTCCTGAATTATTAATTACATCGTCCAAATTTGGAATCTTGTCTTCTGCTAGCCAGTGGGAATACATTTGCTCAACTCGATCATGATGTTCTCCTCTCCTTTCTTCGGGGTCTCGACGCACAGATGGAGGATTTACAGTTAAATAATCTGGCAAGTTTGGAAATATGCATGGAATAGCATCATCAGCTAAAGCCAACCTCTTTCGAGGTATCACCAGCTCAGTACCTGCATAAAAGAGAATAGCTATAGTAAGTTATCTCCAGTTGTATTAACATGACACCTGATTATAACAAATGAACAGGGCCTCGTCGTGCAAATGCCTGTTGACCACATACACACATTACATACATTTTCATTTGAGACTGATTTGCCTTTCAGTGTCCAGTCTAGTCTGCAAGCCTCTGTTTACAAACAAGTCGCCTCCATGATACCCTATTTGCAGTTTGTAATGCGGATTCCTCTGCTTCTACACCTCTCACTTTGAGATCGTTCATCACTGAATCTGACCATCGCCTTCTAGGTCTACCTCTGCTTCTCTTACGCTCTACAGCCGAACTCATTAACCTCTTAGGTAATCTCTCCTCCCCCATGAGACTTCTATAGCCCAACAAAATGCTCGATCTGTTTCATAATTCATACTACAAAAATAATTCCACCTTGCTCGATACATTGTTCTAGTGCTAAAAATATTCCTTAAGGTACGTGTCAGATACCGTACCCCATTAATTCACAATGTATGTTTAAAAGAGGAAGCTTGTAGTTTAACGTGACCGTTAATCTAGATATCACGAGCCACGGGACTTCCTTTTTACGTGGAATCTGAACCACAGGACATGGCATTTCACTTCGAAAATCTCACATGCATTGACGGGGAAATCTTGATGAGAGGCAAGATGCGCCACCACATCCCCTAATGTCTGTTTAGGTCTGCCATACATTTATGATGAATTTATAAAAGGATCTCTTACTGGTACTTAAATAAAGGTTATCGGTATGTTAGGAATAAAATACCCTTCTGGAGGCTACTATCAAATCAGTCGATGGGAGGATAACACAAACAAGAACAACATATTTCACACAAATGTTTGAACCAGCTCTTCCATTGCAAAGGACCAGCCTGATTGGAAAGAAAATTGTAGTAATGGTTCTAGATTTGTGACCTTAATAATCAGTACTGTAGCCTATATGAAGAGTTTCCAAATTGAAATACTTTCCTAACTGGGCAACATGACCACTTGCAACATACTTTTAAATATATTCACACTAATTAAATTAATGTGGAACCATAAAGAATATCCTAATCAAAGTGTCAACATTTCAGTCAGTATTAAGCTACTGTTGTGATACCACCACTAGAGCTTTAACCTCCTATGGTGTATGGAAAATTAATAACTTAACTAAAAGTATGTAGCCTATCTAGCTAGCATAGGCCTACATGTCTACATAAACTCTGCTCTGACACACATACATTCAGAAATTTTACAAATCTAGTGATGATGTGAGTCAGGAGTTGGATTATAATTATTAAGTGAACCCTAAACAATCACTTAAAGTTGATCGGGACACCTCTCTGACAAAAATTTTACTTGCGACAGACTGAATGTACTGAATAGGCCTACTGAAAATAACTTCTCTGATTCACATTTTAAGTAGCAAGTAATTTAACCTCAGCATTATCATATTCTAGAAATATTTCCAGTCCTAGCATAGGCTGACTTTTAGAAACTTCACACTATAATATTGAAACCATATTATGACTTACCATCAAGACGAGTAGCTCTTATCTCCCGAAGTATCTTACTTTCAGGGAAATGTTTAATACACACTCTTGTGTTCCCTGTAATGCGCAAATCTTTTCTAGGAATTTTGAGTATCCATTGGTTTCTTAACTTTTCATCGGCGGGGAAAGAAAAACAAGACACATAATCATCTCCATCATAATAGTTACTTTTGCAACCGGGAACGCAACAACTTTTCGGCATACCAGCGACCTGTGAAGGAATAATTGTTTTAATGCACAAATAGCATTTTATTACCATCCAAACAACCTGCATTAGTCGAAAATATAAGCGATGTAGGGTTTCTAACTGAACCATAATCTTAATAAGTGTGGTGGCAAACTTTTTATAGATACAGTCTAATAACCTACCTACAAAATGGACATTTGCTTCAGACAATAAACGGAGTAATCCTCATTCTGGTTGAAGTAAGTAGTAGCGTATTAAGTATTGCTTTTCACTCGGACACTAATTAAAATATATTAACAACAGCACAAACCAAACACAGTTAAGCGAAATGGTCGTCACTTGCCACCACTAGCCATCAGCTGATCAGTTGGTCATGGAGGCTGCATGATGGCCTGTACATAACGATGGCAGTGCCTTAACCCATTAAAATTGTCAGTGAATGTTTCAAGCGTTAAATTGCTATTGTTGCGGGAGGTGTCTCGTTATGCCCCCTACTAGGAATACCTAGGAGGGTAGGTGAATCCGTGTGTGAGCTGCCGAGTTACATGCAAGACATTTCCAAAGTGAGACAATCCCTCCCCCCGTGACCACTGCCGGGTTAAAGTATTTCTTGAGTTTTTCACTGCCCAGAATACTGGACATTAAATTGTTGCACAGCACTTCTTTCGCTCAAACTATCTACTCTCTCAGAGTCGAGGGAGGTAAGGTCAACATACTGTCCCTGTGGGCTGGGTAATGGGTATTGTCACAGCTCATTGCTCAGTATGTTATACCAGGGCTGCCACCAATATAAATATCAAATCCTGGTCAAGTACCTGAAAAAATCCATAAAATTCTACTTAAAAAAAAAAAAAAAATAATAAAAAAAAATGCAAAATCACAAGCTAAGTTTTTATTCATTACCATCATATCAAATGTTCCTGCACACAGTTTCTTTAAACAAAACATTAATTTTATTTGTTTGTTTAAACTTGACGAAATTGTGGGAAATTCTTTCATTTCCATGGAGAGTGCATGGAATAGTCTTACCGTTATAAATCCAGGTGAATTCAAATATCTATTATTGAAAATGAAACTGTATTTCGAATTTTGGTCCCATCGGATGTATGCTGCATATAAAATACCCAGTTATTTCTTAAAGCTGTATATCGGTACTTCGTTATTTGAAAGAAAAATGTGCTCCGTGATAATATTCATTCAATTCTCCCCCTCTACGAAATATAAAGTGCCTACTTCTAATATCTACCCGCCGGAATTACATTTTAAAAATGGAAGGTGGTCTGCTCGACGTGCCTTTGACCCATCATCCTAGTATAAATTAAAAATTTTGTTGTGAAGCTGCCAACACAAAATCCTAATAAATATCAATCCATATAAACTAAACTCATTTACTTAAATTATGCATAGTTACGCATAACAAACTATTAGTATATGTGGATTACAATGCACCCAAGGACAAACTTCTATGGATGTCCAGTGTCGAAATGCGAGTCTTTTACATAATTGATTATTTTGTTTTTTGTGTTGGAGATAAAATTCTGATACTTCAAATATGCACAGAAAACATATCTGACTAATGCATATTAAAATTTGGTTGCTGTAGCACAATGGATTGAGAGTTGTGAATCTTTTACGTTGATATTTCCTTCAAAACCCACCAAAAAATTGTACTTTTTACTTTAAAATTTCCATAAAAGATATTAAAATATGTTTCTAAATGTTAATTTTATCAGAAATAAACAAGGAAAATTATGATGTTACTTGCTTTTCTATACGCCTTTTGGTTATTTTACTACACTGACCGGCAAAAAAAGTGGAACAGTTAAAAAAGTAGTATAAAACAAGCCATGAAAATGATTCAATCACATTTCAAAAGCTTTTCATGCATTAGAACAAACATCTGAAACATCTGTGAATAGAAATTGATAATATGACATTTCTTAGGGTGTTTTATTACCACCAATTACCCCCAATCTTCGATGAGCCTATCTTAATGGTTTTATGGTGGGAAGCGCACTGTAAGCGTTGAAGGTTTATGAGTGTTGCCGCTCGTTTATTGTTGTTCTAGGGATAACAACTGGTATTTGTTGAACACATGTGAACCATTGTCACACATTTTAGCAAGTTATCCATTTGCAGTTCACACTAAAACATGCCTCTTAGCCGCGAAGAAGCTGCACAGGCAGTTGTATTGGTGGAGGATGGCCGCAGCTTCTGTTATGTTGCTGAGGTCATTGGATCATCTCTCGGTAGCATTCATCGTGCAGTGCAACGTTACAGAGAGCTCCAAACTTACGACAGGAGACTAGGGTCAGGCCGTAGAAGAAACACAAGTGCCAGGGATGACAGATTTCTCACCCTACAAGTTATGCGTGATCGCCATACCGCAGCAGCCCAGGCACGAAATCAACTGGAAAATGTCAGAAATGTGAGAGTGAGTGAGCGAACAGTAAGAAGAAGGTTTGAAGCAGCTCATCTGTAGTCCAGGAGACCTGCATGTGGACCCGCACTCGAACGACATCACAGAGAGGTGCATCTTCGCTTCGCAAGGCAGCATGTGGGATGGACCCACAAGCAGTGGGCCTCTGTTCTCTTCACTGACGAGAGTCGCTTTAACCTTAGATCTCCTGATGGAAGAGAAAGAGTGTGGAGAATGCGCGGGGAGAGGTACAACCCTGTTGCTTTCTTCTCCAGGACTCCATTTGGAGGTGGCTCGGTTATGGTGTGGGGTGGCATCAACGTTATGGCCCGCACTGAGTTGGTATGCATCGATCACAGGACGCTCAATTCCCAAAGGTACATCGAAAAGATCCTGATGAACCATGTGATGCCCTTTGCGCCTTTCATTGGTCAGAATTTCATGCTGATTCAGAATAATGTCCGCCCTCATACTACTCGCTGTGTTGTGCAATATCTGCAGGAAGTGGGGATTCAAACCCTGGACTGGCCAGCTCGTAGTCCTGACTTGAACCCCATCGAACATGTATGGGATATGCTTGGAAGGAACGTCAGACAGCGTGACCACACCACCTTGGCACAACTGAGAACATCGCTGCTGGAGGAATGGGATCGCATCCCGGCAGATGCCATTCGACGAGTTGTGAACAGTATGCCTGAGCGTTTACAAGCTGTCATAGACGCTAAGGGTGGAAACACTCGTTTTTAGTGACCAGTGTTCTCGTGCAGTGCAGTGCAAACATTAATACTGTTTTGTTTGGTAATACGTTTGATAAACACCAGCCCAAAAGAGCATTACTAAAAAAAATAGAAAATTGTAAGATTTGCAAAATGTAACGAAATTTGTGAGTTAAAGCGTGTTGTAAAACATGTTTCGGTATTTTCTGTTGCCAACCATCTAAAATTTACATGAATAATGCAAATATTGAAAAACCGATACATTTTAGTGGAATAAATTAAGAAATTACATAAAAAATTAAAGTGTTCCACTTTTTTTTCCGGTCAGTGTATTTGCCTCCAAACTCGACTGCACATAATTTCTGAGCTGGCATAAGGTGGATATCTTATATGTCTTGTAAATAATTCTTATAACCTGGCATGACCTTGTCAGAAATGCTGTTAGCACCAGTTCGCCCACATGTAAATAGGCCCTACTGCTAGGAAACTTATGTAAGGGTCACCCCTTGCCAGTCTTAGCATCAGCCACTTTCATGGAAACATCGCAACAGAGACCCATGCGTGATGGTGTTCACAATGAGGAAATACAAGAGTTATACAATGATCTTGATCAAAGTGAAATATATGGAATTATAAATTAAGCAAATAATATTAAGAAAGCACACAAGCATCCAGCGAGTAATGATACTGCATATTAGAAAGGAATTGTGGTTTTCTTTCTTTGAAATTAAATATTCTTTGCATAATTTCACATCTTGCTTTTCTTCCATGAATTTTAGGCTAAAAATATGCAGTGATTATGCAAAATTGTCTTTCAGAATATTGTTCATTAATTGGATGTGACCCTGGAATTAATGCTTTGTGTCTGATTTTTTCTTTTTTCTTCCAGGATACTCTGCCTGTCAAATGACAGTGGTTTGATTGAGCCCATCTTGAACACTGTATCATTGCATCAAATCAAAAAACATTGCCAACTGTCCTTGCTTCAATATTTTGCAAGAGAGTATGGTTCTCATAATTCAGAGGCATTTCTCACAGCTCAGAGGAATTTTGTCCAAAGTTGTGCTGCCTACTGCCTTATATGTTATCTGGTGCAAGTTAAGGACAGGTGAGAACTTTTTACTACAATGGGACCTAGGTCCTTATTAGAAATGTTCCTCATGGTATATTTTTAGCCCTTGCATTTTTGCATACCATGTTTGTAATTTCCTTCCCGACCTGTTCCTTTCCACAGTCCCTTGAAGAATTAGTATTGTAGTTAAACCACTTTACTGGAATGTGATGCACACTTTTTTGGGGGTCAAAATATGTCTCAAATCAGGGTGTGCATTAGAAGTGATGATGCACTTTTTTTTATCACAATCTTTGAAGCATCCCTAATCACATTGCAGTGCTTACTCTCTTCTAGTGTACGCTTGTACTTATGTGTCTTTTATTTGGCTTACAAATGCTACTTTACTGTGCAGGCGTGCTTTCGCGTTGAAGTATGGTCATAATGTGGTTTCGACTTTAACCATGGTAAATTGTTACGAATGGTCAGAACTTCAGATAAAGCCTAAACAAGGATTATGAAATTCACGACTTGCCATAAAGAGTGTATATTGTAACCATGTCATGTCTGAAATGCTTCGGTCGAGCGTTTTTAATGGCAAGAATGAAGCCAATTTGATGTAAACAAGCCAACAAATATGCATTGAAAATGCGGACAATTTAAAGAAAGCCAAATTTAACCATCAAAGCCGGTCGGCGCAGCTAGAGCTTGCGATTGGGGTTTGATGCTAAGTCTATACATACCGTTAAGGTAATTTAAATATCCGAACTCGCTGCATATCTCGTAATTTAAAAAAATCTCTCCAGTTCAAACAAGTCATTTCCTTCTTGATAGCAAAAGTGATCCGAGTGGCACAAGTAATTGGGGAAGGAAAGATGAAAGCAATGGTGTTTGCAGATGATTTGATGATTTGGGGAAACAAGGAGGAGGAGGTACAGGAACAGTTGGACGTGTGGGAAGGAATAATACAAGGATATGGGATGAAATTTAGCATAAATAAGAGTGAGATGGTGATCACAACAAGGAAGAAGGTAAGAATCACAACGGGAATAACAATTGGTGGAGAACAGCTGAAGAAAGTGGAGAGTTTCAAGTATCTGGGAAGCCTGTAAGAAACGATAGAGAAATAAATGAGCGGGGGAGGTAGGTAGAAGCATTCCGGAGGAGTGTGAGAAGCATGTTATGAAGCAAGGATGTCCCTCAGAACAGCAAAAAGATTATATATCGGACGTATGGAGCAAGGATGTCCCTCAGAACAGCAAAAAGATCATATATCGGATGTACTATGTCCCTATCCTGACGTATGCCTCGGAGACCTGGGTTATGAAAGGAAGGGAGAAGAGCAAAATACAGGGCAGTGAGATGGGGTTCTTGAGAAGCAGTATTGGAGCTACAAAGATGGACAGAATAAGAAATGAGAGGACCAGAGAATTAATGAAGGAGGAACCATTACAGGATGGTATAGAGAAATCTAGACTTAGATGGTATGGACATGTAAATCGAATGGAGGAGAAGAGGATACCCAGGAGGATACACGAGACGAAGTGGGAAGGAAAGAGACAGAGAGACAGGCGGCTGAAGGGGGTGGAAGAAAGCGTGAAGAAGAGAGGAGAAGACTGGACAAGGGTGGAGGCTGAGAGATGGTGGGGAGACAGAGGACGTTGGAGAGGCTTGTGTTCCAAACAGACCCGGCCAGTGGCTGGAAACTGTGCAAGATGATGATGATGATGATGATGATCTCTAACAATTAGCTTTTCAACAGTGTCTAAAATCAAACAATAATAATGGTTGATATGGTTTTCATTGTGCCTTTAGACTAAAGCTAAATGGCACTTGAGGTGTTTAAAAGTTCCAACCTCTTATTTGAAAATTGTTTGGACATGGTGTCCACAGAATTTTCAATGTCAATTTTCCTGACTTTTCCTGATATTTCCTGACCATTTTTCAACAGAATTCCTGAATATCGGAAAAAAGGTTTATTGAGCAAACAAATATAATTATTTTTTATTTACAGCCTCCACCATCCCCTTAGCTGCCCAACGCTCGCCTCTTTATTCATTCAAAGTACAAAATAAAGTAAATTATAATGAAATACTACCGTACATAAATCAAAGTATTCTGCTCGGCGTGCAGGACAGTCGTTCAATACATAATACATGTCTCTCAAAAATAATTGAAGGTCCCACTTTACAGAATGCATTGACAACGTGAAGGCCGCAAACACCAAGGTTAACGAGTTGTTTGCCATCTGCATTATCTTCTATTATTTGGCCACTGAACTTTTTTTATGAAACTCAAATTTACATTCGGTCCATCCATAGACATACGGTACTCTTTCTAGCAAGAGGAGAGATTCCCTGGTTGAAAGCCTCTAAAATGTCTTGAGCTGTTGCGTGTCCCATAAAGATGCTGTCGAAACATCTGGTGTTAACTTCATTGCAATTGATGTCAAGTTAACGCACAAATAGGTCCATCTGACCTCGCTGAACAACTTTGTTCAATGCCTCATCAAAACAGATAACATTATCACATGAAAGAATTTCATCTTGCAGTAAATTATGAAAGTATGGAGCTAATCCATAATTGATGACATACGAACATTTCGTGTTCCCCAATTGAAATTTTGTTGCAATTGCACTATCAGGAAACATTTCCCTGAAGATTTTTGAAATATTTAAACAAGAATTAAGAGAATTTATTTTGGACGACATTAAGGGCCCACTTTATTTCGGCATTGTGACTTCATCTTTCTTCTTCTTCTCCTTCTGCTTTTACGACCTCATTGGACCACTTCAGTCAATCATTTCTTGGTCCTCTTCTTCAGTAAGTTTCCTTTTCGAGTTGCCCAGTAGCTTTTCATTCGCTCTGATCTTCTCAGGCGTTCCTCGTCTGTAAATACGCTTTTTACTGTATTATGTTTGTCTATTTTAGCCTGAAATCTTATTTTTTATATCTCTCAGTTTTTTTTGTTTTTGTTTTGTTTTGCAAGTCATCCAAGTCATTCTAATTCTTTCATATTGTTACGGCTGTGAGTTTGTGTTGTCGCTCGCCGCATGAGTCACAGCTCCCCCGGGCTGTGTGTGCTATGCCTCAGTGTATTACGTGCGTGTTACGCAACGGGCTGCGAAGTGAACGGGATGGTCCAGAATATTCGTGACCCCGCCAGTGAAGGAAATGTCGAGAAGCCGTGTGTCCTGGACGATTCTAGAATTCATTGAGTCACCAGCCTGCTATATAAGCGGCTTCAACAGTAAGGGGCCGAGTTTTCTGTGGGTGTGTGCTTTACGAGCTAGTGCGAGCGTCTTTCCTGAGCGACAGAAGTGTGGTGACGAAGTGCCGTGCAATTTACGAAATCCAGTGTCATTGTTTCCCCCAGCTTGTGGACAGCGAAATAGCATGTAGCGGAATATCGTACGTAACTGTAATTGGTGTACATGAGGAAGAGGTGCAGGTAGCTTCTGTCAAGGCCACCGGACTCATTAAGACGGTTTTACTTCTGTGGTTTGTTGAGATGTGAAAGGGGCAAGAGCGCTCAAGGAAGAGACTTGAGGAGACTGGAGTAAGGTAATAATTGCTTGTATTTACTGATGAGTGCTGTATCTTCCTGCAAGCAATAAAGCTAACTTCTCTTTAAAGCAGTAATTGGTGTAGTGCTTTCTACCCTCCGTAATCCAGTTAACGGAAGTGCCACTAGGGGGTGGCACGTAACAACTGGTGTCAGAAGTGGGATTACGAACTCAAGCACAAGCACAACACCTGGCGGTCCTGGTTTCAAAACCCGAGCAGGTCATTTTCTCTAATTTTCCTGTGAGTGCATGCCCTTTACATGTCAAACAACTAAAATGGAGGCGCAATTGGCAGCATTGCTAGAAAAGTTAAATGGCATGGAAACCAAAATGGAGGCCGGCCAGAAGAAGATGGAGGACGGCCAGAAGAATTTAACCAAGGACCTAACTGCCAAATTAGAAGACGGCCAGAAGAAGCTAGAAGACGGCCAGAAAAGTTTAGCCGAGGACCTAACTTCAGAATTAGAAGACGGTCAGAATAAGCTAGCAGAGGACCTGAAGGACGGCCACAATAAGTTAGCAGAGGACCTAACCTCCAAATTTCTGGATGGCCAGAAAAATCTGTAAGAGTGTCTGCTGACCAAATTAGAGGAGAGCCAAAGGAAATTAGAACAGGGCCTACGTGAGGAAGTCGCAGCAGTGGAAAAGAAGTTCGACGCCTTACAAGTGGAAGTTGCCGAGCTGCGCCAACGCCCGCTGATGGGGGTGGAGGAGAAATTCAACGCCTTGCAAGTGGAAGTTGCCGAGCTGTGCCAACGACCGCTGATGGGGGTGGAGGAGAAATTCAACGCCTTACAAAAGGAAGTTGCCGAGCTGCGCCATCGCCCACTGACGGGGGTGGAGGAGAAATTCAACGCTCTACGAGAGGAAGTTGCCGAGCTGCGCCAACGCCCGCCCACCGTTACACCGGGAATATCAGGAACGGGACATAGCAGAGTGACGCCCCCAACCTTCGACGGAAAGGTCCCATGGAGCACCTACTTACGTCAGTTCGAGGCGGCCTGTTCCATAAATAACTGGAACAACACAGAAAAGGCTACAGCTCTCATTGTAGCACTGAGAGGTGACGCCCTTAACGTCCTTCAGGCCATCCCGACTGGATCCCAGGACTACGCTTCACTGATCGCCCGATATGGAGATAGCCATCTTCAGCAGGCCTACCAGATGCAGCTCCGGACCCGGGTGCAAAAGAACGCGGAAACCCTGCAGGAGTTCGAGATGGACATCGCACGTCTCGTAAGGCTCGCCTACCCAACAGCGCCGGCCGACTTTCTGGAGCAGATAGCGACGCAGACTTTCACCGACGGGCTACGGGACTCGGACACTCAACAGGCGCTGCGCCTCGCGCGCAATAAGACCCTGGCAGATGCGCTGAGCCACGCACTTGAGTTCGAGACGGCAAAGCGGGTATCTAGAATGCGCGCGCAGGTGCGTCCGGTGGACGTCGACGAACCAGCCAAAGCCGACAAGACCAAGCCCCTGGCCGATGAACTGATGGAGGCGCTAGACCGGTTCTTCAAGAGTTGCAGTACCACCAACAAAAACGTAGCCGAAGGACATCCGGAGGGGCGGGCTGGAAGAGGACTACCGAACTGCTGGACCTGCCGTAAGAGAGGCCACCTGAGCAAGGACTGCGGTGATCGCCGCCGCCAAGGGTTTCCGTCGGGACAGTCAGTAGTAGGGAAACCGCGCGGCCCAGGAAAGCAAGTATCAGTCAGCCTTGGGGGGCAAAGGTTGGCTTGTGACAGTCGTCAAGCCCCGGCAGTCCAAGTTCGTGTGACGAAGTTACGGAGGGACAATAGCAGCCTGATGGTCGACGGAGTCGTCAACGGAGAGAGCTGGCCCATGCTAATCGACACTGGAGCATCGAGGACCATCGTCAGTCCCACCGTGATCCCGAAGTGGAGAGCGCGACCCACACAAAGGAACCTCCAGCTAATAACAGCGACCGGAGAGACCGCACTGGTACATGGCGAAGCATCACTGGAGTTCGTCATTGGTCGACGGGCGATAAAGCATCCAGTGCTTGTGGCTGACGTATCAAATGAATTGATCATCGGACTGGACTTCCTGGACCAGAACATCATCATCTTGGATCTGAGTACCAACACTCTGCACTTCGGAGGTGAGGACCTTGCTTTGCAACCTGCGCACGAGTCCATCACCGCACGACGAGTAAGGCTGAGAGAAGACGTCATCGTTCCCGCCAGGACAGAGGTCAGCGCTGCCGTAATTGTCGACAGAACTGCTGAGGGAGTGGCGGCTGTCATCGAGCCAAAATATGAGGACATCCAGACAAAAGGATTGCTAATTGCCAAGACCCTCATCAACACGACTCTCGGCCGTACGTCCGCCTGTCCAACCTGAATGACTACAACATTACGGTTCACCGGGACACCAACCTAGGAGTCTGCGAGCCCGTTACCTGATTGCCTGCATCACAGATACGACGGACGGACACCTGCAGACGCACAACCGAAGAAGACGCACACTGCCAGAAGAACTACAGAAGCTGTACCAAGGATCCCAGGACCATTTAGACGAGGTACAATCACGCCAACTTCAGGACCTGCTACGCGAATTCCAGGACGTCTTCTCCGTGGGGAGCAAAGACTTCGGCAGGACAAGCTTGGTCCAGCACAGAATCGACGTTGGGGACAGCTTACCGATTAGGGCCCCATTCCGACGTGTCCCGCTCGCCAAGCAAGCCGAAGTCGACCGGATGGTAGAAGAGATGGAGCAAGGGGTGATCGAGCCATCACATAGTCCTTGGAGTTCTCGGGTCGTGCTAGTGAAGAAGAAGGACGGTTCCACCAGGTTCTGCGTGGATTACAGGCGGGTGAATGGCGTCACGAAGAAGGACAGCTACCCTCTACCCCGGATCGACAACACCCTGGACACCATATCAGGGTCGAGATGGTTCTTCACCTTGGATTTGAAGAGTGGCTACTGGCAGGTGGAGGTCCACCCTAAGGACCGCGAGAAAACTGCGTTCTCTGTGGGCAGTGGGCTCTGGCAGTTCATCGTCATGCCATTCGGTCTGTGCAACGCCCCTGCGACCTTCGAATGGCTAATGGAGTCCATTCTGAGGGGACTACACTGGAAGACCTGCCTGGTCTACCTAGACGACGTCATCGTTCTGGGGAGCAGCTTCGAGGAGCACTACAGCAACCTGAAGGAGATCTTGATGAAGCTACGGGCTGCCCTGCTGAAGTTGAGCCCCAAGAAGTGTCAGCTCTTCCAGAAGCAGGTCCAGTACCTTGGGCATATTGTCTCCGAGGAGGGGGTGCGCACCGACCCAGAAAAGACCGCAGCTGTGAGAGAGTGGCCAGTTCCGACGGACAAGTCGCAACTACGAAGCTTCCTGGGACTCTGCACTTATTACCGTCGCTTCGTGAGAGGATTCGCCGACATCGCCAAACCTTTACATCGACTGACTGAGAAGGACCAACTCTTCACGTGGACAGCAGAATGCCACAGTGCCTTCGAACAACTCAAGCAGGCTCTGTGCACCTCGCCTATTCTGGCCTACCCCAGACCTGGAACAAGGTTCATCGTCGATACCGATGCCAGCGACTTTGGCATAGGGGGGATCCTGTCGCAAGTAGTGGACGGCGAGGAGAGAGTAGTGGCGTACTTCAGCAAGGCCCTGTCAAAGCCAGAAAGGAACTACTGCGTCACCAGGAAGGAGCTGCTCGCCATCGTGAAGACCATTGAACACTTCCACAAGTACCTGTACGGGCAAGAATTTCTCATCAGGACCGACCATGCATCCCTGCGGTGGCTCCTGAATTTCAAGCAGCCCGAGGGTCAACTCGCGCGATGGTTAGAGAGGCTTCAACAGTACAACTTTGAGATTCAGCACAGGAAAGGCCAACTGCATTCTAACGCCGACGCCCTGTCACGAAGACCATGCCCCGAAGACTGCACCTTCTGTGCCCGAAGGGAGGAGAACACCGGCATACAGTGCCGAAGGACTACCGTGGAACTTCAAGGGAGCTGGAGCCGCGAATCTTTCATGCGGGCACAAGCAGAAGATGATGAACTGGGACTGATAGCCGAATGGAAGGGGGCCTGTGTCCCCAGACCCGGGTGGAACATTGTGAGTGACTGCAGCCCAAAGTTTAAGTCGTACTGGGCGCAGTGGGACTCGCTGGTTGTGAGGGATGGCCTCATATGCCGTACCTGGGAGAGCACCGACGGGAAGACATCTCGGGAACAAGTCATCGTTCCAAAGGCTATGACGGAGGAAGTCCTGAAGGAAGTCCATGGAGGTTCATCTGGTGGACACCTAGGGATAAAGAAGACCCTGGAGAAGCTGAGAGAGCGGTTCTACTGAATCGGATGCCGAACTGACGTAGAGAACCACTGCGCGAGGTGCCACGATTGCGCAGCCAGCAAGGGCCCAGGACGAAGACGATGGGGTCCACTGAAGACCTACAACGTGGGCGGCCCCATGGAGAGAGTGGCCATCGATGTTGCTGGGCCATTCCCGTTAAGCGAGGCAGGGAACCGCTACATATTGGTTGTCAGCGACTACTTCACCAAATGGCCGGAGGCGTATGCGCTCCCTAACCAAGAAGCCGCGACGATCGCAGAGACCCTGGTGAAGGAATTCGTCAGCCGGTATGGAGTACCCCTGGAGCTGCACTCCGACCAAGGGAGGAACTTCGAGTCGCAGGTGTTCCAGAATCTATGCCAGCTGCTGGGAATCCGGAAGACAAGGACAACGCCGCTACACCCTCAGTCCGACGGGATGGTAGAGCGATTCAATCGCACCATCGAGAACCATCTCCGAATAGTCGTCAGCGAGCACCAGAGGGATTGGGACAAGCATCTTCCACTATTTCTCCTGGCCTACCACGCCGCCGTGCATGAAGCCACCGGGTGCACACCAGCCCGGGCCATGTTTGGGAGGGAGCTCCTTCTACCTGTCGATCTTGCCTTCGGCCGACCTGGGAATGATCTGGTCCCGGTAAGCCAGTATTGTCAAGAACTGGTCGACCAACTGGAGGACGTGCACGCGTTCGCGAGGAGGAAACTGCGGATCGAGACCGACCGAATGAAGACCCGATACGACCAACAGACGGATGCTGGCGGATTCTACGAGGACGACCTGGTCTGGCTCTTCAACCCATTACGGAAGAAAGGCCTGTCACCCAAACTGCAGAAGTCCTGGGAGGGCCCGTACCGAGTCGTGAAACGGATCAACGATGTCGTCTACAGGATCCAGCGGAGCCCGAGGGCGAAGATGAAGATCGTGCATCGAGATCGCCTGGCAGCCTACGGAGGGACACAGACGGACCAATGATTGATCGGGACGATCAGCCTTTTAGGAAGGGGGTGGTGTTACGGCTGTGAGTTTGTGTTGTCGCTCGCCGCATGAGTCACAGCTCCCCCGGGCTGTGTGTGCTCTGCCTCAGTGTATTACGTGCGCGTTACGCAACGGGCTGCGAAGTGAAAGGGATGGTCCAGAATATTCGTGACCCCGCCAGTGAAGGAAATGTCGAGAAGCCGTGTGTCCTGGACGATTCTGGAATTCATTGAGTCACCAGCCTGCTATATAAGCGGCTTCAACAGTAAGGGGCCGAGTTTTCTGTGGGTGTGTGTTTTACGAGCTAGTGCGAGCGTCTTTCCTGAGCGACAGAAGTGTGGTGACGAAGTGCCGTGCGAGTTACGAAATCCAGTGACATTGTTTCCCCCAGCTTGTGGACAGCGAAATAGCGTGTAGCGGAATATCGTACGTAACTGTAATTGGTGTACATGAGGAAGAGGTGCAGGTAGCTTCTGTCAAGGCCACCGGACTCATTAAGACGGTTTTACTTCTGTGGTTTGTTGAGAAGTGAAAGGGGCAAGAGCGCTCAAGGAAGAGATTTGAGGAGACTGGAGTAAGGTAATAATTGCTTGTATTTACTGATGAGTGCTGTATCTTCCTGCAAGCAATAAAGCTAACTTCTCTTTAAAGCAGTAATTGGTGTAGTGCTTTCTACCCTCCGTAATCCAGTTAACGGAAGTGCCACTAGGGGGTGGCACGTAACAATATCTTCTCTAATTTCCTTAATCCACTCCTACTTGTTGTTTCATATTCCAAAGTTTGACTACTATTTTTCTAGATAACCTGGTTTCTGGTGTCCTCATGATGTGACCAAAAAAAGAAATCCGTTTCTTCCGAATAGTATCAGTGATGGGCTCCAGTTCTCTGTATACCACTTCATTTGGTACTATCCACCTCTGTCCGTCTTTCTGATATTTTTTATTTATGCATGTTCTAGCTATTCTTCTTTCTACTTTTAAAATTTTGTCGATTCTGTTTTTTTGAGTAACTTTAAAAAGAGTTTCACTTCCATATGTCACCTCTGGTTGAACCACCGTCTTGTAATGTTTTAATTTTGTTGCGATTGATAGACATTTTCTTTTATATGTAGACCATGTTAATTTTTGGGCTTTTATCATTTATTAGTTCTTTCTTGCCATGCCGGTTTCTCATCCAAGTTGTAAGTTATAATTTCTCCTAAGTATTTAAATTGCTTCACTATTTTAACTTTCTTGTTATTTACTGTTATGTGATTACAAGTGAATTTGCTACCATTATCTCTGGCTTTTCAAATGATATCTGAAGTCCAATTTTTTGTGCTATATTTTGTAGGCTTATTATTTGATTTCTGGCTTCTTGAATATTATTAGCCAGTAACGCTAAGTCATCTGCGAATCCCAAGCAATTTAAGTCTATTTGATCTTTCTTGGTTCCAATTCTTATGCTCCTAGGATTTTCCCTGTACCATTCCCTCATTACATATTCCAAAGCACAATTGAAAAGTAGAGGCGGTAAACCATCTCCTTGTCTTAATCCTGTTTTAATCGTAAACGGTTCTGATATTTCTCCTCTGAATTTTACTTTAGATTTGGTGTTAGAGTTAGTTTTATAATTTTTATTAATTTGGCATGAAGTCCGAAATTCCTTAGTATTTTCAGCAATGAAGATCTATGTATGCAAACATAAGCTTTTTTGAAGTGTACGAAGGTTATAACTTGCTGTTTTTGTCTACGTTTGTAGTAGTGCATTACTAATTTTAAGGTGATTATCTGTTCAGGGCAGCTTCGCCATGGCCGAAATCCACCTTGATATTCTCCTATTTCCAGTTCTAATTGATCTTTACAACGATTATATAGAATTCGTGACATGATTTTATATGTGATATCCAAAAGGGAAATTCCTCGATAGTTGTCAGGATTTGATTTTTCTCCTTTCTTGTGTAATGGATGTATTATAGCTGTAGTCCAATGGTCTGGCAGTTCTTCTTTGATCCAAATGCTCACTATGCATTGGTGTAATGAAATCTTTACAGGTTCTGCTGCATATTTCCACAATTCTGCAAATGTTTGATCTTCTCCACTCGCTTTGTAGTTTTTGAGCTCCCTCTGAGCTTTATAGACTTCTTGGATTGTGGGTGGATTTATGTTTTCTGATGGTGTTTTAATAGTGGTGTCTGTATTTATTTGAAGCAGTTCTGGTGGATCTTCGCAATTTAGCAACTTGTTAAATGTTTCTGCTAAAATTTCTGTATTTCTTTTATTACTATGAGCTAACTCGCCATTTTTGTCTTTTAACATTAATGTTGGAGGTTCATATCTTTGTAGTTGTTTGCTAAAAATTTTGTGATAATCTCTTGAGTTTGTTTTCGCGCTATTTGTTTCGATCATCAGAAGTATATCCTTTTGGTATAGCCGTTTAACCCTTCGTATTATTTTTTGAGTTATCTTCCTTTGTTTTATGAGATCCAAGTGTGATTCATCTGTTTTTTGACTCTGATACCGTAACCAGGCGTGATGTCTATCTTCTACTGTATTATCACACTCATCGTTCCACCATTGGTGTTTCTTCCTTGGATTTATTGGGGCTATGGCTACTTGTTCAGCTATTTGTTTCAATTCGGGAACTATTTCCTCTAGATCATCTGTTATTTTGATATATCTAGTTCGTTCTTTGTATCCCTTGTTATTTATTAGTTTATGAGGGTCGTATGTTCTCTTCTTTTTTAGGTGAGTTTTTTTCTTTGTCAACGGGGTAAATTTAATTTTAATCTTTATCATGTAATGATCCGATCCAGTATCTGTTCCTCTCAGAACTTTCACAGTGTAGATCTCCCTGTGATAGTTCTTATCCATACAAACATGATCTAGTTGCCATTCACCTTTTTTTCCAATCTGGATGTTTCCAAGTTTTGAGTTTATTTGGCCTTCTCTTGAAGTAAGTTGATTTGGAGATTCCTGCAAAATTCCACCAGTCTTATGCCATTTCTGTTTGTTCTTCTCTGTGCTGGCCATTTTCCTATTATGTCTCTATATCTTTTTTCCTTTCCTAACTGGGCATTAAAGTCTTCAATTAAAATTTTGGTGTGACTTTTATTTATGTTTGTTACTGTCTGATCTAAAAGCTCCCAAAATCCCTCCACATCATCTTTGTGTTCTTTCTTATTATTTTTATTATTAGTTGGGGCCTGGGCATTTAGAATGGTATATGTTCTATTTGCAGCTTTTAGAGTTAAGTGTCGATAGCCTAGGGGATAATGCTTTAAATTCTATGATGGATTCAATTATTTTGAGATTGACTACAAATCCTGTTCCGAATTGTGGACATTGCTTCATTACTCTTTTTCCTGGTATTCCCTTGTAAATTCTATACCCTTGTGATTCTATTGGTTCCTGATCGGTGTTTTTCATTTCTTGAAGCCCGGTTATTAGAATCCCTTTGCGATCCATTTCGTCTGTCAAAATTTTGAGTTTTCCTGGCTGTATGATGGAATTTATATTGTGTGTTGCTATATAGTTTATCTGTCCTATCTTCAGTCTAAATTTGGGTTTTCTATCTGTCGGGGGTATTTTTAGATTCTCCGACTCATCTAGGGTATCTTTCAGGTGACTGCCCACCGTATCCGAATGCAGTCTCGGTGGATTATTCCTTAAAAGATTTCCTTCCATGTTTGACTTTGAAAGGTAGTCAACCTTGTATGGAGCAAGCTCCGAGTTACAACTGAGGTTGTTAACCGTAGAGGTTGTTGTGTGTTTGGTCCGCGAGAACTATTTTGCTCAAGTCCGCCGGCAAGCCGGTGAGGACCCCCCTATCCGCCACCTGGGACGCGCCATGTCAGAGTATCACCTCTCCGCCTGCTACGACACCGTAGTAGGTTCGTGGGACTTCATCTTTATAACAGAAAGATTCTACAGATGTCACAGTTCCTGAAGTAGAACTTGAAGGAGTTAATATGGTTAATATAAAATTCCTGACTTTCTAATACTTTTCGCCATTTTTTCCTGCTCACGGTATATTTTCACACTTTTTCCTGACTTTTCCTGACCAAAAACAAAATTCCTGAATTTTCCTGACTATTCCTGACTTTTTCTGCCTGTGGACACCATGTGAAAATGAAAATGAAAAAGAAATCCAACAGAATAAAATTCAAACACCCCACCATGTCTTAAAAGAGCGTTAACTTTTTTTTAATGCAAAAAAAAAAAAAAAAGTAAATTATTGCTCTTATTTTCCTTTGGATAACAGAATTGTTATATTGCATATCAAAACTTGTTTGAAAGTAATATCTGGCATAGTCTCTGAGATAGAGCTCTTTAAATAACACCGGAGTGAGTGTGACTCCAGGCTGACACTTGAAACTGTCCACATTGCAAGTCCTTACTTCAATATTGGAAAATCCCACTCGAATGTGGGTTTCTCTTTCTTACAATAGGTGGCACTGCACACACCTGCAGGAATCTGTATTAGAGATCATCAAAACAACTCGCAGGGACTGTCTAATAAAGATCTTTTGAAAAAGTGGCTACATGACAAAACCCAGAATGCCAATAAGTCTCTCAGTGCAGAAATATGCCTCTTTGGAAGAGATTGCCGTGATGGATGATATTTCAATGATCGCTTATGACAAGAAAACTGATCATAGAAGGAATGGGGGCTGGGTTCTGGTGTACACTTGAAAGTCTAAACATTGGGCAAGTATAAAATAGTGAATTTTAAGTGTGTGGAAGCTGCTAGAATGAAGGGGAAAAGAAAAAATGTGCAGAAAAAGAAGGAACTTGAACAGGAAAAGGAAAGAGGATCATATGTTGTAGATATGGGCTGTTCTAAAGCTGTGTGTTGTGAGGAATGTCAGATTTTCCATGCATTTGTTTGGTACATGTTTCTCACAACCACAGGGTGGGCGGGAAGTAACTAGGTATTGAAATTAATGTATAACTTTATGTTTGTAGAGTTATTTATTTGAAATTAATACAGTATGTACACTGTTATATGGGAATATGATTGCATACCATACAATTCCATTACATTTTGATGTAGGCGCCTGTGGCTGTGGCGTCGACTAATCACCTCAAACGACCTGGAATGGAATCCATAGCTTTCTGGAGGAAGTTTTGTGGGACGTTGTTAAGAACTTGCCGAATCTGTGCTTCCAATTCGTCCAATGTGCAAGGTTTCATCTCGTACACGTCCTCTTTTCCCAGCCCCATAAAAAGAAAGTCACAGGGTATGAGATCTGGACTTCTTGCAGGCCATTCATGGAGTCCACGTCTCCCCAGCTAACGTCCTGGAAACTTCTCATCTAATCAGTTCCACACATTTGCAAAGTGAGGCAGTGTGCCGTCTTGCATGAAGATAATGTTGTCGGTATTTCCCCATCCAGAGATCGTGGGCCAAACGTAATCCTGAAGCATTTAAAGGTTGCGTTCCCCATTCATTGTGTTATGCGGGAGATGACATTTGTAGCCATTATTCCACTTCACACGGTCACTTTTGGACGAGACTGTATCTTCTCCACCGTAACTCCAGGATCCTGTGCAGCACAATAATGGCAATTGTGCCGATTGACGAAGAATGATCGAATTCCACATCTCATAGCGCGAAGCAATCTGTGCTCGTTCTCTTACTGTCTGGCGATCGGCCATCTTTGTTATTGTTGAGTGTACCGCCTCTCGCGGCCACCGTTGGTACTACGTGGCATGAAAAATCACAATCCTATATAATGTTCTGTATGTTTACGCTATTTCCAATATTATTCTATCAATACTTTAAACTTAACAGCCATTTAATAATACCTAGTTACTTCCCGCCCACCCTGTATTCTTTTTATAACCTTCAACACTGAAGATAAGAAAATTTATGAAGTTCAAATACATGATCTTTAAGAATACTCAGATATAATGATTATAGTTCACTGGAGTATGCCATTGAAATCTCTGTTATAATTTTAAGTTTGAACGCTCTTGAGTCCATCCATCTAGAAATGTTGCTGCCCAAAACTTTTGTGAATATTCCATCTCAGAAGTTCGTACTTCTATAACTTAGAGAACTAAGACTTGTAATTGAGTATTATCTGTGTGTATGTCAAAAATAATGATTTGTTCAATATATTCGGAGAAAATTAATTTAAAATAGGCCACTGCCGCTTCCATATCTTTGCCCAGTTTGATTCATCTTCGTTCATTTCATCTTTCATTAACTCCTCTCATGAGGTTGGCATCAGAAAAGGCATCCAGTCGTAAAATCCACCTGTCACATAGCCTTTCATCACATCTCATCCCTGACCCTGTTGAAAATTGGAATAATAAGTGGTAGAAATACATAGTTTGTTGAATATGCTCTGAGCTAGGTTAACGTCTCCTTAGAAATTGTTGTGCAATTTCTACCAGTAAACATAGTAGCTCTCCTGGTTATGCCATAGAGAACTTAAATCCTGGTATGAAGGCTGAAAATGGTGTAGTTGTCTTGTGAGGACAACTGAGTGAGGTGGGTTCAAAATCCCTCCCTACAAGTGGTTTTCCATGGTTTTTCACTTCAACTATGCCAGCAAGGCATTCCCAATACTTGCCAATTCTAACCCCATTCTTAAGTGCACACCATAAAGATGCCACAAGAACACAAGTTATCACACAGCCAAGTACATGGAGCTGATAACCATGCTGCCTGAAGCACCTGAATTTCTTAGCAGTTAGCGGTTTTCACAATGTTTACCCAAGTCACCCTCATCAGTCCAAGATTGGGTTTTCACATTATTATTATTATTATTATTATTATTATTATATAATTCATTTGAGGGGCTTGGGACATCTTGATCATCAGCCCCATGTATGGGGTGTGTTGAATGTGTCTGATAACCTGTGTTTCTGTAATGACTAATGTAGTGTGTATAACTGTATTATGGACGGGGATGAGGTAGGTGCCCCGGGACTTAAGTAAGGTACTATCCCAGCGTTTGCCTGGAGGGAGTGTGGGGCGGAAACAGGAAAAGCGACACTCAGAGTAACCATTGTCAGTGCGGGGTTTCAAACTTCAGATCTCCAAAATTGCTGTAGCTACCCGCGTGGCTGTGGTGCATGATTTAACAAGCACGGCTACACTGCAGGGTGAAGGTGGTCTAGTTGTATGAATAAATATGTTTATAGTTTAAAGATAGATTAACATACAAAATGTTTAAAATGTTAACTTAGGTTTTCGATGATGAAGATTATAGGAATTCTCTTATTTTTTTAGGCATAATGGAAACATTCTCCTGAACAATGAAGGTCATCTAATTCATATTGATTTTGGATTCATTCTGTCAACTTCTCCAAGAAATTTGGGCTTTGAAACGTCACCTTTCAAGCTTACTCCTGAGTTTGTTGAAGTAATGGGTGGCCTTGGTTCTGACATGTTTGAGTACTTTAAGATCTTGATCCTTCAAGGACTGGTAGCAGCAAGAAAACATATGGACAGGATTCTTAGCTTAGTTGAAATCATGCGGTCAGGTATGTATATACTATTTCTTTGGTAGACATGAACATTTCTTCAAACACTGTAGGCCTATACCTCTGATTTTATTGAGTTGAAGTGAGAGGAAAGTACATGAAATAGTACAGTAGAGCGTCGTTTATCCGAACTAATCGGGACGGAAAGTGCTCCGGATAACGATTTTTCCGGATAATCATGTGTTTATTTCATACGAAAAAACATGCACAGTACGTTATGGTAATAACCACCAAGCTTCTTATTTAGCTGCCATGCTTTCTCACGTAACAAAGGTCCAGAAATGGGATCTCCCTTACTTCTTGTCTCAATAAAACAAAAGTACACCACTTCTTCCAATTTTAATTCCTAGCTGATCTCATGGTTCTACTCTTTTTAGACCCTTCTTCCCTATCTAACTTCGATGCATAATTCAGAATTTCACCTTTCCTTTCTTCAAATCATTAATTGTGGATTTTCCAACACTAAGTTTCCCATTAGAAACTGCACACTCTCACCTTTATCTAGTTTATTAATGATCTCCACCTTCTTCTCAATGGATAAAACATTGGGATTTCGTTTTTCTTTCTTGTCACTCGTAGAAGCTATTTTCTCACATACTGTAACACAATGAAACATTATAGAGTAAACAAACGGAAGGAGACAACAGAGACAACAATTGAAAACGAGAACCGACTCACTTCTGTAGTGAGCGCGCGCTGCTCCGTCTTTTTTTTTTGCTCGTCCGGAAAATTGACGTTCCGGTTGTTTGACGTCCGGATAATCGACGTTCTACTGTATTTGGTTTAGACCACTAATAATGCCCCTCCCAATTTATCTTGACGCTCATGCAATTTATTGGTACCCTTAAAAACTGGCAGAATAATGATCCATTGCTACTTGCCTTTGTTACTGATTATTTTGTTATTTATGCACTAAGTATCAGTGGTTTGAAGGAAATAAGAAAGAAGAAAAAAAAACTCATGTTAAACTGACAACCTTAATGTACATGCATTCTCTGGCTTTGAAGCATGTGGTCACTGAGTTGTTTGACTTGTTTACATTGTGGTTGGCTGAACCATTCTGATACTTCTCTCTTTCTGTTGCGATTCATTCAGTGAATTTTAGCTGTATCATTGATACAATATTTCATTTATTTGTTCGTTATGTAAATAGTTAGGTATAAGTGCATGGTGTTTGATAGAGTTGGGTTAGTTGTTTATTCATCTTGTACAACATTATGCAAATTATAATTCAGAATACTTCAATCATTATATTGATATGAATGGGATATTCAGAATCCAGCATTTATGTCTTTATTAGTGTGTCTTCCATATCATATTAAAGAACTGTGTATCTTTTGGTAACAATGGCTAATAGTTAGGGATAGGAAAAATTTGCGATCGCGAATTTCGCGAATTATTAAATGAAGTAATACACAGATGGTAATGTGTTTTTATAACCCTAAAATTGGCAAACAAAATGGTTTTTGAAGTCGTGAATTTTAGCTTTTTACAGTGCAGTTCCGATAATTCGCGGCAATTAATGCACGAATTTCTGCGAAATATTGAAAACTGCGAATTATCTACAGTAATGTTTTTAAGCCTAGCAAAGAGAAAACTATTGGTTAAAAATATTGAAATGTATTTTATAAACACGCAAAAAAAAACTTTATAACCTAGTATTGTAAGACACACTATTTGTATTTTACCAATATTAAAAACTAAGAAAAAGACTCACCACTTTTTGTTTCTTAGATGGTTTATTTTTTCTAATTTTAGATTGTACAATTCTGAAGAAAACAATATATGAGAACGAAAATTCATCTTGAATTTCTATATAAGAGATAAGTGTGACTATAGACACACTAGCTTGACTGTGGGAACTTTAGGGATTTCCTTTGCATCACTCCTGCATTCTATATGTACTGGATCCCAGTTTACCTCACCGACAGTCAAATTCCATACAATATCCTCATGTCTGAAACCATGCTTGTCTTTATTGAAGTCTAACTACTGGATGTCACTTTCTTCTGCATCTTGACATTCATCCAGGTTTTGCCCTAATGTCATCGTAGTGAGACCACCTTGCCCGTTTAAAATATAGTCGTCACAGAAGCTGACAAACTCTTGTTTTTGTGCGAGTGTAGTAGCGGTAATTTTCTCCCATGACATGACTGCATGGAGAGCATCCAACAAACACGGAAAGATTGGAAACTTAACGGTAGATAGCGGGCCTCACTTTCTGCATACAGCGATCTCTAACAATCTGGGAAGTCATCCTAGTTAGTTAACCGTACTTAGTTATTGAGGTTTTAAGGACCGGAACAGCAAGGTCATCTGCCCTTCATCCTAGTACCTACGCGACTCATGGCGTCATATAGTCCGCCTTTCAGACATGAATATCTAGATGGCAAGTATCCAGATCAAAATGTGCCACTGTTTCCTGAATACCTGAACCAGTATTAACCAGGTGGTCTTCTTGGTTTCATTCTGTAGTGTGCAATTTATGAGTGAAGTAGTAGGGACTGATAACTCTGGTGTTGATTTTCTCAACAATGTTTCACCCGACGAAATACTTAAGATTCAAAGAATTTGGCACAGACATCACTGAACTCATCCCCATATTAGAAGGCCACATCCAACTGTTCACCTTCTTGATGGACATCTACGGAGAATTCAGCAAGCCCTTAAACTTGCTGTTTCTGGAAAGTACGGTACCAACATAAGGAGCAGTTGGAGGGTTGTGGAAATGTGTTAAAAAGAGGGAAAATACATTCAGTTTTAGTAAATGCTGGGTCCCATGCTCTTGGAAAATTAATCAGCTTGAGATCCGTTGACCCTGGGAACAGGATTTACAAATGTGTGCGTTTGATCCAGCAGAAATAGTGCCAATGAACATCAATGAGGACACTGCAAAGAAAATTAAGAAGTTGCCGTTATGTCGAACACTGGAAGAAAGTGAGGTGTTAAGAGGATACAAAGAACTGCAAACTTTAATCAAGAAGCAGATGCATGACAGGACCAAGACAGACACTGTTGGAGTTTTGCAAGGAATGACATTTGTATTTCCAAAGTTCTCATAATCTTTGTTGAAAACCATTTGGATCCCCTGTTCAAACGCTGTGAACTTTTGTTTTTCAGTTTACACTAGCACGTTAAGTGATAAGCGTCACCGTTTGTCACAAGAGAATTTGGATCTCTTCACTGGAGTATACTTTGAAGGATGACTGAAATGTGTTATGTTATGCAGGTTATCCATGATATTTAAAAAATTCCGCCTAAAATTTATGATTTTGAAAGTACCGAAAAGTGCACTTGAAACCACCGAATTTGCCACTTTAAAATACCGCTTTCTTCACTCTGAAATCACCGAAAAATTCCAATCTCTACTGATAGTCATCACACATACCAGCTGAGAATTTGAAAGTGAAAGGGTTAAGTTATAGAAGCTTTAATGAATTGACTGAGAGTAAGTAACTTAATGGGAATTGTCAAATTTAAAGGAATTATGGTCTTAGGTAATGAACCGACTTCAGAATAGTAGATGCTGTTAAAACTATCAATATGTTAGTTTTTATCAGGTTCACATGTCATTATGTTGGACTTCCAGTGATGTAGGTGCATAACTGAAACCCTCCCAAAGCTGGTTCATAATTGTGATCAGTGCTAATGATAAACATAGAGATTCTAATGCTATTCATCTTTTCCTACCAAACTTCTTGCTAAGCAATGAAGACAGGAAACTTCTAAGCTGATTAAATGATTCTTAGATACACACATTAACTGAGTTATACAAGGTGATGATGCCCCACCTAGCTCCAATATATGGAAATGTGCCAGGTGACAAAGCCTGTTCCACTCTTCTGGGATGATAAATGATTGTGGTGTTTTACTGGAATGATTTTGACAGTGGAAACCAGAAACCCATTTCACCTCCGCTTCATTCAGTAAAAATTTTGGCATGCACCAACCAAGAATTGAATCCGGGATGCAACAGTATACGGCTAAAGTCTAACCACCTCGGTCACGGAGGAGTCTATAAAAGCGGTATCTATACACGGGATAAAATAGTCCTTGATCCTGTCTGTCTGTGTTCGGGGTAATCTGGAGAACCACTGGATGGATTTTGGTATGATTTTCATCATAAATTCAACATTTCTTGAGAAAGGTTTATATTTAGAAATATTTACCTATGACCAAAGAGCTCGCAAAATTCAATTCAACTATATTCAACCTATTTTGAAGAAGCAGAGGTATAGAGCATCTGATTACTTGGCTGCTTTATCTGTAGAAATAGGTTCATCAATATTCATAATATTTTGATGATGGAGTTATGTCATCGGGGCCCTGACTCTCATACCGTCTCTCATTCATCGGTACATATTTGAAGGGTTTTGAATCAGCAACGTAGACTCCCTCAAATCCTCAATTGACTGAATCCTCCAGGAATGCCAGCTCACTATCCGAAGTTGAAATTTTACGCTACTATGATATTGTGTATTTGAATCTCCACAATGCGATTACAGTTTTTGCTGGATGTTGAGATCACTCAAACTGTTTCAATGGGCCCTTCGAACTATAAATGGCTTCAATTCATGCACAAAAAAACATTCTTGGTGACTATCAACATGTTGTAGGGTTGGCCTCTTGCAGTTGATTGTATAGGATAAACAAAAAAAAAGCTTTTCTGTTTCCTGTGACATGCTCGAGGATCAGTTATGCAAGTAACTTGGCAATACTAACACTGGTAGGAGATTGGGTGCTGAGCATTCCACTTATGCTTTGCTCAGGGTTGATTTTAAATTTACTGGCCTTCCTTAATGTAATTTCAAAGTGTTTTATTTAACTGATATTTCAGTTTTGATTATCATGTTGTCTTTAATGTTTTTTGTGTGAAACTGGCTTTATTTAAAATGTAATTCTTTGTTATTTATTTTGGAAGATCATAGTTGTTTGAAAACTAACTTGTTATCTCTTGTCTGCTTCACTGTCTCAAAACGCTATCAAATCCCTACCAACGAGCTATTTTAATAACATTTATTTTGGTAGTAGTAGTTATCAATTTAATTGATAAACCGGTAATAACTACATTAAGAGTATGTGATTATGTGATATTTTTGGGTATTTCTGCTAGTAAAATATAAAGTGATATTAATGAATACTATACAGTCGAAGTTCTATATCCCAAATTTTCAATATCTCGAAGTAATTTAATTTCCCGGAGAAATTCTACACAATTTATAAGTCATGATTTTTCTATAATTTGAAGTTCTGTTAGTCGAATATTTCGATAACTCTAATGATATTTTGTTTTCCAGACATAAAATATGTGGCTTTAACTCAAAGTTGAGGTGTAAATGCAGTTGAATTACGTTCTTTAGGTGTGATATGGGAATTACAATAAGTATTCAGTTGTGTTGGTTACCTGGACTGTGTAATTTTGTCAGCAGCTTATTATGCTATTTAAGGCTGAAAGACAGGTTGAGGTTAATGAAAGTAAGTGGGTAAAGCCAGCTAATTAGGGTTTCAAAAGCAGCCCGCAATAACTAGAGGGGAGAGCACGTGGAGATGGTGGGTGAGAGATATCATTCTGCGCATAGTGAGACAGAGAATTTCACCGCGATGTCGCAACACCAGGATATGCTTCTCACCTCCCTATCTGCTGTAGGTTAGGTGTGGGAAAACGGCAAGTGCTGTAAAACACCCTTTGTGTTGGTGACGTGGGGTTTTAACTTCAAACCATAGGTCAGAAGCCTGTATACTGTACAGAACTGAGAGTCTCCCTCTGTAAGTCACAATGCATGCCAAGTTTTAAATGCTTCAATATCTCAAAAACAGGGGATTGTTGATGCCCTAAACTATTACAAGTGATTGTCAATTCTGCCCAATTAATTTGGTTATATACATGTAAGATGTATCTTCATTAATCAATGGACAGTTGATCATTATCCTTTACTTGTAGGTTCCCAGCTGCCATGTTTTAAGTCTGGGTCAGCAACTGTTCAAGGGCTGAAGAACCGTTTCCATTTGAACCTGACCGAGGAGCAGCTGCAACTGTTGGTGGACAACTTGGTGGAGTCAAGCATCCACTCCCTGAGCACTAAGCTCTATGATGGCTTTCAGTATCTCACAAACGGGATTCTGTGAGCGTGTTGTGTTTCCAAAAGACAAGATCTCAGTTTTTCCTCTTTAATTGTATAGAGAACTTATATGTATATTATTGTACGGAAAATGTTCCATTAAGTGCTGAAAGTTGGTAATCATTTCTTCCTCCCACCTCTTGTTTCAAGTTACAGTTATTGTTTGCAATAGATATCTTCATCTGAAAGAGACTTTTTGTAGGCAGTGACTAGGTTAGGAAAGATGTAGATCGGCAGCTGTTGCTCATCTAACATAGGGAGTTGGTTCACCTATGCTTTATCAAAGCTTGCTTGAATATACCCCCAACTTTTTGTTTTTTTACGTATTGAAGATCTTTTTGACTGATGCATTTGTTAATATTTTCTACTCAGTCCATAATAGAAGGGAGAGAATAATGCTGCTAAGCAAGTTGGTAAAGTATATGACCTCAAACACTTCCACTCCTTTATTGTCTGCTTTTACACATTTGTCTCTTGAGATGGTTATGAATGAGCTTTGTAGCTTGCTTGTGATGGATTCTGAGCATTTCAATACTTCTAAGCTGTGGCGTGTGGTGGTTACCCCAGCAGAAAGAAAGAAAGAAAGAAAGAAAGAAAGAAATAGAAATCTACCTGGATCCCTACTTTTTAATAATGTAACTTTTAAACATACACTCACTGGTCATCTTAAACTGAATACTGGTGGCACTGATATCACTGAACTTCAGTGAAACCAAACTTATAAAAATTGCATGCATGTATTAGGTTTCATGAACAAAGAATATCATTCACAACACACTCACATGTAGTCAGTAATACTGTCAATTACTGCCCTGCAGTTTTTTTTTTAAATTTGCAGCAGCATCAACTTATTTGAAAATAAACTGTAGATTATGTGCATGCAGTATTTCTCAAAACTTTGAACCAAATATTTTCTACTAAATTTAGTGTTAAATTATACTTATCATCTTCAAATACTTTATTGAAGTCACTTTGACTTAAATACACATTTCACTGTGAAGACATGTTAATATTGGCAGCACTGTAAGACATTTGTAATTTTTTGGTCATGTCTTTAAGATGTCAAGTGGAATTAACATACTTTTTGTTGTCATTTTACATTTTACTCAAATTAATATCTCTGCAGTGCCTGCATCCCAGCAACTGACTAACAAGTGTTTTGCTCGAAGGGCAGCTGGGCCTAGTTGGAAACAACGTGCATCCTAGCTCAGCAAGGTGGTCACTATGACACAGCTTGCGATGGTTAATTAAGATCTACTGTGTACAGGATTTGAATATACAGTGAGATGTAAGTGAAGACGTTAGTTACAGCACTGCTGGGATAGATGGGGGTTGAATGCACGCCACTGCTCCTCAGATATGTGTTTATGAAATGCTCAGCAGTACTTGAGATGTGGAAGAAACAGTGCCAGGCTTTATTACTGGTGGCTGAATATTTATACTTCAGATTTAATGTGAAGAGATTTTATTCCTGTGGTTATGAATTTAATTTGTTTCATTATATAAACTATTCTATATTATTACTGTCATTATCTTCGCCATCGTGATCATCATCCTCCTATGCACTCATCACCATACTCATCTTCATGTGAATTTATGAAAGCATCTATGTTGTAAGAAGAGTCGTGATGTACATACGTATTCACTCCGCAAACGATTTTTACAGTTCCATGGCAGTGAGATTTTATTGTACAGTTTCTATAAGTAATTTTTGAGGCCGAGTGAGTGTTGGTATGAATCTGGACTGAAATCAATTTATTCCATGTGCATCAAGTTGTGTTTTTGTGTTGCTTCTAGAAGAAATTCATCAAGTTCAGACTGACTTCAGCCCTTGAGCTAAAAACGGTCTACATATATACAATTATTTTTTTCCTTTTTTTAATTTTAATTTTTAAATAATAGTGAGTATGAATTTCTCACTGTTTTCAACTCTGTGTTAAGTACAAATGTAACACGATGGAACAAGACTGGAGTATAAAGAAAATTGGTGGTTAGTTGTATCATATACAAAGACCATTGCTTGGGCATGGAAATCAAAATACTCATTCTCCTGTTACTCTTTACCCTTATTAAAGTGGCAGTCTTTTTATATTATATATATATATATATAAATATACATATATTATATTGTTATGTATAAAGAGGGGTTTACATTACTAATTTCTGAATGCAGTGTATGTATCTAGTGAGAGTTGTATGATATGCTGCAAAAAGAAATCCATTTTGCATGTAGAATAGTGTTTTATACCTATCATGAAATCTGATTATTGCAATTACAATGCAAGAACTATGAGAGATATTGTATATTGCTTGGCGTCCATTTTTGTATAAGTAGGATCTGGCATATAATAGTTATCATTGTTCATATTATTCAGAATATAATTACTCATTATCACTATTATAATTATTTAAAAATACTTTCAAGTTACTGGTTAATTACTGAACTGTTAAATATCTTTTTCATAAAAAAAAATTATAGTAATACTAATTTGCAGCTCACTTTTACAATATAAAAGGTCTGCATTTTGTTGATTATAACATCGTTCACATCTCCCTATAATTGTTAACATTAATTTAAGACTGAAGGGCCATGTGAAATAGAATTTCATTTTTCATCTATCGCATGTCGTTTGATATCTTGTTTTCAAGTTGCCTCCAGACCCCCTTCCTCTTCCCTTCTGTATGTACCCCCTTCCTCTTCCCTTCTGTGTGTACTTTTGTGGCTTCTCTTCAGTTTTGATGTCTTTTTTTAAATAAGCTGTTTCCACACTAAAAGTTCTTTTAGATAGAAATCCAATAAATGTTCGTTAATGTTCCTGGTGTGATAAGAATTGATCTTTGGAAGTACCCTACCGTATATTTTATTATAAAAATTTTGGTCATTGTTTTGAAATGAAAGACGTATTTGTTTAGGAGGTTGGGGCACAAAATTATTATGTAATGTTTAATAGTAGTTAAACCTTGTTCTGAAATGCAGGATTCTTAAAAAAAAAAAAAAAAAAAAAAAAACTACCTGTACTGAAACATAAAGCTTCCTCTTTTTTCAGCTATAAACTTGAACCTGGAGGAATGTATCCCCAAGTTCTTCGTACTAACTAGCTAGTAGGAAAGGTCATGCAGTTTTCCTGTTCACTGAGTCTATCTCAATGATAGAGCGAGGTTGCTAAGGGTCAAAGAAAGTAGCAGTGTGTGTAAATAAATAATTATTGAGAAGTGAACTCCCAGTTGGCAGTCTCATTTTCAAATCCTACAATGCAAAATTCATTCTATTAAATTGCTATTTTTACTAATGGTGGTTAGTATGCTCGACCATATCATTGGGACATTCGGATTATGCCAAAATGCCAAGGCTATCTTCCATATTCTCCAAAGAAATTGTGTTAGGCTTAATCACGTAAGTATTTTGTTGCTTGTTACTGGAATTTCCTAAGTTCCTTTCACATAATCATAACAAACTTTTATATATAAAATACAAAGAGTGAAGAAACTAAATTCTTACGGAAAAAAATATCCGTATAACTTAATAGTACCATAGCTATATTGAAGTGAGCCAATAACTTGGAAGTTAGGTTCCTTAAACCAAATCATTATCATATGCATTACTGTCCATTAAAACAAAGAACTGAGCAATAAAAATCCCAGGTATAAATAAAGTACTGTATACTGATATTTCATGGTCTTCAGTTTATACAGCTGATGCCATTTACACCAGAACAACATTGGTATTATTGCTCAAGAGACTTGGTTTTGGCAGAGGTCCTATGTTGAATACCTTGTTTGAAATTTACACACCATTTGATACTTATCTAATTCTCTCGACCATACTGTTAAAATACTTTAGAACAAAAATGACTCCTCACGGAAAGGAGCATCTATGTTAAGTTTTGAAGCCATTTTTTCAGTGTTACCTATACAAACTATCAGTTGTAACTCTTCAGTCGGTTTGTGTCGATCGACTGAAGAGTTACAACCGATAATAAGGAGCAGATAACCTTCATGTTCCACAACTTTTTAAACAACCACCTTAAGCCATCAATAGCTTGACTGTATGTGCATTTGTGTGTATGTAGGTTTGAAGCCTTTATGCACTTCAGAAGTTCAAAAAAAGTTTTTGTAAGTAGGGATAGCTGTTTCACACTAGGTTTATTGTTGCTTTCCTTTCCATAGATTTTCTGACCAGTTGTTGTTCACAACAATGCTGTAGCCATACAGATTTTAGTCCTGCTGTTCCTCGTCTCCTTTTGTGGGTAGTACAATTTTTGTGGGTTATTTAAATTAGTCTATCAAGATGATAAAGCCACAACTACAACCACATCTAAAAGCTTACAAACTTCCTTTGTGACTTTCATGACCTTCCAGGTAGTGGCCCCTTCAATCAAGTGTGTTTGTGCCTGAAATATTGCAAGTGTTAACATCCCCTGTCTCTAAAGGTACTCTCGATTTTCCACCACTGAATTTGTCTAATTAAACACTGCTACGGTATATAAGCGGCAGAAATTAGTACAGTTCTATTTAAAAAGAAAAAGTTGGCATCATTACCTCAGAGATAAATAATGCCAAGGGGTAACAACATTACATGCCATTTTATAAGCCCCTTATTACCAGTGATCAGAGTAAAATATAATGTACAGTAGATATTTTCAGCAGCTAAGTAGTGGATGATTGCTATTTCTGTATAGAATATCTCCTAGGAACATAATTTTATACAGTTTTTGTCATTAAGCATTAAAACATGTATACTAAGAGTTCCCAATGGTGTACATAATTGCAGAGCTGCCCAGAATTTCTTGTAGTATATTTTCTTAAATGGAATTGCTTAATATATAAAGGACTTCTGTTGCAAATTTTTAAAATGCATAGATTATAAAATTGCTCTCGCTGTATGTTCAATGTTTAATTATTTTAGCTATGTTAACAGCGGAAGCTATAGGACATAATTAACATTTCACTAGTGGCTTCGGTGGCGTAGTTGGTAGCATGCTGAGCTGCTGTGCCCACGATCGCGGGTTCAAACCCGGCCGAAGTCGTCGGATTTTTTAAGAGCGTTAAAATTCTTCAGTATGCCTTCCTTCGGAGGGGAAGTAAAGCTGGCGGTCCCATGTCATAGATTTATGGCATGTAAAAGAACCTTCCACTAACTAAACTTGTGTGAAGCTAAATTTCTAGGTTAGATTTTGTTGAAACGCTCTATCAAAGTTCCAACGTTCATGTTGGTGACATCTGGTACGGTAGGGAAGTTAGAAATACTTGAAATTGAAACGGTACTTGTAGCTCACCCCATGGGTGTCCGCTTTGAAGCAGCTACAGCCTCTGGCAAGCCGAACATGTCCTCGGACACTCCCGGCACTAAAAGCCATACGCTAAATAAAATAACATTTCACTACGATTCAGTAGGATACTTCTGAGATTGGTTTCTCTGAAAATCATTTTCTTTTAGACTGAACCCCATTTGAAATGAATAAATGATGCTACCAACAATGGAATCCACTTTTAAACATTTTCTTTAAATGAGTGATTTTCTCTGAAATGGTGTTGTGTTGTTGAATGTAATTCTCCTCCACTGCCTTGCAGTGTATACAATCCCCTCTTGGTAGAACATTCGAACAGGATTTAAATATTGTATCCATTTAACTTATATAAATCAAGAATGTCCCGATAATCTGGAAACCTAGTGCATTTTCTTGAAGCACACTGTTGGAGAACATGTTTCTGACAAAGTGAGCTTTACATGTCTGTATGTGTAGTTCATTTCCTCATCAATGTGTTCTTGGACTTGATGTGTTTCACCCGTACCGTAGTACTGAAGATATACATTCAAAAACAAATTTGATCACCTATAGAAGGTTACATCATGAACACTCGACTCGCAGCTGTGATTGCTGCACATTTGGAAATATAGGGGAGAGGTGAAGAAGCACTCCCTTATCATTTGTTCAATGCTTGTTAATGTGAATTCTCTGTAACTTCAAAATGTAATATGTGGTTTGTATGCAACGAATAGCTATCCAACACGTTGCTCGGAGCATTGAGTTTTTCCTTGTTTCCATCTTCTAACATATAGCATACACTTATTTTCTGCAATCTCACAACATTCTGTGTCGATTCTTTGTTACTTCATGACCACCTAAAATCTTCAATCAATATTCCTATGATTGTGGCATACACAGGTGTGCAGAATTTTCTGAAAATACTTTAAATTTGATTAGAATTCACTCTGTGGAGAAGTGCTGATGGCTCTTGTATACAAAGCTGTAAAATGGGCCTAGTTATCTTTCTTGAAAAGAATATCTGAAAAAAGTTACTGAAATTGTTAGGTCATCCTGCTTTGAACCGAAAATCAAACTCCAGTTTTTGTGTTCCAGAAGATCCACAAAGATATTTATATATTCATTCATTCATAATTAATTTCTGAGTTAACCTGTACAGCACTTAGCTGGGCGAGCTGTCTTGCTGGATAACCTCTACAGCTGGTACTGTACATTCCTCAGTCATGTGCTAGTAAAATTATTATTAAAGAAAGCTTTTCAGTCAGTCAACATCTGCTCATCTCATGCATTTCTCTTGTTAGTTTTTGATTGCTAATATAAACACTCTTCATTGCTAACGTTCTGTTGCGAATTCAGTGCACTATGTCGCAGGATGTAAAAGATATGAAGCTGTTACCACTGGCTTAGGAAAGAGAAAGTTATGACGGCTCCTCTCGCATTATTGCAAATATTATCCCCATATATTTTCCCTTATTTTCAGATACACTCCATTTAGGTTGTGGGGAAAAGGTTAAAATCACTTTCTCACCTTGCATACACAAGCCATTTTGTTTTACTCAGGGTGGTAACCATGGTTGATCTTTCCTCAGATAGACAGTAGTCCTTGTCCTGGGTTCCTGCCCTTAAGAAGAGGTTCTACAGAAAGCTAGACACCAGAAGATCTGCTCAATGATAACTGATGCACTAAAAGGAGAGGTTCAATATTTTTGAAGCAACAAACTGCAGTAATAGAGGAATTGAAATGCTCAACACTTATATTTTTGATCCCAAGGTATGCCATGTGATTCATTGTGGACAGTCTGCCAATGTTGATGCCAAGAAGCTAAAAGTATGGGCTGAAAGAAATATCAGTCATCGATCTGAGGATGAAAGCATTAGGGACGACCCCTGGCATACTACAAACATCTGGCAGTAGAGCCTAGCATGTTGAAAAAGAAAGGTTCCATATCAATATTCCAAACCAATTGCTATTCAGTAATGGAGTGGCAAATGAAACAGATCAGTGGCATGTTTTAAGTCACAATTCCAAGCTTATAAAAAGAGTGGCTGGGTTAAGAGCAGAAAATGCCTGTAAAGCACTGACAAATTCTTTGCTCCACAAAATGTACTCCTTTTTGTAATAACACGATTCCAGCCTTCCTGAAATCTTGCATGTGATACATTCCCTTTAAACCAACATGTAAATGGACTCCCTTTAATGCATATGCCTGATGCCATACATTTGGCATATTAATGTGTGAGGTGCAGGCAATGACCAACAGTGCCCGAATGTAGCGCAAGTGTCTAGCACTGTGTTAGCTCAGTGGGGAGAACTTGATATAACGAATTTGTTCCAATACAGGTGCTGAGTTTCAAACCCCAGTAAATGCCCCTTGTTTTTTAAAGGATGTCATGTATTGAGAAAGCACCAACCACAAATAGTAATTTTGAGCCCTAAAAAGGGCATGGGACTTGGTGTCCTCACCATCTAATAAGGCAACCAAAGGCCTTCAGTGCCAGTAACTGCCCGCATCCTCTATGAGAAAATCTATGAGGTGTGCAATATAGCAGTCTCTTTCCACCACCTGATCCGAGGCAGAGAAGATTACATCTCGGGCCAGTTGACCGCAGCATGAGGTTTGTCACGGGCCACACGTTTTTGATGGGGTTTAAATTGGGACTCGGCAGGCTATTCCATAAGAAAAATATTGTGCTGATTTGCAAACCATCTGCATTTCTCCCTTGGGATGTAATTGTCTCACTACTTATATACATATAACTTAGTGGGCCTCATTCTGTTAACTGTGGATTCTGTGAAGTATTCCCAGCCCATGGGGACATACAGCTACTGGGATAAGAGGGCTTTCTTATGTAATTGTGGCTAAAATGGACACCTGTTGGCCTACACACTTACCGGCTCATTATTCACTGAGGAAGACAGGGATTCCCCAATTACGATAGCTCATCCTGATCCAGTGTGGAAACCCACCTACTGGGTTCACCTGTATTGTGTTACCTTGTGATTCACCGTTGAACGGTACTCAGGAACTACATACCTTCTCCCTGCCTCAGAAGCTGTCAAGCTACAAGACCATTAACCTTCTGAACTCCATTACCCTTAGCATATGCTTCCTGCTCCACTCCTAATTTATTTCTGCACTATAAACAGCGGTAGGAAGTGAACACTGAAAAATAATCTAACACACATTATAATTATGTTATGTGAAATATACTCGTATATCCAAGTCAGTTAGGGACGTGGTGGCGCAGCGGTCAAGCTGTATGCCTCTCACCAAGGCGGACCGGGTTCGATTCCCGGTCACTGCATGTGAGATTTTCGATGTGAAATGCCATGTCCTGTGGTTCGGATTCCACGTAAAACGGAGGTCCCGTGGCTTATGATCGCGAGATTAACGGTCACGTTAAACTACAAGCTTCCTTTGCTTCCAAGTCAGTTGTTGGTTCATCATCGTCATTATAACTGTCCACTAACAGTTCTAAAATATTCAGTTCCGTGAGCGAAGATGGAGACGCCATGGTTACATTCAATATAAGCCTGGAGTAAAACTGTCATGAATATTCGAGAATAACGAAGGTTAAAAATTCATTACAATTCCCGTAAACTATAGTAAATCGGGAGCGGTTTTCTCTCGGAGACCACTAGATGGCTCTACAATACTGGAATACAGCACAGGGGACATACGAGCACTGTAAGTACAAGCTATCGTCATGTCGTGTGGAACTCTACATCGGAGTGGAAGTTAAATATTTTAATCGAACCCCACTCGACATAAGAGTGCAAAAGGTTAATGCTGTTATCAATAGCCTGGCTATGAAATAGCTAGACAGAATGAGCCATGGTGTAGGAGTCTGTCCTCTGGCATGTAATGACATTGGCTTACATGAATAAGCAAGACAAATATGATAAAAAGAAATAATAATACAAATATGGTAGGATTGGAAACTCCCAACTACCCAGCATTCTTTACTGTTACTACTTTATGCTGTACATGAAATATATTCACTTGGATGATGTGTACGTCCCACATGCAACTATGCCACTGAAACAATCGCTAACATTACCTGTATTCTTGGCTATGTCAGTGATGTACAGGACTTCAACTTATACTCTCAACTTAGCTGCTCATTTTATGAACTTGGGAGTTTTACATGCATAAACTTGTCCTTATTCGCATGTCAAGACAACTTAAATCCATCAGTGTTAATGTAATTTATCTTTGGGCAATCCAGAGATCTGAGATGACAACTTACAGTCTTCTCTGGAAAGAACTTTCGTATGTTGTCGAGTGGCACTTTAGTTTCAAAATATGTTGGTTCTTAATTTCACATCATCCATGACATTACTAAATTATGATGCACGGTTTAGAGGACTCTGTTATAGAACTCGTATGTTAACATTTTCTTCAGCGTGAAAACTGTGCAAGACAATGAGTCGATGACATGCCACTTGGAGACCATGGCAAAATGCCTAGGAATTATTAACTGTTGTGTATTTGCTAATTGGTATACTTTTATCAGTATTCCAGTCGTGTCCTCTGTTTTAATGATGGCAATTTTAATTATTTGTTAATAGATGATCTTAAAGTCAGTGACTTACCACCTAGGTCATGTCCCTGTTAATGTCAAAGGAAGAGTTCCGCTCCTCCTAAGAAGAGAGCAAGAGTTGAATAAGAGAGGGAGACCTAACACAATGACAATCTCAGCTAAGCCCTCAACTTCTTAAAAGAAAGAAGGCTTCTTGTGTTCACATAAGGCACTGTAACTTAAGTTAACATTGGAGTCAAAAGGAGACCAGCATTGAATAATTATGATTGGATAGCAAATAAGAATTGAAGAGCCCACCTACTGTAAGTACAATAAGTGGAAGAAGATTTTACCAAGAGCTATCATTTTTTTAATCAAACCATTTAAATACAATTTGAAGTAACTTTTTTTTTTTTTTTTTCACTGTTTAATTGTGGGTCACTAGTTTTGTACCCTACTAGAAGCTAAGGATGTGTTGTGTCACACATCTGGAACTCTCCCTATCCCTGCTTTACTAAATGTGGACTTCCTGCTATGAATTATATAGAACTTCTAATGTGGAAACAATGTGTAGTGTGGAGTTCTGTGTTCTTGTATACTTTCTATAATTTTAATGATATGAATCCTGTGCCGTCTCAGGTGCTGGAAAGAAACTTACACTTCTAATTGCAAACAAGTTTGTGTAATCTCTCTTTATTTATGAAAATATAGTTTTTAATTTTTATGTGCTAGGAGAATTATTTCCTACAACCTTGTTTGCCATTGAAATGGTAAGAGAGTGAGCGACATTTCAGTTAATCTATATTATTGACTGTATTGTAATGTTGTTTATTCCTATTCTATTGTTTGATATAAAACATGTATATTGATGTCCATTCCATTTGTATTTTATGGAATAAAATAAGAAAATTTCAATTTCTAGGAATGACTCCCTTAAATTGCTGAATTTTATGGAAAGAAAAAATCATTTTCATGATAGAAGGTAAATGTCATCTTGCCCAATTAGGGTCCGATAACCTAGAAGTTGGGCCCCTTAAAACAACAATTATCATCATCGTATTTCCCAAAATAGCATTGCCCTGTTGCAATTGAAACAGGAAACAACTGTCAAAACTAGATTTATTAAATATTTCTGCAAATCTTGCCCCAATATGAGCATTTTTCTATGCCATTGAGATGTTATTAAAGACATTTAGTTCTTACCCATACAAAGACAGCAGAAATATGAAAATCAAATATGAGGAGTGAGTACATTTGTCAACACAAACAATAAATGATCAACATATATTTATCAACACATATTTGTGTGTTGTTTGATAGAGATGATGAAGATTAATACAAGCAGTTCACACCATATTATGTTCTAAAAATAGTTCATAAAATACAGTAATGTTGAATTATTTGCACAATTCACTATTGCAAGCTGAACGGATATCTATGAGTGTTAAAATAAAATAACATCTAGAAATAAATTAGATTTCTTCTTCTTTTGTTTTAGCATTTGTCCCGCCTCGTGGAAGGGTACGCTATTTGAATCCGCTGTCTCCACTTTACTCGGTCATGGGCCATGTCCGGAAGTAGGTGGACACTTTTCAGATCCTGTGCAGTGTATCGGCCCAACGTTGTCTCGGTCGCCCCTTTGGTCTTTTCCCGGCGACCTCTAGTGTGTAGCCCTGTTTTGCAATGGTGTCCGCTCCTGACCGTGACACATGCCCAAACCATCGCAGATGACCCTCGCGTATTTTGTTATTGATTGCCGCAATACCAAATCATTCCCTTATTCTTTCATTGGGGAATAAATTAGATTTAAATTAATAAAACTATGGCCTCAGCTACCGGGTGTAGATCTTTGAGTTGGAGATATTTGAGGCTATCCAATTTTCGTGTTCTGTCTGCACTGTTATCTAGCAGAAAATCCAGAACTCAGTTGCACAACCTATAACATTTGAGCTGTAAATAGTTTCCGTCAGCCTCAGATGCCTACATTACACTGAGAGACAAACACGGAACAAAGAGTATACCTCACTTTTCGCTGTATCCTATTCGGCCAAAGTCATCGGATTTTTTAAGAACGTTAAAAATCCCTCAGTATGCCTTCCTTCGGAGGGGAAGTAAAGCCGGTGGGCCCATGTCATAGATTTATGGCATGTAAAAGAACTTTCCACTAACTACAATAGTGTGAAGCTAAATTTGTGCCAGGTGCTGGTTGCGGTGGCATCTAATAGCCAAGTTCACAGCTAGGTGTCATTGACTGTAGCATTTAGTAGCGACAGTATGAACTACTCGAAATTGATCGTCTGCAGTCCTTACCTGAATTACAGATAACACACACTAATACAGCCATCACAATTAACACCGATTATCAGACAGATTCTACACACACCCAAAGTACACAGGGCTACATGATCGCGTTGTACAGCCCCTAAACTGAGGAACCAACCAACTGGATCCTATAAAACTTATTATGAATATTTCTCAATACTGCGTCGTCATGTGTCGTGGATAGTATGTTCATGTAAAGTAATTGGATGATGACATATTTTCTAATCTTAAGTGATAAACAAATGCCAATTTTGATAATGTATGTTGCATCGCCATTTTTAATTGCACATATTTTCTCTCGCGTATAATTTCATATGACTGTTGATAATTATGACAAATGAAACACAACTCCCAACAAGGGTCTATGTTACAATTCAAGAGTTTTCTGAAAAATGTGCTCCAAAGCATTTGTTACTTGCTGATTCGGTATACCTAGTAAAATATTTATGAGGTTTATTCAAATGAAACATAGACTAATTTCTCAAAACAATACAATATGTATTGGACAATATAAACTATCACGGCTGATCATCATCTCCTGTGTTCAGGCACCTGTTCCATCGCTGAACAAGTTTCCCTATGCCGTCCACCAGGCTTGAGAAGTAACGCGTTACTTATAATACTGTTACTGGTAACGGTAACGGGAGGGTATCTACGTTACTTTCAAGAGTAAGGAAGTAACGGAAATGCTCTTTGCTTTTTCAAGATGGAGCAGCAAGTTGTCAATAGAACATGAGAATGGAACCAACAACTGTTTATTATGAAACAGCCCATTCTCTATATTCAACGCAAACAATAACCATAAATAAACCATGTATTTATGATGAATTTGGAAGGTTCAAGTACCTGCGCCTATCTATTCCCGCATGGCAACGTTGGTGCCATAAATAACCCAAATGCTCTTTGAGCTTCAATAGTTCTGACATGTCTCTGTGTAGACCATTTACTTGGAGGCCTGAGAATAGAAAACTTCCCACAATCTTACATGATGCATATCCATCTTATCTAAAAGGTCTGTAAGAGATTAGGCCTGACCCTCATTCATGGTTAATGAAATATTCTCGGTATAAAACATGCCTGCAGGAGCTATATTTCCGACATGATTCTGTAGTCAATTCTAAGAAACACACTTTCTACTAGCGAGTCTGAGAAACAAAGCATCATTTTATTACTTACTGTACTTCTGACCTGTTAAAAAGATTGGGGACAGGGAGGAATGGGAACCGAACCTCTGTCACTTTTATTATGTATGCCAAATGTCTTTTTAAAATCATCCACGAGCTGTTACTTCTCTGGTGAGATTGATGTTAAAACGTGTTTGTGTCTAAGAGTTGTGCCATTTTTATTGAGCAGAAAGAAGAGAAAGTGTTGCCTTGGCTGTCATACGCTGGTATATTTAATTCTTGAAATGTTATGTCAAGTCTGCATAGGTGGAAAAATAATACAGAGCAGTTGCAGTTCCGCAGCGAACGTAAAGAAGCATGTGCAGGTAAGATATCGGTAATTCAATAGCTTGATATTATTTTTTTAAATTTTTTTTTAATGTTTTGCCCAACTAAGGAGTGTGATTGAACCCAATAGATACATATGAATTTGCTTTCCTCTCTTCCCAAAATTATTATTATTATTATTGTTCCAAAACATTTTTTAGTTTTAATTGTATAATATTTACTTTTAAAGAATTGAATTATTTTTAAGGCATGAGGTATGCTACCACATGAATGTGTCACGTTGTAGTGATAGTTTAGTTTTGTGATAGTTCATTTTGTTCTTCCATATTACTGGAATCCACTATTCTTTTCAAATCAAGTAAGTTATAGTAGAGGGGAAAATGTTATTAAGCAACTATAATTTTTATGCTAAAGTAACAAAATAGGAATATGACATTCGACTAATCGTAGCGTGCTATTCTCAAACAAGTTGCCAAATACGGTTTGGCAACCAACTGTCGTTACCTTTCGGCATTCGGAGTGGTTTGAGACGAGGAGATCCATTAGCACCACTGCTATTCAATTTGGCCTTGGAAAAAGTTAGTCCTGACATTGCTCGAATCGGAGAAATGGCGATGGTGGGAGCAGACACAATCCTGGCATTTGCTGACGATGTTGTTATTCTTGGCGATACCTTGGAGCAAGTATGCACTGATACTTCCTGATTTCTTCACAATGCGAAGGATATTGGGCTGGTTGTAAATGAGGATAAAACAAAATATCTCGTATTGCACCGTCATACTCTCCTTCCTTCCATTATTGTTGACGGATACTTTTGGACGAGTTCTAGAATTCAGGTACCTGGGATCGAAACTAACTCATAGAAGTGAAGTGTCGAAAGAAGTATGTCAGCGAATAATAAACGTCAATCGCATGTTCTATAATCTGAATAACTTATTTAAATCTCGTCTATTATCGCAGAAGAATAAGATTTACGTGACACAAGTAAGGCCGGTACTTTTGTATGGTTGTGAAACCTGGGCGACGTCAGCAACAACCGAAGAAGCCATCTCTGCCTTCAAGAGGAAGGTACTTCGAAAGATTTATGGACCCATTTTCAATGCCATGGAAGGTAAATGGGAACTAAGAACAAAGGATGACCTTTATCAGCGGTTTGGGAAACCACAAATTGGCCGAGTACTAGGACAGAAGAGGTTACAATGGTTTGGCCACATCCCAAACCGAGTCCTTCATTCACAACTTGCTAAAAGATGCCCAAGGGGGCATCCCAGGACGCGATGGAAGGATCGAGTATTGACAATACTTCAGCAAGTGGAGCCGAATGCGGTGGAAGATGAAGCTAGAGACCGGCAGCTTTGGAATGTTATCTGCAGTAGATACCTCCCCCTTGTTCTGCTGTAGGCCTTAAATGCAATAAATGATGATGAAAGTAACGAAATACTAATTTGCAAGTAAGATATTGGAAATTTGATAGCTTGATATTATTATTTTAACAACAGCTGTGTTAGTCACTTGCTTCGACATTCTGGCTGATCCACCACTCTATTTGAAGGAAAAAGGAGCAAAGGAAGATCAAGAACACAATTTATCAACAGCATTAGAGACCAGCACACCTATTGCCATTTGTAAGCTGGTGGCCTAAGGATGGAGACACTTGGATGTCATGCATGTTTCCCACCAACCCAACGGTTGAGGAGATGAAGAAGATGCTCAACTAAGGACAATTGTAACTGTAACATCATTACGGTAATATTTTTTACAAGTAACATTGGCGTCGTTAATATTTTTGGCGAGTAACGGTAATTTTAACAAAGTTACTTCTGAAAAGTAACTTGTCCAACACCGCTGTCCACAAAAAAGGATGCTGGTTGTGCATCGTGAACCACTTGATCAGGGTTGTTGTGGAAGAAGTTCATAAAGGGTAAGCATTTCACTATTGTGTTAGTTTCTGGACATTAGTCTTTGCTTGATTTAAATAACCCTTAAATCCATTAAAGTGATTCTGCTGTGTTTTTTCAATATATCAAGAATGTAGAAGCTGTTGATAAATACAGGCAGTTCACACCGTATGTTCCTAAAAGGAGTTTACAAAATATGATAATGGTGATCAATTATTGCAAGTTGAACGTATATCTTTTAATTTTAAAATAGAATGACAGTAACATTGCAAGATGAAGGAATACAAAAACCAACAATGGAATTCTTATATAAAAAGACTGAATAACACAGCTGCACCTGTATAGCATTATAAGTATTTCAATTCTTTATTTTATCTTTTGTGATTGGAGGTCACTGTGATTGTTAAAGCTTGGTGCAAGGGAAGCAGGCACGTTTCATGATTGACATAGACCCTTGTTGATTGTCGTAGCATATTTTACTTCAGAATTCTCTGCATAGTGATGATGTCTATTATTGTAAATTAAAACTCGATTGTATAGGTAGATAGAGGAGTCATCAAAGAGCTTCGATCGTCAAATAACTCTGTTTTTATAAAAATGCAACAGATAGTACTTGTGGATATGCTTCATATGTGCTCATTCCTTGTATCTGATTCAGTCATTTTTTTCCTCCTACCTCTGTATTATTAGAATTTAGAATCATATCTTCCTTAATATCAAAATGTCGCTAAGAAGCTCATATTTGAGCAAGAAATGTATGATGCCCGATTCATTTAATAAACTTTTAGTATTGGCTTTGCAGTTTTCTTTTTCAAATAAACTCCATATTATCTCCCAAGTACTGGTGTAGTTCACGCAACGGTTTTTGGCCGGTGAGTCCCGGTTTCGCAGTTGTAAAGAGGACAGTCGGTGAGCCTCACTCGTGTGCAATTGATACGTGAGTTGCTTTCCGGGCAACTGAAAACTCACGGCTGCAAAACCGGGGTTCACTGGCCAAAAAAACGTGGCGTAAACTGTATGGTCATGTTTCATATATACTTCTTGACCCTCAGTTAGCAGCCAAGTTTGCTATGGGACTTTAGGTTGCTTTACTGGTGGTGCTGAGAGAAAATGCACAGGAAGACTTCCCTAGCAAGCAGGAGATAGATGTACACCACGAGCAAAAGTTTCATATGATTTTTAAAAATTATAAATCTATTGCCCATTCACTGTCATTGACAGCAGAATGCAGTGACAACAATACTCAGATTATTATTGTTAATCAATACATTTAGTGAATCCTTACTTATTGGCATAGTTCCAGGACAGAGTTGAGTTTCTCTAATGTCGAATAGATTAATGAAATTTCTGTGATATACAATTCCTCAGGACTTTCAACCCAGGGGAACAAAAGGGTGATTGATAAATTTGGTGTGCACAAGGATAGAAGAACAGATGTTTTCTTCAAATTTAAAAAAAAGTCCTAGGCAAAATTGTTTTCTTTAAATAGAATATTTAAGATGCGGTGTTCTCTCAACGCAAATGAGTGACAGGTGACCTCAAGGTACACCCCTTAAAACAACACCACCTCAAGTCAAAAGACAAGGTAAATCTACAGCCATCCAGTGCAGATGTATAATGAAATGTATAATGAAATTTAAACTTATGGGCCAAATGTGTGTGTGTCTGTCACATCCCCCTGTATCAATTCCAAAATGACAAAACCAAATAAATTAAATTTGGTACAGAGGTAGGGTAAAGGGCATCGCGGTGTTATGTTCTATATTGTTGCCATCTTAATGGGATGGGGCAGGTGACCTCACTGTTCCGCCCCTTAAACCAACACGTACAAACTGATCTTCACGGGGAAAAAATAGCGGCCACCTGTGAGTTCAAAGCTTAAATCAAATTGAGACTGAACTGGTCATTGGAGTGGTAAAACAAACTTTAATGTGGGAAGCATCTTGAGTCCCAAACTACAAGGTCATCAGCCGAATAATTTCAAGATGGCGGCCGAGCGAATCTTGCAGTATTATTAACCCTAACTTATGAATCGATGCTTACAGAACTTGGCATTCAAGTAGTTTCATATAAGGACCCTCCCTTACAAATATGATGACTAAATAATAGTGAACATTACACACAGCCATGAACCTATAAAAATAAATCAACACCTAAAGAGCTACAATAATGAAAATTAGGGGCACATTAGGACCTTGTATGGCCAAGGCAAAAGAACACCCCATACATTCAAGATGGCGCCTGTGTGTCTAGAGCAGGGGTTCTCAAACTTTTTCTGTCGTGTCCCCCTTCGGAAACATGAAATATCTAGCGCCCCCCCTTTCTCATTTCCTTTCTTAGCACTTCTCATAGGCTACTTCCCACAAAAAAAAAAAAAAAAATCACACAAGATCTACTGTGTATCCTACTGCCTAATTAGGATTTCAACTACCAGTTACATTAATAATAATTATTATTTATCGTATGGCTTTTAGTGCTGGGAGTGTCCGAGGACATGTTCGGCTCGCCTGAGTCTGTAGCTGCTTCCAACGGACACCCTTAGGGTGAGCTACAAGTTCCGTTCAATTTCAAGTAGTTCCAACTTTCGCTACCAGATATCAATGATACCTAGTGGTGAACGTTGGAACTTGGATAGAGCGTTCTGACGAAATCTAACCTAACAATTTACGTTCACACAAGTTCAGTCTGTGGAAGGATCTTTTACATGACATGGGATCGCCGGCTTTACTTCCCCTCCGAAGGAAGGCATACTGAAGGATTTTTAACGCTCTTAAAAAAATTCGATGACTTGGGCCGGGTTTGAACCCGCTATCTTGGGCACAGCAGTTCAGCATGCTACCAACACACAATTCATTATTCTTCGAGCACATCAAAGTACAACAACGTTTTGTAAAATAAATGTCATGCATATGTATTACTTTTGCTTATAAAAATAAAAACTACTGCTGAACGTGCAGTTATTGGAATTGAGCAAATTTTGTTTGTTTCACTAATTAGCTCTTTAGCTGTGACACCTGTGTTCAGTAATGCTTTTCATATTTGAAAGCTCGTGACTTATAAATGACAATATAAATAATATACCGTATACAATTTTCAACATTTCACTGTGAATTTGAAAAATGTTATGTTAAAACTCTTCACCCATGAAAAAGTAAAACAGGAGAATAAAAGTGTACATGGATCAGAATTCGGTAATTCTCAGACATTTACGGAGTTAGAGTGTGTGTGAGCTTGAATTTGAGATGAAAGTAAATCCAGTCTTGGTTGGATGTTTGAAACAGCATCCCGCAGATCCCCTTCCAGCTGCAGCCGAGACCGATGCTTCGTCTTGACGGATGCCATTGCGGAAAATGTTGACTCACACAAGTAAGTTGAAACGAAGGGTAATAACAGGGCCACTGCTTCTCTTGATAAAATGGGATATTCATTCCGAATCTGCACCCAAAAATGTTCAAGAGACTTCGACTTCAATTCATTTCAAAGTATTCTGTCACTTGAGAGTTCTATTAGTTCCTCCTGTTCTGCTGTTACGTTCGTTTCAAACTGACTGCGAATCCAATCATTCTCAGTTGAAGGTTGTGGAAATCTACCCTCGAAATTTTTCACGAAGGTTTTGGAGATGTTCTACGACAATTCCACCAATTTGACAAATATCTAACTCATTTTCTTCCAGGAATTCATTCGGACAATTAAACATCTCACAGTTACCTTTGTCCATCTGGGCTTTCCAACGTTCAAGTTTTCTCTTAAAAGCAAGCAATTTGTCGCTTAGAATGAAAATATTACTATTTCGTCCTTGAAGTGATACGTTAAGTTCATTTAGTTTTTCAAATACGTCAGCCAAGTAGCACAGTATTAGAAACCATTTCTCATCCAGAAACAGGGTTGCGAGTGTAGGACTGCTGTCCAATAGGAAAATACGAAGTTCATTCTTTAACTCCACAACGCGACGAAGGACTCGACCACGAGACAACCAACGTACCTCCGTGTGCAATAGAAGCGAATCGTGTGTAGATCCCATTTACTCGCAAAGAATGGAAAATAGCCGACTGTTTAATGCTCTTGCTTTCACAAAATTTACAACACTAATTACATCGTTCAGCACTTTATTGACTTCCGGTTGTAGTACTTTTGAAGCTAATGCCTCCCTGTGTATCATGCAATGTGTGAAATTTACAGAATTAGTAACTCACTCTTGCTCTGAAACCCTTTTTAGTGCCAGTAAATGCCGACGCCCCATCAGTACATATACCAACACAATTTGTCCATGAGAGATTGTTGTCAATAAAAAAGGAATTCACAAGAGAAAAAATATCTTCGCCTATAGTCCGCCCTTCCAGAGCTTTACAAAATAGAAAATCCTCATGCATTTCATTTTCATGACAGTAGCGTACAAAAACAAGAAGTTGGGCACTATATTTACGATATCAGTACTGTCATCAAGTTGCAGGACAAATTTTGGGCTATCATTAAGACGTGGTAGCAATTGATTTTTTATGTCAGAGGCTATTACATCAATACGACGAGTTACTGTATCATTTGAGAGCGGTATCGACTTCAAACACTCGCCGAACTTTTCTCCATGCCCCGAGGCTCATGATCTCATGATTAACGGTCACGTTAAACTACAAGCTTCCTTCCTTCCTTTTTCTCTCCATGCATGATCGCGCACATTTTGACGGCTTCAGGAAGAAGTAATTTCTCACCAATAATATGTGGGGATTTGAATTTTGCAATTAAATAGGATACCTCCATGGATGCTCTTAGCGCTTTCTTAGGAACTGTTGCGTGCTTTTCTAGGAATCTAACATTTCCTTTTAGTTGTTGCTCATGGCGCTTAGAAATGCTAAAGGTTTACTTACACAGTCTGGATGTTTACTCTGCAAGTGTCTCTTAAGTTTCACAGGCTTCAAACTGTCGTTTGCTAAAATCTCCAAACAAAGAACGCATTGAGGTTGTTACTGATTATTATTCGAAAGAATGCCGGTAAAGCCTAATGTCAGACAATCGTCTTGATATTTACGCACTTTCACTTTATGTGTAGAATTAATAATCCTGATGGGAGCTGAAGTAGACGCGGAAGAACAATTACTTTGTTTAAATTCGAACCTTGTTCTTTATCCGAAGGAGCACTATCACTTTCATGGGGTCTCTTTTTACTTCTTCTAATAAGCCACTTATCCATGGGTAATGGCGTCACTCGTACCAGTTTATTGTTAAGTTGGCTAACCACGCACTAGAATTCACCTGTTCATTCACTGTCTTTAAACTGACTGGGTAACCCGGCCGAAGCCGTCGGATTTTTTAAGAGCGTTAAAAATCCCTCAGTATGCCTTCCTTCGGAGGGGAAGTAAAGCCGGCGGTCCCATGTCATAGATTTATGGCATGTTAAAGATCTTTCCACTAATTACACCTGTGTGAAACTAAATTGGATAGGTTAAGAATGTAAACAACGCTCTTAGGTTGCTACGTTCGTTGCCAAGAGCCGACTGCGGTGGCGTCTAGTAGCTAGTTCTGAACTAGGCCTAGTAGTCGTTGACGGTGGCGTTTGGCGGCAAAAGTAGGAACTATTTGAAAATTCAAAGTTGCAGTCCCTACTTGAATTAATAAACAGATACACACACTAATACAGTCATCACAATTAACACCGGTTATCAGACAGATTCTACACACACCCAAAGTACACGGGGCTACATGACCGCGTTGTCGCAGCCCCTAAACTAAGGAACCAACCAACCAAACTGACTGGAAAGGCCTAGCTGAATTTGAATCGGCAACGGCAGAAATAGAAGAATCCATTCTTGAAAGGAAATGGCGGTCACATTGTCAAGCGGCGTATTGCCATTAAATATTTGGTAAGGAGATGTCACTGCGGGTGGCGAGTGAAAGGGAGCTGTGTGGGAAATGTTACTCGCCACCTTTTCTCAGAATTCCTGCTGGCAGGAGCTACTGGTCAGTTCTTGTGAAATAAGACAGCAAAGGTACGAGTTTATTATTCTTGAATTGTCTTGGGAGCTACCTGCCTATGATAGGTTCATGAATATGGGGATAGTAATATTTGTTACAGAGTATGAAATATAAATATTTCAATCAAAGCCGGCGCTCCCCTTTATCACTCTCTGCGCCCCCCCCCCCCCACACACACACTTTGAGAACCCCTGCGTGAACATTACGCAGAGCCATGAAGCTATAAAAATAAATCAACACTTAAAGAGCTACAATAATGAAAATTAGGGAAAAGATAGGACCTTGTATGGCCAAGGCAAAAGAACACCCCATACATTCAAGATGGCGCCTGTGTGTCTAGAGGAAGATTCCCGAGAGCAGAGCTCTGTCGTGGGGAACAGTATTCTAAATAGTTCATTGCACAGATAACGGACATTAGAATCGACAACTCAGAATTTAATTGCATGATTAAGACGAGTCTTGGCAACAGATGAGTCTCATATCAGGGTTCTTACTTGCATTGGTCACAACATTATCACACTGATCAAGCGCACATCAGGCATCTTAAAATGTCAAAATTAGCTCATAATTCTCAAAATCCTAGGACTATAACAACGAAATAAGACATAAGGTACCGTCCTTAAAAGTCGCTTGATATGCCCAAAGAAAAAGAACAGTGACTCTATAAACATTCAAGTTGGTGGTTAGGCATACCCTAGCCTACTGTTAAAATGTGAAAATTAGTAGCTTATCTCAGGAAATAATTGCACAATTAAGATGAAACTTGGTAGAAGAGGAGTAGTGCGGTATATATGAGGCCTTAATAGCGTTAGGAATACATTTATCACGTTGAATATAACGCGCAGCGACCATCCTGAAATTTCGTAATTTAAAAATGAAGAACTTTCTTTGTTTTAGAGCTCAATAACGAAAATTAGTGGCAAGTTAGAAACTTAGTACGGTATCGTAAGTCCCAAGCAAAATAACAGCGACTCCAAAAAAATCAAACTGGTGGCTGGGCGTAGTAGGCTAGTATTAAAACTCAATGTTGAATAATCAGAATGTAATTGCGCGATTAAAACGAAACACAGTAAGAAAGAAGTGCCATACAACGGACTTTGTTGAAATGTCATAGGAATTACACAATGAATACACACGTAGTGGCCATCTTGAAAATTTAGAATATGAAAAAAAAGGAGAATAAAAAATAACTCAAAGTGTTTTGAAGCTACTAGAACGAAAGTTAACAGCAATGTAGAACCTTGACAGTGACTTCCTATGACCAATAGTGGCCACCTTGAAGTTATGGAATAAGCGAGCGGGCCAGCGGCGTGTGGGCTAGATACGCGGTGCGACTATGCACTCCTTAGCCTGGTGTTTAAATTGAATGGGGAGGTTAAATTTGAATTTCTAGAAATATAAATTGACCGCGCTTTTTCGTCAAGTCGTTGGATTATCCATTCATAAATGATAGCCAACTATGTCACGGGATAGTACGTAACTGGCAATTAGTTGACGATGCACTAGGATGGATGTTTAACAACATTTCGTTTTTGATTTACTGTATAACCATGCATGTATTCTGATTGTTATATAAACCCATCCTCATCATATTTTTGCTGTTTTTACAAGTGGACCATTACACTTTTTGTCGTCTTCTAATGAAGAAATGGAACCAGTAGAACTGGTAGGTCATGAACCATTCTAATGTCTTGATGATGATAATGATGATTTGTATTCTTCTTTAATCGTATCGGCCTACTACAGGCCATTTCAACTGACTTCTCTGGGCTTTGATCTTACCCAGTGCTCCTTCATACGTTGCCGGTGTTGCTCTTTTCTTTCTTCCGTCCACATCTTTCCCGTCTTCAACTTTGGTTTTACTTGAAAACCCTGGTGGTCGTTTAGTTTCTCCCTGAGAGGATTGCGATCTTGAATATCTTCACAGGTAATCTCCCTCTTTCAGGTCACTTTACACCTCTTCGAACCAGGCTGGCTTGGTCTTGAAAATGAATATCCACAGCCTGTTCCAGTCGTCCGATCGGGTCAGGGATGGAATGAATGAAGCCCCTCCCATCTAGCGGCGAGGATGTGAACTGTGCCGGCTGCCGAAGCCTGTCGCACTCCTCAGGGGCAATGAGTAAATGAATAACAGATGAAATGAAATGAGAGTGGAGAGTGTTGCTGGAATGAAAGTTTTGACAGAGAAAACCGGATTACCCCGAGAAAAACATGTCTGTCCCCGCTTTGTCCAGCACAAATCTCAGATGGAGTGACCGGGATTTGAACCACGGAGCCAGCGGTGGAAGGCCGGCGTGCTGCCGCCTAAACTGGCTTGGTCTTCTTATTTTTAAAACTAGCGGACTCGTGTGAGAACTCTCGCATAATGGGTTGTGTGCGCCCCATGTGTACATACACCCGTCCGGCTCTAGTGCTATGCGGGCTTTACGCGACACAGTTCCCCCAGGGGCTATCGTCTTGTTTATTTGTTTATGTTCGACCCTGACTATTATCTGTCAGAAAACTACTATAATGAGGCTCATTATAACACTATTTTTCATTATGAAACAGTTTCTCCCACCAATCAGAGCTCAAGAAACAGTTGTTTGACCAATTAGGTAATTAGATGCGCTGAGTTCCACGGCCTTCTAATGTAAATCACACTGCTTGGCCTAGTGTCATAGTAGAGTAATCGAGGTGGCCATGGTCAAATACAAGGCATTCCCTGCGTCTCATGCGCTCTGTTCAGTACATAAAACTGGCGAAATCTCGACAGATATTTATGAATATTTTTGTTCGAACATAAAATAGTTATAATAATTATCGTCGAACATAAACAGTCGTATGCAACTCGCCTATAATGGTAATTAAGACACTCGAATGGAAATTATAAAACTCGCACATGCTCGTTTTATAAACATACTTGTGTCTTAATTATTGCCATTATAGGCTCGTTGCATAATGTACTATTAAAAGCACTTTATAAACGAATAAATACATGTATATTTCCGTTGACTTTTCAAGAATTACAAGATATTTCCTGTACTATTGAGGCGATTTGGAAGATTTTGGTACAAATCGCACCTTCTAACTCCCTCTGGTTTAGGAGGTTCAGTTTTGTGAAACATACACCTTAGCGTATTATACAGTGTGGTCCACCAGTCCCTTATTTTTTTGGAGGAAGGCAACCCAACTAACGCGTATATCACAGTCATCCTAAAAACATTAGTACCTGCTCATTTACGTCCATTGTACAACTTTACCGTTGAGTACATGCTCGCGAATATAGTAGAAATCAATAGTGGCAGTGTTATTTCAATGACCTCAAATATAATGCATGATTGAATCGATCAGAGCTCCGAATAACACCTTCTTACGTTTGGACAGGAAGTGTCTACGAATAGATTCAATACGTGCCAGCAATACACCATGGTTCTCGGTAACTATGGTGGCTAAATCAAGAATTGCTAGAGTAGCGTCAACGAAGTCGCATTGTACTAAGTCCCAACCTTGAACTAGTTTTTTTTTTTTTTTTGCTTAATGTCGTTTATCGTGGATGTATTATGGACGCATATCTATCTGTTCCAACGAGTGATTTTTTATTTGGTCCTGAAAAGGACCGTACTTATCCGATGGTACGCAGCCAGATTGGACGACGACATAATGATCTGTAGAACGAAAGCAAGGTATCCTGTATATTCAAGGTAGCAAGTGTTGGTTTAAAGGAAAACTCCGACTCACTCAGACGACCCACATAACAAATAGATTTGTTATGTGGGTAGGCTCACGAATAAATACATCAGACCGAAACTATAATTTCTTTCAACGGCGTCTGTGCGAAAAGCGCTTGCTATACACATGCAGTAATAGTTAGTGAGGTTTTAAGGGGCGGAACTACGAGGTCATCTGCCCCAAACATACAGCAAATACAGATAATTATAACATTATTGGTTTTACGTCCCTTTTAACTACTCTGGCTTTTAGATACGCCGGGGGGGGGGGGGGGGAATTTTGCTCCGAAGGGGATCTTCAACGTGCCAGTAAATCTACTGGCACGGCTCCCTCGCATTTTATTTGCGCACCCTCAAATGCCAGCTGACTGCGCCAGGATACGAACCTGCAACTTTGGGCACATCAAGCGAGAACGTTACCGCTGAGCCTCGCAGCAAGGCAGTAAATACAGAACGTGTCATATTATTATTATTGTTCTAGGATAAATATTGAACTATTAACATTCTAATAATCACGAATAGAGTCGCCTCCGTTGCGTAGTGGTCAGCGTGATTATCTGCCACCCCGGACGTCCTGGGTCGATTCCCGGCTCTGCCACGAAATTTGAAAAGTGGTATGAGGACTGGGACGGGGTCTACTCAGCCTCGGGTGGTCCAAATGAGTAGAGGGGGTTCGATTCCCACCTCAGTCATCCTCAAAGTGGTTTTCCGTGGTTTCCCACTTCGCCTTCGGGCAAATGCCGGGATATTACCTACCGTATGGCCAAGGCCGCCTCCTTCCCTCTTCCTTGCCTATCCCTCGCGATCTTTCCATCCCTCAAGAGGACCCTGTTAGCTTTGCAGGTGAGGCCACCTGGACGAGGTGCTGATCCCATCTCCCCAGTTGTATCCCCCATACGAGATGTTTCAAGCTCCAGGACACTGCCCGTAGAGGCAGTAATGATGGGATCCATCACTGAGTCCGTGCGAAAACCCAACATGGAGGGTAAAATCGACTAAAAAAATAATTTTTATAACGAATAGTATCCATCCATGGTTTTGAACAGTATTTAGGAAAGATAACCATTTAAGGAATGATGTAAGTGAAAATTTCAGATTTTTATTTTTATTTTTAATTTTCTGTAAAAATTGTTTGTAGTTTCAAGATTATAATCCCAAAGTTTCAATTCCAAGGGCGTAAAAAAAATCGAAACTTTATGGCGCCACGCCCCCTATTTGGTGTCACCAGTACAACTGGACAGGAATCCGTATATATCTTGCCACTCTGACCGTCATTGCGAGGAAATGCTTGATGTATAATTGTTCGGAAGGCTGTGGACAAGATGTAGGCTGTTCCGGCTCTTTGTTATTGAGTAACCATGGATACCACGGAGTTAATAAATGTGTGTTAAATTACCTGTGATAAGCGATTCTGTCGAATATTTTTTTCCAGTTGTTGATTAGGTTCTATAGGCTACTGGTTTTTAACGTAAATATGGGGAGAATAAGTGGTAGAGTGTTTAAAAGAGTGGAAATGAATATGATTCAACGTGCAGGTACCGGTACAGTGAAGGGAATTGTCCCGCAAATTTTGAATAGCAGTACATCTACAACAATAATAAATATAGGCTATAAGTGAGGGTATTGTACCTGGCATTAGCTCCGAAGAAACTTCTAATATTTGTTTCAGATTAATTTACATCGAACTACTTAGTTATTGAGGTTTTAAGGGGCGGAACAACGAGGTCATCTGTGAAGCAATTCATAACAGCTGTACATGTGCCAATTGCGGTTCAAAGTCTATGATATTGTATGATGGCACAGAAAGTATTGGCATCGTTAGTACACTACATGTTGTTTATGAGGAGTGACAAACAGTAAGATTAAAACATCACTTATAAACAAATGGGTTTATGATGCTTACATTAGATATTGTTACGGGATGAGGCGCCTAGGTGTGGGAAGGGGAGCTCATTTATTTTGTGGCTTGATGAATATGCCACCAACTGTCGATAGGTTTACAGATCTTATCACAAGATTGCTAATTTCCTTGGAAGAAGTTGCCAAAACAAACTTACTAGCTGCAAAGGAACTAGTAGAAGCAGAAGATGCCCTGCATTGAAAACTTCAGCTTTAGGTATTGCATTGTAATATGAAGATAAAACTTCCAATTAAGTTTCCTGTAAATGACATTTTTCACTTTTAAGGTGCATTTTCTCAGACACTACTGCATATAAAGCAACGAAACTTGGTATTCTCCTCCTTAATAGGGCTGTGCATAATCCTGTGCACCAGAATTTTAATTTGTGGCCTATTATAGAAGTTATGATATGGATAAGAACATTTTCAAGCAGATTTTTTTGTAAAAATATTTTTTATTTTTTTATTTGAGTAATTTAAAAGGTATCAAAATTCTGTTGCACAGGATTCTAAGTTGAGTCTTTTTAAATCTGTGATAAAAATATCAGAAAAAACAGTAGTTCTGCAGAAAATGCACCTTAAAAAATCAGGATGAGTAAAATATTTATTTTTATATATTAAGATTCTATGATCATATTGAGTTACAAATGCAATGCAATATCAAGCAGCATGTTGACAATAACCATACAAAATATGAACTAAATATCTCTAAAAATGTAGAAGTTATGGGCATTTATCTACGGCCATGTTTTTTTTATTTACATCCTCCCTTAAAAGAAAGAAAATAACTTTCCCTATCGTCTTCGTAGATAATGTGAACAAAACCAAGTTGAAATCTTGCTGTACGAGGTAGGGAGGGTATAATAAAATAGTTAAAAAGAATTTAAAAAAATCTGCCGTTGGATAGTCTTGAATCCGGGATCTTCGAAACGGCGGCTGGGCGCAATACCACTTGCACACATATCCGACACACTCTGGAGGTTTTAATTGCGCTTCTTATTAACGCGTTTGGAAGCCTCCGTGGCTTAGGCGGCAGCACGCCGGCCTCTCACAGCTGGATCCGTGGTTCAAATCCCGGTCACTCCATGTGAGATCTGTGCTGGACAAAACGGAGGCTGACAGGTTTTTCTCCGGGTACTCCGGTTTTCCCTGTCAAAATTTCATTCCAGCAACACTCTCCACTATCATTTCATTTCATCTGTCATTCATTTAATCATTGCCCCAGAGGAGTGCGTCAGGCCTCGGCAGCCGGCACATTTCAAATCCTCGCCGCTAGATGGGGGCTTCATTCATTCCATTCCTGACCCGGTCGGAGACGGGAAGCAGGCTGTGGATTTTCATTAACGCGTATGGTACAGTAAAATAATCATTACAGTTAGATCTTAAATATTGATTGGAATGCATTTATTCAGTACCTGGCATGTTTTCTAATTTACTTAAAGCAAGTTTCGCGACCACTTTGCGTTAATAAGTCGAATGAACTGCAAATAATGCCTTCAAACGACAGCCCTTCGCAATGTGTTATTTCACACAACTTAGCGTACAAAATGCTTGCGTTTGGCACACTTCAGTCATACAAGCAGGTGTACTGACGAAGAGAACAGAATCATACAGGATTTTTTGTACCAGCGATCACAGCAGCTTCCTTGCCAGCGTGTGATAGGGGCCTAAAGATATGCTCCTAAATGCATGGGTATTGTTATAGCTCTTTGTCCTTTTCCAGGAGTATAATTGAATGTTGGTTGTAGTAGCTTGTTGAAATACAACGTGCTATTGACGTCAGAAAAGTTGGATGGCGCAGCCATGCGGTAGAATGTTGAAGCTGAAACATAGTGACTGGTGAGGTTTATTCAAGGCGGCTTCGGTGGCGTAGTTGGTAGCATGCTGAGTTTCTATGCCCAAGATAGCGGGTTTAAACCCGGCCGAAGCCGTCGGATTTTTAAGAGCGTTAAAATCCCTCAGTATGCCTTCCTTCGGAGGGGAAGTAAAGCCGGCGGTCCCATGTCATAGATTTATGGCATGTTAAAGAACCTTCCACTAATTACACCTGTGTGAAGCTAAATTGTATAGGTTAGGAATGTAAACAACGCTCTTAGGTTTCTACGTTCGTTGCCAAGAGTCGACTGCTGTGGCGTCTAGTAGCTAAGTTCTGAACTAGGCCTAGTAGTCGTTGACGGTGGCGTTTGGCGGCAAAAGTAGGAACTAATTGAAAAATTCAAAGTTGCAGCCCTTACTTGAATTAAAAAACAGATACACACACTAATACATCCATCACAATTAATACCGGTTATCAGACAGATTCTACACACACCCAAAGTACACGGGGCTACATGACCGCGTTGTCGCAGCCCCTAAACTGAGTAACCAACCAACCAACGAGGTTTATTTAAATGGTGAAGCATTGACGTCCTGATGGTAACAGAAAGGAAATTGTCAAATTCGACGAGGTACTGCTCTGTATACGGTTGCAAATAGTATAAAACGGGTACGAAATCTCTTCACTACTTTCCTGTACAAAAAGTTCAAAGAGAAAGATGGGCTTCGGCGCTGTCAATTGGAAAACGTGTTACACGTTACATGACAGTGTGCAGTCTGCATTTTTGTGAAGACGACTTCTTTCCACAGCGTAAGTGCCGGTACTTTTGATTGTACTGTTGATTATTGATAGTTATTGTCTCTAATTTGTATTCACAAGGATTTAGCTACATCAAAAATACTGATAAACTTGTAGGCTAATGCTTCTGTGCCGTACATATAATGCAATCCGCTCTTTGCAAACTTGCATTCCTCACGTGTTCCTTATTTATTTTAGGGGTTCTTCCGATTGACAATAGCCGAATGGTTAGAAAACTTAAGAAAAATGCTATTCCTAGCCTTAATTTGCCACAGAATTTATATTCTTGCCTTTGAACAGCAAGTATGTAGGTCAATATTTGAAATATTGAAGTACCGTATGATTTGGCTTAAATTGTGTTTTTGGCTATGATCTTCTTACTGTTGAATTTAATTAATTAATGTGTAAAATCTTAGTTTTAAGTAGACTACCGGTTTGGTGACTCATCGTCCCAGGCAGGCTGGTAACACTACTCAGGCAGATATGTCACTTAGCCGTAATCTGGAAGTTGTAGTGATGTTAAGTATACATATGCGGTAATGTAGCAGGAGACCTGATCGGCCTAGGCAATTGTAAATTTAATTAGTTCCCATTTCAGAGTTTTTCAGTTTTGAGTGCGAATAGTTGGTTTGAAAGTTGTATAACTGTAAGGAGATATGTTTTGTATAGGTTTTAATTGGTATTATGGTTTATGTCGAGCTGAGGAGTGAATTTCATTTGGCTTAAAGTGTAGTTTTTGATCTGTTCCGTTTGCTTATGACAAGTTCAAATGGAGACTCCAGCTTTGATAAATATGTGTATTTTAAATATTTAATTAAATATATTGATAAAGAGGATGCCTCCATTTTAACTTGCCTGTGGCAAGAGATTAATATTTTTTTTTTTAACCTTTGAACAGCAAGTATGTAGGTCAATATTTGCAATATTGAAGTATAATTTGAGCACCCCAAGTAACGCTTCTTTGAACCCAAAACATTCATGCAAATTCAGGGTTCCTGGATTCAATTTATTATCAGCGAGTCGTCCTTTGTGTTATGTGAGAGATATATATTGTGAAATTAATAAAAACATCGATACCGCTAGGCTCCCTGGTACAGGCTTCATATATGTAACAGCAGACAGTAAATTGACTATCTACTGTACCCAATTGTCATCATGTGGAACATGTGATCGTATCCCAGCTAACTCACGGTCTTTCGAGGTATGGGACGTTCCTGCCCACCATACGACCACATGCTCAGGATTTGAGTCTACCAGGTAACTACTCTACATGAAAGAAACAACATATTCCTAAAATAAAACATTTACTGATATAAAATCATGGCTATACAACAAATACAAACAAAGGATAATTTACATTTAATTCCCACAATTAAAATCAGGGTTATTTTGTGAGTCTCTTCTTAAATAGTGCTACACTGCACTCAAATCTATTTCTAGCATCCTATCATTGATACTTTCAGACCTCTACGAGTCTCCATAGTGTTCTTTATGTGACACAATTTTACATAACTGGAGTATCACAACTCAAAAGTCACATATCACATCTAATGACATTAATTCTGTAATAATAAAACATTAATCCGTTTCCTACGGCATTTACTTTCATTAGCATAAATTCATTATTTTATGCCTTAATTAACAAATATTGTTGTGTCGTGTGAATCATCTTCCTTCTTTTCCATTAATATGAAACGCTTAAAAAGTGGTACGTTTCCCTTCCAAAATACACATGGATAGAAATGTTTATAGTTTCACCATACAACGATTTTCTGGGTCTGGTCGAAATTATTATCGTTACAAACGTGTCATGTTCTTAGAAATCACATACCGGTCTGCATAAATTAGCGTGAACTGGGCAAAAGTGCACTTTAAAAAGATGCCTAACAATTTATTTGGTTCAGTGTTCCTCCTCAGAGAATAACTGGGTCAAATATTATCCGATTTCATTGATCCGACAATGTATGTGTGTTGAAACACATCATTTAAATCAATTGGCATCATCATAACAATCATATCTTAGTTACATATCGACATATCGAGATTTTTCAGAGTCCCACTCTGCTTTAAAAATAAAGGAATCAGGTCGCTAAAACTCCCCTTCCAAGCAGGCAATAAAATTAGTTCCAGCTGGCCGAGCAAGATGGCCGTCGCACTAGTGGTCTACTCCCACTCCCTCTCTTGGTTGCAAGCAAGGTCAACTTTGTTTACAATTGTGGTGTTTGAAGCCATATTTTCAGTGTTGCCTTAGTAAACAAGAGTTTAGTGCTTTTCAGTCGGTCAACACGAATGTACCCAAAAGAGATGGGTTATGCCCTAATCCTGAAATAAATTACATGAGATTAATAAAACACTAGGATGACCAGTTTCGATCGTCAAGCGATCATCATCAGATCCATTACACTTAGGCTACAAAATCTATGTTTGAAATACAGGTGAAAATATTTACAATATGTACAATTATTTAGTTGCAGTATTGGTACTGCAACTGTCAGTGTATACTAAATGCAGTATATATGTTAGGCGAAATGCTAAATGGTGATAGCTATCCGTAGATTGTACTTTAGAGAGATTATATGGTTGTAAACTATGGTTAAATTATAAAATTTTAGGCTAACTACTTATCTGATTGTCTTCCGTACAACAGCTACTCGCAGTTTTCGTGCTCACTGGAACTCGCTGTGCGGTAGACTGCGGTGGTTATCTTAACGACTGGTTTTTCCCTGCTTTCTCCCCCCTGCTCCTACGTGCTGTGGGGAGTGATAGCGATGTGTTTATGTGAGGTGTTGCCAACCTAGATAAGATGTATGTTATTGAATGAGGTGGGTCTACAATTATTAAAGACCGTGGATTAGCCCTCGCCACGCGTGGAGCATAACCCATTCGAACTAAGCGTTGATGGTCTTATGAGGACGTCCCGGCACATTTAATACTGCCGCGAATATGGGCCTTGGTTTATTGCAGAAGAAAAGTACATCGTACACCTGATCCAGATAACATTTACCTATTAATAACCCCCTAATTTCCCCCCTTTTTTTATCTAGCTTGGCTGTGTCGCTAAATTGTGTTTTGTTTCCGACAGGGTGTGTTTTTTAGTAGCGTGAAGAGGGGTGAGCTCTCCATGAACGTGTGTTCATTTAGATTGTTGGGATTGTTTCGTTTGGCTAGGTGTATCTCGATTGCTTCCTTTATGTCAAGAGCTCTGCCTTTCGATTCGTGATGGATTATTTTAAGGTCCGACTCTATGTTGGTAAAGCTGTGCCCTGCTTCACACATATGTTCGCACACGGCTGAATGTGTTCCGTATCTTATCGCATTCCTATGTTCATTATAACGTGTGTCTACTCGCCTTCCACTCTGCCCGATGTAATTAGCTTGACAATCGGTGTCTTGGCACGTTATAGAATATACCCCTGACCTTGAATACGGGTCACGTTTATTTAGATTACTATTTAGGAGGTGCCTAGCGGTTGTGTTTTTCGTCGTGAAAGCTATCTTTATGCCTTGCTTTTTGAATAGGTTAGTGATTTTATATGTGTTCGCATTCACATAGTTGAAACGCGCAAATTTTTTCTCATTACTGTCCGGTTTGGGAATCGTTTTATCTTTATTTTTATGTTTGGCTATAATTTGATTTATTTTGCTTGGCGAGAAGTTGTTTTCCTTTGCTATTTGCATAATAGTTCTTATTTCCTTATTATAGTTGTCTTTTGACATGGGTATGTTTAAAGCTCTGTGCACCATTGAATTGAAACCCGCTAGTTTGTGCGTACTGGGGTGATTAGACTGATTGTCGATTGCATGCGAGGTTTGTGTTGCTTTCCGGAATATGGAATATGAAAGGTCGTTGTCTTTACGTTCAATAGTTATATCGAGATAATTTATTTTCCGGTCTATTTCGGATTCCTTAGTGAATTTGATAGAGTGGTGAAGGCTATTAATGGATTGGAGAATTGTTTCTTCGCTTGTTAGTTCAGTATCGTAGATGCAAATTACATCATCAACGTACCTTTTCCATATTACTATTCCCTTTGTTGAAGTCTTTTCTAAGAACGCATTTTCTAGTGCATTGATGAAGGTGTCAGCGATTAACCCACTTAGTGGCGATCCCATTGCTAGGCCTTCTCTCTGTGTGTATATTTTATTGTCGAATTGAAACACGTTTTGGGTGAGAACGACCCTCAGTAATCTCACAATCTCTTCAATTTCTTTTACCGAATTGTTGGATTTTAAGTTGTTTTCGATAGTGTTGATTGCTTCAATAATCGGAATATTGGTGTACATGTTAGTTACGTCGAAGGATACTAGCCTGAAGCTAGGTTTCATTTGTAGGGTGTTCAATGCTGTTACTAGTTCTGTTGTGTTCTTTACGGAGTAGTTTTTGTCGTTGGAAAGACGGCATTTTAAGATTTTTAGTAACTCTTTGCTGATTTTGTAATTAGGGGCATTCCTACAATTGACTATTGGTCTCATTGGGCATTCCTTTTTGTGTATTTTTGGTTGTCCCCTCAATGACGGTATTTTCGGGTTCATGTTTATTAGTTTTGATTTTTCGGCTTTGGTCAGTATGTATTCTGTTTCTTTTAGCGCACTTTTTATTTGTTTTTGGAATTTGTTGGTGGGGTCTTTTGTTAATTCCTTGATTTCGTTGCTGTTTAGGAATTCGACTGTTTTTTCAATGTTTTCTGTTTTGTTCAAAATTAATGTAGTGTTTCCCTTATCTGCTTTTGTGATGATTAAGTCATGTTCTTTTATTTTTTGTTTCAACGACTTTATTTCTTTGAGTTGTTCTTGTTCGTTAGATTGATGGTTCTGTGTTTCTCCTAGTTTTCTTAATTTATTTTCTAGCGTTTCATGCTTCCTCGTTGCTCTGATTTTGATGGTGTCATGTAGGTGCTCGGTGAAGCTGTCCCATTGGGCTGCGTGCCAGAAATTACTTAAATGTCGTACAATTGTTGGTTAATTTTTTGCTTTCTTATGTATGCGAATCTTAATTCGTTTTTTATCCAAAGCGCTTTGGACTTAATCATCACAAAAGCAGATAAGGGAAACACTACAGTAATTTTGAACAAAACAGAATACATTGAAAAAAAAAAACAGTCGAATTCCTAAACAAAAACGAAATCAAGGAATTAACAAAAGACCCCACCAACAAATTCCAAAAACAAATAAAAAGTGCGCTAAAAGAAACAGAATACATACTGACCAAAGCCGAAAAATCAAAACTAATAAACATGAACCCGAAAATACCGTCATTGAGGGGACAACCAAAAATACACAAAAAGGAATGCCCGATGAGACCAATAGTCAATTGTAGGAATGCCCCTAATTACAAAATCAGCGAAGAGTTACTAAAAATCTTAAAATGCCGTCTTTCCAACGACAAAAACAACTCCGTAAAGAACACAACAGAACTAGTAATAGCATTGAACACCCTACAAATGAAACCTAGCTTCAGGCTAGTATCCTTCGACGTAACTAACATGTACACCAATATTCCGATTATTGAAGCAATCAACACTATCGAAAACAACTTAAAGTCCAACAATTCGGTAAAAGAAATTGAAGAGATTGTGAGATTACTGAGGGTCGTTCTCACCCAAAACGTGTTTCAATTCGACAATAAAATATACACAAAGAGAGAATGCCTAGCAATTGGATCGCCACTAAGTGGGTTAATCGCTGACATCTTCATCAATGCACTAGAAAATGCGTTCTTAGAAAAGACTTCAACAAAGGGAATAGTAATATGGAAAAGATACGTAGATGATGTAATCTGCATCTACGATACTGAACTAACAAGCGAAGAAACAATTCTCCAATCCATTAATAGCCTTCACCACTCTATCAAATTCACTAAGGAATCCGAAATATACCGGAAAATAAATTATCTCGATATAACTATTGAACGTAAAGACAACGACCTTTCATATTCCATATTCCGGAAAGCAACACAAACCTCGCATGCAATCGACAATCAGTCTAATCACCCCAGTACGCACAAACTAGCGGGTTTCAATTCAATGGTGCACAGAGCTTTAAACATACCCATGTCAAAAGACAACTATAATAAGGAAATAAGAACTATTATGCAAATAGCAAAGGAAAACAACTTCTCGCCAAGCAAAATAAATCAAATTATAGCCAAACATAAAAATAAAGATAAAACGATTCCCAAACCGGACAGTAATGAGAAAAAATTTGCGCGTTTCAACTATGTGAATGCGAACACATATAAAATCACTAACCTATTCAAAAAGCAAGGCATAAAGATAGCTTTCACGACGAAAAACACAACCGCTAGGCACCACCTAAATAGTAATCTAAATAAACGTGACCCGTATTCAAGGTCAGGGGTATATTCTATAACGTGCCTAGACACCGATTGTCTAGCTAATTACATCGGGCAGAGTGGAAGGCGAGTAGACACACGTTATAATGAACATAGGAATGCGATAAGATACGGAACACATTCAGCCGTGTGCGAACATATGTGTGACGCAGGGCACAGCTTTACCAACATAGAGTCGGACCTTAAAATAATCCATCACGAATCGAAAGGCAGAGCTCTTGACATAAAGGAAGCAATCGAGATACACCTAGCCAAACGAAACAATCCCAACAATCTAAATGAACACACGTTCATGGAGAGCTCACCCCTCTTCACGCTACTAAAATACACACCCTGTCGGAAACAAAACACAATTTAGCGACACAGCCAAGCTAGATAAAAAAAAGGGGGGAAATTAGGGGGTTATTAATAGGTAAATGTTATCTGGATCAGGTGTACGATGTACTTTTCTTCTGCAATAAACCAAGGCCCATATTCGCGGCAGTATTAAAGGTGCCGGGACTTCCTCATAAGACCGTCAACGCTTAGTTCGAATGGGTTATGCTCCACGCGTGGCGAGGGCTAATCCACGGTCTTTAATAATTGTAGACCCACCTCATTCAATAACATACATCTTATCTAGGTTGGCAACACCTCACATAAACACATCGCTATCACTCCCCACAGCACGTAGGAGCAGGGGGAGAAAGCAGGGAAAAACCAGTCGTTAAGATAACCACCGCAGTCTACCGCACAGCGAGTTCCAGTGAGCACGAAAACTGCGAGTAGCTGTTGTACGGAAGACAATCAGATAAGTAGTTAGCCTAAAATTTTATAGTTTAACCATAGTTTACAACCATATAATCTCTCTAAAGTACAATCTACGGATAGCTATCACCATTTAGCATTTCGCCTAACATATATACTGCATTTAGTATACACTGACAGTTGCAGTACCAATACTGCAACTAAATAATTGTACATATTGTAAATATTTTCACCTGTATTTCAAACATAGATTTTGTAGCCTAAGTGTAATGGATCTGATGATGATCGCTTGACGATCGAAACTGGTCATCCTAGTGTTTTATTAATCTCATGTAATTTATTTCAGGATTAGGGCATAACCCATCTCTTTTGGGTACATTCGTGTTGACCGACTGAAAAGCACTAAACTCTTGTTTACTAAGGCAACACTGGAAATATGGCTTCAAACACCACAATGTTCACGGCTAGTCAGGCAAATCGTGAAGCCAAGAAATTCAAATCACTCAGGCTTAAACTCATGAATTTAGACAAGTCAATTTGGTTCAACAAAAAATGTATAGAACCAAACCTCACCCCTAAATACGTACCAATTAAAACCGTACCGAACACACCAGCCTCGATCATTTCAACCAAACAAGCCAAAGCGCTTTGGATAAAAAACGAATTAAGATTTGCATACATAAGAAAGCAAAAAATTAACCAACAATTGTACGACATTCAATTGCAACTAAGTAATTTCTGGCACGCAGCCCAATGGGACAGCTTCACCGAGCACCTACATGACACCATCAAAATCAGAGCAACGAGGAAGCATGAAAAAGCTAGAAAATAAATTAAGAAAACTAGGAGAAACACAGAACCATCAATCTAACGAACAACACACGAATAACAATGAATTCAATTTCCACAGCAGAGTAAACAACAGAACGAACGTAACCTTTTCTCAAGGTGAAATGAATATGTTAGACAAAGGTTTGAAATACAACTGCACAGACGCACACATGAACCACAATATAAAACAGTTAATCACAGATATTGAGATAGCCAGTCACAAGCTCCCAGCAGAAGACAGGGAATTAACCAAAAATCTCGCCACCAACGAAGCCAAAAAAATCCTCAATAGCAATAATGGCGATAGCAATAACATTCAAAACAACAAACAACTCAAAGAAATAAAGTCGTTGAAACAAAAAATAAAAGAACATGACTTAATCATCACAAAAGCAGATAAGGGAAACACTACAGTAATTTTGAACAAAACAGAATACATTGAAAAAACAGTCGAATTCCTAAACAACAACGAAATCAAGGAATTAACAAAAGACGCCACCAACAAATTCCAAAAACAAATAAAAAGTGCGCTAAAAGAAACAGAATACATACTGACCAAAGCCAAAAAATCAAAACTAATAAACATGAACCCGAAAATACCGTCATTGAGGGGACAACCAAAAATACACAAAAAGGAATGCCCAATGAGACCAATAGTCAATTGTAGGAATGCCCCTAATTACAAAATCAGCAAAGAGTTACTAAAAATCTTAAAATGCCGTCTTTCCAACGACAAAAACTACTCCATAAAGAACACAACAGAACTAGTACCAGCATTGAACACCCTACAAATGAAACCTGGCTTCAGGCTAGTATCCTTCGACGTAACTAACATGTACACCAATATCCCGATTATTGAAGCAATCAACACTATCGAAAACAACTTAAAATCCAACAATTCGGTAAAAGAAATTGAAGAGATCGTGAGATTACTGAGGGTCGTTCTCACCCAAAACGTGTTTCAATTCGACAATAAAATATACACACAGAGAGAAGGCCTAGCAATGGGATCGCCACTAAGTGGGTTAATCGCTGACATCTTCATCAATGCACTAGAAAATGCGTTCTTAGAAAAGACTTCAACAAAGGGAATAGTAATATGGAAAAGATACGTAGATGATGTAATTTGCATCTACGATACTGAACTAACAAGCGAAGAAACAATTCTCCAATCCATTAATAGCCTTCACCACTCTATCAAATTCACTAAGGAATCCGAAATAGACCGGAAAATAAATTATCTCGATATAACTATTGAACGTAAAGACAACGACCTTTCATATTCCATATTCCGGAAAGCAACACAAACTTCGCATGCAATCGACAATCAGTCTAATCACCCCAGTACGCACAAACTAGCGGGTTTCAATTCAATGGTGCACAGAGCTTTAAACATACCCATGTCAAAAGACAACTATAATAAGGAAATAAGAACTATTATGCAAATAGCAAAGGAAAACAACTTCTCGCCAAGCAAAATAAAACAAATTATAGCCAAACATAAAAATAAAGATAAAACGATTCCCAAACCAGACAGTCATGAGAAAAAATTTGCGCGTTTCAACTATGTGAATGCGAACACATATAAAATCACTAACCTATTCAAAAAGCAAGGCATAAAGATAGCTTTCACGACGAAAAACACAACCGCTAGGCACCTCCTAAATAGTAATCTAAATAAACGTGACCCGTATTCAAGGTCAGGGGTATATTCTATAACGTGCCAAGACACCGATTGTCAAGCTAATTACATCGGGCAGAGTGGAAGGCGAGTAGTCACACGTTATAATGAACATAGGAATGCGATAAGATACGGAACACATTCAGCCGTGTGCGAACATATGTGTGACGAAGGGCACAGCTTTACCAACATAGATTCGAACCTTAAAATAATCCATCACGAATCGAAAGGCAGAGCTCTTGACATAAAGGAAGCAATCGAGATACACCTAGCCAAACGAAACAATCGCAACAATCTAAATGAACACGCGTTCATGGAGAGCTCATCCCTCTTCACGCTACTAAAAACACACCCTGTCGGAAACAAAACACAATTTAGCGACACAGCCAAGCTAGATAAAAAAGGGGGGAAATTAGGGGGTTATTAATAGGTAAATGTTATCTGGATCAGGTGTACGATGTACTTTTCTTCTGCAATAAACCAAGGCCCATATTCGCGGCAGTATTAAAGGTGCCGGGACGTCCTCATAAGACCGTCAACGCTTAGTTCGAATGGGTTATGCTCCACGCGTGGCGAGGGCTAATCCACGGTCTTTAATAATTGTAGACCCACCTCATTCAATAACATACATCTTATCTAGGTTGGCAACACCTCACATAAACACATCGCTATCACTCCCCACAGCACGTAGGAGCAGGGGGGAGAAAGCAGGGAAAAACCAGTCGTTAAGATAACCACCGCAGTCTACCGCACAGCGAGTTCCAGTGAGCACGAAAACTGCGAGTAGCTGTTGTACGGAAGACAATCAGATAAGTAGTTAGCCTAAAATTTTATAGTTTAACCATAGTTTACAACCATATAATCTCTCTAAAGTACAATCTACGGATAGCTATCACCATTTAGCATTTCGCCTAACATATATACTGCATTTAGTATACACTGACAGTTGCAGTACCAATACTGCAACTAAATAATTGTACATATTGTAAATATTTGCACCTGTATTTCAAACATAGATTTTGTAGCCTAAGTGTAATGGATCTGATGATGATCGCTTGACGATCGAAACTGGTCATCCTAGTGTTTTATTAATCTCATGTAATTTATTTCAGGATTAGGGCATAACCCATCTCTTTTGGGTACATTCGTGTTGACCGACTGAAAAGCACTAAACTCTTGTTTGTTTACAATTGCAGTACAATGGAGTTACGCTAAGTGTTGTTCTCAAGTAATTGAGTCATTCTAATTATTTAACACCTATATTTATAGAGTAATGGGCTCAACTCGGCTCCTATTAACATTCATGGCTGGGGATGGATTCTGTAATAGCCTTGCCGTTCTATGGTGAATACTAGTGGCTTTGGACGCGCATCATAATGAGAATGCAAGATTCTCACCAGCAGCTGTCTCAATAATAACATAATAAGGAAATCTGCGTTTCCTAAACGACGAACTTGATTCGTACCTCTCAGGGCAGATCATTTTATACATGTGCTCACGGAGTCTCGAAGGACATCCCTTGTGGCAACTATTCCTGCAAGCGATGGATACAGACAGGCTCTGTCCAATTCGCTGCGAATAATAAAATTATGCACAACGGCGATACTAACTCGTAGATTAGCCAACTTTTCACCTAACGTGCAAGCTATGCTAGTTTGGTCCCCGCAACTTTATTTACGTAAATCACTGGATTCTACGTTACTTCGCTCGCTCTATGCGGCTCAAACAATACTTCTCATAGATGACTCAATTATTAAGGCACCCGCGTTCTCTCTGCAATTACACTTAAGCCAAAGTTTTAAATAGCTCCTAAAAACAAGTATAAATTTACTGGCTTACATTACTTTAATGGTTCTCAAATACAATCCTAAGAATTGACCATATCAAATATTCATTCAACACTTCATTGACACTGAAAAACTCTCGCATCTCGCTATATTCCACGTTACTTTCTTACTGGTTACGAAAATACAGTATCTTTATATTAGACATGTCACACTTTGAACGTTATTTAGGCCCAAAAATGCCTATTACTTTACTTTACTTTACTGTTGCCGACCCCCAGATTATTATTATTATTTATAATTTAACGTTACCGTTACATTCATCACTAACTTCGGCCTGAATGGCCATAAACAAATCACCTTCCAAGACATATTCTATTCAAGACGAGTGGTGAAAACTCGTTCATAAGTGACTGTTACATCTTAGTCTCAAAGTGATGCATCGTTGTATGGTGAACTATTTAGTTAGAATAACATTGTAAATTGGTACTCACTTTTTCATTTTCGCTGGATTATACCAGCATCCTAGCTCCGGGTCTACCATGACGCTTGATTTAAGCCATCATGCTATATCTCACACGACACTTGATTTCACACATTTCCCACATGATAAACATACTCTTATCAGTGGCTTCTCTCACTTTTACACAATAGATATTAATCACAATACACATAAACACTTTTGAAATCACTATAATAAAATTTATGTACACTTTTTCACTATTTCTCAGGTTGATCCTTAATCGGACTCCTCCTAACGCCTGACCTCAGAAATGCGATGAAGCTACGACATCCGCTGGTTTCCGTGAAAGTCTATCTGCGTGTACGTGCGTTCGATTCTCGTTCCCTTCAATACTGTTTATTTTACCGTCATGATTACTTGTGATGCCTCTCGGCTCCCATAACTGCAATGATCTTGACGATACTGCGTCAATTGTGCTCTGAAAGAAGTTCATTTTCCGTATTGACAGATTCACTATATAACAAAGGAGAAACTGTTCCGCCTAGTCAATACATTTATTTACAACAAGTTATAAACTTGCTATTATATGGTACATGTTTCGGGGCCTCTAGTACTGGTCCCTTCTTCAGCCATAAATTAAGTTGCAAAATCCAGCATAATTAAAGATATCATAATAAAAAATACATAAAATGATGAGTGAATGGATGAAATGAGGCGAAAAAGACAAACAAGTTTTACATAAATTCCAATCTCCAGTCAAAAATTTATCTAAATTATCTCTCAATAATCAAGACTTGGAAATTCTAAACAAAGGTCCCAAATATAATTGGGAACAAGAACTCAGTAATCGAACACTCACAACCATGATTACTGAAACGGAAGTAGCAATTCGTAAACTCCCAATTGATAAACAGGGGGAAGCAAGATACGAAACCAATAAGGAAATTCAGAAAATAATTAATATCAACAAAAAAGTTAAAACTAAATCATTTTCAAACTTGATTAATATAAAAAAGAAAATAAATGATAACAACATAATCATTACCAAAGCTGATAAAAGCAACACAATCGTACTCCTAGAAAAAGAGGACTATATTAGAAAACAAATAACTTCTTAAACAACCCTAATTTTGAAGAAATAAAGAAGGACCCTACACAGACCATTCAAAGAAAATTAAAAGGCATCATTAAAAATTCCATTTTTATTTTAGATGAAAAGCAAACTAACATACTCATCAATATGAACCCGGGACTTCCCACTATGAAGTCCTTACCAAAAATACACAAGAAAGGGATCCCAATTAGACCTATTATTAATTTCATAAACAGCCCACTTTATAAAATGTCTCAATTCATTCAAAAGTTTCTAGTTAAACATTATACCTTTAAAGCTAACAAATTTCTTAGAAACACCCTTCATTTTTGCGAAAGTACTATGAATTTAAAACTACATGATGAACATTCTTTGCATAGTATTGACGTGAAGGATATGTATACCAATATCCCAACTAACCCTACCATCAAAATTATTAAACAAAATTTTTCAGCCAGCAGCAAACTATCAAATGTTGAAATCAACGAATTCATATCATTGTTGGAATTCACCCTTAATAGCAATTATTTCACCTTCAATAATAAAATATACAGGCAGAAGGAAGGCCTTCCCATGGGCTCCCCTTTATCTGGCATTATAGCAAATATTTATATGGATCATATGGAATACACTAAAATACATGGAAAAATTGCAGGTTTGACATACTGGGGTCGATATGTTGATGACATTTTCATCATCATTGATAACACAATACAGAAAATTGACCAACTTGTAGAGAAACTTAACAGCATTGACAGCAATATACAGTTCGTCCCAGAATCTGCAGTCAATAACTCGATTAATTTCTTGGATACCACACTTTCCATAAAGAACAATAGACTTTCCTATAAAATTTTCAGAAAGCCTACACAAACTCATACTACCATAAGCAATAGTTCTAATCATCCTGGCAACCACAAAAAGGCAGCCTTCTTCAGTATGATTCACAGAGCTTTCAACCTTCCCCTTTCAAAAAATGACCTCACCAGTGAAATAAAGACCATACGCCAAATAGCTAAAGTTAATGGTTTTAACTATCAATTCATCTCCAACATTATAAACAAAATAAGAAATAGACCTCCCACCCATTTAACACCAGATCATAAAGAAAAACCTGTATACGCGGTTTTCACTTATTTTAATGCACGTACATATAGCATCTCTAACATATTCAAAAAACACGGTTTAAAAATGGCCTATAAAACATCCAACACCAATGCCAATTTCTTCTTTAATTCGAACAAAGTAAATTCTATAGACAAATTCCATAGATCAGGCATTTATAGACTTAATTGTTCGGAGTGCGATGCAAATTATTTGGGACAAACGGGTAGAGCATTCACAATCAGATACTACGAACATTTTAATGCCACAAAATACAGAAGATTCTCAGCAATGGCAACACACATGGAGGAGTCACATCATAAATTCACCAACATCGATAAAGACCTAGAAATCCTCCATTTTACAGGAAAGGGGACCACTATGAATGTACTAGAAGCGATAGAAATTAACACCGCACAGAAACTATCTCCTCTTCATAATCTTAATGAAATAAATTTTGAAACGAATATCCTGTACAACACCCTAACGGAATATATAAAGAATAAAATTGTTGACAACAACAAACCACCGTGAATTCCCCAACACGAACTCCCCCAACATTCCCCCCTCTTCCATTTCCTCCCACCCTTATAACCCCATCTAACATTCTATATTCCATTTATAACAATTCCAGGTCACAATGATATAATATTATATTACCTCACCTTATTTTAATTTAAATCTTATATTGTATTTTATGTTTTTTTTTTCATTGTCATTAATATTTTTTAAATTTAATAATATATTAATAATGAGAGTGCAATGGTTACAAATTTAGATACTTCATGACCTAGGCAATGCATATAATCTAGAAGCCTTGGATCCAAGGTATCTAAGCAACTGGATGAAGCAATAATGGGGACATGAAGTAAATTGAGATTCTGTGAATTAGATCAACAAAGGAAATTGTTTTAGTTGGTCTAAGTAAAATATGTTTTTTCCATACTTGGACGTCTCCTCATCATGATGATGTATTTCATTACATGACATTGGATGTTTTCCCTCTAATGCAAGACTATAAGCTCAGAAGCCCCAGCTTGAACAACAAGTTTCAGTCAACATCATTGTAAACAACAGGCTATAAATCCCAAGTGAAGTGATTTCCACATGCACAAACATTAGAACAGTGCTATATAAGTGTATTCTCAAGAACCTAACAATACCAATGGTGTTAATTTTTTACTGATGTGCACTCACATTACTTCTCATGAGTAATATGTTCTTTTTCGCCTCATTTCATCCATTCACTCATCATTTTATGTATTTTTTTATTATGATATCTTTAATTATGCTGGATTTTGCAACTTAATTTATGGCTGAAGAAGGGACCAGTACTAGAGGCCCCGAAACATGTACCATATAATAGCAAGTTTATAACTTGTTGTAAATAAATGTATTGACTAGGCGGAACAGTTTCTCCTTTGTTATATAGATACTGCGTCATTTAAAAGTATGACAATACCTCCTGGTATTCAGTGTCCAAAACCATCCTAAATTATTGCTACGCTGTAGCTTGCGTATAATAATGGATGAATATCTTCTGTAAATTAAATCTTATGCGATTCATGATTACCATTAAGAAGCTATATGATGCTTCCATTGTTCTTCAAGTACTCTAACATTTCGCGCACTTATTGGTAGCGTTTAGTTTACGTGTAGATTGCAGATGAACTGACGATGAACTCAAGACGAACTGAAGACAACAACTGGCTTGGTCTGCACTGCTTCCCCTATATAAAGGTTTCTCGTAAAATGTAGTCCACAGGACACACGAGAGCGACTCCTTTCTTGAGATACTGTATTTGCATAAAATGACGTATACACCTTATTTATCTAGATGTGGGAATCTCCGGACTCCCGACATCACTGACGATACCCGGAGTATCATCACGGACCATCTCGCCATTGCCAACAGCATTGGCTCGCACTTCTCCGATGTATCCTGCTCCGGGAGTTACGATCCTATATTTCTGACTCTGAAGCGGGAGGCAGAGACTCACCCCTTGTCCTTTGCCACTGCTGCTTCGGAGTCCTATAATGTACCATTCTCTGAATGGAAACTGCGCAGTGCGCTTGCACTGTGCAGGGATACGGCTCCTGGACCAGATAACATACATAATCAAATGTTAAAACATCTGTGCGAAGCCAGTATATACAACTGTTGATCCTCTTCAATCGTATATGGATTGAAGGGGAGTTTCCATCTCAATGGCGAGAGGGGATCGTGATACCGATTCCTAAGGCTGGAAAGGATCCCAAGTTTGTAAGCAGCTATAGGCCCATTTGTTTGACAAATGGCCTATGTAAGCTGCTCGAAAAGATGGTGAACCGTCGACTGGTGTGGTTCTTGGAGGATAAAGTTCTCCTGTCTGAGTACCAATGTGGATTTCGCTCTCATAGGTCCACCACTGACCATCTGGTGCGACTTGAGAGCGCCATACAGGAGGCTTTTTTCCGAAAGCAGCACCTAGTCACGGTTTTCTTTGACCTCGAGAAAGCCTACGACACCACATGGCGCTACGGGATCCTTTCCACCCTTCACAAGTGGGGACTCCGTGGTAACTTACCGACTTTCATTGCGAATTTCATGTCCGTCCGACCCTTCCGTGTAAGGGTCGGTAGGACATTATCGCAATACTATACACAAGAAAATGGAGTTCCTCAGGGTTCAGTGCAGAGTGTCACCTTGTTCGCGATTGCCATTAATGGCATTGTTGCCGCCGCCGGGTCCGCGGTAGTTCCATCGCTGTATGTAGACGATTTAGCTCTGCATTACAGCTCTGGAAGCATGGCAGTCGTGGAACGGCAATTGCAGCTAGCTATCAACCGGGTCGACAGGTGGGCTCACGACCGGGGTTTTCGTTTTTCAGCAGCGAAAACCTCCGTCGTCCATTTTTGTCGGCTACGGAGGCTACATTTACACCCTGAACTACATCTCAGGGATGCTGCGTTGCCATTGGTTGACACTTATCGCTTCATGGGGCTCCATTTTGGCAGCAAGTTAACGTGGCAGCACCATATACGGCAATTGAAAATGACATGTCTCAGGAAACTGAACATGCTAAAGTTTCTTAGTGGCACTACGTGGGGGGCTCACCGTGCGGTGCTGCTACGGTTCTACCAAGCCCTCGTCCTGTCCCGGCTAGACTATGGTTCGGCGGCATACGGTTCAGCAAGGCCGGCAACCTTGAAAATGCTGGACAGTATCCACCATAGTGGCGTTAGGCTGGCTACCGGTGCCTTCCGGACCAGCCCAATACCCAGCCTACTCGCCGAATCGGGTGTTCCACCCTTAAATTAGAGACGCCAACATATGCTTTAAACATATGCTGCCAATGAGCGTCAAATGCCGCAACACCCGACCTATCAAGCTCTCTTCGGTACCCAAAACCACCAGGGGTACGCCAACTGGCCTCGTGCCACTCGGCCGGTTGGTATTAGACTTGATAGCTCGTGTACTGAAATAGGAGTGGCTGTATGTCCCTGTATGATCCGGACATCTAGCGAGGTGCCTCCGTGGCAAGCCCCGCGTCCGGAAATTCGGTTAGACCTTCACCAAGGTCCTAAAGTGAACACGGATGCGACCGTTTACCGGAGGCAGTTCCACAGCATAGTTCACCAATTTCCGGACGCTGGCATTCTATACACGGATGGTTCGAAGGTGGACGAGAAAGTGGGTTGTGCTTACGTTATTGATGGTGCAAGTACCAAGATCTCTTTGCCTGAGGCCTGTAGTGTGTTTACTGCGGAGCTCGTTGCCATTTATGAAGCTCTGCAGTTTGCACTACAGGATGCACGAATCCACTTTCTCGTGTGTACCGACTCTTTGAGTTCGTTACAGTCAATTGCTACATGTTTCCCGCAACACCCCCTAGTGCAGCGAATCCACGACCTACTAGCCGGGCTGTGCCACGCTGACACTTGAATCACCTTTCTGTGGCTTCCAAGCCACATGGGAATTGCGGGAAATGAGTTAGCAGATCAAGCTGCAAAAGAGGCGGTATCACTACCACCTCGACCAATGGAGGTACCCGCTAGAGATATTCGCTCTCAGTTACGCCTACAAGTTCTGGCTTTTTGGGAGAGTCAGTGGCTAGCTGACCCACTGCCCAGTAAACTGAGAGCGATCAAGGGAACTACTCGCGTGTGGCGGAGCTCCTTCCGGGCCCGGAGAGAGTCCGTCATTTTGTGTAGGCTAAGGATAGGTCATACAAGATCCACCCACTCGTACCTAATGAGAAGGGAAGACCCCCCACTTTGTACCTGTGGAGCCGTATTCACCGTGGCCCACATTTTCACCCAGTGTGTGGATCTTGCTGACTTACGAAGAAACCTTGGTTTGCAGACGACACTCAAACTTATATTAGCCAATGACGCGGTGGCTGCTGATCGCGTTATCCGCTTTATAAGTGAGAGTGGGTTAGGGCCAGCAATCTAAATTTTCCAGTGAACATTGACTCAACGACTTGTTCGTTTTTGAATGATAATGTTTTTTTCCCCGTAATTTTTGTTTATTTTTATAATTTTTATTTTTTATTGAATTGTTTGTTTTTGTTATATTAATTTTTGGTCTTTTTAAATTTAGATGTCCACCTCAAAATTTTAAATTCAATTCAAAAGTTGTATTCCTTAATCTGTGTTAAGAGGGGCAGATGACCTCGTAGTTCCGCCCCTTAAAACAACAATAACTAACTAACTAACTAGATGTGGGAGTTCCATAATCACTTGCGTGCAAGCGATCGCTTCGGCCAATTAATTACAATTAATTGCCTTATTCCATCGCGTCATGACGCCACCATGGTGATTCCCCTCTGGCTGGTCACCAAATCACTCCTCTCGAGCGTAGGCTCGGTGTTAACACGCTCATTTGGAGATATAGGCTTTAATTTAGGTGTAAAACCCTTCCTAAATTATCTCTCCCAGAATATATTCACCTGGGTGTACATTTCACTCCATTTCAATGCTCCACTTGGCTGTAATCAATTAAATTCCGTGGGCAATCATCCCCACTCCAGTCTCAAGCGTTGTCCATTGGGGACTCCCAGGGTCATTAATTTCGAGCTGTCTCCTCGGTCCAGACGAAAGAAGTTCCCTCGGCGCCTTGTATCTCCTCCCACTCGCTCGCTGCAATTAGTAAAACGTCAAGCTGGCCTGCTTTCACGTTTCTATACTTTGAAAACGTACATATGACTGCAATTTCTGACAATTATTCCCTTAAACAGCTATGATATTCACAATCTGGCCGTGCAATCCTGCTATATTATTATATGTCAGTATACATCTCATTGCTCTTCGGGTTCCCTGTAACTGTTCCCCATCAGAGATCAATGGTTCGACTCTAGGCAGAATCATGTGCCTGGTCTTCTCTGATAAGACCCGAGTTCGATGCCAGTCTGCCGTGACCGATTGGGCTCATTTTTCCCTCGCTTAGCTCGAAAAATTCATTTCACAAGTGAATTTTTCGCGCCTTCAGATGGCATTGACTCCTATTGTATTCACTTTAAGCGGTCAGTGCTCTCGGCAATGGGATGTCTTGTTCCCCCATTCCACTCTGTCTGCCGTCTCGTATACTCTTGTTCTGCTTTCTCAGTTGTTCATTCATCTCCTCTATTTCTGCAGCGGCCTCCCTCAACTGGTCGTAAAGTTCTTTCAGTTGACGGCTGCATTCACCCCTCGTTTCCCTTGGGTCTGCGAGCCGGTTGCCTCGCTCCGTTTCTTCCTGGGTCTGCAAGCTTTTCTCAGGACTCTCTGCTTGCATACGTAATGACTCCCCGTCCATTTGGGTGTGCATTGCTTGCTCTTCCCTCGTATCATAATCCTCTGGTGGACTATATAACTTTAAATTAGCTGCGTTTACAACAACTTCTCTACCTGTTGCTTCGTCTCTGATTCGGTATGCATTATTTTGCAAGTCCCTTATAATCAGGTAGGGTCCGTGATAGCTATGCTGAAATTTTTTATATTTCCTGCTCTCTGCATCTGAACTAGCGTTTTTTTTCATTAAGACGTACTCCCCCACGAGTAGTGGTCTATGGTAGCGTTTCCTCCTGTTTCTCCGCTGCCGTCTGTCTGCTTGTTTCTTGAGATACTCGAATGTTCTCTGGATCCTCAACTCACGTCCAGGCTGTGCATCGACGGGTGTCCGAATGACATTATTCCATGGCCTCTCTGGTCTTCTATCAAGATGTAGGCTCACTGGCACTTCTCCTGTCGCTTCATGCACGGTATTGTTGATACAGTATTCAATAATCTCTAGTACATCGATCCATTTCCAATTCTCCGTAGAGCAGTATATCTTCATGTACTTTTGCAGTTCCCTCATCACTCTCTCAGCGGAATTCGACTCAGGGTGTCGAACTGTGGACAAAATCTGTCTTATACCCAGATTTTCCAACTCCCTGCGAAATTCCACGCTGGTAAAACAGCTCCCATGATCAGATAATATGTTCTCCGGCTGCCCTAATATTGGAATGATTCTTTCCTTCAGTCTCTTAAGTACCTGTTTTGTACTGGTTTTCTGAATTGGACAGAGGACTACCACTTTAGAAAACACGTCTAGTGCAACTAGGATGTGTCTATTTCCTCGTCTAGCTCTAGGAAGCGGCCCAAAATTGTCCAATGCCAGAAGCTGACATGGCTTCTCTGGTAAGAGTGGTATAGGTTTTTGCCTCATTAAGTACGAGTTAGGCTTTACTTGTTGGCAACTATCACATGTCCTGATTGTATTCCTGACTGTATTTCTAAGTTTTGGCCAAATAAATGCTTCTTTAAGCAGGGCAACAGACTTGTCTACGCCAGGGTGACCAAAAGCTCGGTGTGCTAACCACACTAGCCTTCTCTGCAATGCTGGTGGTACAACAATCCTGGGTCGAGTGTGGTCTGAGTCGCTCCATTTATGTAACATCTGGTTAAACCATAGATACTCCGTTGATAGTGCTTCGGCTTCAACATACATCGGGGTTCCTCTGATCAGCTTTCCCTCGAAGTAATTAATCATCAACCGTATCCAGGGATCTTCACGTTGAAAAACGGCGATGTTCCTCAGATCATCTAAGGTCTTCTGGTCTCTATCTTCTATCTCGATAGCTAGAGCTTCCTCTTCATCAGCTGTCGGGTATCTGCTTAGCAAGTCATGTATAATATTGTCCTTCCCCGGGCAATATTCGATTTCCACTTGAAATTGCTGTATGTAAAGGGACCACCTCGTCAGTCTTTGACTCGACAAGTCAGTTTTCAACAGGAATGTTAGGGCTTTATGGTCTGTTCTTAATATAATTCTAAAACCATAAATTAGCTTTCTCCAATACTGTAAGGCATACAGTATCGCGAGTAATTCGATCTCCGTGACCGTATAATTCTTTTCATTAGGTTTCAACCTTCTACTTATGAATGCAATGTAATTTTTCTCCTCTGGCCTGTCCACATTTTCCTGGTATAACATCGCTCCAATGCCTATAAATGATGCGTCAGTCTGGATAATAAATTTCTGAGTGTAGTCTGGATATCCCAATTTTACATAATCTAAAAGCATCTGTTTAGATTTCACAAAGGCTTCCTCGCATTTTTCCGTCCAGCGCCACCTTCCTCCTTTCTTCAGTAAGTGTTGGAGTGGTGCTACGGTCTCGGTATACATCGGGCACTGGCTTGAAAAGAATCCAATAACGCCTAGATATTGCCTGACGTTCTTTACCTTCGTTGGTCTCGGGAAATGTTTAATAACTTCCAATTTTCCCGGATTAGGCCTAACTCCTTGTGCATCTATTACGTGGCCTAGGAATTTAACTTCTCTCTGACCAAAGTTAGATTTCTTTATATTGACCTTAAAGTTAGCCTGACTTAGGTCATACAACAGCTTGCGTAGATCTCTGACGTGTTCTTCGACTGTTTCAGATGTCAGTAGTATATCATCTACGTAGCATATGGTTGTTGATTTTACTTCTTCAGACAGGTTCCGATCTAGCGCTCGTATCAACGCTGAACCTGCTGTTTTCAGTCCAAATGGGAGACGCACGTAAGAATATGTATGCTGGTCGAATAAAAACCCAGTTAATAAGCTTGTTTTCTCCTCCAGAGCAAGATGGTGAAAACTTGCCGTCAGGTCAAGATTTGAGAAAACAGTCTTTCCTTTGAACCTCCTGAGGACCTCCTTAATGGGCGGCACTTGGTCAAATTCTGGTATGACCTTGGAATTCAAATTTCGTAGGTCCAGGCATATCCTTACACTTCCGTCCTGTTTAGGTACAACTACCAGTGGGCTGACATAAGGTGTGGCCGTCTTCACAATGACGCCTGCCTCTAGCATTTCCTGTATTGCTTCTTTGACCTTTAAATAATGTTTCTCGGCTACAGGATACGGCTTCTGTCTGAATGGTGTCCAGTCGCTGACTTGGAACGCATATTGGAAATTCTTGATCCGGCCAGGTCTCGAATCGAAGACTCCTTTGTACTCAAATAGCAGTTCCCTTAGCATTTGCTTATGCTCTGGACCAATTTTAGCTTCCTCTATCTTTTCTTCCAGGCTTTCTTCAAATTTTGGTTCGAGGTCCTTTTCAATGTCTGCGGCCAGTGTTGCCAACTCTTCCTCGATGTCTTCTGTTGTCAATACTGCATCCCCAGTCATATCTCCGTTTGTATGCCATACGTACTCTTCTGGTCTCGTTTCATTGTGCTTTAATGAGAGCTCTTAATCTTCCTTTCCCTCACTTGCGCGAAACATAACAATGTCTTGCGAGAGATCTATTATAACTTCATATTCTCTTATGAAATCCATGCCAACAATAATGTTAAAAGGCAGCTTATTCACAAGTAGGAAGCTCTGTGAGAATGTAGAGTTCCCTATCTGCAAATCTAAAAATACTTGATATCTGCATATCATAACTTTATCTGGTATCACACCTTTTATCTTCACGCTTGAAATAGGTATTTTCAATACGTGGATCTTACTTTGGATTTCATTATATAATGCCTGGGTTATCAAACATACCGTTGAACCTGTATCTATGAGACTTCTTATCTTCATGCCTGCGATGTTGACAATAATAATGGGTAGTTCCCTTCTCACATTGACCGTCCCTTCATCTAGGTCTTCAATAAGCTCCTCAGGTTTGGCAATCCAGTTAACTACATTCACTGTATTCCATCCTGCATTTATCTCTCTTTGGTCATTTAATTTTGGTGTTTTTTTTTCCATTGCTCCATTCCTTGTGGAGTTCTTCTGTCTGTCTTCATACTGCTGAAGTTCCAGACTTTTGGTACCGTCATCATTTTTATAGATGTCGGGTGACCTTCTATTCTTAATCGCTTCATCCCAATGAACTCGCGATTGTCTCTGGTCGTCTCCACGCTCTTCCATGTATCTTAAAGATGCGTGATAGCGTTCTTCCGCCTCTTCATCGAACCCGCGACTCTGTTCTTGGGATCTCCATCCTTGGTTGTTCCCATTTCGGCCGTAATTCCTTCTGTTATCAGCTTGCTGGTCTCTTGTACCGCGCTGATTCCAGGCTTTCCTTCCTCGGTTTCCACGGTTCGATCCTCCTCGATATGCTGGCCTCCAATTCTGGTTTTCCCGTCCTTCACGTTGCCAGTCTGATTTCTCCGTTTCGGTGCTCGTAGACTTACTTTTTGTCTGCACCTTAGTCGGTTCACTCGGTGTAGTCGTCATGTTGACTTGTTCCATGTTCCGACTTTGCCTTGTGTGCTGCGCTGTGGTGAGATCGAGTTGTCTCAGCACCTCCTCCATATCGATCGTAGTCTTGGCGTTTGCTGAGATTAGTAGACGTTGTACTTCATACGGTAGCTGCTTGGCTATCGCTATACACAAATCTGACTCTCTAATTCCTTCATCAAGTTCGCGGAAACGGCACAATTGACCCACAAAGAACTCTGCGTACTTCGTCGGATTATTAGTACTATAACGCCTGGAATACAAGTCCAATCTGAGGTTCTGTTGTATACTTGCGTTCCAGTACCTGCTTAAAAATGCCTGGCGAAATTCGTCTACGGTGTCGAACGTGTACCGAAAACTCCTAAACCATAAGGCACACTCGCCCTCAGTCAGTTTTTCAATCGCTCTCAACCTTCGCTCTGGCGGTACCTTCGCGTCTTTCAAGTACTCAGAAACTTCTTTAATCCAGTACTTGGGTGTCATGTTAGAATTACTCCCAGAATATTTCTTCGGTTTCTCATCACTAGCCCTCACAACAGTGACTATTTGATTTTGAACAGCACTTTCATGCGGTGTTGACATGGCAATTGGCATACCAGGTGTGGTATACGGGCTGTCACTTGGCATGGCTGCATTCTTTGGAGTGGGCTGTATCTCTATCTCTGCCCATTTATTTCTCCTATTTTCGTCTATACTTCCTTCGCTAGACCTAGGATTCCGCAACATGGATTCCTCCTGTGCGATCATTCTAGTTTCTATTTGGCTGTGCCTATTTTCTGCCCTTTCCAAACGAGCTAATACCTCTCGTTCTATTTTCTCTAGGCGATCTCGGTTTTTCTCTGCCATAGAAAATACCTTTTCCTTGTCATCCTTAAGGTTTTCCTTCAGGTGGGTAATTTCCCCCGCTAGACTTTCTCTTACCTCGGCAAGAGTCTTATCGCTGGCTTCAGCCTTCAAGCCTTCTCGAAGTTCTAATTCTTCTCGTAAGCCTGTAACTTCTTTTTGTATGTGACCCTGCATATGCGAGATTTCAGTCCTTATTTTCGTGATTTCTTCCTGGTCCTCATCCTGCCTTTTATGAATAACTGCTAGGTCGCTCTGAGTTTGTTCTAACTCTTTCTGCACCTTCCCGACCTGCCTTTTCATATTTGACATTATTTCCTTATTCTCTTGATCAGAAGTTTTTATTTCATGGATTTCCTTGCATTGGTCAAGGATATTCTGATCCTGCTTTCTTAAGGCTTCGTCTACCGCCTTTGCGTAGCCTGCCATTCGCGTATTCCATTTTACGTTGCTGTCTTCGAGCCTTTGATCCACGGTCTGAGTGAACGTATTAAATTGCTCTAGCTGACGCTTAGTATTTGCTCCATTCTGACTCTGAATGTCTTTAAGCTCCATGGACATACTGCTTAAGCTATCATTAATCTGACGCTGTGACTCTCTGCACGCTTGCAGATTATTCTCTAGTTTTAGCTCTATAGACTCAAAGCGTTTATCGTTATCAGCTTGCATCTCTGAGACCACGCTAACAATATTCTTAGTTACTTCTTGCTTAATGGACTCTAACGTCATCCATTTTTTATTAACCTCTATTAGGTTTGACTCTAATTGAATATTTACTGTAGCCAACATCTGGCTTACCTCAGTTTGATTGGCATCCAATCTACCCGCTATTTCATCTTTAAATGCTTTAGCTTCTTCCTTACTCTTAGCATTAGTATCATCAAAATGTTCTCTTAACTCAGCGATACACCTGAGTACCTCCTCAGTTCCAGCCATCCTGTATTTCTTAATTTGAGATTCAGGTAGGCCGCAGCTGAACATGCTGGCGCGTTCTATTGGAAAGAAAAGGATTCCGATCTCGCGACAACAACAACAACATATTACAAAGTGCCGAAACCACCTATGGAATGGGTATCGACCCACGTACCCGTCTGACAACAGTGTCTAATGTCTGAGTATCATCTAGAAAGACTCACAATCGCTCAAACAGAGTTTGAGGAAAAATACTATTATTATGGTTTTCCCCATGAAAACCATGCTATTATTATGGGGTTTTCTGAATCCCATAAGCCTTCCACGTCTCTGGGCGCCATGATAATGAATAAGGAGTATGCGTAATGTGGTTATCCATGGCCAGTTTGCGCAATGCCAAGATCGCTCATATTGCACTGATGCAGGCGGTTCCATAATTAATTAATACCGCCCCACGTTGGGCGCCATGATAATGAAAAGAGTATGTGTAAAGTGGTTATCCGTGGCCAGTTTGCGCAATGCCAAGATCGCTCATATTGCACTGATGCAGGCGGTTCCATAATGAATTAATACCGTCCCACGTTGCTTGGGCCATGATAAACAAAAAGGTAGTGGTCCGGGGTTTGACACGTTACATTTACATTTAAGCATGTCTTATGGAGGATTATCAACATTTATTTTGACGTGAAGGCTTATTAACAAATGGGACGCGGCCTTTTCCTAATATATCCTAATTTCTCTGCTGTACTTGCTTCTACCATTAATATCTTGGCCGACTTTCAGTAGTACCTGTGACTCAATCCTAGTACAGAGACATCTCCTCCATGTACCCAATTGTCATCATGTGGAACATGTGTTCGTATCCCAGCTAACTCACGGTCTTCCGAGGTATGGGGCTGTTCCTGCCCACCATACGACCACATGCTCAGGATTTGAGTCTACCAGGTAACTACTCTACATGAAAGAAACAACATATTCCTAAAATAAAACATTTACTGATATAAAATCATGGCTATACAACAAATACAAACAAAGGATAATTTACATTTAATTCCCACAATTAAAATCAGGGTTATTTTGTGAGTCTCTTCTTAATATTAGGGCTACACTGCACTCAAATCCAGGGCCGTGGAGAGCGGCGACGGGCCCTGGGGATGGAATCTCCCGGGCCCCCCTTTATAATCAAATTTTGTAAATTTAAATTATAATCCTCGTAAATTTGCACTTATTTGCACAAAATGTTCATCATGAAATCAATTACAAGAACATAAAAAACCAGCAAGCAAGAATAATAATCATCATCATCTTCGTTTTCCGTCTTCAGTTTCCCGGGTGCGGTAGACAAGCGCTCGCCTCTGCTTTCTGTCATTGTACAACTTCCGTTCTACAACTTCTTCCCATTTCAGCCCTTTTTTCTCCACTTCTGATTTCACGGTCTCAATCCATCGTTTTGTGGGTCTTCCCCTCGGTCACTCCCCTTTTAGTTCTCTATTGAAATAGTAATAATAATAATATCGTATGGCCTCGGGTGCCTGGTGCAAGCTTTGCTATTTGACACCCCGAGGGTAGCTTGCATGTCGAATTTCGTAGTTCCTTGACTATGAAAGTCAAGGAGGTTAGATGTTAGATATCTAATCTCCTTGAACAAAATAGCGCTTTCTAGTAGAGAAATGAGGAACTTTGTGCTGGCGGAAACTCCCGAGATTAATTTTGCCATTACGAACTCGGCCTACTGAATTCAAATGGGTTCTTTGACATGCCAACATCGTATGACATGCGTATCGTATTTTTGCCGCCTTTCAAAAATCACTTACCACGGTCAGGGGCGAACCTGCAATCTTGGGGTTAGTAGACCGACACCCTATCCACTCACCCACCGTGGCAAGCTAGTAATAATAATAATAGTATATCATGCTGATGGTATGAAAAAGAACTTACCACTTCAAATAGTAGTGTGTAGCCAAAATGTGTAGGTTATTTGGTTAGAAACGCTCTCAAGTTCCAACGTTCGCGGCTGGGTGTTAGTTACAGTGGCGTCTGATAGCCAAAATTGGAGCTACAGTACTTGAAATTGAACTTGTTAGATAGCCTGCGGGCGTTCAATTGAAATGTCCTGATATGACCATTGGCTGCAATAAATAAATTGATATCAATAATTTTAGAACTTCTGTGATACTCATAAACGCCATATGCTCGTTTGTCGTACCCAAATTTGAAAAGAAAATGCATTCGCCGGACCGTAATTTCATCGGTTTTACAGTATTTAAAGGCCCAGGCAACTTATTTTCGAGTTTTAGTTTCCTAACTCACTGATTCCATTATTAAATATTAATCAACGTTCTGAAAACCCTACCGCGTTATTTTATTTTGTTCAGGTGGTATAAGCGGAAAACGGCGACAATGCTTGAGCGTGTGACGTCACTGGAGCCGAGCCGCCTTCCGCGCGCCAACAGTAGGCATAGCAGAATCAGAGAGTGCAGCTGTTGTTTTGGCGTATTTAAGTATTGTAAATGATACCTAAGTGAAAACATGGTTTACTGCGTTGTGTATGGTTGCGAGCACGCAACCGCTTCGAAAACATAGATGGAAAAAGATGTAGGTTTTCACAGATTCCCCAGTCGAGAGAAATCTCCAGAGAGATACCGATCTTGGCTATCTAGAATAAGTCGCGCTGATTTCTCACCAACCGGAAATAGTCGCGTATGCTCTGCTCATTTCAGAGAGCAGGACTATGAAATATCGAGCAGATACAAAGCAGAACTCCTGAAGCAAAAAAGGAAACTTGTGTTAAGAAAAAGTGCTGTGCCCGTGCTAAATTTGAAAGGAATGAAACTTATTCCGGTGACAAGGCCTACATCTACATAATAGGAAGAAAATTTTAACTAAAGCGATTGAATGTACCTCTGCAAGTGTTTCAAGTGTTGCCCCGAGTGTTTGCAAAGAAAAGGAGAGTGCAGTGAAAATGAGAGTGTTATCCATGATGAATCCAGCATGTCTGAAAATCCCAATACAGTTGGAGTTCAGTTCGAATTAGGATGAGAAACATTTAGAAACGCAAAGTGTTACGATAGTGACAGTGATCCTGGTGTTCGTGATGCAATATTATATGAAGCAGATGAAGAGGGTGATACTATCTCGGGTGATGATGATGATGACGATGACAGGGAACGAGATGAAACAGTACATCTGGAGGTGGTGAGTAGAAAAAATAAAGCATGGCATTTCAGTGAGACTACGTTGCTGTTCGTAATGTGACATAACCTGCTACTTCTCTTTGCTAGGTGCCTTACCTGCGGCAAGAAAGTAATTCAAACTATTCCTTCTACTAAAGGACCTGCTGTGAGTGTCCAAATAATGACCTGTCTAGCAGGCCATACTGTCGCATGGAGATCTCATAAGAATGTTAACAAATTCTCCATGTTATCAGTCACCTTGGCTACTGGTATGCACATAACGGGAGTGGGTTTTGCGTTACTGAAATCGTCAGACTGTATTGATTTATGTTTCATGAGCAGTAGTGTGTTTTGATCGGTTCTACAGCCTCCACCTCCACACCCTCCACACAAGATGGCGGCAGCCCGATAACTCCCGAACCCGTGGTCTGATTTTGACGAATGAGGTGTCATTGAACTCGGGCTGACACTCCCTTTCCAATGGACAACATATTCAACCCCAAAAATAAAACCTACCCTACTAGGGGGTGAAATTGTATTTTTTTAGAGAATCTCTCTTTCCAATTGCAACATGTGAGAGTTTGAATGCTAATATGTAATGAAAAGTTGTTCTACACAAGAGACATGTGTGCGGTGGAAAGCCACTATGAATTAGCATGTCCACTCATGGCTTTTGAAGAGGGTGGGGGAGCGGTTCCCTGTGGACGGGTCCTTGTTGACAGGTCCCTGTGGACGGGTCATTGTTGCCGGGTCATTGTGGACGAGTCCTTGTGGACAAGTCCTTGTGGACAGGTCCTTGTGGACAAGTCCTTGTGGACAGGTCCTTGTGGACGAGTCCTTGTGGATGAGTCCTTGTTGATGAGCCCCTTTGGACTGATCCCTTTGGACCGGTTCCTACGGACTGGCTCATGAACTTATTTAAATTATGTCAAAGGGCCTAACTACATTTCGCGTGTGTTGAACTGACGTTGTTCCCCAGTCTCTACTACTATAATGGGATAACGATATGAAAGGAAAGTGGCGAAATACATGTGAACACGTGCGAGATGTCATTATTAGCATTCTCCTTGTGAAACAAGTCACATCCTGTTTTGGTTCATACGTGAGAAAATGCAAGTTCATGTGTAATATGACCTAAAACACAGGTGTTCACCTGTGCACGTGCACGATAAGAGCTAACAAGTCACAACCTGTTTTGACAGTGGTGAGAGGTGAAGGGGGGAGAGTCAGTGAAAGAGAGAACACAGGTGAAGAGAGAAAGAAATATGTATTGCTCATCTTATGAATCAATAAGGTTAGGGACCTGTATGAGAGGTCGTTGGACTTGAGGTGACATTCTGTTTTTGAATATATTATTTATTTATGTCAAAAGGGCCTAACTACACTTTTGTTGATATCTCGCTAACTAATAATCAGAGAGGGTCAAGTGAGGTGTCATGGGACTCAGGATGGTCAACCCTTTTCCATGACCAATGAATTTACCCAAAAGATCTAAGGTCATTAGCTTTTTAATATCTCATGAATCAATAAGGCTAGGGACCTGTATGAGAGGTCGTTGGACTTGAGGTGACATTCTGTTTTTGAATATATTATTTATTTATGTCAAAAGGACCTAACTGCACTTTTATTAATATCTCGCTAACTAATAATCAGAGAGGGTCAAGTGAAGTGTCATAGGACTCAGGATGGTCAACCCTTTTCCATGATCAACGAATTTACCCAAAAGATTCAAAACAGCAAGGTCATTGACCTATGATTTTATAAGCTAATAATCAGAGAGGCTCAAGTGAAGTGTCATGGGACTCAGGATGGTCAACCCTTTCCCATGACCAACGAATTTACCCAAAAGATTCAAAAAACAGCAAGGTCATTGACCTAATATTTTATAAACTAATAATCGAATATCAACATGTGAGGTGTTATAGGACTTAGAATGGTCAACCCTTTCCCATGGCCAATGAATTTACCCAAAATACCCAATACATCAAGGTCATCGACCTGAGATTTTATAAACTAATAATCGGATACGAACATGTGAGATGTTTACCATGTATGTGATGAAACATAGCTAGGTAGAGAAAGAATTAGTGTAGGCTACATGTATAGTGATTGACAAGTCTTTTACCATTGAAACTTGTTTTTCAGATCAAACTGCAGTATAGAGAGAGTATAGGTTGTAGGTATGGGTTAATAAATGACGAACGGTGTACACACAAACTCTGATTTATCGATTCAAGAATTAAGAGTAGACTATCTTTAATTGATTGGTTAAAGAGGATAGCTAAAACACAAAAATGCTCAGTGGTTACCGGGACAAGATGGTCGCTACACACACAACAAGCTTTAAATACTTGAGGCTAATAATCTATACACACACACTCGCTTGTTCTAAACTAAACTGTGTTGCTGTCAGTGCTCAGACAGTAGGCTGATGACAAAAAATGCATTGCTATCAGAAATATAATCATTTCCGGTTGTATAATGTTACCAGCTATCAATTTTATGTTGCAGTGTTAAGCACTTTTAGCTCTTGTACTGGTGGTCTTAACTCGATTTCCAGGTCTCATGCCTAGAACGAGTCAAACTAAGAAACAAGGGCATGGTGGTGTAGTGGTTAAGCTGTTAGCCTTTTCACTAGGGTTCTATTTCAGGTTAATATGCATGTCATAAACATATTAAACAAAACAAAACAGAGATAACGTTCAAAACTGATTACATTTGTGTCTTTCCAAATTATTACTTGGATTACAAATACAAAGGTGAACTGGGTTTGATATACAGTTAATGCTGTCTATCACACACTAGACTGTAAGAAAGCCAAAAGAGCAAAAGGCGTAGGTAGAGCAGTGGTAAAATTGTTATATGTAGAGAACTACCTAGCGGTTTTATGAACTGGCAAAGCTATATCGCATAAACAGTGCAGGATACAATCCAGCAATCAAATTTGTATCTTGTGGAACAGAGAAAATGCACTTTTACCTTGATGAATAGCAAATGAGTGCAAATGAATGACCTATGCATTAGCCTACCATAGGGTTATAACCACGAGGTGGAGGTGTGATTCTATATTTTATTGTTTAGAGACATGGCTTTTTTGCAACCAGTAGATTTAGTATTTTGTAAATATTCATTTTTGTAATTGTAAATTAGTGGAAACATATTTTTTTTGTAATAGTAAATGTTAAATGTAAACCTAAAAGTTACTTGGAATATGTGTGCATGTCAAGGATAAATAGCGTGATTGTATTTGTTTTTCAAAGACAGGTATGATTGTGTGAATGTATGACTATAGATAGAATGATAGAGAGAGAGAGAAAGTGTGTGTGTGTGTGTGTGTGTGTATGTATAGCATTGATTGTTCAACCAAAGCAAACACGGCAAGGTGGGATGGTGGGGTAATTAATGTATATAGCAAATGGTAAATAGTATACTGTAGTTTTTTTTAACACTTGTGTTTTTTTAAATGCAGCGGTAGATAGGTGTTATTTTGTAAAACAGTCTTACCTACAGTAGTAGTATTAGTAGTAGTAGTAGTAGTAGTAGTAGGCCTATACGTTTTTGGAAAACAAACAGAAAGAGAATTGCCATGGCCAAGCACTTCCATTAAAATAATTTCAAGAAAATTTTAATCAGCAAATGTGTGTTTTACAAAACTAAACTTTCAGCATGGACTAAATCATAAACGTGTCGTCTGTGATATGAAAAAATAGGAAATCCATGTTTCCATATCAACACAATTTAAAAAACTTAAAACTGACATTTAAAAAATGTAAATGGGAAATTGACAAATGTGTAAACAACAAAATGGAAAATTCTTGTTTCCGTATCATGAAATCCAAAAACTTTAAACTGACATTTTCAAATCGTGTACATGGAAAATTGACAAATGGCAATGTGTGAAATGTGAAAATGAAAAAAAAAAATGAACAAATGGCTATCATTATTTTAAAAAAATTAAAAACCGTCGTGTTCTATCGTTAAAGTGTGAATCAAACCACATCTACTTATTTGAATCACCCGAGACTTAGTAGACCTGTTATAGTTCTAATATACTTTTAAAATTTTATGATAAAGCTCGAATTGAACTCAAGAGCTTTAGAGTGCCAGCTAACTATTATAACAGTTACGTCACAAAGACAACTTTACACTACTCTTAATGAACAATAATAAGAAAAAGAATAATAAATATTGAAATTTTTTAATGAATGAACATGATGACACTGTTTCTGTTGCACTGTCTGCTAGCTACTAGCCAGCAGCTGGGGTCTTAGAAAACGATACAGTTGACATTTTGCAATGAAATGTGACATGTTTCAAAGTATAGTATTATGGGTTGCTGTTGAGTAAAAACTAATCCTGTACAAGGAAGCAACGGTTCGAACCCCTTACCTAACATTACTATTGCCTGAACATGGCTTGACGACACTGTATTATTATGATACTCGGTACACAAACCATAGATAGAGTGTATTGTTTAAGATCACTTTCTTTCTGAACATAGGTGGAGATTGTTGATGGTTAACAATGGCATTAATATAGTAGGACGTGGGTATAGCAATTAAGAAAAAACAGACAATACCCATACAATATTTTTATTTATTTAATATAAGTACTTGTACAATAGTTACATTCAAAATACATTTCTTTTTTCTCTATTACTATTTAGTCCTTTTTGATTCTCTTGCATATGAAGGGTAGATAACCTTGTAGTTCAGCCCCTTAAAACAACAACAACACAACCTTTTGCATAGTTTGTGATGTTGATGACTCTTGAGATGTGGAAGATGTATTAAACATAACTTTTACAGCAGGGGTTAAATGTTGCTCAATAAACACTGCACTATTTTGAGTAGCAACATTTTTTCTTGTACTAGCTTTTTAGCATTGTCATGATTAATTGTTGACACCAACAGTGTTTCATTTGGTGCACCACATTGATGATCACTCACACTTAAATCTTACCATTTCTACTTTTTAGATTGCCTCGACATTTTTTTTGACCTGTCTTTTGAGCATTGAAAAAATATTATCCCTTTTACGTTTTGACGATTATAGTTATAAGAGTAGCCTTTATAGAGTACACGTTGCTTACCTTTGTTAGTTTTAGTAAGTTCCATATTAGCAACTAACCTGTTAGTATGATTTGCTCACTACAAAGGTAATAACTGTTCTGATAATAAAATCATTTAGCTTTGGCTTTTATATTTAATATGTGCAGTTTGAAGTGATAGCAAAAGTGAGAGCAAAGTGGTAGCATAGTGGTAGAAAATATAACATGTATTGTTAAGAAATAGTTTAAGCGGTTTGCTTATCGACAAGCGCCGCTTGGATTACTTTTTAATCACCCCTCGTGGGTTAGCCGCCATCTTTAAAAAGGTCGTGGGAACATAGGTGTTTACCAGCAGTCTTCGGCAAAAAGTCCAACAATACCTCATACAATGCCCTAGTCTTATTGGTTCGCGAGATATTAACAAAAGTGCACTTAGGCCCTTTGTCAAAAATTCAAAAATAGATTCAGTGTTGTGCAATCAATAATAGTTACCTCTTTAACTATATACTTGTTTTTGTTGACCATGAAGCCTTGAGTATCCATCATCAGTGTATGAGACATGTTTACGCTTGCATAAATCAAAACCAACTGACTACTCACTACTTGGGTTTAGAAATTACATTTACTCAAATCACATTCTAGTAAAAAATCATGCCTACTATAAACTACACCCACTTTTGCACTCACTTTTACATTCACTTTTGCACTCACTTTTGCACCCACTTTTGCACTCACTTTTACACTCACTTTTGCACCCACATTTGCACTCACTTTAAACTATTATTTCTATTATCGAGCGAAATTTATTGGAGATTATTTCATGCTTGAAAATTGATATGAAAGTATCAACGAATAGTTATGGTAAGCCATATGCATACTATAAAGGTTATACGTATATTGCAAAACGAACCAATAAAATGGAACTGTTATTTGACATTGTTCAAAACATCGTTTCAAACAGTGTCAAAGTGAACTAAAAAGTAAAAATAGTTAGGTCTTAAGTGTGAGTGATCATCAATGTAGTGTGGCAGATAAGACATCGTTGCTGTTTAAAAAAATACTTCAAATGTTAAAACACTAGTCCGAAAAAAGGTATGGTAAACCGCGTGTTGTGCAATCAATGATAGCCACCTCTTTAAATATATACTGTACTTGTTTTCGTTGACCTTAAAGCCTTGAGTATCCATCACCAGTGTATGTGACATGTTTACGCTTGCATAGATCAAAACCAACTGACTATTCACTACTTGGGTTTAGAAATTACATTTACTCAAATCACATTCTAGTAAAATTCATGCCTACTATAAGCGACACCCACTTTTGCACCCACTCTTGCACTCCCTTTTACACCTACTTTTGCACCCACTCTTGCACCCACTCTTGCACCCACTCTTGCACCCACTCTTACACCCACCCTTGCACCCACTCTTGCACCCACTCTTGCACCTACTCTTGCACCCACTCTTGCACCCACTCTTGCAACCACTCTTGCACCCACTCTTACACCCAATCTTGCACCCACTCTTGCACCCACTTTTCCTCTCACTTTAAACTATTATTTATATTATCGAGTGAACTTTGCTAGAGATTAGTTCATGCTTGACAATTGACGTGGAAGTATCAACAAATAGCAATGGTATGCCATACGCATTCTATAAAGGATATACATATATTGTGAAACGAACCAATAAAAATGGAACTGTTATTTGGCGTTGTTCAAAACATCGTTCAAAACAGTGTCGAGGTGAGCTGAAAAGTAAAAATAGTGATGTCTTAAGTGTGAGTGATCATCAATGTAGTGTACCAGATAAAACATCGTTGCTGTTTAAAAAAACTCTTCAAAATGCTAAAACACTTGTCCCAGAAAAAGATATTGCAGCTCAAGATAGTGCATTGTTTGTTAAGAAGCATGTATCATCTCCTCAGAAAGTCGTGTTAGGACAGTTGTCAATGTCTGAAAAACTCCCAACATTATCAAAGACAACACAGACTGTGCAAAATGTGGTATTGCAAAAGGATCAAAAAGGACTATATAGTAATAGTGATGAGGATTATAATGATCATGATGATGATGATGATGATGATGATAATGATAATGGTTATGATGATGATGATGTTGATGATGAAGATAATAATGATAATGGTAATGCTTTGTTTACACCTAAAAAATCATTTGTTAAATTTGTCTACTGGAACAATCCAAGTAAGCTAATCCGGCGGCTTCAGCAACTGCATGTCTATAAACAGGCTGGTTATACTGAATATGAGGAAGAACTATTGGATATAGAAAATGAGCTTCGTCGTGCTAAAATTATTATGTAATGGATCCACATAACCGCTTAAACTATTTCTTAACAATACATGTTATATTTTCTACCACTATGCTACCACTTTGCTCTCACTTTTGCTATCACTTCAAACTGCACATATTAAATATAAAAGCCAAAGCTAAATGATTTTATTATCAGAACAGTTATAACCTTTGTAGTGAGCAAATCATACTAACAGGTTAGTTGCTAATATGGAACTAACTAAAACTAACAAAGGTAAACAACGTGTACTCTATAAAGGCTACTCTTATAACTATAATCGTCAAAATGTAAAAGGGATAATATTTTGTCAATGCTCAAAAGACAGGTCAAAAAAATGTCGAGGCAATCTAAAAAGTAGAAATGGTAAGATTTAAGTGTGAGTGATCATCAATGTGGTGCACCAAATGAAACACTGTTGGTGTCAACAATTAATCATGACAATGCGAAAAAGCTAGTACAAGAAAAAAATGTTGCTACTCAAAATAGTGCAGTGTTTATTGAGCAACATTTAACCCCTGCTGTAAAAGTTATGTTTAATACATCTTCCACATCTCAAGAGTCATCAACATCACAAACTATGCAAAAGGTTGTGTTGTTGTTGTTTTAAGGGGCTGAACTACAAGGTTATCTACTCTTCATATGCAAGAGAATCAAAAAGGACTAAATAGTAATAGAGAAAAAAGAAATGTATTTTGAATGTAACTATTGTACAAGTACTTATATTAAATAAATAAAAATATTGTATGGGTATTGTCTGTTTTTTCTTAATTGCTATACCCACGTCCTACTATATTAATGCCATTGTTAACCATCAACAATCTCCACCTATGTTCAGAAAGAAAGTGATCTTAAACAATACACTCTATCTATGGTTTGTGTACCGAGTATCATAATAATACAGTGTCGTCAAGCCATGTTCAGGCAATAGTAATGTTAGGTAAAGGGTTCGAACCCTTGCTTCCTTGTACAGGATTAGTTTTTACTCAACAGCAACCCATAATACTATACTTTGAAACATGTCACATTTCATTGCAAAATGTCAACTGTATCGTTTTCTAAGACCCCAGCTGCTGGCTAGTAGCTAGCAGACAGTGCAACAGAAACAGTGTCATCATGTTCATTCTTTAAAAAATTTCAATATTTATTATTCTTTTTCTTATTATTGTTCATTAAGAGTAGTGTGAAGTTGTCTTTGTGACGTAACTGTTATAATAGTTAGCTGGCACTCTAATGCTCTTGAGTTCAATTCGAGCTTTATCATAAAATTTTAAAAGTATATTAGAACTATAACAGGTCTACTAAGTCTCGGGTGATTCAAATAAGTAGATGTGGTTTGATTCACACTTTAACGATAGAACACGACGGTTTTTAATTTTTTAAAATAATGATAGCCATTTGTTCATTTTTTTTTCATTTTCACATTTCACACATTGCCATTTGCCAATTTTCCATGTACACGATTTGAAAATGTCAGTTTAAAGTTTTTGGATTTCATGATACGGAAACAAGAATTTTCCATTTTGTTGTTTACACATTTGTCAATTTCCCATTTACATTTTTTAAATGTCAGTTTTAAGTTTTTTAAATTGTGTTGATATGGAAACATGGATTTCCTATTTTTTCATATCACAGACGACACGTTTATGATTTAGTCCATGCTGAAAGTTTAGTTTTGTAAAACACACATTTGCTGATTAAAATTTTCTTGAAATTATTTTAATGGAAGTGCTTGGCCATGGCAATTCTCTTTCTGTTTGTTTTCCAAAAACGTATAGGCCTACTACTACTACTACTACTACTACTAATACTACTACTGTAGGTAAGACTGTTTTACAAAATAACACCTATCTACCGCTGCATTTAAAAAAACACAAGTGTTAAAAAAAACTACAGTATACTATTTACCATTTGCTATATACATTAATTACCCCACCATCCCACCTTGCCGTGTTTGCTTTGGTTGAACAATCAATGCTATACATACACACACACACACACACACACACTTTCTCTCTCTCTCTATCATTCTATCTATAGTCATACATTCACACAATCATACCTGTCTTTGAAAAACAAATACAATCACGCTATTTATCCTTGACATGCACACATATTCCAAGTAACTTTAAGGTTTACATTTAACATTTACTATTACAAAAAAATATGTTTCCACTAATTTACAATTACAAAAATGAATATTTACAAAATACTAAATCTACTGGTTACAAAAAAGCCATGTCTCTAAACAATAAAATATAGAATCACACCTCCACCTCGTGGTTATAACCCTATGGTAGGCTAATGCATAGGTCATTCATTTGCACTCATTTGCTATTCATCAAGGTAAAAGTGCATTTTCTCTGTTCCACAAGATACAAATTTGATTGCTGGATTGTATCCTGCACTGTTTATGCGATATAGCTTTGCCAGTTCATAAAACCGCTAGGTAGTTCTCTACATATAACAATTTTACCACTGCTCTACCTACGCCTTTTGCTCTTTTGGCTTTCTTACAGTCTAGTGTGTGATAGACAGCATTAACTGTATATCAAACCCAGTTCACCTTTGTATTTGTAATCCAAGTAATAATTTGGAAAGACACAAATGTAATCAGTTTTGAACGTTATCTCTGTTTTGTTTTGTTTAATATGTTTATGACATGCATATTAACCTGAAATAGAACCCTAGTGAAAAGGCTAACAGCTTAACCACTACACCACCATGCCCTTGTTTCTTAGTTTGACTCGTTCTAGGCATGAGACCTGGAAATCGAGTTAAGACCACCAGTACAAGAACTAAAAGTGCTTAACACTGCAACATAAAATTGATAGCTGGTAACATTATACAACCGGAAATGATTATATTTCTGATAGCAATGCATTTTTTGTCATCAGCCTACTGTCTGAGCACTGACAGCAACACAGTTTAGTTTAGAACAAGCGAGTGTGTGTGTATAGATTATTAGCCTCAAGTATTTAAAGCTTGTTGTGTGTGTAGCGACCATCTTGTCCCGGTAACCACTGAGCATTTTTGTGTTTTAGCTATCCTCTTTAACCAATCAATTAAAGATAGTCTACTCTTAATTCTTGAATCGATAAATCAGAGTTTGTGTGTACACCGTTCGTCATTTATTAACCCATACCTACAACCTATACTCTCTCTATACTGCAGTTTGATCTGAAAAACAAGTTTCAATGGTAAAAGACTTGTCAATCACTATACATGTAGCCTACACTAATTCTTTCTCTACCTAGCTATGTTTCATCACATACATGGTAAACATCTCACATGTTCGTATCCGATTATTAGTTTATAAAATCTCAGGTCGATGACCTTGATGTATTGGGTATTTTGGGTAAATTCATTGGCCATGGGAAAGGGTTGACCATTCTAAGTCCTATAACACCTCACATGTTGATATTCGATTATTAGTTTATAAAATATTAGGTCAATGACCTTGCTGTTTTTTGAATCTTTTGGGTAAATTCGTTGGTCATGGGAAAGGGTTGACCATCCTGAGTCCCATGACACTTCACTTGAGCCTCTCTGATTATTAGCTTATAAAATCATAGGTCAATGACCTTGCTGTTTTGAATCTTTTGGGTAAATTCGTTGATCATGGAAAAGGGTTGACCATCCTGAGTCCTATGACACTTCACTTGACCCTCTCTGATTATTAGTTAGCGAGATATTAATAAAAGTGCAGTTAGGTCCTTTTGACATAAATAAATAATATATTCAAAAACAGAATGTCACCTCAAGTCCAACGACCTCTCATACAGGTCCCTAGCCTTATTGATTCATGAGATATTAAAAAGCTAATGACCTTAGATCTTTTGGGTAAATTCATTGGTCATGGAAAAGGGTTGACCATCCTGAGTCCCATGACACCTCACTTGACCCTCTCTGATTATTAGTTAGCGAGATATCAACAAAAGTGTAGTTAGGCCCTTTTGACATAAATAAATAATATATTCAAAAACAGAATGTCACCTCAAGTCCAACGACCTCTCATACAGGTCCCTAACCTTATTGATTCATAAGATGAGCAATACATATTTCTTTCTCTCTTCACCTGTGTTCTCTCTTTCACTGACTCTCCCCCCTTCACCTCTCACCACTGTCAAAACAGGTTGTGACTTGTTAGCTCTTATCGTGCACGTGCACAGGTGAACACCTGTGTTTTAGGTCATATTACACATGAACTTGCATTTTCTCACGTATGAACCAAAACAGGATGTGACTTGTTTCACAAGGAGAATGCTAATAATGACATCTCGCACGTGTTCACATGTATTTCGCCACTTTCCTTTCATATCGTTATCCCATTATAGTAGTAGAGACTGGGGAACAACGTCAGTTCAACACACGCGAAATGTAGTTAGGCCCTTTGACATAATTTAAATAAGTTCATGAGCCAGTCCGTAGGAACCGGTCCAAAGGGATCAGTCCAAAGGGGCTCATCAACAAGGACTCATCCACAAGGACTCGTCCACAAGGACCTGTCCACAAGGACTTGTCCACAAGGACTTGTCCACAAGGACTCGTCCACAATGACCCGGCAACAATGACCCGTCCACAGGGACCTGTCAACAAGGACCCGTCCACAGGGAACCGCTCCCCCACCCTCTTCAAAAGCCATGAGTGGACATGCTAATTCATAGTGGCTTTCCACCGCACACATGTCTCTTGTGTAGAACAACTTTTCATTCCATATTAGCATTCAAACTCTCACATGTTGCAATTGGAAAGAGAGATTCTCTAAAAAAATACAATTTCACCCCCTAGTAGGGTAGGTTTTATTTTTGGGGTTGAATATGTTGTCCATTGGAAAGGGAGTGTCAGCCCGAGTTCAATGACACCTCATTCGTCAAAATCCGACCACGGGTTCGGGAGTTATCGGGCTGCCGCCATCTTGTGTGGAGGGTGTGGAGGTGGAGGCTGTAGAACCGATCAAAACATACTACTATGAGCCACACAACATTTTACAAAATTGTGAAACGAATCGTTACCCCAGCTATTAGGCATACATGGGCTCTGTATCGTGGTAACACCGTCAAGAATCTCATGTCATCCGGTAGGAGGGTGTGGATTGCAAGTGATGGTCAATTTGACAGTCCAGGGTTTTGTGCAAAATACTGTATGTAACATATTCTGTGATGGACATCAGCTCAGAGGAAATTATTGATCTTGTTGTTCTACAACGAGGCCAAGTTTTCGGCGAGTTGTAAAAGCCCGCGTGTGATAAAGTGCTATCAAAACTATCATCAGAAGGACTAAATATAGAACTGTTCTTATCTGACCGGCATCAGGGCGTTTGAAAGCTTTTACGAACCAAGTACCCCGGAATCATTCATGAGTTTGATGTGTGACACCTTGCCAAAAGCTTAGGTAAAAATCTGAAAGCAGTAGCGACCAAGGCACCCGCAATATTAGAACGGAAACACCGCATTATTAATCATCTTTGGTGGTCAGCTATGACATGTGAGAACAATGAGGAGCTACTTGTTGAGAATTTTTTGTCCGTTCTGAATCATATTTGTGACACACATTCACTTTCACCAACGTGAGCACGAAAAAGTCATCGAAAATCCAACGCAAAATACAAAATGGCTCAATAGAAATTCTCTGGTATCATAGCCAGCGTTCTCAAAGACAAGCGCTTTATAAAAGACTTGCAAAGCATTACTGTCACACTGGGTCCCTTGAATCTTACCATAAGGTCCGACTGAAATACATGCCTAAAAGATCCAGTTTCTCATTTCACGGAATGGTAAATCGATCTATGTTAGCAATTATGGATCACAATAACAATGTAAAACGTGATCAAACGGGTGAAACACTTAGATACTCAAAATCATCAAAAAAGTGGATTAACAGTAAGGTCTATAAGGAGAAAGAATACGGATGGAGGACATATATTCTTCTCGAAGTAATTGGAATGGCAAATGGACAAAAGCACATCACTCCCTTAGAAGAAGATCCATACTATGAGCCGGAACTACCAAGAAACATTGCTTCTGACCCCAGGTCCTTGGATGGAGTGTTCTCGCATTTCACCCGCTTTCATCAGCTATAAACTGTATCTAATACTCCCACTTGTTAAAATAACTGTGTGTAAAATATATAATTTAATAAAATTATATAATTTATACTTTCAAGTATACAATTGTTAAAGGACTGTTTCATCACATCTTCAGAAAAGACTGCCATAAAATATTCTAAATATAGTTTAAAATTTATTAATCAAAGTATTCTGGTTCTTGCCCCTCAGCAGCCTGGAATCCTACGTATGTACTCTTTCATCGGGATATTGTCGTATTGCCTTCACGACACAAGACGGCATAACTTTCCTCTTCTTTCTTCCTAAAGGAGTCCATGAGTTGACCCAGTACACAAACTGGCGATAGGCCACAGACCGCCAGGTAGCGTTAGTTTTCATAGCCAGTCTGTCCCTCACGTAGGGAATATTAGTTTTGTCCATATGAAGACAACGTGCAGTATTTAACACATTGTAATTTAATACAACATTAGAAAAGTCCTTGTGGCAAACAATACACGTCACACTTCCACGCATTTCATTCATTGTTTCACTGTTTGTACAACAGAAACATTCAGCAGCAGTGGGCATCGCCTCACACTGTTCACACTTACACCAGTCGGTGTTCCCCAGTCTTTCCGATATAACAGATGCTGATGGTTCATTTTCTACTCCAGATGTTGTGCACTTTGATTCAAACTGATAAGGCTTCACTTTTCTGGACATGACTACTTATTCCAATCAACATGCTCACTCTGCACTCTGACAATCACTAGTAGACAGACGGGAGTGGCGCGCAATACCGTGTCGTAAGGCTCCAGTGACGTCACCCTGTCCCCTACCTAAAACTTCGAATCTTCATATTGCGCAAGCTAATCGAGATTTTTAATTTCCGATTTCGACATTCCAATCTTCAGCTCGAAATCTAACTGAATTCATTAAAAACAGAAAATCGATTTTCATGGGGAACAAATTCACATTGAAAAAAGCTGTTGTCCATGAACTCGGAAACAGGTGGGTTCGAATTCCAACGTCAGTGATTCTAAGCTTATTTTCCATGATTCGTCGTTTTAACCTTATATCCAAAGGCTGTAGTTGCACCATCATACATTCATTTCCTCCCCAATTCTATCCCAAATTAATTAAAAATATATAATTAACTTCAGATATAGATTGCCGGACAGAGTTCTACTCGCACAGTAAGTAGAAAGGACTGATGACCATGACGTCCTAGACCCAAAAATTAATCAACAGCTCACTGAACTGCATGTTAAAAGAGGTGGAAAGGGTATGCTGTACACTGTGCAGTACTACGACCTCTGTGACATATGACGTAATCTCTTTTCATAATGAAAACATGATTTTTACACAAAGTCAAGACTTATTTTAAAATACGTTTTACATATAGTGTTTTATGTTGACATTCTTAAAATTTGCTGCCCTTGAAGAGTCACGTCCCTGGGTCTAAGCCTAAACACTGGTAAGTGTTTTGGTTGAACGGCGATCACACATCTTTGTACATTAAACAAAGCAAAATATATTTTCTTAATTAACCACAGGCATACAGTAGGTCTAGGCCCTTCATGGGCTGTAGTGCAAGTCTTTTAAATACAGTACTCATACGTAAGTCAAGTAATTATGTGCTATCAGTAGATTGCAGCTGATCAGTGATTTGTTTTCACAAAAGTAGAAAATGTGAATTTGAGCTATATTTTGTAAATTTGCAGTCAGTGGATTTCTTATAATTTAATATTGCTTTGCAGTAAGCAAAACTAGAGCCAAGTTCTCCTAAAATCCCCAACCCTATGTATGACTGGTGCCCATCAGAGGCGGATTTAAGCCAAGATTATGGGGGAGTGGACACACAGGGGATCTGGAAGATGGAATATCACCAAGCTCCGGGTGGGGTCCGGGGATCCTCCTCCGGAAAATTTTGCAAAAATTAGGTCCAAATTATTGAGTTTTAGGCTATTTGGGCGATTAGTTTTGTGATATTTTGGAGTAAAAATTTGGTGACCATTGAAATTGAGTGGCTATAGGAATGACTCTCCGATATTGAAGTAAAAGCTCTCGCACTTTCAAGAAAGACCCCGCGGTGTAGCTCACCAATGACAGTGATGGGAGTCTACAGCAAGTCTGCAGATCGGATGTTCGAATCCCGGTGCTGACATCGGGTATCCTGAGTGTGGGATAGTACCTTATTTAACACCGCAGTCGGGAAGCCGAATCCTGCATTCCTGCCGCGGCTTCGTCAGGACCCGGAGCCATTTCTAAGTCGTAGATAAAGAGAGCAACTCATTTTATGTTTAACTGTACTGAGACGTTAAAGCGTATCACGAAATGGCTTGATTCGCAAGGGAAAGTATCTCTTCGCGTCTTGAAAAATAAGTGCTTTGCAGATCGATGCTGCTCTTTGGAATAAACGGCGTAGAAATGTCCATTAATAATAATAGCCACTGCACCAGCTCAAAACAAAATTGTATTTTATTAATATTTGACAATACTTCATTTTTCTTCTAAATTAAGCATAGCTCAAATATTTGGTCTTAGGAAAATCTGCGCGGTAGACTACATGCAATATATTAATTTCTCCATCGCCATGCACACCACTGACGTTACTTATTGGTTGTTTTAAGGGGTGGAACAGATACATCTGCCCGTACCACTGACGTTCCATGAGAGGAATTGGAAAACAATGTTCAGTGCCCTAGCTTAATTGTAATTTTTCTCCTGGGTAATTAAACACACAGTCCAGATAAATACTCGAATGTAACCTTAGATTCAGCCTTTCGATACATTTCGCAACCCTAGTACCAATAGTAATGTAGGTCTTCAATAAATCCCTAAATCAGAAATGATTTGAGCACGAACCCAAGTACCTAGGATTGTTGATCGTATTGAATGAACCAGTAATAATAATAATTATACTGCACCTAAACATACAGATTATTCAAATGTTAGCATTGTTTTCTCAATTCAGTATACGAGAAGATGAACAATTTCGCATGCATTTCTTCTATCTACGTTTGACAAAGGAATCATCCCACCCTTTCGAAAGATATTTAGCCATCAATGATAATTTTTACATAGTGCGAAAGTGAATTACTAGGGAACGATGACCTCACTGTTCCGCCCCTTAAAGCAACAATAACTATAAAGTGAATTACATTATGGACGCTACTTTAAAATTTATTTTACCTATCTGCCTCCACGGCATACGATACGTCTAGTTAGACAATATATTCATTTCAGACACTATCACCTGTAAATATTTAAGCTCGACGTGACGCACCAAACTTGAAACTCTTGAGCTAGCTAACCAAATACACCAGGGCAGCCCAGGCTCTCGTGGCCTTGGCGAAATAAGTGAAGAGATGAGAAAGTTATTTGAAGGATTGGTACATAAGCCGAATAAGCTAAATTTAGAATCTGAGAACAATACATAGCGAAGCCTCATCGCCTAAGTTGACCGCTTTGAGACAATTGTTCTTCCCACAAGCACTTTGTAAAGGAAAATTGTCCACTTGACAGAATAAGTTTTTCAATCCTTGTAACTCTATTCACAGACAGTTCATTGCATTCACTAAATGATTGCCGGGCCCCCCTGGGAGAGTCGGGCCCCGGGGCACCAGCCCTGCCTGACCCCCCCTCTCGTCGGGCCTGCTCAAATCTATTTCTAGCATCCTATCATTGATACTTTCAGACCTCTACGAGTCTCCATAGTGTTCTTTATGTGACACAATTTTACATAACTGGAGTATCACAACTCAAAAGTCACATATCACATCTAATGACATTAATTCTGTAATAATAAAACATTAATCCGTTTCCTACGGCATTTACTTTCATTAGCATAAATTCATTATTTTATGCCTTAATTAACAAATATTGTTGTGTGGTGTGAATCATCTTCCTTCTTTTCCATCAATGAAACGCTTAAAAAGTGGTACGTTTCCCTTCCAAAATACACATGGATAGAAATGTTTATAGTTTCACCATACAACGATTTTTTGGGTCTGGTCGAAATTATTATCGTTACAAATGTGTCATGTTCTTAGAAATCACATACCCGTCTGCATAAATTAGTATGAACTGGGAAAAAGTGCACTTTAAAAAGATGCCTAACAATTTATTTGGTTCAGTGTTCCTCCTCAGAGAATAACTGGGCCAAATATTATCCGATTTCATTGATCCGACAATGTATGTGTGTTGAAACACATCATTTAAATCAATTGGCATCATCATAACAATCATATCTTAATTACATATCGAAATATCGAGATTCTTCAGTGTCCCACTCTGCTTTAAAAATAAAGGAATCAGGTCGCTAAAACTCCCCTTCCAAGCAGGCAATAAAATTAGTTCCAGCTGGCCGAGCAAGATGGCCGTCGCACTAGTGGTCTGCTCCCACTCCCTCTCTTGGTGCAAGCAAGGTCAACTTTGTTTACAATTGCAGTACAATGGAGTTACGCTAAGTGTTGTTCTCAAGTAATTGAGTCATTCTAATTATTTAACACCTATATTTATAGTGTAATGGGCTCAACTCGGCTCCTATTAACATTCATGGCTGGGGATGGATTCTGTAATAGCCTTGCCGTTCTATGGTGAATACTAGTGGCTTTGGACGCGCATCATAATGAGAATACAAGATTCTCACCAGCAGCTGTCTCAATAATAACATAATAAGGAAATCTGCGTTTCCTAAACGACGAACTTGATTCTTACCTCTCAGGGCAGATCATTTTATACATGTGCTCACGGAGTCTCGAAGGACATCCCTTGTGGCAACTATTCCTGCAAGCGATGGATACAGACAGGCTCTGTCCAATTCGCTGCTAATAATAAAAGTATGCACAACGGCGATACTAACTCGTAGATTAGCCAACTTTTCACCTAACGTGCAAGCTATGCTAGTTTGGTCCCCGCAACTTTATTTACGTAAATCACTGGATTCTACGTTACTTCGCTCGCTCTATGCGGCTCAAACAATACTTCTCATAGACGACTCAATTATTAAGGCACCCGCGTTCTCTCTGCAATTACACTTAAGCCAAAGCTTTAAATAGCTCCTAAAAACAAGTATAAATTTACTGGCTTACATTACTTTAATGGTTCTCAAATACAATCCTAAGAATTGACCATATCAAATATTCATTCAACACTTCATTGACACTGAAAAACTCTCGCATCTCGCTATATTCCACGTTACTTTCTTACTGGTTACGAAAATACAGTATCTTTACATTAGACATGACACACTTTGAACGTTATTTAGGCCCAAAAATGCCTATTACTTTACTTTACTGTTACCGACCCCCAGATTATTATTATTATTTATAATATAACGTTACCGTTACATTCATCACTAACTTCGGCCTGAATGGCCATAAACAAATCACCTTCCAAGACATATTCTATTCAAGACGAGTGGTGAAAACTCGTTCATAAGTGACTGTTACATCTTAGTCTCAAAGTGATGCATCGTTGTATGGTGAACTATTTAGTTAGAATAACATTGTAAATTGGTACTCACTTTTTCATTTTCGCTGGATTATACCAGCATCCCAGCTCCGGGCCTACCATGACGCTTGATTTAAGCCATCATGCTATATCTCACACGACACTTGATTTCCCACATTTCCCGCATGATAATCATACTCTTATCAGTGGCTTCTCTCACTTTTACACAATAGATATTAATCACAATACACATAAACACTTTTGAAATCACTATAATAAAATTTATGTACACTTTTTCACTATTTCACAGGTTGATCCTTAATCGGACTCCTCCTAACGCCTGACCTCAGAGATGCGATGAAGCTACGACATCCGCTGGTCTCCGTGAAAGTCTATCTGCGTGTACGTGCGTTCGATTCTCGTTCCCTTCAATACTGTTTATTTTACCGTCATGATTACTTGTGATGCCTCTCGGCTCCCATAACTGCAATGATCTTGACGATACTGCGTCATTTAAAAGTATGACAATACCTCCTGGTATTCAGTGTCCAAAACCATCCTAAATTATTGCTACGCTGTAGCAAATTACACTTGCGTATAATAATGGATGAATATCTTCTGTAAATTAAATCTTATGCGATTCATGATTACCATTAAGAAGCTATATGATGCTTCCATTGTTCTTCAAGTACTCTAACATTTCGCGCACTTATTGGTAGCGTTTAGTTTACGTGTAGACTGCAGATGAACTGACGATGAACTCAAGACGAACTGAAGACAACAACTGGCTTGGTCTGTACTGCTTCCCCTATATAAAGGTTTCTCGTAAAATGTAGTCCACAGGACACACGAGAGCGACTCCTTTCTTGAGATACTGTATTTCCATTCAAAATGACGTATACACCTTGTTTATCTAGATGTGGGAGTTCCATAATCACTTGCGTGCAAGCGATCGCTTCGGCCAATTAATTACAATTAATTGCCTTATTCCATCGCGTCACGACGCCACCATGGTGATTCCCCTCTGGCTGGTCACCAAATCACTCCTCTCGAGCGTAGGCTCGGTGTTAACACGCTCATTTGGAGATATAGACTTTAATTTAGTTGTAAAACCCTTCCTAAATTATCTCTCCCAGAATATATTCACCTGGGTGTACATTTCACTCCATTTCAATGCTCCACTTGGCTGTAATCAATTAAATTCCGTGGGCAATCATCCCCACTCCAGTCTCAAGCGTTGTCCATTGGGGACTCCCAGGGTCATTAATTTCGAGCTGTCTCCTCGGTCCAGACGAAAGAAGTTCCCTCGGCGCCTTGTATCTCCTCACACTCGCTCGCTGCAATTAGTAAAACGTCAAGCTGGCCTGCTTTCACGTTTCTATACTTTGAAAACGTACATATGACTGCAATTTCTGACAATTATTCCCTTAAACAGCTATGATATTCACAATCTGGCCGTGAAATCATGCTATATTATTATATGTCAGTATACATCTCATTGCTCTTCGGGTTCCCTGTAACTGTTCCCCCTCAGAGATCAATGGTTCGACTCTAGGCAGAATCATGTGCCTGGTCTTCTCTGATAAGACCCGAGTTCGATGCCAGTCTGCCGTGACCGATTGGGCACACTACATGTGGGTAATATTTTTGACTGGTAGTAATTAAGCACTGTGCTTTAAATTGAATGTAAAAATATTTCTATCAATGAAAGAAAATAATATGTTGTGTTGTGTGCAATCATTCTCTCTGGTAGTTCATAAGGGAATTCCACATTTACTTAATTACGACGTTTATTATCTTAAAATTGACTGGAACATAAGAGGACAATATACAATAATATAAGACAAGGAGCTCATGAAGTGAAAGATATGGCATTACACGGAATGCGCAAGATACCCGACCGTGCTACGGGCGCTGCCGTACGTGGGCACTGGGTGAACTACCGTTAATATAGGGAGCAGCACCGTACATGCCGCCCACCTAATTTGTCAAACAAATTACAAAATTGGTAGCAATTCATAGACATACTTCTCCAAGCAAGTCTCTGGCAACTAACAACAGAAACTGTACACATACAAATATAAGAAACAGAAAGGAACACAGTACAGAGGTAGTCCTTTAAATGAGCTCGTCAGGGAAAAGACTGATCCTTGTCACTGGCCTTTTATATGACCCTTTGCTTGTCCGCGCAGTTACTACACGCACCAAACCATCAATCCCAGGATGAAGCTCTTCAATTATTCCGGTTGGCCATGTGGGGGGAGTATTGTCTTCTTTCAGAAGTACCAGCCTTCCTGCTTGAGGTTGGGTTGATTCTGAAGCCATTTGGAACGCTGCTGGAGCTGGCCCAAGTAATCAGTTGACCAGCGTTTCCAGATGAGTCGTCGGCACCGCTGGACCAATTGCCATCTTGACAGCCGTGCTGATGGCGCTAAGTGACAATCAGGTTCAGGGAAAGAGACTAAAGGCTCGCCAGAAGAAATGACCAGGGGTGAGGAAAGCGTATTCATCAGGACTCTTGGGTATTGCGACGATTGGTCTCGAATTTAAACATGCTTCAATTTGTGTGAGCAGTGTGGTTATTTCTTCAAAGGTTAGCACAGTGTTACCGGCAACCTTTTTCAGGTGGGTCTTCACTGATTTTATACCTGCTTCCCACAGTCCGCCAAAGTGAGGGGAGTGAGGAGGTATGTGATGCCAACGAATTCCTTCTTCAGCTGTGAAGTTCAATACGTTCGTTTGATGATCTTCTCTCCGGATGAAGCGTGACAATTCATCTAATTTCCTTCTTGCTCCGGTAAAGCACGTGCCATTGTCACTGTACATGTGACTGCAACGGCCACGTCTTGAAATGAATCTTCTTAAGGCGGCAATAAACGCCTCCGTGTATAGATCACTGACGGCCTCAATGTGTACTGCCTTGGTCGCCATGCACACAAACAATGCTATGTAGCATTTCTTCTGAGTTTTACTTCGTGGATTTCCATATTTCACATGCAGCGGACCTCCATAGTCCACACCACAATGAGAGAATGGCTTGATAGGGGTCACTCTAGGCTTAGGCAATTGTCCCATGAGTTGACTGGTGTCATTGGTCTTCACTCGGAAGCATGTTACACAACTGCGGATCACCTGCCTGATAGCAGATCGGCCATTGGTTATCCACCACCGTTGCCGCAACGAAGCTAAGATAAGTTGGCTTCCTGCGTGCAGAAGTCGTATGTGTTCATTCCAAATAAGCAATTTCGTGACATGATGCTTAGGTGGCAGTATCAAAGGATGTTTTTGTTCAAATGATGCTTCAGCATTCTCTAGCCTGCCGCCCATCCTCAATAGATTGTAATTATCTAGGAAATGGTACAGAGTGAGAAGTTTGCTCTGAAGTGGCACTGCGTTCTTTTTATGTAAATTATGAATCTCCTGACTGTACGAACAATGCTGAACGATGCGAATGATTGCTGTCAGACTATCGCGAAGTTCGGCAGTAGTCAAAGGTCCATGCCGTCTTGCTGCTGCATCCTGCTTTAGATTGTGAAAAAAACTGAGAATGTAAGCAACTACTCTGTGTAGTTTAGTCCAGCTGGAAAAACGGATGAAAATGTTATCTGCATTGTGATTACTCGCCACGAAACACATTCTTACTCCTCGTTTTTCAGGAATTTCTGTTGGTCAAACAGTGGTAAGTTCAGGCCAGGTTGAAGGATCCGTAATCAGCCAAACGGGCCCCGCCCACCATGCTCGATTGCTTCGAAGTCGATGTGGCTCAGTTCCCCTGGAGATAATATCTCTTTTGGATTGTCCTGTGATGAGACATGGTTCCAATCTTGCTGAGACGTCAGTTTGTGAATTTCCAACACCCTGTTGGCCGCATATGTTTTCCAAGCTGAAGAATTGCCTGCAATCCAGGCTAGAATAATGGTGGAGTCTCTCCAATAATATCGTCGACATGAATGTAACTTAAGGGCCTCAATCACCCTTTCCATTAGTCGGCTCAGAAGTAGTGCGCCATTCAACTCCAGTCTTGGAAGCGACACTTTCATCAAAGGGGCTACTCTAGATTTTGAACAAAGTAAATGAACGGAGATTGTTACATTGGAGTTGATGCAACGTAGATAAACGCATGCACCGTAGGCTCTTTCTGACGCATCAGCAAACCCGTGAAGTTCAACATTGGCATTCATGCCGTCTGCTGTTACCCTCCGTGGTACATGAATTACATTTAGTTTAGGGAGCTGCTGATGTATCTGTTTCCATTATGTCTCAAGTCCTGAGGGCAATTTGCCATCCAAATCAAGGCGTTGTTGCCAAAGAACTTGTATAAACAACTTGCATTGAACAATTACAGGCCCTATGAGTCCCAATGGATCATAAATGGACGCTACATTGGCCAACACTGATCTCTTTGTCCAAGTCACATTATTGCAGTTGAGGGCCCCCACTGAGAATTGAAATGAGTCACGACTCGAATGCCACAACAAACCAAGAGTTTTTTCGGCGCCATCTTCAAAGGGAAGACTGCATGACACCTGGCTCTCGCGAAGTGTTGATGGGATGGCTTCCAAAATATCAGGATTGTTGGATCGCCATTTACGGATGGGAAATCCTCCGGTTTTCAGGAGCGATGTGAGGTCTTTGTATAATTGGATGGCTTCTTCAATGGTATCTGACCCTGTCAAAAGATCATCAACGTAGAAGTCTCTTTTGGTAACTTTGGCTGCTGTAGGGTATATGTCTTGACAATCGAGTGCCACCTGCAGTAAACAACGGGTAGCTAGATAAGGAGCCGCTGAAGTACCATAGGTTACTGTAGTCAATCGGTACATATCCAGTTGTTGATTTTGAGAACTGCGCCATAAGGTTCTCTGGAAGTCTCGATCTGCTTCATGAATCTGGATCTGTCGGTACATCTTCTCGATATCTGCTGTTAGCACATACTTGTGTGTACGGAAGCGAAGAACGATAGAGAACAGATCCTGCTGAACAGTTGGCCCAACCAACATCACGTCATTCAGGGAGATCGACGAAGTATTTTAGCCGACGCATTGTAGACAACTCTGACCTTGGTAGTGCTGCTCGTAGCCTTGATTACCGCGTGATGAGGCATGTAATAAGCAGGTTTCTGCTGGTCACTAGGATCGACAAGTTCCATGTGTCCTAGTTGTAAATATTCTTCATGAATTTGGTATACTCATTCTTCAGGTCAGGTTGTCGATGGAATTTCCTCGCTATAAACCCAAAGCTCCTCCTGGCATTGACAAAGGAGTCACCAAGTTCTCCTATTCCTTGCCGAAGTGGTAGTCTCACTATGAACCTGCCTGACTCATCGCGCGTGAAGGATTTCTGAAAATGTTCCTCGCATTGACTTTCTTCCTTGGAATGGCTACGAGTCGTAAGCTCTTCCTGTTCCCAAAAGCGTTCCACCTGTGTGTGCAAGGTTTCAGCCGTGGACAACAATGATGTTGTTCCATTCTTACGTTGTTGAACTGAGTGAGAGGGGATACATCCATATAGCACCCAACCAAGTTGTGTATTTTGAAGGGTAGGGTAACCATCCCTAGATTGTTGTTCAGGTCTTAAGAGTTCAAAGAATATAGTAGCACCTAACAGTAGATCTATCTCTTTGGGCTGGTAGAAATTCGGGTCAGCTAATGGAATGTTGACGGGCAGTTGCCAGTCCTCGTAATCTATTCTAGATGAAGGCAGTGGACCAGTAATCTGACGCAGGACAGAACATACTATATGCCGACTATAAATACTAACTCTCGACTCTATCTGAAGTTGACAGAAGTAAGAGGATTGAGTCGCTTGCGTGTTGCTGATACCATTTATAAGTATCGAATGACAATTCAGTTTGATACCCAAACGGTCTACTAAGTCTCGAGACACGAAGTTCATCTGTGATGCACTGTCTAATAATGCTCGACATTGATGCATTTGGCCTTTGCTATCCCTAATGTTAACATTGGCAGTTGATAACAATACTTCATTGTGAGGACATGCGCTTCTGACAAAACAATATGCTTGCTGCTGGGATGCATTTAGTACCGGGGTAGCAGTGCTGTTCATATTCTGGTGTATATGTAACAATGTGTGGTGACGTTTATTACATGTTCTGCAGTTGCCTGAGTTGCAATTATTGGCTACATGGTCACTTCTCAAGCAATTGAAACAAAGATTATGTTCCCTCACAACACCTACCGGGCTATTTACGTCCATGTACTTAAATTTGGGGCATTTATGCAGACTGTGAGATGTCTTACATAGCACACAATAAGGTGACGTGGTGACGAAAGTTCGGTGTGGTCCCCTTGAACTTGTACCATGCTTGACCTTATCTTGGGTTACAGCAGATGACTTGTTGGACGTGACAATTTCTAAAGTTTGGCAATTGTTTTCCAAGAATTTAATTAAGTCCTTCAACGTTGGCGTGCGTTTTATTTGACGTACCGTTCTCCCATTGCTTCCCGAGATTGAGACTGATTCTCTCCAAAACTTAGTGCGACAGCATGAGGTCATGCAAGGGCGTTTCGATTTTTAAAGCTTCTATGGCATTTAAGTTGCTGCTAAGTTGATTTATTAGCAAACGCAGCTCCTTAGGAGAATCGTGCTTTGCATTAGGGAGTGACAACAATTCCTTGATGTGGAGATCTGATATATAGTGGGGAGGTTAAGACGAAAATCAATGAGGTACCGTTCATTTTTTGATAGAAGCATGAGACTTGGCACACTTATAGTTTGGACCCTAAACTTTCGATCTGAGATGGTAGCCACTTCCGGAAGTCGCGCCGAGTGCCTGTTTTGCAAGGTTGCCTACCCACTCGGAGTGAATTACAAAATCTACGCTTAAGTCGATTACAAATACCGTTTCTCATTTTCAAAAACTCGCCAATTTATTTCTTATGGGCCCTCGCCTCTGTTGGGGACCGAGAATCAGACGATGCGGCTGATGAAGCGAGATGCAGAAGTGCGCGTGACGTCACACGCTCCTAGTCTGTAAGCAGCTTGACGCGGGTAAGCGACGCGACGCTACCGCCGTGTATTGTTGCGGTCAGTAACAGAAGCTTGGTGCTGGTGCTGTGTTGTTTCGCTGTGTTTGGGGAACTGATTTCTTGGAGGTAATTGTGCGTAATTCATCCTGTGCATGCGAATATACTGATAAGTACATACACGGTAAATATTTTCTTTACTTTTAAAGCTGTTGTCCCTCTTTTATTTCGACTATTCGTTACATCCCTCTGTTAAAGGTTGTGTATACTTACAGTTAAAATTGTTTTAGGTACTTCTAACAACTGTAAGGTTTACATTTTATGTGTTTCGTGTTGTTTGATTAGGATGTGGTGGCTTGGTGATTGGTCCATGTACCTTAAAATGTTTCGAAACGCTAATCCTGAGCAAGTCCCTGACGATGTCCCATGTCCGCCCATTGATTGGCAAAAATGTGTTCTTTGTCAAGAAGAATCGTCAATTGAAAAATTGACGAATCCAGCCGAAAATACTCGAGCAGGCAACTTCAGTGAAGAAGGTTATGCTACCCTCGCGAAAAATTTACACAGTTTTTACGAAGTAGGGGCTTTGCAGGCTGACTATAATTATGAAAACTTACGGCAATTTTTCATTCTGAAAGTAATAACATGGCTTTTTCTACTTTTGTTGTTTGCACTTTTTCAGTGGAATCCGAGAAGCGAATCTGATAGTACCCTACATCACAGCGACAACAGCTCCGAAAAAGCGAGGTTTATCAAGGACGTTAAAATCTTGATAGTGTCTTTGTTGAACTAGGGAACCTTTTTTGGAAGAAAGCTCGGATTTGTACAATATTGATAGCAAGCGGTTCGCATCCTCTGAAGTCGTTACTACAATAATGACCTTTGAAGCACGGGTGAAAAACAATACAAAGAATTTGTCGAGGAACGCCTTATCAGCGGGCGGAAAAAACTGTTGGACCCCGTGAAGCAAAATAAATACCCACTTTTTACGTCAGCTTCAAAAGCATCGCCGACCAAGACAAAAGAAAAATCGTCGGCCTCAAAAACAACTGCAGTCTTTTCAGTAAATTATACATAGCTACAAAGTGATCACCGATGGGGGATACCTAGACAGTTTTTTCGCACATGAAAACCAACCAACACCACCGTCTCTCTCCACAAACGGCGAACTAAGACCGGGCAAAAAATCAGATCTTTTGAAATGTTTGATGGCTGCAAGTTCAGATGGCTTCCACACCAGTGACGTGCCCGCCGTACAAGCAAAAATTATCGATGGATAGTCCATATGATACATCCTGGACAGTCAAGAACATTTCTGGAATATGCCAACAGCATTTTTATGCCATTCCTCAGGAAAGAACTTAATACCGTTCATCGCGTTGATGTCATTTGTGACAAGTCTATACAGGATAGTCTCAAAAACCACACAAGGGCCGAACTGGGCGAAGGAATACGCACGAGAGTCACAGCTGGAACACGCATTCCGAAAGGATGGCCCAACTTTCTGCGCAACTCCGAAAACAAATGCGAGTTGTTCTAATTCCTAAATACTCCAATACAAAAGATCACACAAGAGGGCAAAGAAATGTACAGTACACAAGATTCGACTGTGTTAGCATCGCCTCATCGAGAAGATATGGATATGTTGTCTCCATGCAATCATGAAGAGGCAGACACAAGGGTCATCATTCACATCGCGGATTGTGTTAGTCAGGGATATCGCAAAATTCTTGTGCGAACTGTGGACACCAACATCCTTGTATTGGCCGTGAGTATTGTGCCTAAATTGACGGATATTGAAGAGCTCTTGGTCCATGTTGGCACGGGAACCAACCACCAGATTGTAGCTGCACATAAAATTGCCCAAGATTTAGGTAGGGACCAATGTCGGTGAAAAAACATTTGTTATCATGGAAAGGCAATGGCGACTAAAGGGGCTTTACTTGTTGCAGGTCGTAACAAGGCTTTAAGTTTGCCCCTATTTCACGCATTTTCTGGATGTGATACCGTTTCCTCGTTTTCCAACAAAGGTAAGAAGAGTGCCTTTGAAGCATGGACGGCTTATCCTGACGCCAGCAAAGGATTTTTGGCAGCTCAGGAGCACGATTTGGACAAATATTTACCTTATTTGGAAAAGATAGTAGTCACTATGTATGACAGGTAGGAAAAATTGATTCATAATCGTTACCGATGCGTTTTTGTATAACTTCGTCGTTAACACTTGTGTTTTATTGCATTGTAGGTAGAATTCATTTGTCAACGTAAATGCCTGCCGAAAGGAACGTTTTACCAAGAAAAACCGATCTCTGGAGAGTATTCCTCCAACGCAGAATGCACTGGAGCAACACATCCAGCGTTCCATGTACCAGGGGGTTGATTGAGGGACAATCTCTGAGCCCCATCCAGGAACTACCCTCACCGTCAGATTGGGGCTGGGAAGAAAGTCCATCAGGATGGACACCGCGGTGGACGACTTTCCCCATTGCAACTAAGGCTTGCTTAGAACTAATCCGTTGCGGGTGCAAACGTTGTGCAACTAGGCCTCAGCAATGTGTATGCAGGAGGAGAGACTTGAAGTGCACGGAACTGTGCTCTTGTGACGCAAAGTGCTAAGTAATATTTTCTGCTTATTTTCTACTTCCGTCTTTATTTTCTGGTGATGGCTGTCCACTTAATAGCTAAGAGATTATTTTAATACATTTTTTCCCTTTTTTAGGAAGTTTGTTGAGCCTCCAAGATTAGTTTTGGTGAGCCTGGTGCATAGGGCAAAAAGTATTCATCGCGAAGCAAAACATGCATTTGAAATCGACTTAAGCGTTGATTCCGTAGTTCACTCCGGGTGGGTAGGCAACCATGTAAAGCAGGCACTCGGCGCAACTTCCGGAAGTGGCTACCATCTCAGATCAAAAGTTTAGGGTCCAAACTATAAGTGTGCCAAGTCTCATGCTTCTATCAAAAAATGAACGGTGGTTTTACCTAACCTCCCCACTAATAAGTCTGGGATTGTGATACCGACTGCGAATCAATTCCCAGGCGACCTTGAAGTTATCATGTGAAATTGGTAAATTTTCAATGAGGTGGTGAGGTTCCCCAGACAAGCATGATAGAAGATAATAGTATCTTTGAATGTCTGCGATTGTTTCATTCTTTATGATCAGCGCTACAAAGATGTCATAGAAATGCATGAAATCTTGTAGAGTGCCATTGAACTTGGGTAGTGAAATAGTTGGAAGTTTTAGTGCACAACTATTGCTCATGTTATCACTATTTACAGGCGGAGGTGGGTGTGTATGTTCGGGGAACAATAGCGTTTCCATTTTTTACTTAATGTCCAAGCATAAATCATCAAAGGCTGCTCTATCTAGATCATGTGATTCGTTTTCAGCATCATCGATTTCCAATTGTTTCTGAATGTCATTATACTCATCCATTAAACTCGCCAATGATTGCTTCCTAACCTTTATATCGTTAAGATTACCACCTGCAAATTCATTCACGAATGTACTCAAGCGAGTCACGCGAGATTTGATGACTGCTCTTTTCTTTGTCAATACACGTTTTTGATTGTTATCCATGATGACCCGATAAGAAAAGGACAAATGAAATGTTTAACCAGAATGTACTTACTGATGTAGTTCTGTGCTCTCTAACTCAACCAAGTTAGCTATTTTCATAGATGGTTACGTAGTTCACCTATATCCGGCAATCGGAAGGACCAAAAAATGTTGTGTGCAAGCATTCTCTCTGGTAGCTCATAAAGGAATTTCACATTTACTTAATTACGACGTTTATTATCTTAAAATTAACTGGAACATAAGAGGACAATATACAATAATATAAGACAAGGAGCTCATGAAGTCAAAGCTATGGCATTAAGGTACGGTTTGGCTACAGCGATGATCGCCGGCGCACATCGCTGGAGATGATCGCTCGGCGCACAAGTCAGGAAAGCGGTTTCCCTAGCCGGCGATCATCGCCCTTCGTCCGCTGCATCCTACAACAGGATCACTTTCACTTCTCAACAGCTCAGTAGCCCGCTCTTTGCTTATATAGGTTCGTGGGGTAAATAATAATCAGCTGGTCCGAAATAATATAACGTTGCCAGAATGACCTTAAGCAGAATTACATCAGCGTTAATATCGCTTCTTTTAAAGGAGGAAGAAGAAATGCTGATCGAATTAAGTATGTTTACATAGAGCGAAAGAGACTCCAAACTAATAGTGGAGAGCGATGTTTGTAAAGGGTAGTTCCCCCTTGAGCTACATTCTGTACACAATAAATAAAAGCATGTACGAAACTGGGCGTACAGAAGGATGTTTTAATGCACAGATTCATAGACACCTGCTTAATGACCAAATAAAATTTAAGGAATACTCAAGACCAGTGGCGTAACTACTGGGGGGTGATTAGAACCAATTAATGAAAATATTAAATATTAAACTTCTGAAGTTTTTAATTTTGAATAGAACCAACCTTTGGATTGATGACATCTATGAATACGGGCTATGAAATCATCATACTATATGTTACCGTGTGTCTGTCCTAAATAGCATGTATTAAAATACAGGTGAACAAATAAGCACACTTACTACCACGTTTCTGTGACAAGCAACAAAATTTATTAAAAGATTAAAAATCATCAGTTTATTTTGAGAAATTACAAAATACTGTCTGCATGGAAGCCATAATACTGTTTCCCAAAGAGATGAGAGCTTTATCGTTATTCTTTTGTTCACGAAATGGCCAGCGATCATCGCTGCCGAATTGCAATGAATTGACGCCAGCGCAGATCGCTGTAGGGAAACCAGTCCCATTTGTTTACATGCGTTCATAAAGCAATGAAGATCGCCAGCGATGTGCGCCCAGCGATCATCGCCGTAACCAAACCGTACCTTTACACGGAATGCGCAAGATACCCGACCGTGCTACGGGCGCTGCCGTACGTGGGCACTGGGTGAACTACCCTTAATATAGGGAGCAGCACCGTACCTGTAGTATTTTGCCATCATAAATTAGAAGCCATAACAAACGCACACCCAATCACTGTCTTGCTTATTTCTCGTCACTATCTCGCCGCCATATTGGAAACAGCTGACCGTAAGCTCCTCCCCCGTTTCGGACGTCAATACGGTTATTATACATGAATATGAGGTGCCCTTCGCTAGTGCTACCTCTGTAAAAAAAAAATCATTCAATTCGGTTTCACCGTGTTTGAATTGATATGGGGAATCGATTTGCACACATACATGGCCACTATCTGCAAACTGTTGGGCTGATGACCTTGTGTTCAGTCAAAGGATGCTTCACACAAATAGGTATGTTGTTGCAAAATTTGGTAGAGATCAAATGATTTGGTTGGTCGTAATTTGATTTAAGCTTTTAACATTTGGGTGGCCACCATTCCGATTTCGTCAAGATGGCGGCGATATAAAATATGACACTGAAGTGCCCTTTGTAGTGCTACCTCTGTACCAAATTTCGTTTAATTCGGTTTTACCGTGTTTGAATTGATAGGGGGAATCGATTTGCATACATACATGTCCGCCATTTGCAAACTATTGGAGTGATGACCTTGTAGCTTGGTCATAGAACGCTTCTCACATAAAGGTAAGTTGTTGCAAAATTTGGTAGAGATCCGATTATTAGGTTGGTCGTAATTCGATTTAAGCTTTTCACATTTGGGTGGCCACCATTACGTTTCCGTCAAGATGGCGGCGATATAAAACATGACACTGAGGTGACCTTTGCTAGTGCTACCTCCGTACCAAATTTTGTTCAATTCGGTTTCACCGTGTTTGAATAGATAGGGGAATCGATTTGCACACATACATGACCGCCATCTGCAAACTATTGGGCTGAGGATCTTGCAGTTTGGTCTAAAGATTCTTTATACATAAAGGTATGTTGTTGCAAATTTGGTAGATATCAGATTATTAGGTTGGTCGTAATTTAATGTAAGCTTTTAACATTTGGGTGGCCGCCATTCCGTTTCAGTCAAGATGGCGGCGATATAAAACATGACACTGAGGTGCCCTTTGTAGTGCTACCTCTGTACCAAACTTCGTTCAATTCGGTTTCACCGTGTTTGAAAAGATAGGGTGAATCGATTTGCACACATACATGCCGCCATCCGCACATTATTGGCTGATGACCTTGTAGTTTGGTCAAAAGATTCTTTGTACATAAAGGTATGTTGTTGCAAATTTGGTAGAGATCAGATTATTAGGTTGGTCGTAATTTGATTTAAGCTTTTAACATTTGGGTGGCCACCAATACGTTTTCGTCCTGATGGCGGCGATATAAAAGCATGACAATGAGGTGTCCTTTGCTAGTGCTACCTCTGTACCAAATTTTGTTCAATTCGGTTTCACCGTGTTTGAATAGATAGGGGGAATCGATTTGCACACGTACATGGCCGCCATCTGCAAACTATTGGGTTGAGGATCTTGCAGGTTGGTCAAAATAAGCTTCCCACATGAAGGTATGTTGTTGTAAAATTTGGTAGAGATCAGATCATTAGTTTGGTCGTAATTTGATTTAAGCTTTTAAAATTTGGGTGGCCGCCATTACGTTTTCGTCAGGATGGCGGCGATATAAGACATGACATTGAGGTGTCCTTTGCTAGTGCTACCTCTGTACCAAATATCGTTCAATTCGGTTTCATCGTGTTTGAATTGATAGGGGAAATCGATTTTCACACATACATGGCCGCCATCTGCAGTTTATTGGGCTGATTACCTTGTAGTATAGTCAAAAGACGCTCGCCATATAAATATATGATGTTGCAAAATTTGGTAGAGATCGGATGATTAGGTCAGTCGTAATTTGATTTAAGCTTTGAACATTTGGGTGGCCGCCATTACGTTTCCGTCAAGATGTCGGAGATATAAAACATGACACTGAGGTGCCCTTTGCTAGTTCTACCTCTGTAGCGAATTTCGTTCAGTTCGGTTTCACCGTGTTAGAATTGATAGTGGGGACAGACATTTTGAGTACACACACACACACACAGGCACACAGTCACACACACAGACACACAATTTTTGGCCCTGTGTAGATCTCATAAGTCTACTTTCATTTTTTGCAAAACTCGAAAGTAGGCTAATAATACCATGGGAAATTCTAAGGAATACGTATACTTCGATGCAAGCACTGGCGATCAGAATATCCTTCGATATGTTGTTGTTTTGTTTCATTGGAGGGGCTAGAACATCGCGGTCATTTAGCCCCGTGTACTTGGGTGTGTGTGTAGAATTTGTCTGATAACATGAGTTATTGCGGGCTTGTAATGATGTGTGTATTTGCAATTAAGGATTAGTAAGGAGGCGGCCGTGGCCTTAAGAAAGAATCCGTCCTGGAATTTGGCCGGAGTAGAAGTGGGAAACCACGGAAAACCATTTTCAGGGTGTCTGAGGTGGGAATCGAACCCACCTATTCACATATTTGCTTCACGAGGCTAAGTATACCCAATTTCAGCCCTCAGACAAGTATTACATTTCTTTGCAGAGCTGGGAATCAAACCCAGACCTCCGGAGCGACACTTCGATATGTTATGTTAATATTCATGCCAGTTTTTTAATTTTCTGCCATTACAGGTCACGTGGCATAACGTACCAATTCGCTCGTATTCTCTTTATAAATCAGCAAAATTCAACGTACTTTTCACAAAAATACGTAGTAAGGCAATAAATGAGGCAATGTAGTTACATCCCCACTAAAATGGAGCGTGGGCTTTCGTTCTAAAAAGTATGCCTTCCACTGGATTCGAAGCAGCATTCTATCCGTACGCGCCCACCTACGGTAAGGCTTTGATCCTCTCAGCCACCAACACACGGAAGATACCGCACGCTAAACGTGCTATAGTCACTGTAGCCGTCCCACCTCAAACGTTTAAATCCATGTTAGAGTCCTAAATCTTGGTTCATGGTGTTGATTTAACTTTCTACTATCACAGATCACTTGGCGTAAGCTATTAATTCGATCATATTACGTGCATGTGTGTTATTTCAAGGAGCAATAAGTCATATGTTAGTAGAAAGGGCCGTAGTAATTGGCGGGAAAAGTTTTCGGTCGGGTTTTCTTTACTAGACCCATGATCCAATTACATTTCTGTCACACAGTTAGAGCGCAGAGCAATATCGACCATCGGGAGAAATGCAATGTTAGTTGGGTTTCATAAAACTAAATAATAAGGGGCGGGTGGACCACTCTGTATAATAAGATAAGATAGGTAAAGATCCGGTTCATCAATCGTGTGTGTTTCATTCTAAGCAAGTGGCCATAAAATGCAATTCACCTTTTTCTCATAACATCAGACATCTTTTGGACATGGATATACAGCTCATGGTTATGCCGTCGTCTATATTCACATTTGTCTTTAATCGGGCCAAGAATTTTCCTCGAGATCTTTCTTGATCTCCAATTTTTCTACCAGGCCTTTCTTGTTCATAGTGAGGCATTCAGCTGCATACAGAATATCTGGTCGTATGACAGTGCAATAATGCCTGAGTGTTGCGTTCAGGGATATTGACTTTTTGTTGTAAACGTCCTTGTTGAGTTGGTACGCCATTTCCATTTTATTCATGCGTGATGTGAAGGTTTCTTTCTCACAGACGTTCGGTTCTACCCACTCACCAAGATATTTACAATTTTCTGTCCGTTTGATTTTCCCCTGTTTTACTTTTGGCACTCTTGGTGCTGGCTTGATGTTAGTTATGAACTGTGTTTCCTCCAAAGAGATCTGAAGACCAGCTTTTGTTGCCTGTGCCTGTAGCTGGTCAATTTGTTTTGTGGCCATGTCTAAAGAATCGGAGAAAATTGCAAGATTGTCTGCAAAAGCTAGGCAATCAATAGAAAGGTTCATGTTCTTTAAACCCAGTCTTAATCCATTTTGGACCCCATAGTTCATTTCTTTGTACCACTCGCGGATGACTTTTTCAAGTGCACAGTTGAAGAGCAGGGGTGAGAGCCCATCTACCTGCCTAACTTCGTCTTAATTACGAAAGAGTCTGAAATTTCTCCTCTGAACTTGACTCTGGAGGTCGTGTCAGCTAAGGTTTGTTGAATGATTGACCTGGTTTTATTATCCAATCCAAATTCCTTTAGAATTTGAATAAGAGCCATTATATCAATCGAGTCATAGACCTTCTTGGAGTCGTTGAAGGTCACCACAAATTCTTTGATCCTTAGAAATGGAGAGTTTTCAGATTCATGATTTGCTCGGCACATGAGCGCTCTTTCTTGAGCCCTCCTTGGTACTCTCCCAATTGTGGATCAAGTTTTTGTTCTGCCCTAATCTGCAGAGCTTTTCAGATATTTTTTTAAAGTTGTATTTTTTTTCTTTTTTCTTTTTACACGTTACAGGCCTATTTTACAAGGCGAAGCAATAATGACTACTTGTTCTTCCTGTTTTTCCAGTACTCTTTCATTCTTGCACTAAAGACCTCTTCCTTTCTTCGGTCCACTTTGGTCTTTGGACTGTAGGTGCTGCTATCTCTGACATCAAATCCCACTTGTATACCTTTGTATTATTATTATTATTATGCTTGCCACGGTGGGTGAGTGGTTATCGTGTCGGTCTACATACCCCAAGCTTGCAGGCGCGACACGCATGTCATATGTTGTTGGCATGTTAGAGGAACCCATTTGAATTCAGTAGGCCGTGTTCATAATGGCAAAATTAATTTTGGAATTTTCCGCCAACACAAAAGTTCCTCCTTTCTCTACTAGAAAGCGCAATAGTGTCAAGGAGCTTAGATATATAATCTCCTTTACTTTGTTAGCGCTCCAAGGAACAACAAAAATCGACATGCAAGCTGCCCTCTGGGTGTCAAATAAGAAAGCTTGCACCCGGCATCCGAGGCCATACGATATTATTATTATTATTATTATTATAGCGGCTTCGGTGGCGTAGTCGGTAGCATGCTGAACTGCTGTGCCCTAGATAGCGGGTTCAAACCCGGCCGAAGTCGTCGGATTTTTTAAGAGCGTTAAAAATCCTTCAGTATGCCTTCCTTCGGAGGGGAAGTAAAGCCGGCGGTCCTATGTCATAGATTTATGGCATGTAAAAGATCCTTTCACAGACTAAACTTGTGTAAAGCAAAATTTGTTAGGTTAGATTTCGTCAGAACGCTCTATCAAAGTTCCAACGTTCACCACTAGGTATCATTGGCGAAAGTTGGAACTACTTGAAATTGAACGGAACTTGTAGCTCGCCCTTTAGGGTGTCCGCTGGAAGCAGCTACAGACTCAGGCGAGCCGAACATGTCCTCGGACACTCCCGGCACTAAAAGCCATACGATAAATAAATAAATAATAATAATTATTATTATTATTATATACCGTATTATTCTTCTTTAATCGTATCGGCCAACTAAGGACCACGTTATTTCAACTGGCTTCTCTGGGCTTTGATCTTTGCCCAGTGTTCCTTCATACGTTGCCGGTGTTGCTCTTTTCTTTCTTCCGTCCACATCTTTCCCGTCTTCAACTTCGGTTTTTCTTGAAAACCCTGGTGGTCGTGTAGTTTCTTCCTGAGGGGATTGCGTTCTTGAATATCCCCACAGGTAATTTCCATCTCTTGCAGGTCACTTTCCACCTCTTCGAATCAGGCTGGCTTGGTCTTCTTATTTTTAAAATAGTTAAAGATCCGGTTCGTCAATCGTGAGGGTTTCATTCTAAGCAAGTGGCCATAAAAAGCAATCCTCCTTTTCCTCATTACATCAGAGATCTTCTGGACGTCTATATTCACCGTTGTCTTTAATCGGGCCAAGAATTTTCCTCAAGATCTTTTTTTCCTTGATTTCCAATTTTTCTGCCAGGCCTTTCTTGTTCATGGTGAGGCATTCCGCTGCGTACAGAGCCTCTGCGTTTAGGGATATTGACTTTTTGTTGTAAACGTCCTTGGTGAGTTGGTACGCCATTTCCATTTTGTTCATGCGCGAAGTGAAGGTTTCTTTCTCACATACGTTGGGTTCTACCCACTCGCCAAGATATTTAAACTTATCTGTCCGTTTGATTTTCCCCTGGTTTACTTTTAGCTCCCTTGGTGCTGGCTTGATGTTAGTTATGAAGTGTGTTTCCTCCAAAGAGATCTGAAGACCAACTTTTGTTGCCTGTACCTGCAGCTGGTTAATTTGTTTTGTGGCCATGTCTAAAGAGTCGGAGAAAATTGCATCATCATCTGCAAAAGCTAGGCAATCAATAGAAAGGTTCATGTTCTTGTAACCCAGTCGTACTCCATTTTGGACCCCATCGTTCATTTCTTTGCGCCACTCGCGGATGACTTTTTCAAGTGCACAGTTGAAGAGCAGGGGTGAAAGCCCATCTCCCTGCATAACTCCTGTTTTAATTTCGAAAGAGTCTGAAATTTCTCCGCTGAACTTGCCTCTGGAGGTTGAGTTAGCTAAGGTCTGTTGAATGATTGCCCTGGTTTTATTATCCAATCTAAATTTCTTGTTCCTTTACTTCAGATAGAAAAGGATGGATTTCAGATTCATAATTTGTTCGGCACATGAGCGCTCTTTCCTGAACCCTCCTTGGTACTCTCCTAATTGTGGATCAAGTTGTTGTTCTGCCCTAATCTGCAGAGCTTTTGAAATAATTTTGTAAGTTATCAGTAGGAGGGAAATGCCGCGCTAGTTGTTAACCGTATTATTATTATTTTGTGTTTAAATTCAAATTTGTGACTACTGTATATAGGGCCGCACTCTGGTTTTATGGGAGTGGGGAGAATTTTAATGAAGTGTTTGTTCTTGAGAGTAAGGCTGAAATAATGAATTCAAAATAGCCAATTTTAAATTGAAGCCAACTGACAAAGATAAATGATATTTCAATCTTTTAACACTGTCATACATGAAAGCATTACTATTATATTATTTAGTTGTTGTTGTTGTTTGAGTCTTCAGTCTTTTGACTGGTTTGATGCAGCTCTCCAAGCCTCCCTGTCCTGAGCTAATCGTTTCATCTCTACATAGCTACCACACCCTACATCCGAGGCAATCTGCTTAACATATTCTAACCTTGGTCTACCCCTACAGTTCTTGTCCTCGACCCTTCCTTCCATAACTAAGCTTGCTATTCCTGGGTGTCTTAGTATGTGTCCTACCAACCTATCTCTTCTCTTCATTAGCAGTCGCCAGAAACATCTCTCCTCTCCCACTCGCCTTAATACCTCTTCGTTTGTAACCCTATCTACCCATCTGATCTTCATCATTCTCCTGTAACACCACATTTCAAATGCTTCAATTCTCCTCTTTTCTGCTGCACCAAAAGTCCAAGTTTCACTTCCATAGAGCGCCACGCTCCAGACAAAGGCTTTCAAAAATGACTTCCTAATACCTAAATCTATATTCGATGTCAACAGATTCCTTTTTTGTAGAAAGGCTTTCCTTGCCTGAGCCAACCTACTTTTTATATCCTCTTTGCTTCGTCCATCACTGGTTATTCTGCTTCCTAAGTCACAGACGTCTCCTACTTCCTTCAGCTTTTCACCTACCAATTTGATCTCCATAGAGGTTTCTGATTTATTTCGGCTGCATTCCAGTATTTTTGTTTTACATTTATTAATTTTCATCATGAATTGCTTCCGTAAGACGGAATCCATACCATTCAAAAACTCATTCAAATCCTCAGGCATGTCGGCCAAGATGACGATGTCATCAGCAAATCTCAGAGTTGAAATTATTTCTCCTTGAATCTTCACTCCCACTTTAAATTTGACTCCAATTTCCTTCATTGCCTGTTCAATGTAAAGATTGAAAAGTATGGGTGATAAGTTGCAGCCTTGCCTTACACCTTTCTGAATACCAGCTTCTCTCTCATGTCCTTCAGCTCGAATGACTGCTGTCTGGTTTCTGTATAGATTGTATATCACCCTCCTATCCCTGTACTTTATTCCAATAGATTTCAAAATGTCAAACAATTTAGCCCAATCAACGTTATCAAAAGCCTTTTCTAAGTCTACAAATGCCATGAACGTTCTCTTATCTCTCCTTATTCTACCTTCCAAAATCAGCCTAAGACTTAGTACAGCTTCCCTTGTTCCTACGTTTCTCCTGAAACCAAACTGGTCTTCACCCAACTCCGTTTCTATCTGGCTTTCAATCATCTTATATTATTCAATCCTATTATATTATTCTAGACAGGATCTTTGAAGCATGAGTAATCAAGCTGATTGTACGGTAATCTTCACATCTGTCAGCTCCCACTTTCTTTGGCATAGGGATGATAACATTCTTCTTGAAATCAGGGGGTACCTCACCTGTCTCATAAATCCTACACACCAAGTGAAATAACCTGATCAGACCTTCATCTCCTATGCAGCGTAGCAACTCAATCGGTATATCATCTATGCCTGGTGCTTTGTTCCTGCCTAAGTCCTCTAATGCTCTGTCAAATTCTGATCTCAATATTAAATCTCCTTTTGCATCCTCATCAATTTCCTCCTCCCTTTCCATTACATGATTCTCTATCTCCTTACCCTTATACAAGCACTCTATGTAAGCTTTCCATCTCTCAACCTTTTCTTCCCTATCTGTCAGTGGCTTTCCATTTGTGTCCTTAATATTACAGCACTTAGTCTTCTTTTCCCCAAAAGTATTCTTAATCCTTCGATAAGCTGTGTCTACTTTTCCTAATTTCAGACAATTTTCTATACCTGCACATTTCTCTTTCAACCATTCTTCTTTCGCTTCCTTGCAGTTCTTGTTAACCTCATTTCTCAGACGTCTGTATTCTGCTTTCCCCTTTTCATCTCTTAGATTCTTGTGTTTCCGCCTTTCATCCATCAATTCTAGTATATCCTGAGTGATCCACGGTTTTCTACCTATTCTTTCTTTCCTACCAATGTTTTCTTCTGCGGATTTTGTTATTTCATTCTTCAAAACTGCCCATTCGTCTGGAATTGAAGTTTGTTTAGGGGTTTTGATTAGTCCTTCCTTTATACTCTTCTCGAATCTTTCGTTTACATCCTTTACTTTCAGTCTGTGTATTGCCCACCTTTTTGGCTCTTGACTTTTCTTCAGTTTCTTCAACTTTAATCTGCATTTCATTACAACCAGATTGTGGTCAGAGTTTATGTCAGCACCAGGATATGTTTTACAATCCAAAATCTGGTTTCGAAACCTCTGCTTGACCATAATGAAGTCGATTTGGTAACGCCCTGTATCTCCTGGTCTCATCCATGTGTATATTCTTCTATTGTGGTTATTGAATAAGGTGTTAGCTATGACCAACTCATGTTCGGTGCAGAATTCCATCAGCCTGCTTCCTCGATCATTCCTTTCACCTAATCCGAAATCTCCTACTATCTTCCCTTCTCTCCCTTTTCCTACCACAGCATTCCAATCTCCCATTACTATAACATTTTCATCACCTTTGATATACCTCAGAATGTCATCTATTTCTTCGTAGACTTTTTCAACATCCTCATCATCAGCTTGACTGGTTGGCATATAGACTTGTACAACTATGGTGCACGTAGGTTTAGTATTGATTTTTTCTACAATAATCCGTTCACTGTATTGCTCATAATATTCCACCCGCTGGCCAAGTTTCCTCTCAATATGAGACCAACCCCTGCTTGGCCATTGTTTGATTTAGTGCTCATGACCCTATAGTCTCCTGACCCTGACCAAAAGTCCTGCCTTTCCTGCCAGCGCATTTCACTAATCCCAACCAAATCCAACCTCAAACTATCCATTTCCCTTTCTAAGTTTTCTAACTTTCCACTTCCTAGCAGACTTCTAACATTCCACGCTCCGATCCGTAGAATATCAGATTTCCTCTTTGTCACTTCTGTGATGTTAACCCCCTCTCGAGTAGTCCCCACCCGGAGATCCGAACGGGGGACTAGTTTACCTCCGGATTGAAATTTTACAAGGGAGGAGGCCATCATCACATGTAATTATGCATAGAGAGGTGCATATCCTCGGGAATAGCATTACGGCTGTAGTTTCCCGTTGCTTTCAGCCGTGCAGCAGAACGCAGTGTAGCCATTAGTTGGCTTATATTACCAATATCTTAACCGTCTATTAGACTAGTAAAGAATTGATTTATTCTGAAAGGCTGCTACTCCCTTTCAGAATAAGTAAAGAGCAATTCTACTACAAAATACTAACCTTCTACTAACAATTAAATACCAAAATTCTACTAACGAAAAAAATACTTAAGTTTCACCAACAAACAAATACTACCACTAAAACAGTCTGTCACCAGGCCCACTCACATGCACCCTCACCAGACACATTCACACACCACAGTCTAATAGAATAATGACATATATCTAATAAACAAATTAACTTCATACTTACAGCTAAAACTAACTACATACTTACTGTACTGTATGTAGCACACGTGACACGTTAGTATATAATGGCATATAATGAAATAATCATGTAATTATTTCAAAACTGACCTTGAGATTTTAGATTTTTCAATCTCGAATACCTTAAATAATTTGAGCTAGAAATGTATAACACTACTGGTGCTCAAACTACAGGTTTCTTTATGTCTGGTAGGGTTAATGCCATCTCACTAGGATGAAAATGCATAAGAGACCCAATAAAAGTTAAACACGTGTACTCTGGAGTCTGACGGCTTCTGGGAGAGTTTATAATATTTCATCATGGTGATGTCAACTGACGAATGTCTTGCGATAACTCAGTTGAGCGGGTATTTTTTCTTCTCCTGGCCCACCGGAGTACCGGAAAGTGGATAGCAGTCCCATTTGCACAACCCACGGATCTGTCCAGTCTCTGCAGCCCTTACGGCTTTCGTGTCCTGGGCAGCAGCTGCACGGCTCAAAGCCAACGGGTTATGGGTACGGTGACCATACCACGTCCCGATTTAAAGGAGAATGACCTGGCATCCTGAATATTAATATAGGTGTCCCTATTTTTAAGTTTGAAAAAAAAAATCTCTAAAAAATATGCGTAAATAAACGAAAAATACGTTTTGTATTGAAAAATCATTTTAACAAACTGTAGCCTATTATTTTTCTAGTTCAATTAACTTTTCCTAAGCACGCAAATCGCACAGCAGATGATTTTCTAGCTTATGTTGGCAGCGTAGCGCTTGCTTTACAGGTGGCGGGCAATGCTCTGTATGAGTGTGTCAGTGTGTGGTGGGATACCCCTGAGTCAGTTATCCTGGATAGATCTGAAGAAATCACTCAAGTGGGAAGAATTAGAGAAAAGTTGGACTTTGTTTTAAAATAGTATGCCACCCATTTCATTTGACAACTTGTTTAATGAGTTGAGTGTGTTAAACACACAGCTCTCTGATAGCACATTAGCAGAATGGGCGAAAAAGAAAATTTCAACAGAACAAAGATGTCTACTTGTGTTCCAGGATTTGAGCAAGAATGACATCAAAGTCCCTAACCTCAAGATGTTTGTCGAGTTTGTTCTTTCTCTGCCAGGGACTAACGCTTCTATGGAACGAGCATTTTCATTAATCAATAACTTATGGGGCCCAGAAAAATCGTCAATGTCAATTGAATGTGTAAAAGCAATCTTTGTAGGTTACGCGAATAAAAGCACTGTGACATAGGATAGCCAGCCATGATGTATTTGTTGCTTATACAAAGAGAAGGAAAATGGGTAAAAACATTCAAGAAGCAAAGAGAAGCATATTGTCATGGCCCGGTTTTGGTTTAGCCTTGAACCACACCGGACGTGCAACCCCGGTTCAATCCGGATCATGAGAGCCTGCAAGGAGGTGCTAAGTAAGCACGCACGAGTTGCGATTTTTGTGCTTATAAGCTGCGACCTCTGGTGTGGTGGGGAGCAGTGAGTTACGAGTTGAGAGAGTGGAGGACTGTCCGTGAGGGCAGCGTGAACGAGAGCGACGTAAGTTTGACGATCGAGGGGATCGTAGTACTGCGACCAAGCACCTGTTAACCAAAGGGACTGGTGCTGAGCATCGTCAGAGAGAGAGACGGCTGAGTGATCAGGTGAGATCTAGTATTATTGTTTCTTTTGTTGGAGGGAGTCTTTTGAGCAAGCCCTGTACCTGCACGGTGGATTCCTGGAAGCTGTTGAAAGGAATAAACCGGCAGTACATGAGAGATCTCTTTTTATTGGGGAGCTAACCCGGCATCCTGAACTCCCTCATTCCCCCCTCATTTAGCATAAGTGGTGTGCTGTCAATCGTGGGTAAGGCAATCGGTAAGGACATGGTAAGGATCCCGTTACCTGAGCAGGAAGAACCCCCAACTATAACGATCCAGGTAAGTAAAGTTAAAGAACCCCTGAGTGGCCTATGGCGTAAGTCCATGCACTCAGGCAGGGCCATTATAGGAGAGACGCAACATTACTATCAAAACAATGGTAGAGGCTGCTATCAAAACAATGGTGGAGACGCTACGGTTACCGTGATTCATCCTCCGAGGTTTATCTGAGATTTACAGCACATTCACGTCATTATAACCCACACCGCCCACCCTATAACTAACGTGCATGTATATGCTTGGATCTACTCACCTAGCTTTTAGCACGGGTTTTGGGGAACTCAAGTCTAGTGATAATAATAACTGTATACTGTAACATAGATTAAGAGTGTTCGTGACTGTGTTTATATATGGAGTAGGGGGGCATATATTTTAGTGTGGTATTTCGCGGTCTGATCTGAATGGCGAATTCTTTAAAGGAATGGGTAAGATTTATAACGGCTAATCCCAAGCCTATCAGACCTAAAATCATCATGAGAAACCCGGAATACATCACTGATATCAACGTTGGGCACGTTATATCTCAATTAGAGGATAAAATATTAACATTGAAAATCAATCACCCTAACGCGCGATTCACCCCCGGCCCACCCCAAACACGAGCTCGCGCCCAAGCTGAGGCTGACGAGGCGGATGCACGCTCCACGCTTCATGTGACGCGAGTTACACCCAACAACACGTGATCAAGACACAGGAGATCTACAGGAATCTCCAGGAACTTATCATTCAGTTATCCTGGTTCAGGATAGCAATAAGATTTTGCATAGCCATGAGACTAGCAGTAAAGAGTGCTTAGCTATAAGATTAAGAGTATCTGTGATTGTGTACGTATAGCTTAAGGCTAGCGATAAGAATAGGGTGATAGTAGTCAGTGTGACTACACTGTATGGCATTTGCACATTGAGTTGGCTGGTACACAAACTGATGGTATGGGCAAGAATAAGCACGCTTCACGGCGCGGAAAGCCTGGACACCCCTTGGCACAGTCGAAGGCCAACGTTAATATTGCTGACAGGGAATGGCAAGACACGGCCGAGTTCAGGCACATGTGTAGCGGCACCATGTCTGGCAGCATGGAAGATGTGAACACGAAAATCGAGCCACAATTATTCTCGTGCAACAATATAGGTTGCGAAAATCCCCGAGAATTAGTTGATTCAATAAACAGAATAGCCGAGTTCAATGCTTGGAAGGACCGTACTATTATATACCACTTTAAACAATTTTTAACTGACGGAGCATTGCGCTGGGTCATGGCGTACAAGATACTCCATAAGGATTGCACGTGGGATGAACTCCAGACGGATTTCATCAGGGCATTTGAAGATGGCGAACCCATCAGAGCTCTTATAGACATAATGTCACAGATTCATGACAATGGTCGGCCACACATAACTGAAAAAGAGAAAGTAGGCTATATAATGCAGGGACTCCCATCCGTGGTTCATGGAGAGGTGCCTGTAAGCCAGGTAAACACAGTAGATGAGTTACGATCACACATAAGGTCATTGGAACGGCTCCACAGATTTAATGGGTTAGTACTGTTCGGCCTAGGCAGTACAGAAACTGTACGTCCACGTGAAGGGTCACACAACGCTTTGCATCAATATGATAGCGAAGGCTTCGAAAGTGATGACGAAGAAAGCGAACCTTTAGGGCGAAAAGGGCAGAATATAGCTGACCAGGAACGCTCTTTAGTACACCAGTCTACACAGGTCACAAACTGCTCAGCAGAAAAAGGTACTCAGGTGACGCCATGTTCAGTAGAGAAATCTACGCAGGTAGAGTTCACAAAGAACACGGTCTCTATTGGCACGCAAACCGAAGTGAAAATTGTGCAGGTTACTGGTGAGTCCACACCAGAGAGCACGGAAGTAGACACGAGTAGGCTGCAGATATTCAGTGTTCAAACACAGCTGGAATCTGAGGCTCAAAGATATAGTAACAAGGCAGTCATGGCAAAAAGTGAAGTCGCCAAAGGTAGCGACATCACATGTTTCTTCTGCACGAAACGGGGCCATAAGTTAAAAGACTGCGTTCTAGCCCAAAAACGCAACCTAGTTTACTGGCGGCGGAAATTTCAAGCGAAAGCGCAGAAAGGTAACTTGAAACCGGCCAGCGTGGTCACTGGCAGCGCTAGGCCGCGCACGACCAAGGACATCCGGTGTCAGCAGCACGCGCGCTCAGCAGATAGACAGCCTGACAAAGATAGCACAGCAGATTCCCGAGTTCGACGCGTGGCCAGCGACTTAGGGAAGTCTCGTAATCTGAACTCTCCGCTGCGACAGCAACTCGGCTGTGCACCAGGATGTGTACGGACGAACAAACCAGCTGACAAGAGGGTTATCAGACTCACCACTACATACAAAGCAACACTGGCTCCTCACGCAATTACGCAGGTCCAGATTGTCTTTGTAGGCACCCCACTCAAAACAGGGTTGTTGAGCTTCAGGAATAGGACGCTCAGTGACAGAAATCCTTTCCTGATTGTACCCGCTACCAAGGTACATAGACGGGCAGAGTACATCACTGTCATTAACAAAAGTGATAGCCCCGTCACTTTATCTAGGAATGCCACTATCGGTTTCCTATGGGCAGGCAACCGGAAACGTAAACAAATGTTACCTCCTAACTCAACCCTTGAAAGTGAAGCAGGAAAGCATACACCCAACACGGCAGTTGTCAGTGCAATTTCCTGACGATTGGGACCGAGTCCGGATAGTACGGACAAGGATTCTCGGATGCGAGGGAAGCATCACCCCTCGTCAGACGTCATTAAGGGCAATATATTCACGCCTCGTCATACGAACCAGTCATCTCCATGTGTTCGCACGGTAGGTCCAACTTATGATGGAAGAAAGAGCGAACATGCGCATTTTAGACTAGGTGGGAACAGGGCCGGAGACAGCCACTCGTCATAATTCACCCCTCACCACAGGATCTGGGAATCATCAACGCAGGAGAGGTGTATTGCTTGATGAAAATAATTACAGGTCTTCAACGCAGCGGACTACAGAGCATGACAGGAAGGCCACCGCTGTACAGCATAAAGGTATAACCTACAAATACCTCCAAGAGGTATACTACGTATAACAGCTGCATTACCGCACTCAGTTGGAGATGTACGGTGACTGCACCTAGGTTAAGCACCTTCACAGGCGTGGAATGCGTCCTGACCATGCATTATACGGTGTTTGTCGGGAGACATCGCATTCTATGCTCGCAATCTACGGGACAGCCCCATGCCTATATGGCAGATACATCCAATACTCTGTTGTCATAATCATTGCGTCAGTAAGCTGACAGATTCCAAGTCGTGAGACTACATTTCTTGCACTGCGAGTATGCAAGAAAGTAATTAATTATATGTTGCAGATAGTAGTATCAAATTACCTGTATGCAGCCACCATACTTCAGTGGGAACACACGAGAACACATTCACAAGTGCAGGTCACAGGTAGAATTCATGACGGAATAAGGTACGTACTATCACATACCAGGCTATTCCAACTGATATTATACGATTGATGTCCTTTCAGCAAGTCGGAGATTCATTACGCAAGCAACTTAATTTTGAACCATTGCATTCCTTTTGCAACTGCACATTGTCGCTGGCTTAAAAGGCTGTAGGTGCCCTCGCAAGCCACGATATAGCGACTCAGCAATTCACACATGCTGGTCAAGCATCTTCTTTACCTTCTCTTCGTCCACAGGCGTACCGTCTGTTACATACTAGACGGGTCATTCGGTCTTCTATGATTTCAGACGTAACCCAAAGCAGATGCCCTGCACCAGGGATGGTAGCAGCATGTTCACAAGGACAAGGAAGACCAAGAACGAAGCCCTCTGGGAACATCAGAGCGTTTTTTAATCCTGTTTATATAGTCAATTGCAATAATTGTACATTTGATAACAATTCTTTGCCATATTGTAACTGGCATTATCAGCCCCGTTGTAATTATAGTTCATAAGATGATCTATTGTTAGGCTTAAGTAGGTTAGTCATAAGATGGCCATCTTAGATAGAAAATCTTATTAGCACAAACATGTTAAAACGAAGATCTTAGAAGTCAGATCTCACAAATATCTTTTTATTGTACACATACTGCAGTACATCTTCTTCCAGATAAGGAAGGGAGTACATTTTTCTTAAAATAAGCAAAACAGGGTAGCTTTGTCATATCCTACGGTATATAGTAGCAAAAAAAAATCTTTGTATACATCTTAAGAGCTTACTAGTGTAGAGACAATTCTATGTTATGGTGTAACACCCCGGGTGTATATATACCTCCATGTACTGTCTAGACAGGGGAGCCATGCAGATACGAGGCTATGCTCAATGGTACTTTTAATCTTAATCGTTACCTATTCTTATACGCGTCAGCGGTTTTTACGCTGAATGCGCCGCGTTCAAATCTCCCCAATGATCTCAGCTATGTCGCGCTCATTATTGTTTGCTTCACGCCGGTCTCACTATGGTCACGGGTAAGGTCAACGGTAGAGTTTGGCTCCAATTGGCCCGTTGGTGGAGAGATTCGGGGTGGCTAGCTACGCCCAGACAGTGAGCCCATTGTCCAGTTGAACTGGGGGAGGTATTGTCATGGCCCGGTTTTGGTTTAGCCTTGAACCACACCGGACGTGCAACCCCGGTTCAATCCGGATCATGAGAGCCTGCAAGGAGGTGCTAAGTAAGCACGCACGAGTTGCGATTTTTGTGCTTATAAGCTGCGACCTCTGGTGTGGTGGGGAGCAGTGAGTTACGAGTTGAGAGAGTGGAGGACTGTCCGTGAGGGCAGCGTGAACGAGAGCGACGTAAGTTTGACGATCGAGGGGATCGTAGTACTGCGACCAAGCACCTGTTAACCAAAGGGACTGGTGCTGAGCATCGTCAGAGAGAGAGAGACGGCTGAGTGATCAGGTGAGATCTAGTATTATTGTTTCTTTTGTTGGAGGGAGTCTTTTGAGCAAGCCCTGTACCTGCACGGTGGATTCCTGGAAGCTGTTGAAAGGAATAAACCGGCAGTACATGAGAGATCCCTTTTTATTGGGGAGCTAACTCGGCATCCTGAACTCCCTCATTCCCCCCTCGTTTAGCATAAGTGGTGTGCTGTCAATCGTGGGTAAGGCAATCGGTAAGGACATGGTAAGGATCCCGTTACATGAGCAGGAAGAACCCCCAACTATAACGATCCAGGTAAGTAAAGTTAAAGAACCCCTGAGTGGCCTATGGCGTAAGTCCATGCACTCAGGCAGGGCCATTATAGGAGAGACGCAACATTGCTATCAAAACAATGGTAGAGGCTGCTATCAAAACAATATACAAAGAACTCCCTACATCAGTTCTCCACGCCCTCCCCACTCTGGTTGACTTCCAACGGAACGACCAGTTTAACAGGTCGGCTGACACTAGTCCCGTCTGCTTTCCGGATGCATAATTTTCTTTTTCAGCCCGAGCCTAGCCACAGTATGTAATTCCGAGCCTCTTATTGGCTGTTATGTCATACCATTCTCCTGGTTCCGAATCGAGACGGTAGGTAGTAGCAGGGGTCACATCCAATCAAACATGGGGGAAGGTTATCGAGTGAGATGAGGATAATATTCGATGTTGAATTGCATTATTAGCGTGAAACAGGCATGAAACGTGCTTTAGATCAAGTTTTAAAACAACCCACGCAGCAAATGAATGCGTTCCAATCAACATTTAAGGTCTAAGTGAAATCATTCGACATTTAACCACATGTCGATGGTCCACAAGAAAAGTGACACAAGTCAAAATACATACTTTTTCAGGAGAGCCATTTAAAGATTTGTAATTCTTTTGAGAGCGAGATTCTTTTGCTCTTTCGTATAATTGGTTATTCCTGTGATCGAGAAAGACTTAATATAATATAAGGTTTAGGAAACCATGGATATTTGAACGTCAGTGTTATTCAACCCTTGTATATATCAATAAAATATACCCTTCTTCGACATATGACACTTTTCTGGAAAATAATACTAAGACTATATGATAATTTTATCTTGGTACATTAGTAATGAAGTGCATAAATAATTAGTTTCCTAATATTTTGGAATTTTAATGTGCAATATACATCAAAAGTTTACAATAAAAACTAAAATAAGATCTAAATTGGTAATCTAGGAGCAAAACATAATACTGTAATAATGTTGTGGTGTTTGAAGCCATATTTTCAGTGTTGCCTTAGTAAACAAGAGTTTAGTGCTTTTCAGTCGGTCAACACGAATGTACCCAAAAGAGGTGGGTTATGCCCTAATCCTGAAATAAATTACATAAATTACTGTAATAATGTTAATACAGATTGCCAGCTGTATAGAGGAACTATAACAGCGTAATTTCATAGGTACATAATTGCGGCAATCACCAAATTTTTTACTACAAACTATTATAATAATACGAATAAGATTTAGGAATTACATTTTTCGACATTAATTTTAATAAGCCCTGTTTTTTTTTTAGTTTCTTTGATGATCAATTTGTTATTATACACTGTCTTCAGCTGGATGTTTCCAGTAGAACCTGATCGTGTCTTCCTTACTGCAATAGCACGAAACTCCGTATCTGCATAAGAAGTTTTGAGAAGATTTCTTTCAGGATTCTTCCCTTCAAATCGAATTGTTGAGATGCGACTAATGGTCACATGTTCATTTTCATCTTCAGTTTTTAGAACATTTAATTAGACCTATTTTACATGTCAAGTCCTTCAAGTCATAGAACATTTCGTGGTTCATTTCAGTGACTAGGTAAGGTTTCCCCGTCTTCATGGCTGTACGAATTAGTGTGACATATTGCTGTGGAACATAAATGGGTCCAGATTTTAGAGATTTTGTTACCTCACGTTCAATGGTTGCATGTGCACTATCGCCTTCATTCTGGCTATGTCCTTTGACCAAAAATTTGTGTGTAACGGAGTTTATAAATGGATAGTTATTCACAGCAAACAAATACAGGCTGGCTGCGTGGCTCAGGGGTAACGTTCTCGCTTGCTGAGCCCAGGGTTGCAGGTTCGTATCCTGGCGTAGTCAGCTGGCATTTGAGGGTGCGCAAATGCGAGGGAGCCGTGTCAGTAGATTTACTGGCACGTTAAAGATCCCCTTTGGGGCAAAATTCCGGCACCCTGCCGTCTCTAAAAGCCAGTGTAGTTAAAAGGGACGTAAAACCAATAACATTATTATTATTATTATTATTACAAACAAATACATTGAAAAGATGACGCGATGTGTTTGCTGGCCGCAACAGTTATCTGAATAGAATATTACATCCAGTTTTTTGCTCTCTGTGTTAGCTCTCTCTTCTAAACCTTCAAGATATCTCAAGACACAAGTTCCGATTTCATTAGCACCCCAGTTCCCTTCGGTCTCATCCCATACGAAACATTGGACTGTATTACTTTGAAGCTCAAATATCGTAAAATTGAAAACATTGATTTTTGAAGTGTAGTAAAAAACTGGAGGCATCACCCCTGGGACACTGAAGTACTGCCTGTAAATCATATACAGCGACAATTAAATTGCTGCTCACACTTTTCTTATCATTATCTTTTTCCGTGCGTGACAGGTCCTTGTATGTATTTGATAAGTGCGTAATATTTGTTTATGTCTTAATGCATATTTGGGCTGAGGAAGCACTAACGTTTGTGCGAAACATGTACCCAATTGTATAAATAGACTGTTAATATTGTATTGAAAAGACGGAGAATTGATAGTTTTATTGGTAAACATATTCAATACGGACCTGAAATGGATAATATTATTCTGAGGTCCTTTTCTAGTAAATGTCTGTTGTATTTTTCCTTCTGTTTCTGTTTTTCTTCTTCCGAAGCATTTATGAACATCAGGCAGTCTTCACACATATCCTTTTTCGGTTTAAAAAACGAAATATTAAAATCATTTGTAAAAATCCTGGAGTACATTAAGTAATTTGCAAATGACAGATTCTTCTTCTTGCATTGATCAACATAATCTCTGTGCAGGTCCGCTATTGTTCTACTACCTTCAATGTATTCTCTCTTCGAATCTTTTCGGCAGTAATGACTTTCTATCCTAGGAATTGAATTAATGTGGTGACGTACTCCTTCTTTTACGTCATCAGCAATGTGGTGATGCTTACCGTGTTTGCCTCTGAGGTCTGAATCAAGTATTCCACCTGTTGCACAACCCTTCTTGTGTAATACTGTTCTTATTGGCCTGTCTATTATGTCCAGTGTGCTTTTAAAATATGTTTTTCAAACTCTGATCCTTTTTTCCGCAACAGTAAAATAAAATGCGTTATTATTTGAGCGATGACTACCTTCTCTGACGTATCTGTACTTAGGAGAAATACTCTCTATATTGAACAGAAGGAACTCATGTTGCCTTTGTAAGTCTCCCAAATTCCAATATTCATCAAATATCTTCTGACGGTCTTCTTCTTTAATATTTGTACTGCATTTCAACCTGCATTTGTCCTTACAACTTCCTCCCATTATCTTCTTCTTAAAGACTTTTCCACTCTTGGAATTGGATACATACTCTTTCCCAGAGTTCCTGCACTGCTTTGCTAATGTTTTCTTCCATTCCAGTGGTCTCGCCCGTCTTTTCCTTCCTTTCCTTTTTTCTACGTCAGCATTATCCTCCACAGCAGGGTCTTCTTCAGATTCTGCACCTGCGGACGAAGAGGTTGAACTAGTTTGTCCCTTGTAGGTAGGATCTTGAATGTCATCATCAGATGAGATGTCCGATTCTGATTCTGATGTGTGAGAATTAGCAAATGAGGTGCAACTACTTTGTTTGTTCACATCTGAAATAAAACAAAAGGATGTTTTCAACCATTGAAGATTATTTACGTACATTAAGATGTATTTTCTACAGATCGCAGCATGATTGATTTATCAGGAAGAATATCTAAACAAGGTAAATGTTCTAACCTTGTTCCGGTGATGGCAAAGCCACTTTGTCTTCGGATGCGACTGAAGTAGTTCCATTGGCATCTGAAACGAGGTTTAAAATCTAATCTGAAATGTTAGCCGGGAACCATGCTTTGCAATTAATCTATTTCACATTGCATATTTATAAGGAAACACCAGATAAAATAACAATACAGATTACGAATATTTTAAACTACACACTAACCTGCTTGATGAAATGCTGATGTAACTCTTGGATCTACTGATGTCGAAGTTGTCCACTCACAGTTCTTATCAGTTGACTCACCATTGCCATCCAAATGATCATATTTTCATTTTTGCCAGCTTCTAGATAACTCTTGTGCGCTGGGATGCCATTGCTCATAATATCTGATGGCTTACTAAAACAAAATGAAAGAATGCACGAGCAACTTGCAATATACATACCAACATCGCAGGTTTTCATATTAAGAACTATGAGGAAATGTGTCAAAAGTTCAAAGTTTACTGCGGAATTTTCCCACAGCAATGTTCTGTTTATAATTATGGAAAAGTGACACAATTCAAAATATGTCGCAGTAGGATATCATTATATTGGAGAAAAATGTCTTAACTAAAAATAATTTACGACGATGAAAAAAAGATGTGTTGTGTTAGGCTTACCTTATCATGAAAAACGGCTTAACTCGAAATATGACACTTTTCTTGATAATAAACTATAATAATATTGTCACAACTTGAGATATTACTTTCTTCTCGACACAGCTGCGATGTTCCCGCTTCCGATCCCAGACCTCAAGTGAGATGTGACGTTATTCAAGATAACAGCCAGTCGTGATTCTTCCGGCGGAAAAACGACATTACTCCCCTCATGCAGTGAGAGCAACGTGTTCCAATTCTTAACTCAAAATTGCACTTTTTTGACTTGGGGCACTTTTCTTATGTACCATCGATGTATTAAGACATATGATAATAACCGACAGTAGTGGCTACGCTGGCCAAAGCGCTGCGTTAGGCCATGGGGCCAAGCTCTCTGCTGACTCGGTAGACCCGTGGGTTCGAGCCCCACCGTCGGCTGTCCTTGAAATGGTTTTCCGTGGTTTCCCATTTTCAACACCAGGCAAATGCTGGGACAGTACCTTCTGACAGGCCACGGCCGCTTCCTTCCAGTTTCATTCATCTTCCTCCATTCCATCTCTCATCCCGACGCGCAGGTCACCACGGGCGTCGAATAGAAAGACCTGCACTCGGCCTCTCAGGAGGCCACACGAAAAAAAAAATGATAATATACTGATATCGCGTCAGGAGTTGGCAGTCGGGTTTTAACTCCAGGGGTCTTCCCGCTCACTGTGTATCGCGCATTCCAAAAACATTCAGTTGGTCACTACTTGCTTCAATCACTTAGCACATTCCTTCTTTCAGTGGCTGAGTGTCGCCTGCTGCAATGACAACCAATGGCATGCGGCAAGCCGATATTTAACTTAGGAATATGCGGGCCGCGCATGCGTACTGCAAGACCCCCCCCGCAACCCGTCAAAACGTGTTCAACTGCCATCTCATGCCGCGATGACAATACTTCCCTTGCTTCCCGAGCAAGCGCACACGGCACAAGTGGTATCGTGCGAGCTTGGTAACTTTGTGTCTCGGGTTCAAGACTGCTCGAGGGCAGAAATTTTTACTACTTTTGAATTATTTTATTATATCCTCCCTCCTTTTTACAGCATGTTTTATGCCTTGCTTTATTGAAATTATCTGTATGGGTGATTGAAATAATAAACATTGTTGGACGGAAGGGTCGAGAACTGTACGGGTAGACCAAGGTTAGAATATGTTAAACAGATTGCCTCGGATGTAGGGTGTGGTAGCTATGTAGAGATGAAAAGATTAACTCAGGACAGGGAGACATGGATGGCTGCATCAAACCTGTCAAAAGACTGAAGACTCAAACACACAATCTCGCGATCATTAGAAACGGAACCTCCAATTTAATCAGAAACCAAAACTCAGAACGTGATTATTCCCTTTGTAAATCTCACGTGAATTGACCGGGAATCGAACCCTGTCCACCTTGGGGAGAGGCAAGCAGAAGTTGACGCTGATGTTGCTCTTGTTAATTTGATCAAATTGGACATGGTGGTCATTGAGCCCTCCTACTTGTAAATAAATAAATAAATAAATAAATAAATAAATAAATAAATAAATGCATTTCTCTGATAACTTGTGTTATTGTGGTGTCTGTAGTATGGTGAGTATTTGATATTCAGGTGAGGATTCGCAAGGAGGCGGTCGTGGCATTGTTGTGAACAATTTTGGCATTTGTCTGGAGTAGAAGTGGAAATCTATGGAAAATCACTTCCAAGATCGCTGAGGTGGGAATCGAACCAACCTCTACTCAGTTTTGGCTCACGAGGCTGATTGTACCTCGTTGCAGTCCTCACACCAGAATTGAAATTTATCGGCAGAGCTGGGAATCGAACCCGGTCCACCTTGGTGAGGCAAGCAGCTTGACCACTGCAGAAGTTGACGCTGATGTTGCTCTTGTTCATTTGATCTAATTGGAAATGGTGGTCATTGAGCCCACCTACTTGTAAATAAATAAATAAATAAATAAATACATCGGCAGAGCTGGGAATCGAACCCGGACCTCTGGGGAGACAGCCAAGAACGCTAGCCGCGTTGAACAGTAAGCAGAGGAATATAAATTCAAGTGAGAACAGGGAAGAATTCACATCTCACTCGATAACCTTCCTCCATGTTTGATCAGATGTGACCCCTGCTACTACCTACCGTCTCGATTCGGAACCAGGAGAATGGCATGACATAACAGCCAATAAGAGGCCCAGAATTACATACTGTGGCTAGGCTCGGGCTGAAAAAAAATTATGCTTTCCGGAGGATGAGTGTTCGCAACTTCCCATCTCTGCCAGGTTTAGTCTCTGTGATCAACGCCCTCTGCCACACGTGCCTCGGCCGTACGTCTTCTTGCAATACAACTACAGTATGTCTCCCACTCGGCACTCTGTTGGTCGTTTCATAGGACGCTGGACATTGTGGTAGTTTCGTAATTCTGGAAGATATTCCTTCTCCCATCTCCCTAGAAAATCATCTTGCATCTTTTGCCTATGTCCGAATTCTCTTCTCATGTTTATCTCAATGTTAGATTATGGTCTGGTAGGCAAAGTAGTCAAGCGTTCACCATTGAAGAAATGACTTGGAGTCAGTACGTCTGAACCATCTAGTGCGATGGGTCTTGAGTTAATCGTTGCCTCCACTTCTACTAATAGCGTTGTCAGAATCTCATGGTCAACCAGGTCCTTGCCCAGAACCTTCCTGAGATAACTCTTCGTTGTTCCAACCATTCTCTCCTACCACCCTCCCCACCAAGCGGCGCGGGGTACAATAAACTTCCAGGTGATGGAATGATGTAGAAGGTTGTGGTTTGTCAATGGGTGACACAAGATTTGACTAAGCTCCGATAGCTTCTTATTAGCTGCCATAAAAGTCCTTGCGTTATCGGAATACACTGTGTGAGGAAATCCTCGTCTGCCGGAGAAGCGCCTAAAGGTCATGAGAAATTTCTCTGTGCTCATGTCTGTTACAAGCTCAAGGTGTACTGCCAGTAGCGTAGCCAGGATCGACCAATGGGAGGGGTTATACAGTAGGTACTCATGCCAAATTCTACAAGCATTTCGTCTCGCGGCCCGCGGCGTAGCCGCGCTCTTCAAACGTGCACCATGGTCGCGAGGGCAGCTGTGGTAAGTACGGATATCGTAGGTTCGAATCCCGGTGCTCACAGCGGTTATCCTGAGTGTGTTTTCCCCCGGGTTTTGCTACACTCCCTACAGGAAATTGCCGGGATAGTGTCCCGGAGCGTCTACTCCATCTGTGTCCCAGATACATTTACACACACAACTACAATCATCACAGCAATACAGGTTGCCAGACAGCTTCAACACACTCCCAACTACACGGGGCTGATGACCAAGGTTTCTCAAGCCCCTCAAATGAATTAACAACAACTCTACAAGTATTTCCAATTCTCTGACATATTATTACACAAGAAAAGTTTCATGTGTTTTGATCCCGAATTTTTCGACTAATACAATATGCTCAAAAGACAAAAACAAATCAGTTCTTTAAAAAATTAGGTTAATATTTGACTACAATGCCTCACCTCAAAGGTAAATCTAGAACATTCCTGTTCCCCTGACAGGAACAAAATAAACTCAAATATATCTGTGCTACCAACATGAAGACTGCGTATCTCTCAACAAGAGAAATTATTTACAAAGGTCTCAGCAAAAGTGGGCATGTCCTCTCACGATGTATCATGTTTATTTATGAGTAATTCAATACCGGTACTCATTTTTATGTTTATTCAGTTTTTCCAACAATATCCTGTGCTTTATATAGTAACTAGGTGACCCGGCGAACTCTGTTCCGCCTAATTAGAGGCAATAAATAAGCAGATTTTCGATTTAATTAGGTTCAATTTTTTATTAGGAAATACAAATAAAAGAATTAAGTATTTTAATGATTCTTTGTTGTTCATGTATATTGGTGCATAGGTTGCACTCTTCAGTTAAGTACCTTGTGATACACGACATTTTTTGTTTTATTATCAGGCGCAAGAACAAACAACGCAGATGGTCTTCCGACCCGTGAACATGCCACATATAATTGACCATGGGGAAAACATGGATATTCCAGATTCAAGCCACAAACTTTCAAGGATTGGCCTTGTGATTTGTTAATGGCCATAGCGAATGCAAGACGGATCGGAAATTGAAACTCAAACGGCATATCAGTTGGGATCATCGGGATCCTCGGAATGAGAACTTCCTCACCTTCGAATTTTCATTTGAGTATCATCGCATAAATCACATTGTGCATCAATTTACTTACCACCAAACGTGTACCGTTGGACAGTTTTGGTTGGTTTATGTTTCGAGGCATGATTACTACGGAGCCAACATTTAGGCGTAAATTGTGCGGTGGTAAGCCAGGCACATCCAAGGAGTTTAAAAATTCAATTGGATAGTTGGTGGCTTCATCTTCATTTGTTACTCAGCCAATAGATTTGAATGAATGCATTGTTCCAATGATCTCATTCTGAATTATGTATTTTAGGTCATCTACATCTTTATTCTTAGCCACTAAAATTGCTCGCTCACTCAACCATTCATTATTTTTGTAATTAGTAATGATGCTTGGGAATACTTTGTTGATAAGTTCGTCTTTCGATGAGACAAAGTTACAGAAATTATGAGGAAATGAAATCAATCCGCTCTATTCGTCTACAGGTACTCGACCATTACCGATAGTCAGCAATTGCTCAGAGAAATCTTCAGCAGATGAATCATTAAGCAATGCAACTCTCATGTTTGTTGTCTGCTGAAGTTTCATCACATAGCGCCAGAGATTCGAAGATTTGAGGCAAGCGTTTATTTCGTCGGCAGCCGTCGGATTAAATCCTCGTTCTTCGATAATGTCTGCCCCAAATGGTGTCATTTGGAAACAACCTTTGTATTTCTGAGTGTTTGCAAGAAAATGACGTGATTGGGGTGTATCGCCACAAAGCAATGAATGCAATGGTTCAGGTGGCGGAGTCAATAATGGCAATTTCACTTTCCCACTAAGGCAGCACAATCCGGGTGTTTCTCCGGAAAAGTTCAATGCGCCACAATACTCGCAAACAACGTCCATTGGCCCAATGCAAACGCTAGGATGCAAGCAGTAATCAGTGCTGCAATCGTATCGAAATGTTGCTCTATTCAAATCAGCACTTGATAAATCTCTTCTTGTGCGTCGAAAATTATCTACTTCATGATCTCTGTTGTTCGCTCGACGATTTCGCATTGTCAACCGAGCCGTTTCACGAGCTGCCTCACTTTGATCTTGTGATTGAGAATCACGAAGTCGAGCCATATTAACGCGGCGCTATTTCACGGGCAATTTCTTGATCTTCTGCAGTCCTTTCATTCGCAATGTTTCGTATCCTTCTTGCATTATGGCTTTGACGGGAAAGATTCGATCGTCTTTGTCGCGGCATTGTTAATGGTGATTCAAAGAGAATACAAATTACGTTGAGTAACTAACGGGATTTCATGTTAAGAGCCTCATTTTCTATACCGGTAGTTGAGAGCGCTACTCGCATCCAGTCGGCCGTGTCTCGTCAAGAGCTAGTGTTGTCTGAAAACGACTTACCTTGCCATTCCTTCATGAGTTTATTGTAGCTGTCATTTGCGTTACGTGTTGAGTTAGCAGCAAGCACAAGAGTTGGTAGTGCAGTATCCTTCACGCTTCGAGCATAAATACAATAGAGTGCGCATTGCCCCACTGCGCCTGTACTGTGACGTGAAACCAACATCTCGATCAGCTGATTAAAGGATAAACAGAGGACCTCGTAATGGAAGGTTATAGGAGTATGTGGGAAAATGATTTTTAATGAGGGTTTAAACACACATTTTCGTAATGTATACGGCATTGGGAAAAGCATCGCATGTTTCTTCACGTACCGGAAGGTAGCAAAGCTTAAGAATGTAACATATTTGGTGTTAAAAGTGGCTGTCGTGTTCCGTAATACTCATACATCCAGAATCCCATCTTGTAAATAATAACAAATCCAACTCTGAGAATTAGGCCTACTGATTTTTGAACAGAATTGTGTTTGTATAAAAAGTGGCTGTCGTGTTCCGTAATACTCATACATCCAGGATCCCCTCTTGTAAATACTTAATAACAAATCCAACTCTGAATTAGGCCCATTGATTTTTGAACAGAATTGTGTTTGTCTAGCCGGTCATTTTTGATTGTACGCCCGAAAGCTCCAAACAAGTTCAATCTATTAACTTATTACATCATTTCCCAAATTATTTTTCATCATTAGAAAATGTATTTTGGCTAATTTTAGTACCGGTACGTAAGAACATTTTATCGTACGATGAGCTCTCATTCAGCGTTACCCTTCCTCTTCAGTATTTTTTGAAAGTGAACAGAACAACATGGGAAAATGGAAATAAGGAAGTCTATCGATATAGTAAGCGTTGGTTTTTAACAACTATGCATTACATTTGCTACATAGGAAAATATTTTAATCAATGAACTGTTTTTAAATTCCATTTTCCATGAATCATAGAAACCTTCGCAAAAATAACCCAGAATTTTGAAATTCTACGAAGAATTGACTAATTTAGGGATGCAATGTAGCCTATCCTAGAAGAATCTCAAAATTCCCTCAACCAAACGCACTGTCCATAACTTACGTTTAATATTTATTATCGAAGACTACACCGTCACATCTGTAGCATAACCTGTAATTTGACACTGAACATGATTGACGACTGCATTGTGTAGTCCACACTACATTTAATCCAGCATAGGGACATAAAGCATTTTTATGTTCAGAGATGCATTTACTAGCAGTCTCAACAAAAAAAAAACAAGAAAAACGTCTAGCCTATGGACATATAAATACTTGATACCTTCGAGCATAAACACAGGCCTGTTCAGTGGAGTAAGGGATAGGGTAAATTATAATAATTTATAATAAATTCCAGCATTTCCATGTTTAATCATTTTTCTTTCGTGTTTCGGAGTTAAGAGGAAACGTAGGCTAAAGAAATGCAAGTAATTAAGTCACGAATTTTAGGGTTAATTAGCAATGAATTAACATACGTATGGAAAGAAATGCCCGATCCTTTTTTTAACGTCTCCTTACATCCATACGCAACACAGTAATACACCATTCTGACTTAGTAATGAATATAACTCACTTTAAATAACCCAATTCTATCATCACGTGTAGTATTTCAGTGCTCTAGACTACCCGCAGTGACCCGCAGTTCCCTTTAATCAGCTGATCGAGATGTTGGTTTCAACAACGTGACGTCATCAGCCATCTATGCCTTCACGTATTCTTTGTTCAGTAAAATTCAGTGTCAAAAACAATATGGTAGGTCGTGTGAATTGTGAACCTTTCCACAACAAATAATAAAATATGCATTCTAGAGGAGTCTATGTGATTTATTGAGAAGTGAACCTAAAATTATAAGGCGACCGTGACACGATTCATTCATAGTAAAAGGCTCCCGTGAAGAAAGAAGATGGAAAGACTCGCTAAAGAAAGAACCGTAAAGCGGCGGTTATTTACGCGCTCACAAAATCAACTAATGGTGTCGTTAGAAGATGATCAAACTGAAACGGAAAAAGTGCAAGTGCAACTTGAAATCCTTCAAGAGAAGTATGATGATATCTCTAATTTAGATGGATTAATATTTCAACAGATGATAGACGACGAGTGTGAGGATGACGAAATAGAAACGGAATGTGAATCAGCTGATGATTACAAACACAAATTCGTTAGCTGTAGAACAAAAGCAACGCGTTTTATGAATCCCGTTGTTTCCATTACCCCTCCACAAAGTGTAGTGAATGACAATGTTTGTGATAAAAAGAAATATAGACTTCCAAGAATAGAATTTAAGAAATTTTCTGGTGAAATAATTGATTGGTTATATTTGTGGAGCCAGTTCCGTAAAATTCACGAGGATGAGGACATTGGGAAGGAAGATAAATTCCAATATTTAATTCAGGCTATGACAGAAGGTTCCAGAGCATATGAATTAGTTACTAGTTTTACACCCACTGCCGAGAATTATGACAAAGCTATAGAGAGTCTTCAAGCTCGATTTGGTAGAGAGGACTTGCAAGTGGAAGTTTATGTTCGTGAATTGCTCAAACTAGTATTGACGAATGCAGTCAATTCCAAAGAAAGGCCAACACTGAGTAGCTTGTATGATAAATTAGAGTCACATCTCAGATCGCTGGAAAGTTTAGGCGTTACTACAGAAAAATGTACTGCAATGCTGTATCCCCTAATTGAATCATCTTTGCCAGAAGACCTATTAAGAGCATGGCAGAGGAATACTTCCTTCAGGTGTGATTCCGTATCCAAAGATCGTTTGCAGCAGCTCATGGCTTTTCTTCAAAATGAAGTAGTAAGTGAAGAAAGAATTTCATTGGCTATGAAAGGGTTTAGTATTAGCCCATCCCAAGGATCTAAGATTAAGGGAGACAAGAAACCAAGGGATGTCATTGAACCAAATATACCTACTGCTTCTGCTTTGTTTGCTGATGTTTCTAAGAGACAGGAGTGTGTTTTTGTCTTAAACCTCATTCGAGCCCAGAGTGCATTAAAGCTCAAAAAATGACTGTAGGGGCAAAAGGAAAATCTTAACTGATAAACACTGTTGCTTCAATTGTTTAAATAAGAGCCATGCAAGTAGAGCTTGTAAATCGATTGTCAGATGCATTGTTTGTGGTGGTAAACATGTGGTATTAATGTGAATAAGCTCCGTGACAAAGAAAATGAAAGTGTGTCCAAACAGAATTACGAGGGAGACAGGAATTTGGTTCACCAGGATGGCAATTATGTGGATAAGGCTTTAGCTAATGCGTCTTGTTCTCCTGAGGTGTACTTGCAAACCCTGGCAGTTGTCGTTAAAGGAAAGGGTAAACAAAAAACTGTACGAGCTGTCATTGATACTGGGTCTACTAAATCCTACATTGCACGTGACCTAGCCGAAGAAATGGGGGTATCAGTCAATCAGGAAGGAAACGTTAATACATTCCTTGTTTGGTGGAGTACGTTCTCGCGAAGCAAAACACGACTGTTACAGAATAAGTTTAAAGCGATTGGAGGGAAACTATTCCAAGGAGCTGGAAGTTTTAAGCCAAGAGATTATTTGTGAAGATGTCCCATCTAGTAAGAATGTTTCTTGGAGTGAGGAGATAAGGGATCTGAAAATATGTTTAACTGATGTACGAGAGCGAGGGACTGTGCAGATTCTGATTGGGGCCGATAAGGCGGGTGAACTGCTCACTGGGAGGAAACATCAACTAAAATGTGGCCTAGTTTTGGTCGAGACTTCCCTAGGGTGGACACTAATGGGAAAAGTCATAGGTAACAAGGCCCAAAGGGATTCGGCATCATTATTAGTGTCATCATTGTTTTCCCAACATACAAGTTTACGTTTTATAGTGACTTGTATTCTTTTTGACGTTTTATGGTTCTAAGCTACCGCCACACCAATTTTCAGCCAAATCGGTTCAGCCCTTCTTGAGTTATAAATAGTGTAACTAACACGACTTTCTTATATATATATATATAGATTAGCCCTGAATGCCCAAAGTGTCATTTTCGAAGATTTTTGTCACCTACCTTACAAATGCTACATGCAGCCGGAAAAAGGTTTAATTGTTTACACTACTCAGGCGCAGGCCCGACGAGAGGGGGGGACAGGCGGGGCTGGTGCCCCGGGGCCCGACCCTCCTAGGGGGGCCCGGCATCCTAGGAGGATGGGCCCGATTGGGTATTGATTTATTATTGCCTGTATGTGACTTGAATTTGTTACTGGCAATCATTTAGTGAATGCAATGAACTATCTGTGAACATTGTTACAAGGATTGAAAAACGTATTCTGTCAAATGGACAATATTTTCCTTTACAAAGCGCTTGTAGGAAGAACAACTGTCTTAAAGTGGTCAACTTAGGCGATGGGGCTTCGCTATGTATTGTTCTCAGAATATACCTGAAGACAGAGAGAGCATTCCATTATTCTAAATTTAGCTTATTCGGCTTAAGCACCAATCCTTCAAATAACTGGTGTGTTTGGTCAGCTAGCTCAAGAGTTTCAAATTTGGTGTGTCACATCGAGCTTAGAGGTGATAGTGTCTGAAAAGAATATGTTGTCTAGCTAGACGTATCGTATGCCGTGCAGGCAGGTAAGTTAAATACATTTTAAAGTAGCGTCCACACAGTAATTCACTTTGTAGTTATTGTTGATTTAAGGGGCGGAACAGCGAGTTCATCGTCCCCTAGTAATTCACTTTCGCACTATGTGAAAAATTATAATTGCTGGCTAAATATCTTGCGAAAGGGTGGGATGATTCTGTTGTCAAACATAGATGGAAGAAGTGTACGCGAAATTGTTCATCTTCTAGTATACTGAATTGAGAAAAGAAACGCTAACATTTCAATTATCTGTATGTTTAGGTGCAGTATAATTATTATTATTATAACTGGTTCATTCAATACGATCAACAATCCTAGGTACTAGAGTTGGGAAATTTATCCAAAGACTGAAACTAAGGTTACATTCCAGTAGTTTTCTGGACTGAGTGCTTAATTAACCAGGAGAAAAATGACAACTAAGCTAGGGCACTTAACCACTCAGGTGTGTTTTCCAATTCTTCTCATGGAACGTTAGTGGTAAGGACAGATGACCTACCGTAGCTCTTCCGCCCATTTACACAACAATAAGTTACGTCAGTGGTAGGGGCAGATGGCCTAGCTGTTCCACCCCTTAAAACAACAATAAATAACGTCAGTGGTGTACGCATGGCGATGGAGAAATTAATATATTGCATGTAGGCAACCGCGCAGATTTTCCTAAGACCAAATATTTGAACTCTGCTTAATTTAGAAGAAAATTAAGATGAAGTACTGTCGAATATTAATATAAATACAATTTTGCTTTGCGCTGCTGCAGTGGCTGTTATTATTATTGGAAATTTCTACGCCGATTATTCCTAAGAGCGGCATCGATCTGCAAAGCACTTTTTTTTCAGGACGCGAAGAGATACTTTCCCTTGCGAATCAAGCCCTTTCATGATACGCTTTAAGTCTCAGTACCGTTAAACATAAAATGAGTTGCTCTCTTTATCTATGACTTGGAAATGACTCCGGGTCCAGACGAAGCCGCGGCAGGAACGCAGGATTCGGCTTACCGACTGCGGTGTCTTCGTATTCTTACTCAACAGTTAATAATAGGCCCATTTGTCGTTACAGTTGTTAATTCATTTAGGGGCTTGCGACATTTAACCCGTGTACTTAGTAGCTTGTAGGTCTAGTATCACTGGCGGGCAATGCACCATTGGCGCTCGGTTGGGGATAGTTTGCATCAACTAGTACTGTAGATATAATTCAGTATTTGCTGACGCGTTAATTTTCCGGTTTGTTTCTGAAGGCCTCCACATTATGGAATGAAGTTGACTGTAAAGTAGTAGTTTTCACAAATATTAATGAAGTAAATTATAAGATTCACAAACAGCGAACAAAATAGAAAACCAAGGAACGTGCGAATTGTGTAGACTGAAGGGGAGGCAAGTGGTTGTTGTATAATAAGAGAGGTGTATTGGCAACATTGTTGTAACTATTTGTCTTGGAGAGTAGAAACTTAGACCCTCTTAAAACCACCCACTGCTGGACGTAAAGCAGGGTGTACACTGTGCTGTGCTATGGCCTCTGCGATATGATCAATCGCATGCCGTATTCTTAGTTGCCGACTGGGAAAGCGTTGCCCGTCGCACATATTACTGTAATTATTAGGGTCAAGAGTAGGGTAGGTGTCCCTGGATTTGAAATACGGTACAATCCCGGCATTTGTCTGGAGGAAGTGTGAAAATCCCCACTCAGGATGGCCGCTGTCAGCGCCGGGATTCGAACCTCCGATCTGCAGACTTGCTGTAGACCCCCATCACGGTCATTGGTGCGCTACACCACGGGGTCTTACTTGGTGCGAGAACGTTAACTTCAATATCGGAGAGTCTTTTCTGTAGCCACTAAATGTCAATATTCTCCAAATTTTTACTCCAAAATATCACAAAAATAATCACCTAAATGGCCTATATCTCAATAATTTGGACCTAATATTTGCAAAATTTTCCGGAGGAGGACCCCCGGACCCCACTCTGAGCTTGGTGATATTCCATATCCTAGGAGAACCTTACTCTAGTTTTGCTTACAGCAAAGCAATATTAAATTATAAGAAGTTCAATGACTGCAAATTAAAAAATATGGTTAAAATTCACATTTTCTTCTTTTGCGACAACAATATTTTTAATTAATTTGGGATAGAATTGAGGAGGTACGATGGTGCAACTACAGCCTTTGGCTATAGGGTTAAAACGATGAATCCTGGAAAATAAGCTTAGAACCACCGACGGTGGAATTCGAACCCACCTGTTTCCGAGTTCATGGACAACAGCATTTATCAATGTGTTGGTTTTTTTTTTTCAAGTTAAATACTGTAAAAGCGATGAAATTACGGTCCGGTAAATGCAAGTTTTTTCAAATTTGTGTACGACAAACGAGCTTATTGTTTTTACGAGTATCACTGGAATTCTAAAATTATTGATTACACAAAGGATCTGCTGAACTTAAATCTGAACACTGGGCATGCTTACTATGTTACCTCATCGGGACAAATTTAAATCTGTCAAACGCCAAAACTAAACAGTATAGTGAATTTAATGAAAAAGATTATCTAGTTTTCGATGGCTTTACTCGTGATATTTATATTTGTTAATTGAAAATAATGCATTGGTACGCGCTTGTCAGGTATAAACAACGCATTTGCAAATAATTTTGCATGCATTCCTCCAGTTTCACTGTTGTAAATTTTACATACCAGCATTAACTTATTTACTGTATATTGATAGTAATTCACGCTCTGCTTATGATAATAAATATAGCCAGGATTTAGTGGAATATATAATTGAAATGTTATTAATACAGTATATTATACAGTATTTATTGCAGCCAATGGTCATGTCAGGACATATCAATTTACCACCCGTAGGCTCCTCAACACGTTCAATTTCAAGTAGTTCCAACTTTGGTTACCAGACGCCACTGTCACTAACACTAGCTGTGAACGTTGGAACTTGATAGAGCGTTTCTAACCAAATAACCTACAAATTTTGGCTACACACTACCAATTGTAGTGGTAGGTTCTTTTACATGCCATAAATCTAAGACATGGTCCCGCCGGCTTTACTTCAGCTCCGAATAAAGGCAAATTGAAGGATTTTAATGCTCTTAATAATCCGACGACTTCGACCGGAATTATACCCGCGATCTTGGGCATAGCAGTTCAGCATGCTACAATTATTATTATTATTGCTATTATTGCTGTTTTTATGTTCTTGTAAGTGATTTCGTGATGAAAATTTTGTGCAAAAACAAAATTCTGCAAAATCAGTTTGTGCAAAAGTACGAGGATTATAAATTAATTTCACTGAGTTTGGTTATAGAGGGGGGCCCATGGGATTCCAGCCCCGGGGCCCGTCGCCGCTCTCCACGGCCCTGCTCAGGCGACAAATTTCACACATTCGTAACTGGGAGATAGCCGTAATTCGGGGAATTGCTGGACATATATTTACGTAATAATGAATCAACTCGGCTGACGGTTATCTCATGCTCAAGATGCTAATAATGATCCCAAAATTAGTGTTAATGTACCCATATAATATTCTAAGTCTTCATTAAAGCGCGTTACTTTTAACGCAATTTCTCTGGTAGCATGTAGATGGTGGTGCAGGTTCAAAGGGCAAGGAATTACATACCGGTACCGTACCGAAACACACTTAATAAAACAACGCATGGAACGAACTGTAGATATATTCACAACTATATACAACACAATAATTATTAAACACTCAATAAGGCATGTCTATGATGCCACGGACGCGTGCCTTGTCCGCTGTAAGGGAGTGACTCGCCTGCTTGTCCATGTCCCAACGGAGAGTGTTAACAATAGCCAACAACTCTCATTCTCGCCGCTGCTTGACGTGCTGGTCTTAGCAGGGCCGCCAACTCAATGCAACAAAATACTCTGAGTGCACACAGGGAGGGAATACTAACACAGTAAAACACACAATATACCATATAAACAAGAAGTCCAGTCACAACACTAGATTAATTTACAAATAACTTCTCTCCCGCCAAGAAAAGAAAAAAAAGCTAATATTGTCCCGCTGTGTGGGATTCAAAATTATTTGGCGCTAGCCTCAGTTTGAAATAAGCTATAATTTACTTCGCGAGGGAAAAGTTAGATTGGCAACCCTGGGAGGACGGAGTTGTATTACCACAGTCTAAAATACACAGTCGCGAAGCACGCGGCACTACGAAATTGCATCCTCTTTGTAGGTGAAGCGACACTAGCGCTAGCGGTGGCCAGCAAGCTGGCAACTGCCTTTAGCACGTTATTCACGGAACAGATGATTTCACTTTTGCAAGGGGTTTTTGAATTTTAACTCATCTGAGTGATTATTTCCATTGTAAACATAAGTCACGTTCAATCACCAACTACTACAGAAAAAAGCCACAATGTTGATATACTGTACACTTTTAATTCACAGAAACATAAAAAGAATGCTCTGTTTTTATTAGTTCAGTCCTCTATAAGTCTCCCTAGGTACAGTTGTAAGTCGTATTTAATGAGTCTTACGTAGAATTCATAGTCCATACTAGTTATAATTTCATGTATTTGTTTCAGTGATAGTCGCGGGTATCTCTACATAAAAGCAAGGCATGATTCCTGGATGTAACGGGTAATCTCTAAATCCACTGAATGGATTTTGATGCAGTTTTCACCATTCAGTAAATAATTTCTCGAGGTTTCTGTAGGAAAACATTCATTTATGACCAAAGGAAGCCGAACCGTAACGATTTCAGTGAATCGTGTCGAAGGAAAACCTGCCGTCCGTGCGCCTTTTAAGCTTACGCTTGGTATACCATTAAAAATATCCATATACTATGAGTGTAAGAATTGGTCAGCATGAAAAGTTCTACAAAGAAGTCCGCGACAGCATATCTTTATCTTTAATACATCGCCAACTACAGTATAAGTGATTTTACATTTTAATTTCTTCCAACAATCTCCATTCAGTGGAAATTTAAATTACTAGCTTCGGAGCAAGCGAGCCCATCACCCCAGTTTCGGCCAGCATTAACTGTCGAGTCATGTCGAGTTAAGACTTCAGAGAAGAGTAGACTATAAGTGTTTGGAGTTTCGCTGTTCACCTTGGCTTTTCTGAATTGCGTCTGAGACCTACCGTCCGTGCGCCTTTTAAACTTACGCTGAGTGACTCCTTTAAGATACCAGGCGAAGCCGGGGCGGGTTGATAGTATGGGTATAATATATTAAATTCTTAACCATATCAAAAGCTAGTTATTCCGTTAACATTATAGTTAATTAGTAAAAAACCAGTCTGATTTGTGAAACGAAAAGTATAAAAAAGATCTTAAGGTCTTAAATGGCTCAATTGTAGGTACTTTGTATTTTTTCTGTGGGTTTGAAATCTTTCATTCCTGAATTTGACAAACTAATACAATGCCAATTTTACAAAATATCGGCAATAACAATTGTGTACCGTGCCTTCACAACAGCCATGTGGGAGACCAGATATTTCATAAGAGAATTAACAAACAGTGTACCATATCTAAGTTTGTGAGCATTATCCTGACGACGTAAATTGGCTTGCTTCCAAAGGATTCGAGAATAAGTATATATTATTGTACAAAATCTTTATTCAATAAATCAGCTCTCTTACTATTAAAAAGCCATTTTCTACATCTGAAAATCAAAATGTCGGCACGCGTTTGAGATGACATCTTTTACATTTACTTAGCCTACCGTATGTTTTAATTTTCAAAATGCATAGATATTTAGGCCTATATTTGATTTGCAGCCAATGACCATAGCAGGGCATTTCACATGAACTCCCGTAGGTTCTCCAAGTTCAATATCAAGTAGTTCCAATTTAAGCTACCAGACACCACTGTCACTGAAATCCAACGGCGTACGTTTGAACTTGATAGAGCGTGCCTAACCCAATAGGCCACAAATTTTGGTTACACACTACCAGTTGTAAGTTCTTTAACGTGCCATAAATCTACGACATGGGCCCGACGACTTCGACTGGGTTTGAACCCGCGAACCCCAGCATGCTACCGACTACGCCACCAAAGCCATGCATAGATATCCTACCGAGACATGCTTCTGATTTATAACCGACTGGCTCCGTGGCTCTGCAGTAACGTTCTCGCCCGCTGTGTCCATGGTTGCAGGATCAAATCCTGGTGCAGTCAACTGGCATTTAAGGGTGCATAAATGCGAGGGAACCGTGTATGTAGATTTACTGGCACGTTAAAGTTCCCCTTCAGGGCAAAATTCCGGCACCCTGGTGTCTCTAAAAGCCACAGTAGTTAAAAGGGACCTAAAACCAATAACATTATTATTGATTTATAACCAGTTAAAGACCTAGTTTCGTTGTTTGATTGTCATCATCATCATCTTGTACAGTTTCCAGCCCCAGGCTGGGTCTGTTTGGAACATAAGCCTCGCCACTTATTTCTTTCTTCCCACCACCTCTCCGCTGTCACTCTGGTCCAGTCCTCGCCTCTCTTCTTGACACATTCCTCCACTCCTTTCAGCCATCGATCTCTTGGTCTTCCCCTTGGTCGTTTCTTCTGCATCTGCATCTCATGTATCCTCTTAAAGCTTTATAATACTTTGTACTGCGTATCCCAGTTAATTGGGGTCGCCGGAGCCAATCAGGCTCATTTTGGTTTTGGCCGGGGATTTAAGGCCGGATGCCCTTCCTGACGCTACGTGATTTTTCAGGTGAAAATTCCACCCCACTGTCACCGGGATTGGAACTCCGGCCGTCCGGGTGATTGACGAGCAGCTAAGCCACTGAACCATCACGCTCCCCTTGAAAAGCTTTATAATACTAGCCTAAAATCCATAGATCAAATCTTACCTTTTAGGGTCCTTTGGAAACTCAGGTGTCGTCTTGCTCTTTGAACAGTCTGACTTCCCATTCGGTCAACACGAATACATCCAATTAGATTGGGCGAGGAGTAACAATTAATTTCCCTGTGTAATTCATAATACAATAATTATTTATACATTTAATAAAACGCTTCTCACACGACCCCCTCCCCTTTAAGTGAGAAGTGTTTTATTAAGTGTATAAACGATTCATGTATTTTTATTTCAGGCATTAGGAGATAAATTGTCACTGCCCATCTAATCTAATTGGGTACCGTGCACTCGTGTTGACCGACTGAAAAGCGATCATATAGGTTACTTAGCAACACTGAAATATTGCTTCTAATATTAGATCTGTTTATCGAAATACACATCTCCTCTTGTAAAGCACATCGACGGTCCACAAGAAAAGTGACACAAGTCAAAATACATACTTTTTCAGGAGAGCCATTTAAAGATTTGTCATTCTTTTGAGAGCTAGTTTCTTTTGCTCTTTCGTAAAATTGGTTATTCCTATGATCGAGAAAGACTTAATATAATATAAGGTTTAGGAAACCATGGATAGTTGAACGTCAGTGTTATTTAACCCTTGTATATATCAATAAAATATACCCTTCTTCGACATATGACACTTTTCTGGAAAATAATACTAAGACTATATGATAATTTTATCTTGATACATTAGTAATGAAGTGTATAAATAATAAGTTTCCTAATATTTTGGAATTTTAATGTGCAATATACATAAAAAGTTTACAATATAAACTAAAATAAAATCTAAATTTGTAATCTAGGAACACAACACAATACTGTAATAATGTTAATACAGACTGACGTCAGCTGTCTTTTCGTACGTAAATCATTATAGAGAAACTATAACAGCGTAATTGCATAGGTACATAATTCCGGCAATCACCAAATCTTTAACTACAAACTATTATAATAATACGAATAAGATTTAGGAATTACATTTTTCGACATTAATTTTAATAAGCCCTGTTTTTTAGTTTCTTTGATGATCAGTTTGTTATTATACACTGCCTTCAGCTGGATATTTCCAGTAGAACCTGATCGTGTCTTCCTTACTGCAATAGCACGAAACTCTGTATCTGCGTAAGAAGTTTTGAAAAGAATTCTTTCAGGATTCTTCCCTTCAAATCGAATTGCTGAGATGCGACTAATGGTCACATGTTCATTTTCATCTTCAGTTTTTAGAACATTTAGACCTATTTTACATGTCAAGTCCTTCAAGTCATACAACATTTCGTGGTTCATTTCAGTGACTAGGTAAGGTTTCCCCGTCTTCTTGGCTGTACGAATTAGTGTGACATATTGCTGTGGAACATAAATGGGTCCAGATTTCAGAGATTTTGTTACCTCACGTTCAATGGTTGCATGTGCACTATCGCCTTCATTCTGGCTATGTCCTTTGACCAAAAATTTGTGTGTAATGGAGTTTATAAATGGGTAGTTATTCACAGCAAACAAATACATTGAAAAGATGAAGCGATTTTTTTGCTGGCCTCAACAGTTATCTGAATAAAATATTACATCCAGTTTTTTGCTCTTTGTGTTCTTAGCTCTCCCTTCTAATATCTCAAGACACAAGTTCCGATTTCATTAGCACCCCGGTTCCCTTCGGTCTCATCCCATACGAAACATTGGACTGTATTACATTGAAGCTCAAATATCGTAAAATTGAAAACATTGATTTTTGAAGTATAGTAAAAAACTGGAGGCATCACCCCTGGGACACTGAAGTACTGCCTGTAAATCATATACAGCGACAATTAAATTGCTGCTCACACTTTTCTTATCATTATCTTTTTCCGTGCGTGAAAGGTCCTTTTCTAGTAAGTGTCTGTTGTATTTTTCCTTCTGTTTCTGTTTTTCTTCTTCCGAAGCATTTATGAACATCAGGCAATCATCACACATATCCTTTTTCGGTTTAAAAAACGAAATATTAAAATCATTTGTAAAAATCCTGGAGTACATTAAGTAATTTGCAAATGACAGATTCTTCTTCTTGCATTGATCAACATAATCTCTGTGCAGGTCCGCTATTGTTCTACTACCTTCAATGTATTCTCTCTTCGAATCTTTTCGGCAGTAATGACTTTCTATTCTAGGGATTGAATTAATGTGGTGACGTACTCCTTCCTTAACATCATCAGCAATGTGGTGATGCTTACCGTGTTTGCCTCTGAGATCTGAATCAAGTATTCCACCTGTTGCACAACTCTTCTTGTGTAATACTGTTCTTATTGGCCTGTCTGTTATGTCCAGTGTGCTTTTAAAATATGTTTTACAAACTCTGATCCTTTTTTCCGCAACAGTAAAATAAAATGCGTTATTATTTGAGCGATGACTACCTTCTCTGATGTATCTGTACTTAGGAGAAATACTCTCTATATTGAACAGAAGGAACTCACGTTGCCTTTGTAAGTCTCCCAAATCCCAATATTCATCAAATATCTTCTGACGGTCTTCTTCTTTAATTTTTGTACTGCATTTCAACCTGCATTTATCCATACAACTTCCTCCCATTATCTTCTTCTTAACGACTTTTCCACTCTTGGAACTGGATACATACTCTTTCCCAGAGTTCCTGCACTGCTTTGCCAATGTTTTCTTCCATTCCAGTGGTCTCGCCCGTCTTTTCCTTCCTTTCCTTTTTTCTACGTCAGCATTATCCTCCACAGCAGGGTCTTCTTCAGATTCCGCACCTGCGGACGAAGAGGATGAACTAGTTTGTCCCTTGTAGGTAGGATCTTGAATGTCATCATCAGATGAGATGTCCGATTCTGATTCTGATGTGTGAGAATTAGCAAATGAGCTGCAACTATTTTGTTTGTTCACATCTGAAATAAAACAAAAGGATGTTTTCAACCATTGAAGATTATTTACGTACATTAAGATTTATTTTCTACAGATCGCAGCATGATTGATTTATTAGGAAGAATATCTAAACAAGGTAAATGTTCTAACCTTGTTCCGGTGATGGCAAAGCCACTTTGTCTTCGGATGCGACTGAAGTAGTTCCATTGGCATCTGAAACGAGGTTTAAAATCTAATCTGAAATGTTAGCCGGGAACCATGCTTTGCAATTAATCTAATTCACATTGTATATTTATAAGGAAACACCAGATAAAATAACAACACAGATTATGACTATTTTAAACTACACACTAACCTGCTTGATGAAATGCTGATGTAATTCTTGGATCTACTGATGTCAAAGTTGTCCACTCACAGTTCTTATCAGTTGACTCACCATTGCCTTCCAAATGATCATATTTCATTTTTGCCAGCTTCAAGATAACTCTTGTGCGCTGGGATGCCATTGCTCATAATATCTGATGGCTTACTAAAACAAAATGAAAGAATGCACGAGCAACTTGCAATATACATACCAACATCGCAGGTTTTCATATTAAGAACTATGAGGAAATATGTCACAAGTTCAAAGTTTACTGCGGAATTTTCCCAGAGCAATGCTCTGTTTATATGGAAAAGTGACACAATTCAAAATATGTCGCAGTAGGATATCATTATATTGGAGAAAAATGTCTTAACAAAAAATAATTTACGACGATGAAAAAAAGATGTGTTGTGTTAGGCTTACCTTATCATGAAAAACGGCTTAACTCGGAATATGACACTTTTCTTGATAATAAACTATAATGATATTGTCACAACTTGAGATATGACTTTCTTCTCGACACAGCTGCGATGTTCGCGCTTCCGCTCCCAGACCTCAAGTGAGATGTGACGTTATTCAAGATAACAGCCAGTCGTGATTCTTCCGGCGGAAAAACGACATTACTCCCCTCTGGCGGCCAATTTTATGGATAGAGTTATGACGTTTTTCTATGTAAAAATATGCAGTGAGAGCAACGTGTTCCACTTCTTAACTCAAAATTGCACTTTTTTTGACTTGTGTCACTTTTCTTGTGTACCATCGACATGTTAAATTAAAGATATAACCTTTTTACAATGCTCAAATTCAGTAAATCCAGCAACAATAACATACACCAACATAGCGCAGTCGGCACATTGTTGCTGGCGGTAGAAAAATATGAGCCAACCTTCGCAATCTGTAGGTAGACTGGTTATACGTTGTCATGAAGACGTGTGTAGCCACAAATGGGGACCAGGGCCGAAAGGCGACAACAGTACATCACCGCAGACACAAATCACAACCTGCCGATTTTCCAATGGGGGGGGGGTTCTGACCCCCCTAACCCCCCCTTGGCTACGCCACTGTGTACTGCTCTTGTGGTTGCGCAAGTGAACATGTTGTAATTCTTGTGCTCCGAGCAGGGATGGATGATAAGTCGTTTTCAATATGTATGACGTCCTCTTATTTATTAAATTAAACAGCAAGTATCATCAAAAGGCGCCTGCAAAAAAAAAATAAAAAAAAAAAATACAATAATGGTTTAAACTCTCAGTTTACTAACTTTTTATATTATTATGAACATTTTGTAAACTTAAGGTGTGCTTCCCTACAACATATAACCTCATTCAAATACAAGTTGAAAAATACATATTAGATAAGTCGACAATATCATACCTTTTGACTCTACAACATAACGCATGTTTATGAGTTATCAAAAACGTCCCTACATTCGATATAGATACAATTTTGATGGCTGATTGCTTCAGATTTCACAGTCAATATCTTACACATACGGTACATTTCGCCATTAGCTGTTCATCTCCTTCTGGTTTAAAACAATTGCCAACTTATAAAATAAAAATACATTTTTATCACATTGTCGCCAACTTAGATTTACAGTAGAGGTTATAGTCAGTTGTAAACATAATTAAATTTCAACACTCCTCCTTAATTATTTTACAACGAAGCGATTCAAACAATTTTCTATTGAGGGGTTTGGTCAGGATATCTGCAAGTTGCTTGGAGCTCTCGACATGTTTGAGAGCAATAGTTTTCCCCAGGTGTTCCTGGATGAATTTGCGTGGAATCTCTGTGTGTTTATTTCCTTTTGTAGTCTTCCCCTCGTGTGCATTGTGCAGCATGTGGATTGCTGACTGGTTGTCAACAAACAGCGTGACAGGTTTGTCTGACTTCAAATTTTCGAATTCCAGTCCAATTCTCTTGATCCAGCTGATGTCATCTGTCGATGAGACAGCTGCTCGGTATTCTGCTTCTGCTGTTGACGTAGCAACGAGTCGCTGCTTCTGTGTGTACCAAATTATTGGTCCTCCTTTCAACAGTAGAACACCACTTGTTGAGCGGCCTGTTACGGTGTCCCCACCATAGTCTGAATCTGTATATGCCACAAGTTTGTCGTCTCCATTGAAGAAAATTCCATAGTCTGGAGTTCCCTTCAAATACTGAAATATCTTCTTTGCCGTTGAAGCGCCTCAAGTAGTTCATTGCGTAGCAGATATCCGGTCGGGATATTGTAGAGTAGACTTCCCACTGCTTCTCGATATGGAACTGTAGGTGGCGCTGGTCTGAGTAGGGGAGTGATGACAGTTCTGCCCCACTTGACACTCCTGTGCCCAACAAACCAACATGGCCGCCGCTCGAAATTGAAATAATTAATATCTCTCAAACGCATGGTCGGATGTTGACAAATGAGGTGTCGTTGAACTCGAGCTGACGTCCTTTTTCCTATCGACCATGTATTATATTTTTCAAAAATTCTTTGAATTTTTTTGTTTTCGAAACTTGGTGATAGTTTGAAAACCAAAAATGATAGAACGTTGTGCTATGGCCCAAACGAATGGTCTTTATGACATTTATTTTCCATAATGAAACTTTTTTACTTTTTATGTTTTTTTGAAAAAACTCGAATTTTGAAAATCCTATATTTTGGAAACTAGGAACTCTACAAAAACGTTTATTTGACATAAATGAAAGGTCCCTATGCCCTCTGCCCCCAAAATAAATTTCAAGGCGCTAGAGCAAAAATTTGTGTTTTGTAAGTAGTGGGATAAGGGGAAAGCTGTCTACTAACTTATTGAGCCCTCCTCGTATTTGCCCCGAAGCTGATATCTCGCTAACCAATGGTCGGATTTGAACATACAGGGTGTCCTAGCACTCGTAGTGATGCCCCCTACTTTCCTATAGGCTCTTAATTTAATGAAAAGACCAAAACTAAAAGGTCATGTGCTTTTTATATCTCGCGAACCAATCATGCTAGAGGCATGTTCGACAGGTCCAAGGACTCGGGGTGACGTCCTCTCTGCTATGGACCACTCGTTATAATTTTTAATAAAATTGGAAACTCGATTTTGGGGTAAACACGTGTTTTTGTGATTTTGCCGATATCTCGCGAACCAATCATGCTAGAGGCATGAACGAGGGGTCCAAGGACTCGGGCTGACGTCCTCTTTGCTATGGACCACTCATTGTAATTTAAAAAAATTTGGAAACTCGATTTTGGGGTAAATACGTGTTTTTGTGATTTTGCCGATATCTCACGAAGCAATAACGCTAGAGGCATGTACGATGGGTCCAAGGATTCGGCCAGACGTCCTCTTTGCTATAGACCACTCGTTGTAATTTTTTAAAATTTTGGAAACGCGATTTTGGGGTAAACACGTGTTTTTGTGATTTTTGCCGATATCTCACGAACCAATAACGCTAGAGACGTGTACGAGGTGTCCTAGGACTCGGGCTTTCGCCCCCTTTCAAATGTGGTAGATATTTTTTCCAAAAAGATAATTCACAAAGGGCCTAACGCCATACATGTTGAGAAAAAAATTCTTTACCATTACCTGTTTATAATGTTTATGAAGCGTGGTGGTTGAGAGAGACGATACGGCTGGGTGTGTGTGTTTCAACGAACCTGTCGCTGACCACGGTGGCTGTGTTCAATAGATCAATTGATATTTCGACGAGTCGGTGTATGACAGAGCGAGCGTGCGTTTTCTGATATTCTACCTTTAACGTGTAAACGGTGATGAGAACTTGGTTCTATGTTGATCGAAGCGAGTACAGAAAACACACTTGCAAACGAGCAGGAGGTGAATGTCATTTGAGCTTATTGGAAGGCTCCGATCTGACTTGACAACAGGTGCAATGGAAAAAATGACCAAGACGCTTGAAGGTGAAATAATCTGACCATTGTGCTGGCAGGGAAGTGCGAAAGGCGTGCACACATGTGTGAAACCACAGGCATGCTAAACCAGTGACATCCTGTCTTGCTTCGTACGTGACAAAATGCAAGTTGACGTGAAATTTGATCTACCGCAGGTGTTCGCTTGGGACGTTATCTATCTACATGCGCGATAACTGTTAACAAGTTACATCCTGTTTTGCTGCGTACGTGACAAAATGCAAGTTCATGTGAAATTTGATCCGGCACAGGTGTTCGCCTGGGACGTTAGCTGTCCACGTGCACGATAAGAGAATGTTCAAAGCGTGGGAAAAAAAGATTATACATGCAATGTGATATATAAAGACACGTCGCTGACATTTCCACTCGCACTTATGTGACTACTTTTGAACACGCTACATCGTTGTGTGAAACACTTGGCCTTGTTTAACAGTTTTGGTGTTGGTGGAAAATACTTATTCTTGTTGTGAGGTAGGTATATATTTATTCATTTATACATTTATTGATTTATATATAAATACATGCAATTATTTATTGATTAGGTAATTAATGATTTTATTTATTTATTTGTTTGCAGATAACCGGTATAGCCTACTTGTCGTGTGTGTGTGTGAACGATATTAAAGAAAGAGAGAAAGACAGACAGCTAGAGAAGGAAACCATTTCCACACTAGTCCGTGAGACGGGAATATAGCAAAGCATTATACGTCAAGGTGAGATTTGTTTTATATATATATAACCTGTTTGATTTTGTTTTGTTTATGAAAGGCATAAACTATATGGAATGGATATACTTATGGTGGTTTATTTTATTTCTTTTTAGATATTTGGAAAAAAAAAGGGTTCACTGCTATAGCAAATACAGTTGAAAACCAAGTGGCTTTAGAGTGGAACCATTGTCAAGCAGTCTACAGCTGAAAACTCAGGTGAGAGTGTTCTTTCAAAATAATGTCTTTTACTGCTGCGGATACGTTAACTTGGGAGCCCCTTGAGTCTTGTTTCAAATCGCGTGTGTGCTCTGGCCGCATAGTGAATGTTTGAAAAAGTTTGATTCCCAAAGAATTTTTAGAATCTTGTTTTGAAATTTTTAAAATTGAAATTTGTACAGCGCAAAGGTTGCATACGGCTTTAAAGGTGAATACAGAACTAGTGTGCGATTTCGTATATAAAAAGAAGGACGTGGAGCATAAAGAGACATTCTATATTTGCAGTAAAATGCAAGAGCTATTCATAGCCCATAATTTGGAACAGTGGTATGAAACCCACGTGGTGAATGCCTTGCTGTCAAAATTTGATAAACTGCAACAAGGACCGAGTGGTCTAGCCTTAGACAAAATTCATCATTTACAAATCAACATTTGTCATTTCAACCCGTTGAATGCTGGGTCTAGCTATATTAAAACACCGCCAGCAATAGCTTCGAAAAAGGCTGTGGTGAATATTGAGAACCATGACAATGATTGCTTTCTGTGGGCTGTGGCTGCGTACTTGCAGCCAGCTCAAGATCGTCATGTTAACAGACCAGCAAAGTACAAGGCCAAGTTTGATGAATTAAAACAAACGTTAAATTTAACAAGAGTGTCGTTCCCTATGGACTTAACCGAGATCCATAGGTTTGAACAAGACAACCTGGACTTTTCGTTCATGGTGTATGGCCTTGATGGTGATGAGATTGTGGGTCCTCTTTATGTCACAAAAGAACCGAAACGACACCACATTCATCTTTTATATCTGTCTGAGGGAGAGGTGAATCACTATTGCCTTATTAAGAGCTTGAGTAGATTGCTAAGCAGACAAATGTCCAAACATGATGGTAAGAAGCACATTTGTGATCGATGCTTGCAATATTTTGCAACCCCCATGCTCTTAGAACGTCATAGGGTAGATTGTGTTTCTCAGGAAGCAGTGAGATTGATATTGCCACAAGGGGACAAGGCTGTGTTAAAGTTTAAGGACATTCACAAGCGTGACACTGTTCCCTATGTGGTATACGCAGATTTTGAAGCACTCACCACACCCATGGCGGGATGTGAACCAGATCCCACCATCAGCTCAACCACACCCATTCAAAAACATGAGCCCTTTGCCATAGGATTTAATGTGGTGTGTGCCTATGACCCCACACAATCCGTTTACAAATACCGTGAGGGGCCAGATTGTGCCAAATGGTTCTTGGATGAACTTGTCAAGTTGGCTCATGATGTACAGGAATTACTGGACCATCCAGTACCCATGAGCCTATCTCCAGAACAACAGCAGCAGTATGAGCATGCCACGACATGCCATATTTGCGAAAAGCCTATTTTAAGTGGAGAGGAAAAAGTCAGAGACCACTCGCATTTTACAGGGGAGTTTCGTGGAGCTGCTCATAGTAAATGTAACTTGAACTTTCCAGCTCCTCGTTTCATCAGTGTCTTTTTCCACAATCTGGCGAATTATGACATTCAGTTTTTGATTCGTGAATTGGGCCATGTCAACAAGGGCTCGTTTACCATTATTCCCCAAAACCATGAGCGTTTTAAGGCCCTGACATGGAGGTTGAGCGACTTTAGCATTCGATTTTTGGATTCCTTTAAGTTTATGGCATCCTCGCTAGACAGCCTTGTGAATGGCTTGAATGAGGAGGAATTAAAAAATACTAGAATGCATTTTAATGATCCTGAGCAATTTCAATTGTGCATTCGGAAAGGTATATTCCCGTATGATTTCTGCAATAGCTGGGACGTGTTAAAGCAAAGAAAACTCCCACCACAAGAGAAATTTTACTCGAAACTAACACGCAGTACCGTTTCCGATGAAGACTATGCACATGCATGTCAAGTTTGGCGAGTGTTTGGCATGAACACGCTAAGTGAATATGCTTTGCATTACCTAAAACTGGATGTATTGCTGCTCACTGATGTGTTTGAAAAATTCCGTAACTTGTGTCAACACATTTACGGTCTTGACCCGGCTCACTATTATACAAGTCCTGGACTCTCGTTTGATGCCGCTTTGAAATACACTCAAGTGGAATTGGATTTACTCACTGACGTAGACATGGTTCTATTTTTTGAAAAGGGCATTCGTGGCGGCTTTGTGTCGCTTAACCAACGCCATGCTGAAGCGAACAATGTCTACATGCCTGATTATTCACCGGACAAACCAGAATCGTACTTAATGTACTATGACGTGAATAATTTGTACGGTTACGCCATGAGTCAGCCTTTGCCCTATGGGAAGTTTGCTTGGCTGACAGACAAACAAGTGTCAGAATTTGATGTGAACATGGCTAGCCAAGAAACAGGCCGTGGATATGTGCTAGAAGTGGATATTGAATATCCCTCATCCTTGTATGATGAACATGCTGATTTCCCATTCTGCCTTGAGCAAATGGTTCCCCCTGACAGTAAAGTGAAAATTGAAAAACTCATGGGCACACTTTACAACAAAAATCGGTATGTGGTACATATCCAAATGTTGGTGCAATGCCTCGCCCAAGGCTTGGTGTTGAAGAAAATCCACAGGGGTATTTCTTTTGCTCAAAAAGCATGGCTTGAGCCATACATGCGACTCAACACAGAGCACCGACAAATGGCAACACAGCAGTTTGAAATTAATTTTTTTAAATTAATGAACAACTGCATCTATGGCAAGTCTATGGAGAATGTCCGCAAATACCGTGACATTAAATTGGTGAATGTCTGGGAGGGGCAGTGGGGTGCCCGGCGGTACATTGCCAAGCCAAATTTCAAATCGATCAAAATTATCGATGAGGATTTGGCTACTATTGAAATGAGTAAGACCAGCGTGACCATGGATAAACCCATTTACTTGGGTCAAGTCATTTTAGACTTTTCTAAATCGGTCATGTATCGATTCCACTATGAGTTTGCGAAACGCCATTTTGAGGACGTCTCTCTTTTGTATATGGACACGGACTCATTCATTTACCACATTCGCCACTGCAACCCCTATGACGTCATGAGGCAACATAGTGACTGGTTCGACACCTCTTGCTATAGTGCTGACAACGTGTTTCAGCTGCCCATAAAGAACAAGAAGAAAATGGGCGTTTTAAAAGATGAATGCGGTGATTCCATTATGACGGAATTCGTAGGTTTGGCTTCGAAAATGTATGCTTACCGCACACTCGATTGTAAGGAAGCCAAAAGAGCAAAAGGTGTAGGTAGGGCAGTGGTAAAATCGCTACGTGTAGACGATTACCTAGCGGTTTTACACACTGGCAAAGCTATGTCTCATACACAGTGCAGGATACAATCCAGCAACCATTATTTGTATCTTGTGGAACAGAGAAAACGCACCCTCGCCTCCATGGATAACAAGCGTGTGTGGGCTGATGACCTGCTCACTAGCCTGCCCTGGGGTTATGATCGCAACGAGGAGGAGGTGTGATTTCACTGTTTAATCGTTTATGGGACATGGCTTTTTGTAACTTGTAGATTTAGAATTTTTAAATATTGTTTTCTTGTCATTGTAAATAATAGATTTTGTAAATAGTGGCAACCCACTTGGACCTTTTGCTCTTTAAAAAAGTTGTGTGCAACCTTATTTTTTTTAATTTTTTGATTGGTAAATAGTATGATTCTTTTAACGCTGTACAAAGTTGAGTTTTTTTGTAAATATGTAATGAGTAATAGTATTTTTAGTAACTTTAATAACTAGTATTTAATTATTTTTTGAAATGTAAATGATAAACTAAAAAAAGTACTTTTGGGATGAGTGTACATGTCAAGAATGTGCTTTTGGGAATAAATAAAGTGGTTGTGTTTGTTCCCAAAGACAGGTGTGAATGTATGAGTGGAGAGAGAGAAAACTGGTGTGTATGATTGACCAGAGCAAACACGGTGAGGTAGGGTGGGGGGTAAATGGTCACTTATATACTCATTTTGTTTTCAATAATTTCGTTTTTTCATTGAAATGTGGCAGTCAAAAGACATTATTTTTTGTAAAAACAGTCTTACCTGCAGTAGTCGTAGACCTCGACGTTTCTCCAAACACGCATCAGCACATTGCAGCATCGCCATGGTCAAGCACTTGCATCAACATCATTGTCAAATCTCAACTTTCGACATACACTAAATGGAAAAATGTGAAAACAGCAAAATGGAAATTCCATGTTTCCATATCACCAAAACAGCAAAACTTAAAACGGACATTTTTAAAAACTGGAAATGGCCATATGTGAAATTTGAAAATTCAAAAACTTCAAACGGACATTGTTTAAAATGTGTCATCAGCAAAATGGAAAAATCTATATCATCAAAACGAACGTTTTCAAAAACTGTAAATTGCAAATTAGCAAAATGGCAATGTGTGAAATGTGAAAATGAGAAATCAGCCATCAACATCATGGTTTTTTATAAATAATAAAAACAAAAAACATCGTGCTCTGTCAAACCTTTGTTTTTATTTCATAGTCATAGTGAATTGACAAAAGAAAAATAGAATACAAACAAATCCCAATTCCTCACTCCTCAATGTTTATGTCCATGCATCATCAACTTTCCTTTCATAGCACTCATGACAATCAGGGCTGCCATCCTTTCACCCACTGAGGCATCACTGGATGTGAAACGTTGTTTAGCTTTCTTTAATAACAATTTATCTGCCACATGTCTTAAACCAGGATGACTATGGCGATAAGAAAGGTCATGTTCCTTGCATGCTTGATCCAAAAGATTAATGGGTACATCACCACGTTGTAAACGTTTTTCGAGACGAGTTCCAGGGCCGCAAAAACGATAACCTGGAAGATGGATTTCGAAAGGTAGGTATTGAATCACTTTGTCAATGACGCCATTGCCAGTACAGGTCTGGCATATCCTTTTCCATCGATGGTAAAAAGGTTTGGTCTTCCTCCTCCTCTGTGGACGATGTTTGTGTTTGTTGTTGTTGTTGTTGTTGTTGTTGCTTTTTCTCGCCATGACACCCGTGGAATGATTCAACAAAGTCTTTACACGGACTTTTATGACCGTGATACAGTTTCACTAGCTGGCAAGTCGCACACTGACGCATAGACGGTATTTTTGCCATGGCCACTTGCTTATGGTGATCGTAATCCGTACAGGGTTGCAATTCACTCAACACAGGGTCTTGAGTCCATGATTTTGGTACATGTTGCCAGATTTCTTTCACTGCGTTGGCGGCCACATAATAAATGAACGACTTGGGCAGCGCCAAGAGTTCCTCTTTGGTAAAACTGTCTAGTTTCTTTTTGCACACAAAGAACTTGCCGATGGCTTTGTCCGTAGCATTGCCTTTCTCCATGGTATCACGTGCTGTAGATGTTTACACGTCGCTTGTAGAAATCTCACTAACGTCATTCACACGTAAATCTTGAGTTATAATTTTGTTCAACAACTCCCAGCAGGCATGGGTGGTTAACCAATGAAAGAGATGCCACGCATGCGATAGGGCTGTATGGGTAATGTTGCCACAGGAACAAGTATCCATGAGCGTTTGCAGGGAGGGGCAGCCCAACTCCATGAGGTCGATACATTGGCAGTAAGACGCCAAAAATGGTTGCAACCATTGACGTTTTTCATTACCTTTCACAAATACCACATTGGCCGAGGACAAGTGTGCTTTCATGACCACGTCCAAATATTTATAGGAAATGGTTCCCTGATTCCAGTCTAGTTGCCTATGATTTTCAATCCACTGGGTTTGTTTACGGTCTTTTTCACACAACAAATCAAAAGCATGGGGTGGTTTAAATAGCAAATGCGTAGCTTGCGATATCCAAAACGTGGTACAATCGATCATGGCCACTTGTTTAAATATAAATTTGTTGTCACCAATTTTAAACCCTTGGCAATCCACAATGAGTGTGCGCAACATGTTGACGCTTGCCTGGACCGAGTTCAACTGACGACTGACTGACGATCAAGTGTGATCATGACATGGACTTACCTGCCATGCTAGTTTCAAATTAAGGTTAGGGTAGGACAGGGGGGACATGCAAAAATAAGAATTTAAGAATTACATCATTTTATTATCATAACACGTCTTACAGGCTTTTCTCATTTTGGGATAAGGACGATAGCAACTGATACAACAATATAGTCTCTTGTGTTTGTAACGTCCATAACACCGATGATGTCCCAATGTCTCTAAACTAGGCGTTTTTGATGGTGAGCTGCTCACCGAAGCACCATGGATACCATACGGTCCACACGTATCGTAACTTGTATTTTTTTCATCACCCAGTGACACAAGTGAGGGATAGCTTGAATGACAGGGTATATTTCCCACTTCCATTCTACGCAGGTAGGGGCAGGTGGGTGACCAGCGCTGATGTTCCTGCATGGGTTCATCGCCCTCCTGCCATTGGTCTATGATGATGGGACAAAAGGCACATTTCACTTCATCTCTTGTTTTTAAATAGTAGAATCCAGCGGCCGCCAAGGCTTGAGGGTTTATGAAAGGCACTGGCCATGTGGCAAAAGTCTTGAAACGTTGTTCCTCAGAGTTTAAATTCATGGATGTAACGTCTCTTGAGGCTTTAAAGCAAGACATGACTGAGCGGCTTGACGTGGGATGACCTGTTATTTATACACTCGTCACTTGGTTGGACAGTGGATAATAGTTGACTTGTTTGTGGTGAATAATCAAACAGTAGGCCGTCGTATTGGCTGGTACATTGTCATGCGTTTCAAAATCTAGTCGAATGTCGATATTGGATGGCTTGACAGACTCTTCCAGGTATGAACAGTCAAAAACAATCAGTGGTGCTCTTGCCTTAAACGCTTGGGGTAGTAGCATGGGGCCGTTCTCTTTTTGATAATACGACCATCGAAATTTAGAAAACAAGTCGTACAGGGGCCCAAACTTATTTTTTGAAAAATCCAAATCCAGTCCTTCATAGGGAAACACAGCTCCGTTGAGGAAAAGACGTGCATTTCTCAATTGCAGGTGATCAAATTGCGTGGCATCTTTGGTTTGTTGATACTTGCGATTCGTTTGAAAACCCACGATCAGGTAGAGAGGTCTCTCTGTATAGCGAGCTGTTTTTACAGACCAACTGTGTGTGTTGGTGGTGGGCAATAGCGGATACTCATGGAGTGCCCAGCTTCTAAATTCCATGGGTAGAGGCATATCTCTCTTTACCATTTTAAGTACGTCCAGTTTTTTGCTATCTTCAAGGGTCACATGAGGCACTTTCCATAGCAAGCGTTGTAGTTGAATTTTTGAATCGATGGGGGCATTGTCGGCTCCCTTGAGTGCATTATTATCACTCCTGTCTCTCACCAGATAAAGCACTTGCCTTGCGTTGACCACAATGCGTTGGTGATCTTCAGCAAAGCCTAGATCCAGTTTAAGAGGTAAATATCCAGTAAAGGTCCCATCGGTGTGTACCATCCAGTCATTGGTCGAGTCAGGACACCAACCTGCCATGCAAAGTGTTTTACCTTCTTCCTCACTATAAGAGGGGTATAGTTTCATGACACTGGAAATGCCCACATTTCGAGTGCTATCCACCACGATATCGTTAATGACATACCGCACTTCAGAAAACAGAAAGGCTAAACCATGGTTGGCCAACTTGGATGTGGTGGGTGTAGAGCCATCGGCTTTGGTGAGCCGACCTTCAATCTGAATGACACTTTCATGCGGTAGGGTGTAAATATCTTGGTTGTTGATAACAAATTGAATTTCATCATTGTTATTGAGTCCAGGTGTTTGAGCTTGATAGGAATGGATATCAATTCTTACCACTCCTGGTTGCTCCTCGATGCGGTTCGCTATCTCTAGGATAGAATTCATTATGAGGGTTGACGTGGTATCCCAAATGCTGTAAAATCTGCTTGCCTTGAGATGTTAACGTGTATTCACGTGGCAAACAACTAACACTATTCCTAGACGGTGTTGTTGCTTTATACACAAATTTCATAGTGGCTTTAGCACCAACTTGTAAGTCACCGGTGTGGTAGAATCTAGATCAATGAGTTGTTGATCTCTATTGATCAGTCTTAATGTTATATTACTAATACTATCGACAGCCACAGAATGAAAAAGCACCACAGGAGGGTTTTCACGAATAATAAACCCATTGGGCGATGTCACAATAAAGTCATAAAGCGAATGCGATGGTTCTTGATTGGTGTACACTTGGCTAATAATATTACACGTCACCGACACATGATGGTCCTCAATGAATTTCACTTCATGGTCCGATTCATGTTTTTTGTTGGGCTCCAACACACGTGGTTTAAATCCTAGTAATGGGCCAATGGAATCGGGGTGTGTTTTAAAGTCAATGTTGAAGGTAGAGAAAATACTGCAGCGATGAGTGTTGGTATTGCCTACAAGTTCAAACTTGTGTGTTCCGTCGAGAAATGACTTTAAACCATATTGATTGATCAACACCACATAAATGTGTTCATAAATATCATCGATCGTGTATCCACCAGAGTTCAGGGTGAGCACAGAATCATCATAGTAAAACTTGTTGTTCACATTTTCACGTATGTTGTATATTCGATTGTACGTTTCAAGAGAAACAAGTCCTAAACCATAGGGTTTTTCACTCAATTCGATAGGCGGGTAAAAGTCTAGGCTGACTTCAGGTCCACGTCCATGCAGTGTAAACGTTTTACTTTCTGCCGACATACTGGTGTCGTTTTAGCTTATGCTGCGTCTTATATAAAAAAAAATAAACACAAACGTCCACACTGTTGGCTGTTAAACGTTTGCTCACCTTTCACATTATAATATATCTTGATCCTGTTTCCAAAATAGGTCACTAGTTCCATGGGCGGGGGCAAATTCCCAAAACTGTCAAAGTACCATACCATGGATCCCTCTTTGACATAAGCTACATAATGCGTCCCTGGTCCTCGGTGATCATCCAAATTGACAACAGCACATTCCTGTTTCCAGGGTCGTGGGGGTAATTGGTTTCGCATAAACACACCTCGAAAATGAGAAAGCTTTAGTTGTTTAGCATAGCTTTCCACTTGTTGATGCGTCAGGGCATGTCTCGCTATGGCTGAGGTTATTTTTTTTTTTTTAATATTTCGAAATGGTGAAATCCCAAATCCTTGTTGATAAAAGGCTGGCTTTAAATTGGCATTTCTAGCTCCCATGGCAATCGCTTCCATCGTTTCATTGTGTCGCTGACTTTCTTTGAGTTGTTGCTTGCCCTGCTGCGCGGCTTTAATGGTTTTTGCCACTGCACTGGCACCGCCCAAAAGTGAGCCCAGAGCAGCCAACCCGGCAAATAATGCAGGTAAAAATCCCGCTCGTTTGGGGACGGGAATCACTCGCCCTTGGTTTGAAACCTGTCGCCGACGTTTTGGAATAACCTGTCTCTGTGCTGCTCGAAGGGCTTTCCTTATGGTCAATACATTATTTTTTCTTTTTTTTCTTTCGCAAGGGCTTGTCCTCGAATGTTGTAAGCCCAGGCTTTGCCAAGGACAATGTCCTTTTTTTAGTCTTTCTCACTGCATACCTTTGTTTCACCATGATGATAATGACCAACAACCTTTCACAAGAAAGTTTAAATCACAACTAACGTCAGATGGTTATTTCATGGCTGTATATTCCAATTCCACATAAAGTGGGAAATCGTTTATGGTTTTTCCCGCTTGCTTTTCATCCCATGTCAACATGAGATGAAAGGATAATTCGTCACCAGCATTGACCATTTCATGCTTATGGATCAACATCCTATGACCATTTATCTTTATTAGTAAATGGTTCTCATCAGGTATGGCATATTTGATGTGAATGGTTCCATCATAGTGTAATCGATAGTGGCTTAAACCCGAAGCAAGCACATAGGTCAAGTGCTGATCATGGACTAGCGGTAAATGGTTTCTGTCATTCAAAGGTTTTTCATTTGTCAGATACACTAAAAATACAGATGGGATAAATTTATAAAGCCTTTTCATTTCATAGGTCATGTAACGCTTGGTACAAACATCGTCTTCGTCTTGTGGGTCTTCCACGTGAATAATCCGATGGTGATTAGCGCTATAGCCATTCACCGTAAGCTGGGGCACTTTGTCATAAAACTCATACACTTTGTTATCCACATACTTTTTCGTAGTAACGTCTGTAGACACTTGAGGATGTTTTACATGGGTTAACCGCTTTCCCTTAAAGTCATAATCTCCCTGTTTTGTGCGTGGCACTACTGACCTATCCACATAGTGTTTATTAGCAGGATCTGTTTCCTGTTTAGGATCATGTATGGGGACAGGCCTAGCTTTGGCCATCAACGCACGTCCAAAGACATCCATCGTCAACCTGTAGTATCAGTCTACTGTTTCTATGACAAGGCTCGGTGTCCTGTATATAGACAGCCTGCTAGCCTGTCTAAGCCTTAGTTGAAATGAAGATTATTAAGCAGCAAGAGTCATTCCCCGTGGGGGACATGGTTTCCCATCTCTGTCCCACATCACGTGAACAACGCCATGGTTCACTCTTTCCATCTTCCATTCGCTGCATCATTGTGGGGCCTTCCGGCTGTGGAAAGACTAATCTTTTGCTAACGCTCATTACAGCGCCCAATGGTCTGCGTTTTCAAAATATTTATATTTTTGCAAAATCTCTCTACCAACCCCTCTACGTGTTTCTGGATCAAGTCATGTCTGGATTACAAAAAGAGAATATGGGTTATTTTACATTTTCCATGCAAGAAAATGTGATTTCACCGGATGAGGTAAAGCCTGATTCACTCATGATTTTCGATGATGTATCCACTGAACGTCAAGGCATCATTCAAAGCTATTTCAGCATGGGTCGTCACAAACATATCGATTGCTTCTATCTTGGGCAAACGTATTCTAAAATGTCCAAACAGTTGATTCGTGACAATGCCAATGTCATTGTTTTATTTCGCCAGGACGAGAGGAACAGTCGTCACATTTATAATGAACATGTGGATCCAGATATGACCTTTCAAATGTTTACAGAATTGTGTGCCAAGTGCTGGAACACTCAACGTCATGCCTGTTTAGTGATTGACAAACAAAGTGAACTCAACCAAGGACGGTATCGCTTAGGGTTTGATCATTTTATTGCTATTTAAGGCCCTGTCTCATTCCCCGGCAAGTCATTTGTCAAGACACCATGGCGTTAGCAGAGAGTCAATTGAAAAAGCATATTATTAGAGCAAAAAATACTATTCGCCAAAAGTTTCGTCAATTGAAACAATCACGTGCCAATCATGCTTTGTTTATTCAGCAACATTTAGCACCTCCACTAAAAGCCATGTTGAAACCCTCTTTCAAGCCATCTGAAACGCTACCCACCGTTTCACAAGCCACGCAGACGCTGCACGAGGACCCTGAGGAAGAGGAAGAGGAACAGGAAGATTTGACTAGTGTTAGTGAAGTTGAGGATGAGGAGGAACAAGTGTTTACGCCTCAAAAAAAGGCCGCACCCCTTGCAGAGTTTTTGAGAAAAAAGAAATCCTTGGCCATGGTCGAAACACCTTGCCCTTCCAGAGCGTCTCCGTTTTCACAACTCTTGGCCACCCCTCAACATAAAGCTCAACTGAAAACCATTTTAATAAAATATTATGGATCAACATTGGAACCCTATTTCACCGATCTATTTATTGGAAACACAGATACCACGTATGGTGTTCGCTATGAGGATGATAGTTTTAAAATTGGCGATTCATCCATTAAATTTGCTCGTACTAAAGCTGTCATTAAAAACATCAACTATAAATTAACGCCAGGACTGTTAAAGCTGCTCTTTTCTCGGACCCCCTCTTCCCATGATTATACGTCAGAGGACCTTGACAAATATAAATCCATTTTATTGGATACCCATGCTCACAAAAGACAGTATGATCCCACGCAACAAGTGAATGCCAATATATCTCAAAAATATAAAACCATCATTGCAAAAATGTTTCCCACTAGTCAAAGTACTCGTCGTAAAGTGTCCGCTTCGGGAGTGACTTTTAAACCATTAAAACCCCTTGTGGATGTTACCTACTGGCACAATCCCAATAAGCTCGTCCAGCGGCTACAGTTGTTGCATGCTTCACGTCAAGCTGGCCATACCGGTCACGATTGGGAAATTCAAGAAATTGAACAAGAACTTCGAAATGCCAAAATTATTATTTAAGCCCTCACCCATTAAAATGGGTATTGCTCACGAGTTGCATCGCCCAGCTAGGCGTCACTATCCACGACTCAAGGTGATTTCACGAGGTGTGGATGAACTTTGGCAGGCTGACTTGGTTGAAATGATACCCTATGCTAGCGTTAACGACGGTGTACGCTATATGTTGACCGTCATTGATGTCTATTCCAAAATGGCCTTTGTTGAACCTGTGCGTCGCAAGTCTGGCCCACTAGTTACCAAGGCCTTTCAACATATTATTCAACACTCCAAACGTCAACCTCAGCTGCTACAAACCGACCAAGGGAAAGAATTTTTCAACAAGGATTTCTCCAGTTCTCTCAAATCTAAGGATATTCACCATTACACCACGTACAGCAATCTGAAAGCCAGTGTGGTCGAGCGGTTCAACCGAACATTGAAAACCCATATGTGGAAAGCGTTTACAGCTCAGGGCACGTATCGCTGGTTGGACATGTTACCTGAGCTAGTATCACGTTACAATGACACCAAACATAGAACGATTGGGACCAAGCCACGTCTCGTAACTAAAAATATTCAGCGATTGGATAAACTGTTTAACCCCATAAAAACAGCCGATCCTAAACGTCACCGACTGAACATTGAGGATTTTGTTCGTGTGAGCAAATTTAAGTCTGCCTTCAATAAGGGCTACACGCCTCAGTGGGGGACTGAACTATTTCGAATTCGTCGAGTCTACTTGGACAGTCCAGTCACCTATTTACTCGAGGACCTCAACCATCAACCCATAAAAGGTAGATTTTATCTACATGAACTTCAGAAAACAGCATTTCCTCAGCATTATCTTGTGGAAAAAGTGTTGAAACAAAAAGGAAATAAACTCTACGTCAAATGGTTAGGGTTTAACTCTACGTTTAATTCCTGGATCAATAAATTACATGTTGTGTGAACCTGTGTACTTTTTATTTATTCACACATGTTGTACACCACCTATAGCTCTATGTATACAGCGCTCCGCGCTTCATGCATGTTCATACATGTTTGTCTTTCCCTTTCCTCCTGTGTTCTCTCATACATCACCCCTCCCCTCTCCCTCCCTTCACCTCCCACCACTGCTGTTTGCAGCTCTTGCCTCTCTATTGGTTGTGACATCATTCCCACAAGTTGCATCATACTTTTTACTGATTCAGCGATTCCCACGCTTTGAACATTCTCTTATCGTGCACGTGGACAGCTAACGTCCCAGGCGAACACCTGTGCCGGATCAAATTTCACATGAACTTGCATTTTGTCACGTACGAAGCAAAACAGGATGTGACTTGTTAACAGTTATCATGCACGTGGACAGATAACGTCCAAGGTGAACACCTGCGGTAGATCAAATTTCACATGGACTTGCATTTTGTCACGTACGAAGCAAGACGGGATGTCACTGGTTTAGCGTGCCTGTGGTTTCACACATGTGTGCACGCCTTTCGCACTTCCCTGCCAGCACAATGGTCAGATTATTTCACCTTCAAGCGTCTTGGTCATTTTTTCCATTGCACCTGTTGTCAAGTCAGATCAATGCCTTCCAATAAGCTCAAATGACATTCACCTCCTGTAAGTTGGTTTTCTGTACTCGCTTCGATCAACATAGAACCAAGTTCTCATCACCGTTTACACGTTAAAGGTAGAATATCAGAAAACGCACGCTCGCTCTGTCATACACCGACTCGTCGAAATATCAATTGATCTATTGAACACAGCCACCGTGGTCAGCGACAGGTTCGTTGAAACACACACACCCAGCCGTATCGTCTCTCTCAACCACCACGCTTCATAAACATTATAAACAGGTAACGGTAAAGAATTTTTTTCTCAACATGTATGGCGTTAGGCCCTTTGTGAATTATTTTGTGGAAACAATATCTACCACATTTGAAAGGGGGCGTTAGCCCGAGTCCTAGGACACCTCGTACACATCTCTAGCGTTATTGGTTCGTGAAATATCGGCAAAAATCACAAAAAAACACGTGTTTACCCCAAAATCGCGTTTCCAAAATTTTAAAAAATTACAACGAGTGGTCTATAGCAAAGAGGACGTCTGCCCGAATCCTTGGACCATCGTACATGCCTCTAGCGTTATTGCTTCGTGAGATATCGGCAAAATCACAAAAACACGTGTTTACCCCAAAATCGCGTTTCCAATTTTATTAAAAATTATAACGAGTGCTCCATAGCAGAGAGGACGTCACCCCGAGTCTTTGGACCTGTCGAACATGCCTCTAGCATGATTGGTTCGCGAGATATTAAAAGCACATGACCTTTTAGTTTTGGTCTTTTCATTAAATAAAGAGCCTATAGAAAAGTAGGGGACATCACTACGAGTGCTAGGACACCCTGTATGTTCAAATCCGACCATTGGTTAGCGAGATATCAGGTTCGGGGCAAATACGAGGGTGGCTCAATAAGAAGTGGCGCAGCTCTCTCCTCATCCCACTACTTACAAAACACAAATTTTTGCTCTAGCGACTTGAAATTTATTTTGGGGGTAGAGGGCATAGGGACCTTTCATTTATGTCAAATAAACGTTTTTGTAGAGTTCCTAGTTTCCAAAATATAGGATTTTCAAAATTCGAGTTTTTTTCAAAAAAACATAAAAAGTAAAAAAGTTTCATTATGGAAAATAAATGTCATAAAGACCATTCGTTTGGGCCATAGCACAACGTTCTATCATTTTTGGTTTTCAAACTATCACCAACTTTCGAAACAAAAAAATTCAAAGAATTTTTGAAAAATATAATACATGGTCGATAGGAAAAAGGACGTCAGCTCGAGTTCAACGACACCTCATTTGTCAACATCCGACCATGCGTTTGAGAGATATTAATTATTTCAATTTCGAGCGGCGGCCATGTTGGTTTGTTGGGCACAGGAGTGTCAAGTGGGGCAGAACTGTCATCACTCCCCTACTGGTCTGTCGTTGTTTCGATCTTCTTCGTTTGTCACCATTCCTTTCTCCATGGGTGTTGAACTAGGGTTGCAAGTGTCGAACCGAAAACGATTGATGATCTTTCTGGTGTATCCAGGCTGGTCCACAAAAATTCCTTCCTTCTCTATTCTGACTTCCATGCCTAGGTACGTGAATTGCTTCTGAACTGATCGTTGGTAAGTGATTTCAAATTCCCGATTTATGACACCCAAGATTTCAAAGATTTCTTCTTCATTATATCCAGCGATGATCCCGTCGTTGACGAAAAGAGCCATCATCAAAGTTCTCTTCTCGTTATAGTAAATGCAGGGGTCATCGTCGGTGTTCACTAGTCCAAGTTTCTTCTCGAGAAAATCTGACATTTTCTCATTCCACTTTCTTGGTGCTTGCTTTAGTCCATATATGCTTTTCTTTAGTTTGCAGACTCTGCCAGTACCATCTTCAAATCCTTCAGGTTGATACATGTACAAGTTCTCCTCCAAGTCTCCGTGCAAGAATGCTGTCTTCACATCAAAGGGAACAAGTTTCATCTTCTCAGTAGCGGCATGACTGAAAATCAGTCAAATTGATGCATGGTTTGCTACTGGACTAAAGGTTTCTGAATAGTCAACTACTTCTTCCTGCTCAAAGCCACGTGCTACCAGTCGTGCTTTCGTTCTCCCAACAGGCTTTTCTCGTAACACCCAGTGGCAGATCAGGGGTCGAACTTCTTCTGGATATTTCACTAATTTCCAAGTTTCCATATTCTGTAAGGATTCGAATTCTTCTGTAATGGCTTTTAGTCACTTGGCATCTTTCAACGCTTTGGAAATAGAGATATCCTGGATTTCTCCTATCATGGCTAAGTTGGCACTCTTTCCTCCATGTAACGTTCTCGCTTACTGAGCCCAAGGTTGCAGGTTCGAAACCTGGCGCAGTCAGCTGGCATTTGAGGGTGCGCAAATGCGAGGGAGCCGTGTCAGTACATTTACTGGCACGTTAAAGATCCCCTTCGGGGCAAAATTCCGGCACCCCGGCGTCTCTAAATGCCAGTGTAGTTAAAAGGGACGTAAAACCAATAACATTATTATCATTATCTTTCCTCCATGGAGGTAGCCCATGACGTAGTCTGATAGTTTGGCAGGTAGCTGTATATTTGTACGATTGCGTAGTTCTGGTCTTCTTGGTTGTTCATCTTCTTCACTGGCGTCATCTCTTTCTTCGTTTCTGTTTTGCCTCAGGTCTAAGCTGTCTTCATACTCATCTTCTTCAATCAACTCGTTCTCGTTCACGGCCATTTCAACATCTGTCAGGTTTCGCTCATATTTTCCTCCTTCATTAAACACGAAGTTGTCTGAACATATAACATCACGTTCTTCAGGCAGATAGACTCTGTAGGATGGGGAGTCTATGTCGTATCCAACAAATATACCTTTCCTAGACTTCTTGTCAAGCTTGCTTCACTTGTGGTTGGGAGTCAAAACGTAGCAGTCGCATCCGAAGGTTTTCAGTTTGTTCATGTTGACCTGTCATCAAAACCATAGGTTGGCTGGACTCTTCCCTTTGACTGAACTTGTGCCAGTCTGGTTGATCGTGAACATAGAATAGTTCACTGCTTCTGCCCACAAATTGTTCTTCAGGTTTCGTGCATGAATTGCTGTCCTTGCTGACTCCACAATTGTTGTCATTTCACGTTCCACTCTGGGTGTAAACTGTTGAAAAAAGCGTGAAAGACACCTAGCTCCTCCAGCAGCTTATGTGTGTTGGCATTCTTGATCTCGGTTCCATTACCTGATCATAGAATTTTCACCTTTCTTCCGAATTGGTTTTCCACCAGCTTCATGAAAACATCCAGTTTGACTGCGGCTTCGTCCTTCGTCTTCAAGAAGTATACTGTTCGGAAATGTGAAAAATCATCCTTGAAAAGCAAGAAGTATTTTGCTCCTCCTAGCGATGGTGTCGCCATCTCTCCCATATCTACATGGACCAGATCCAACGGTTGGGTAGCAACCTTCTCTTTCAGTGGGTGAGATACCCGATGTTGCTTCCCGTAGGTGCATCCTTCGCAGACTCGCTAGTTCCAATCATCAACGTATGGAATGCCATTCCTGTCCAAAGCAACCTTCACATACTTCAGGTTTTGGTGCGCGAGCTTCTCGTGCCAGGTTACGATCGAGTTGGCTACCATACAGGCTTCAGACTTCTCCTGGCGTAGCATCATTCTGTACAGGTTGCCTTCTCTGACTGCCATGGCCACAATTTCACGATGATCAGACGTTTCAAATATTGACTTATCTTTGTTTGCAGTTTGGACATAACCTCTGTCGAGTATCTGATTGTCAGATATCAAATTGTAGTTGAGCTTAGGCACATAAAGCACATCCTCCAGGATGACCTTGTACCATTCTGTTCCGTTGAATGCCTCAAGTTGAACGTTGCCGATACCAACGCCCTCTAGTACAGTCGCATCTCCGATGACAATAGGAGATGGAGTTTCCAACTCAATCAATTTGACGAACCAGTTTCTGTGCGATGTCATATGTTGTGTAGCTCCACAGTTCTGTTACCAGTGATTTCGTGTGTTACATTTCGAATTGAGGCTGTTCAGCTCTGCAGTTGACAGTCCCACTGACGCTAGTGCGCGGTGTGGGCGATTCGTGCTCTTCTGTTCACTCCGTTCTGACCTTTCATTTCCATTTTTGTTGTCATCCTTCTTTGTACAGTCTCTTGCGAAGTGACCCTTCTGTCCACACACATGGCAAGGGTAGTTTTCTTTACAAAAGACAATATATTTGTCGCAGGGCTTGTTTCGGCAGTGTTTCTTCACATGTCCTTTCTGTCCACACTTAAAGGCAGCTGACTAGCGCGCTTCCACCTTGTCTGTTGCTAATATAGCTGTTATTGTTGTTGAGAGCAGACTGATTTCCAGTTTTCTTCCCCTTTGTGATGAGTGGGTTGACTGCAGTTTCTTCATTTCCCTTTTTAACTTCATTGAGTCGATCCTCTTCCAGCCTCAATCTTTCGATGAGCGTTTCGATAGTTTTTGTCGGCTCCTGTTACATTGTCCCAGGCTGTTCTGAAATGGTGCAGCTTAGGTGGCAGCATAAGCATTCGTGTCATGATCCAACTGTCTTTCACCCTGTCATCATCTGATAACAGGTCTTTGGCTATCTGTTGAATCTCCAAGCAATTCTCAACAGCTGATTTTTGACTGTCAAAAACATAACCAAAAAATTTCCTTTGCAAACCCTCAACAGTAATATCAGACTTTTTACCATAAACATTTTCTAACTTATCTAACATTTGTTTTGCAGTTTGGCATTTGACTAGCTTTTTCGCTATATTACTACCGACATTTAACCTATAAGCGCTTGAGCTTCTACATCTTTCTTTATCCAATTACGTACAGGATCGGAGTTTGCACCTGATGGTTTGACAGTCAAACCAGTTGCAATATCAAAACATTATTTTTTTCGCATAGCTAAATTAATTTTGAAATGCCAAGATTCATAATTGACATTTCCTTGCAAATCTTCTGTCAGAGTTTCTAAATGAACCTTTACTGTATCCATGACTTGACTTTAAAAGCAAAATTAAGTTTCAAAAATATGATAAATTTACAAAAGTTTTATCTCACAAGATTTTACTATCTATTTTCAAATTGTTTTATCAATTTACTCTGACTCGTGTATAGGCTACTTGACTGATATTTTGAGGTTAGATTGACTTATCTGACGTTTCTCGGGCTGACGATGTGGTAGACGTCCTCTTCGACGGGGCTGACTTTGTCTGCGATGACTGACGTGGAATTTCTCGGCTGACTGGACTGACCTGACGACTGACTTCTGACTCGGACGACGACGACGACTGACTCGGCTGACTTTTTCTCGACGTCCAAATTGTTTCCGGTAATGCTTGGCGTGTCTGACGTATGAGCGGTACCTGGGCCGATAACCTGTTGTAATTCTTGTGCTCCGAGCAGGGATGATTGATCAAGTCGTTTTCAATATGTATGACGTCCTTTTATTTATCAAATTAAACAGCAAGTATCATCAAAAGGCGCCTGGCAAACAAAGAAATAATACAATAATGGTTTACACTCGCAGTTACTAACTTCTTCTATTATTATGAACATTTTGTAAACTTAAGGTGTGCTTCCCTACAACATATAACCTCATTCAAATACAAGTTGAAAAATACATATTAGATAAGTCGACAATATGTCGACTCTACAACATAACGCATGTTTATGAGTTATCAAAAACTTCCCTACATTCGATATAGATACAATTTTGATGGCTGATTGTTTCAGATTTCACAGTCGATATCTTACACATACATTTCGCCATTAGCTGTACATCTCCTTCTGGTTTAAAACAATTGCCAACTTATAAAATAAAAATACATTTTTGATCACATTGCTGCCAACTTAGATTTACAGTAGAGGTTATAATCAGTTGTAAACATAATTAAATTTCAACAGAATAACAATATGTATGACTTCTGAACCTGACCCCTCACCTTCGCGTAAAGCGGACCTGCGAAGTCCACACCGGTGGCAACAAATGGCTTAGTAATTTGCACACGATCTGACGGCAAGGAAGCCTCTACTTCACCTCCACTATGATTCCTTGCTATCTTGCATGGAAGACACGTGTTGAGGACTTTCTTGATCGCTTGCCCAGCATTCAAAATCCAATTTTATTTCTTAATAATTTCGTGTGACTTAACTGGCTGGTAGTGATGAATAAGTCCAATAGTGGCCTTCAGCACGCTGGTGTGCTGGACATCCCGACTAAATGTTCGTAATTTCTACCATCGTGAACACTCCGTAACTCGTTATTCCTCAGCTCACAGCTTGCTAACACTATTGCACTTTCCGGTCGTGAAGATTATCTTAATATTTCGTCATATACTATTCCCGGGGTCGTTTCGGCACCATAAAATGTGGGGTTACGCAAATAATAACAACGTGATATAGCCTGCCATGATAAATTTGTTGCCTATACAAAGATAAGAAAAAAGGGTAAAAACATTCAAGAATCAAAGAGAAGCATATACAAAGAACTCGCGACATCAGTTCTCCACAATCTTGATCTTGCAAATAACATTAATAATACCGTATGGCCTCGGGCGCTGGGTGCAAGTTTTGTTATTTGACACCCTGAGGGTAGCTTGCATGTCGAATTTCGTTGTTCCTTGAAGCACTATGAAAGTCAATGAGGTTAGATATCTAAGCTCCTTGAACACTATAGCACTTTCTCGTTGAGAAATGAGGAACTTTGTGTTGGCGGAAACTCCCGAGATTAATTTTGTCTTTATGAACACGACCTACTGAATTCAGATGTGTTCTTTGACATGCCAACATCGTATGACATGCGTGTCGTACATTTTTGCTGCCTTTCAAAAATCACTTACCACGGCCAGGAGCGAACCTGTAAGCTTGGGGTTAGTAGACCGTCACGTTAACCACTCACCCACCGTGGCAAGCAATCTTGCAAATGAACTGTACCTTCACTTGTATGAACAAATTAGAAAATAAAAAAAACAATACTTTTTTGACAGCATTGGCGTCGACGGAAAAATACGATTGGAGTAAGAAGAGCAGCGGTGATCAACCAGCATGTTCCACGACCCTGTCCTAGTTCGTAAAGACATCAGGCACTTGTAAAGACTCAGTAAGATTTTTGTTTGTTATTGTGATCATAAGATGTAAAGTAAGAAACTTAAAGATACACTTACTAATGTTTTCTTTTTTCTTTCTCACAAACCTTGTAAGGTACTTGCATAAATAAAAAGAAACACTAAAATAAATTAATTACTAAAGACGAAAATATAAGGTTCCAAGACAGAGCTACACTAAAATCCAAACCCATTATCTCGGAAGAAGATCGGAGAGACTGAAGAAGTACTGGGCTCTACGGAAAGAACAGCGTACAGGGAAATGATTGATTCAACGTACCCCAAAGAGGGTGAAATGAAAGAAGAAGAAGAAGAAGAAGAAACTTTATATTCATTTATCCCTCTATATTGGATAATTGGTGGATCGATTTTTGTGGAAGTTCTTTATTACATTTTGCAAAAGGCCATAACCTAAAAATACTCTATATGCTAGAGTCAAACCGATAATATCTCTATCCTCCAAAAATTCCCCCCTCCCAAGAAGGCTGTCCTGATATTGACTGTCAAAAATATGGTCACCGTAATTATGGGAGGTGCCTGAACAACCCGATAATTTTCTAAGCCATTATTTATTTTTAGACCGTGTACGATAACTTTCTTGCTAGACAGCTAAAAACTGGCAATATAGAATTACTGTATAACTTGTACTAGGGTCGAAAATCGAACGTATAATTGGTCTAAAATTAAATTTAGTGCCATTTAAATGTTATTTAGAAGCCATATAATTTGATTAATTTGCTTTTCTGGCCTTAAAGTCCAATACAATTTATTTTTGAGTCATTACATTCACACTTTCCTCCCCAGACAACACTCCACACGCGACGGTACTTTTATGAAGCACTATTTTAGATTTCTTTCGTGATGTCATCGCCTTGTATATATATACTATGTCATGGCATCACCTTCTACTATAGAGTCATTGTAGAAAGCTATGGCCATGGAGCAAAGAGAAGTCAGATCAAACAAATGAAGCATCTGTCCGAAAGAGAGAAATAAACTATCGTTCATAACATAATAAATGATACGGTAACAAATACAATCAAGACAACTGTTACAGAATAACTGAACATGAAGTTGTATGATACGGGAGGTAAGGAAAATGTTTATGTTATTTAGAAGAAATGAAATTAATATTGGCTAAAATGTAGTGGCTTATTAAAATTGAAGATAGTAACTGCACACATGTAACCCATTATTCGAAAGACATACAGTAGGCTACATCTCATTTATGAATTTATTGGCACTTGACCTTTCATTATGATCATTCGTAGAATCGTAGGTATTCTTTGCTTTGGAAAAGGGCGTCGCCTTCGAGTGGGCTTGAGTAGCCTAGCCCTTCAGATATATCTCCACCTAGATGGTAAAACGTGAGCATTCACCCAAAATGACTTAGTAGAGGGGAGAGACGTAATCACGTCAATACGTTTATTTCGAACTCATCAAGATATGCATGCGGTTTGTGATGACTACGTACTTGAAGAAAGTATACGGTAGTACAAGTTTGAGGAAATAGCAACTTATGATAAATAACAATGAGTGATTTTATTTGAAGATGAATATTATACATTATGACATAACACAATGTGCTCTAAGCCCAACTCAGGCACGGGAGATGGTATGCAACAATGCTCTGTTTTCATCTGTTTTCACACAGTGGACACACAAGACTAGACACTACCTTGCCACCCATGGTGATTAGGCTATGCTAGTGCTCTCGGCAACCGGCTTGGAGTATCCAAACCTTGTGGCAAGCGCTCTCCAACACCCTTTCTCGCTGTCATAGGTTCGTATCATTGTAGACCCATTTGTTTCACAATGTTCTGGAATGGTTCTCTAGCCAAAGGCTTCGTGAATACTGTACATCTGCCAGCATCTTGTTGGATGGACAATACAGCACTTCTATGATGTCCTTTTCTCGAAGATCCCGAAGCTGGTGGACATACATCAATGTGTTTGCTGCGAGACCCAAACCGATTTGACTCAATTAATTGAATACAACCTTGGTTATCTTCATACATGGTTGAGTTTGCTTCCGGGCTTGACCATGCTAAAACTCCTTGACCAAGAAAGAAAACATAACCACTTGTAGATTTTCTGTTGGTCTTTTCACCAGCCATGGGCGCCCGCAGATTTTTTTTTCCAGAGAGGGGCCAAGTTATAATTTTCATTTCTTTACCCCCCCCCCCCTCTATTCTCGTTTCATTTCTTACTTGCTTCGTGAAATTCATTATGTGACTGGTCTGAAACCGTTGGCTGCTTTATGGCAAGATTGGGAGGAATGTTTTGTTTTTAGTTCACAGTTTTTGTCCATGGAAGTTCGCGTTTCTTCTTTTGTGATTCATTGTCATAATGTTCAGTTCTCAAAAACAGGCAAAAATAGTGGTATCGCCATGTATGGACAATAATATCAAAATCAAGCAGTTCATTAAAATGCTAATGTAAATCCAATTCGCCTATTTTCTAAATACGGTAACTGGAGGACATATTTTCAGATATTTTCAAATTACTGAGTTAAATTAAACTGTGGAAATTTCCCTACATATGAATCTGCCTATTGTGGTGTTTGAAGCCATATTTTCAGTGTTGCCTTAGTAAACAAGAGTTTAGTGCTTTTCAGTCGGTCAACACGAATGTGTTGACCGACTGAAAAGCACTAAACTCTTGTGAATCTGCCTAATAATTCAAATAGCACTGTTTCCAAATATCTAGTTTGTACTGGCCGTTACAGCCGATCCATCACGTTTTCTCTCTTCTTAACAAGCTATCAGAGGAAGCCTCCGTGGCTTAGGCGGCAGCACGCCGGCCTCTCACCGCTGGGGTCTGAGGTTCAAATCCCGGTCACTTCGTGTGATATTTGTGCTGGACAAAGCGGAGGCAGACGGGTTTTTCTCCGGGTACTCCGGTTTTCCTTATCAATATTTTATTCCAGCAACACTCTCCACTTTCCTTTCATTTCATCTGTCATTCACCATTGCCCCAGAGGAGTGTGACAGGCTTCGGCAGCCGGCACAGTTCATATCCTCACCGCTAGATGGGGGCTTCATTCATTCCATTCCTGACCCGATCGGTCGAATGGAAGCAGGCTGTAGATTTTCATTTTCAACAAGCTATTAGGAATACTTCGCATTGCTCTTCTTAGCATACGGTAATGAATTTTGTACGAAGTGATACATTCGTATTGTACGTTACTCGTACTTCTGACGCCCATGGTTTTAGCAAATTTTCGTTTTAGAAAGAAAATATTTCATTTGATTAGTGCTGACTGTTAAGTAAACTATATACAACTCACTAAATCGTGAACTTCTTACTTAGTCGCTTTGATTACGACAAACATCGCAGGATCAGGCTGTTACATACCATCCATACAAGGAAGAGGAACTGGCTTGGGCACTGGCTGCGAGAAAAGTATTTGCTGAGGGATGCTCTCGAAGGATCAGTAAACGGAAAGAGAGGAAAAGGACGGAGAAGGTACCAGCTGGAGGACAGTGTCAAGATTGCAGGATATTACCACCAAACAAAGAGAACGGCTGAGGACAGGACTGCATGGAGAGCTGCTGTGTGAAGACCTGCCCAATAAGGACCGAACACGTCATATGCCTATATGTTTATATATATTCGTACTTAAGAATGGCACATAAATGTTCCTTGAGTTAAGAGCCTGCCTATGTCTGTTCCGTAATTTTCTTCTTTCAGAATCCCCCCTTGAACTTTGGCTTTATCACCTAATTGATCTATATTGAATTGTAACTTTCAGTCGGTCAATACGACTATGAGCCCAATTAAATTAGGATTAAAAGCTTCTCCGCTCATATAAATAGGCTACATGTTGCGCATCGGAAATTGCCTTGCAAGAAAATTCCATTGGAATCATATAGCCTACAACATTACGAAGTCTCTCAGTATTGATCGCCATTTTGTCTCAACTGATCTACCGTCTATTTAAATTTTAAAAGATATCATACACAACCAATGGCAAAAAAGACGGGTGAGTTAGCCGTGGCCGTTACGGCTTGGCTGCAGGCAGTCACTCACATCCGGGAGGCGAGGAGGTTCGAATCCCCTCGCCGGTAACCTTGAAGATGGTCTTTTATGGTTTCCCGTCTTCCTTCCAGACAAATACCGGGGTTGGTCCCTAACTATAGGCCACAGCGGCTACCGTCCAATTCCTCGTCATTACATTCACACTTTCCTCCCCAGACAACACTCCACACGCGGCGGTACTTGTAGCTCACCCCATGGGAGTCCGCATACAAGCAACTACAAACTCTGGCGAACATGTCCTCGGACACTCCCGGCACTAAAAACCATACGTAAATAAATTATAATAATAGTCACCAATTATTCAAATAACAAGGGGATTCTTTCCTGCCTTGTCATTTACAAACAAGATTAGGATTTGATTAGTCCAATTTCACTTTCAAGTCAGATTCAAAAGAAAGAACACCAAGATGACTAACACAATCCCATTTTGTGTGTCCTTAAATAATGAACATTGCAATTGTGCGACAATGTATAATTCTCTCGTGTGTGTGTGTGTGTGGAGGGGGTTAAACTTTAATAACTTGGCGTTTAATGCCCAAGTGGTTTTATACAGTTTTCCAGATTTTCTTCCGCCCCTAAAACCTGCCGCCCTGGGCAGCTGCCCTGTTTGTTCCCTTGTAATAACGGGCCTGAATACAATAAATGACCCTATATTGTAAGCGCGACCTTAACGGACTAGTGTTTTACTAGTCACCAAAGGAAACCTCGTTTTAGGGGATGAAATCCGCTATCGGTGTTGCAGTGTATAAAAATATCTCCAGAACGTGCTTTCATATCGTCACTGCCCAACCACTTTTGATAGTGTTGGGTAAACATACGGTATTTAAACTAGACATAACCATATTGAAAAATGGATCTATGTTTCCATAGGTGGTCTAGTGCATGACATCATTAGAACCATATATTTTTGAATATAAATAGGCCTACATATCATGTCAGCAACATTAAAGAAGTTTTCTATTGTGACATTTGTAAGTTGATTCTCAGAAACTTCAATTTATGAAATAACTGATGACAATGACCAATCGAATATCAAAATTCTCGGAATTCCAGTGGGGACCACGGCCCCACCTTGCCCCTCCCTGCGGGCGCCCATGTCACCAGCCTAGTCAGCATCCACATAACATTCGAGCTCTGTGTCTTTAGTTGAAGATAAACAAAGTGTCTTGTATATTGTAAATGCGGGATACCGCATCATCACTCGTTTTACAGCATTCCAGTTCTGTTGAGTAGGCTTCTCCACTTGACGGCTAAGTAGACTCACTGCGACTGCGATATCTGGTCTGGATACTGTGGCTATGTGTAGTAGAGACCATATGGCGTTCCTATACTGCGTACTATTTGGTAACTCTGCACTTGCAGTCACTTCAACAGACAAGAAATTGGTTTCCTTTGGAGTCGCAGATGGTTTTGGCTCCGATAAGCCATGAGCCTCCAACAATGCTGCGATCTTTGCCTTTTGGTTTAGCAAAAAAGTTTCATTTTTCTTTCGTTCCACTTGAATTCCCAAATAGTAACTAACATCACCCAAGTCTATGATGCCAAAACAACTTTGCAATTCTGTACCAACTTTATCAGTTAAGTTTGCAGACTGACCGGCTACCAGCATATCATCGACACACAACAGAATGTAAGGGATGTTTCCATATTCTTCGTTTCTTGAATAAAGACACTGATCTGCATTTCCTTGTTGAAAGCCTAACTTGGATAAGTCTAGTGCAGACAGTAACCAGGTTAACTGCTCTCACCAGGACCGCGCAAGACACAACCAGATAAGTAGCCTGTATAATACAATCTGAATTGACCATTTACAACAACCACATATTCACTCCAAACAAGCAAATTCTGGAGGTCAATCACCACTTCCAGTATCTCAACAAAACATCACATGGACTATAACTAACATATATTGACGAGTTGCATTATCTTAACTAATACTGCAACTAAATAAGTGTATATTGTAAATATTCTCACCCATACTTTCAGACATAGATTGTATAGCCTGATTGTAATGGATCTGATGATGATTGCTTGACGATCGAAACTGGTCATCCAAGTGTATTTATTAATCTCATGTAATTTATTACAGGATTAGGGAATAACCCATCTCATTTGGGTACAATCGTGTTGCCGACTGAAAAGCATCAAACTTTTGTTTACTAAGGCAACACTGAAAATGGCTTCAAACACAATAATAATGTATCTGTACCCGTCTTGTCCAAACGTGTGCCATAGAGACTTTTCCGCAATTTCAGAACTTTGCTCTCTTGACCTTGTTCCTCAAAACCCTGTGGCTGTTTCATATATATTTCCTATTTCAATTCACTGTTCAAATAAGCACTTCTCACAACACGATGCCGAACGTGAGGTCCACTCTGTGCAGCTACGTTGAATAAAAATCAAATAGTATCATGCTTCACCACCGGCGCCAAAGTTTCGTCGTAATCCTCACCATTTCGTTGAGAAAATCCTGTACCAATCGGGCCTTCTAAGTGTGGATCTGATCTTACCATACAATTTTGCCTTAAATATCCACTTACAAGAAAGAGTCAGCTTCCCTGGTGGAAGCTCCGTTAATTCCCATACACAAATTTCATTGAGAAGGCTTACTTCTTCTTCCGTAGCAGCAGTCCGTAATTTTTAGCCTACTTTTCACATTTTGCAAAAATGAGGAAAAAGTAGTCTTATGAGATCGGGCAAATGTGTGCCTGTCTGTCTGGCTGTGTGTGTGTCCCCCCCCCCCCCTATCAACTCCTAAACGGCTGCAGCAATCGAAACAAAATTTGGTAGGAGTAAAGATCTATACCTGAATATCTCACGGCCATATTTGAAAATGATGTCAGTGCTACCAACTGCTGAAAAATCGCAATTGAAATTTGAGCTCCATGTTGGATATCTTGGAAGGTATGAATGCGAGCTATTTCAAAATTGGCACACATATACACACATCAAAAAAAGTTTTGCATCACCTCGGTTCCAAGAGTTCCGGAACCTTTAAATACAAAGGGAATAGAGATCAACACAAACAACATTTCAGCTCGTTTTATTGCTCATGAGACCCACACATTGCATGTTGTACCATCATACAGCTAGACTTTCAGCATTTGTGGTCCAGATTGCAGTACACACCACTACCTCTAATACCCAGTAGCACGTCCTCTTGCATTGATGCATGCCTGTATTCGTCGTGGCATACTATCCACAAGTTCATCAAGACACTGTTGGTCCAAATTGTCCCACTCCTCAACGACAATTCGGCGTAAATCTCTCAGAGTGGTTGGTGGGTCAAGACGTCCATAAACAGCCCTTTTCAACATATCCCAGGCATGTTCGATAGGGTTCATGTCTGGCGAACATGCTGGCCACTGTAGTCGAGCGATGTCGTTATCTTGAAGGAACGCATTCACAAGATGTGCACGATGAGGTCGAGAATTGTCGTCCATGAAGACAAATGCCTCTCCAATATTCTGCCGATATGGTTGCACTATGGGTCGGAGGATGTCATTCAGGTATCGTAAAGCCGTTTCGGAGCCTTCCATGACCACCAGTGGCGTACGTCGGCCCCACATAATGCCACCCCAAAACATCAGGGAACCACCACCTTGCTGCACTCGCTGGACAGTGTGTCTAAGACGTTCAGCCTGACCAGGGTGCCTCCAAACACGTCTCCGACGATTGTCTGGTTGAAGGCATATGCGACACTCATCGGTGAAGAGAACGTGATGCCAATTCTGTGGGGTCCATTCAGCATGTTGTTGGGCCCATCTGTACCGCGCTGCATGGTGTCGGGGTTGCGAAGCTGGACCTCGCCATGGACGTTGGGAGTGAAGTTGCGCATCATGCAGCCTATTGCGCACAGTTTGAGTTGAAACACGACGTCCTGTGGCTGAACGAAACGCATTATTCAACATGGTGGCATTGCTGTCAGGGTTCCTCCGAGCGGCAATCCGTAAGTAGCGGTCATCCACTACAGTAGTAGCCCTTGGGCGGCCTGAGCGAGGCCTGTCATCGACAGTTCCTGTATCTCTGTACCTCCTCCATGTCCGAACAACATCGCTTTGGTTCACTCTGAGACGCCTGGAAACTTCCCTTGTTGAGAGCCCTTCTTGACACAAAGTAACAATGCGGACGCGATCGAACTGCGGTATTGACCTTCTAGGCATGGTAGAACTACAGACAACATGAGCAGCGTACCTTCGTCCTGGTGGAATGACTGGAACTGATCGGCTGTCGTACCCCCTCCGTCTAATAGGCCCTGCTCATGCATGGTTGTTTACATCTTTGAGCAGTTTTAGTGACATCTATGAACAGTCAAAGGGACTGTATCTTTGATACAATATACACAGTCAACGTCTCTATGCCGGAGATCTGGGAACCGAGGTGATGCAAAACTTTTTTTGATGTGTGTAGATACTAATATTGCAGTTTAATTTCCAGGAGGCCACACATGGCAGTGTTGCCAAACTGAATATAAGCCTGCTGATAAGTCCAAAATATAAATGCATATAACTTCTACACTATCAATTGGATTTCAACCAAATTTTGTATGTGCTATGTGTACATAAATATATATGACTGAGCGTATTCTTAAGAGCCACCAGGGTTGCCAACTGTTAATAAATGCTCTCAATTTTTTATCCAAATACCCATATACCAGAAAGTATGCAAGCCGACAGCTTTAAACTATGCACACGTATAGTTCCTGACATTCTATATTAATTTGGAGTAACTTATATACGTCAGTGCTACCAACATGATTCTAAGCCTGCTGAGACGTCCAAATTTAAAAACATGTAACTTCTATACTATCATTTGGATTTCAACCATATTTCGTGTGTGCTATGTGTACCATAACTGATATGACTACGCCGATTCTTAAGAGTAACCAGTGCTGCCAACTGTTAATAAATACTGTCTCTACTTTTGTTACCCTAAAATTGATATATCAGAAAGTATACAAGCCAATAGCTCTTAACTGTGCACACGTATAGTACCTGGCATTCTAGATTAATTTGGAGTAACTAATTAATATAGGCCTACGCCAGTGCTGCCAACATGATTCTAAGCCTGCTGATAGGTCCAATTTTAAAATGCATGTAACTTCAATACTAACTAACGGATTTCATTCAAAATTGACACAACAATAGATCATATTATTTCAGATTATTTCTGACCAATACATGTATGTCATTGTTGCCAACATGATTTTACGCGCACTGTTAGATCCAATGTTTAACTGCATGTAACGTCCATGCTATCCATTGGACTTCAACCAAATTTTGTATACTGTACCTTAAGAGATGGAACTAAGAATATATTCAGTCACCAGGGCTGCCGATTGTAGTTCTCTATTAGGCTACATTATGCCAGGTAAACAGTATTTCGAAATAATTAGAAATGTCGATATTACCAACTTAATTTCGTCATTATTCTAGATAGATCCATATAGATTAATCATTGGCATGAATCTTAAATTTTAAGAAAAGTAGGCTCTTTAGTTCGTCACGGAACTTCTTGTTGTTCACGAGGTGACAGTTTGAGCATTTCGTGCCACGAGACCGGCTCTCTGGTGTGATTCGTCTGCACCTTCGACGTTAGCTTCTTTGCTGGTACACCCTTATTTGGCCGTTCCGAAACTCTCTGTGGAAATTGTGGAGTTTCTGGTTCAGTCTGACATTCATCTCCCGTGCTGCTTACAGTCTCTCCTCTGTTGAAAGACACCGTGTTATTACCTCTGGGATTCAGTGTTGAGTTGTCATCTGATTCCGCCTATGTCTAAACAAGTTCCAATGTTCCTACATGCTGCGGTGTGATTTCATTAGCCCCTTATTCCGGTGCACTACTTATTGAATCTGGATGTTTGGCAACACTTTCAATTACCCGCACCGATCTGCTGATCCAAACCTTGGCTGTCTTTGGATCCAGAATCCGATAGCCTTTGGTGTTTCCATCATAGCCAATCAGGACGTCCTCTATTGCTTTGTTGTCCCATTTATTTCTCTTTTGTTTGGGTACAAACGAATAGACCTTAGATTCAAACACACGTAAATGCCCCAGATCTGGCTTCACTACTGTAAACAATTCAGCTGGAGTTTTGTTGATACTCCGGCTTGTTGATCGATTCTGCAAATAAGCTGCAGTCAAAACTGCTTCTCCCCAGAAGTGGTAGTTCAGATCAGCATCCAACAATATGCACTTTGAAGATTCTGTCAATAACCGATTCTTCCTCTCTGCTTCACCGTTTTGTTGTGGAGTGTAGGGGACTGTGAGCTGATGTTGGATCTCCTCCTTCCGCAGAAAGTTCTCAAGTTTTCCTTGCCATTGTCTGTAGGAATGGCAATGGGCTTCCTTCCAAATCTAGTATGCATTGCAGCAATGTAGTCTTCTAAGACGCCTGCCACGTAATCCTTGGATTTTACCAGCCTCACCACAGTAAAACGGGAATAATTTTCAATGAGTGAAAGAAAATACCTATTTCCACTTGGCGTTGCAGTCTGCATGGGCCCACACAGATCAGCATGAATGAGTTGCATTAGCTCCTTCTCTCTGGATGTGCTCTCAGAAAATTTTGCTTCGGTTAGTTTTCTCTTGATGCAGTCTTCGCATACTACCTTCTCCGAACATGTAGACACTTGGATTCCTGTGGCCAATTCCTCATTTATCAGACAATTGATTGCAAGTGGATCCCGATATTTCAATCGAAGATGCCACTGGTGTAGGCATACAGCTTCTCTCGCCACATGAGCTGACAAACTTGGTACCATAGTCTTAAGTCTGGATAAATTCCTATCGTTTCTTGCTTCTACGATGACCTGATGTTCTTTGTAGATGCTGCACGTGCCATTCTCGAACGTCACTAGGTGACCTTGCTCATGGCCGGCTCTACGGAAGGCCGAGGCGAGCGAAAATTGGCAACCTCGCCGTGAATGGCCAGTCTGCACTGCCTCGCCCACTGAGTTACATGGAAAATGTGTCACGCGCTCGTGTTTTCTTCAAAATACTCTATGTAAATGAAATTATACCATTGATTATTACTGTATTGTGGCTAGCTACAATGCCAAAGACTTGTGTTATGCCGAATTGTAAGTCTAATTATCGTTCATCGATAAAAACTGAAGGATTTGTGACAGTGTCTGGGTTTCCTAAAAATCCACAATTAAAAGCCATATGGGAACGTGCTATTCCTCGAGCCAATTGGGTACCTACGAAATATTCCTTCGTATGTATTAAGCACTTTCTTCCTGAAGACGTAAATTATGTTGAAAAATACAAGGATGGTGATGGGAATAATAAGGAATTCACACGGAAGAAGCCTGTATTGATACCTCGTGCGGTTCCAAAGGTATTCCCAAACGTACCATCGTATTTGAGTAATTGCTCCTCCAAGATAAGGAAATCTCCAGAAGAAAGAAGAGAAGAAGAAAAAGAACGGAAAAAGTCTGCAGAGGAATGTGAGAAGACTCTTGCTGAGGAAGCCAACAAAATTACGACTTTCGAGTCCTTAGTTTGTGATATACAAAATAAATTGGTGGAGCATAAAACAGACTGGTCTGTAAGTACTAGTGAAAACTATTGTATTTTGTATAAATTAGATGTGTCAAGCATACCTAAAATAAGGTCAAGTATAAGGATAAACAATGATTTTACTGTCGAAATTCATATCAATGGAGGCGTAAGTCCTAACGCTGTTGTTCTTCATTCTGGCTCTGTAATATTTCGAAATTCATTATTAAGTAAGTGGAGTCAGTTGTTCCAAGCAATAGAATTTTGCCACGACTTTTTCTTACTCTGAAGTTCTGTAAGTTCACTAGTCGTCCAGATTAATAATTTAATAGATAACCTAAAAACTGACCTTGAAAACCAGGGAGACGAAACTTCAGAGATTCTGTTAAAAAAAGTTAATGTTTCTGCAAGATCAGTTTACACTTACTTTTTTAAAGAAACCTAGATATAACGTCACTACAACTCTAAATGCATTCCTAATTTATATGCAGTCTACAAAGTGTTATAACGCAATTAGATTTAACCATATTTTATCCCTACATCATCCCCGAGTTTTACAAAAATTAACAACTTCCTTCGCCATATCCCCGAAAGCTGATGAAGAGAACAGTAACTTTCTAAGTCACATTGTGAAAGATTTATCAAATTTAGAAAGGGTTGTAAATTTACAGATTGATGAAATGCATGTCAAACAAACTTTAGATTTTAAAAATGGGCAATTATTTGGTGTTGCTACAAATGAATCTGTAGATTTAGCTAAGACAGTTCTGGCCTTTCTTGTTAGTTCTGCTTTTGGAAATTTGAAAGAGGTTGTTAAATTAGTTCCAGTGAAACAATTAACGGGTTTGCAACTAGCTGATATTGCAAAAGGTGTTATCAGGCAAATACAGGATTGTGGCCTAAATATTCTGTCTATCATAGCTGATAATAATGGTGTGAATCGTGCTATGTTCAAAGAACTAACCAAACATTCTGATAGTAATTACTGGTTCCATATTGATGGAAACCCCCTAAAAACCTTTGTTTTATATGACAGTGTCCATATATTAAAAAATATACGAAATAATTGGCGGAATTTAAGTGGCATTGATAAGTCATTTATTATTCCTGTATGGGAAGATTTAGACTCATTTTCAAATGTTTTAAGTTCAGATGACTGTAACCCTGATTTTAAAGAGGTAACTCAAGCATCATTTAGTGACATGAGAGCGATCTACAAAAATGAATCCGATTTACTGATTAAGTCTGCACCAAAGTTAACATTTAAAAGTGTTTATCCAAATTCACTTGAACGTCAAAGGGTTTCTTTGGTTACAAACGTGTTTCACGAATCTACAGCTTCTGCTCTAAACAAGTATTGTTATAAAGGTACTGCTTTTTTTGTCAGAGTAATCCTAATGTGTTGGTCCAGGCATTCCTCCAATGGTTGTCCACGTGGAAAAAGAAGGATGAAAATAATTCCTCAAAAATGAGTTGTTTAACCAATGAAACTTACAAACGCTTTGTATGTAACAACCTATGTATTACGTGAGATTATTATTTATGCTCTACAGAATATGAACCCCTCTTATGTGTTAACCGGGAAATTTCAGAGTGACCAATTAGAATCCAGGTTTGGACAGTACCGCCAACTAACAGGCGGCAACTATAATATATCAGTTACTCAGGTAATGGAGGCCGAATTGAAAATAAGGTTGAAAAGCGTACTTGGCCTTCATTCATCCAGGTATGGAGCAGTTACTTTTTCGAAAGAAATGATAATGTCCTCTTCCGATACAAATTCAGGAGAAAGTACAACAAGCAGCCTTTCGTCAGCTACTGTTGACGATACCTTTTACAGTATTTTAGAAGACAAGTACACTGAAAACATACAATTCGATGAGTCGGGTTTTATATATGCCTGTGGTTACATATCGTTCAAGCAATGTTCAAGAATAAAATGTGAAGAATGTTTGGCTTTGCTTAGAAATAAAGAAAAGATAAATGACAGCTACTTCAATCAAATAAATAGGGGCGGACTTTCAGTTCCTGCAGATTTTATTTTATCAGTGTGTAAACATGTTGTTGGAATTACGCAGGCACTATTTTCTGATACGTTTGAGGAACAATTTTTAACAGGTAAATGTAACAATCAACGCCAAGTAATTCAAAATCTTAGTCTACTCGGTATTTTATCAGATATTGAATTGTCAGAAACTGCCGAGAAAACTTGTACCTGTGGATGTAATGTTATGACAATAGTCACAAGTATTGTCTTAACAATGAGTAACATTTTGTTAAATAATTACAGGAAGTTGAGGAATGAACGGGTAACTTGCCATAGTAATCACAGAAAACTTGCTATTCTTTGTTAGAGGCCAACCTGTTGTATATTTTGTAAATGTCAAATAAATATTGAAAGCAAATTGGTTTTGTTACTCCAAGTAAGCCCTACTCACTCTTGACAGTCCTTTTACTTTAATGTTGAAAAGAACAAATATTATTTCGTTATTTCAATTTGTTTTCGTGGCGAAGCACACGCATCAACAGCTGGCTGGCTGCTATGGCCATCCCAGTTCAGAGAAGTGCAGCGTTGCAAGGTCGAACGCCGCGGCCTTCCGTAGAGCCGGCCATGCCTTGCTCTGGTATGCATCTCACCGAAAATAGACTAGCATCCAAATGTGGAATAAACAGCACAAGTTTCAATCGTACTTCTTGGAGGTGCCCGTCAGGTAACTCGCAGTAAAATTGTCCATCTCCAACTCAAGCAACTACCACGGATGGACCATCAGCAATAAAAACTGTAGCAAAAGTGTCACGAATAGACATGAAAATTTTCCTATTATTGATCATATGACTGGTTGCTCATGCATCTATAATATGCACCATTCTCCAGTACTTCAGCATGTTGTCGATCCAGTGCCTTAAATATAGGATAGTTCTGTTTGTTGCATACCTTAACCTCAACCGATGATTTTGCAGATTCTGAACCTGCTGACCTCTGCTGTTGACTTTTCTTGATTCGATATCAATCTGCTTTTAAATGGCCAAGTTAATCACAGAAGTAACATGCCTTTGTCTCTTTGCCACCCTTATTTGGTTTTCCGCTTGAATTTTTAATTGTTCCATTTTGATGAGCACGACTAACCTTACTTGAACCTGCATCCGCCGACTGTAGTGCAACCTCTGAATCACATTTTCCAGGCACACCAGCTTCGGCACGCCTTTGGTATTCATCAAGCATTTTCCCAGTTACATATTCCACCGTTAAATTAGATCTGCCTCATCACGGTCCTCGAGCTCTGTGACAAGCCCTGAATAAGCTTCTGGAAGACTCACCAGCAAAACTGCAACAATCTCGTTGTTTTCAAGTGGCCTACCAGATCCACGCTTTCAGGCTTTGGTTCACTGTCAACTTCCCACAAATCATCACGCACTAATATTTTGCAAAATATAAAATTTCCACCATTTAATCAAATATTCAACTAATACGCCAAATCAATACTCAATTTATATATAATTCTATATAAATAGGACATGTTTCGGCCTTCAATGAGGCCATCTTCAGCTAAATAAGAAATCAATTAAGAATTAAGTTAAACTATTATAAAAGTACTTAAATCTAATAACAAAAGAAATATTAATGTTAAAATTGAATAAAATGAATCACTATTAAAATGGATATCCTTACAAATCAAATTAAATAAAATGAAAATAAAATACTTGTCTTTTTCTTCAAAATGTAGTTAAAAACGAGAAAATATTATTGGCGAATGTAAACAAATATTAAACTATATATTAATTCTTATCAAAATAATACACTAGAAATAATTTAGAAATAAGAGTTCTGTAACCAATAATTAATATACAGCGTGTCCCTAAAGTCCGATAACGCTTTTCTTAATTTATTACACACAAACTACAAATGATACAGCTTTCCTATACATGGCATATTAGAGAGGAAATCAAATGGTTTCGTTAGATATTACCACCAATGTTCGTAGTTCCCACATTCGCCGCAGTTACCGCTATTGGCCACATTTGTAAAGATGGCGACTTCTGGCGGAGAGCAGGTTTTCTGTGTGTTGGAATTCCACACGAATAAGAGTGCTACAGACGTGCAACGGAAGTTTAGGACTATGTACCGTAAAGAGGCACCAAGCAGGGAGTCTATTTACGCCTGGTATGACAGGTTTGTGCGTTTTGGTTGCTTGTGTGTTACGAAACGTAGTGGCCGACCAACAGTGAGTGCAGAGACCGTTAACCGTGTGAATGAGGCATTCGTAAGAAGTCCGAAAAAATCTGTTCGTAGAGCATCCCGCAAGATGCAAATACCACGTACGACAGTTTGGAAGACACTACGTAGGAGACTGTGCATGAAGCCGTACAAATTACAGCTCTTGCAACAGTTGAAAGGGAATGACAAACAAGAGCGTTATGAGTTTTGTATCAGAGTGCAACAATGGATGGCAGACGATGACGACTTCCTAAATCGCATAATTTTTAGTGACGAAGCGACTTTCCATACAAATGGTAAAGTCAACAGGCATAACTGTCGTGTGTGGGGGACCGCAAATCCTCATGAATTCCTCGAATATCAGCGTGATTCACCTAAAGTGAACGTTTTCTGTGCAAGTGTCATCGCGGAAACTTTACGGACCATTCTTCTTCGCCGAAAACACTGTAAATGGGCACTCATACCTGGATATGATACAGCAGTGGTTGTTCCCACAATTGCAGGAAGATTCCGACAATTTCCTGTTCCTGTTCCTGTTTCGACAAGTGGCCTCCCAGATCTCCAGATCTCACTCCCTGTGATTTCTTCTTATGGGGGTATATCAAAGACTGTGTGTATGTGCCACCTTTACCACAAAATCTCGAGGAACTCAAGCGTAGGATTCAAGACGCTGCCACTACTGTATCGGCCGTTATGCTCCAAAAAGTGTGGCAAGAGTTCGATTACCGTGTAGATATGTGCCGAGTTGCACGTGGTGCCCATATCGAGTCGATGTGAAATCAAACAATGAAAAGAAAACCATTAGAGTTCCTCTTTTAATATCACGAATACTGTTTACGAATTCTGTATAATTTGTTGTTTTTGTGTAAAAGGTTAATAAATGTGTTAATAAAAGTGTCAGTGTGAAATCAAACTATGAAAGCAAAACCATTTGAGCTCCCCTTTAATATGACATATATAGGAAAGCTGTATCATCTGCAGTTTTTGTGCAATAAATTAAGAAAAGTGTTACCGGACTTTAGGGACACCCTGTAGATCAGTGAAATTGATTAAGCACATGGATAAATGCTTAAATGAAGTTAACATTCTGAATAGGTGCCAAATACTAAGTGTGCCGACATGAATGTAGTTTAGAGCTTGAAATATTAAGTAAATGGATCAGTGCTTGAGACGAATAAGGAGATCTTCACTCAAGATGGAGTTAAAATTTTGAATACGTGCCCAATAAGTAATCGTGTTGACATAAAGTGCCCTTGATGTAAGAGAACGAAGAAATTGGTGCGACAATGTTAGATAAAAGCTTCTTGTGCGCAAATGTCTGTGAAGTAATAGTGGGAAATATGAAGCACATGTATAGAAGATTGAAGAAATGTTAACTGCATTTATACATTATTATGTATTCTTATTTTCTATAGCTTTATCGTGGTATGTAAATAACATATGTAACCTATAGTATGTTCCCCGTTTTGAAGATACTTAGCGGTTACGGTATTGTTGCCGCCGCTAGGCCCACGGTAGTTCCATCGCTGTATGTAGACGATTTAGCTCTGCATTACAGCTCTGGAAGTATGGCAATCGTGGAACGGCAATTGCAGCTAGCTATTAACCGGGTCGACAGGTGGGTTCACGACCGGGATTTTCCAAATTTGTCGGCTCCGTAGGCTACATTTACACCATGAACTACATCTCAGGGATGCTGCGTTACCGTTGGTTGACGCTTATCACTTCCCGGGGCTCCAATTTGACAGCAAATTAACGTGGCAGCACCATACACCGCAACTATAAACGACGTGTCCCAGGAAACTGAACATGCTCAAGCTTCTTAGTGGCACTGCGTGGGGAGGGGCTGACTGCGGTGCTGCTACGGTTCTACCAAGCCCTCGTCCTGTCCCGGCTAGACTATGGTTCTGCGGCATACAGTTCAGCAAGGCCGGCAACCTTGAAAATGCTGGACAGAATCTACCATAGTGGCGTTAGGCTGGCTACCGGTGCCTTCTGGACCAGCCCGATACCCAGCCTACTCGTCTAATCGGGTGTTCCAGCTCTAAATTATAGACGCCAACATATGCTCTTAGCATATGCTGCCCATGTGCGCCAAATGCCGCAACATCCGAGCTATCGAGCTCTCTTCAGTACCCAATACCACCAGAGGTACGCCAAGCAGCCTCGTGCCAATCGGCCGGTTGGTATTAGACTCGATAGCTCGTGTACTGAAATAGAAGTGGCTGTTGGTCCCTCTATGGATCTGCCAACTAGCGAGGTGCCTCCGTGGCAAGTCCCGCGTCCGGAAATTCGGTTAGATCTACACCGAGGTCCTAAAGTGAACATGGATAGCATAGTTCACCAATTTCCCGACGCTGGCATTCTCTACACGGATGGTTTGAAGGTGGACGAGAGGTGGGTTGTGTTTACGTTATTGATGGCGCAAATACCAAAATTTATTTGCCTGAAGCTTGTAGTGTGTTTACTGCGGAGCTCGTTGCCATCTATGAAGCTCTTTAGTTTGCACTACAGGATGCACGAATCCACTTTCTCGTGTGTACTGACTCATTGAGTTCGTTGCAGTCAATTGCTACATGTTTCCCGTAACACCCCTTAGTGCAGCGAATCCACGGCCTACTAGCAGGGTATCACCGCGCTGACACTCGAATCACCTTTCTGTGGCTTCCAAGACACACGGAAATTGCGAGAAATGAGTTAGCGGATCAAGCTGCAAAAGAGGCGGTATCACTACCACCTCGACCAATGGAGGTACCCGCTAGAGATATTCGCTCTCAGTTACGCCGACAAGTTCTGGCATTTTGGGAGAGTCAGTGGCTAGTTGACCCAATGCCCAGTAAACTGAGAGCGATCAAGGTGGCGGAGCACTTTCCGGTCACGGAGTGAGTCCGTCATTGTGTGTAGGCTAAGGATAGGTCATACAAGATCCACCCACTAGTATCTAATGAGAAGGGAAGACCCCCCACTTCGTACCTGTGGAGCCGTTTTCACCGTGGCCCACATTTTAACCGAGTGTTTGGACCTTGCTGACTTACGAAGAAACCTTGGTTTGCAGATGACATTCAAACTTATACAAAGAGTTTAGTTTGTATGTAACGGAGACCCTCGCTTGCCCACTCGCCCGTGGCGCGAGCCTGTCTCCCGCCACGCATTTTGCCGTTATGCGGCGCCCGCGCGGCACTGAGTCATTGAATACAGGAATTTGTACTTACCTAGTTCACAGCTGGTGCTGAAAATGTTCGCCATTCACTGCTATACATCGCTGGTACCTTTTTTTTTGAAACTGGCATTTACTCTCTGAAGTTCCTCAGCACCGATTGACTGTATTTCAGCTGTAATATAGTCTTTAAGCTCATTTATAGTGTGAGGGTATCTCGCATACACTCTATTTTTAAGCGTCCCCACAAATAAAAGTCACATGGTGATAAGTCTGGGCTTCGCGGGGGGCACACGTTCCAACTTATAATCCTCGTACCGAAAATGCGACGCAATTCTGTCATGGATGCTTCGGCAGTGTGAGCAGTGGCAGAATCTTGTTGAAAGTAATTTGACAATCGCTCTCCGTACGTCAGTTCGTCAAAAAAATTGGTCAAGGATCACATTGAAGTACAAATTCCTATACTCAATGACTCAGTGCCGCGCGAGCGCCGCATAACGGCAAAGTGCCTGGCGGGAGACAGGCGCGCAACGCGGGCGAGCGGGCAAGCGAGGGTCTTCGTTACATACAAACTTAACTCTCTGTATTAACCGATGACGTGGTGGCTGCTGATCTCGTCATCCGCTTTATAAGTGAGAGTGGGTTAGGGCCAGCAATCTAAATTTTCCAGTGAACATTGACTCAGCGACTTGTTCGTTTTTGAATGATGATTTTTTGTTTTCCCGCAATTTTTGTTTATGTTTATAATGATTAGTTTTATTTACTTTTTTGTTTGATTAATTTTCGGTCTTTTTCAAATTTAGGTATCCACCTCTGAATTTTAAATTCCACTCCAAATTTGAATACTTTAATCCATGTTAAGAGGAGCAGATGACCTCGTAGTTCCGCCGCTTAAAACAACAATAACTAACTATAACAAGAGAGGCAGAAGCCAGCCTGCCGGCCTTCGGCGCTGCATGGCTGGCGCGCCGAGCGTGAGAAGTCTGGCCGCTCCTGGTCTAATGTAATGTGTTTTCCTGAAGTTTGATCCAAATGCACACAGACTATCATACCAGTATTTGATTACATTTGGTAATATTTTCTTTGTTTATTTAATGTCTCAGCTGTTTTGTTTATATTTTTATTTTGTGATCAGCTGTTTGACATAATGTAAAATAGTGTTTCTTGCTTTTTGTTTCACGTCTTATTCGATGTTTGATTTGAGTTGCTTGCTTGGTTTAATTTCCGAAGCATGTCACTTATATATATTTGAGGCAGTGACGTGCGTTGATCCTCGAGACTAGTGAAGCACTATATTAAAGTGAAGAATAACTAATTGAATACCCGCTATAACAATAATAAGAATAATATCATTACAAAATAAATATTTTGACGTCATTTCATACTGTACAATTCAGTACTGATCATACAGTAGGCTATAATAATTATTATTGTAAGTTAATTAGTGTTAATATAATATAATTATATTTTTGAAGATACTTCCATGCAGTGCAATGTCACAATTTCGGGATGTATCTGTTTAAAAATGTGATGAAAGAATAAGTTCAAACATAAACTGCATAGGTACTATAAACATACAGGGGGCCATAAAGCTATTTATGCTCGACGATGTCGAAATGTAAATATTACGTGTCAGAAAACTATCATAATGAGCCTCATTATAACACTATTTTTCATCATGAAACAGTTTCTCCCACCAATCAGAGCTCAAGAAACAGTTGTGTGACCAATTAGGTAAGGATACCTTCGCACATGTGCTCAAAATCCGCTCTAAACAAGAGGTGTTCTGTGTTTGTAAGCAAAGTGAATTGTCTCTGCTTTCGGGGTGCCTTGGCCCACGCATGCGCTCTGTTCAGTCAGCAAAGCCAGCGCGCCCTGTTCACTAACTGAATCCCACATATATTTATGAATATTTATGTTAAAACATATAATAAAGTTATAATTATCGTCGAACATAAACGTCGTATGCAACTCGCCTATAATGGTAATTAAAACACTCGTCCTTTGCACTCACAGAGGTTACTGTGGGTGTGAAATGTGCTATCTCCAATATGTAGATGATATTTTGCCATAATATGTTAACACGTATGCTGTACAGAACAGTCTATTTGTAGGGTTCGAAGTGAAAGTTTCATCACCCTGTATTCAGTGTTGTTCTCGCCCACAGGCTATGCCTACTGCTATCTCTTAGAGACGAAAGGAACTAGGAGGTCTTGGAAACGAGATGATGCAAGCTTCAGTTCGACCAGCTAAAATACGAGTCAGTGCTTTGCGGGTGTACGACTTGTAGGAGTACATGTATAGTTTCTAGCGCTAGCAGAAGCAGAGCTTCTTCCCGTGTACTAGCGGAAAACTGAGAGCGCTTAAACAAGTGGAAATGTGAAAAGAACTAATAGAAAATAAACGAATTTAAGGAGAATTTCGGGCATTGAAGCAGTGCTTCTCTTGCTTCCTCCCAATGCACGCCACTGATTTGAGGAGTGAGCTTACACTCAATTTTCTTTTATTCCTGGAAGAGTTTTCTCTCCATTTTCATTTTTATCCCGATGGTGTTGTAAACCCCCCTTCCCTCCCACTGGGGATGAGTGGAGGGGGCCCTAATCCTAGAGGTTCGGAAAGAGGAATACAGGTTGCCTAGGGATTGTCATCCAAAGAAAAGAGATACCGGTATTCAATTTAACATACTCACATCTATTCTGTTTGAAACGAGTTACAATATTTGACCTTCAAGCTACATTTACCATAAATTTAGTTATTCATTTTCTTGAGGTACATTTCTTTACGTTGCATGGAACATTTAATAAGAAGTATCTACGACCAAATATATTTCTCAAGCAAGGCGCAAAACTTAAACTAAGTTGAAAATAAAATCACATTCACTCACACAATACACTGAACTAATAATTAATAAAACAGAAATTAACGAATGGAAAGCCCAGCAAGTAGAAATAACACCCCCTCCCCCCCCCCGCCCCCCAGAATGCAAAGAAATAACTGAACACCAAAAGCAACAAGAAGAAGACATCCCACGTGACTGAGCACAAGAATAATTGAAACTGGCGGCAGGGGTTAAAGGTTACCTCCACATCATCTCTTATAAAAAAAATGACACATCTGTCATCACAGAAATCCCACACAAAATACAATAAAAGGCCTATCTCAAATACTCCACTTAACACACATTCTAGGAAGTTATCGCCTCGCCAAGAACTTATAAAAGGAAAAGCGACGGTCTACAACACCCCCCCCCCCCACCCGAAGGTAAATAAACGGCCTAGATTTCAATAATCCTGACCCTTTGTTTGGACCGCAGAAAATCCAAACAAACACCACGCCGACAATAACAAAAACACTCGAACACAAGCTGCGGACATACCAACCTCATGGCGTCAAATTAGCGACTACCAAAACCCCAAAATTAACAAACTCCCATCAAAAGCAATTTTACCCATAAATATTTATGAGTTAACTACAAATGTTGGTGTTCCCCCAATTTAAATTCAACCAGATTACAACATCAAAACCGAGATCAGCTAACCTCAAACATTTAAATATAACTTAACCTCCAAATAAAACACACTGTACATAATCATTGACCACGTGTTCACACCATTTAATCTTTACCCCATTATAAAATTGCCGGTACATCTATAAAATAAAATAAAATAAGTTAATGGTTTGAAAACAGTCCTGGTTTTTTTTCTTTACTCACAGAGTTCTTTGTATTTCGTAATCGAGGAGGTATCCGAGCCTCCCCATATTTGATTCACACGCTGAGTTTGCTTTATGGTTTGTAAAACACGTCGTTCTTATTTAGCAACGGAGTTCGTAATGATTCGCAGCGTTTTTCACCAGCCGCGCGTGATCACACCACTCAAATCCAAAACAGGCGTGCCACAATAAAGTTTGGTAGACCGAAAGTTTTGCCACACATAAGTTATACAGTTTTTGTACTTGCGTTGGTATCTTGGCAATAGAACAATTGCTGCAGGAACAACAGGCCTGTAATTTTTGCTGTCGTTAGCGATATTAGGCTCGTTCTCCCACAGTACCTGGGAACTTGCCTCGAGGATTTCTACACGTGGCCTACAGGGTTGAATACAAGTTGATTATTATCAGATTATTGCTTAATATTGCATAATTGAAGAAATTCACATTTTAGTTCCAAATAGCTCATTTTGGGTATGAGAAGGTTTATTATTTTAATTTCAGGGTGAAAAAGATCCTGGTTGGTTGTACCACCAGTACAGTGTAATGTGTGTTAGTTTTTCTTTCTTTGTTTTCTTTTAATTAAATTTATTTTATTAGGAAATCTGTGTGTGTTTATTGTAGTTTTGACTGCATACCTCCACCTCCAAGACAGTATAATCCACCTAGCTAGTACATTTTTGGAGAGCCTACGGGTACACCATAGCTTCTTTGAAATGTTCGTCCAGCCATTAAGTTGTTATTGCTGGCAGACAGACAAATTAACAAACAGAATGCCAAGGCTAGATGTTCTACTGACTCTGTCCAAACCTAGCCAAACCTAGTGTAATGCTCTAGGTGCTTGATGAAGGATTTTCAAAATTAAAAAATACATCCAGAAGTTAAGATACCACATGATCATTAGATTTATAGTCACTTTATACTACTACCTTGATTGCATATTAATATTATTTAAATACCGTAACCAGTTTTGATGTAATCATACATTACATGACACTTCTCAAAGATACCTCTGATTGGGCAATATGATGACAAATGTGCCAAGGGGGTTGATGCATGGCTCACATAACCAGTGCTATTGTGCAATACATATTGTACAGACGCTTTGTGTGGTGGTGGCTGAACTGGGGGATGAGGGTGTGTGTAGAGGGCGGTGTTTAACTGGGGGAAGTTTAATGGATGTGTCAGACCGTTGGACTGGTGTCGAAAGGTGCTGAGTGCAAAGGTGTAGCGGGTGAAGCTCGGTGAATTAGAGTGCGCAATTAAGGGAAGTGACCTCAAGACTGAGAATAATGCCGTGCGGGCTGGAAGCCGCGGTGAGCAATCCAATGTGTTGCTGACGGTGCGCTACTGAAATAAGTTCTCGACCGTGCTAAGTGAGCAAGGCCAGTGTCAAGGAACAGGCTAATGTTGCTGGCTCAGTGGTTATGAGGTAGTGTGATGACTGGACGAGGTGTGAGTGGGTCAGTAAACAGTAAAAAGGATAATGACAAATAATAAATAACAATCGGGCCTTTTGGGTAAAGAGTAATTATTTACTAAGGCTTATCTGGGTGTACTGAGTCCCTTGCAATTCGGGAGAGTACAACAATGTAATAATTCACAAGTGTAAAGGGTGTGGTTGGATGTATAAAACGTGTAGGGGATCTGAGATGCACACTCACCTGAGGCTTGATGTCTGGATGCGGTTGGACAGAGTCTCGGACGGAAACAGGTACCTTCCCCTTGGGAGGTGGTCCTTTCAAACATTTCCGAAGTGCCGACTCTGCAGTATTGCTGCATAGCTGTTATGGTAGCAGCTTCTTTGTACAAGTTTACGAATTTATGTAATCATTAGCGCAAGAGCTGTGGCTTCCGCTCTGCTAGCTTTGTGTAATGAAGGTGTGTTGTAGTTGCTGTTGATTCCAGCTTGGAGGTGTTTAAGGGGTGAAAACGGTGTTGGGTGTGGGACAGATGGTTCGATAAATGTAGCTGTTGAAGGAATATTTGTAGATGTCTGTAGAATGGTAGTTGTATGTGTATACACTTCCTAAGGGTGTTATACACCCTTGGATGTGTAACAACACGTCTGCCCGATTTAGCTTGCGTCCGCGCAAGCTGGACTAGACGTAAGGGTGGCTCTCCTCTTCTTCTTCTTCATCATCTTCCTCATTCATCTTCTTCAATCTTCTTTCTTCGTCCCTCTTCTTTTCTACTTTAGTCGTGACGATGTGGCAGGTGTAGTTGTGTGTATGTACCTCAGTGTCGTCGAAGTGTAGTGTGATCTCAGAGAGGGTGTGTTTTTAAGGTTTGGAACATTATTTTTGTTTTCAAATATATCATTTTACATGAGGTTGCTGGCAAAACTGGCAAACATAAATCATAGGTGAGTAGCATAGATCATTAATCTTATCATATAGGATGTAAATCGTACCTGATAATCTGGTGCTAACGCAGGAAGGAAAAAAAACATCTTTATGTATAAAGTAGCACTTGCTGTGAAGATGAAAAAGTGCTCCCTGCGCGTCGCATGTAAAAATGTAACATATAAGGTGTGCAAGTAAAGAAAAAAATAGATGCCCCACGGTGTAAGTTAAAGGTAGTATTGTGCAATGTTTTTATTGTGTGGGCGGAAAATAGGACATCTTTACAAATTGGTCGTTAGAAGAGTGAAAAGGAAAATGCATGTGCGTAAATGTATAAGTGTACAAGTTGACAATGTGTTATTGGCGAATACAATGGCACAGGGAGCAATGGTGATAATATAGTAATGCAATAAGATATATCGTTTGGTAAAATCATAGTATTTATAATAATAATAATAATATTAATAATAATAATAATCATCAATAACAACACTAGTATAAATACAACAATAACAATAATTATAACAGTCGTGTACCTTGTACCTTTTGTTCACAAATAAGATTTTCATGTGTCGGAGCTCTTACCTGGCCATATGATTACTCTTATGCCGGTTAGCCTATCTAACATATAAGTACCTTAGTTTTATACGGCCGTCCTTATGACATCTTGTTTAGGTCGCTATTCTATTTATCCTGAGAGTTTCCCTCCGTGGGTGGGAAACTTCACCCTGATAGCGAGAGTTGGCGCTTACAACATTATGCCGCCCCTCGCTATCGTATGTTGCGCTTCATGTAGCGCTGTACCTATGTTCGCCGGTGATACTTAGTGCCCCACGGACATTAACTATCGCCATGTGAATCTGTTGCTTTCTCGCGTATAAAAGAGAAAGGCGGTGAGTCTTGTGTTGAGGCTGTAAAAGAAAAAGACATATGTGTGCGTTACGGCAGTGAAATCATTTTGCCCAGTACTATGTACTGTGCCCTAGCGAACAATAAATATGCAAATCATAGTCCGCTAGCCCAATAGGACTTCGGGGGCATGGTGCATTCTCCCACTCTATGATTCACATATTTTGGATCAAAGCATAGGATAACACTCAAATGAATATCAAATTCAAAATATAAAAATTATTTAATGTTAATCAAAATTAGGCGCTACAATACATAAATCTACAATGAAATGTTCACACCTGCCCTTAAATGGACAAGGAATCATTACAACTAAACCACAAAAATCAATAATTAAGGTTCCAAACGAACCTGACAAAAATCAACGAAATTCTTACTTCCATCAAGCAGGTTCCTTAAACTGCACATATGCGCTCCTCATGGCTCTAAATTTACATTTACACATTTATTCATCTTCAAAATAAAGCACTCTTAACTCCCAGATTGGAGTTTTTATTTCACTTGGGCTATTTTTTTTATAACAATTACATATCATTTGGTCCACTTGAGTTTAAAATCATCATCCCTCTCCACACAATTCTACTAATTTGGTGTTGCCGGGAAGACTCGTGCATCCCTTGAGATTAGGAAATTACTGAATAATTCAAATCAAGAAAGACTCCCCAGACTATCTTCATATTTCCATTACTCGGGAGCAATATTTATGTTGTTATCAACATTAAGGGATTTTTTTACAGTAATCTTATAATCATCATTTCAGCTTATACGGTTTATGAACGATTCTCAGCAAGAAATAATAATAATTAGATCTCGGCGCTAATGACCGGACGATCTAAAACATTTATAACTTCCACACCACATAGAAGTGTGCTGTCCCGGGCCTACCACAAAGCAATTAGTGGCGACCTTCAGTGCATTTCAAAGTGCTTCACGCTTATTTACGAGCGAGGGTTGTATGGCCTCCCCAGCTCTCAGACGGGCTGTCGTTTACCTCCAGGCAACTGCCTACTACAAGCTTCATTTCTTTAAACTCGAAAAATACACACACTAATTCCATTCATCATTAAATTACGCGGTCATATTTATCCGCTTGTATTGGTTCAGGTGGAATGATTGATTGCGAAGTATCTTCATTGGTGGGTATCAGATTCATATATCAATAATAACGGGGCTTTCGACGTAGATGAACTGTGGTTCGTAAAAGGAAGTCCGCCTCCTAGGCTATATTCCATTTTGGGAGGTCTTACCAACATTGATACAGGAGAGGGATCATTTAACACCAACCCTCCTAAATTAGCGACTTCTGGGTGGCCACAATGCACTGTCCCTGCGCTTAACACAAAATATACAGCACCCGTATTCAAATTTGCCTCAATGCAAACACATTCACTTCAACATAACCGCGCCCAACTACACCTTCCCATCAATTAAAACCTGGCCCGAAATCACAGCAATCATTAGCGTGAAAAATCAAATAAGCTATCCTATAGCTTGTTACAATAGTATTTGTGTGATATTTTCGAGCAAGATAGTTATTACTTTAACTTCATTTGATCTCCTTCTTATTTTATTATTAGCACTTATAATTTGCCTAGCATTAATTATTAATTATCTTTGACATTATTTTCATTAGAACATTTATTGTTCAACAATCATTTATTATTATTATTATTCATGGAACCGTAACGGCTTCCAACTTTCATTACAATTATTGTTAATTCAACAATTACTTCATTACTGAAGATTTTACGTTTTATTTCTTGCTTTAAAAGTATGTTGCTTTACATTACATCACCATAGGACGTGATTTCAAAAGAATACAACTCCACTGAGTATTTATAAATTTAACACTTATTAATTAGTTAATTCACAATCAAATTATCGTTCAGAAAACCGTATGCTTCATTTTATACATTTCGTTTCATTATCCCTGTTTAGATGAGAATACTTTCTCATGTCTTTATTTGCACGAACTCTTCCCTCCAAAACAACCATAATCAAATTGTTCTACTTACATGATTTCCCGAGCTGCTGGCTACAGGCTCCAAAATGAATCAGCCTTATAGCCCACATCTTTGGGTCTTAAGCCATCATTTCACAATTCACAAAACTCGTGCTATACACTGATTCGTTAACAATATTTAACTGTTTTAATACACTGATATCCTCTACTTGAGGTATAAAAATCATATTTATCTTTAACACTAAACATTTTATTAAACACTTAAAATATTATTGTTAACACTTGACAAATATTAATATACAAAATTTTCACTTTAGGCATGCAATGTGGTTACACTTCCTATTCCACACGCTTTCACACTTTCCTTCTTTTTCCTCCTCCTAAGGGGGCAGATACTAATTTTCCTCCCCTAGATCTGACTCCTAGCTGGGTTGATTGAAAGTCTCGTACGCGGCCTTCCCTTGACTGGTATGGATAATTTTATCCTATTCCGGTTTCCTTTAGTAATCGGCACTTTGTCAGTCTATTGCACGATACTACACTCGTTCAATTTGCAAATTAATGTCTTGCAGAAAGACTCTGCTTGCTTCGGTCCTAGAGTCGCTGTTTATACTTTTATTATGCGCTCTAACAATGTATTTGCTTTCGTCTCCGTTTGGACCTTATTTGTGAATACTATCGTATTCTAATCGTGGAACGATTTATAAAGTTTTCACTCTTCCCTAAGCAGTTACTGCCCTGCTTTAGATTTCTCTGATCTAACGTCACTTGTGCACTAATCTCCTAAGCACAGGGAGATTAGGCAATTATCATACGTTTTGACCCTGATACGGTTCTTTAACGCACTGGATAAATTTAGAGTTTCACTACTCTCTCGTTCACTGTCGAAATGTTTCGGTATTGTCTTCGATAACTGAATCTAATTAAGGCTTTACACGCCTCCGTCGGCTGATGATATTTCTGGGCTAAAGTGCAACACTTTGCCAAAGTCCAAAGAAAAGGAAGGAAGGAAGATTGTAGTTTTACGTGACCGTGAATCTTGTGATTATGAGCCACGGGACCTCCGTTTTACGTGGAATCCGAACCACAGGACATGGCATTTCACTTCGAAAATCTCACATGCATTGACCGGGAATCGAACCCGGACCGCCTTGGTGAGAGGCATACAGCTAGACCGCTGAGCCACCACGCCCCTCCAAAGTCCAAAGACTAAGTATTACTGTTCGCAGCACGACGATAATTTCTTTCTAACGAGGATTACGAAGATTCAATGTACGGTGACACAGCGTTACGTCCTCCTAGGACTGATGAAGACTGCATGACTACCCTAAGTCTGGCTGCTTATTTATTCAAATCCTCTACAAATAAATTAGTTTCGCTTCATCTCAAAACTACTTTCTAAAATAAACGTCGTACATTTTGGAAAAAATTACCTCCTTGTTCACCACGATCTAAACGTCTCAATGATACTGAAATTTCCGAAAACCGATCGTGGGAACATTCATTATAAATTAAAATGTGCTCCTGCCATATGTGGGCGTACATACTTTTTTCCCTCACTCTTGGCTACTGGCTATGTGAATCCCCTATAACGTCGTGCTGACACTGCATTTCTGTACTATTCAATTATTATACAATTTTATAACTCTCAAAATTCTAATTTCCAGGATGATTAACATTACCGGTGAGATCTTATAGTATTTTTGCATATTTCTTGCCAATTTCAGTATTTCACCACAGTTTCTGGGCTCGCCTTCCAAACAGTGTTGCCGTTTCACAGCTGAGTCAGGGCTTTTACCTAACTCTCCTGTCTCTGTCTACTCAATGGAAAGTTTTGCTGGGCGATTGCGTCCCCCGACGCAAGCATCTTTTACACACGTAGCCCGGTGATCTCATACGCAGCTGAAAGATATTGCCTCATCGTTCATGCGTCACGCATAGGTGATCTAATCTAGCCCTACTGCTGGCTTTAAAACTGTACTGAAATCTTTTAAGATTTCTCCCTTTCTCCACTTAAAAGATCCTGGATTCGAACCTTGGGCACTCCACATAGGCACAAATCTCGTCTCCATTGTTAAATAAATCTTCGAAACTGTGAGGAAATTTATTTATATTATTTTCCAAAGAAATTTCATTTCTTTCAATTTCGAATCCATCCTATTATCTCAGAGTCTCTTCTGGTTCCATTTCTCTAGGATCCCTCGATGATTCTGGTTTCCTAAATTATTAGTCATATCCGGTAAATGTGTCGGACGGGAACGTCCTGTCCCTACCCCTTCTTTATTTTCATTTCATCTTGACTATTTGTCCTAGGAATTAATTTATTCCTTACGGGGGTGGCCTGGCCCTACCCATTTCCTTATTTCCTCATTTTTTTCTCGTAAGTTACAATTTTCCTCTTCAATTTGCTCAATAATTTCCTTGAATTCGAAATACGTTCTCTAGAGCTCACATTCACAATTGAATGGTTGCCATTTACTTTACGATCCTCGTCGTATTTCACTTCACTTCTATTGGTCATCAGAGTTGTTTCTATTCCTTCGTTGTTACTATCTATTTCCATAACCAGGGCTTGTTCGTTTGCTTCTTCGAAGTCTTCAGGAGGGTAATATATTTTCAAATTTGCCGAATTCATCGTTAACTCATGATTTGTTTCAAAATGCTGTATTCTATAGGCGTTGTTTCGTGGATCCCTTATAATTCTATACCGGCCATTGTACATTTTCTGGAACTTTTTGTACACGCGATTCCCTGGATCTGAAATGACTGGTCTTTTCACTAATACCATTTCCCCAACTAATAATGGTCGATGATACCTCTTTTGCCTATTTCTTCGTTGCCTCCTATCGGCTTGAGCTTGCAAATGCTCATAGGCTCTCCTAATTCGGACATCTCTTCCAGGCTGATCGTCTGTTGGTCTTGGTATGACCTGACTCCAGGGTCTCTCAGGCTGTTCATTTCGTTGCAAACTTATGGGTATCTCTCCAGTAGCTTCGTGTATCGTATTATTTATACAGAATTCAATGATGTCGAGGATGTCGATCCATTTCCAATTTTCTTCGGGGCAGTATATCCTACAATACATGGCCGTTTCCCTCATGACTCTCTCTACGGGATTTGCCTCAGGATGGCGAATAATTGACAGTATTTGACATATCCCAAGTCTCTCTAATTCCTGTCTAAATTCTACGCTCGTAAAGCAACTAGCGTGATCCGATAAAACGTTCTCTGGTTTCCCCAGAATAGGTATCACTTTTTCTTTGAGTAGCTTTAGAACTTGTTTGGTACTAGTCTTCTGTATGGGAGAAAGAACAACCATCTTTGTGAAGACATCCATAGCCACCATTATGTGTCTGTTTCCCTCCTAGCTTTTGGCAATGGTCCAAAATTGTCGATCGATACAATTTGACCTGGCCTTTCGGGTAACAGTGGTATCGGCTTCTTTCTCATTAATAATGCGTTTGGTTTAATTCTTTGACATGTGTCACATGTCTTTACCGTATCCCTTACAGTCTCTCTCATTCTCGGCCATACATATACTTCTTTCAACATTGAGACTGTTTTGTCGAATCCCATGTGTCCAAAGGATCGGGACTAACCATACCGTTTTTCTCTGCAAAATGGCAGGTACAACGATTCTCGATCGAGTATGGTCAGAGTCCGCAAACTTATGCAATAATCCATCGTAAAAATTATAATCTTGAGCTATCTTGTCAGCCTTGACATACGCTGGTGTTCCTCTTACTAATTTCCCTTGAAAATAAGATATGAGCATGTTCATCCATGGATCTTCGCGTTGTCGTTGTCCTATGTTCCTAAGTTCATCTAACGTACGTTGATATCTATCTTCCAATTCTATAGCCATTACTTCCTCTTCTCTGGACTCTGGCTGTCTACTTAAGTAGTCTGGAACAATATTTTCTTTTCCTGGGCAATACTCTATGCTCACATCAAGCTGCTGAATGTATAAAGCCCAACGCATCAACCTTTGACTAGACAAATCCGTCTTTATTAAAAAGGTTAAGGATTTATGATCTGTCCTAAGTGTTATTGGAAACCCATATACTATCTTCCACCAAAACTACAGAGCATGCAGTATCGCTAACAGCTCAATCTCGCTGATATAATTCTTCTCATGTGGTTTTAGTCTCCTACTAGAGAAAGCTAGATAATTTTTCTTATCAGGATTTTCTGGATCCTCCTGATAAAGCATCGCTTTTATTCCCACTTGGGATGCATTAGTCTGAATTATAGATCTCTGATTAAAATCAGGATACCCTAGCTTCACATAGTTTAAGAGCATTTCCTTGGCCTCTTTAAATGCTTTTTCAGCTTCCTACGTCCACTTCCATTTGCCCCCTTCTTCAGAAGGTCCTGCAATGGTGCACCAGTGCTAGTGTATGACGGGCAGTGTTCTGAGAAAAAATCCAATTAATCCCAAAAATTGACGGACATTTTTCACTTTTACTGGTCTAGGAAAATTTCTTATCGACTCCAATTTGCACGTATTTGGTTTTACACCCTGTTTGTGAATCATTTGTCTCAAAAACGTGACTTGTCGTTGACAGAAGTTTGATTTCTTCAAATTAATCTTGAAGTTAGCCCTTCCCAAATCTTCAAGTAATTTCTTCAAGTTCTTTAAGGACACCACGTACTCTTGCATGATGAAAAAATCGTTTTTTGGATTTTGGCGCCATAAAATTCTTCATTCTTTTCTGAATCCAAATATATGTAGTTTGTTGGGGGTTTGATGTCTACAACTACCTTAAAATTAGTTTTTATGATTTTAAATGATCTTGTCGACTTCGTCGTAACGCTGGGGTCTGGCGTTACTTTACGGTGACGGACGGACAGATGCACTTAGGTGTGTGACGTAATAGTACCGCTTGGTGATTGTGTACCCCGAAATCTCTACTTCGTTAGTATAAGACAAAAATCCCCGATTCTTGGATGTCACGGGTAATCTCGTGAACCACTGGATGGATTTTGATGCGGTTTTCACCATTCTGTAAAGGATATCTCGAGGAAAGATTCTGTAGAAAATAATTTATGTATGATCAAAGGAAGCCAAGCAGTAACGATTTCAGTGAAAACAGTCGAAAACAAACTTGGCGTCCGTGCGCGTCTTAAGCTTATGCTGGGCAAACCGTTAAAATATCAATATATTATGAGCGTAAGAATTGGTCAGCATGAAAAGTTCTACAAAAAAGTCCACGAGAGCATATCTCTATCTTCAAATCATCGCCCACTATAAGTGTTTTTATACTGGATGGAAGGGGCAAGTCCCCGCGCACTCTGGTGAGCGAGCGGCATCCCCCGCGCTGAACCTTGCTTTGCCCTTGGTTTGTACTTGCCCTTCGCGAGTAATTTGAAACAAGATAAGTATTATGCAGATAATTTTCTAACATGTCTAGCATTTTTCAGCATTTGTAGCATTTAAAATGATAAAAAGTCTAGTCTTTCAGACTGACTGTCACTTTTTTTAAATTAGCGTCCCATGCTCAGAATAATACACTTTTAACTTTGCCAGCTGTTTTCCGTTAATACTCATTTTTCATGTTTAGGTACCAATAACTAGGAAACCATTTAAAATAGAGGGCTAATTTTTTTACATTACCTTTCCCCATGGAGTACTTGAATGTTAACCTTCACTTCCAAAACATAGGAGGCATGGATTGGGAAGAGAAACATTGATACATATTTTTGAAAAAATATAAAAAGAAAGAGTTCGGATTTTTTCTTGCATTCTGTCCCAATAATAATGAAGCAAAGTGGTTACTCATCTGCCATGATCCTTTCCAAGTATGTGAACAAAATTTGAGAATATTTGATTGAAAAACAACTGAGAAATGTGTACCTGAAGCAACTTAAACAACATTTTTTTGAAAATGTATCTGTCCGAATTTGCATTCATTTCACACATCCTATAAAAGCAAAGTAGCACTACATGGTCAAAACAGCTCAGAATATACCGCTTCTTATATGTGACAAGAATGATAGCAGTCCCTTTAGCATAAACCCAGAAAATACATAGTAAAATGATGCCACAAAAATAGACATTTCATCTTGTAAGAGTACGTGTTGACATTAAGTGTTACTATACATTTTCTGAGGTAAGTAATAAGTCATATACATAACGAAAGGTACAATCCTTTACTTCCTCCGACAGGTTGCGATCAAGTGCCCTTATCAGTTCTGATCCCGCTGTCTTCAAACCAAATGGACATCTCTTAAAACAATTTTTTTTATACATCGAGTTGAGCCTCTATGGACTGCGTGGTAACAACCAACTTCACTTTAGTGTCTAGGTCTTGCTCTTGTTCCGGCTTTGACATCCTGCCAGTATCTTCTGACCCCAGCGACGAGTGCCTGTTTATGTTCCTCGGACAAAGGTCCTCTCCGTCTTCCGGAAGTTGATGCCATTTTAAAACCTTGGTAGTTGTTCACCAATCTTCTAAATGTGTTCCTGTCACGCATTTCTCGGTCTAGAATACCAATTTGTCTGAGATCTTTTTCGCATTCCTCGAACCATCTCGGCCTTGTTGCCTTAGACTTGATGAAACTCCATATCCTTTTGGTTAATCGATCATCAGTCATTCTCATGAGGTGACCGTAAAATAGTAGCCTTCTCTTCTTAATTGATGCTGTGATAGGGTCTATGTTCTTGTACAAGTCCTCGTTTGCTCTCATTCGCCACTGTCCATCAACCCATCTATTACCAAGAATTTTTCTTAATATCCTACGCTCTCTTTTTTCCAGTTGGTCGGCTTGACCTTTAGTGTTCATGGTTAATGTTTCGGACGCATATAATCCCTCAGGTTTTACAACTGTGGTATAGTGTCGGAACTTGGCCCCTATACTCATCGACTTTTTTGTTATAGATATTTTTTGTAATGTGGTATGCCTGGTCTAACTTCCTCATCCTGACATTAATTGCTTCCTCTTCTAATCCATTCTGCTGGATGACTTCACCGAGATAACGGAAATTTGTGACTCGACTGATTTTTCCAAGGTTAGTGATAATCCATTCAGGTCCATCGCAGATGTTTGTCATATATTTTGTCTTCTGAATAGAAATCTGGAGTCCTACCTTTTCAGCAATTTCCGACAGCCTATTGATCTTGTTGACTGCTGAATCTATGTCGTTAGCAAAAATGGCCAGGTCATCCGCAAAGGCCAGACAGTCAACGTATATCCCTTTGTGCTTAGGACCAAGTCTGAACCGATCTTCATTTCTTTCTTCTTGGTCTAACATCTTCCTCCATTCTCGAATGACTTTTTCCAAAACACAGTTGAAGAGGAGTGGATATAGTCCGTCTCCATGTCTGACGCCCGTTCTAATTGTAAACGGTTCTGATATCTCTCCCATAAATTTGACTTGCGACACTGTGTTGGTCAGAGTTTGTTTGATCAAATTTCTAGATGTATCATCCACTCCAAACTCTTCCAAAATATTCATTAATGACTCCCGGTCGATGGAGTCATACGCTTTCTGAAAGTCAACAAACACGACCACGTAACAATATCCTCCTGTCTTCTTGTACCTGATGATGTTCTTCAGGTTAATGATCTGTTCCGGGCATGAACGACCCTTTCTGAAGCCAGCCTGGTATTCCCCGATCTGTTGGTCAAGATGCGCTTCTATTCTGTTCTGAACTGCTTTGGAGAAAATCTTATACGGAACAGATACTAATGAGATGCCTCTATAGTTGTTGACATTCTTTTTATCACCTTTTTTGTGTAGAGGATGGATTAGTGCTGACAGCCATTCAATTGGTAACATCCCAGTTCTCCATATCTCTTCAAAAAGTTTGACTAGTACATCTAGAGTTTCATCATTCGCGCTTCAGTAGTTCCGCCACTATTGAATCTTCACCAGCTGCTTTATTATTCTTTAAACTGTTGATAATTTGTTTGATCTCCTCTTTACACGGTGGGGATGAGTTGAGTAGTTTGTGGATCGGATCGCACACAGTGAATCGTTCTTTCGGTTCATCACAATTAAGCAATTTTTCAAAGTAACGAGACATGATCGTACAGTTTTCTTTGTTGGTCAGGCCCAGCTTCCCATTTTCATCTCTAAAACAGAGGCTGGGGGCTTGATACCCTTTCAAATTGGACTTGAACGTTTGATAGAAGTCTCTGGTATTGTTTTTCCGGAAATCCTGATCGATCTCTTCTAACTGCTGCTTCTCATATAATCGCTTGGCCCTTCGGAAAGTTCTGGCTGCTTCTTTTCGAGCTTCACGGAACACATCGAAATCTTCAGGTCTTCGGGTCGAGTTCCACTTTTTCCAGGCATTTGTTCTTTGAGTCAGCACTTCATCACAATCCTCATTCCACCATCTATGTTTTTTGGTCGAACTGAAATCCAGTTAGAAGGCTGGTTTTCCCTTCTAGTTCGAGATGATGATACGAAGAAGTCATGTCTGTATTCGTAAACATTTTCCTTCCCTTAAATTTCCTTAGTATTTCCTTAATGGGTGGTGTTGAATCATTTTCTGGTATAATTTTGGCATTCAAATTTCTTGCATCTAAACAAACCCTTACTGAGCCATCCGGTTTACTCACAATGACTAATGGACTAGCATATGGTGTTGCCATTTTTTCTATAACCCCTGTATTTCTCATTTCCTGCAGTGTTTTCTTCTTTTGAGTATAATGCATTTCTGCAACCGGGTATGGTTTTTGTATAAACGGAGCCCAATATTTAACCTGAAACGCGTATTTAAAATTTTGGATCTTTCCTGGCTTGTATTTCAATAACTGTTCCTTTAATGATTCTTTATCTTCCGGCGTAGTCTTGGCTTCTACAAACCTTTCTAACAGTTTGGCATCGAACTCTGTTTCTATACTGTCCTCAAGTTCTATGTTCAAGACCTCAAATGCCTCTTCTGTGGCCCTATAACCTTCCTCGGTTAATTCTCCTATATGCCACACCTGTTCATCTGTTTTTGCATCCTGCTCATGTAATACAATGATCTGTTCATCCACATCCTCCTTTTGAATCTTAATGCAATTTTGCACTAGGTCTATTATGACCTTGTTCTCACGGATAAAGTCAATACCCAAAATAATATTATATCGTAATTGACCCACCAGCAAAAAGCATTGTGGAATTTCAGTATTTCCTATTATCATTTCCTGAAATTTGCATGTTAGGGATTTTTCTGGAATAATCCCCTTAATTTTCAAATTTGATATGGGAATTTTTAATACACGACCTCTAGTTTCTAATTCGTTTAGTAAACTCTGTGTTATCAAACTCACAGTCGATCCAGTATCTATTAAAGCTCTGAGCACCAACCCTTCTATCCTCAATATAATGATAGGTAATTCTCTTCTTATGGGTTGAATCCCTTCGGTTCCTTCTTTGATTAATTCATCTGGTCTAGCTATCCAGTTTACAATTTCGACCTCCTCCCAGTACCTGGTATGTTTCCACTCTGACCAATTTAAATTTGGAGTTTTTTTAATCCTGAGGGTCTCTCTTTCCCTCATCCCTTAATTGTGCTTGTAACTCTAAACTTTGAGCTCTGTCGAGTCGGCCGGGTGATTAACGGTTCTTTATTGCCTCACTCCAACGGACTTTCTGTCGGTCAGGTTCGTCAGTTCGTTCTTCCATGTAACGTAGACTTTCCTGATACCTTTCATCAATTTCATCACGATATTCTTGGCTCCTGTCTTCGGCCTTATCGTTTCTTCTGGGGTAGTTTCTCCAATTCCTTCTATTTCCTTGCCTCTGATTATTGTTATAGGTCTATTTTCCTGTTTCCTATATCCTCTTATTTCTAGGACTTCTACCTCGATATCCTCCTCTATTGTAGGGTTGTATTCCCCTTGGCTCATTGTGTCCATATTCGCGACCAAGCCCACACGTATTCGTGCTTGTAGATTTATTTACAGTAGGGGGTTTCTCCCTATCATCCTGCCTACTGGCCGTATGCCTCTGCTGTCTGGGAGTCACATTTGCGGTAGTCATATCAAGCTGACGCAGCACACTCTCCACTTCCACAGCGCTTCTTGCTTTGGATGAGATTAACAGCCTCTGTATCTCATACGGAAGTTGTCTTGCAATGGCGGCACACAAATCATTTTCTGCTGTGGCGATGTCAAGTTCACGGAACTTGCACAGCTGAGCGGTAAAGAATTCTGAATATTTAGTCGGAGCATAGGTACTATATTTCCTGGAGTATAGGTCTAGGCGTAGATTTTCCTGCACATCCGCTGCCCAATAGCGTTTCAAAAATGATTCTCTAAAGCCCTCAACTGTATCAAAGGTGTATCGGAAGCTCCTGTACCACGTAAGACAATCGCCTGCTAACAGCTTCAATTGCTCTTAGTCTCCGATCCTGAGGTATTTTCATCTCATTTAAATATTCGGCTACTTCCTTTAGCCAAAATTTCGGTGCAATAGACATATTATTACCCGAGAATTTAACTGGGCAGTCCTCATTAGACTTAATAATGTTTATTATTTGTCCACTTGGTTGATTAGCATATGGGGTTGACATTGCCATGGGATATCCTGGGTTCTTATAGGGGCTCACCCCTCCTAAGTCCCTATCTTTACTAGTGCCTTGGGTATCTGAGTCTACTAATAAAACTAATGGATAATATTATTCTGATGGATAATATTATCTGAGTCTACCCATACTGTTTTCTAGAAGTCATTCTGACTTTCAACATCCAATTTTCTTTCTCTCCGGGCACTCTCTTCTCGTGACATCATCTGCACCTCCATCTGGCTACTTTTCTGTTCTGTCCTCTCCAGACGCGAACAAAATTCATTTTCAAACATCTCTTGTTTCTTCCTACTATTTTCAGCTTCTTGTTTAATTTGGAATTTCTCTTCCCTGAAGCTATCCCATATCTCAGCGAGTTTGTCCTCTACCTCTTTCTTGATGACCAGGACCTGTTCTTCTATAACCTCTTGTTTGATTCCTTCCCTAGGATCCATTTCATCTTGAATTTTCTTTACCTTTTTATTTATCTCTTCCTGCCCCTCATAAATCTCTTTTTTGACCTTTTTGAATTCTCCCTGTGTTTTATCTTGTTTATTATACAACACTACTAGGTCACTCCTAACTTGATCTATGTCAGCGTGAGTTTTTACTACTTGGGTTTTTAAGGTATTTATTGCTTCCTGAACTTCGGTAATCCCTTCATTTTTTTTCCTTTTTCACGAAATTGTTCCTCACTGTTTGCTTTTCGCTGTGTACGTTCGGCTTTGAGATTATTTTCGAATTTACCTAACCTCTCTGCTATCTTCGCCTCATGATCCTTTAAACTTTCATCTACCTGCCCAGTAAAATCATCAAATTGTTGTTTCATTCTACTCGCATCGAGTTGACCTTGATTTTTCATCCCTTCAATGTCTTTCTTAACCTCCCCGAACTCTTCCTCGAGCCTTACAACTTTGTTTTCGACAACGATAAACCTGTTTCCTAAAGTTTCAAGACCGTTCTTGATTTCATCCCGGGATGCATTACAAAGATTCTTATTGTATTCTATTTCCTTTTTCACTCGTTTTTGTTAGTTTCTAACTGTTTCTGCACCCCTAGGATTTGGCTTACAAGATTTTCCTTACATTGTTCCTGTACCTCATTCAATTTGGCTTCCATAGCATCAAATTTAGTATCCATTTTTTAAAAACTTTCTCGATATTCAGTTTGGGATTTTTCATTCTTTTCTTGCAATGCCTTTATTTAAATTTGCAAACCTAGGTTAATCTCATTATTATCTTTTTGAAATTGTTCTAATTTATTCCCAAACTCAGTGTCAAAAATTTGAAATCGTGAGTCCAATGCCGTTTGCATTGTATCATCCATACTACTTTTTAATTATTTTGATCCCTTCTTTAATTCATCTATACTTTCTTGCATTTTAACAGCATTATCGGCTGCTTCGTCCTTGGTGGCCTGACTTATCTTTTTACTATCTGCAAGAATTTCATCTTTCATGGTTTCAAAATTTACCATCGATTTCGGCCTTCAGTTCCATATTATTGCTTTTACTGTCGGCCGTTAGTTCCTTTTTCATAGTTTCAAATTTACCCTCTATCTCAGCCTTCAGTTCCAAGTTCTTTTCATTACTGTTGGCTTTGATAGCTTCAAATTCCTTTCTATTGTCCTCCTTTTGGAAGTCAAATTTACTCTCTATATATTCGAATCTGCCCTTACTCTTCGCATCTATAGCGTCCACAAGCCTCTGCATCTCTTCACTCAATGCCATATTTCACAATATACTCTGAGAATATAGTGGGCTATTTTAGCCTCATTAATGGGTCATGCATATGAGATGATATCTTAAACTCATTTGTGTTCACTTTTTACTATTTAATTCAGTACGGGTATGGACTAAGTCGTACCCGTCTGGTATGTTAACTCTTTAAAACATTATGTCTTTTTATGAAAGTGATTTTCATAAAATTCAAATTTTTGGAAAACCATGATTTTTCAAAAATGAAAACTCTGTTTTTAAGAAAACTAAGGGTTTTCCACTGAAAACTCACCTCCTAAGTTTACGGGCGCCATTTTTATAGTAAAGGGGTTTGTTATAGGGGCTTGCTCGGTTGAGTTCCGTGTTCCCAATGCGGTCAGTTATTTTTATGTTTTAGCTTGCCTATTATATTACTTTAATCTCTTAAGAATGTCTCTAGTGCTTCCATAGCTTAGATCCAGGCACATATTTCTATACTCCCCCTGTGCCCTTGCGAACAATAAATATACAAATCATAGTCCGCTAGCTCAATAGGACTTCGGGGCATGGTACATTCTCCCACTCTATGATTCACATATTTTGGATCAAAGTATAGGATAAAACTTAAATGAATATCAAATTCAAAATATAAAAATTATTTAATGTTAATCAAAATTAGGCGCTACAATACATAAATCTACAATGAAATGTTCACACTTGCCCATAAATGGACAATGAGTCATTAAAACTAAACTACAAAAATCAATAATTAAGGTTCCAAACGAACCTGACAAAAATCAACAAAATTCTTACTTCCACAAAGCAGGTTCCTTAAACTGCACATATGAGCTCCTCATGGCTCCAAATTTACATTTACACATTTATTCATCTTCAAAATAAAGCACTCTTAACTCCCAGATTGGAATTTTTACTTCACTTGGGCTAATTTGTTTATAACAATTACATATAAATTGGTCCACTTGAGTTTTAAATCAGGGGGCATGGTGGCGCAGCGGTCAAGCTGTTGGCCTCTCACCATGGCGGGCCGGGTTCGATTCCCGGTCAATTCATGTGAGATTTTCAAAGTGAAATGCCATGTCCTGTGGTTCGGATTCCACGTAAAAAGGAGATCCCGTGTCTTATGATCCCGAGATAAACGGTCACGTAAAACTACAATCTTCCTTCCTTTTGAGTTTAAAATCATCATCCCTCTCCACACAATTCTACTAATTTGGTGTTGCGGGGAAGAACTCGTGCATCCCTTGAGTTTAGGAAATTACTGAATAATTCAAATCAAGAAAGACTCCCCAGACTATCTTCATATTTCCATTACTCGGGGGCAATATTTATGTTGTTATCAACAATAGGGAATTTTTTACAGTAATCTTTTAATCATTATTTTAGCTTATACGGTTTCTGAACGATTCTCAGCAAGAAATAATAATAATTAGATCTCGGCGCTAAAGACCGGACGACCTCAAACATTTATAACTTCCACACCACATAGAAGTGTGCTGTCCCGGGCCTACCACAAAGCAATTAGTGGCGACCTTCAGTGCATTTCAAAGTGCTTCACGCTTATTTACGAGCGAGGGTCGTATGTCCTCCCCATCTCTCAGGCGGGCTGTCGTTTACCTCCAGACAACTGGCTACTACAAGCTTTATTTCTTTAAACTCGAAAAATACACACACTAGTTCCATTCATCATTAAATTACGCTGCCATATTTATCCGCTTGTATTGGCGCAGGTGGAATGATTGATTGTGAAGTATCTTCCTTGGTGGGTATAACATTCATATAGCAATAATAACTGGGCTTTCGACGTAGATGAACTGTGGTTCATAAAAAGAAGTCCGCCTCCTAGTCTATATTCCATTTTGGAAGGTCTTACCGACATTGATACAGGAGTGGGATCATTTAACGCCAACCCTCCTAAATTAGCGACTTCTGAGCGGCCACAATGCACTGTCCCCGCGCTTAACACAAAATATACAGCACCCGTATTCAAATTTGCCTCAATGCAAACACATTCACTTCAACATAACCGCGCCCAACTACACCTTCCCATCAATTAAAACCTGGCCCGAAATCACAGCAATCATTAGCGTGAAAAATCAAATAAGCTATCCTATAGCTTGTTACAATAGTATTTGTGTGATATTTTCGAGCAAGATAGTTATTACTTTAACTTCATTTGATCTCCGTCTTATTTCATTATTAGCACTTATAGTTTGCCGAGCATTAATTATTAATTCTTCTTTGACATTATTTTCATTAGAACATTTATTGTTCAACAATCATTTATTATTATTATTATTATTATTATTATTATTCATGGAACCGTAACGGCTTCCAACTTTCATTACAATTATTGTTAATTCAACAATTACTTCATTACCGAAGATTTTACGTTTTATTTCTTGCTTTAAAAGTATGTTGCTTTACATTACATCACCATAGGACGTGATTTCAAAAGAATACAACTCCACTGAGTATTTATACATTTAACACTGAACCGTTTTTATCAGGTTCATTATTTTTTGTCATATTATTATTATTATTATTATTATTATTATTATTATTATTATCATCATTTCCTTCATGTCGCATTATTGTGACATACGTTTCTCTGTCTTACCTACTGCGTTCAAACTTTGTAATTCTGCGTAAATGTTTCGTCAGATGGTGAAACTTTTCACCCCTACTGACACTGTGTTACCATTGGTTGAAGCATAACTTGTTACTAAGCTTTGCTTCTCCCATTGGCCCCCTTTATGTTCTGGAGAGGGGGAGTTCTACGACTTATTTTTCCCGAGCGGCGTTACTGCGTTCCTTTTAGAGAAGGTGGCTTCCTTCCATTTCTGACCATCATGTGAAACGGTCACAGCCTAGGTGTGTCGGGCTTTTCGCCCGTGCCCAACGCAACTAAACGTAAGTACGATTCGATCACTTGGTTTTATCTGGCATGCTATCATTTTTGAATTTCAGTTTATCAATTTCCCTTTCTTATGATGATGTGAATTCGATCCATGAACCCAAGTCCCTTCGCCTTTGTTTACGTTAGTTTAGCGAAGCCTCTGTGTTTATTTGTCATCCCTACCTTTCATGTAATCGGTTTTATTTTTTACTCAAATCTCTCAGGTCTGAAATATATGCTACTTTTCTGCGAGGCTTACCAACGCTCTGTATTACGTCACAAATTGATGTGCACTCTTTCGAGGTATCTTTCATTTGATTATCGTATCAGAGTTTGTTTTTTGGGTCAAGGTATCATTGGAGTAACGGAGCCATGTCTCATTTCGCCTCCTATTCGATCCTTCCCTCTGTTTTAGGAAAAGTGTGTGAGCGATGGTCTTTGTGTTAGTCACTGTCCATTCGTCATGCCTTAATTCCTTTGTTTCTTCGTATGTCGTTATATTTAGACATAACTACCTCTACGTAAGCCTATATTTTCCTACAAAGCATATTTCTTAGCTGATCGATTTTTCCTTTCATTTCCTGTCCCGGTAATGTCAATTAATTTAATGTAATACTCATTTTCCTTTATTTTTATGTGTTAATTTTGTGTTGTTTCCTCTGGTTTCGTTATATTACGTAACTCCGTGTCATCCCCCCTCTCCCCCCCCACCCCCGTTTCCTACATACGCACCCTTCTCATCCCCACCACTCCCCCCCCTTACCCCATGATTTCACAACATCATGAGCTTTTTGGAAGTCTGTTCTTGGCGAGGGGCATTCTAGTCCAGGTCATCCTCGTAAGTAGAGGTGTTCTCTTATTCGACTCATCCATACTCACTGTATTTCTTTTTGAACGCAGTACTTTTGACGTTAGTGGCTAGTGTTGACGAGCAATGAAGGGGGTACCACCTTCATTTCACGGTCAGATTAGTCAACTGTTCATTATGTATACTATTTATCTTAATATGTTGTCGGGCTTACCCCGGTAGCGGAATTTTAGTTACCGGGTGCCGAAATATTTAGCCTAATTCTGACTTATTCTAGTGTGTTATCGGGCTTACCCTGATGACGGGTTTGTTCGTCATCAGGTGCCGAGATATTCTACCTTAGTCTATTGTTAACCTATGTGTTATCGGGCTTACCCTGATGATGGGTTTGTCGGTCATCAGGTGCCGAGATATTCTACCTTAATTATGGTAGTAAAAATGTTTGCTATTTATAAGCCGAATGGTTGACCTTACTTTATTGACGAAATATGCTGTGCTGTTATTTAGCAACAGCGGTTATAAAATTTGCTTAATTCTAAGTTGCGTACCAAAATGCAACTGTCTTACATGCTAAAATTTTGACCAGAGCGATCGCCTGGGGCAGTTTTACCTCCCCAGATCACCACCCGCACGTATCCTAGAAACACCGGTTGTCTCTAGAATCGCCGGATTCCGCTCCCTTAATACTAGTTGTCGACATTTATGCTAATGATTATTAACTAGTATTAATATAGTCGCAGGCGGCTTACGGTGCCACTAAGCAAACCGCTTCGCCTGCTGTATTTGCCTGCTCATTGCCGTTGCCTTTGCATATGTTGTCGTTGTTGGGTCTGCCCACTTTGACCCCTGTGAGTTGCTCGCGATGCTCCTCATTTAATGCCCTTGGCTGCCCGCTGCTTCACCATTTATGTGGGCATTGGACATCGTCCAATGGCATAATATCATCTTCGCCCTTATTGGCAGTAATAGTATCCTCTTCGCCCTTATTGGCAGTAATAGTATCCTTTTCGCCCTTATTGGCATTAATAGTATCCTCTTCGCCCTTATTGGCATTAATAGTATCCTCTTCGCCCTTATTGGCAACAATAATGCTTCACTCCCGCGCATAGAATTCTTGCTTCCCGCTCTAGAAGCCCTACTTACTTATATACTAAACTAATAGTCTAGTCATAATTTGGGTCGTCCCTAGGGTCATCTCCTGAGTCCGGTGTGGAGCTGGCTATTTCTCCCACCATCCTCAGAAAGTCTCCCCTGCAGGTCTTGGCTTCGACGACCGTGGCACATAGTGGGTGTAACATCTCTTCGTCCTAGGGGCAGGCTAGGCACACCTAGGATTCCGAAGTTTGCCTGTGCCAGGCCATGAATGCCTCGACCTTACGTGGTTCGTCTGTTTGGTCTGGGTCAGTATGTTAACTAGGGTATGGCTCAACATCGCCTTACCCAGCTCTGCTTCTGTGTGGTGCCTCTTCCCTTCAGCTTACGCTGTCATCATCAATCAGCGTGTCACAGATTCCTTTTTATATATGGAAAAAATAAGTGTATTGTGTAAATGTAAAATTTTTCAAGTGTTTTGGGGTTGTAGAAACTTCTAAGTGCATAGACTACTTTAGGTCTACTTTGCTATGTCGGATTTCCAGCTGTAATGCTTTGTTGATTTTCATGGAGGCGTTAGTAGGGTTTATGGCATTAGGTTCCCTGTTATTAGGATCCGGGGGGCGTTATTTGTTGACTAGGCTTAAAGCAAGGTAGGATGGGGTTGCGCATCTTTGGGCTTATCTTAATGGTGGCCTGGTGCCGGTGATGTTGCTGGGATGCTTCTACAATGAGTGGACGGGGGTAGGTATCTCCCGGGATTGCAAAAATTTTAACAAAGTGTCATGCAGGTTCAATAGTAATAACCCTTGGTATGTGGATGGGATATTCCATGCATGTGTTAGGATATGAGGCGTATCCGCCTGTAGGCGGTATATTGGCTGTCTGCCTGGCCTTATCCACCTGTGCTCCTATACAGTTCTGTGGCCGCCAGTTGGAGAAACGCTTGTTCGCGAATGAGCTCCCTGTATTGAGTGTGTAAGCTTGTGTAGTGCACCCTCATTCTCTCGAGGGTTGCATTATCTATTACGGGACCATGTGTGGTGATTAATTGGTCGTATATTCTGTTTCTTTGTACATGGATCCTATTGAGGTGTTCATGTATGTGCCTCAAGTGCTTATGTGCGCATCTTAATCGCGCTGTCCTACCCTCTGACGGAGTGTATGGCCGTTTGCCCTGTATTGCCCCGATTTTTGTTTGGAGTGCCCGTATCTGTGTTTGTCGGCTTTGTATGTGCCTCTGGCACCTTAGCAATAATGCTAATAATATCGGCGTACCCCTATTTCCTCTATTGCCTATAATCTCTGTCGCCTCTACATGTGGTGCCATTCTGAGTAGAGGGTGGGTATAAGAAGAAATGTGTACGCGATCTTTGATTCTTTCTGGGGGCTGGGGGGTTGGTTTGACAGAAATTTCCCTTGTGTAGGTAGTGCAAAGTAAAAAATAATGCTTTCTGTCTGAGAAAAAAAATCACTATTTCGCTTGGCTGCGTACGGTAGGGGTCGTTTCTACTACGAGGGCTCGTTGTATGAGTCCCACCCTTACTGTGCGTAGTAGAGGCGCCTCCACCAAATTGTTTTAGATCCCTTAGTTGGGGGTAGTTTGATCTAGAACATATGTGTTAATGTGCTAATTTGGAAGGTGATTTATAAAGAGGGCAGCTTCCCGTAGCTGGGCAAGCTTACCAGTGTAGAGTGTTGTGTGATGTTTAAATGCTAGGGGGTGCTCTTGTAAAAACGTAAGTGCCGCTTATGGGGATGATCTGCTGGGCGCAGGTTAATGTACTAGACTCCCAGCTGGTCGAAAGGAATTATATAACAATCCTGCTTGTGTCAGCTATGCTGGCGGCTTGCAGCCAGCGGTCGCGTGTGAGAGACACAATAGAACTTGAGCCGGCGATTACAGGCTACTGTTGTCACGCTTACTCGTGACGAGAGTCGGGAAGAGTGATAGGATGTGAAGAGGCGTGTAATTACGAATACAAGGTGTAGTTTACTGACCAAGTATTTATTGGTCAGTGATGTATGAAACTGTATGTCCCTTTTAGGGAGGCGTGAACAATAGTGCAAATTATGTATACAAGTTTGTGGGGTAGGTTTTACAGAGTATAGGATATCTGAACACTGCTGACTCACCTGATGATAACAGCTAGGGCCTCCGGCTGACACACTGTATGACTGATAATCGAGAGAGAGTGTGTCCTCATTAAGGCCTTCCTCTTATAGGTTTTGCTGTTGTACTGTCAGCATTCCATTGGCATAGCTGCCCCAGTTAGTTATAGTGTAGATGTTCATAGTGTGATGCAAGTGTTTGGCAAGCCTTCCAAGCTGGTCGGCCGCCCATGCTGAGTAAAAGATGCTGTTCTGGACTTATGAGATTTGCCAGTCAGGGATGGTTTTAATAGATGATGGAGGGTGGCTTCCAGGGGGTGCAACCCCCTGGGGGCCTGTACAATATGTATCTTGGGAGGGATATGTGCTTTGAAGCTTGGACGCACTAGTCGCAATATATGGCATCTGGAGCCATAATAATAATATGAGACTGCTGTCCATACTGGTAAAATATATAATCTAGACTTATATACTATAAAGCCTATATTTAAAAACTGTACTATAAAGCCTATATTTAAAAACTGGTCATCTATGATTATTACATAACATGAACCCTTAAGTAGAGAAACTGTCTTATATGTATATATATTCTAAACCAGGTTATATTGCAGCGCACTATATGTGTGGCGTAAGTCCTCCCTATAGGGGGGCTTATTGCTGCAAAAAATAGTCTATCCACCCTATTAAAATGTGGGGGATCCATAAGTGTGTATTGCCATTCTATTAGTTGGGAGGATGGTATATATGAATGCCATCTACGTGGGAAATGGGGCTAGAAATCCCACTAAATGTGGCGTTTTAATTATGGAGTTCAAGAGGGGTAAAATGCGCGGGGGGAGGGAATATTAATGCGCTATCGCTTGAAATAAGTTTGCTCGTCCAAATCTGGAAGAGAATATTTTGTTCTATATCGCTGTGCCGTGAATAAAATAAATTAAAACCTCCTAAGTGGGAAGTAGATTTATATATTTATAGGGTCACGGAGTCAAGCTCGTGTTTTCCTATGTTGGATATTGTGTCTATATAAGGGTGTATTCGAGGGCAAAAGTGTATGAAAGCCCGCTGAAAGATAAAATACGGTGTATTTTGTGTGACGCGGCGCTGTGTGAATATCACCGATAATACTGGCTTCTGGCCGTGAAATATGTTATCCCGGTGTTAAGTATTGAGGGATGAAGGGGGTGAACTAAAAGAACAATTTTTGGTTACCCTGCTGTGTATAGTGTATTCCGAGAATTATATGTCTCGCTCTTACTATTGTTTGAATTCAGCGCGCAAGAGTAGGCCCATATCCATTATGACTGCCTGCTAGTTACTCGTCACGTGAGAGGCGTGGCTGGTGATAACGTGTGTATATGGAAGTTATCAGGTATCGCTACTGCGAGGCGTTACCTGAAGCATTGATTGGCTCGCGGGCTGTAGTAGTGCATGTTTATCGTGGCGCTATTCTGATTGGACCTGAGCTCTAAGAGTGGGTGTTAAGCACGGCGCTCTGTTATGATGCAGTAACTAAACTGTCAAAAGCACGTGTTATGTGTCAAATGGAGTGGTCATCAATTATGTATCGTCAAATGGTATACAGCCTGTGTATTATGTAATCTGGGTGTAGGCTATTGATTGTCCGTCTGTATATCGGGAATCTACGCATATTTTTCTGTTGGGGAATTCTAATGGGATTACGCTGTCATTATATCGTACTCAAATGTGGCAAACGATATGTATATAACTATTGTGTTTCTTGTATACCATTTATGGAATATGATGGAGTGTGTTATGCATTTCCGGAAGCATATGGCGAATTCCTGTGGCTGTAAAAATTCTGGGTGTCACTATGTAGAAAAGTGTTTCAGTGGTTTGCACTCGTCTAATCCGGGAAAGTGAAAAATAATGCGGGGCGCATTAATATGCTGGGTGTCCATCTATAGACAAATGTTTCTGTGTTTTACTTCCACTTTCTGCGGGAAAATGGAAAATGGTGTCTATAAAGAATATTTAGTTACTCTGTATTTAAATTACAAATTGTATTATACCCTACCTGTGAATGTGTGGCCGCATGTAGCGATTCCATGTGGGTGTAGCAATGTTGGGTGTCACCCTGTAGGAAAAGTGTTTCCGTGGTTCACTCCCGTCTACTCCGGGAAAATGAAAAAAATAATGCGGGGTGTAGTAATATGTATATTCATAGTGAATGTTGTATTCCATGTGTTGGATTGTCCGTGGAGTAGCATAATGGGCTACATTTACCGGGCATTCTGCTGTGTGGAAGTGAAATTTATACAGTGTATTCTCAGAACTGAATGTGTTGTTGAGGAGATGATGTATTCATATTTCGTATACGCTGTTTGTGGAATCAAGTGGATATTTAGTCTTGATATATTAAATAAAATCATCGGGCCTTTGTTAATCGTTATCTATAAAATTCGGCATGTCTATGTCTATGATCGATACTTATTCCTTATCGTGCTCCCAGGAAAGTAGGACTTAACCTGCCTTTGACTTGCTGACGCCTTAGGAAAACGTGGAATAGCTATGTACCATTAACGTATTAGTTGCCGAATATATTTATATCGGTACGCTCACGGCTGATACTCATCCTATTGTGTTTTGACCCAGGAAAGTAGGACTGAACCTGCCTTTGACTTGCTGACGCCTTAGGTCAACTATAGGACATTTATGGGCCATGGCGTTATTGTGCTACTAATGGACATATATATAAATATATGTATGTGCCATGTCGTATCACGTTGTCTCAAAACGAAAATATGTAAGTTTAATGTGGCCAACTTATGATTGTAATGCTTAAGTGTGGATCTATTGTGTAGAAATGAATTAAAGGGGATCTATATAAGAATTTGTGGTCCTGTTGGAGCCTTGTGGCACTTATGAAATTATGAAATTACTTATAAAATTACGAATATCATTTCGTCATATAGTAGATCATTATGAACAGCTTGTACTTAGCGTAAGGATGATAAATGGGTTCCTAAGTCGACTGTTAGGGGGATACCCCGATCCCCTAGACATAGCTAGGAGTCCAATCGGTCGTCGGCTAGGATGAGATGATTATAATGATAATTGTAATTTAAATGAGGGCCCTAGTCCGTCGACCGTGATGGAGAGTCGCCTCATATGAAAACTGTTAATTTTGTCTGTCTTTATGACGGTACTTGGTGGTCAATTCCACTATGATCTAGAAAAATAGATTTTAAAAGATCCCCTATGAGGATAAAAAATATATGGACAAGAGTATGCGTTAATGTCATGCGTGCTGTATATAACTTGTGAGTCTGTGAGTTCTGGCGTCTCGGGTGTCGAGAATCTGTGTGCGCATTTCTCGCATCCGGCATGGCATGCAGAGCGCGCCTCACTGTCTGTCTGCAGTTCGCAGTATCTAGTGTGTGAAGTGATTTTATATGTATTAAAGAACATCTATTGGATAGCAGTGTATGGGATATGTAATATGTGTAAGTATAAGTCAATCTTATTCCCAGTGTTTCCTAACTGTGTGTTCAGCTGACCTATATATGCTGACGCTGTGACGGTATGATAACCTGTGTGATTGTGTCACATCCTATTGGCTGTGGTGGTAATAATCCACCTGTGTACTAGCGCAATTGTGTGCGGAATGATACTAAGTGTCGCTATAACCTGTCATGAGTATTAATCTGCTTTGGCCTATAGTGAAATCCGCTAACCTGTGTTGTTGTATGTCTACTTCTATGCTTTTGCGAAAGGTCGCTAATCCGCGTTAGTGTATGAGTAGCGGTCCATTGGTGAAGTGCCGCTAACCTGTGTTCTTGTAGATGTTAGGCCATTGTGTGTATGCACTGTGGCTAACCTGTGTTATTGTGTTGTCTGGAGCTCGGTATGTGCTTTCGCTACTGCTGGAGTAATGGCGTTCGCTATAGAAATTGTATTGTATGTTCCGTAGTGTATTATATTTGGCCCTATGTGTCAACTTATTGGCCTATTCTGTGATAATGTAGTGTATTGGCCTGTCATCCCGCCTTAATATGGGTTGACTGTTGGAATCCGTGCACTTTCTAAAGTTGTCCAAGTAAAAGTGTTGTGTATTAATCTCCTAAATGTGGTCATTAGCCATGGGAGCGTTAGTCCCTCTAGTGTTATGGGAAATGTACTTAAGCGCCTATTATTTATCACATTTGTCGGAATTTGTTATCGGTCTCTGCCGAAAGTATATATATATAAACAATTAAGTTATATATTGGTGCTTATCAACTGTGTGCTGTGAGTATATTTATGGGGGAAGGGCACGTTACTGTATCTTCCCGTATGACAGGTGAGTTGATCTTCAGTCGTTCGCCTAATGCTCATGACTGTGTATGGAAATCTATATGCGGTTAATTAGGTTAAATGTGCGTTCTGTATAAGTTTGTATGAATATAAAGTGTTTAAATATCTTTCTATGGTAAAGGAATCTTTCCGTGGTTTGGTATGTGTCCTCCATGTGTGTGAATGACCCGTGTTACGCACGGCCATGTATGAGCGTGGTAGTTTGCATGACTGGGCGGAAAGAGCTGTTGCTATGCATGCGTCGTATATCGCTGATTGAGCATTACGGTTCTCGTTACTTCCGTATGTTGGGATAGAGGAATGACATCGCTTGCCGTGCACTGTGTATTGCATTTGCAATGTCTTGTCTACAATATATTATCTGCAAAAACATTTATGCACTTTACCTATTATAAATATTGACCTATTATTAATAATGTTAGGTCAGTATCTCCTATTTGAAATTTTGCAACTGAAGACTACTTATGGTGTGGGGCCAAACTGGGATTGGTATTGACCTCTATTTCAGACTGTGGTTACTAGATGCCATAGTGCAATTGGCGCTATTGCCAATGCTTATTTGGCGTACCTTGTTCATGGGGACCTAAGGGGAATGTGAGGCATATGTGCTACTAAATATATATCTAGCCTTGATCTGTCTGAAACTAGCGTGTGTGAACAGAATTCATAATCTTATACATACATGAAACAAAATAAATATAACCTGGTATACATTATTATATCATTTATAACTAAACATGCAACTTACAATTAAGCTTCGTATCATGCAGTGTTGGGAACTGTCGGTGACTGCTAGTTGTAAGCATGGCTACTAAATGCCATAGCGCATAGGGCGCTGGTTCTGATTTATATGTTCCTGGGTTCGAGCTATGTTTGGGAAAAATACAGTTTACGCCCTGAGACTGGTGATTTAACGCTTTCGTTTCTTAGCCGCGGAGGGTTGAGGTGTGGGGGTGGTTTTTCGGGAATGGTATGGTTTCATACGCCGTACATGAACCGTATCCTTACTAATTTTGTGGTTGTGCCGAATGTTGACAAGGTAGCTAAGGTCCGAAATTTTCCTCTGGATTCTGAACGGACCTGTCCACTTCGGGATAAGGAATTCGGACACGTTTTTAATGCGAGTGGGTGACCATATCATAATGAGCTGTCCGGGATTGTATTCCTGGTGTTTGTGAGTTTTATCATATGTGAGTTTCTGCCTATTTTGTGAGGTGCGGATATTATGTCGCGCGGTATCACGGGCTGTGCACAAGTATTGCAACCTTTCAGCGTTGCTAGGGAGTGTGTCCTGTGGGATGTAAATGTTGTCTATCGGACTGCGCGGCTGGTATCCGTGTAAGAGAAAGTGCGGGGTGTGTTTGGTCGCCTGCGACACGGATGTGTTGTAACTAAATGTTACTGCTGGGAGGTAATTATCCCAGTCAGTGCCCTTGTCATTAGTAAAACGAGCTATCGCGCTGCCAAGGATTTTGTTCATAGCTTCAATTAATCCATTCGTCTGAGGACTGAAACTAGTGGTTGTATAGGCTCTTATGTGAAGTAATTTAGGGAGCTGTGTAATGACATTGGATGTAAAAACTGTTCCTCTGTCGGATAACAATGTGTGGAAAATACCATACTTGGTAATGATTTCCATGAGTAACTCTGCAATTTGGTGTGCGCTAGTTTTGGGACCGCTTTGGTGATAATGTATTGGGTAAGGTATTCGGTTGCTACCAGTATGTATTTGTTACCTTTGTCTGATGTTGTAATTGGGCCCTTTACGTCAATACCTATGCGGTGGAAAAGTTCACCTACGGGGATGGGGTGGAGTAATCCATGGGGTTTACCAGGGCGGTGTTTGTATCTCTGGCATGTGTGACAAGTTTTAATGAACTCGGTAATATCATTTTTCATGTTTTCCCAATAGTACTTGTTGCGAATGCGCAAATATGTTTTATGGACTCCAAAGTGTGCGCCGTTAAGAGGTGGGCAGTGATATTCCGTCATTAAGTGGTTTCGGGATGTAGTGGGAAGGACAACGGGTGTGACGTCATGCGTGGCCGTGGATTTGTACCTAAGGATATCGTCCTTATCGATAAAAATCTGCGTGATAAGCGGGCAGTTTTACTGTCTACCTGGTCGCGATTCTGTATGGCAATTCTAATTTGTCCCAACTGGGGATCATTTATTTGCTCTTGTTTTATATCAATGTGAGTGACGGCAAATGTGGGTAAAGAGCCCCAGGCATGATTGATATCCTTGTCAGGTGGTTCGAGTACAGGTAGTCTCGAGAGACCGTCTGCATCAAGGTGTGCCTTACCTTTCTTGTGTTTAACCTCAAATGTGTAGTCATATAATTTAAATATGAACCTGTTAAGCCGGGAATTGGGATTTTTAAATTTATCCCAGTAAAGAAGGCTGGCGTGATCCATAACTACCGTAATGTGGATACCATACAGATATGTTCGGAAGTAATTTACGGCCCAAGAGAATGCGAGCATCTCTCTTTCGGTCGCGGAATATCTGGTTTCTACCGGTGTAAGTTTTCGGCTAGCGTTTGTAATTGGGTGTTGTTTGCCATCATCGGCTTCTTGTAGTAGGGCTGCCCCGATGCCAAATTGGCTTGCATCCACATGTACGAAAGTGGGCCTACCTTCCTGAAAATGCTGGAGCAGGGGCGGTGTAGTGAGTAAGTGTTTAAGTTTATCGAAAGCCTCTCTATGTATTTCTGTGATTATAAAGGGCGTTTTCTCGTGTGTAAGCTCGGTTAGGGGGTTAGCTATCTGTGCAAATCCGTGAATGAAACGTCGATAATAACTCGCGAGACCCAAAAAAAGAACGTAACTGTTTAATGTTTTCCGGCATTGGAACGTCGGTGATGGCGGCGACTTTGGCAGGGTCAGGTGTGATGCCGTCGCGGCTAACAATGTGACCGAGAATGTGGACCTTCGTTTTTGCAAATTGACATTTGGATGGTTTCAGCTTCAACTTAGCTTGCCTAATCCTGTCAAAAGCTTCGTTCAAGTGTATGATGTGTTCTTCAAATGTTTGTGAGAAGACTGTTATGTCGTCTATGTAGGTTAATACCGAGCGGTATTTGAGGCCCGCGAATGCCTTGTCTACCAATTTCTGGAATGTTTGACTGGCATTCTTTAAACCCATGTGAAGGACGGCATAACCGTAGAGGCCGTTTTCGGTGACAAATGCCAACTTATGCCTATCGGGTTCATAGACAGGGATTGAGTAAAATCCGGAATAACAGTCCATTATCGAGAAATATTTAGCTCCGCTTAAGGTCTCTAAATAAGTGTCTGTGCGCGGTAGTGGGTAATTGTCACTCTTAATTAGTCTATTAAGGCGTCGATAATCTGTGCAAAACCAATGGGAACCATCGGGTTTACGGGTAAGGAGTACCGGAGCACTATAATTGGACACGATAGGATGGATGATGCCGGCTTCCAACATCTCCTGAATTTGTGTTTCTATGGCTTGTGTCTCCTTGGCGCTAACTTTGTAAGGTGCCTGGTGAACCGGAGCATCACTGGTCAATTCGACACGGTGGTGAATTAAGCCGGTCACTTCTAAATCAGCAAGGGAATGTGCAAAAATATCCTGATATTCTTCTAATAGGTTTTCAAGCTTTCTATTCTGCTCTGGGGTTAGTGACTGTGTTACCCCAGTGGCGGGCGTGTCTGTGTCAGCACTTGTGTTCGTTGGCGGAGATATGGTAACCAACGGAGAGACCTGGTGCGCGCGCGTGATTCGCTGCGCTCGTGGATTGTATGTGTTCCGGGCGTACGATATTGGGTGTGTAGTGATAAGGTCTCCGTTCACTAACCGTATTTCATTAGTGACAAAGCTAATGTTGGCTTCGAACTTGGCAAGAAAGTTCGTGCCGATGATGCCCGGAACGGAAAGGTCCTTAATTACAAACAGAGGATATCTAGTTTCAAAAGAACCTATCTGGAGATGTATGTCAGTAATGCCTAAGCATGAAATAGTTTGTGAATTAGCAGCCACAAGGCGAGTGTTGAGAGGCATCCTATGTATGCGCTCGCCGTTAATGTATTCACTGCTGACACAGCAAATAGCTGACCCGGTATCTAATAAAATCTGAGTTTGATATCCGTTAATTTTGGCCGGGCTAGAGAGGGCTGTAATATTGTGTCCGTCCTGTGCAGTATACATGTTATTAAGAGTATATGTAATGATCGGTGCTGTGGGCTCTTGGGACGGTGAGTCATGTTTATCGTTCTTTATCGCATCCTGCGAGACTCTTTGTTCTGCCGGTCTGTTACTTTTGTTGAGCAAATGCGGTGTTGCAGTCTGATCACTGAACCTGACACGCTTTGCTGAGTCCCGTGAAACTGGGATTCGCACTTCAGCTGTGTCATGCCCGTCTGCCATGTGTACTGTCCTAAGCTTTCTCTTGACTTTTCGGTGGATTGATAAATATCTAGAATGATGTTTGCTGTCCCGGGATTTGACTCCTGGCCTCGGCAGGGGTGTTCTAAAGGGCCGGTGTGTGTGAGTGGTTGTGGGTTTACAGCCGGCTTTCTGTGGAGGTAACTTATTAGCACCAGTGGCGATACAAGTCACCGGCTTTTCCGCGCCTGGTTTAGTGGTCGGGCCGCTTGGGTCCACGGGTGGAATCAATGTGGGTGGGCGTATCACGGGTAGTTTAACTACGCTGGTTGTGGAAACGTTCTTAGGGGTTGTGTTTTTATTGCTGGTTTTTAATATGCCTTTAGTGTCCTTTTTTCCAACCTGAGGGGCGGATGGTTGAGGTTTGTGAGGCGATTTGTTAGTGAGAGGGCTGTAGTGACCCGCATTTGGATTGCCCGTGAACAGAAGGTATAGATTTTGGTCATAGCCTACTGTGGAAAGAGTGGGTTCCATTTTGTCCAGTGTATAGACATGGATGTTTGTCTTAAGGACATGGCCTAGAGCGGTAACCTCCGTTGCACCAGCGTAGGTGCCATTTCTATGCATATAATCCCCATATGCATATTTATTGGGGAATAAGGCATCATTACCGTCGGCGAGGAAATATTTGTACTCGTCCCAGTGTGCCATAACATACATGACCAGCTGTGTTCTGAGCTCTTTATGCTGGTCCTCATTTCTATGGAGCAGGAAACTGATTGCTCGAAAGAGGCAGCTACCGTCCCCTCTGACCGTATGTGCCTGGAGCTGCGATTGGGGAGGTATTTCCTGCGCTGTATTCTGGCGGGCGGAAGTTGGGGGGATTTTCGGCTTATTGGATTTGACGTGGCAATTGTTCTGCGAGGGTTGATTGGAATGCTCAATAGTTACCGTGGAAGGGTTATCCGATTGTGTGGGTGCTGGCCCTTCCTAGCTAATAGTTTTTTTTTTGGCTGGGAATAACCTCTGTTGTCTGTATAACGAGGTTGTCCCCTGGGCGCCTCGTCTCGGCAGTTGTTTGGCCGGGGCTGATATTGGGGGTTGGGGTGTAAGCCTCGTCTATCACGCGGGGTTGAATGCCTTCGTGAATCCCGTGGAGAGTGGTCAGGCAGTGGATAGTCCTCCGGTCCTCTTTCTCTTTGGACAGGGACGTATTGAGGGTATGCTGGGGGAGGCCTTTCGTATTGAGGCTCATACCGTTCCTGCTGCGGGGGAGTATTTGGCCGACGGTATTGAGGGGCATTGGGTGGTTGTGTGTATCTGTTGTTTTGTTTACGATACCAAGTTCGGTCGTCCCTATATTGGGGATGACGGATTGGTGTATGATCTGGAGATGGATTGCCGCGCGGGCGAGTATTTGCCAGATACTGTGTCTGCGGAAAGGGATGGGATTCATTACGGCGTGGCACTTCCTCCTGGTATTGCGAATAATAATTCGCCTCTCTAACCGGGGGTGAATTGCGCCAATGGGGGTGGTTAGGTCTACCATGATCCTGTTGATCGCCCCTTGGTGATCGCCATGTATCCCTAGGGTTATCCCTATGAGGTCGGGCTTTAGGACTAGCGTGGATGGCCGTAATTTGCATCTCCTGCATCTGTTTGGTCAGATCGCGGATCTGCTGATGCAAATCACCGTTGTCCGTGCGGATGTGTTGGTCCACGGCTTTTTGCGTCATTTTATTGCCCTCTTCAATGAATCTAATATTGGCTTGCAAATCTAGGACGGTGTTGCTTTGCAATGTGCAGAGCTTGTCCACTAAGGTAGGGCGCATTCCCTGCATAAGGAGCCGTACTTTCTGCCTGTCTGGCATCTCCCTATTATATCTTTCACACATTAATAATTTTGTATTAATGTATGTCTGTGTGCCTTCCGTGGGACCTTGTGTGTGAGCGCGGATTTTGTCATACAAATCATCCTCATCAGGGGTTAATTGAAATGTATTGACGAGGGCGGCTGAAAATTGTTCCCACGTGGCATCGGCCAAGGTGGCTTCATGGAGTTCGTACCACGTGAGGGCCGATTTAGTGAGGTAGGCTGGTAAGAGGCGTTTTTTTTATCCTCAGCTGTCCAGCCGTTAATCTTAGCCGTTCGATTGAAGGCTCTCAGATATTCCTCGGGATCCTGCTTGTCACCTGGGTATTTAGCAGGTTGTATCATTGGATACTTCGTAGGCATGGCCATGTCCGCGCTGTAGGAAGTGTTGGGGGGTAATTAAGGGGGTGCGCTCAACTGGAGAATCTAAGTCGCTGTTATGTAATGCAACGTTAGAATGTGCGTGGCTTAGGGGTTGGTGGTGAACCTGAATTGGATAGATATAGGTATTTCCGCTTTGGGAGGTGCCTGGGTGGTGAGGGGTAGAGTGTGGAGCGTCCTGAGGGTTGAATTGCTCAGTACCCTGGATATTATCCAGTGACAAGTTATGCTCAATATTAACCTTTTGTAGTGTGGAAAGCGCCTTGTTAATATTGTCGCCTAGAGTTAAGGCAATGGTGTTTATATCTTCGATTCGTTTCCCGTTTGAAGAATTGTGTGTAATTTCGTTTAACTGTTGTAACAGGACCTGCAATCCGTTGTAGGTCTGCTGCGTGTCACTAATGTGTTGTAATATAGCGGCTGGTAATGTGGGGGTGAATTCCTCACTATCACCGCTATCTGAGGGCGACTGTTGAGCGTTCTGTGTCTGTGCTCGTGTGATGGGACGTTTTTGTCTGATTGCGTTTGGGTACTTGAGTTTATTTTTCATAACTGCGTCCTCAAGTTCGGTAAGTAATTGGCCTGCGTTGTGTTCGGTTATTAAGTCAGGGTTTTTTACTATAATTTTAGGGCGTAGGGGTTTGGTTGTAGCGGCGAGGGTGTGTGCTGTATCTCTAAATGCACGCCTGACCTTACTAGGATGTTGGAATTTGAGCATGGATCTCTACTGTACGTCCTTCTGTAAGGGCGTATCTATGGGGATATAAATTGTGTATGGCTAGGTAAGGGTGGCGTTCAAAAATGTATTATCTATCGTGGTGGGCTTGGGTTGGGTATAAAAATATTATCTGACCTTTATTTAAAAAAAAACCAATTTTGGGTGGCGTTTGCTTGGCTACTATGAGGTTTTAGGTTCTAGGGATCTTTTCTGCGGAATACGTTGTCTGTACTCCTGTAGGCGTTGTTTTAATACAACGTCGCGGTACTCGGCGCCTCTACCATTTTTAAGGTACCTGTGAGGGTGGCCTGTACAAAGAATTAACCTAAGGGATGAAATTAGTGTGATTAGGGGGAGAGCTTGGCAATTGCTGTAAGAGGTAGGAATTATTTAGTGATTTGCGATCGTCAGTACGATCTGCAAGGAGAACTCCCCAATGTACTGCTTGACGGGGTAGTTCCGTGTGAGGGGGTGTTTGGAAAGATAATTTAATTACTACTCTGTGCGCGCTAGCGATACCCAGCGGTCTAAAGCAAGTCGTATGCGGGCGATCTGACTGGTAGCCTGCTTGTGTCAGCGTTGTGCTGTAGCGCTCGGCTGACGTCACGAAAGAATTAAACAGTAGACAGTAAAGCTAATTCTAGATCCTACCTGATGGGGAAGCTAAGAGGGTAGGATCTTATCAGCTAATTAAATAAAGGATAAGACCAGTGGCTCCTATTACTTTTAATGTGTACCTCGATTTTGAGGTACTCTTGCAAATAGCAGTTCAAATAATAAAAATAAAGAATTATTACAGTCCAAGCACAGGGGGATGTGAGTGTAGTGTGATTGTGCGTGTAGTGATCGCTTGAGTCACTTACCCATTCAGCTAACAGCAGCGGTTCGCCACGTCGGTAGCACTTAGACAGACTGAACCCGGGCGCATGACCTCCGGGGTTTTTATGGGTTTCTCGTGCTACGTCTGCGGAATCCGTACATGCCTCCTAAGACATAGTCCTCTCTAGGGTCGTTGCCTGGGACACGAGGCTACCTGAGTTCATATAGGTGCTAACTTATTAGTCTTATAATTTTGTAATTTGATTTGTAGGTTTTTAAAGTAATTCCTTGGAATTTGGATTTGTCGGGGATTTTATTTAGGGGATGAGGGTAGCGTACCCTAGGGGTACAACACTATTCCGGTTTCCTTTAGTAATCGGCACTTTGTCAGTCTATTGCACGATACTACACTCGTTCAATTTGCAAATTAATGTCTTGCAGAGAGTATCTGCTTGCTTCGGTCCTAGAGTCGCAGTTTATACTTTTACTATGCGCTCTAACAATGTCTTTGCTTTCGTCCACATTTGGACCTTATTTGTGAATACTATCGTATTCTAATCGTGGAATGATTTACAAATTTTTCACTCTTCCCTAAGCAGTTACTGCCCTGCTTTGGATTTCTCTGATCTAACGTCACTTGTGCACTAATCTCCTAAGCACAGGGAGATTAGGCAATTATCCTACGGTTTGACCCTGATACGGTTCTTTAACGCACTGGATAAATTTAGAGTTTCACTACTCTCTCGTTCACTGTCGAGATGTTTCGGTATTGTCTTCGATAACTGATTCTAATTAAGGCTTTACACGCCTCCGTCGGCTGAAGATATTTCTGGGCTAAAGTGCAACACTTTGCCAAAGCCCAAAGACTAAATATTACTGTTCGCAGCACGACGATAATTTCCTTCTAACGAGGATTACGAAGATTCAATGTACGGTGACACAGCGTTACGTCCTCCTAGGACTGATGAAGACTGCATGATTACCCTAAGTCTGGCTGCTTATTTATTCAAATCCTCTACAAATAAATTAGTTTCGCTTCTTCTCAAAACTACTTTCTAAAATAAACGTCGTACATTTTTGAAAAATTACCTCCATGTTCATCACGATCTAAACGTCTCAATGATACTGAAATTTCCGAAAACCGATCGTGGGAACATTCATCAAAAAATTAAAATGTGCACCTGCCGTATGTGGGCGTACATACTTTTCCCTCACTCTTAGCTACTGGCTATGTGAATCCCCAATGACGTCGTGCTGACACTGCATTTCTATACTATTCAATTATTATACGATTTTATAACTCTCAAAATTCTAATTTCCAGGATGATTAACATTGCCGGTGAGATCTTTTAGTATTTTTGCATATTTCTTGCCAATTTCAGTATTTCACCACAGTTTCTGGGCCCGCCTTCCAAAGAGTGTTGCCGTTTTACAGCTGAGTCAGGGCTTTTGCTTGAATCTTCTGTCTCTGTCTACTCAATGGAGAGTTTTGCTGGGCGATTGCTTCCCTCGACGTAAGCATCTTTCATACACGTAGCCCGATGATCCCATACGCAGCTGCAAGATATTGCCTCATCGTTCATGCGTCACGCATAGGTGATCTCATCTAGCCCTCTTACTGGCTTTAAATCTGTACTGAAATCTTTTAAGATTTCTCCCTTTCTCTACTTAAAAGATCCTGGATTCGAACCTTGGGCACTCCACAATTGCACAGTACCTGGTGTCGCCATCTGCAAAGTGAATAAGAATATACATGTATTAGTGTAAAATGGTTATGTCGTTGCTCCTGCTGGCGTGTTTGCTGTAATTGAAATCAAAATAACTATCTTCTGTCGACATATGCACTCGTCATGTCTATATGCATATTCGTCTCCTTTCTCTGGGCTCACTGTCAAGGATTCATTCTTGTCACCTATAGCCCATCGTATTTGTCGTTCGTGAAAGTCTCTTTTGGCGCCGTCTGAAATAACTTATTCTATGCCGGCTGCGATCTTATGTTAGCCTACTTATAGCTATTGTGTATCTGTTGTGTATTTGTGTATAAGTGTGCATCTAGTGTGAGAATGTGTTTTATTGTGTGTGACTCTGGTCTACATTACCTTGTCTACCATGATCATTCGTTGTTGGTCGCTGCCATGTAGGAGCTCTTAGCTGAAATAAAATGTACATGGATTACATGCCCTTGGCCAAAATATATATATATTCCTTATATCTATCGCGCAGCGCTGTGATCAGTCAGCTTTGGTCGCTGCACGGGAGATATCCCTTCGGGTACCTTGTCTATTGACATTTTTTGGGGGCAAATGGATAGCCTAGTGCCCAATGCACTTCTACGCTCTATCCGTGTTTAATTATCGCGTTATCGGGCTTACGATGGCTTGTGGTCTTGCAATGCCGAATCACCCTGTTATCTATCGCCTCTGCGTGTAGGTCAATACCTTATTATTCCATGGCACTTCTATGGCTCTGTCCTCTGCGGGACCTGGCCTTCGCCCTCATTTGCCATGTTTCTATTGTAAGTGTATCTTATAAGTCAGGGGTCTCCAAACTACGGCCCGAGGGCCACATCCGGCCCGCGGACAGATTTTGTCCGTCCCGCGGAGAGCTAGCATACTTGAAAACTCCTTTTAGAGAACATATTTTTTTATAGCAAATTAAATTTAGTTTACTGAAGTATTCTAATTTTATGTTGAATAATTATTAATATGACATCTACATTGATATGGTCATGGGCTAACTACTCATAACATTGTTGTAGGCTTATTGTTATTGTTTTTGTGATAAGTTGGATAAAGAAACACAGAATTGTAATGAGTAAAGACATGTATAACATGCAGACATATGAAATACCAATGAGATTTATGTAATTGAGATTTTCCACTGACAATAGTTTGTAGTTGTGGACTAATTTTACTTGTACCAATTATTAAAAGAGATTTAAGATGCTCATCAGTTAATTTAGATCTGTAAACATTTTTTGTGTACTTCATTTTGGAGAAGGTCTTCTCACACAAATAAGTAGTACCAAAAACAGAAAACAGCCCACGAGCAAATTTATGCAAATTATCAAATTGTGTCAGTGGAAGACTCTTATAAAATTCCAACAAAGATGAGTTTTGATATTTGTTCTTAATTATATCACTGCACTGTAGTTCAATCATTTCCATTTGAAGTTCCGGGGCTAGGGTTTCAATGTCAGTATCAAAAGGATCCTGAAAAATCTTAATTTGATTCGCAAAGGCATCGAAGTCCGAGAAACGAGTATCAAAATTTATTTTCAAAGCACTCAAAGTTTCGATTGCAAAATCGATAGGAAACTCAGTCTCAGTGGTGTGGCTGAATATTTCACATGTTTTAAAATGTGAAGAACATTTACTTCGTAGTTGTGATTGAAACAGTATCAATTTCTTCCGGAATGATTTGATATTAGTGTATAAATCAGGAAGATGCTGGTTTTCTCCTTGCAGTCTCAAATTCAGTTCGTTCACATGTTTTGTCAAATCAACATAGAATGCTAACTTCCACAGCCATGCGTTGTTTTGTAATTCAGTAAGAGGGCGATGCTTTTCATTCAAAAAAAAATTCGATCACTGCTCGAAGTTCAAAAAAGCGCTGAAGGACTTTCCCACAACTAAGCCAACGTACGGCAGTATGATAAGGTAAGTAATTTTCTCCAATCTCTTCAATAAATTGTCGGAATTGTCGGTGATTCAGCCCAAAAGATCTCATAAAATTAACAGTTGATATGACTGGTTTCAGAACTTTAGACATATCCAAACATTTACCGCACAAAGACTGTTGATGAATGATACAATGTAAGACTAATGGTTTTGAACCACCGTCATTTTCTACAGCCTTTGACACAAGAGCGACCACTACTTTATCTTTCCCACTCATGTTTTTGCCTCCATCAGTTGTAATACATTTCAAGTTTTTCCATCGAAGGTTCTTTTGATAAATGGCCATTTCAACTCCTTTAAAAATATCTGTACCAGTAGTTGTGCCATGAATACTGTACATATCAAGAAGTTCTTCATGCACTTCATAGCTTTTATCTACTCCTCGAATATAAATTAACACCTGAGCAGTATCTGACACATCCGTTGACTCATCCAAGGCCAAAGAAAACCACTCAACATCTCCATTTTTGTCGAACAGTTGAGAGGATATATTTTCAGCGATGTTTTCTACCCTTCGAGCCACAGTGTTTGCTGACATACTGACAGTTTTTAATAAATTTACCTTTTCAGGGCACATTTCTTCGGCTGCTGCAATTATGCATTCTTTGATCATTTCTCCATCGGTGAATGGTTTTCCACGTTTTGCAATTTCAAGAGCCACACGAAAGCTGGCACGAGTTGCAGCCTCTTGTTCGGTTTTGAGTTTTGTAAATGAAGATTGCTGCGATTTCAATCCGCGCTTCATAGCTTCGAATTTTTCTGTCCGCAAACTTCCTGTATATTTTGAGTAATTTTGAAAATGTTTTGTTTCATAATGACGTTTAATGTTATATTCCTTGAGAACGGCTATGCTTTCATTGCAAATCAAACATAGCGCCTTGTTACTGGACTCAATTACGAAATACTGAATGTTCCACTCATCTTTGAATTTTCTGCATTCACTATCAATTTTTCGCTTCTTTTCCATACTACTAAATCACACACAAAAGCAACAATTCAAATCAAAATACTGTTACAAAGATGTCTTAAACTTAAACACGCACAAACACGTTTTAAGGAGGTACGCACTATTTTATTTCACAACAGTGTCATAGGAACTGACTTGTGGTTGCGCAACTAGCCTTCTTATATATTCCAATTACTGCCATCTAGAAGTGAGTGGAAGACACCAGAACTCTCTCGAACCAACGAGATTACTCTGTACGTGCTATTAGCGCCATCTGTTAGCGATAGAAGGTACTACCTATTTCCGCTTGTGTCCACCATATGTCGTGTCACGTTACTCCTCATGGCTCGTACTCTACGACTAATCTAGAAATTACAGATAAAGACAGGAAAATTAATAATATGCAGTGTTGCCGTTTTGCGGACTTTAGTCCGATTTGCAGCCTTTTTTCAACGTTGCGTACTTTTTCGGACTTTTTTTTTCATCAGTGGACTATTTCACTTTTTACCACCGGCAACAATGATAATATGGTTTTGGCCCTCGGAACTTACTGGAGTAATCAGTATGGCCCTAAGGCTGGAAAGTTTGGAGACCCCTGTTATAAGCGAACTTCTTACTAATCTATTCCTAGAAATATAAAATTGCCAAATACCCCCTTACAAGTTACTGTTTTGAAACAGTAAACTAGTTAATTTTTCTTATATCTAAGGTACCTCTGAAATAGGTAACTATTTCCTTACATACTAAAAATTTTGTGTTGAGGGCTTGTCCGGGCGGTGTCCCTCCCGGCCGTTACGTGGTCCCCGCCGTACTGGTACCGGAAACCAGTAGGTTTACCCAGCTGACGGTGCCCCGTCGCTATCACGTTACCCTCCTACATACTAAATAATAACTATGACCCGTGGTCCCGGCCGTACTGTCACCGAAGTTCTAGTAAGTTTACCCAGCTGACGGTGCCACGTCGCTTTCACGAGGCCGTCTTATACTAATATACTAAATACTAATGGTGTGTGTGTTGGCCTTTGCGCTCATTTGCTGCTAAAATAGCATATCGTTCGCTCTGTTATCATACTACCGGACTTACAATGCCGCTTTCGCCATTGATCAACTATTCATTTACAGTATTTATCATTTCTTCGGGCGTCCCCGTAAAATCATTTATGATCATATTGGGAGCCTACCCCTCTCGACGGCCACGTGCCGAACATGAAAAACTCTAGGGACCGCTGTCTCGCTATTTAATAAGGCTATATTGCGGAAAATACATCGCATAAACATTCATTATATCATTCATATATCATCCGGGAAAATTCATTATTTATTCAATTCATTTTATAATCTTCACCTACCCGGTGTAGGACTTTTTTTTCACCTGTGTTCGCGAACAGGACTTTTCTTCTTCACCTAGCCTGTTGTAGTACTTACTCCCGCGCCTTAGGAGCTTCGACTTAGCCTTAAAGCTAACTAGAAAAGTCTAGTCCTAAATTTTGGTCGTCGTTAGGTAAATCACCGCTTCCCGGCTAGCGTAGGCGTCATCACACAGGATGCTGGTGTTACCTAGGCTAGAGTAATCTGTACCTCTGGCATTGAGGTGGCTAGTCTCCTACCGTACGGTCAGTGTTATTCTAACTGTCTAGTTTCGTGGGTTGTAACGTATTTTGTTACGGTGTAACAATATCCGATACGGTGGGCAAGCTATTCCCACTGAGGTCTCAATTGTTTTCCCCGTGGTCCATTACCGCCGTGTGAAACTCTGCCCTTCTGTGAAATTCTCTCTTAATATCCTTTGTGTCTCTCGTTACCTCGTGTGATCTCATATTTTAGTGTATAGGGGTGGGATTTTATGGACGAATTTAAGTAGTGTAGGGTGTAACCATTTTTTGGGTGTGTGTGTGGGATTGTAGGGCATTATGAGTTAGTCGCATAGACTGCTTCCGCACCTCTGCTTAATCGGATTCCCTCACTGATATTTTTGTACATATCCCAGAGATTGTTGATAGGTTATGTGGTTTCATGCAGGGTATATTATTGGTGTTCGAGGGCTGTTATTGTTAATAAGGTGTTACCGCGTAGGGTAGGAGGGTTCAGCATTTTCGGGCTTTTCACTTTTGTACTGGCCTTGCCCATAATGCTTAAGGATATATCTTATTTACTGGAGTACATGCGTGTAGGATAGGGTGTCCCAGGGTGGTTAAAATTAAAATATTGCATGCAGGTATATTAATTATAATCCTGGGTACTTGAGGGTGGGATTTGCATGCTGACAGATGGATTTTGAGCGTGTTTGGTTAGTGCCTAGGGAAAGGGGTGTTTACATGCGGGTCGTGTAAATTGTAACTTTGTCAAAAAGGAATATTAATCAAAAATATCTGGTTAGTATGTCTTTATGGCCATTAATTATTATATAGATATATCGAGCGTTATTCAATCATTTCCGAACACCTCTCAACTTCAGGTGTGGAGCTGCGTGCTTTTGGGGGTGCAGTTAAACCTGTATGTATTTAAAAATGCCCTTTCTCATTGTTTTTAAGGATTATTGAGTGGTGAGGGCAGTGGGAAGTGTATTATCGACTTGTGTGCATGTGGGGATTTTCTTTGAGCCTTGATTGTTGCCTGTATTGTTCCTTCTCTTAAGCGTCTGACCTCTCTTGGTCATATTTTGCTTGCGCCGCGGGTCATCGTCATATGGATGCGCGTTAATTGGGTGCGTGTGCTCAATGCCACTGCATTATGGGTGAGATTACAACTCACGATTTGGCGCAGTCAGCTGGCATTTGAGGGTGCGCAAATGCGAGGGAGCCGTGTCAGTAGATTTACTGGCACGTTAAAGATCCCCTTCGGGGCAAAATTCCGGCACCCCGGCGTCTCTAAAAGCCAGTGTAGTTAAAAGGGACGTAAAACCAATAACAGTAGTACAGTACAACTCACGATCATGATTCAATGGTGCTATTGTTGAAACATCCCTTATTATCAATAGGGTGTCACTTCAAAATGTTGGTGGTCATGCCTCTTTTTTTCGATATCCGTCCGCGCAATGTTTCATTTTTAACGTTCATGATCGCTCCTATATTTTCAGGTAGCCTAATAACGTTCCCTCATATGTATCCCTTTTATTATTGGGATGCGCTTTGCGCCCTGCATAAAATGGCTGCTATAATGATTATGAAAAGTCTACGCGTTCAACGCTTTACGCTCTAGCTGTGCTGTTTGTAGGCAGTCTTAGCCCATATGTGTAATTTGTATTTTCGCGCTATCATGTGTGCTAATTTGCCATTTATATTATCTGGCTAGTGTCTCTAACGCCGTCATATTGTGGGTGAACATCCCTGTGTCCTCGTAATATGGATGTCTCTATAATAGGGGGTAGTTTTCGTTTGCTATGCCGAGTTGCCTTTACTGGTAATTGCAGGCATTTATTTGTGGGCGTCTATCTGCTGGTATGATGACCGCAATTTGTTATAATGGAGTTTTCCGTTTTAAGGCGCCCGTGGCCTTTAGTGCTCATTGTCGGTACACGCGACCACGCTAGTACCGTGTGTTTGTTTTGGCTTCATATTGTCTGCCTCCTCGTGTTATATGAGGTCTGAATGGGAGTGTCTAGTATCGTATACTGTTGTCCGCCAATCGAATGGTTGAATTTTTAATGGCTGCTCCGAGTGCGTACAGTGTTGGCGAATAAAAGAATAAATGGCGCGCTATCATAGCGACTTTCGCCTTTGTGTCAATTGTTGTTAATTAATACTAATGCCTATAATGGCAATGTAAATGATATTAAGAATTATACTGATACTGGCGTAAGTACTTCCTTGCCGGGATTGTGTATATTTTGTGAGCTGTGGCCATCTGCTACAGTGTTGAGCAATCTTTACTAATGTCAGCGCTTTGTTCTGACCTTTTGCTATGTTTTCGCTTGTGCGTGCATGGGCTGGAATTTCTTCCGGTGTGTCGCGCGTTCCTAGACTAGGAATTTGTTGATACTTTGCGCATGAGCGTTATGTTTCCGTTCTGACAGTGTGCTGGATTTGTGTGACAATTGTTTATAAAGTGAAGCAACTGTAGTTTCCCTGGTTTGTGCATATCTTTCGAAATGTATCTACTGACCTATTGCTATCGCTTTTTGGGAAAATTGTGTCCTTACCCGTATTAACTATGCCTGCGTGTATAATCTATTTCCTATGGCTGTCCACTAATCTGTGTACTATAGTGTCCGTTTCCCTGAATGTCTGTAAAACTGTGTAATATGTTGTCCGTTCCTCTGATCTCTAGTGTACCGTTTAGCTTTAGTTTTCGTAAGTTTGTATTTTGCCCCCTGATAATGTACCTGATCTAGCAAGAGTGTTGTCAAAATTATGAGGAATATTAATATGCCATATTTATGTAATATAGACCCCTGCTCAAAAATATAATCTGGGTACAAATACCGATGTGTTCTATAAGCCTGGCCGTTTATAGTGTCAATCTGTGTGTTTTTCTGGCGAGTTATGGTCTTAGCGATTTTGCTGGTTCTACGCGACACCTGCTATTAATGTTTTCTCTGTTATGTGCGTGTGACCTGTGAATTTCGTTACTTTAATATCTGTATGTAGTTTAGAGACGTACCCAGGTCTATGTTTCTGTGTATGTAGGGCTGATTGTTTTCAGTCAGTCAACTGTTTCTAAATAATGGCTCGTGTAACTGTTTGCGTTTGCTCTTTAGCTTTCTGTGTATGATATATGTTACTTAGTCTATCTGTGCTCGTGTCCGTTATTCTTGTTCAAAATGTGTGTTCACGATTTTGGACATTAGCGTGAATGTGCTGTGGTGGGAAACGCATACGGTGAGGTCGTTTTGAACCTACCTCGCTTTCGCCCCTGCTCTGCACGTTATCAGTATTTTGTGCGTGCGTAGGTTCGTTATCCCCTATTATCTAGTGAAGTTAACAGTGTATAGACATGTTGATACGTTCCTCTCCGCGGTGTCGCGCTTCCGCTCCAGGAGAATGTTAATCGCACGCGGTCTGCCTGCTGTACCCGGCGCAGGATTTGCCATTCAGCACAACCCTACTAGCCGACAGGCACGTGCCATTGTTATGTCACGCTTACCGTTCATGTTACATTTCCGCCTTGCGGTACTGTAAGACTTCAGGCCGGTATAATATTAGCCTGTTAGAGTGATAGTCATGTCCCGATTATGTAGTTCAATTGTGCCCTCCTGATTTGCGTGGGCAGCAAGGCGTGTATACCCCCGTGTGGGTGCGGGATAGAATACACCCACGGTATGCCCTGCCTGTCGTAGGAGGCGACTAATAGGGCCGACATGGCCGAATAACTTGCCAGTTTTGATTTGTTCAGACCCCCTGTGGATGGGGAGGGCAGAATTCATCCACGGTATCCCCTGCCTGTCGTAAAAGGCGACTTAGAGGGGGCCTTATAAAGGTCAATTTTGGTTTTCTGGTCCCAGCTCTGGTTTGACCAATAGAAATAAACATGCGTGCTGTTAGGGGAAGGGCCACCAACTTGGCCATCTGGCCAGAAAGCCTAGACGGTATGCCCCATCCCGTCAGGTGGGTGCGCCATGTACCCTACAGTAGTATCCGCCTTACAACGAAGGTCCCTGCATGGCCGAATACTGGAGCTGAATAAATCCTGTGCATGCCGAGGGGGAAGTGCCTGTTCGAGGCACTGGGACCCCGGGCAATATCTGCTATACCAGGTAGGTATTGCCTTGGCTGGGTGGCGCCCACAGTGATAGCCCCCGTTCGGAGTGGGCAGTATTCGGGGAGGATTTCGTCCGGGATGCGTAGTAAACGATCACGGACACCTGTACAGGGTGGCACCCTTAAAAAGCCGTCTCTGGAGTGTAGACCGAATCCCAAGGTGTATACGCCTTGGGATGAGGCATTTAATAAGAAGTTCCCTGTTGACAGGTCTCCTCGCTACCTGGTAGCTACCAGGACAGACGGGGGAGATTTTAAACAGGTAAAATCGATCCTATTTTCAGAGGAAATCGAGGGGAAATATCGCGACCTTAACGGGATTTCCAAGCTCCGGAACGGGCAGCTCCTGCTGCATACCGTTGACCGGCAGCAACCGAAGCGTTGCTGGAATGCACGCATTTCGGCGAAATTCCCGTTAAGGTTGAGAAGCACGATACGCTGAATGAGGTCCGTGGAGTTATATTCCATCGCGACCTCATTTTAAACAGCGACGCGGAATTGATGCGGGATCTGGGGAAGCGAGGCGTCACCAGGATTAGGCGCATCACCCGGAAAATTGGAAATGATAGCGTCGATACTGGCGCTTTCATTCTCCATTTTGAGGGTGATGTAGTGCCTGGGCAGGTGAAGGTCACGTCGTACCATTGTGACGTTAGACCGTACATCCCTCCACCTATGCGCTGCTACAATTGCCAGAAATTCGGTCATGTTTCTGCCAGGTGCACTGCCAAGGCGGTGTGTAGAGAGTGTGGCAAGGGGACACATGACGGTGTGGGGTGTACGCCTCCCCCGACGTGTCCTAACTGCCAAGGAAGTCACTCTCCGCGGTCGAAGCAGTGCCCTGAGTTCTGCAAGGAAGCAAAGATACAAGAAATCAGAACATTGGATCGGCTTTCATATCACGACGCTCGAAAGAGATACCGTGATATGACTGCACCCGAATTTCCAGTATCTTTCGCGGCTAAGGTGACGCCACCTATCACCCCTGCCACTTTCGTTCCCCGTGCTGTACCCTCGACGACGAACTACTCTGAGATCGTAAAGTCTCCCCTCGCTGTCCAAGCGAGACCTGTCAGCCCGAAGAAGGTTACACAACCTTCTTCGGCCATTGTGAAAAAGGCGCCGGTTATACCATCTAAACCGGCGCAATCGGAGAAGAAGTCATCTTCCTCTCCGAAACGGTCGGAGAAGAAGTCTTCCCCTGCCAACGAGGCAAAGAAGACTTCTGCGACCGGGGCTGGATCGTCATCCAGCCCACCTGATAAGACAAAGATAGTGGAGAAGAGGGGACGGAGCGGCGCCGTCTCTCTCGACCTCCGGCTGATGGGATGGCTCCTTCATCTGCTGGGCCTTCCGCTCCCTCGACCATCAAGGGAGTGATGCCCGCAGAAGCCAAACCCATTAGAGTGGAGGAACTCCCCTATAGGAAAAATAAGTCACCGGCGGAGAAGAGAGGGGCGGTTCAGTGCCGTTTCTCTTCCTCTCCTGCATACAAGGCAGCTCAGTCATCTGCTGGCCATTCCGCTCCTACCATCACCAAAGGAGCGGTGCCAGCTGGAGCGGCCTCGTTTTGCAAGGACCTGACGTCTGTGGGGAAGGGACCACCTACTTCCCCGAATAGACGTCTGCGTCGGTCTAGAAAGAAGCATGCTCGGGGCGTGTGGGGGACAAGTACCCCGTCTTCGGACAGGGAGAAAGTCCCTAGACACCGCTCTCGCTCTTCTCCAAGAGCGAGACTCGTGAGGTCCGACGACGACCGCGCGCAACCAAAGAGAGCACTCGCTCCATTTTCTTCGTCTTCGGAAGGAGATGTGCAGATTGAGGTGTGCTCTCCTGCCCCATCATCTCCAACTAGAGATGGGGAAGGGTGGCAAATGGTCAAGCATAAGTAGAAGACCCACTTCTACTTAAGTCCACACCATGGCACTATTACAATGGAACTGTAATAGCTATTCTGTTCATCTCGCTGATTTACGACAATTAATATCTTCGTTTTCGGCAACCATTGTCTGTCTTCAGGAATCCAGGTTTCGTCCTGGACATGAGACAACAATGCGTCACTTCAAACTCTTCTCTAGAGACCGGGTGGACGGAGCTGTGGCCGCTGGTGGCGTCTGCACTCTCGTCCACTCTAGCCTCTTTAGTGAAGAGGTGCCGTTGCGTACTCAGCTAGAGGCAGTTGCAGTTCGTACTTCGTTGCCAGTAATGGCAACAGTAAGTAACGTGTACATCCCGCCTGATTCTCAGCCGGATTACGACCAGCTGGTGGATCTAGTCTCTCAGCTCCCCCCCTCCTTTCCTCCTTATGGGAGATGTTAATGCCCACAACACCATCTGGGGCTCCGCTACCACTAGCGGTAAAGGGAGAGATTTTGAGAGGCTGATCAGGCGGCTGGACCTGTGTCTGTTGAACACAGGGGAGCCTACGCACTTCTCTATTGCACACGGTACTTATTCAAGTATCGATATTACCCTGTGCAGTCGTGCGCCGGTTCCCCTGCTACAGTGGGGTGTACACGATGACCTTTGTAATAGTGACCATTTTCCAATTATCGTTACTCTTCCGAACCAGAGAGCCATCGAGTTACCAAGTCGATGGCTTCTCCGTCGGGCTGATTGGCCAATTTTCACGGCACGTGCGGTGTTTGCCGAAGATACCTTTGAGAGTGTTGACGATCATACCATTCACATAACGAATGGTATTTTGGCTGCTGCTGAGGAAACAATACCTTCCTCGTCCGGCAACTCACGCCGGAAGCTTGTCCCTTGGTGTAGAGCCGAGATTGCAGCAGCCATTAAAGATCGTCGACGTGCTTTCAAATGCTATCGGAGGCAAAACACTATGGCCAACCTTATCACCTTCAGAAGGATGCGTGCTAGAGCCCGATATCTGATTCGGGAGAGTAAGAAAACGACCTGGGAAAAGTATGTGTCGTCAATAACGGCGCATACTCCTTCATCTCAAGTGTGGACTAAGCTTCGTCGGATCTCCGGACTCCCGACATCACTGTCGATACCCGGAGTGTCCATCAATGGAGACATCATCACGGACCATCTCTCCATTGCCAACAGCATTGGCTCGCACTTTTCCGATGTATCCTGCTCCGGGAGTTACGATCCTACATTTCTGACTGTGAAGCGGGAGGCAGAGACTCACCCCTTGTCCTTTGCCACTGCTGCTTTGGAGTCCTATAATTTACCATTCTCTGAATGGGAACTGCGCAGTGCGCTTGCAATGTGCAGGGATACGGCTCCTGGACCGGATAACATACATAATCAAATGGTAAAACATCTATGCGAATCCAGTATAAAAAAACTGCTGATCCTCTTCAATCGTATATGGATTGAAGGGGAGTTTCCATCTCAATGGCGAGAGGGGATCGTGATACCGATTCCTAAGGCTGGAAAGGATCCCAAGTTTGTAAGCAGCTATAGGCCCATTTGTTTGACAAATGGCCTATGTAAGCTGCTCGAAAAGATGGTGAACCGCCGACTGGTGTGGTTCTTGGAGGATAAAGGTCTCCTGTCTGAGTACCAATGTGGATTTCGCTCTCATAGGTCCACCACTGACCATCTGGTGCGACTTGAGAGCGCCATACAGGAGGCTTTTTTCCGAAAGCAGCACCTAGTCACGGTTTTCTTTGACCTCGAGAAAGCCTACGACACCACATGGCGCTACGGGATCCTTTCCACCCTTCACAAGTGGGGACTCCGTGGTAACTTACCGACTTTCATTGCGAATTTCATGTCCGTCCGACTCTTCCGTGTAAGGGTCGGTAGGACATTATCGCAATACTATACCCAAGAAAATGGAGTTCCTCAGGGTTCAGTGCTGAGTGTCACCTTGTTCGCGATTGCCATTAATGGCATTGTTGCCGCCGCCGGGTCCGCGGTAGTTCCATCGCTATATGTAGACGATTTAGCTCTGCATTACAGCTCTGGAAGTATGGCAGTCGTGGAACGGCAATTGCAGTTAGCTATCAACCGGGTCGACAGGTGGGCTCACGACCGGGGTTTTCGTTTTTCAACAGCGAAAACCTCCGTCGTCCATTTTTGTCGGCTACGGAGGCTACATTTACACCCTGAACTACATGTCAGGGATGCTGCGTTGCCGTTGGTTGACACTTATCGCTTCCTGGGGCTCCATTTTGACAGCAAGTTAACGTGGCAGCACCATATACGGCAATTGAAAATGACATGTCTCAGGAAACTGAACATGCTCAGGTTTCTTAGTGGCACTACGTGGGGGGCTGACCGTGCGGTGCTGCTACGGTTCTACCAAGCCCTCGTCCTGTCCCGGCTAGACTATGGTTCTGCGGCATACGGTTCAGCAAGGCCGGCAACCTTGAAAATTCTGGACAGTATCCACCATAGTGGCGTTAGGCTGGCTACCGGTGCCTTCCGGACCAGCCCGATACCCAGCCTACTCGCCGAATCGGGTGTTCCACCATTAAATTATAGACGCCAACATATGCTTTTAGCATATGCTGCCAATGTGCGTCAAATGCCGCAACACCCGACCTATCAAACTCTCTTCGGTACCCAAAACCACCAGAGGTACGCCAACCGGCCTCGTGCCACTCGGCCGGTTGGTATTAGACTTGATAGCTCGTGCACTGAAATAGGAGTGGCTGTAGGTCCCTGTATGATCCGGACATCTAGCGAGGTGCCTCCGTGGCAAGTCCCGCGTCCGGAAATTCGGTTAGATCTTCACCAAGGTCCTAAGGTGAACACGGATGCGTCCGTTTACCGGAGGCAGTTCCACACCATAGTTCACCAATTTCCGGACGCTGGCATTCTATACACGGATGGTTCGAAGGTGGACGAGAAAGTGGGTTGTGCTTACGTTATTGATGGTGCAAATACCAAGATCTCTTTGCCTGAGGCCTGTAGTGTGTTTACTGCGGAGCTCGTTGCCATCTATGAAGCTCTGCAGTTTGCACTACAGAATGCACGAATCCACTTTCTCGCGTGTACCGACTTTTTGAGTTCGTTGCAGTCAATTGCTACATGTTTCCCGCAACACCCCCTAGTGCAGCGAATCCACGACCTACTAGCCGGGCTGTGCCACGCTGACACTCGAATCACCTTTCTGTGGCTTCCAAGCCACATGGGAATTGCGAGAAATGAGTTAGCAGATCAAGCTGCAAAAGAGGCGGTATCACTACCACCTCGACCAATGGAGGTACCCGCTAGAGATATTCGCTCTCAGTTACGCCTACAAGTTCTGGCTTTTTGGGAGAGTCAGTGGCTAGCTGACCCACTGCCCAGTAAACTGAGAGCGATCAAGGGAACTACTCGCGTGTGGCGGAGCTCCTTCCGGGCCCGGAGAGAGTCCGTCATTTTGTGTAGGCTAAGGATAGGTCATACAAGATCCACCCACTCGTACCTAATGAGAAGGGAAGACCCTCCACTTTGTACCTGTGGAGCCGTATTCACCGTGGCCCACATTTTCACCCAGTGTGTGGATCTTGCTGACTTACGAAGAAACCTTGGTTTGCAGACGACACTCAAACTTATATTAGCCGATGACGCGGTGGCTGCTGATCGCGTTATCCGCTTTATAAGTGAGAGTGGGTTAGGGCCAGCAATCTAAATTTTCCAGTGAACATTGACTCAACGACTTGTTCGTTTTTGAATGATAATGTTTTTGTTTTTTCCGTAATTTTTGTTTATTTTTATATTTTTTTTATTTATTTAATTGTTTGTTTTTGTTTTATTAATTTTTGGTCTTTTTAAATTTAGATGTCCACCTCAAAATTTTAAATTCAATTCAAAATTTGTATTCTTTAATCTGTGTTAAGAGGGGCAGATGACCTCGTAGTTCCGCCCCTTAAAACAACAATAACTAACTAACTAACTAAGGCGTGTATAACAAGAGTTTAGTGCTTTTCAGTCGGTCAACACGAATGTACCCAAAAGAGATGGGTTATGCCCTAATCCTGAAATAAATTACATGAGATTAATAAAACACTAGGATGACCAGTTTCGATCGTCAAGCGATCATCATCAGATCCATTACACTTAGGCTACAAATTCTATGTTTGAAATACAGGTGAAAATATTTACAATATGTACAATTATTTAGTTGCAGTATTGGTACTGCAACTGTCAGTGTATGCTAAATGCAGTATATATGTTAGGTGAAATGCTAAATGGTGATAGCTATCCGGAGATTGTACTTTAGAGAGATTATATGGTTGTAAACTATGGTTAAACTATAAAATTTTTGGCTAACTACTTATCTGATTGTCTTCCGTATTACAGCTACTCGCAGTTTTCGTGCTCACTGGAACTCGCTGTGCGGTCGACTGCGGTGGTTATCTTAACGACTGGTTTTTCCCCTGCCTCCTCCCCCCTGTCCCTACGTGCTGTGGGGAGTGATAGCGATGTGTTTATGTGAGGTGTTGCCAACCTAGATAAGATGTATGTTATTGAATGAGGTGGGTCCACAACTTTTAAAGACCGTGGATTGGCCCTCGCCACGCGTGGAACATAACCCATTCGAACTAAGCGTTGACGGTCTTATGAGGACGCCCTGGCACCTTTAATACTGCCGCGAATATGGGCCTTGGTTTATTGCAGAAGCAATGTACATCGTACACCTGATCCAGATAACATTTACCTATTAAAAACCCCCTAATTTCCCCCCTTTTTTATCTAGCTTGGCTGTGTCGCTAAATTGTGTTTTGTTTCCGACAGGGTGTGTTTTTTAGTAGCGTGAAGAGGGGTGAGCTCTCCATGAACGTGTGTTCATTTAGATTGTTGGGATTGTTTCGTTTGGCTAGGTGTATCTCGATTGCTTCCTTTATGTCAAGAGCTCTGCCTTTCGATTCGTGATGGATTATTTTAAGGTCCGACTCTATGTTGGTAAAGCTGTGCCCTGCGTCACACATATGTTCGCACACGGCTGAATGTGTTCCGTATCTTATCGCATTCCTATGTTCATTATAACGTGTGTCTACTCGCCTTCCACTCTGCCCGATGTAATTAGCTTGACAATCGGTGTCTTGGCACGTTATAGAATATACCCCTGACCTTGAATACGGGTCACGTTTATTTAGATTACTATTTAGGAGGTGCCTAGCGGTTGTGTTTTTCGTCGTGAAAGCTATCTTTATGCCTTGTTTTTTGAATAGGTTAGTGATTTTATACGTATGTATGTATACATATGTGTGACGCAGGGCACAGCTTTACCAACATAGAGTCGGACCTTAAAATAATCCATCACGAATCGAAAGGCAGAGCTCTTGATATAAAGGAAGCAATCGAGATACACCTAGCCAAACGAAACAATCCCAACAATCTAAATGAACACACGTTCATGGAGAGCTCACCCCTCTTCACGCTACTAAAAAACACACCCTGTCGGAAACAAAACACAATTTAGCGACACAGCCAAGCTAGATAAAAAAGGGGGGAAATTAGGGCTTTTTAATAGGCAAATGTTATCTGGATCAGGTGTACGATGTACTTTGCTTCTGCAATAAACCAAGGCCCATATTCGCGGCAGTATTAAAGGTGCCGGGACGTCCTCATAAGACCGTCAACGCTTAGTTCGAATGGGTTATGCTCCACACGTGGCGAGGGCCAATCCACGGTCTTTAATAGTTGTGGACCCACCTCATTCAAAAACATACATCTTATCTAGGTTGGCAACACCTCACATAAACACATCGCTATCACTCCCCACAGCACGTAGGGACAGGGGGGAGGAGGCAGGGGAAAAACCAGTCGTTAAGATAACCACCGCAGTCGACCGCACAGCGAGTTCCAGTGAGCACGAAAACTGTGAGTAGCTGTAATACGGAAGACAATCAGATAAGTAGTTAGCCAAAAATTTTATAGTTTAACCATAGTTTACAACCATATAATCTCTCTAAAGTACAATCTCCGGATAGCTATCACCATTTAGCATTTCACCTAACATATATACTGCATTTAGCATACACTGACAGTTGCAGTACCAATACTGCAACTAAATAATTGTACATATTGTAAATATTTTCACCTGTATTTCAAACATAGAATTTGTAGCCTAAGTGTAATGGATCTGATGATGATCGCTTGACGATCGAAACTGGTCATCCTAGTGTTTTATTAATCTCATGTAATTTATTTCAGGATTAGGGCATAACCCATCTCTTTTGGGTACATTCGTGTTGACCGACTGAAAAGCACTAAACTCTTGTTTACTAAGGCAACACTGAAAATATGACTTCAAACACCACAATGTTCACGGCTAGTCAGGCAAATTGTGAAGCCAAGAAATTCAAATCACTCAGGCTTAAACTCATGAATTTAGACAAGTCAATTTGGTTCAACAAAAAATGTATAGAACTAAACCTCACCCCTAAATACGTACCAATTAAAACCGTACCGAACACACCAGCCACGATCATTTCAACCAAACAAGCCAAAGCGCTTTGGATAAAAAACGAATTAAGATTTGCATACATAAGAAAGCAAAACATTTACCAACAATTATACGACATTCAATTGCAACTAAGTAATTTCTGGCACGCGGCCCAATGGGACAGCTTCACCGAGCACCTACATGACAACATCAAAATCAGAGCAACGAGGAAGCATGAAAAGCTAGAAAATAAATTAAGAAAACTAGGAGAAACACAGAACCATCAATCTAACGAACAACACACGAATAACAATGGATTCAATTTCCACAGCAGAGTAAACAACAGAACGAACGTAACCTTTTCTCAAGGTGAAATGAATATGTTAGACAAAGGTTTGAAATACAACTGCACAGACGCACACACGAACCACAATATAAAACAGTTAATCACAGATATTGAGATAGCCAGTCACAAGCTCCCAGCAGAAGACAGGGAATTAACCAAAAATCTCGCCACCAACGAAGCCAAAAAAATCCTCAAACGAGAGGGCGATAGCAATAACATTCAAAACAACAAACAGCTCAAAGAAATAAAATCGTTGAAACAAAAAATAAAAGAACATGAGTTAATCATCACAAAAGCAGATAAGGGAAACACTACAGTAATTTTGAACAATTCAGAATACATTGAAAAAACAGTCGAATTCCTAAACAACAACGAAATCAAGGAATTAACAAAAGACCCCACCAACAAATTCCAAAAACAAATAAAAAGTGTGCTAAAAGAAACAGAATACATACTGACCAAAGCCGAAAAATCAAAACTAATAAACATGAACCCGAAAATACCGTCATTGAGGGGACAACCAAAAATACACAAAAAGGAATGCCCAATGAGACCAATAGTCAATTGTAGGAATGCCCCTAATTACAAAATCAGCAAAGAGTTACTAAAAATCTTAAAATGCCGTCTTTCCAACGACAAAAACAACTCTGTAAAGAACACAACAGAACTAGTAACAGCATTGAACACCCTACAAATGAAACCTAGCTTCAGGCTAGTATCCTTCGACGTAACTAACATGTACACCAATATTCCGATTATTGAAGCAATCAACACTATCGAAAACAACTTAAAATCCAACAATTCGGTAAAAGAAATTGAAGAGATTGTGAGATTACTGAGGGTCGTTCTCACCCAAAACGTGTTTCAATTCGACAATAAAATATACACACAGAGAGAAGGCCTAGCAATGGGATCGCCACTAAGTGGGTTAATCGCTGACATCTTCATCAATGCACTAGAAAATGCGTTCTTAGAAAAGACTTCAACAAAGGGAATAGTAATATGGAAAAGATACGTAGATGATGTAATTTGCATCTACGATACTGAACTAACAAGCGAAGAAACAATTCTCCAATCCATTACTAGCCTTCACCACTCTATCAAATTCACTAAGGAATCCGAAATAGACCGGAAAATAAATTATCTCGATATAACTATTGAACGTAAAGACAACGACCTTTCATATTCCATATTCCGGAAAGCAACACAAACCTCGCATGCAATCGACAATCAGTATAATCACCCCAGTACGCACAAACTAGCGGGTTTCAATTCAATGGTGCACAGAGCTTTAAACATACCCATGTCAAAAGACAACTATAATAAGGAAATAAGAACTATTATGCAAATAGCAAAGGAAAACAACTTCTCGCCAAGCAAAATAAATCAAATTATAGCCAAACATAAAAATAAAGATAAAACGATTCCCAAACCGGACAGTAATGAGAAAAAATTTGCGCGTTTCAACTATGTGAATGCGAATACATATAAAATCACTAACCTATTCAAAAAACAAGGCATAAAGATAGCTTTCACGACGAAAAACACAACCGCTAGGCACCTCCTAAATAGTAATCTAAATAAACGTGACCCGTATTCAAGGTCTGGGGTATATTCTATAACGTGCCAAGACACCGATTGTCAAGCTAATTACATCGGGCAGAGTGGAAGGCGAATAGACACACGTTATAATGAACATAGGAATGCGATAAGATACGGAACACATTCAGCCGTGTGCGAACATATGTGTGACGCAGGGCACAGCTTTACCAACATAGAGTCGGACCTTAAAATAATCCATCACGAATCGAAAGGCAGAACACTTGACATAAAGGAAGCAATCGAGATACACCTAGCCAAACGAAACAATCCCAACAATCTAAAGGAACACACGTTCATGGAGAGCTCACCCCTCTTCACGCTACTAAAAAACACACCCTGTCGGAAACAAAACACAATTTAGCGACACAGCCAAGCTAGATAAAAAAGGGGGGGAAATTAGGGTTTTTTTAATAGGTAAATGTTATCTGGATCAGGTGTACGATGTACTTTGCTTCTGCAATAAACCAAGGCCCATATTCGCGGCAGTATTAAAGGTGCCGGGACGTCCTCATAAGACCGTCAACGCTTAGTTCGAATGGGTTATGCTCCACGCGTGGCGAGGGCCAATCCACGGTCTTTAATAGTTGTGGACCCACCTCATTCAATAACATACATCTTATCTAGGTTGGCAACACCTCACATAAACACATCGCTATCACTCCCCACAGCACGTAGGGACAGGGGGGAGGAGGCAGGGGAAAAACCAGTCGTTAAGATAACCACCGCAGTCGACCGCACAGCGAGTTCCAGTGAGCACGAAAACTGTGAGTAGCTGTAATACGGAAGACAATCAGATAAGTAGTTAGCCAAAAATTTTATAGTTTAACCATAGTTTACAACCATATAATCTCTCGAAAGTACAATCTCCGGATAGCTATCACCATTTAGCATTTCACCTAACATATATACTGCATTTAGCATACACTGACAGTTGCAGTACCAATACTGCAACTAAATAATTGTACATATTGTAAATATTTTCACCTGTATTTCAAACATAGAATTTGTAGCCTAAGTGTAATGGATCTGATGATGATCGCTTGACGATCGAAACTGGTCATCCTAGTGTTTAATTAATCTCATGTAATTTATTTCAGGATTAGGGCATAACCCATCTCTTTTGGGTACATTCGTGTTGACCGACTGAAAAGCACTAAACTCTTGTTTACTAAGGCAACACTAAAAATATGGCTTCAAACACCACAATAAGGCGTGTATAATATGAGTATCCTTTGTACTAGAAGTATTGCCTCTATACGTGTATTTTTTTGTATGCAAGAGTGTCTGGGTTCGACTGGTAGAGATTGGCCCTCTCGCCCTTCGTATATGTGTCGCTTTGTCCCGATTCCCCTGAGCAATGTACGCCATTTGTCGTTTCCATACCTCGCTGCTATTGTAATTACTGTATTCTTTTAAGGCTAATAAAATGTATCCCTACATGTCGTATATATGTCTGTTGAGATGTGGTGCTCCCCATTCTCTGCGATTTATGTGTTTAATCGAAATATGTCCCTGTTTGCTACTGGTCTGTTAATTTGCTGTGTTATCTGTAATTTTCCTGAATCTATGAACTCGTGTGATTGTCTGTGTCCATTCCGAACCTCCCTTAAGTGTAGACTTATAGCAAAGTGTTGTTGGCTAATTCAACTTTAAGCTATCCCCTGTTCCCTGTAGTGTAAGAATTCATTTGTGGGTTCATCCGGTCAAAATGTCTCTCAAGTGTCAACCCCTGTTAGGCTACTGTATTGGCATCTAAGCCCGTGTCCTTATGCTCTTCAACATTTTGTGTAATATTGGTAATATAACATATAACATACAAGGACACTGTACACTTGTAAAATTATACCCTACAGGATTGCGTGTTTCTGATTCTTCCACTGCAAATCCTTACGCCTGACTGGCATCAAATTTTAATAATATTCATATGTTGTGGACACGTGTAGGGGTGGGATCCTATTCTATGGGTTATGTGTAGGTGCATGGCCGTTTTGGCCGTGAAATGTCGCCTGTGTTGGTCGTTCGTGTCTATGGTCTTGGTTTCGATTTTGCCGCCTCATGCCTAGTTAGGCCTATTCGGGCTTTTGGCCGCGTATATTTGAATCATTCCGTCGTTGAGTTGTGCATATTCGTGAAGTATTTCCCTGTAATGTATCCTACATGTTATATGGTGTATAGCACTCTTATTTATCTCCTCACCGCCACCACCCGACGGTGTGTCTGGGTTCTACCCGTGACCATGGCGTAAGCGTCTGACAACCATTGGGTGGGTCCCTGCTCCCTTCCTTGGGTGACCCTCCTCCGTACTTCTATGTACCTTCCCCTTGTCGGATGGGGTGTCCCCGCATGTGAAGGTATAATTGTTCGCCGTGGTGCGTCATTAGTGTTTGTAGTGGCACGTACCCCTTTGTGTAAGTGAATTGTAGGGGTTGGTGACCATGTTCGCCTTGGTTCTTGCACCATCTTACTACGAACTGGCGATGTAGGGCGTGCGATTGTGTGCGGGCGTATCGCGTGTAAGGCTGGGATAGTAGGCTCCTGCTTCGGGGCCACACCCTCGTGGTGTCGGGTGTACCTATGGACATCTGCGCGAATATCTGAGTGAGTTGTTCAATGTCATCAGTAGGGTTTGCAGGCCTTCCCACTGCTAGCTCGAATAAGATGTTGCTAGCTTGCAACCCTGTGTAATCATGCCATATCTCAGCATTCTCTTTGAGGAGCGCCCTGGCTTGGTCAGCCACCCTCGTGTTATCTGTATTTACCCTGATGTGTTCGTCCCTGAGCCTATAGTATTCCCCATGTATTGAGTCATGTTGTAAAGTTATGCACTTGTCCACTTATCAAAATCAATACGGAAAAACTTGAAAAATGACTAAAGTCATAGATATTCATATTCATGTTGTAAATGTAGGCGCCAGTATGTCCGGTTCAATTGGACCCGTATCGTTCTGATTTTTGCCCTGATTTTGCAAGCCCTCCTGTTTGTGCCTGTGCCATGTGTGCGTGTGAGTGCCTTCAGGATTGTAATGTATTGAGCACGCAGGGGCTCTTGCGTTCTACGAAGGTAGTCCTGTTTCCTTTGAATACTCTTCTGCCACGCTATCAGGTTTTGATACCGTGCTATTTTCTTGAGTATGGATAGGCGGGGAAGTGACACCATGTTGGTATAGTGTATAAAAGTGTTAAAATGCTGAACGCTTACTGTGGTGTAGGGGCTAGAATTTACTTTGCCTCTTATCCCGTTGTGTATATTTTTACGCTAAATAGGGGGATATATCTGTGATAGCAGGAAAAATCTCTACTTCTGGCGTACTCGCTTTCCTCTACGAGAGGGGTTTCTAGTTATTACCCTATAGGGTGGGCTGGGGGATAATATAATGTAAAAAATTCTGTCAATTATCGTTCTCTAAAAAAATAAATCCGCTACTTGCTTGGCTATTTTTTTTTAGTTAGGTACCTGGATCGATAGTCTCAAAATTCGTTGGTTGAATTCCTGTCTAAACGGAGACTACTCCGCGTCTCCACCAACTTTGTTCACACCCTTTGTGTGGAGGTGGCTGAACTGGGGGATGAGGGTGTGTGTAGAGGGCGGTGTTTAACTGGGGGAAGTTTAATGGATGTGTCAGAACGTTGGACGGGTGTTGAAAGGTGCTGAGTGCAAAGGGGTAGCGGGTGAAGCTCGATGAATAAGGATGCGCAATTAAGGGAGTGACCTCAAGACTGAGAATAATGCCGTGCGGGCTGGAAGCCGCAGTGAGCAATCCAGTGTGTTGCTGACGGCGCGCTACTAAAATAAGTTCTCGACCGTGCTAAGTGAGCAAGGCCAGTGTCAAGGAACAGGCTAATGTTGCTGGCTCAGCGATTATGAGGTAGTGTGATGACTGGACGAGGTGTGAGTGGGGCAGTAAACAGTAAAATGGACAATGACAAAGAATAATAAATAACAATCGGGCCTTTTGGGTAAAGAGTAATTATTTACTAAGGCTTATCTGGGTGTACTGAGTCCCTTGCAATTCGGGAGAGTACAACAATGTAATAATTCACAAGTGTAAATGGTGTGGTAAGGAGTTGGATGTATAAAACGTGTATGGGATCTGAGATGCACACTCACCTGAGGCTTGATGTGTGGATGCGGTTGGACAGAGACTCCGACGGAAACAGATACCTTCCCCTTGGGAGGTGGTCCTTTTAAACATTTCCGAAGTGCCGACTCGGCAGTATTGCTGCATAGCTGTTTTGGTAGCAGCTTCTGTGTACATGTTTACGAATTTATGTAATCATTAGCGCAAGAGCTGTGGCTTCCGCTCTGCTAGCTTTGTGTAATGAAGGTGTGTTGTAGTTGCTGTTGATTCCAGCTTGGAGGTGTTTAAGGAGTGAAAACGGTGTTGGGTGTGGGACAGATGGTTTGATAAATGTAGCTGTTGAAGGAATATTTGTAGATGTCTGTAGAATGGTAGTAGTATATGTGTACACTTCCTAAGGGTGTTATACACCCTTGGATGTGTAACAATATGCTGTATTGTGTTGTATAAAGAATATGCCTGCTCCTCCCTCCCCTATTTCATGCAGTTCTGTAATTTCTATTATAGTAGACATCATTATGGTTGAATTAAATGCTCCATTTAACAAAAATCTGCTAATTTCTAAGTCAGGTTGAAATGCAAATCTTTTCACCTTTCCCCCTCAAGTTTTACATCCTCTTTTTGATACCCTCTAAAACTTGTTTTGAGCTCTGTCATATAATTTGTGTTTCTTTGTACAGGTCTTACTCCATATCTATGTCTACTAGCCCTCACCGTCACAGTGTCTGCAGATACCAATTCTACTGACTACTGTAAGCTGTGCACTAAGCCTGGGACTCATACAATGTGTATATATCCAAAAGTGAGATCTCTATTTATTCTATGTTGGACTTGATAGCTTGATTTCTAGGGATAATATATGTGTGCATGAATATTAAAGGGGCCCAGTTATTGGGTACCGGTATTGAGTTAATACATTAAGGGTTATATGCATTTAATTGTAAGTACCTAATAGTTGTGTTTTGGAATTTAACATTGTTTATCATCTAAAAGAATGAACTGAGAACTTACAATCTAGATCCTAAAACTTAGAAAATTTATGTCTACCCCTTATTAGTCCCGTTTTCCAACGGGGTCAGGGATGAGATGCGATGAGCCACGTGGCTGATAGTTTCTACCACCAGATGCCTTTCCGTTCTCCAACCTCATGAGAGGAGTTAATGAGAGATGAAATGTATTTATTTATCGTATGGATTTTAGTGCCGGGAGTGTCCTAGGACATGTTTGGCTCGCCAGAGGCTGTGGCTGCTTCAAGCGGACACCCCTAGGGTGAGCTACAAGTTTCGTTCAATTTCAAGTAATTCCAACTTTCGCTGCCAGATGTCAATGATACCTAACGGTGAACGTTGGAACTTTGATAGAGCGTTACAACGAAATCTAACCTAGAAATTTAGCTCCACACAAGTTTAGTCTGTGGGAGGATCTTTTACATGCCATAAACCAATGACATGGGACCGCCGGCTTTACTTCCCCTCCGGAGGAAGGCATACTGAAGGATTTTAACGCTCTTAAAAATCCGACGACTTCGGCCGCGTTTGAACCCGCTATCTTGGGCACAGCAGTTCAGCATGCTACCAACTACGCCACCGAAGCCGCTGAGAGATGAAATGAATGATGATGAATGAAATTTAAATTGCAAGTAGTTCCAACTTTGGATACCAGACACCACTGTTACTAACACCTAGCGGCGAACGTTGGAACTTGAATAGAGCGTTTCCTAATCAGCCAAATATAACCTACAAATTTTGCTACACACCATGTATTGCGGTGGTAGGTTCTTTTACATGCCTGCTGGCTTTACTTCCCCTCCGAAGGAAGACACACTGAAGGATTTTAACGCTCTTATAAATCCGACGACTTCGGCCGCGTTTGAACCCGCTATCTTGGGCACAGCAGTTCAGCATGCTACCGACAATGCCACCGAGGCTGCTAACCTAAAACTTAGAAAATATCCTAAAAAAATCTCATGGATGGTGGCACTTGTCTTGAACCTTTCTATTCCGCCTACATTTCGTCAGAAGAATGCAAATATGGATGATAATAAATGTTTTAAAGATTTTTCAGTTCCCAGTTTAAACTGGAATATTTCTTGGTCTAGAAACCAGGAACTGGTACCTTTCATATGCAAGCACTCATATACAACAACATTCATGAAACAGTGGGCAAAAAATTGGAATATGCAAATGTAATAAATTGTGACAATTGTGGATTCAACTTGATGTGGCATAGCCTACCTATAACACATTGTTACAATTGAGACAATTTATTACATTTGCATATTCCAATTTGTTGCCCACTGTTTCATGAATGTTGGTTGTTTTATTCTCAAAGTATCCATGTATTATATTTTGGCTTGGCAATATCCAAATTGTTTCTTACGACTTATACATATAAAATACATGGTCAGTTTGGATTAAGATTATCTACTGATTACCAAATTGGACAGTTAATTTCCGCAGAACGATCCAACTACCGGTAGTAGGAATCTTCTGGTTTATTTCAAGGGTAGATAATTTTATACCGGTACCAGTACCATCAAAAATTTTACATCTTTCACCAATCTATTAACAACATCGTAACGCCATCATTACTGGCAAGTATGTTTCATCTGACAATTTTAAGGTTAGTCCACATCAAAACCATCCAAATATACAAAACAAACTTCACATTTTCCAATGCACAATACAATGTATGATATGAAAATATGTACAGTAAAATGCCCATTAAATAAAAGCATGCATTGCATGAACATCCAAGGTCTTCCAATTACGGTACCTTAGTTCCATTCAAAAGAAAGTACGGTATTCTTTAAAGTTATGTAGGGCCTATGCCTTCAATGTACTTCAGCATCAAAACACATTTCTTTATCATACAATGTTGTAGTAATTGCACTCACTGGCAAAAGAAAGAAAAAAGGAAAAAATAATCAAGTACCCAGAAGAACTAGATACAATATGAGATCAAATGCACAACATATTTTGCCATATAAGCACACTGCTGTAGGAGGGTGTAGCAGACCCTGAGATCTGGATGTATGCACTGATTTAGTGTGGAAGGATGTTGTATAGATATCTATCATTATTGATCCTTGAGATCTGACAGATTAACACTGGGTTAAATATGGTCCAAGTTTATCCCACACATGCTCTACAATTATGATTGTTGTTTTAGAGGGGGAACAGCGAGGTCATCTGCACCTCCCTCACATATTCAGTCATGGAAAGACTGGGGAATAAGCTGGCCATGTGAGGTCCTCTGCATGATGCATGTATTCCAAAGACACACACAACATCTGGTGAAGGGCAAAGTTGTGAAGAACTCGACCAATGTGATGTCTCAGAAGGGATAGGATATGCAGATGCAGTATGTCACTGACATAGTGCTGTGCAGTCTGGTTCCCCTAAATGATTAGAGGTGACCTGAAGTCATATCCTATAGTTCGCCACACCATTTTACCAGGAGTTACACTCTACAACATTGGCACGATTGGTCCTCGCCCCTTGGCATTGCTGCATGTCAACATGATGGCAATCCATGGCCATGCAGAACAGTAAACAGAATTGCTCTTTAGTTGGTCAACACAAAGAGTGCCCAGATAGATTGGGTAGAAAGTCATGATTATTTTATCACCTTATTATCTGATATAAATGTTACATGAATTCTTAATACATTAACACACTTCTCCAACAAATGGTGGGGGGTTTCTTTCAGATAATAGGGTGTTAATCGTCACTTTCTGCCAAATCTGATGTGTTGACCCACTGAAAAACAATTCTGTTAATTGATTATGCTGGCAACACTGGAAAATGACTTCTAACATTTCTCTACCCACTTTACGAATAAAGGCGAATACAGGCCCCTTTGCTACCCCTTGGCCTAGATATTTTAACGCTACCTTTAAGACCCAGGGAAAGGGGGACTTGAACAGAATGTTCAGGGAGTGGAGCTCCGGGACTTACCCAAAGGGTGGTTTAGGGATGCTGGCTACTGGAATAATGGTCATGAATTAAAAAACAAAATCTGTATTCAAAGAAAGGGATTACATATGGGGCTGGGACACAAGTAAATAAGACACTGGGCCTGATAAAAGAGCGGGAGGTACCCCTTAAACTGGTCGGAACCTGGGCACAGCAGGCCCGGTAAGAAAACAATCAAAATAAAACGAAACCAAGAACAGGGCTCAGGAGAGCGGAACAAACCAAATAAATCTGACGACCGAGGCAGCAAGCGGGCGGGAAAACGTGGTATGTGAGACCACAGAAGCTACACTACTATCACGAGCACGGGAATTTAAATTAAATCAACCTAGGAAGGTTTACCGAGCACCAAATAGCTCTTAATTTGATATAATACCGTACATTGCATTGCAACCAAAGCAAAGAGTAAGCAGAGGGCTCTAGGCTCCAAACGGCCCTGTGCCACGAGGCACTTAAACAATGGCTTGACCAGACGACAATGAAAGGTTTATGCCGCCAGGAATTTAAGTAATAACCCCATTCCAAGATATATAATATCAAATAATTCCACACATTTCTAATAATCTAGGGTTATCCAACTGATAAGAATAAATCATACATTAAATTACTTTGGCGTCCTCATAACAGCCACATGGGTAACAGTTTATGGACACAATGCTTCATGCCCTGCACTTGAAGCTAGCAAATCAATCTATCTCGTACGTGAGCAAATATATTAAAGAAAACGAAATAACTGATGACGTTTATAAATGTTCGATGCAACACAGTACCTTAGTCTATCTCGGCGTTTAACGCCGGCTAATAGACGAAACCTGTGCCACCATTTCTCATGCTCTTACATTGTGCCAGAAAATGCAAGATGACTGTTCCATACAACACTTCCAGTAGAACTGATGCCAAGCCAAGCGACTCGGCCCGAGGCGAGCCGAACACACACGAAGTCAAACGAAGTGTCTCACCTTAGCCAACTGTGGCATGCCAAGAGGCAATAGCACTGCCTATTTAATTCATGCCATAATAATGAAATCAGGGTGGTATAGGAATATAAACCACAAGTCACTGCTAGAATAAATATTCAAACTCTTTCTAGAAGGTAGTGGAACCTTCTCGGCTTACTTCTCGCGCCGGAAACATGTTTGGCAGACGGGGAGGAAGAGCGGGAATTTCAAAGTTCGAATAAAGTTCAGAAAGGGCCTCCCGTAAGAAGGTTGGGAGGGGGAAAAGAATTGTGAGGGTCAAACGACCGTAACAATTTCAATAGTTGTCATCAGTCCATGCCATCAGTTATGCCATCTCTCTAAAAGCAGTCGTTGTGTTCTGGCATTAATGACAGTCTCCGCATGGGACGGTGAAACAATAGTCAGCTGAAACCTGTCATTAAGACATGGGATGTTGTAGAGAGTATACGACCAGACAGCTGTAGGTGCCATGAAGTTGCATAATGCTTGGCAGTCCTTCCTTGCTGTAGTTTGCCTTGGGTGACTGGAATCTTCACATCGTGTGGACTCATTGATTTCGACATCAGGTCACTGTAACCTGTTTGCCCCACATGCTGGCCAACTGGCATTATGCAAACCCACAATATGATAATCATTTACATATGCATTTCGGTGTACAGTGATTCCCATTACCACTCTCTCTGGGCGCCTAATATTTTTCTTTGTTCTTGTTTTTTTTTACAGTGAGTGGGCAAATTAATCAGTGTTAGTAATTTATATGTTTGTTTCCTTCTTTCTTTCAGGAAGGGCCTAGTAATGCGTGTGTAGGGTATGAGAAGAGACCGACTACATCACAGGAAAAGCAATTGATTTTGGATCTTCATAATCAATGGAGAAATGATGTCGCACTGGGAGTAGCTAAATCTAGGAAGGATAACTTTGGGTTTCACCCTCAAGCAGCAAATATGAGACAACTGGTAATTATGCAGTCTTTAGAGGACAGTTACTATTAGAGCAGTTGTATTTAATAATAAGACTGTCCTCAGGACTTGAACCAAGATCTCCTGGAGGTCAGGTGGGTGCACTTGCTGATTCCACTGGATCGTTCCAGTGAACAAGGAGGCACATTTCCAAATCATTATTTGTGGATGGATATTTATTAATTTCACAATGGGAAGAAGTTTCAGTATTATCTGATGTGCTAAATTAGGTGTCTACAGGTGTGGAGGCCCATTGAACTGTTTTGTGTAGCCCACTTGGTGTAGTTATGACTTGAACAACCAACAGCCATAGCTATAAGAATAACAATTAGTGAAATGCATTCTTGATGATTATAATGGATAGACAATTGGCAACTCAAACCAATACTTGGGACGCTGCCGTCGGTCCAACATGGCTGGGATACGTAGGATTAAACACTCAATAACGCAGGATTGCTGTGGAACACTTTCGTTTTATCCTGTTATAATTTTAACTGATTATAATCAGTAAATGTGATCCCTAAAATACTGACTGTTGTATAACAGTGCGATACACGCGATCTAATTTGTGTTCCACTGGATTTTGTGTGTGAATTACGTATTATCAAGCATTGATTGTCTGCTCGGATTTGTTTTTGTGCATTTCGAATCAAGACGCTGTTAAGTTTCAAAGCTTTATTCGAATTTGCTAACTGCACCATAGACTCCAGAAACTTTACAGAATGGGTAGAAGTGTTATTAGTAAACAGGTCTTGTGAAACTTTTTGGTCAATTTACGCTCTTGAGGTCCAGACGTCACAGCTCCGCCCCAGTAAATGAAAGTACGTGAAAATGAGAAATAAAAGCACTATGTAAATATGTTCTACTTTCTTGCTTCGTTTGTAAATAGTGTATATATTTGTTTTTATTGTGAACAGGTCAGGGGACACATTGTGTCCCTCTTCTTCTGAACTTCTATAAATTCTGTTAAGGTTCATGGTAAATAATAATAATAATAATAATAATAACTACAACATTATTGGTTCTACGTCTCTTTTAATTACTGCGACTTTAAGAGATGCCGAGGTGCAGGAAATGTGCCCTATAGAGAATCTTCAACAAGCCAGTAAATCTACTGACATGGCTCCCTCGCATTTAAGCATCCTCAAATGCCAACTGAATGGGTTTTTATGGTAAATAAATAAATAAATAAATAATGAATAATGATGTCACCTACAAATATTTATCTTCCCTTGGAAGCCAATGTTAGTACAAATTGTATAATGACATGAACTGGATGCTCATACTGGGCTAGTTTTCATAGGAAATGGAAGTCTAACGGATGATATGTACACAAATTGACGTTTGGCTAATCATATTATGCCATTAGGTCAATATATACCAGTATGTGATACGTTTCTTGTATTGCATAGCAATGCACGCCCACATGTTGACCATGTCGTCACGTATTTCTCCCTCCACCCTGATTACCTGTTATTATGTTCTGTGTTCTGAACAGTGGCGGCTGGTGGGTTTTGGGGCCGTAGGAGCGGTCTCAATACTATCCGAGCCCGTACATTTCTCTAAAGAAAAATCACATAAGAAGGAAAAGCAAGTTGAAACGCTTCGGGTTGAGTTTTACCGAATGCTTTCGACACCCGATCATATGGCTGTATATTTCATCCGTTTTATTGTATAGAAAATCAATAATTACCTTTAAATGACGACGTCGGATAGCGTAATGTGAAAATCATGTAAAATAATGAAAATGCAAAATGTGAATTCCAGGGAGCTTAAGTTGGAACCCATTGTTGTACTTTTCCGATTAGCCTATACATTCTTCACTAATTCAAACCTTGATAATATTCCACAGGTGGACGACGTCAATTAATACCGTAAAGTAATACCGACACTACGAGTATTTTTCCTTTTCTTCGAATATACTCAGTGGCGTAACTAGGATTCACTTCTGGAGGGGGATGACAGGAGTCAAAATTACATGAGACATAACCAATAAAAGCAAATATACGATATCAAAAGTTATATACTTGGTATCTACACTTTTTTCGAACTTACGTTCTAACACTTGAACACTCGTCAATGCCGCTAGCCCTTTCGATTTTGCCCTTTTAATTTGTTCAGCCCATTTTCCATTACTCACCAGTATCGTCCCTAGATACTAACATTTTTTCACTGTCTCTAGCTTTGACCCACACATGAACCACTTTTCATTCTTAACCAGTTTAACTCCCTTTTTGCACACCATAACTTTATAATTTTTAAATTTTAAATTCCAGTCCTCACAGTACTTCACAATCTCATCAATACTATGTTGCATATTAGGAGGCGTTAGAGCGAGCAGAAGGATGTCATCGGCAAAAGCTAGGCCCGGGATATCATGATTGTCCAAACAAGGTTTCGACCGTTGCTCAAAGCCCTTTGATTCGAAAACATCGTTAATAAATGGCAAAAAGAGCACCGGTGATAATTTGCATCCCTGTTTTAATCCTAAATTAGACTTTATCTCTCCTACAATTACATCCTCTTTAATTTTAATTGCACATTTCACTTTGGAATACACATTCTCAATTGCTCTTATCATTTTATGTGACACCCCGATCTTTCCCAGTTTAGCAATGACAGTCCCCGTGCTCACTGAATCAAACGCCTTCTCCAAATCAATAGCTGTGATACACAGCTTACCTCTTTTCCTCCTTATGTATTTTTCCATCAACGTTTTCACCACCATTATATTGTCACTGGTTCTCATCCCTTTTCTAAACCCTGTCTGGAGCCTCGAGAACACCAAGCAGCCCTCTGCCCACGCCATTAGACGCTTGGTTAAGACCCCGGTGTACATTTTGCTCAGCTTGTCAAGCAAAGTTATACCTCTGTAATTGCCTGGGTCTAATTTGTCTCCACGTTTCTTACATATTGGACAAATTATCCCCTCATGCCATGCCCTCGGAAATCTACCTCCTTCAAAAATATTTCCAACATAAAACTATTTTTACCCAACTCTTGCCAAAATTAGTTTGTTATCCTCGAAATAGTACCTGACTTTCCTCCTTTACTTTTTGACATTACTTCCCTAACTTCATCTATTGATATGACTTGGTCCAGCATAGGCAGAGTGACATCCAGCCCCCTCGGGACGCCAAACTCATCTCTCTTTCTCCAATTATCTTTAGTATTTAACAGATTTTTATAATATGTAATCCATACTTCATCAATAATCGAACTCCCGCCACCGCTTCTGCGTCCCCTACAGTATGAATTTATCCTTTTCTACACTTTCCTACAATCGTTGGATTTAGAATCTTTGTTTAGTGCAGTTGCTTCTTTGCCCTGCCACTCATTTTTTTGTTTTGCTGAGCAGTTCCCTACATTCTATCCTTAGACGACAAAATTCTACTCTTACCGTATCATCCCCTTCTCTCTTGTATAACATCAGTGCCCTAATATCTTCGGTTTTCATCCCTCTACAAGATTCATCCTTTAATTCTCTTTACCTTTCTCCTAGCTTTCACGCATATTTTGCGCCCGGCAATCATAATTATATTCTCAATCATTTGTATTACCTCTTCAAGTTGATCATTACTGATCATTAAACTTATCCATACCTTTATAAGTTCAAAATTTTCTTCCTGGAAATAGTTCTGGAACTCTCTGCAGTTTTCCTCCCTCCATCTGAATCTTTTTACTTTTCTCTCTTTAGCTTCAACTTGTGGTTTTCCCTTTGATTTTGTCACCGCTCCCTGCATATTAATGACAGTTGGTAGGTGATGTGATTCACCCCATTCTTCAACAGTGAATCTCTTAATTAGGGCTAGTGATCCTCTGGAATATATTGCTAGGTCTACTACACTCCCTCCATTCTCTGTTATATATGTTAAGTTACCTCCTTCGTCCCCCACACAGACACCATTTAGTATATATAACTCCTCTGGACCACATAGTTCCAATATCTTTTCTCCGTTCTTGTTGCATTCTCTGTCTTTGCTACGCCTATCCCCACATGGGACCTCAGTGACCCCCTTGCTATTAAGGGGCTTTCTGTCTGCAACCCTAGCATTAATGTCCCCCATAAGCACAATCTCTGTCTCCTCATACATATTTTGAATTCTGTTTATTTCCATTGTTAATTCATCGATTTTTTTTTATCTTGCATACGGGGAACTTTCCGGAGGGTTGTAGACAAAACCAAAACATACCGTTCTATTCCCCTGTCCCTTGATGTCTGCTTTTACTGTCCCTAAACTCCCCCGAAAGGAAGACAGGACAGCCCCCCCCCCCCTTAGTGCCCCAAGGTCTAAATATTTAGGCTACCTGGAAGACCAAAGGAAGAGGGGGGCTTGGTCAGAATGACCATTGAGCAGAGGGCTGGGCAGGTTAACCTAGAGGGTGGTTTTCAGTTACAGGCCAAAAGAAAGTAGTCATGAAATGAAATTAAAAAAAAACAAATAAAACAGTAGTATATTTAAAATAAAGGGATTACATCAGGAGGCGGGGACAAACATAAATAGAGCACTGGTCATAAGAAAAGTTTGGAGGTCCCAATGAAATGAACTGGTCAATCCAGGGCAACACGAGGCCCGAGGGTTAAATAGCTCAGGAGAGCGAAGCAAAATATCTTAAATAAAATGCCCATATGAAGGGCTGGTAAGCGGCAAAACGTGGCGTCAGAAAACCACAGAAGTTAAACAGCTATCACAACAAGTGATGCAACCAAGGGAAAGAATTTAATATAACATCACCTAGGAAGTTATACTAAGCCAAAGGCTCGAAATTAAACATTGCGACCAAGGCAATGATGGGACCAAAATTAGGCCAAGCAATGGCCTGCGTGAAATAACACGCCAACAATGGAAAGACCAAAGCGGGCGACAATTGAAGGGAATGCCGTCGTAAAATTAACTAAATTCCCCAGCAAAATTACATATTTAATTATATTTCAAGTAATATATACAAAGTCCTTGAAGTAAAAGATTAAAATTCAATTATGCGCAAAATGTTAGGCTGGCGTCCTTAGTGATCAGATATGACATGTGGATACCCATGCTCTGGGAAATATGTATAGCGATGTGTCGACGAGCGAGAATCAAGGAATTTCAGATTTATGACCAATATAAGTTCCCGTAATGCAGTAGATGAATAACTTTGAAAGAATGCAATTTAGGTAATTTTAGTGGTACCACACCGAAGTTATAAGTTCAGGACACATAGCTTCACCGCGCACTGAAGCAAAAATGTAAGTTAAATGAAACTCCGACGGGAGTAAAATATAGATTTAAGAAATAGCTCAAGGTTCATGAAATAAAACAGCGCACAGTACCTGGTTATTGGCGCATTTGCCAATTAATTTCACTGTTGGCCGGCCTCCGAAAATCCGACCAGAACACATCTTTTCGCGACATGGTTCCAAGTTCTCTTGATGGCGTCTGATGCCAAGAATGCCCTCCTTCGGGTCGCGAAGGAATCCGAACGCGCCCGATGGCCAACAAATGACGATCGCGACACCAACTGACATATACAAAATGCGCGATGCATTGCGGTGCTGTTAATGCAGTGATAAATATTTTTTGGGGTGGTAGCTTGATAATAGTATCACAGTTCCATGTAGATCTTGTATTGTTCCAAACATCGGAAGATCGCCGAACAATCCCTAACTTCTTTTGGCGCCATCATGGGTATGAGCAGAGGGGGAAGGGAAGCGGGAATTTCAAAGTTCCGAAAGTTACATAGTTTTTTTTAGCTCTCTCCCCGGGGATGACAGAACCAGGGGAGAGGGGGGCCGAAATAAGTGGCAGTCAATAAACTGTCACAGCTTCCCCTCTGCTAACGAAAACCAAGGGGTGGAAGGGGAGGGCGCTGACATGGAGGCGTGCCCCTAGAGTACACTTCAATAGTTGCACACAGCAGTAGTGTAGTCACTCGCAGATGTTCTCATGTAACGCATGCTCCACCAACAAGTGTATGTTCCTCCCAAATTGCATGCTATACCAGTGTACCAGTCCAGTACTTATCTTCAAGATGCCCAGCAGGGCCAGGACGACCAGGTAGGTATCCTCTTCCGAACCGCCAGCAGCCGTCAGAATCCACTACCAGATGAAGAAAATCGTCGGGGCCGACAGCGACCCTGTTCTCAGGTCACTACCCCCATAAATGTGAAGTTTGCACCCTTCACACAGGACCACTGCTGAAATAAACCAAAAACCAGCAGCAGACTGCTTCCGCACAGCAGGCGACTCGACAGGACAAGTCGAGCCGAACTCCTCCTGTCACAAGCAGGAGCGAAGATAGTAGGGGGCTCACAGTTGCACGTGACCACTCGAAGAACTCACTTGGGAACAACACTTTATTGGAAGGAGGGCATAGCACACTATGTGCTCACTTGAGACGAAGGCCTCTCTCATCACTATGAGGGGTCACCACTTGGCAAGACCAAAGCACACGCACGCACCGCTTGAGCAAGATTAAGTTACAATTTAACTTTAAGCAATTAACACCAGTTAAAACTTCAGGACCAAACATTAAAATGTTATCAATTAGGGGTATGGAGGACTTCCCACTTAAAACATCAAGTTAAATTAAATGTCCGAAGGACCAAGCTAATTGCCCAACCAAAATCCTAAGATTCACATGCTAAGTATCAGAAAGAAATTAGCGGATGCGCCACGTACAATACAGAAAGCTCCCAGAGTGACAGGGTGACTCGACTCTCATACGGTAGACCAACACAGGGTCACTTACCAACATGCCTGCCGAGTGGCCCAAAATAGTACAGTAATTTACATTTAATAAAAGTAGTTGTCTCAAACGCACTGACTACAAGCAGGCTCTTTACTCCAAGGAATGCCCATCAAGAGGGCACAGAAACCAAAGGAGATACAACAAGACCTAAATACAAATTCAGGAAACGCTGCTCGAAATATTATGGAAAATCCGGACCAGTACCTATAAGGCAATAAAATTTAGAAAGAACAAAAGCAACTCTCCAGGACCACCACTCAATATCAGCACACCAAATAAAATTCAAAAAATTACCCTGAAACACAACTATCAATGTACGTGAAACTCCGTCCCAAACAACATCAAACGTCAGAGAGAGCATGGAATGACACGACATCTCTAACATTCACTGCAGAGCACCATAATTCTACGTAGACAAATACTGACCTCTCCCGCTAGGTTAAAATCCACTTAGGCGTTATCAGCACCAACACTGAAACACCATCGAACTGCTCCATAGACATCTTGCGTAGCCGAGCTCACTCAGGCCACACGATCACAACAATAAATCACCACAAGAATTACTGAGCAAACTCAGGCAATCCTATCAACACTTTACTCGATACGGATCGTCACACCGACCAAGTACGACCACTACGGTCCAACAACGACAATACTTCTCACCAGAAGTACTGACGTAAGACATCGTCTGACGAACAATCACCAAAGATTCCTCCCATTAAAGAAAACCTCAAGTCTAACCATCCTCGAAACTGCACTATGGACCAGGAACTTCCTTTTAAACTCCAGCCTTCATGACTAAGTTGCCTCGACAATCAGACCTTACAAATTCCGAACCTAGACATAATCCAGTCGTCTCTCGGTAGGTCTGGGACATATGCCACACGCTCCAACGACAAAAGGTAAATAAATAAAACCTAATTATGTGTGTCAGCCTGCCAAAGGAAATAGCTCACACCATGGAGCACGACAGGGGATATACACACTTGACGATCAAAAGAGGCAATCCTATCCTCAACAACAGACCTCACAAGGGTACCAACTTGCATCAGGGAATTCACCATCCTGCGCACGACCAACAAAGGGCCACAAAGGTCAGGGAATAACCATCCTGAACCACAATATAATCTTAGGGAATGGACCATTCTGGGCTACAACAAAGGACAGGGAACCAAACTTCCTGCACTGGCCAACACGACCAAATAAAACACAGGGAAAGACCATCCTGGCTTACTCACACCAAAACCAAAAACAGGGAACGAATCATCCTGTAATGGTCAACACGCCTCGACCAAAGCACAGGGAAACACCATCCTGGCTTATTCAAACACAACACAAAACTTCAAGAACAATGGCACCAACACACAAATCGACATTAGCCGATAGGAGCCAATCATAGAACACAAAACACAAGAACACAATAACCCTAAAACATAAACAACACTCCAACACTGGTACCAACAACTAATCGACGCTTGTCGACAGGAACCACAACAGAATGACCGAACAAGGCCCAACACCTACACACTAGAGGGGAGAATCCTCATGTCGAGCGTAAAAGAACAAGGACGCAATAAGCCAGTCGACCAAAAGGATAGACACCATGATACCGGAGGACACAGGAGGACCAAACGAAGACTGGCACCCACCCAAGGAAGCACACGGTAAGTCCAAAAAAAAAAAAACAACACAAAAGACAAAACCCTTAAATAACCAACAGCAACAACTATTCACACACACCAGGTCCCAGCGCGATCTTCCAAACAACACCTTAAACAAGTCCAAATTCCAGAAAATGTGGTCCGCTGAATTAAAATCATTTAGACAACCCTTCTCCATGTGTCACCGACTGAAAATTAAAAATAAATTTCTACGCCCAAGAAATTCGAAAGAACAGGAACTCACGACCACTCTGCACACAGCAGGAACAGTACACCAGCAGTAAGTCGAACCAACTATTGATCACGTCAAGAAGGATATCAGCACCAAAGTTTACGGGGATCTACGAAACCAAAACCCGGAATAGAACGATCGAAAGCGACAACACTTCTTCGCCGGCACTGCGCCAGGCTAACAGGAAAAGTTTACAATCACCCAAGATCAAAATAGAACAACTCTGAAGTACCAACTTGACAATATCTGCATCACTTATACCAAGCAGGAACACTCGTACTAACGGCTCACACACGTAGAATACTCCAATCATGTCTCAAAACACACCGAAGTGTACCAGTTATACAACCCATAACGATCGAAACAGAATTACAACAAACCTCCCACTGAAAGAAAGATAACGGAACTACAGGATGAAGTTATGATTCGCCAAAATACCATAAAGAAGCTCAACCCTAAAAATGAGACCAATAACAAACAACACGAAGCTGTAGCCTCGACACAAAACAGAACTTCATCAATAGGCCACCTTACATCGAAGAAACCTAACATGCCACTTCAGGAGACCCGAATCAGGTAACACACACTATGTACACCCTGCGCCTGGAATCGAACAGAAAAGTCACACGACCCTATCGACCCTAACCACAGTAGGTATTCGAGCGAGAACACAATATCATACCGACGTATCCAAGACAATCAAAACCTGAAAAAAAATGAATTTCGACCTAAGATATTTCCCCAGAATTGACATAACAACGCAGATCCAATTTCTGCTTTCCCAGGAAACAAAGCAAAACTAACTAGCACGCACACGTTTCTGAGCAACACAGTCAGCTTCCATGTTTACAGTTGGCAGACCTGGTTCACCATAACACATCAGACACTCTAGGTACTTCAGGTTCACGCAATACATAACCTCACACGAGGTCATAAGTATGAGATTCGAAATTTTCAAAAGAAGGATTTAACACATCAGCATTAACTATTTCAAATCCAAGGCAGTTAGCACTTCGTAGCTCTCAACATAGCATCGACACTGCTGGCTGGCAGGTGTACGGTATGCACACAGATAATCATATTACATTCACGTTCCCTATAATATAAACGTTTGATAAAGCAAACAACAGCTGAAGGGTCTACTTCAAGATCTACAGGATCAAAAACTACTGGCAACAGCTACATTAGTAGGGCACAACAAAACAAATGTTGGCCTTTACAATTATGTGGTTGACACGAATAAAAATATTCCACAGTACAGAACGGTGCGCTAAGAAGAACTACAGCTTCTATCAAATGGCACGCAGCCAGAACAATTACCACTGATAACCTTAAACAGTCGGCAACCCTGCTAAGACATAGCTTTCACATTTCAAGGGGCAACACGCCAGAAAATTCACTGAAACAACTTTTACTTGACTCACAGCCAGAAAATAATAAACGGTATGGCTTTCAACTCGAGTACCAGCCAGAAAAACTTACTGTGACAACAAGGTCAACATATGAACATATCAATAAACAGCGCAATCCGCGATACATCTGGGCACAACTTCCAGATATAATATATTGACAACACACGGTCATAACATTGGCAATAACACAGCCTCTTGGCTACACAGCCTGACACTTAAGGTTTAAATACAGCTCGATAACTGCAGAAACATTACTGCGACTTCCGAAAAATGGCAACATGGCCAGACAAATCTCTCCACTAAATCACAATTGACATCACGGCCCGAATAATCACTTAATTTCACAGAACGTAGCACGTAGCAATTCAGGGCGACAACACGACCACTTCACACGCAGATTAGCCATAAGACAATGAACACACTAAAACACAGGAGAGGAGTTGAGCGCAATACTTGTTAACCTAGTATGAGCTAGGCACAACAGTCTACAGGTTACATCAAAACTACTAGTACTATATTGGACTCACCACGGCGAGGTCTTCAGTTGCGGAAGCAACTCAGCAGAGAAAGAAAGAAAGCAGCAACCACCGAGCTCACCAAGCTCTAGGGGGACTTTCCTCATTTACATTCATCATAATAGATGTAATAAGCTTCACAGCTTTTGCCAAAGGCATTTGTGGCGCACCATCTTGGCACGAGACCATGAAAACAAGGAAACAGACAGAGACTAATCAATGCAAAAGGCATACACATACAACATATCAGGGATTCCTAACCTTACTGATTTTAAATTACATAAGTTACATTTACTTGCCCCATCAATAAAAAACATGACTACAGGAAGGGATAACTAGGTTAGGTAACCAAAACATCCATCCAAGAGAACACGGGGTAGCATCAGCACGTTGGCACTTCGATAACTAACGCTCTGGTACTACCACTGTAGTACTGGATTGAAAATAAATCGATAACGACGCTCTGCTACAACTTACTGTCCCGAAACTCCCCCGAAAGGAAGACAGGACAGCCCCCCCTTAGTGCCCCAAGGTCTAAATGTTTAGGCTACCTGGAAGACCAAAGGAAGAGGGGGCTTGGTCAGAATGACCATTGAGCAGAGGGCTGGGCAGGTTAACCTAGAGGGTGGTTTTCAGTTACTGGCCAAAAGAAAGTAGTCATGTAATCAAATTTTAAAAAACCAAATAAAACGGTAGTATATTTAAAATAAAGGGATTACATCAGGAGGCGGGGCACACATAAATAGAGCAGTGGTCCTAAGAAAAGGTTGGAGGTCCCCATGAAATGAACTGGTCTTTCCAGGGTCACACGAGGTCCGAGGGTAAAATAGCTCAGGAGAGCGAAGCAAAATATCTTAAATAAAATGCCCATGTGAAGGGCTGGTAAGCGGCAAAACGTGGCATCAGAAAACCACACAAGTTAAATAGCTATCACAACAAGTGATGCAACCAAGGGAAAGAATTAGATTAAAATTACATAGGAAGATATACTTAAGCCAAAGGCCCGAAAATAAACATTGCAAGCAAGGCAATGGCGGGACCAAAATCAGGCCTAACAATGGCCTGCGTGAAAAATAACACACCAACAATCGAAAGACCAAAGCGGGCGACAATTGAAGGGAATGCCACCGTAAAATTGACTAAATTCCCCACCAAAATTACATGTTTGGTTATATTGCTTTTGAAGTTGAATCATTTCTTAAATATTATCGCAAACAGTTATGTTGGTGTCTCATTATCATGTTACGGGATGTGGCAACCATGTATTGGGCAAATAAGTAGCTTTTGCTACAGGCGAAGCAGTTCAAAATTTAGTAAACAATACGTGATAAAGTTTCTCCATAGTAACCTCGAGAGATGAAAATTGTAGTGTTAAAAATATTAGGTTTGTGGTACCACATAAGAAAGTTATAAGTCAAAGGACGCTAATGTTCCCACCCGCACTGGATCCAACATATTTAAATAAAACAAAACTCCGACGGGAGAGAAATGTATCAAAATAAACAGCTCAAGAAGCGTCGAAATAATCTGATCACATTACCTTGGAATTGGTCGATTTGCTAATTAATTTTCACTGTTGGCCGGCATCCGAAGCCGACCGGAATTCATCTTTACCCTACATGGTTCCAAGTTCAACTTCTCGCGTCTGATGCCAAGAATGCACTTCTTCGGGTCGCGAAGGAATCCGAACGCGCCCGATCGACAACAAGTGACGATCGCTATGTCAACTGACACATTCAAAATGCGCGATGCATTGCGGTGCTGTTAATGCAGTGATAAATAATTTTTGGGGTGGTAGCTTGATAATAGTATCACAGTTCCATGCAGATGTTGTATTGTCCCAAACATCGCAAGATCGCCGAACAATCCCGAACTTCTTTTGGCGCCATCATGGGTATGAGCAGAGGGGGAAGGGAAGCGGGAATTTCAAAGTTCCGAAAAGTTACATAGTTTTTGAGCTCTCTCCCCGGGGATGACAGAACCGGGGGAGAGGGGGGGGGGGGTGAAATAAGTGGCAGTCAATAAACTGTCACATTTACCCACACTACTTCTTCCAGCTCTGAATTAATACATTCCGATAATTCACGCACTCCCTCTTTAATTATAACAACAATCACACCCGGGAACCTACCGGTCCGAGCATTCCTAATTTTAGGTTTTGTATATATATTGTAGCCATCTATTTTAACCTCATAACCTGCAGGGAGCCAACTCTCAACAAATCCTACAATCTGCATATCTTCTACTAAAGTCTTAACTACCTCATTTCCTCTCTTATTTATAAAACCCTCTATATTTACACATTGAATATTCCAATTTAGTTACTTTTCCCCCTACCCTCTTCGCTGGCGGTGGCTTTGCTTCTAGTAACTCGAGCTCTCTCTAGCTCTAGAATACTACCAGCTGGAGAAGAAATGACCTCTTTCTCCACATTCAACTGCTCTACAGAGGTTTTTTTGCCCCCAAGTTCCTTTAGACTAGAGCTCGCGTCAGCACGGAAGGCGGCCGGCTCTCTGGGATTTGCGCAGAGAGAGAAAGAGATACATGTCCACTGTAGCAACAGGTCCACCATGTCCGAGCCCCACACCGCAGGCTGTTGCCATGAGTTCCTGCGGTATGACAACACCGTCGCTAAGCTCATCGAGCCCGTCTCTTTCACGCTCCTTTACGCTTGGCTTTCCTGACAACACACTAGCTCAGATTCTCAAGACAGACTGACTGTGATTGGTGGGACGGAAGTGAGGCATGACGTAATGGCAGCGTTGTGTTCTGCGCACCGCCTTCCCGGCTGGCTCGAGCTCTAGTTACTCGCTGCTTGACAGTCTTACCTTTTTGCATACCACGCACTTCTCCGGCATTCTTATTGCTGACCTGAGTTGTTCCTGCTCGCGCAACTTCCGTACTGGACTTTGAGGTCGGTGCTCCCAGTTGAGTCAACACCACAACTTCCGCTGAATCGTCAGTTCTTGCTCCCACATGATTGCTACGTCTACCTGTTTCTTTTTGCTGTTGTTGTTGTTGTTGTTGTTGTTGTTGTTGTTGTTGTTGTTGTTGTTGCTTCTCCATATCCTGAAGTTATGTCACTTTCCAAATCTGCTCCCAGTTATTACCGCTTACAGCCAGCCTATTGCCTTTTACGTAAGCCTCTAGACCAGAGTTCCTTGCCTTCATCAAATGAAACTGCAAGTCCCTCTGCTCGCTTACCTCTTCTTTGCTCATGTCCCTTCTTACCCATATCCTCTCCCCTTCCAGATTCTTTGTGTTCGCCAGAATTCCGTGAGCCATCAGTGAAGAAACTAATGACACTTTAACGGGCCTCTTGCCCTTCACATACCCTATCCTTAACACATTGTCAATAGCTGAGTCCCCAGTGTTTATCTGTATGCCATCCCTAAACACTCGGAGCACCTTGGACAGTAGATCCTTGGTGCTTTCATTGACATTTTCCTTTAATCCGTAATGAAGACGTTTTTCTTTCGCTCATCCTGCTTGGTCTTCCTTAATTCTTTCACCTCCCCTTGAAATATCCTCACCTTTTCTCTTAGGTCCTTTATCTCTCTACTATTTTCAACCAGCCTCTCTGTCACTTTTCCTATCTCTTCCCTTATACATGTCTTCATCTCCTTAAATTCCTTACATTGCTCCCGAAGAATGTACCGGATCTGGTCATTTTGGGACGCTTCATTTACAATTTCTCTTATTTTTTTTTCAATTTCTTGCCATCCTAACTGACCAGGCCCTGTGTTTAACTCCACTCCTCCAATTATCAGTAGCGTCGCCACAACCAGCGCTACCATCCTCATCGCCAAAACCCCCATCTGTTCAGTGACGTTGCTCACTTTCACTTTCACGATACCGAAATCGCACTTCACTCTAGCCTGCCAGCTGCCGATGACCGCCCGGCATTGACAATAGCGATTCCCATTATTTCCTAACACTTCACTTCACTACACGTCTGTTCACCTTGCTTGCTTAGTTGGTTGGAAATGATAATTCACGAACACGTATCCACGCTAAAAAGAAAGAATAAAAAAAAGGTGACCCTTTTTGTACTGCTTTATTTAAGAGAAACTTCTTACTTTTCTTACAGAAAATCCTGAAAACATACCATACACTATGCTGGAGGAATAGCAATGCTTTGTTGTTGATGATGATTTATTTAGGTGCTTTGCGACATGTAACCCCCGTGTACTTGGGTGTGTGTGGAATTTGTCTGATGGCCTCGTTATTGTGATGGCTTGTATTAGTGTGTGTATTTGTAATTGAGATGACGATTGGGAAGGAGGAAGCCGTGTCGTTAATTTAAGTACCATGACGGTATTTGCCTGGAGTAGATGTGGAAAACAACGGAAAACCACTTCTAGGATGGCTACGGTGGAAAACGAACTCGCCTCCTTACAGTTCTGCCTCATGAGGCTGAGTGAATTCTGTTCCAACCCTCAGACCAGAATTATATTTCTTGGCAGAGCCAGGAATCGGACCCGAATCTCAGGGGTGACAGCCAAAAATGATAGCCGCTGCGCGACGAGGTGGTTGATATCAATGCACGGGGCAGAAATAAAAAGATTAACATACATTCATGGGAATAAAGGAAATTGCTGCGCTTCTGAACAAATTAACATAGGGTATTTATTAAGCTAAATTACTTAAATTTCATGTAGGTACCGGTATATAAATTCATAGATTACAGTACGCGTACTCGTTCAAATCCCGTATGGATTATGTTTTAATAATGATGCCGCCTTATATTTTGTATGCAAAGAAATCAACAATCAATCAATCAATCAATCAATTAATCATTTAATCATTATTAAATAGTGTTCGAACTGGCAGACAGATAAATAGGGACATTAATTGTACTTCCCGGGTCACCCATGGTACTGCCCCCGTAATTGAATTATATAGAGACCACGGTGGCTATATTTGAAATTTATAAGGAGAGTTATGGTTGTCATAGTTATGACGTGGGTAGTCATGACGTAAGCACGGATGACGTAAATGTTATGCCAGCAGGCTACTTGAGCCGAGATTCTCAGTGACGTCAGCATTAGTCGAGAATGTTCCAAGATTTACGACGCAGTCGCAGGAAACGAGGAATTCTGCTGAGGAAGAAACTATGCTATTGGAGGAGAGGCTTGAACCAATCAACGATAGTTTAAAGGAAGACGGAGATTGCTGAAACTATGGTATTTTTATTACTTTTGGAATGCAGAATTGTGGAAATCCATTTGCAGTAAAGGCATTGATTTGGAATTTTGGTGAAATTTATTTTCAGTTTTTGAATTTTGAAAATCCGTCATGTATTAACGAAGTTGGAACTTTTAGCGATGACGCAGTATCACGCTTTGGAAGGGATGGAAACGCCCCTCGTGAAGTTAATAAAAGGGCTTGCGCAGAAGAGAGGAGCCTCTTTCGTTCTCTGATCATTCTGAGATCTCATTCTCAGATCATCGAAGTCTATTGTGAAAGTTCTTTTCTTATACATTCATTATAGTGAGACATCGAAGTGAACAGCAGTGAAAAGAATCGTCTTTATAACGCGTGGCGAGGCCACTATATTAACGAAATCCATGTCAAACTAGGTGAAGTTGAAACGGACCTTAGAAAGCTTCTACAAGTTTAGCTTCGAACAGTTAGCGGTCTCCGATAAGCTAATTGTATTGTGCAGTGCTACATGCAGTTATAGAGAAAAGCTGAACATTTTCGACCGATTAATTTGAAAGATATTAGCAGTTTTATACGACTGACAAAAGTGATTATCTCGCCACAAGAGAAGCACTTTTGTATAGCCAGAATCAACGCAACGGCTGACGCTGCGAGTGGAATAGAAAGACTTCAGATTGCTTGGTTACACAACGCTACAGTATAATGGAGCAATTTAATACGGCAGTTTGTTCTTCTAACACTACAACCGAAGAGCAGATGGAAGGCTAAAGGGCTTATTGCAATTGGGACATACTTCAACGGAGTAAGATAACGACATGGAACTTCGCTAATTGCTATTCCACACAAGCGAACATGCGGTGAATACCATCTACACCCATGTTTCGTAATTAAAGGCTGAATACCATCAAACAGCCATAGAAACAATTTCATACTCTGAATATGAATAATTTCTTCGGAAATTTCTACAAAACTTCATGGCGATTGTCTACTGGAACTTCAGGGAATTTTTCAAGAGAGGTCAGGGATGTCCCGACTCACAAAGAAGATTATTGCCGGAAGGATGTCTATTCGTCTTCGAGGAGCAGAGCGATTGCCGGAGAAGGAAGCAGTTCGATTCTCCGAGGGTGCTATTTCCTATTTCGAGGATGGAGCTCAGCTTTAACGTGGTGAAATGGATCCATCAGCAGTCTTCTTTGGGGAATTTTCCTCTGGAACGTCAATCGGCAGATAAGGTAGTCGTGAACGTTTATTGTATTTGAGTTTACTAATGATGTTTGAGCAACCATTTTTCCCATATTTTTATCCTCATGTTTTTTGCCCTATTTTCTTGTTGAGATTCTTATTCTCAGTACACCTTGATGAGTTTTGCATTTTTCGACGATTTATTAAGACATTGTTATGTCATGGGCATTGTTAATGATTTTGAATCAGTTGAGACTGATATTTAGAATATTCAGTAATTAATATTTTTTGTAGTCACGATTTGACTGTAAGTTAATGATTTTTATGGCAGATTTAAATTCAGACAGCGTGTCACTTTATTAAAGTAATTCTACCACAGTTTAATTACTTTGACCAATTTTCTGTCATCATCAAGAAGGAAGAACATTTAAATGATTTTAGAGCGTTAAAATCTCTTACGTTGTCGACGATCTTGGAAATACTAGTCGTTATTTGAATTAATTGCAACACAGACATTTATCGTCAGTTATGAATGAACATTGCATTATAGACACTTTTGTGAAAGATTGACTTTAATAATGAATTATTGAATGCATTAAAGTCAAGTACTTTTGTTAGGAGTTTTTCTCAATTAGAGAATTATAGAACGATGTTTGCATTCCCCAGTCTAATTGGATTCTATTCGACTACTTTGCATTTTAGTCGCACTTTATTTGAAGATAGTATTTTTATACTACAATTTCTTTTAAGATGTTAATCTTAAATTTTGATAGACCAGACAGGCGTATATAAGCGTATTCATTATTAAATTTGTTTGTGATTGGCAAGTTTTGACTTCATTTCGGTTCATGAATGAAATCCACGAAGGTTAAATAAAAAACAGTTTTGAAACAATTAATGATTATAAAAATTTTTAAGTGGAACTATGAATGTATAATCGCTAGTGCAGCGCGTGTTGAAAGTCGCTGAGATATAATGCCCTTGAATATGAAGGAAGTTCCCACAGGAATTAATGTTAAAGAATTATTTGTGGAAGTTTTTGTAAGTTATGTGGAAGTTTTTAATGCCATATAGATTAATATATGATGAATTTTGGGCATATTTTTAATGCAGTTGGTGCATTAACTTGTTAGCGAAGGATTTTCCGCTGGAGTAAGATTGTTATAGTTCGTTGAAAATTAATCAAGTGATTTACTGTTATAATTAACACGAGTTTTGAAAGAATTTGAGATAAGATTTTGAATGAAGGTTGCCGTCACAAATCATTATTAAAACCTTTATTAAACCAGATTGTGACATTAACATGTATAACTAACCTTCATTGGTCGATTATATTAAACACGATTATGAAAATTACCAACCGAATGAACATGTGGTTAATGTATTTCTTAAATTAATAATTTAAACAATTTAAGTGTTAATATTGTAAATAATTGCTGTAAATATTTTTGAAAATAATGTGGAACGAGAGTGATGTTAAAGGCGTGCTTATAATATTTTTATTGTCTTTGACAAAGATTATAAACAATTTCTAATTGTTATAAATAATTTATGTGATTTTGTTATAAACATTTAAGAGCTAATTAAACATTTGGATTGAAGTTAACAAGTTTAAGAAATTAACATAATGATCCAATAGGATGTGAGCAAAGTACTTGAAAGATTTGCGTAAATATAATGTGAGTCGTCGTGTAGACATTTAAAAGCTTGAGAGAACAAGCTGTATTCTTACGTAACATAGCATGTGAGAAGGGTGTGCATTTGACCAGTATGCAACAGGCTGGAGGGTAGCCCGCAGCTGTGCCAACATCTGGTTCACTGAGAGTGAGGTCGTCCACACTCTGGCCTTGCGACTATAAATACCATTCTCATGTTTATTAAAAGGAAACCAAATGCTCTATATATGTCACACCCTGACGTCCTTTTCCAATCCAATAGTGTTATGAATATTACGTTATTTGGAGCTCTTGGGAGCTAAAATGTTTTATATCATGTTGTATGATAATTTTTGCAAGTCCTACTGGAGGACGTAGTCAGATTGACTTGGGCTTCTGATAGCCACGTTGTTTTTGTTGTGTTAGTAAAATCATACCCTTTATTAGAAATAAAGCTTTTGTACAGTTCAAAGTTCTCGTCTTCGTTTTTGGTTCATTTTTAAATGTCATGGTGGAGGTTATTGTGTGAACAGACTTTAGTGATCCTGTTGTCAACTCAAACCCCGAGATAATTAAGAGGTAAGTAACGGTAAGTATGAACCCCCGTCTATTTTGGTGTGTTCCACAATGATTTCCTGTGAACTTCTGTGCTCTTATCTCGATAGTATCTGTCAGTGCCATTTTCATTGATGTAACTGTGCCGGTGCGATTGATAATTGGCAATCCGATTGAGGGGGCGGATATCTGACAGCCTACTATCCAGGTAAACGGGGACAGAAAGATTGGCGACCCAAGAACGTGGGGCTGAGTCAATAGAAAGATTGGCGCACCTAAAACGTTGGGGCTCGATTCAACATAACTGGATTACCAGGTTGAACGCCAGAAAGAGTGGCAAACCTAAAACGTGAGGTTCGATTAGACTCAAATAAAGAGGTTGATTCTTTGTTAGATGTCTAGGCCAATTGTAGTATTTAAGAGTGTGATTATATAGGAATTAAATGTTGTATTGTATTAGGAAAATTACACTCAGAAAAGATCAGATCTTATACAACTTGGGAAAGGTTAAATAGGCTGGAAACTTAGAAAAATCGCCTATAATCTGGAATCTTATTTTATTTGACCGGCTTATGACATTTTAGTCATATTAAAGATAAAATTAAATTATTTGGATTATAAATGTAAATTATTTGTGTTAGGATATTTTAAAATGAGCCAGGGAAATTTGAACATGTGCTTGAGTTTGTTTCAACATGAAGTATCTTCGAAGGTTAATTATAAGGTAGTTATAAGTTAGATTTAAGACAGAAAGTTGATCAAAATTTATATATGGTGAAAAGTGTTGCTCAAATGTTGTTATTTTGCTCTTTTGATGTATGTCCCTACAGCAATCCATTTTTGAATAATATTGTAATGGCAGATGAAAGTATGAGGTTGATGTTAGAAGAATTGAAAGCTAGCATGAATGAAAGTGCGAGGGAGATGTCTGCTAATTTGAAAGCAAGCATGACTAGTAGTATGAAGCAGATGCTGAATGAAAGCATGAAGGAGAATGTTAGTAATTTGTCTGCTAATTTGAATGCAAGAATGGAGGAGAATGCTAGTAATATGTCTGCTAATTTGAATAGTAGTATGAAGGAGATGGAAGCTAGGAATACTAGTCGAATGGAGGAGAATGCTAGTAATTTGAAAGCTAGTATGGGTGAAAGTTTGAAGGTTATCCAAACTAGTGCTGCTAATTTGGAGGATAATATGTCGCGTTTACAGATTAATACCCTAGGAATTGAAAATACTGTAAGTGACATCCGCACAAATGTGTCTGATGTTAAAAATGATGTGTCTAAGGTACAGAAAGACCTTACAATGTTAAATCTAGATGTAGCTAATGTCCGAGGGGATATTTCTTGTGCTAGAGCCGAAGTAGTTGTTGTCAAAAATGATGTAGCGACTGTCCAAGACAAGGTCGAGGAAGTCCAAAAAGAAATTCAAAAAGCTAGAACTGATGTATCCAATGTTCAGGTAGATATTAATAACGTTCGTGCGGATATAACTGAGGTGCAAAGTGACATAACTAAGATTCAGGTAGAGGTCAACACAGTTTTCGTAGATATGACTAAAGTCCAAACTGATGTAAATAAAGTCAGGGAAGAAATCGAAAACTCAAAAACTCTTTGTACGCGTAATATAACTGCATTAGCGACTAGACTAGTTGATGAATCAGTTAGAACAACAACGTCTTTAGCAGAGTTGAAGTATGATGTAGAGGTCATGAGAACACAGGTATTAGACCACAATAGAGTATTAAAAGAGGATATCGAAGTAGACATAGCAGAAATGTTAACAGCAAACGTAGCGGTATGGAAAGACGAGTGGAATAAGTCAAGTGGGGAACATGTAACCCAAATTCAGGAAAGGATTGAAAGAAAACTTGCCAGTACGCAGATAGAAATTAACAATGAAGTAGTACAGATTAGGAAAGATTTAAGCGTCAGGATAAATTCGTTATCCGAAAAACAAGTTGACGATAGAACACAACTAGATCAGGATATGCAAACTTTAAAATCTACATTAGAGGAACAGATGCATAAAGTTGTCTCGGATGTAAATGAAACGACGAGTAAACTGAAAAATTTGAAGTTAGGAGAGGCTAGTTTAATGGAGAACTACAAAGAAGAGATAATCAAGAAAGTCTTAACAGAAATCACCGACAAGGATACAGAAGGCTTAGCTTGCGAATTGAATAGGAATTATGCTAGAAGACATAACCTAGAGCCAGAAGAAAGAGACGTGACTCCTGAAGAACGTGTATCCAGATTCAGAGAGGAGGATGACGAGAGGAATATGGAACCTGAGTGGAACTATCGAGATAGTGGGAAAAACTATCCGGATTCATATCCGAGGAACGTGACGGTCATTAGGAATTTCGAAGACAAACCACAAAAATTCAGTAACACTGATAGTTTGACACCTATAGAGTATGTAAGGAATCTCAAAGATTATTTCATCGAAGCTCACATTCCCAGAGAGAGAGAGATGAAGATAGTAGAGAGATATCTGATTGGAGGACCCCTTGAATGGTTTCGCGCATTTAGATACACATTCAGTAACTTTGACGAGTTTGCAGAGGCCTTAATCAAACGATTTTGGTCCATAGAAGCGCAGAATTCGTTAAGAGCGGAGGTGTATTCAAGAAAATACTCAGGTACTCTTCCAACGCGGTACGCTGATTTCTTTACGAGTCAGTTGTCCCGCTTGAGATTTTTGCAACCCCCATTGTCCACGGAGCAACTAATTGATGCGATTTCTCGTATGCTGCCAGTTGAGGTGAGGAGACTTATAATTTCGTCCAACATCAGGGATTTATCCAGCATGGATGAATTACTAAGAAGGTTAGACTACACAAGTCCAATGCCTAACGTAGTCCAGAAAGGTCAAAGGCAGGAGTTTAAAGAAATCAATACGGTATATATGGACCAAGTCCAACAAACTGACAAGCCAGAGGAGGAGAAAACTGACAATGTAGGTCCTCACAGGAATAATCAGTTTAGAAATTACAGATCACAAGGTTACCGACCGTATCAACAGAGAAGAGGTTGGAACTACAACCGAGGAAACTACAATGGAAGAGGCAGATATTACAACAATAATGGGTATAACCGAAACTATAATAGGAATAACCAAAACCAAAATAGAAACCAGAATACTCAAGGTCAGGTTATGACACCTGATCAGTATCAGCAAAGAGAAAAGGAAAGCCAGCAATACTTAAAAGAATTAAGGGATAAAGAAGCTGACAATCAAAAGAAAAGGCAGGATGTTGTAATCGATCCTGGTCCTTCTACGAGCCAGCAGAACTTTGAAAATAGAAATACTGGTCAGAAGAGAAAGTAGAGAGGAAAGAATACATTAACCACACACAACACAGAGTAGAAGAAATTATGATTAAGGAACATAGAGGAAATATCATACTAGAGTAAGCCAGTAATAATTCAATTTCGTGTTCAAGAGAGTTGAGATACTTGTAACATTGAGTTTAAAAACAATTTGCAACTGTTTTTAAAACGTGGTGAGAGGAGAATGCCCCCGTAATTGAATTATATAGAGACCACGGTGGCTATATTTGAAATTTATAAGGAGAGTTATGGTTGTCATAGTTATGACGTGGGTAGTCATGACGTAAGCACGGATGACGTAAATGTTATGCCAGCAGGCTACTTGAGCCGAGATTCTCAGTGACGTCAGCATTTAGTTGAGAATGTTCCAAGATTTACGACGCAGTCGCAGGAAACGAGGAATTCTGCTGAGGAAGAAACTATGCTATTGGAGGAGAGGCTTGAACCAATCAACGATAGTTTAAAGGAAGACGGAGATTGCTGAAACTATGGTATTTTTATTACTTTTGGAATGCAGAATTGTGGAAATCCATTTGCAGTAAAGGCATTGATTTGGAATTTTGGTGAAATTTATTTTCAGTTTTTGAATTTTGAAAATCCGTCATGTATTAACGAAGTTGGAACTTTTAGCGATGACGCAGTATCACGCTTTGGAAGGGATGGAAACGCCCCTCGTGAAGTTAATAAAAGGGCTTGCGCAGAAGAGAGGAGCCTCTTTCGTTCTCTGATCATTCTGAGATCTCATTCTCAGATCATCGAAGTCTATTGTGAAAGTTCTTTTCTTATACATTCATTATAGTGAGACATCGAAGTGAACAGCAGTGAAAAGAATCGTCTTTATAACGCGTGGCGAGGCCACTATATTAACGAAATCCATGTCAAACTAGGTGAAGTTGAAACGGACCTTAGAAAGCTTCTACAAGTTTAGCTTCGAACAGTTAGCGGTCTCCGATAAGCTAATTGTATTGTGCAGTGCTACATGCAGTTATAGAGAAAAGCTGAACATTTTCGACCGATTAATTTGAAAGATATTAGCAGTTTTATACGACTGACAAAAGTGATTATCTCGCCACAAGAGAAGCACTTTTGTATAGCCAGAATCAACGCAACGGCTGACGCTGTGAGTGGAATAGAAAGACTTCAGATTGCTTGGTTACACAACGCTACAGTATAATGGAGCAATTTAATACGGCAGTTTGTTCTTCTAACACTACAACCGAAGAGCAGATGGAAGGCTAAAGGGCTTATTGCAATTGGGACATACTTCAACGGAGTAAGATAACGACATGGAACTTCGCTAATTGCTATTCCACACAAGCGAACATGCGGTGAATACCATCTACACCCATGTTTCGTAATTAAAGGCTGAATACCATCAAACAGCCATAGAAACAATTTCATACTCTGAATATGAATAATTTCTTCGGAAATTTCTACAAAACTTCATGGCGATTGTCTACTGGAACTTCAGGGAATTTTTCAAGAGAGGTCAGGGATGTCCCGACTCACAAAGAAGATTATTGCCGGAAGGATGTCTATTCGTCTTCGAGGAGCAGAGCGATTGCCGGAGAAGGAAGCAGTTCGATTCTCCGAGGGTGCTATTTCCTATTTCGAGGATGGAGCTCAGCTTTAACGTGGTGAAATGGATCCATCAGCAGTCTTCTTTGGGGAATTTTCCTCTGGAACGTCAATCGGCAGATAAGGTAGTCGTGAACGTTTATTGTATTTGAGTTTACTAATGATGTTTGAGCAACCATTTTTCCCATATTTTTATCCTCATGTTTTTTGCCCTATTTTCTTGTTGAGATTCTTATTCTCAGTACACCTTGATGAGTTTTGCATTTTTCGACGATTTATTAAGACATTGTTATGTCATGGGCATTGTTAATGATTTTGAATCAGTTGAGACTGATATTTAGAATATTCAGTAATTAATATTTTTTGTAGTCACGATTTGACTGTAAGTTAATGATTTTTATGGCAGATTTAAATTCAGACAGCGTGTCACTTTATTAAAGTAATTCTACCACAGTTTAATTACTTTGACCAATTTTCTGTCATCATCAAGAAGGAAGAACATTTAAATGATTTTAGAGCGTTAAAATCTCTTACGTTGTCGACGATCTTGGAAATACTAGTCGTTATTTGAATTAATTGCAACACAGACATTTATCGTCAGTTATGAATGAACATTGCATTATAGACACTTTTGTGAAAGATTGACTTTAATAATGAATTATTGAATGCATTAAAGTCAAGTACTTTTGTTAGGAGTTTTTCTCAATTAGAGAATTATAGAACGATGTTTGCATTCCCCAGTCTAATTGGATTCTATTCGACTACTTTGCATTTTAGTCGCACTTTATTTGAAGATAGTATTTTTATACTACAATTTCTTTTAAGATGTTAATCTTAAATTTTGATAGACCAGACAGGCGTATATAAGCGTATTCATTATTAAATTTGTTTGTGATTGGCAAGTTTTGACTTCATTTCGGTTCATGAATGAAATCCACGAAGGTTAAATAAAAAACAGTTTTGAAACAATTAATGATTATAAAAATTTTTAAGTGGAACTATGAATGTATAATCGCTAGTGCAGCGCGTGTTGAAAGTCGCTGAGATATAATGCCCTTGAATATGAAGGAAGTTCCCACAGGAATTAATGTTAAAGAATTATTTGTGGAAGTTTTTGTAAGTTATGTGGAAGTTTTTAATGCCATATAGATTAATATATGATGAATTTTGGGCATATTTTTAATGCAGTTGGTGCATTAACTTGTTAGCGAAGGATTTTCCGCTGGAGTAAGATTGTTATAGTTCGTTGAAAATTAATCAAGTGATTTACTGTTATAATTAACACGAGTTTTGAAAGAATTTGAGATAAGATTTTGAATGAAGGTTGCCGTCACAAATCATTATTAAAACCTTTATTAAACCAGATTGTGACATTAACATGTATAACTAACCTTCATTGGTCGATTATATTAAACACGATTATGAAAATTACCAACCGAATGAACATGTGGTTAATGTATTTCTTAAATTAATAATTTAAACAATTTAAGTGTTAATATTGTAAATAATTGCTGTAAATATTTTTGAAAATAATGTGGAACGAGAGTGATGTTAAAGGCGTGCTTATAATATTTTTATTGTCTTTGACAAAGATTATAAACAATTTCTAATTGTTATAAATAATTTATGTGATTTTGTTATAAACATTTAAGAGCTAATTAAACATTTGGATTGAAGTTAACAAGTTTAAGAAATTAACATAATGATCCAATAGGATGTGAGCAAAGTACTTGAAAGATTTGCGTAAATATAATGTGAGTCGTCGTGTAGACATTTAAAAGCTTGAGAGAACAAGCTGTATTCTTACGTAACATAGCATGTGAGAAGGGTGTGCATTTGACCAGTATGCAACAGGCTGGAGGGTAGCCCGCAGCTGTGCCAACATCTGGTTCACTGAGAGTGAGGTCGTCCACACTCTGGCCTTGCGACTATAAATACCATTCTCATGTTTATTAAAAGGAAACCAAATGCTCTATATATGTCACACCCTGACGTCCTTTTCCAATCCAATAGTGTTATGAATATTACGTTATTTGGAGCTCTTGGGAGCTAAAATGTTTTATATCATGTTGTATGATAATTTTTGCAAGTCCTACTGGAGGACGTAGTCAGATTGACTTGGGCTTCTGATAGCCACGTTGTTTTTGTTGTGTTAGTAAAATCATACCCTTTATTAGAAATAAAGCTTTTGTACAGTTCAAAGTTCTCGTCTTCGTTTTTGGTTCATTTTTAAATGTCATGGTGGAGGTTATTGTGTGAACAGACTTTAGTGATCCTGTTGTCAACTCAAACCCCGAGATAATTAAGAGGTAAGTAACGGTAAGTATGAACCCCCGTCTATTTTGGTGTGTTCCACAATGATTTCCTGTGAACTTCTGTGCTCTTATCTCGATAGTATCTGTCAGTGCCATTTTCATTGATGTAACTGTGCCGGTGCGATTGATAATTGGCAATCCGATTGAGGGGGCGGATATCTGACAGCCTACTATCCAGGTAAACGGGGACAGTACTTAGCCTGGTTACATCCTTATTAATTTCTAGCCCGGGAAATGATCACCTGTTTAAATTACTTGTTATTGTACTTTATATAAATCATCGGCAGAGTTCTGTACGGCGCGTGGTATAGTGGATAGCACTGTTGGCTATCACCGGAAGGCCCGGGTTCAAATTCCAAGCTCTGTGAATGAATTTCTATCTGGCGAAACAAGCAATTAAGTTAAATGAAATAACTGCAACGGAGTATTTTGGTAGAATCCTTAGTTCTCGACAGTACAATAGCTAACAATTAAGAAATTAATCAATCCAGGCTACCTTAACGGATTTTCTTGTAAAATCCATTGATCGCTCTTTCATGCAGTGAAGTTGTTCACAATAATAATACTGTATTAATACCGCCACAACACTGAAGTCTTGAACCGGTAAATGAACGAACTCACTGCTACCAACACTTCAGTTACGCGGGACGTAATTCTAAAACCCATGTTACTTCACCGTGGTAACAACGAAATAGTCCTCGTTTAAAATGTTGCATTTTATTAAAATAATTTTTATTTTACGTCTTCAAATAACAGACAAGTGCATGAATATTGTGTCTTCAAATAACAGATGAGTGCATTCTTAGTGCATGGTAGCAAGGGGAGCTAGATAACGCATGAGCAAGCTTGGATTCTGCCGGACTGAAACAGTCCCTCCCACACTCCTCACCTCACACATTGCCATTCGTCAGAGTGATCCCCTTGCGTGTGACTCCCACACCTTCACGTTATCTTCGGACGAAAAGTTGAGAGTCCCAACTATACATGCAACCCGTGAACTGCACACCGGAAACATTTACCGTAGTTTGTTAGTACCGAACGTAATCCTTCCTACTGAGATTGTTTAGACTTCTAAAATGAAAAGCAATTCTCTTAACATTACTAGTACTTTTTTGACATATTATATGGAATAAAAACAATATTTTCCCTCCATTCTCTAGGAAGGGCTCTGTCCGAGAGTCCTGATAGGCAGGCCGCCACTGGTTCTGAATTTTTCTGTCCTTCTTTTATTATTTCGAGATTGTGAACCGTTTTTCTTTTCCACCTGTAGTCTTCCCTTTTTTTCTCTTTTCTTCGGCGTGTCAATTATCGGGATTGTTCTCTTTTCTTCTGGGTTATTACTGGCCAGGGTAACCGAGCAGAAAAGAGAACAATTCCGATAATTGACACGCCGAAGAAAAGAGAAAAAAGGGAAGACTACAGGTGGAAAAGAAAAACGGTTCAATTGTTTGTGTATCTTCCTTTAGTATCTTCCTATGTATCACTTTAGTGATATTAGCGATCTCTTTAGTGATCTTACAGAGTGACTTCGGTGGCGTCCTGTAGTTGGTAGCATGCTGAGGTTCTATGCCCAAGTTCGTGGGGTCAAACCCGGCCGAAGTCGCCCTCAGCATGCCTTCTTTCGGAAGGGAAGTAGAGCCGACGGGCCCATGTCATTGATTTATGACATGTAAAAGAACCTTCCACTAACTTAAATTGTGTGAAGCTAAAATTTGTAGATTAGATTTGATTAACGCTTTAAGTTCCAACGTTCGCCATCAGGTGCTGGTTTCAGTGACATTTAGTAGCCAAGTTCACAGCTAGGTGTCGTTGACGGTAGAATTTGGTAGCAAAAGTGGGAACTACTTTAAATTGATCGTCTGCAGTCCTTACCTGAATTACAGATATCACACATTAATACAGCCATCACAATTAACACCGGTTACCAGACAGATCCTACACACACCCTAAGTAGCCTACACGGGACTACGTGACCGCTATAACGTTTCTCATAGGGGTGGTGAAGATATAGGGGTCGCTTAGTGTTAGGCACACAAGAAAAGTACCGTACTACCATGACGAATAGAAGGAGAAAGTGAGAAGACTCCTGAAGTTCAAGCGCGCCCCGCCAGGCAGCGCTAGAGTGGGTAAGTTCCACACTGCCGGCGTCAGCTGGTTTTAGGGATGGTGCTAAGGGAAACGAATTACTTTGTAACTAATACTTTTTTTAAAAGGTAATTAGCGGTTACAATTAAAATAGCACGGCAGGGCACAATGGAAAATATAATTCATGGAAATAAGAACTACGGTCTTCATTACATGTTACGGAACGCACAGATTCCTGGAGTATACAACCACAGATTTAAAAAAAACATAGGCTAATCCCCAGCATATTAAAACAAGCACACATAAACTATTTAAAGTAACACTCTACTTACCAATTCATTTTGTCGGCTACAGTACTGGACTTTCGAATGCTTGCGTGAACACTTGGCGGATGTTCGAAATTGCAAATCACGGCGGATTTCCTTCGTTCTGAAGAAGAATCGGCACCCAAAATAAACAAGTCGGGGGATATTATCCATGACACGCTGAAGACAGCAGCCAGTTCTTGAAGGATCAACTGAAATTGTTTCTTTGGAATCGATACAATCATAAATATTTCGCTCAACATCGATTTTGAGTTTAATTTTCCGGTAATTACTTTCTCGGCCTGGAAAAGAATGCCGCATACACTTCTCGAAGGACGTGTAAGATACACTTCATTGTTCATCTTAGGGCACCTTTTTTAGTTTCATTGTTGCTTTCTCTTAGCAACAATTTAGTCGTATTTCCGTTTATTCCTGATGAAGAAAGACATGGTTTCTTTCGAAACGCATCGAGTTTGAATAAATAAAACACGGCATAAGCCTAAAATTCTCCATTATGGATAAAATGGTATTAACTTAGTTGCGTTTGACATTAACCATACCGTACATAAAACATCACAATAAATTGGTTGAAAAACTGAATCCAGATAGCTTTAAAACTCATCATTTTGCACCAAATTATACAAAAGTTTGCCAGGGAGTACCCCGGACCCCCTATTCTTTGGGCCTATACCATGTCCCCTAACCCCAGCTTCCCCCCACCCCCCCTGCCAAATAAAACTATATACGCCCACGGTTCCCATTTCCAGGGTTTTCAGTTTTGAGTGCGAATAGTTCGTTTAATAGTTGTAAAACAGTAAGGAGAGTATGTTTTCTGTAGGTTTTAAGTTGAATTAAAGTTTATGTCGAGCTGAGAAGTGAATTTGGTATAGCTTAAAGTGTAGTTTTTAGGTCTGATCTGTTTCCTCTGAATGTGGTTAATTAAAGCTTAATAATTGAGTTTAAATACCGGTTTGGTGACCCATCGTCCCAGGCAAGCCGGTAACACCTGTAACTACTTAGGCAGATAGGTCAATTAGACGTAATTTGAAGTTATTGTGAAGTTATGAATGCATAGGCGGTAGCACTGTCGGAGACGTAATCAGGCTAGGCTATTGCGTTTTTTTATTAGCTCCCGTTTCAGGGTTTTTAGGTTCTTAGTGCGAATAGTTCGTTTAATAGTTGTAAAACAGTAAGGAGAGTATGTTTTGTGTAGGTTTTAACTTGTATTATGGCTTATGTCGAGCTGAGAAGTGAATTTGGTTTAGCTTAAAGTGTAGGTTTTTGGTCTGTTCTGTAGACTGGATTTATTAAGTTTATTGTGCTGCTGGCGTGATTAAAAGCTGTAGGATTTGATGTAGAGTGCTAGGATTGCTTGGGGGAAGTGATGGTGAGAGGGAGAGAAGTGAGGGGATGGGTTTATGGAGTGGTTGCTGTTGCTTGTTTTTCAACTGCTGTTTTTTGATGGCGTGCTTGTAGTGCCTACAACCACAGATTACCTACCTACAACCCTGGTACACGTTGTTGGACATTCTCGCTTGCAGTGCTTGTAACGGCGGGACCACAAACTACCGTGCTATAATGGCGGAGTCCTCACACTAGGTCCTTCTATTCGTCATGGTACTACGGTAACACAATTCACTATAGTTCTACTCGGATGAGATAATTTTTACTTTGTAGTAGCAGACAATCACTTCTTGGGAAAATACTCTATCAATATTTTAATTTCTTCAATTAATGAAGTATCCTGCATTTCATACTCCTTTAATATCTGAAGTGCTGCACCATAATCTTTCAATACATGTTCTAACTTTTCAAATCTTTCATTTAAACTGTCTACTAAAGTTTACTTTTCTTTTAACATCTGATCTAACTAAAAAACATAACACCATCTTCACAAGTACTCCATAACCAAAGCACCCTGACACCTATTGTTGGTTCACCACAAAGAATCTAGTAGACTCAATCCACTAGACTCGATGTAGTGCCCCAGCAATAGGCGGCCTTTTTATATCCAAATGTACAGTTACAATATTCGTCCCCCTGTGATTGTCACAAGTGTAACACGCGAGAATCACACATATATAAAACAATTTTCTCCAACACTTCAGTACCGCCTACTCCTCCTAGAAGAGAATCGGCCTCAGCTGCCACCGGAGTTTCAGTAACTATTATTTCCATCACTTCTATTGGGTTTCCTCCTCCTTTTCCTATCTTCCATCTCATCCTTTTCATTATCCACCTTATCCTGCCTGTCCTCCTCGTCTTCCTTATCCATCGCTTCTTTATCTTCTTCCTCCTTATTACCAGCTTTCCTTCCTTCTTCCACTTTACCTTTTCCCTCTTTCGTTTCTCCTTTATCTTCTATCCTTTCTCTTCCCTCACCTGCTTCCTTTCCTTCTTCACCTTCATCCAATTCACCTGCTTTCTTTCCTTTTATGCTTCACCTTCTCCCTCCTTCGTTCCTTCTCTTCTACCTTTTCCCTTCATTCATCTGCTTCCTTCCCTTCTTCACCTTCTTCCATTTCACCTGCTTTATTTACTTCTTCCGCTTCACCTGCTCCCTCCTTCGTTTCTCCCTTATCTTCTACCCTTTTCCTTCCATTTCACCTGCTTTCTTTCCTTCTTCCGCTTCACCTTTTCCCTCCTTCCCTCCTCATTTCTCTTCTACCTCTTCCCTTCCTTTATCTGCTTCCTTTCCTTCTTCTACTTCCCCTCCGTCTTCACCTTCCTCCTTGTTCTTCCTTTTCTTCTGTTTCTCCTTCTTTTCTTTTCCTTTCCCTTCTTTTACTTCATCGCCTTCCCTTCCTGCTTCTCTCTCTTTCCTTATTTTCCTCCTCTTCTTCCTAATCTGCCTTATCTTGCTCAACACTTCCTTTCTTTTTATCTTTTATTTCCTTCTATATATTTCATCTTCTTTTCCTTTTTCTCTTCTGATCCTTCACTCTCTCATTTCTTCCTGCCTGACTCCCCACCCCTCTGATGATTTTCTTATTTCTTGTCTTTCTTTTCTTTTCCTTTCGTTCTCGTAATTCAATGCCTCTATTGAACATTCTTCTCAGCTTTAACTTCCAACTTCACTCTTTCCTTGGCATCAACTTTATCAGAAATGACGATACTTTTAGGCTCATTGTCATCATCATCAGCATCTGCATCATTAAATTCATTATAGCATTGGGCTCTATGTCTCATACTTGCTCTAACATAACGAACTCCTACTGCTCTTCTGTATCTAGCGCTGTAATTTATTCTAAAACGAGAAGTATTCCCAGTACCATTTTCATCATTATCACGCCTTCGATATCCACCTCCCCTATTATCATTAAAACGTCATCTTATGCTACGTCGGCGGCGACCTCTGTGTCTACCTCCGCAACTGCTCTATCTTCTTCGTCTGCTACGATCTCTCCGATATATGCCTCTACAACCTCGCCTTATGTTTTTCACTTCTTCGTTTAATTTTCTGTTATTTCCTTTTATTTCAGCTACTCTATTATCACATACTTCGCATCTCTCCTCCACTTTCTCTATCCTGTTGCTCATTACAGTCCTATCTTCCTGAATGTCTTTGATCAGCTCGTCTATTCTTACATTAGTTGCTGCTACCTGTTTCATGGCTGACTCATGAACATATTATTTAATTGACTCTACTTGTTTAGTAACAGACTCCTTTAATACATTAATTTCTGAACGAACGGTGGCTATCTCCTTACTTACAGACTCCAGACTTACAGTCGATTACATATCATCCCCCATTCCTTTTTCTACCGGTAATATTATCTTTGATATAATATTGCTCAGACCTCTCTGATCTTTCTCTTTCCTTCTACAACAGTTTTGGTTTCAAAGAAGTCTTCCCCGTCTCGTTGAACGTCACCAATTTCTTAAACTTATTCTACACACTGTTTACATTTTCCACCTCAATTATATTTCCAATTCTTTTTCTTTAACTCTCACTCTCTTCTTCCAACAATTCATAATCACCTTTAATCTTAGCATCATCTTCCAATATAACATCAAAATTAACTTCACTTTCCTTAACTTCCTTGCATTGTACTTACACTACTGATCACATCTCTTTGTAAATACTTTATTTCTTACTTTTCTTGTTCGATACCCCATGTTGGGCGCCATTTTTAACGTTTCTCATAGGGGTGATGAAGATATAGGGGTCGCTTAGTGTTAGGCACACAAGAAAAGTACTACGGTACTATAGTTCCATAGTTCTATAGTTCTACTCGGATGAGATAATTTTTACTTTGTAGTAGCAATCACTTCTTGGAAAAATACTCTAACAATATTTTAATTTCTTCAATTAATGAAGTATCCTTCATTTCATACTCCTTTAATTTCGTAAGTGCTGCACCATAATCTTTCAATACATGTTCTAACTTTTCAAACCTTTCATTTAAACTATCCACTAAAGTTTGCTTTTCTTTTATCATCTTATCTAACTCATTCTTCCAATATCAAAAACATAACACCATCTTCATAAGTACTCCATAACCAAAGCCCCCTGCCACCTGTTAATGGTTCACCACAAAGAATCTAGTAGACTCAATCCACTAGACTCGATGTAGTGCCCCAGCAATAGGCGGCCATTTCATATCCAAATGTACAGTTACACCGCGTTGTCGCAGCCCCTAAATTGAGGAACCAACCAGTGATCTTACAGAGGTTATTTTCAGAACTCTAATATATCAGTAGTACACTTGAAATGGTGCAAATAGGTGTTATATGGTAAAATGCTGATTCCAAATATCCAAATAAGAAGTGGCCCAAGATAAATCAGAAACCTAAAAGAATTAGAGATACACCAGTCGAAAGCTGTTCACCGTCATTGGCTTAAGTGCTACAAAATGTAGTGTATATTAATAACAAATAATGTGAGTTGTTAGGTAGATTTCATTAGAAAGCTAACTATTGCAATGGGTACCATGTTTCGACTTCCGGAAAATGTCGACACATCTTCGCGTTTCACATCCCCTAGACACCAAAACCACTGCCAGTTCAAAAGATTATACATATTTTATGTACAGTCGTACTTCCATAAGTCGAACTTCTATATCTCGAATTTTCGATAACTCGAAGTAATTTTCATTTCCCGGCGGTATCGTATCTAATTCACATGTTAGATTTGTTCTATAATTCGAAGTCCTATTACTCGAATATTTCGATAACTCGAGGAATACCCCGTGTGGGTGCGGGATAGAATACACCCACGGTATGCCCTGCCTGTCGTAGGAGGCGACTAATAGGGCCGACATGGCCGAATAACTTGCCAGTTTTTGATTTGTTCAGACCCCCCTGTGGATGGGGAGGGCAGAATTCATCCACGGTATCCCCTGCCTGTCGTAAAAGGCGACTTAGAGGGGGCCTTATAAAGGTCGATTTTGGTTTTCTGGTCCCAGCTCTGGTTTGACCAATAGAAACAAACATGCATGCTGTTAGGGGAAGGGCCACCAGCTTGGCCATCTGGCCAGAAAGCCTAGACGGTATGCCCCATCCTGTCAGGTGGGTGCGCCATGTACCCTACAGTAGTATCCGCCTTACAACGAAGGTCCCTGCATGGCCGAATACTGGAGCTGCATAAATCCTGTGCATGCCGAGGGGGAAGTGCCTGTTCGAGGCACTGGGACCCCGGGCAATATCTGCTATGCCAGGTAGGTATTGCCTTGGCTGGGTGGCGCCCACAGTGATAGCCCCCGTTCGGAGTGGGCAGTATTCGGGGAGGATTTCGTCCGGGATGCGTAGTAAACGATCACGGACACCTGTACAGGGTGGCACCCTTAAAAAGCCGTCTCTGGAGTGTAGACCGAATCCCAAGGTGTATACGCCTCGGGATGAGGCATTTAATAAGAAGTTCCCTGTTGACAGGTCTCCTCGCTACCTGGTAGCTGCCAGGACAGACGGGGGAGATTTTAAACAGGTAAAATCGATCCTATTTTCAGAGGAAATCGAGGGGAAATATCGCGACCTTAACGGGATTTCCAAGCTCCGGTTCGTCATCCAGCCCACCTGATAAGACAAAGATAGTGGAGAAGAGGGGGATGGAGCGGCGCCGTCTCTCTCGACCTCCGGCTGATGGGATGGCTCCTTCATCTGCAGGGCCTTCAGCTCCCTCGACCATCAAGGGAGTGATGCCCGCAGAAGCCAAACCCATTAGTGTGGAGGAACTCCCCTATAGGAAAAATAAATCACCGGCGGAGAAGAGAGGGGCGGTTCAGCGCCGTTTCTCTTCCTCTCCTGCATACAAGGCAGCTCAGCCATCTGCTGGCCATTCCGCTCCTACCATCACCAAAGGAGCGGTGCCAGCTGGAGCGGCCTCATTTTGCAAGGACCTGACGTCTGTGGGGAAGGGACCACCTACTTCCCCGAATAGACGTCTGCGTCGGGGTGTGTCGGGGACAAGTACCCAGTCTTCGGACAGGGAGAAAGTCCCTAGACACCGCTCTCGCTCTTCTCCAAGAGCGAGACTCGTGTGGTCCGACGACGACCGCGCGCAACCCAAGAGAGCGCCCGCTCCATTTTCTTCGTCTTCGGAAGGAGATGTGGAGATTGAGGTGTGCTCTCCTGCTCCATCACCTCCAACTAGAGATGGGGAAGGGTGGCAAACGGTCAAGCATAAGTAGATGACCCACTTCTACTTAAGTCCACACCATGGCACTATTACAATGGAACTGTAATAGCTATTCTGTTCATCTCGCTGAGTTACGACAATTAATATCTTCGTTTTCGGCAACCATTGTCTGTCTTCAGGAATCCAGGTTTCGTCCTGGACATGAGACAACAATGCGTCACTTCAAACTCTTCTCTAGAGACCGGGTGGACGGAGCTGTGGCCGCTGGTGGCGTCTGCACTCTCGTCCACTCCAGCCTCTTTAGTGAAGAGGTGCCGTTGCGTACTCAGCTAGAGGCAGTTGCAGTTCGTACTTCGTTGCCAGTAATGGCAACAGTATGTAACGTGTACATCCCGCCTGATTCTCAGCCGGATTACGACCAGCTGGTGGATCTAGTCTCTCAGCTCCCCCCTCCTTTTCTCCTTCTGGGAGATGTTAATGCCCACAACACCATCTGGGGGTCCACTACCACTAGCGGTAAAGGGAGAGATTTTGAGAGGCTGATCAGGCGGCTGGACCTGTGTCTGTTGAACACAGGGGAACCTACGCACTTCTCTATTGCACACGGTACTTATTCAAGTATCGATATTACCATGTGCAGTCGTGCGCTGGTTCCCCTGCTACAGTGGGGTGTACACGATGACCTTTGTAATAGTGACCATTTTCCAATTATCGTTACTCTTCCGAACCAGAGAGCCATCGAGTTACCAAGTCGATGGCTTCTCCGTCGGGCTGATTGGCCAACTTTCACGGCACGTGCGGTGTTTGCCGAAGATACCTTTGAGAGTGTCGACGATCATACCATTCACATAACGAATGGTATTTTGGCTGCTGCTGAGGAAACAATACCTTCCTCATCCGGAAACTCATGCCGGAAGCTTGTCCCTTGGTGGACAGCGGAGATTGCAGCAGCCATTAAAGATCGTCGACGTGCTTTCAAATGCTATCGGAGGCAAAACACCATGGCCAACCTTATCACCTTCAGAAGGATGCGTGCTAGAGCCCGATATCTGATTCGGGAGAGTAAGAAAACGACGTGGGAAAAGTATGTGTCGTCCATGACGGCGCATACTCCATCATCTCAAGTGTGGACTAAGCTTCGTCGGATCTCCGGACTCCCGACATCACTGTCGATACCCGGAGTGTCCATCAATGGAGACATCATCACGGACCATCTCGCCATTGCCAACAGCATTGGCTCGCACTTCTCCGATGTATCCTGCTCCGGGAGTTACGATCCTACATTTCTGACTCTGAAGCGGGAGGCAGAGACTCACCCCTTGTCCTTTGCCACTGCTGCTTCGGAGTCCTATAATGTAACATTCTCTGAATGGGAACTGCGCAGTGCGCTTGCACTGTGCAGGGATACGGCTCCTGGACCGGATAACATACATAAAAAAGTCAACCCCTGGCACTATCCAGCCCATGACGGGCTAAGGCCGACCAAGCGACCGCTGCCCAGCCATTTGGCCTGCAGATATTGGGGTGATGCGTGATCAGCGCGTCGGGTCCCCTCGGCCGTTAATCTTGGTATTCGTGATCGGGGCGCTGTCTCACTGTCAGACAGCTACTCAATTGTCCTCACGAGGCTGAGTGCACCCCGTTCCATCCCTCACGTCAATTTTAAATCCCTGACGGAGCCGGGGATCGAACCCGGGGCCTCCGGGTGAGAGGCGGATAACATACATAATCAAATGTTAAAGCATCTGTGCGAATCCAGTATAAAACAACTGTTGATCCTCTTTAATCGTATATGGATTGAAGGGGAGTTTCCATCTCAATGGCGAGAGGGGATCGTGATACCGATTCCTAAGGCTGGAAAGGATCCCAAGTTTGTAAGCAGCTATAGGCCCATTTGTTTGACAAATGGCCTATGTAAGCTGCTCGAAAAGATGGTGAACCGTCGACTGGTGTGGTTCTTGGAGGATAAAGGTCTCCTGTCTGAGTACCAATGTGGATTTCGCTCTCATAGGTCCACCACTGACCATCTGGTGCGACTTGAGAGCGCCATACAGGAGGCTTTTTTTCCGAAAGCAGCACCTAGTCACGGTTTTCTTTGACCTCGAGAAAGCCTACGACACCACATGGTGCTACGGGATCCTTTCCACCCTTCACAAGTGGGGACTCCGTGGTAACTTACCGACTTTCATTGCGAATTTCATGTCCGTCCGACCCTTCCGTGTAAGGGTCGGTAGGACATTATCGCAATACTATACCCAAGAAAATGGAGTTCCTCAGGGTTCAGTGCTGAATGTCACCTTGTTCGCGATTGCCATTAATGGCATTGTTGCCGCCGCCGGGTCCGCGGTAGTTCCATCGCTGTATGTAGACGATTTAGCTCTGCATTACAGCTCTGGAAGTATGGCAGTCGTGGAACGGCAATTGCAGCTAGCTATCAACCGGGTCGACAGGTGGGCTCACGACCGGGGTTTTCGTTTTTCAGCAGCGAAAACCACCGTCGTCCATTTTTGTCGGCTCCGGAGGCTACATTTACACCCCGAACTACATCTCAGGGATGCTGCGTTGCCGTTGGTTGACACTTATCGCTTCCTGGGGCTCCATTTTGACAGCAAGTTAACGTGGCAGCACCATATACGGCAATTGAAAATGACATGTCTCAGGAAACTGAACATGCTCAGGTTTCTTAGTGGCACTACGTGGGGGGCTGACCGTGCGGTGCTGCTACGGTTCTACCAAGCCCTCGTCCTGTCCCGGCTAGAATATGGTTCTGCGGCATACGGTTCAGCAAGGCCGGCAACCTTGAAAATGCTGGACGGTATCCACCATAGTGGCGTTAGGCTGGCTACCGGTGCCTTCCGGACCAGCCCGATACCCAGCCTACTCGCCGAATCGGGTGTTCCACCTTTAAATTATAGACGCCAACTTATGCTTTTAGCATATGCTGTCAATGTGCGTCAAATGCCGCAACACCCGACCTATCAAGCTCTTTTCGGTACCCAAAACCACCAGGGTTACGCCAACCGGCCTCGTGCCACTCGGCCGGTTGGTATTAGACTTGATAGCTCGTGTACTGAAATAGGAGTGGCTGTAGGTCCCTGTATGATCCGGACATCTAGCGAGGTGCCTCCGTGGCAAGTCCCGCGTCCGGAAATTCGGTTAGATCTGCACCGAGGTCCTAAGGTGAACACGGATGCCTCCGTTTACCGGAGGCAGTTCCACAGCATAGTTCACCAATTTCCGGACGCTGGCATTCTATACACGGATGGTTCGAAGGTGGACGAGAAAGTGGGTTGTGCTTATGTTATTGATGGTGCAAATACCAAGATCTCTTTGCCTGAGTCCTGTAGTGTGTTTACTGCGGAGCTCGTTGCCATCTATGAAGCTCTGCAGTTTGCACTACAGGATGCTCGAATCCACTTTCTCGTGTGTACCGACTCTTTGAGTTCGTTGCAGTCAATTGCTACATGTTTCCCGCAACACCCCCTAGTGCAGCGAATCCACGACCTACTAGCCGGGCTGTGCCACGCTGACACTCGAATCACCTTTCTGTGGCTTCCAAGCCACTTGGGAATTGCGGGAAATGAGTTAGCAGATCAAGCTGCAAAAGAGGCGGTATCACTACCACCTCGACCAATGGAGGTACCCGCTAGAGATATTCGCTCTCAGTTACGCCTACAAGTTCTGGCTTTTTGGGAGAGTCAGTGGCTAGCTGACCCACTGCCCAGTAAACTGAGAGCGATCAAGGGAACAACTCGCGTGTGGCGGAGCTCCTTCCGGGTCCGGAGAGAGTCCGTCATTTTGTGTAGGCTAAGGATAGGTCATACAAGATCCACCCACTCGTACCTAATGAGAAGGGAAGGACCCCCACTTTGTACCTGTGGAGCCGTATTCACCGTGGCCCACATTTTTACCGAGTGTGTGGATCTTGCTGACTTACGAAGAAACCTTGGTTTGCAGACGACACTCAAACTTATATTAGCCGATGACGCGGTGGCTGCTGATCGCGTTATCCGCTGTATAAGTGAGAGTGGGTTAGGGCCAGCAATCTAAATTTTCCAGTGAACATTGACTCAACGACTTGTTCGTTTTTGAATGATAATGTTTTTGTTTTTTCCGTAATTTTTGTTTATTTTTATGATTTTGTTTTTTATTTAATTTCTTTTTGTTTTTGTTTTATTAATTTTTGGTCTTTTTAAATTTAGATGTGCACCTCAAAATGTTAAATTCAATTCAAAATTTGTATTCTTTAATCTGTGTTAAGAGGGGCAGATGACCTCGTAGTTCCGCCCCTTAAAACAACAATAACTAACTAACTAACTCGAGGAATATTTCATTCCCCAGGCGTAAATATTTCTTCTATATTTCGAAGTTGGGGTGAAAATACAATTGCCTCGAAGACTGGAGTTGTGACTTGGGGCTTGGAATATGAGATTTTTGTTCACCTTGGGTACGGTACGGTACTTGGAGAAGTTATTTCGAACACACCTACCCTCGTCAAGGCACAAACCGCGAAACTAACCTAAAGATACCAGTCCCTAAGGGTCCTCGAAAAATCCCATAATTTTACAAGGGGTTAGGAACTGGTAAGAAACATCTCTCAGAAATACAATCACGTTTCATGACACCAAAAACCGGAAGAACATGCGCACAAAATAAAACTCTACAAGATAAATAAAATAAAACGACAACAACAAGAACCCATTTAAATTAATAAACCCATAAACAAGCAATTCGATTCTCCACTACGTACGTATATATAACGAATAACTAGGGACCAAAATAAACATCAAATAACCTCAAAGAAAAACATGAGTGATCTCCAGTTTAACCCTACCTTTTGCAAGTTAAATGAAGGGACCTTTTAACACTGAAACTGGGGAAAAAACATTGACAATACTTCTTCAAAGCACTATTATACAGAGTTACAAATGATCATTTCCACTTGGCAGATAGCCTCGAGACGTTCTAGAACTCCGATGATTATATTATTTTATCATAATTTCATATTTCAAGAATTCTCAACTATGAGACAAAGCCGGAATCTCGCGGTTTCTCCCCAACATTTATAGCTTCGTAAATCATTTTATAATGGACATCACGGGACATTTTAATAGAATTGCTAGCAGTAGGCCTAGTGGTTATATCGTCAGACCATCTTTCTTCTCCCCGTCATAACGATTTAGGTCTGATAACAATCGCCGAAGTCGTGTTCCTTAGTCTAAGATGGTTTCTCCATCGCGGGCGCTTTCCTTTTCAAAACGTGCCGAAATTATGATCTCTCAGATGTCTCCTAGTGACCGCAAGATGGAAATAGCGTCAAACAGATCTTAAAATTGTACCGTATCAATAATTATGAATAGGGAAACAGCTATTTACTAACTACAGCACTGACACATGTAATTTATAAACAAATTTACAAAAAAAAAATATATAGAAAGAGGAGTAAGTGAAATAAAAGACAATGCCTAGGCCTATATCTCATTGGCTGTTATAAATGTAGAGACCAATAGTGTCGTATTTTGTCGCATAGCGCCGTAGGAAAATAATCAGTACTCTTTGGAACACTTTGGCTGTCCCGAGCTCCTGAGGTAGCATTAGTATCATTTATCGCCACATAGCGCTCAACGGTAAGGTTCGGAATAAATGAAGGTAAATTTGAAAGCACTAACGCTTATTGCAGCTGATAACCTGAATGGACTGCACCAACACCATTGCACTTTTACAGATGCATAATATTTTCATGATGATAAATGTTTAAAGGGGCCTAAGAAATCTTTTTGCTATAAGACTGCAATTTATAAACAGCGCAAGATGCAACTATTTTCGCAATTCTGCACCAGATCACTGGTAGGGGTGACGTGATGCAGCCCGAACTGCCCGTCAACAATAGACTTATTAAAATACTCTTACAGTTACATTACTACGGACATGAATGGTTCTATGGCCTTAATACGTAGTTTTCAAGTTCATTTTGTCTGTTATTCTAAATGTAGGGAATGAAGAGCGTTGTCTAAAATATCAAGTGGACAGTGTTACCAGCAGGGTTTCAAAGTGTATGTAAAATTTGGTGCAATTAGTAGAATCGGTGTAGATTTGTGATGAAGGGCCTAATGCAGGGAATGGAGTGGTCTGTCCAAAATTTAAAGTGGACAGTGTCTTCCACAGGGTTCCAAAGGGTAACTATACAAAATGTGGTTTAGATCGGTGAAACGGTGTAGATTTGTGCCAAAGGACCTAAATGCAGGGAATGGAGTGGTCTGTCCGAAATTTCAAGCAGACAGTGTTACTCGTCGGGTTCCAACGGGTAAGTATGTAAAATTTGGTTCAGATCTCTGAAACGGTGTATATTTGTGCCAAAGGGCCTAAATGCAGGGAATGGAGTGGTCTGTCCGAAATTTCATGTAAACACTGTTAATCGCAGGGTTCCAAAGGGTAAGTATACAACTTTTGGTTCAGATTGGTGAAAGGGTGTATATTTGTGCCAAAGGGCCTAAATGCAGGGAATGGACTGGCCTGTCGTAAATTTCATGTAGACAGTGTTACTCGCAGGGTTCCAAATGGTAAGTATTCAAATTTTGGTTCAGAGCGGTGTAACGGTGTAGATTTGTGCTAAAGGGCCTAAATCCAGGGAATGGAGTGGTCTGTCCGAAATTTCATGCAGACTGACTTATTCGCAGAGTTCTAAGGGGTAAGTATACAAATTTTGGTTCTGATCGGTGAAACGGTGTAGATTTGTGCCAAAGGGCTTAAATGAAAGGAATGGAGTGGTCTGTCCGAAATTTCATGTATACAGTGTTACTCGCATGGTTCCAAAGGGTAAGTATACAAATCTTGATTCAGATCGGGGAAAAGGTGTAGATTTGAACCAAAGGGCCTAAATGCAGGGAATGGACTGGTCTGTCATAAATTTCACGTAGATAGTGTTACCATCAGGGTTCCAAAGGGTAAGTATACAGGTTTTGGTTCAGATAGGTGAAACGGTAGACAGTGTTACTCGCAGGGTGGTTCGGCCACTGTCTTGGCAAACCAGTTTTGTGTATCCCTATTTGTTTCCACTCTGTGTGGTTGTACATATCTTTATTATTTGTCTTCATTGTATTTATTCATTGTCAAGTTTGTTTTGTTTATGTTGGTTAGTTGTCATGATTCATTTGTTTTGATTACATGTTGTATTCCCACTGCCGGTGTTTCCAGTGGGATATTTTTGCTTAGAAGGTATTTTGGTATTCTAAGTTGGCCACTTTGATTCTTCTTCTTTCTCTTTGTATTCTCTTTGACTTGTCTTTAAACTCTCTGCTGTGATTGGCTGCTTTCAGCCTATCAGAGGCCTCCTTGCTGTTTGTAGCGACCAATCACGTGTTTCTTCTTCGTTCCCTAAGCTTGTAGCCATGACAGAATGTTGTGCTTTGACACTAGTTGTGATCTATCGATGAATATCCAGTTAATCACTTCTATAATTGGTGCTATCTTCATAGTAACCGTGCTTAGTGATCATGTCCTTGCACATGATTCATATTTTTGTTAGGGCAGTGACATTTTGGTGATTTTCGGTCTCTTCTGACCATGCTTGTTGTTATCGCTACGCGCCATGTTGACGAATCCTTCAATCCGCGGCGTCGGATAGTTTGTTGTAACATGTTTAATTCTGATCTTCATCTACTGCCTAACAATTTGTTATCACGCATATGAATAATGATTTTGTTTCGTGTGATAAGTAATTCATCGTTTGTCTTGAGGCATGTGCTACAAAGCTATGCATTATCTTCCTGCACCATCACTGAAATGGAGGTTGACACTGGGCTCAACTACTTTACTATTGTGACAATACTGTGCGATTGTCATATCCCGGTATTTGTATGACATCAACTACTTTGACTTCCTGCGTTTCACACATAATTTGTTTATTTAACAATTCATTTTTTGGGCTTACGGTATCGGCGCATCACTGTAAGTCAGTCCTGGTTCGACGACACATTCTCGTTCCATGCGACCTGTTTTCATTATTTGTTGCAACTCCACTTGTGTTGCATGTTTAAACTATACCATTCTTTGGAACCGCCTTGTATTACATGCCGTTCCTTGATGTACTGATCTGCAGCTACGTTCGAGACAATTTATGTGTTTTAGGCTCAAGCCTTACGTGTGTTAATTCCATGCGAGTGTTTCTTCAATTGTGTAAATTTGTGCCAGTGTTTCTCGTATATTTGTGTGCCATCTTTGAATATTTACTTTATGTGCCACCTATTTGATAATATATCTTATTATTAGTTATTGTTTGTGTTGTGTCCTTTATGCCTTTCTGGACCTCCTTATTTGGTGACAATAATATTGTCTGGTCCTCCACATGTTTGCTAAATTGTTATGCGACCTTTTGTAAAGTCAACCCTTTTTATCATTACATCTTTATCTAATGCTTTGGCCAACAAACCCTTATACATGTCCGCTATTACCAGGATACTCTTGGTGGGTTGTTGACTTCCCGCGTTGGTCATTACATTATTTGGTCCTCTCCGGGCCGGATATTGAGCTGTTTACAATTTTGAATTATTAAGCTTTGTTTTGGCCATGTTGGGCCCTTGTTTCTTGCTATTTCACCAGGAAGGCCATAAATTAACATTGTATACGTTCCCATTAACTTCCCAAGGACACAATACAGTATTCTATGTTCAGATGTTTGTTTACAACTTAATCGAGACCATTGTCTCAGTGTTTATTTTTGGTGTTAGTTGGTTGTGTTAGTTAGGTGTGCAACTCTGGTAATTACATCTAGGTGGGCAATCCTAAAGTCATTATGGAGGATGCCCAAAAGTGACTTTTAGTTAGGAAGCGTGCAGTCGCTAAGGGCATGCTTACCTCACAAGAAAAAGTAATTAGCAACTTTCAGGACATTATAGAAGAGCAATCTCAAATGTTAGTGTTACGCAAACACAAATGCGAGGAAATTTATAAACAATATAACGAAGCGCAAGTCGCTTTAGAGGATATTACAGACAATATCGACGAAGAAACAGCTGAACGTTGTGACTTCGAAGATAAGTATTTTGAGTTGATGGTTAAAATTAAACTACATTGTGACAATTCCAAAAATCCAACACTGCAGACAGTGATAACCCTTTGAATAATTTGCAGAGTGCACAATTTCCTAATGCTAACGTAGCTGCAGCGCATATAAAGTTGCCTGAAATTCAAATTCCGCAGTTCAGTGGCGACTTCACAGACTGGCTGAATTTCAGAGATAGCTTCAAGGCCATAGTAATTGATAACCATGCCCTTTCTGATGTTGTTAAGTTCTACTACCTTAATTCTAGTCTTAGTGGCGAGGCTAAGCTCCTCCTAAAACATTACTGTGTCAGATGAAAACTTTATGGTCGCATGGAACTTGCTGACAACTCGATACAATAACATTAGGCTCATAGCGCACAACCATGTCACCAAGCTTTTCAAGCCCCCTGCATACAGTAATGATTCAGTGTCCTTGCGTGCCATCATCGACCACTTTGTTTCTCATGTCAATGCGTTAGAAGCTTTGGACTATAACGGGGTCCCCCTTCAAGACTTGTTATTGTCACATTTTATATTGGAGCTACTAGATAATGATAGCATCCGTGAATGGGAGAATCATGCAGATTCTGGGAGAATTCCCACTCTCCAGGATTTGGTTAGCTTCTTAGAGAAAAAATGCAAGGTACTGGAAATAACTGAAAAGAATGGGTTCAGGCCTGCATTACATATTGCTGTAACCAAACTTAAAGCTGAAGGTCATTCGCCTCAGAAACCCATGTTAACTACTACCAAATTTCGTTGTACATATTGTAGGAGCATTGATCACCAATTGTCGAAATGTGGTACCTTTATTAAACTTTCGTCCACATCCAAATGGGATTTTGTCAGGTCTCGAAAATTATGTTACAATTGTTTGCGTAATTTCGAGCCTAATCATCAATGTTCGAAGTACTCTTGTAACACTTGTTCCAGAAAACACCACACTCTTCTTTACTATGAGCCCTCCAGTGGCACTAGTAATGATGCTTCTCAAGCTCATGCTAACGTGGTAAACACGAGTTGCAGTAACGTCACTCGTGAAATCAATCTTCAAGGACGTTATTACCCACTGCCAAGTTGAATATATTAGCTGGCAATGGCTTACGTGTACTTGTCACTGCACTACTTGACTCTGCATCAGATTGTAACTTAATTTCGTCACACTTAATTAAGAAATTAAGACTCCACACCAAACCTATGAAGGTACACATTCGCGGTGTTGGTCAAAATCAAAGCACTGCTACTGTTGTTGTTGATGTGAACGTTTTTGCCTGTGCTACTAATTGGTCTGCTAAGCTTGAATGTCTCGTGGTTCCCAATATTGCACTTGAGCTACCCGCTGCTGGTTTCGACACCTCTGAATGGAACATTCCTTCACATATTGATTTAGCTGATCCTGATTTCAATTGCACTAAACCTATTGACCTTGTTCTTGGTGCAGAATATTTCTTTGACCTGTTATGTCCTGGTAAAATCATACCAGTTGGTGATTTGCCCATCATTCAAAATACCTCTGTGGGTTGGGTGTTTTCTGGGAAGCCGCCCAGTGCAAGCACCTCGCAACCATCGCGCGTGGTATCAGCACTTACACTCTCACGCCCTCATGTAGAACAACAGCTGGAATCGTTTTGGAACGTTGAAGAAGTTGAAACCCCAGTGTTGTCTGTTGACGAATCCATATGTGAAGAACACTTTGTTGCTACTACCACTCGCCAAGACGATGGTAGATTTGTGGTTAGACTCCCTCGCAAGGTAGACTCGGAGCCTCTAGGTGCCTCTCGCTACGCTACACTAAATCGTTTTCACTCTCTCGAAAGACGTTTGGCTCGTAACCCTGAGTTAAGGTTAGAATACACTGAATTCGTGCATGAATATCTAGCCTTAAACCATATGCAAGCCGCCCCCCACCCGACTGATGGTGAAGTTTACTACATTCCCCATCATCCTGTTCTCAAGCCGCACAGTACTTCTACAAAGCTCAGAGTGGTATTTGATGCTTCGATGGCTACTACGTCTGGGTGCTCTCTTAATGATACCTTGTTGGTGGGCCCTGTAATTCAGCAGGACTTGTTCTCTATTTTGCTTCGGTTCCGTACTCACTTGATAGCGTTTGCAGCTGATCTGAGTAAAATGTACAGACAGATTCTTGTAGATCACGAAGATCGTGACTTACAGAGAATATTTTGGAGAGACTCTCCTTCAGACCCAATGGTAGAATATCAATTAAACACTGTTACATATGGTACTGCCCCAGCATCCTTCTTAGCCACTCGTGTGCTAAAGGAGCTCGCCCTCACTGATGGCACAGCTTTTCCAGCTGCCCCTCAGATTGTTTTAAACGACTTCTATGTTGATGATTGTATCTCGGGATGTGATTCCGAGCATGACGCACTCATTCTGTATGATGAATTGACCCTTCTTTTGAGATTAGGTGGTTTTGAACTGTGTAAGTGGAGTTCAAACTCCATGACTCTACTAGATAACATTCCTCTTGATCATCAAGAGAAACAACAACTCCGTAGTTTCGGCGATGGTGAAGAAACAGTCGCCAGAACGCTAGGACTTTATTGGCAACCTATCGATGACTTGTTGCGGATTCAGTCACCTATCGTGAACTGTGACACTTCAATTACTTTTATTAAGCGTTCATTTTTGTCCATTGTTGCCTCTATTTTTGACCCCTTGGGTTTAGTGTCACCTATTTTGGTTGCTTGTAAGATTCTCTTCCAAGATTTGTGGATTCACAAACTCGGTTGGGATGACCCCCTTCCAATGGAAATCATGCAAGCTTGGCTGAATGTTTATAGCAATTGACCTGCGATTTCTGAGATTTCTACTCCACGTTTGATTAAGCCTGCTTCAGAAATCAAATCTATGCAACTTCATGGCTTCTGCGACAGCAGTCGGCAGGCCTATGGAGCTTGTCTCTATTTATTGTCAAATGATACCAATGGCATCGTCACTGTTGCACTTGTGTGCGCTAAGTCGAAGGTTGCTCCTCTTAAACAGATGTCTTTGCCCAGACTTGAGTTATGTGGTGCACTTTTGCTTTCCAAATTGCTTGCAAAGGTGCAACCCACTTTGAACTTGCCTATTGAATCCGTCTATTGTTGGACAGATTCCACTATTGTTTTGTCTTGGTTGGCTTCGCCCCCCTCAAAATGGAAGACCTTTGTAGCCAATAGAGTTGCTGAAATACAAAGGCTTACTGTTCACTGCGCCTGGAAACATGTCTCTTCCCGTGACAATCCAGCCGACATAGTTTCCCGAGGCTGTATGCCCTCAGAATTGAAAAATAATCAGCTATGGTGGGATGGTCCAGCATGGTTGAAGGCCTTTACAAGCTCCAGTACTTTAGATATCTTTGACACTCCTGTGTCCGAATTGCCTGAGTGTGGAATTTCGTGTGCAAATGTATCTAAACCTGTTGACATTGATTTTTTAAACAATTTTTCTTCCTACACAAGATTGTTGAGGGTCATAGCCTACTGTATTAGGTTTGTCTCTAATTGTAGAAATACCACTAGGATCAGTGGTCCACTCACTGCCATTGAAATTGATGTTGCACTACTTACATGTGTGAAAATGATTCAAGCTCAGTGCTAATCTACTGAACTTGCTGCTCTAATGAAGAATGAGCAAGTGCCATCCACTTCCACCATCAGCAATTTGCACCCTTTGCTTCACTCTGAAGGCACTATTCGTGTGGGAGGCCGTTTGGAATTGGCCGACCTTCCATTTGATACAAAACACCAGATACTTTTGCCCAATGACCATCATTTCACTAAAGTCCTGGTCAGACATACCCATTTAAAGTTGCTTCATGGCGGGGTCCAGATTGTGATTGCGACTATCCGACAACGCTTCTGGATACCGTCACTACGAAAACTTGTTCGTAGCCTATCTCGCTCTTGAGTTACTTGCGTGCGCTACGCTGCACGTCCTTCTGAACAGTTAATGGGTCAACTCCCAGCTGGTCGCCTCCATCAAACCTTTCCCTTTAATCACGGTGTTGATTACTGTGGTCCATTCACTATCAGGTACGGTGGCCCCAGGTCAAAGGTCTCTACTAAGGCCTACATCGCAATGTTCGTTTGTATGGTTACGAAGGCTGTGCACACTGAAGTCGTCACTTCCCTCTCCAGTCATGCTTTCGTTGTAGCCTTTACTCGCTTCTGCAGTAGAAGGGGCGTTCCCGCTCAAGTGTATTCCGACAATGGTACCAACTTTCAAGGCGCAAAGTCTGACCTTGCTGATCTTGGTTCGTTGCTCTCCTCTGCAGATTTTCAATCTGTTGTTCAAGATTCTACCTCATCGCTACTAATTCAGTGGCACTTCATTCCTCCTAGTTCTCCGCATTTCGGTGGAATTTGGGAGTCAAACATCAAATCTTTGAAATCACATTTAATAAGAATCATGAAGGCTCAAGTACTTACGTATGAAGAATTGACCACTTTCGTGGTGCAAATTGAATCCATTCTGAATTCTAGACCCATTTCGCCTATGACTGAGGATCCTACTGACTTGTGCTATCTCTCGCCAGGTCACTTTCTGGTTGGACGACCTTTGAATGCCTTGCCCATTCCTGACGCTTCTGAAGTGCCTATCAATAGGTTGTCTAGATGGCAATTACTTCAACAGATTATGACTTCATTGTGGCGTAAATGGTCCACAGATCATTTACTCTCCCTTCAACAACGTCACAAGTGGAACCGTGTGTCTCCTAACCTCAAGGTTGGCACGCTTGTGCTTATTATGGATGACAATGTTTCTCCTACTTACTGGCGACTTGGACGCATTCTTGGTTCACTGTGGTAAGGACGGCCTAGCTCGTGTAGTCTCTCTACACACCACCTCTGGACTTTTGAAACGTCCCATCGTCAAGGTGTCTCCCTTGTTGCCGCAGAACTAAACCCTATTGTATTTCATAAACAACCTGCCTGTTGTTTCTGTGCGGGCAATATGGTTCGGCCACTGTCTTGGCAAACCAGTTTTGTGTATCCCTATTTGTTTCCACTCTGTGTGGTTGTACATATCTTTATTATTTGTCTTCATTGTATTTATTCATTGTCAAGTTTGTTTTGTTTATGTTGGTTAGTTGTCATGATTCATTTGTTTTGATTACATGTTGTATTCCCACTGCCGGTGTTTCCAGTGGGATATTTTTGCTTAAAAGGTATTTTGGTATTCTAAGTTGGCCACTTTGATTCTTCTTCTTTCTCTTTGTACTCTCTTTGACCTGTCTTTAAACTCTCTGCTGTGATTGGCTGCTTTCAGCCTATCAGAGGCCTCCTTGCTGTTTGTAGCGACCAATCACGTGTTTCTTCTTCGTTCTCTAAGCTTGTAGTCATGACAGAATGTTGTGCTTTGACACTGGTTGTGATCTATCGACGAATATCCAGTTAATCACTTCTATAATTGGTGCTATATTCATAGTAACCGTGCTTAGTGATCATGTCTTTGCACATGATTCATATTTTTGTTAGGGCAGTGACATTTTGGTGATTTTCGGTCTCTTCTGACCATGCTTGTTGTTATCGCTACGCGCCATGTTGACGAATCCTTCAATCCGCGGCGTCGGATAGTTTGTTGTAACATGTTTAATTCTGATCTTCATCTACTGCCTAACAATTTGTTATCACGCGTATGAATAATGATTTTGTTTCGTGTGATAAGTAATTCATCGTTTGTCTTGAGGCATGTGCTACAAAGCTATGCATTATCTTCCTGCACCATCACTGAAATGGAGGTTGACACTGGGCTCAACTACTTTACTATTGTGACAATACTGTGCGATTGTCATATCCCGGTATTTGTATGACATCAACTACTTTGACTTCCTGCGTTTCACACATAATTTGTTTATTTAACAATTCATTTTTTGGGCTTACGGTATCGGCGCATCACTGTAAGTCAGTCCTGGTTCGACGACACATTCTCGTTCCATGCGACCTGTTTTCATTATTTGTTGCAACTCCACTTGTGTTGCATGTTTAAACTATACCATTCTTTGGAACCGCCTTGTATTACATGCCGTTCCTTGATGTACTGATCTGCAGCTACGTTCAAGACAATTTATGTGTTTTAGGCTCAAGCCTTACGTGTGTTAATTCCATGCGAGTGTTTCTTCAATTGTGTAAATTTGTGCCAGTGTTTCTCGTATATTTGTGTGCCATCTTTGAATATTTACTTTATGTGCCACCTATTTGATAATATATCTTATTATTAGTTATTGTTTGTGTTGTATCCTTTATGCCTTCCTGGACCTCCTTATTTGGTGACAATAATATTGTCTGTTCCTCCACATGTTTGTTAAATTGTTATGCGACCTTTTGTAAAGTCAACCCTTTTTATCATTACATCTTTATCTAATGCTTTGGCCAACAAACCCTTATACATGTCCGCTATTACCAGGATACTCTTGGTGGGTTGTTGACTTCCCGCGTTGGTCATTACACAGGGTTCCAAATGGTAAGTATACACATTTTGGTTCAAAGCGGTGCAACGGTGTAGATTTGTGCCAAAGGGCCTAAATGCAGGGAATGGAGTGGTCTGTCCGAAATTTCATGTAAACAGTGTTAATCGCAGGGTTCCAAAGGGTAACTATACAACTTTTGGTTCAGATTGGCGCATGCGGATCAGAGTTATTCGAGAGTGCTTGTTCTACCGACTTACTGAACAAAAATCCATCTTTATGGTTACCTGAGACGTGTGGACTAATGCTACATAGCCTATACTATTCCTCTTGAATCTGGCTATCATATAAAAAAAGAATTTTTCGAATCGGACTGGTAGTTCCAGAGATTAGCGCGTTTAAACACATAAGCACACAAACACACAAACTCTTCAGCTTTATTATATTGCCACGTTGGGTGAGTGGTTATAGTGTCGGACTACCAACCTCAAGATTGCAGGTTCATCCCTGGTCGTGATAAGTGATTTTTGCAGGGCGATAAAGATCTGTCTCATGTCATACGTTGTTGGCATGTTAAAGAACCCATTTGAATTCAGTAGGCCGTGTTCAATGGCAAAATTAATCTCGGGATTTTCCGTCAACACAAAGTTCCTCCATTCTCTACTTGAAAGCACTGTAGTCTCAAGGAGTTTAGATATCTAACCTCCTTGACTTTCATAGCGTTCAAAGGAACGACGGAATTCGACATGCAAGCTACCCTCTGGGTGTCAATTAACAAAGCTTGCACCAGGCACCCGAGGCCATACGATATTATTATTATAGTATAGATGAATAGACAACTGTTGCTATTTCTAATATTGTTACTAGAACTTCTCCTATGGGCCTACCAGCTAGGGTTTAATGTTATCGTATTAATTATTTACAAGTTTCAATCCATTCTACTACATGTTGTCTATTTTGTTAAACTACTAAACAGTTATACAGTATTACTAGTACATTTTCATTTTACAGTACTTACAAATTCAAATCTTTGAAAAGAAGTCCGTCAGTTTCTTTTGCTTCCTTTTTCTGCAACACCCAGTTCTCCACGAAGTCACTCTTTCCTTGCTTCTTTTCCCACCGTGAAACGTTTCCCCTTTAAATGCGAGCGTCTTTTCTGGTAAGCATTTAAAAAACAGACCAGTTTCATCGGCAATGAAAACATCACGAGGCCGGTCGAGTTGGTAGAACGTCTCGTCGACCATGGAGGAAAGAAAGGAAGGAGATACCTTCGCTGCGCTGCCTAGCGCAAGCTGTTGAAGCCAAACGGCTCGCCCACGTTGGTTGCAAGAAAATGGCTGTCCCTATGCTTAAAGCCGTAAACCACTCCTACTAGTAATGGATTTTAGTGACATAAAACTGCAATGACAAGTCAAGATTTTTCTTGGATAGGCAGAATACACTCTGTACATCACGGTACTTGCCACAAATAAGCTGCGTTATTGTTTTAAAAGCCAATTTAAATATAAATATGAGAGCACCTATGTAAGGCTAGTTTTGTAAGAAAGACGCGGCAAAACGTAATAATACGCTGAAACGCTGATTAAATTGAATACAGGTGTCTGAAGATGCGAGTTATACCAAAGAAGGAACATCTTGGGAATGAATGATGCCGAACTAATTACGGTAGGCTATTTACACCAAATTGAGTTTTTAAGTTCTTATTGGTGTTGAGGCATTTATCAGTTTTTAGGCCCAATTTCGAGCACAGCCACTTTCACTCATTGGTCGTACACATTTTGATATTCAAGAATACGAACAGAACAATTAAAAAGGACGCATATTTGCACAAAAATACGGTATAGCCTATACGTTTCGGTACCGTGCGGTATTTTCTTTGTGAGGGGTAGAAACTTGACGATTAGCCTCGAATTGATTAATTACGTAGGCCTACCGTAATTATTGACCGACAGCCGTTTGATAATTTGGGATTTCCAGAGGATTGATTTTTATTTTTTTGGTATATAGGGTAGGCCTACACATGCTGAGATTATAATTGAAGAGTTTTTTTAAATAACTTATCACTACTGTTATTACGTTTCCAAAGTTGCATAACCGGAGCGCTATAAAAACCAGGGCCAAAATAAGGTTTAGCCATGCACAATGTCCCATGCAAGTCACAGAACACCGAATACGAGTTAAGGTTACGTCCACTTTGGTTGCAGCGCTTGGCTTCACTCATACGAGCTCAGGGCATCTCCTCTTATTCTTTCCTCCATGTCGTCGACAGTCTTCACAGTCAACCTCAGATACACTAGCACTTTCACCTGACATAACTTTCTGCACAATTCCGTTTCGATGTTTAAATTTATCTAGCCATCCTGTACTAGCCTGGAACGATTCTATGCCTAACTCCTCAGCATATTTATGTGCTTTTTCACGAAGTATGGAGCCTTGAAGTTGAATGATTTTGTACCTCATAAACTTAACCCACTTAAACATAGCTTCCTCCAACTGAGGGTAACTTGAGCTCCAAAAACGTTTCTCTCCGATGAAAAACGTGAGTCCTGAATAGCACTAGCAATCTTGTCTTTATTTTTCATAATTGTTGACAGTGTGTTAGCTGGAATGCCGAATTCCACCGCAATATCTTTCTTCCTTCTCACACTCTTTTCCACTTCGTGAATTAACTTTAATCTTTCACTTGCACTTAAACATTTCAGAACACGTTTCTTCTCCATGGTGTTTGTATTACTGATTTACACAGCAGGTCAGAAACTACAGGACAGTGATCTCTCACTAGGCTTATCAGCCAAGGACACGAAGGGTGTGGGCATGCCATAAATAGCCGGAGTTTCCCTCTTACTGTTATTGTCTGAGGTTCACATTGACCCGAACCCGTCTTCTTGCCCTCAGACTGCTCTGGAATGTAGCAGACCACACAATACTGACAGATATTTGCCTTGGATATTTCTTCTGTATGGTCGGAACGCACATCAAGTTTATTTAAATGTTTTAAGGGTTTAATTTTTCAGTGTCTGCATTTGTGCAACTCTAAGGTTGGCCGTATAGGTTTCCTTTTTATCCTTAGAGACTGGCAGACACTACCATGTATGCGTCTGAAATATGTCTCATTTATAATCACGGTTCTGGACTTATGTTAAGGGTGGGTTTATGTTATTTGTTTAAATGGGAATTTGACTGAAGGCCAAGGGTCATGTTTAGTGCTGTTCTGTTTTGTTGTGGCTTTCAGTCTGCAAGCAATGTGTGATGCAATTTACGTTATTAAATGAGGTATATTGGTTACTCTTCCGAGATTATGGAATGTGTGTTCATTGTATGTGTCCGGGACTGCAATTGACGCTCATTTGGTATCTCGTAAGGTATCTGAATCTTGTGCTTTCGTTCGAGAGAAGTTTTATTCTACCAGCTCATGAAATCGTTTTGTTTTATCTTTATTTGGCAGTTTGTCGTTGTTTATTTTATTGAACCGATCTATGTTTCTTGCGGGGTTTGTATGTCACATCACGTCATGTTTGGTGAAGTGTTGTCGTTTTGTTTTGGTGAAGTCGTGTTTCAAGATGTGACATTTAAGGGTCGTTGTTATTGTATGTGTTTGTTTCTTTGGGTAGTGTGTTGTGACATACATTTTAAATATAAGGGTGGTCGGATAGACGGTTCGTGGGATACACGTTTTCATGTACTTCTCAGGATGATGCTTCTGACTACCTTCTTGTAGTCAGCCTGTGGTGGAACGAAAAGTACTATTAACACTATTGTTAATTTCTGCCCCTCTACTGAACGATCTCCAGTGACATAGGCACCTCCTCGTCGTCAACTTTCTCTCTTTTATAGTTCTATTTTCTGAGTTTTATATTTTATTGTTTACTGTTTTATAATCATGTGTACTATTTATTACAGGCCCATCATCCCTCATCTTACCATTTCATGCACCCCTCGTTTCCCCTTTTGCTATGTCTTGTTTTGATATTAAAAGTTTATTCTACAACCTTTACTCGAAAAGTGTAGTCATTGGATGGTCGGTGCTCCATCTAGTTCGACATGTGTTAAAGGTCTCGACTTAGGTCTCAATGGTCCGCGTCCATCTGCACGCCACTCAATTATCATTACGGGAAAATGACCTGAATGTTACGTCCATTATACTGTACTACAGTACGGTATACTACTTATCACCCATACCACCACCACAAAAAGATATATTTTTAAAATATTGTTTTCTGTTAGTTTAAGTATCATGCGCCAGTTCTGTAGTAGTATTCGTTATCATCCATGAAACAAATAAATCCACCGGGCGAAGCCGGGCACTACTGCTAGTATGTTTATAATACTGTAATGGTATCCCTCACTCTTCTTTTCTTTCTTTTTGAAAAAAATAATCGATATCTTGAAGTAATTTTTATCTCCGAAGACACTTCGAGATGTCGAAGTTCGACTGTATATATATATATATATATATATATATATATATATATATATATCACTTTCTTGTGGTCACGATAACTACCTCAATTTTGCACCAATCACTTTGAAATTTTTACATAATATGTATCCCTATAAAATCTCGGTCGAGTTCGTTAATAGGCAAAATCGGTCGAAGGGGGTGAAAATGGGGCGCTGTTTTCCAAAACGTGAAATATCGCTATAACTCTCTTAACACTGTATGTGAAATATCGAATCCATTCAAAGTTCATACTATGTGTCGGATAAGGCCCACAAGTTTATGTTTGAAAAGGTTTTTGATAGCACCACCCATTGACCAAAGGGGTGGGAAAAAGTGTTTTTTTCGGGAAACATTAATCATATCTCTCTTAATAGGCACAATATCAAAACCGTACAAAATGGACAATATTTCCCTAATAATTACCTAAAACTTTTGTCTGAAAGGAATTTTGATATGACCCACCATTACGTCAAGGGATGAGCAAAATGATTTCGGAATTAGAAGAAAATGCCAATAGCAATCAGAGGTTGCCATGACAACACTACTGAATTGATGAGTGATTGCCATCAGACGTTGCCATGACAACGCCATTGCACGAGATCACATTCAGTTTTCCATCTGACTCTGTGGGAAGCAGCTTGGGTGACGTAACTGGTAGCATGCTGAACTTCTATGCCCAAGGTCGCGGGTTCAAAGCTGGCCGAAATCGTCGGATTTTCTAAGAGTGCTAAACATCCCTCAGTATGCTTTCCTTCGGAGGGGAAGTTCCAACGTTCGTTGCGAGTAGCTGGTTACGGTGACATCTAGTAGCCAAGTTCACAGCTAGGTGTCGTTGACGGTAGTGTTTGGTACCAAAATTAGGAGCTACTACTTGAAATTGACCGTCTGCAGTCCTTACCTGAATTACAGACTAATACAGTCATCACAATTAACACCGTTTATCAGACTGATTCTACACACACTTGACCGCGTTGTCACAGCTCCTAAACTGAGGAACCAACCAAAATCTCTGTGGGAGATAACATTTTGCGTGAAGAAGTAACAGACCGTTATATAGTTACACATCAGTGTCGAACCCTGCATAAGGACAGTGTGACCACACGTATAACAAGTAGTTCCGTGGAGAACTATACAGCCTATTTTCATATATCCTACTCATGTTAATTGCCTCTATCAACATACAAAATTTCAGTTTGAAGGTTGTGATAGACTCGTAGATATTGAGAACCGTCTAAATATTTCAGATGGTTCGCAGGTTGTTTTTTATTTTTTATTTATGTACGATTACATGAAGATTGTAACCAGAAACAATGAAGAGGAAACAGAGGGAGTACTGGCAATAGAAGATATGGAATTTAGGAAGACTAGGTCTTTCAAATACCTAGGGAGTACAGTCAATGCCAACAACAACATGGAGGAGGAAGTAATGAACCGGCTAAAATCTGCAGAGAGGTGTCTCTTTTCAATGAATAAACTATTTACCAGCAAGCTATTAACGAAAACAACGAAACTCCGCATTTACAAGACAATCGTGCGACCAGTATTGATGTATGGGGCGGAAACATGGACACTGAGCAAGAAAATGGAGAGAAAAAATATAACTTTTGAAAACAAGGTATTAAGAAAAGTTTTTGGGCCAATATCTGAAAATGGAATCTTTAGAAGAAGAAAAAATATTGAAATACAAACGCTGTTTAATGAACCCGATGTGACAGCTGTAATAAAGAGCAGAAGAATTGAATGGCTGGGACATGTCCTGAGAAGAGAAGAGAAAATGGTAAAGCCAGTGCTAGAAGGGAAGCCACAAAGTACGAGACCCCTGGGTAGACCAAAACTGAGGTGGATGGATGGAGTCAAGAGAGACCTGGAGACACTGGGAGCCAACGAGAACATGGCTAGCACAGAGACCAATGGAAGAGGCCAAAAAGTGAGGCAATGAACCGACTTCGGTTCGTGTGGCCAACGAAGTAAGTAAGTACATGAAGATTATTGTGTACGTGTGATATTCAAACTTCAATCGCATGATTAGAACACAAGAAGTAAATACGAGATTTTAAAATTTCGCACAGCTGCCATCTTGTGGTTATGAAAACAATTGAAATAAATAAGATACCAGTGGATTAATATTTGTATAAGCATCTAACGTGCAAAGTTTCACTGCACTCGGATGGTTAAATCGCGAGAAACGACCATTTAAATATGTATACTTCGCGTCGCCGCCATGTTGGATTTGTGCTCACCAGGATACTGAAGTCCTATAGGTGAACTTATGTTAATAGCCTTTATGAACATAAAAAAATCAGTTTAATTGCTGTAAAAGATTCGTAGATATTGAGAACCGTCTAAATATTTCGGATGCTCTTCATTTTGGATTGTTATATGCATAGGCCATAGAGTTATGTACCATTAAAGGAAAATTATTGTGTAGGTTCATTATTCAAACTTTCATTTCGATCGCATGATTACGACACAAGGATTAAAAACTTAATTTTAAAATTTTGCACAGCCACCATCTTGAGGTTATGTGAACAATTGAACTAAATTAGATGCCAGTGCATTACAATATGTATAATCATTTACTGTACCACATTTCACTGCGCCCAGAGAGTTAAATCACGAGAAAAGTCTATTAAAATGTTTCAACTTCGCTTGGCCGCCATGTTCGTTTTGTACTTTAGAGGTTTATGAAAGTTACATAGATGAACTTGTACCAGTGCCCTTTCAGGGTGATATCTGTAATAGTTTCGGAGATATAGAATGCCGGTGAAATATTTCGCACAGCCGCCATTTTGAGCTTATGTAAACAATTGAACTAAATTAGATGCCAGTGCATTACAATGTGTATAAACATTTGCTGTACCACGTTTCATTACGTTTGGATGGTTAAATCGCGAGAACAGTCTATTTAAAAGTCTCAACTTCGCTTGGCCGCCATGTTGGTTTTGTAGTTACCAGGTTTTCGAAAGTCTCATAGGTGAACTTCTAGTGCTCTTTATCACCGTACACAATTTCGGGGTGATATCGGTAATAGTTTCGGAGATACTGAATGCTGGTGAAATATTTCGCACAGCCGCCATGTTGGATTGGTGAGAGACAATATCATTTGAAGTACACGGTCGGGGTCGGCCAGAATGGTGCTATGATCTTACAGAGTTTCATTGAAATCGCTCCAGCCGAGTTATTAGGGACACACACACGCACCATCACGCACACACACACACGCACACACAGACACACGGACAAAAGGTGATCTCATAAGCCTATTTATTCATAAAATGAAAATAGGCTAAAAATGGACCCCAAATGACGATAAGGTTACCGTCTCCATAAGACAGTAGAATTAATCTAAGTTAATTAAGCTCCAATTATAAAATACTTTCTCGCAATAAATTAGGTCTGATCCTTCTACGAAAACCTGCATATTCTGCCCATTTTCGCCTACCCCCTAGTTTTCCCGGTGAAATCATCCTCCGCTTTCCGGCGTGCCGAGAGGAATTTTTTCCTTTAGAGTCATAGACAAAGATTATGGGCAACCTGTTGCACACCTAGTATGGTATATATTTTGCATTGCACAATCTATAGTTACTACTTTGATTTGGTTGGTTATGATCTGGCATCATTGTTACAGTCATGGGATGAAGAGCTCGAGATAATAGCTCAAAGATGGGCTGACCAGTGCCGTCCATTTTTTCATCCACAGCCACATGATAAATGCAAGGATTCAGGTAAGAACATGCACTCTTTCATCACTACATTTAATTTCTTTTGTATCACTTTTACATGACACTTTTGAACTAATGTAGATTTTGCTTGGAAATACCAGTAACCCAAGTGCTATTATGTTGTCACTACCTGTCATGTGGTGTGGGAAAGAGGATAAAGAAATCTTCTTATACCTTTTAAACTGGATGGAGAAAAATTAGAAAATGCCCAGTGCTTTCTTTCTTAAATGGGGGAAGGGGTATGCAGCATTTTGCTATACTGCCTGTTTTTTAATTTGAGGCTCAAAAATAATTGTTTAACAGTGAATTTGCCAAAAAAGTAAACACTGGAATCTTTTATTTAGGAAAAAAGAATGGCATTGGAAATAACATTGTAAAAAATATCAAGTATTGCCAATTTTAACTGAACGAAGGCTGTTTGAGTTACTGCAAGAAAAGTTTCAGGTTTTTGTAGTAGCAACACTCCTTTTGATGATTCATCACACAAGAAAGTTGTATGTTGCAGAAATAAGAATGGACTTGCGTTGTTTCAAAGCCAATAAGATCAGGATAGTACAAAGGAGACATAGTCAGTGGAGGAATCATGGCCTGATGTTCTTCTTACTACACAGAATCATACAAATTACAGTACATTTACAACTAAACAGTGATTGATGGCATAGAACTTGATGAAATCATTGGTGGAAGAGTTGACACAACATTAAGAGAACACTAACGACGAAAAATATCAATTGACAGTAAAAGGAGAATAGAAACACAGGTAAAAGGCAAACACAATGACAGGCAGGTACAGACAATGGGAGAGGTAAAAGGGACAGAGATATCATCCATAGCCGGACACACCAATGTCTTCGAAGGTGTGCATTCATGCCTTCAAGCCAATCAATAGCATTGAAGAACTAGTGACTGGATTAATATTGTACTGGTATTTCCCCTTTGTTGTGTTTTCCATTGTAAATTTTTATATCATTAGTGTGGTTCATTTCTCCTTCTGTGTTTGTCTTGTACTGTCCTACTTGCTATCCTGTTTTTTAAATCTTATTCCTATCCCAATCCTCAAGATACATGCATGGTTTTAAGCTACAAGAAATGGGTGCTACTCACCCTCCTGATTAGGAGTTGAAATGACCCCATTGGGGATGCAGCATTGAAGATCTACTGATTGGATTTACGGCATGAATGCCCACCTTTGAAGACCGTGGCGTGTTCTTGAACCATTCTAACGAACTACAGACGTTTAGGGACTGTTCTGGATAATATTTTTTTTACCTACCCCCGTCCCCCTTTTTCTTAATAGTTATCTTATTCCTATCCCAATCCTCAAGATACATGCATGGTTTTAAGCTACAAGAAATGGGTGCTACTCACCCTCCTGATTAGGAGGGTATTGTATTTTTCATTGACCCGACTGTACTTTGTGTTTAAATATCTTTCCTCCTCATTATTCCAGTGGTTGTAATAATCGAGTAGATTAGAGGTCGGTTTGTATGGCCTGACCAAGATTTGCCATTGTCGTTGGTGACAGTATCGAACTTGTGATTGGTCATTTTTCTCGCGCGCTGAGATTTGGCATGTCCCTGCTTTTTTCAGTTCTTCTTCGCTGCCTTATAAGGCAGATGTATGGCAAGGTCCCTCTCTTGCAACATTCTAGTTAATTTTCTTTTGTGATACATGTACAGTAGATACTCACATCTAGGTAGTTTTTCATGTATACTACATTACGGAACGTGTTTAATTCATTTGCGCGTGGTTTCATTCTAGCAATACTCTTCATGTTAAGGTACGTTTTCAAAATATACTTTTCATATATGTGAATGTGTGCCCTTTTTGTGAAATACAGCGAGTGTCCTGCCGCGTAAGTTCTCCACTTATCTGCGTCTGTACCTTTTTTGTCTCTTTCCTTCAAATGCAGTTTGCGGAGCTCATTGCCATCTATGAAGCTCTGCAGTTTGCACTGCAGGATGCACGAATCCACCTTCTCGAGTGTACCGACTCTTTGAGTTCGTTGCAGTCAATTGCTACTGTTTCCCACAACATCCCCCTAGTGCAGCGAATCCATGGCCTACTAGCCGGCTTGTGCCGCGCTGACACTCGAATCACTTTTCTGTGGCTTCCAAGCCACATGGGAATTGCTGGAAATAAGTTAGCGTATCAAGCTGCAAAAGACGCGGTATCAATACCACCTCGACCAAAGGAGATACCCGCTAGAGATATTCACTCTCAGTTACGCCGACAAGTACTGGCATTGTGGGAGGGTCAGTGGCTAGCTGACCCAATGCCCAGTATACTGAGAGCGATTAAGGAAATTACTCGCGTTTGGCGGAGCTCCTTCCGGTCACGGAGGGAGTCCATCATTTTGTGTCGGCTAAGGATAGCTCATGCAAGATCCACCCACTCGTACCTAATGAGAAGAGAAGACCCCCCACTTTGTATCTGTGGTGCCGTGTTCACCGTGGCCCATATTTTAACCTAGTGTGGGGATCTTGCTGACTTAAGAAAATAAACCTTGGTTTGCAGATGACACTCAAACTTATATTTGTCGATGACGCGGTGGCTGCTGATCTCGTCATCCGCTTTATACGTGAGAGTTGGTTAGAGCCAGCAGTCTAAATTTACAAGTGATTATTGACTCAAAGACTTTGTTCTTTTTTGAAATCTGAATGTTTTTGTTTGTCCGTATTTTTTTAATACCGTACTTATTCGTTTTTAGCCTACTTTCGATTTTTGCAAAAAATGAAAGTAGACTTATGAGATCAACACAGGGCGAAAAAAGTGTGTCTGTCTGTGTGTGTGTGAGTCTGTGTGTGTGTGTGTGAGTGTGTGTGTATGTGTGTGTGTGTCTGTGTGTGTGTGAGTGTGTGTACTCTGAATGTCTGTCCCCCCCTATCAATTCGAACACGGTGAATGCGAATTGAACGAAATTTGGTACAAAGGTAGCACTAGCAAAGGACACTTCAGTGTCATGTTTTATATCGCCGCCATCTGGACGGAAACGTAATGGCGGCCACACAAATGTTCAAAGCTTAAATCAAATTACGACTAACCTAATCATCCGATCTCTACCAAATTTTGCAACAACATACCTTTATGGGGGGAGCATCCTTTGACCAAACCAATAGGTCATCAGCGTAATAGTTTGCGGATGGCGGCCATCTTTGTGTGAAAATCGATTCCCCCTATTAATTCAAACACGGTGCAACCGAATGGAACGAAATTTGGTACAGAGCTAGTACTAACAAAAGGCACCTCAGTGTCATGTTTTATATCGCCGCCATCTTGACGGAAACGTAATGGCGGCCACACAAATGTTCAAAGCTTAAATCAAATTACGATTAACCTAATCATCCGATCTCTTCCAAATTTTGCAACAACATACCCTTATAGAGGAAGTATCCTTTGACCAAATGAATAGGCCATTAGCCTAATAGTTTGCGGATGGCGGCCATCTTTGTGTGAAAATCAATTCCCCCTATTAATTCAAACACGGTGAAACCGAATGGAACGAAATTTGGTACAGAGGTAGCACTAGCAAAGGGCATCTCAGTGTCATGTTTTATATCACCGCCATATTGACAGAAACGTCATGGCGGCCACACAAATGTTCAAAGCTTAAGTTAAATTACGACTAACATAACCATCCGATCTCTACCAAACTTTGCAACAACATACCTTTATGGAGGGAGCATCCTTTGACCAATCTAATAGGTTATTAGCCTAATAGTTTGCGGATGGCGGCCATCTTTATGTCAAAATTGATTCCCCCTATTAATTCGAACACGGTGGAACCGAATGGAACGAAATTTGGTACAGAGGTAGCACTAGCAAAGGGCACCTCAGTGTCATGTTTTATATCGCCGCCATCTTGACTGAAACGTAATGGCGGCCACACGAATGTTCAAAGCTTAAATCAAATTACGACTAACCTAGTCATCCGATCTCTACCAAATTTTGCAACTACATACCTTTATGGAGGGAGCATCCTTTGACCAATCTAATAGGTCATCAGCGTAATAGTTTGTGGATGGCGGCCATCTTTGTGTGAAAATCGATTCCCCTATTAATTCGAACACGGTGCAACCGAATGAAATGAAATTTGGTACAGAGGTAGTACTAACAAAAGGCACCTCAGTGTCATGTTTTATATCGCCGCCATCTTGACGGAAACGTAATGGCGGCCACACAAATGTTCAAAGCTTAAATCAAATTACGACTAACCTAATTATCCGATCTCTACCAAATTTTGCAACAACATACCCTTATAGAGGAAGCATCCTTTGACCAAATGAATAGGTCATTAGCCTAATAGTTTGCGGATGGCGGCCATCTTTGTGTGAAAATCAATTCCCCCTATTAATTCAAACACGGTGAAACCGAATGGAACGAAATTTGGTACAGAGGTAGCACTAGCAAAGGGCACCTCAGTGTCATGTTTTATATCACCGCTATCTTGACGGAAACGTAATCGCGGCCACCCAAATGTTAAAAGCTAAAATGTAATTACGACCAACCTAATAATCTAGTCTCTACCAAATTTTGCAACACCATATCTTTATGTGGGAAACATATTCTGACCAAACTGCAAGAACATCAGCCCAATAGTTTGCAGATGGTGGCCAAGTATGTGTGCAAATCGATTCCCCCTATCAATTCAAACACGGTGAAACCGAATTGAACGAAATTTGGTACAGAGGTAGCACTAGCAAAGGGCACCTCATATTCATGTTTAATACCCCTATAGCACGTTGTATTTCAACAAGCTACTACAACCAACATTCAATCATACTCCTTGAAAAGGACAAAGAGTTATAACAATACCCATGCATTTAGGAGAAAGTAGGCTATAAGTTCTTTACTGAACATCTTGTTTAATTTTTGTTTTATTATTTTTAGGAATTTTCATATTTAGATGTCCACCTCTAAATTTTAAATTCCATTCCAAATGTGTATATTTTAATCTGTGTTAAGTGGGGCAGATGACCTCGTAGTTCCGCCCCTTAAAACTTCAATAACTAACTAACTAACTAACTTCAAGTGCAGTTTGTTCATCTTACTCCCCTCCCTCACTTCGATGATTGTCTTTGTGTGTGGCATACCGTACATGCTATCCAGAACTCTAGACTTGGTACTCACTAACTTACCCAAGATCGTGTCGACCAGTACCCCTACTTAGTAGGAGAGGATAACCACCATAACCACATTGTCTGTTGAGCTAAGTCTAACTAATGTATGCATTGGTTCTAGTAAGGCCACTTCTACTATGATTTATAATTTTAAACGAGCAGACTTTAAGAAAATGTATAGGTTATTGTATGAAACTAACTGGGAATATCTTGATATTGACATTGACATTGATAGAGCAGTTGAGTATTTCTATGACAAAATGTATGCAGTATTTAATGACACTGTACCTTTCATAAAAACGCATAGAAAACGTTCATACCCTAGCTGGTTTAATGTAGATATTATCAAAAATTTGAAATTGAAGGAATATCATAGAAAGAAAATGAAATCATCTTCATTCCACAAGAAAAATTTTATCAGGTTAAGAAAGATAACAAAGACTTTGGTTGACACTGAATATAAGAAATATATAAATAACTTTGAAAATTTAATGCAGGAAGATCCCAAACAATTCTGGAATTATATTAAAAATAGAAAGGTAAAAACTAGGGCGAATTATCAACAGATAAACCTTGGCCAAAACGTGTTAAAAACGAATAAGGACATTTCAGATGGATTTGCAGATTTTTTTAAAGCAGTATATGAAGGTAAAACAACATCTTATGCACTCGATGAACATATAACAATGATCCCAACTATCACCCCTCATTCACTATTCATAAAAGCCAAAACCATAAAAGAAGTTGAAACTGCCATCAAGAAATTGAAGCATAAAAAGTGCAGTAGTCCGGATAATATTCCTACCTCAATATATAATCTAAAGGCCTGTGTTGATGCCATAAAATATCCACGGTTTCTCTTGTTCAATCTCATTCTGAGACATATCACATTTCCAGCAATATGGACATTATCCAGAGCATGTGTCATCTTCAAATCCGGTGGCTTTCTCAAATTGAGAATTACAGACAAATAACGATCATCTCTGTACATGCCAAAGTTTTCGAACAGATTATTTATTATAGAATTCTCAATCATGTAAATCCATATATAAGTAATTTTCAACATGGCGTCGTTCCAAACCGATCTACAACTACAAACCTGTGTAACTTTGTACAGTTTGTCTCGAATGCATTAGATTATCGATAACAAGTTGAAGTCATCTACACTGATTTTTCAAAAGCCTTTGTCAATATTAATTACGGAAATTATCAGCCTTAGGATTCTCGAATCAAATGTTAGAATTAGTGGCATCATACTTATCAAACAGAAAACAGGATGTGTCCTATAGTGAAGCTAATTCCTACACCTACATTGCTAAGTCTGGCGTGCCGCATGGCTCCAATTTGGGTCCGTTATTTTTTGTGATTTTTATAAATGATCTTCCCATTTCTATCAAAGAATCAAAATGTATCCTATACTGTATGCTGATGATCTAACAGTGTACAGAGTTATTATAAATGAGCAGGATGTCCATAAATTGCAAAATGATATAGATAACATTCACAAATTTAGTCTAGACAATGACTTATTGTGTAATATAAAAAATGTAATTTCATCATCTTCAGTCGGAAAAGACAATGTTTGGAATCGAGCTACAGAAGAGATGGAAATCTTTTAACTTGACTGAATACTGTCAAGGATCTAGGGTTGTATATAAATCGTGATTAGAGTTTCAAATATCATATTGATAAGGTAGTGAATGATGCACTAAGAACTCTGGGCTTTATTTTTAGAAATTCCAAGGAGTTGACGAATGCAAAGACAATCATTACGCTCTTCAATGCATATGTGAGAAGTAAACCGGAGTTTAATGCGGTATTCAGATCTCCAATGTACGAGTCAAATATAAATCACATAGAAAGACTGCATAATAAACTGTTGCGCTTCCTATATTACAAGAAGTACACAGTATCAGCCATCCGATGTAGAATTCCTTACTCTAACTTGTTGTCAGAATTCCAAATGACTAAACATTCAACACGCCGGATTATTGCTCAGCAGATATATTTGTATAAAATTACCAATGGTATCTCAGACACGAGTGAAACTTTAGGGCAAATAAATTTCAAAGTAAGAAAGAAATGTCTCAGAAAACGAGAACTAATAGTTAAAAAATCTAATACAAATTTCCATAAACATTCACCTAGGCCTATATTGAATATGTGCTGTACATACAACAGGCTCTCAGCTAACAACAATTTAGATTTTGGAATGTCCTTGCTAAATTATAGAAGAAAATTACACTTAGTTTTAGCTGTCAAATGATTCACTATAACAAATATATTAAATGTAGCTGCTATTTGTTTTAGGTTTCACTTTCTTACCATCTTTCATTGCTATTGTATTAGTACCTAAAAATATGAATCTAGTTTTACATTATGTGACCAAATATTAAAAATCATGCTTCATTTACTGTTATTGCGATTTGAACTTGTGTATATTTCTTGTTTTTCTTTTTTTTTTTTAATTTTAATTTTTAATTTTCAAATTTTATTTTGTTTTCTAATGTATTTTTATTTTGTATTTTAATGTATTCTCATGTATTATCTGTGTGTAAACAATTGTGTGCTACTGTAATTGGAGCACTGCCCTGTTGTGGCAATAAATAAATAAATAAATAAATTCCTGATGGTTGCCTGTGAGGTGTATGTTTTTTCTCGGGTCTGAGATCAATGTTACCCTGTGGCCAACGGTCCTTAATACTCAACCAATGTTTATATCTGGATACTTGTTTTGGTTGCGACCTTCTTGTGTGCCCGGATTCACTTGTAGGGTACCTGTTACGTACCCTATGATCAGTGATTTATGTTTCCTCAAGCTAGGCATCCCAAGTGTGCACTTTTATGTGACTTTCCTCAGGGTTTTTATCGATATCTCGCTGTTCTTGCCTCTTGTGTTTGCGTCATCTGTTTACGCAAGTCATACTGTAATTATCGTCCCTTCGATATTCTTGTTTCTTTTCGCTGAACTCCTGAATGTTTCGAACTCTGATGTCACATGTGTTTGATTTATCTGTGACGTTTGGTCAGACTTCTCTCGTGCTGTCTGACATGTTCTGGCTTTCAGTGTAACTTGGAGTGCGCTACAGATATGCGAGTATCTGCTTTGGTCGTAAGTTCTTTTATATTCATTTCTAATTTACTTGATCTTTACTCGGAGCTATTTTTGAGGTCGCTCTGCCTACTTTTTAGTGCATCTTGTTCATGACAACTACGTAAGGCTCCCTTAAGTCTATGATTTTTTACTATTATCTACTTGAAGTGTACTCTTAGTTGATATTTTTCTAGCTGCTTAGGCTCCACCCCAAGTGTATGACTATCTTTTATTCCCCTTTAAAATGTATCGTTTCCTCGCCACATTTGATTTATTTTGTTTTCTTCTCATTCTTCTCACTTGTATATGGTCTTAATGACAAATTGATATGGCAACTTTTCAGTCGGTCAAGACAATATAATCCAAGTTACAGGGACATGCGAAAATTTAACCTGAAAAATAACACGTGTTTAACTGAAATATATATATATATATATACTCTTGCTCAACAAAAGTTTGGAATATCTATATTTGTTGGAGAGCGCTTGCCGAAAGGTTCGGATATTCCGCCCCTTAAAACAACAATAACTAAGGTTCGGATACTCCAAGCTGGTTGTCAAGAGCGCTAGCATAACCTAATCAGTAATTACCATGTGTTGCAAGGTAGTGTCTAGTCTTGTGTGTACAATCTATGGAAACAGATGAAAGCAGTGCATTGTTGCATACCATCTCCCATGCCTGTGTTGGGCTTAGAGCACACGTGTTATATCATAATGTATAATATAGGCTACTATATGCAACTTCAAATAAAAGCAATCAAGTGTTACAGTACATCGATCGTTGTTATTTATCATAAGCTGCTATTTCATCAGGTTATGGGCCCAGTCTACGCAAACTGCGCGTAAGTGGATTACAAATCGGGTTAACTACAGTAACGATCGTGTGCTTTGAGTGTGTGGGGTTACAAAATGGCTCAAGAAAGTGTCAAGTTGAATATTCCAATGTTAAATGGTCAAAATTTTATATTTTGGAAAACAAAGTTGCGAGCCGTATAAGTGCGTGATGATTTGGGGGAAGTTGTCAGTGAACCTAAGCCTGAAATAATTAACACGGTGTGGCAGAAGAAAAATAATAAAGCCTCAGCGTACATTACATTGAGTGTTGAGGGCAGTCAACTTATTTCATTTTGCTCTGTCGAGAAAGTACGAGAAAACCACGTTCGGAAGCAGGTTATATTTACGACGTAAACTGTATGGAATGCATTATCGTGGTGGACCAATGAGCAGTCACATCGACGCAATTATGGAAGTAGTGGGTTTCCCGCGTGGATCTGGTAGGCAACTGGAAAACGACGAGATTATTGCAGTTTTGCTGGCGAGTCTTCCAGAAGCTTATTCAGGGCTTGACACAGCGCTCGAGGGCCGTGATGAGGCAGATTTAACGGTGGAATATGTAACTGGGAAAATGCTTGACGAATACCGAAGTCGGCGGTCGCAGGCTCAAGTAAGGTTAGTCGTGCTCATCAAAATGGAGCAATTAAAAATTTAAGCGGACAACAAATAAAGGTGGAAAAGAGACACGGGCATGTTACTTCTGTAATAAACTTGGCCATTTAAAAACAGATTGCTATCGATTCGAGGAAAGTCAACAGCAGACGTCAGCAGGTTTAGGATCGGCAAAATCATCGGTTGAGGTTAAGGTATGCAACTCACAGAACTATGCCACATTTAAGGCACTGGATCAACAATATGCTGCAAGTTACTAGAGGATGGTGCATAGATTCAGGAGCAACCAGTCATAATTATGACCAATGATGGACAATCTTTCCTGTGTATTCGTGATTCAAGTGCTACAGTCTTTGCTAGTGGTTCATCTGTGGTAGCTGCTGGAATCGGATATGGATAGTTTTATTGCGAGTTAGCTGACAGGCACCTCCAAGAAGTACTATCAAAATGTGCTGTTTATTCCACAACTGGATGATAGTCTATTTTCGGTGAGACGCATAACAGAGCAAGGTCACCGAGTGACGTTCGAGAATGACACGTTCAGCATCCACAAAGAACGTCAGGTCATCGCAGAAGCAAGGAACAATGGGATTTTATTCAGACTTCAGACTGTGGTACCAAGTTCGTCAGCTCATGTGGCGAGAGAAGCAGTATGCCTACACCAGTGGCATCGTCGATCAGGACATCGGGATCCGAATGCAATCAAGCGTCTGATCAATGAGGAATTGGCCACAGGAATCCAAGTGTCTACTGTACATGTTCGGAGAAGGTAGAATGCGAAAACTGCATCAAGGAAAAACCAACCGAAGCAAAATTTTCTGCGAGTATGTACACCCAGAGAGAATGAGCCCATGCAAATTATTCATTCTGATCTGTGTGGCACCATGCAGACTGCAACGTCAACTGGAAATAGGTATTTACTATCACTCATTGACGATTACTCCCGTTTACTGTGGTGAGGCTGGTAAAATCCAAGGATGAGGTGGCAGGCGTCGTAGATGACTACATTGCTGCAATGCATGCTAGATTTGGAAGGAAGCTGATTGCCATTCGTACAAACAATGGCAAGGAATACGTTTCTCAAAAACAGGAGAACTTTCTGCGGAAGGAGGGGATCCAACATCAGCTCACAGTCCCCTACATTCCAAAACAAAACGGTGTAGCAGAGAGGAAGAATCGGTCATTGACAGAATCTGCAAAGTGCATGTTGTTGGATGCTGATCTGAACAATAGCTTATTTGCAGAATCGATCGACGAACCGGAGTATCAACAAAACTCCAGTTGAATTGTTTACAGGAGTGAAGCCAGATCTGGGTCATATACATGTGTTATCTATGGTCTATTCGCTTGTACCCAAACAAAAGCGAAAGAAATGGGACAACAAAGCAATAGAGGCCGTCCTGATTGGCTATGATGGAAACACCAAAGGCTATCGGAATTTGGATCCAAAGCGTGGCCTACGTTATACTCAAGGCCTGGAAATAGAGCTCATACTTGGTGCGCCAAACTGGTAGTTCCACTTTACGCCACTAGGATCGCGGTTCGGCGCCCTAGTTGGCTGCTGTTGACTATGCGTTACATGCAACTCAAATGCATTTAATACACGTTTTTAGCACTTCTTACATGTTTTGCTCCAGTTTCCCCCAAATGATGAATACGGCTCACTCTTGACTGTATTTCACTTCATTTTAAGAATTGTTCTGTCAAGTGGCTTACTTCTGAAATTCAAAAACGTTGCACTTCTGCCCGTGTGGTTCACACCAATATTCTTTAAAAGTGGCCTTATGAACTTTTTCAGAAGAACTACGGAGAGAGAATTGTCAATACACCACATTGTGTGTGCTCGGAAAACGTGTCAGTTAAAATATTTGTGAAATTTGACACTAAATATTTTCGAGACATGAAATTTACGGCTGTTGTGACAAAGTGAGAAATTGTTTCCAACATATAAATAAAAGAAGCTTTGGGATATCTTAATCCCCCTCTGTCTTGAAAATTTACCGTATTAAACTAAATGGCAGGCTTGAATTTGCTGGAGCTGATATTTTCTCTAAGCAACCTTCACAGTATGTTCTCCCTTCTGCCACTCTTACAAGAAATCCCGCTACCATTGCAATTGAAATGGAAAATAGAGACGCTGGCTTTTCTGAAAACAAAAATAGAGATTTTAATGCTAAAATGTCAATCATAATGTTTCATTTGAATGAACTTAATCTAGGCTAAATGCCTCATATTCTTACCTTGAACATGGCTTTCAAGAATCTCCAAGACATATGCCGGAAGCTGGGGTGTTTCTTTAGCATTGGCTAGGTTTTGCACCTTCCGCGATTTTTTAGGCTTCAGAAACTTGGTCAAGGCGCCTGTTACGACTGCATCTTCCCAGCTTCACATTCCCACTTCTAGGAGATGCGATAATTCCTGTACTAAGTGTTGACTCTATGGCATGCAGGCATGATTTCACGACCATCATGTCATTGTTACCTCCCTTATTTTTCAGGTGACTGAAGATTAGTTCTACATCGTCACTTGAGAGATTTCATGTAAGCACATAATGGAAGCCGATACTGATTAGAAATCGTATGCAGGGCACGGTTGATGAAGTTGTTAGCACCAAAGTTTGATAAGTTTCCTTTTGTAAGTCTGATCTTTTTATCGGGATAACTTTGAATCTGTGACAGGTAGGGCAGAAATTCTTCGGTCAGCCATGAAAGTCTCTCATCATTAACTTCACTGAAAATAATCTTGTCCGTGTTTCTGGAATGAAGTCCGTGTGTGGTACTGCAGATATCATGTACCGTATATCAAACAATTTTCTAAAAATTTCCGAGAATTTTGTTGTTTCGTGTAGGCTGTCCTTATCTTCACCTTTCTCTGGCCACATGACTTCCATGCTCTTAAGCCCAGTTATTGTCTCTGGAGTAAACACCAATTTGGCTCTTGCCACATATTGCTTGGATATGCCTTGGTACAACCTTCCTGCTTAATTTTCTAACTGGCTTTACTACTAGCTTTTTCTGTAAGTGGTACAGATTCTTGAGATGATCACTAGTTATTAAACTGCCATCTACATAGAAGTTCCTACTCATTCTTAATGATGTGACTCGGATCGAAACAAAGAAAAAGTGGCTTCTGCTCGTCTTTCGGGTGACGAATTTCATGAGTGACACATCTGCCACACAGCGCCTCAAACATTGACACATTCACCTGACAGTTGTCCGTCACTATTCTGATGCCCTTGAAGCCGCATTCCTCAATCGCAGTCAGTGCGTCCAGTGTTATCCTAGATTTACTGTTGTCCTGTGAGTCCATATGTAAAGTAGAACGAAACAGGTATCCTGTAGAAGAATGACAGGCCCTTGAACAGTATTCATAATAATTTATTAGCTAATTTATGTTCGATTCCAATCGCATCTTTCTCAATATCACTAATGCCGAGAAACATGTCTAAATTCTTGTCATACAACAGACTAGACTTTATTGCCATTTCATCAATGAATAATGAACGAACCTTCTCATTATCGTGAGTCAGTGATTTTTCTTCAGCTGTCAACCTAGCTTTTGCAAGTGACGTGACACCTGTCTCTCCGTTCGTATTCCCAATGTACGTTTTCAGTGTTCGTGGATGAGGAAGTTGTAAAATATTTATATCTCTCAGTAAGCGGTAAGCCGACGGTGATTTATTAGAGAGCAATACACATATGTTTATTGTGGTTTCATCGTATTTACACTTTCGTTTCGTGAAAGCTCGAATTTGTTCAAGCAAGAAATTAGCCTTCAAGTCCCCACGATCCGCTTCACTCTTGAGCTTCGATATTTGAACATCGAGTTTGTCCTGAAGTTGCACTGAATGAAATTTTTGTTTTAATGAAATTATCTTCTGATTCAATGACTTAATTGTAGTTCTGTATACTGTATCTTTTCTTAGTGGCCTCCTTAATTTTAATTTTGTTGACTTGCAATGAGTTCGCTTGATTGTAGAACATTGCGTTCCTACACTAACACGTGGTTGGTCATGGTTTTCTTCAATTCGTTCATCACAATCGTCTTCCGTAAAATTTGTATTACCTGAACATTTCCTTTTATTGTTGATATGTATGTCTCTATCGACACATGCTCTTTCGCGCGTATTTCTATTTATTTGTGCTTGTTTATGTTCGGGGTAGTCCTCAAAAACCGTCGGAAATGCGTTCGGTAAGTGCGTTCTCTTTGTGGTACTTATACTATAATCAGAATCCTTGAAATGCTTGCTACAAATTGTAGAAGACTGTTTTGGTGTCCACAAAGACCCTGGCTTTACCCCCCTCACGTGAAACAGCTAGAACCCATTGTTTCAGTATGTCATTGTTCAATGGAAATTGATGAAACGAAAGTCCATTGCCTTTAACTTGACGAGATTTACAATACGGCACGCTACAGTACACCATTTTTTACGAACACAATAATAACACTAATATTTACACATGAGTTACTCTTAAGATCATTCAGTGATTTATATCTAAAGTATTTATCACACAAACATGTCACATTTACGCCAGTACACTGGATTAAAACTTGCTTTTCACTACCGGTACGTCTTGTTCATAAAGACCACTTTGCACCCATCTCAATATCAGTCTTACAGCAGTCTACTGCTGTTAACGAAAGCACAACTATAATACGACACGCTTCGCCAGTCAATTTTAAACTCACCTTAGCTTTCTCACTCATTAGGACACCTTATTTACCGTCAAATACAGACACACTAATCACATTGTACGTAATGCAAACGGTACGATTAAGGGCGCCAGACAGCGAAACTAGCGGCGAAATGCGGAACAAGTTCGAACCATCGCTCGCAATGTTGTCTGGCGCCTCATTTCCAGGCCTTGTATATAACGTAGGCCACGATCCAAAGACAGCCAAGGTTTGGATCAGCAGGTCGGTGCGGGTAATTGAGAGTGCTGCCAAACATACAGCTTCAATAAGTAGTACACCGGAATAAGGGGCTAATGAAATCACACCGCAGCATGTAGGGACATTGGAAGATGTTTCGACACAGACGGAATCAGCTGACAACTCAACACTGAATCCCAGAGGTAACAACACGATGACTTTCAACAGAGCAGAGACTGTAAGCAGCATAGGAGATGAATGTGAGACTGAACCAGAAACTCCACAGTTTCCACGAAGAGTTTCTGAACGGCCAAATAAGGGTGTACCAGCAAAGAAGCTAACGTACAAGGTGGAGACGAATCACACCACTGAGCCAGTCTCGTGGAACGAAATGCTCATAATGTCATCTCGTGAACAAAAATTATGGACTGCTGCTGCGGAAGAAATAAGCTATCTAAATCAACATTGTGTATGGGAATTAACGGAGCTTCCACCAGGGAAGAAGACTCTTTCTTGTAAGTGGGTATTTAAGACAAAATTACAAGGCCCGATTGGTAGCCAGAGGATTTTCTCAACGAAATGGCGAGGATTACGGCGATACTTTTGCGCCAGTGGTGAAGCATGATACTATTTGAGTTTTATTCAATGTAGCTGCAAAGAGGGGACTTCGCGTTTGGCATCTTGATGTGAGAAGTGCTTATTTGAAGGGTGAATTAAAATAGGAACTATATATGGGACAGGCACAGGGGTTTGAGGAACCAGGTCATGATAGCCAACTTCTTAAATTGCGGAAAAGTCTCTATAGTTTAAAGCAATCGGCACACGTTTGGAACAAGACGGCTACAGAAACATTACGGTAGGCTTTCAAGAAGAAAATGCAGATCAGTGTCTTTATTCAAGAAAGGAAGAAGGTGGAAACATCACTTACATTCTGTTATATGTCGATGATATGTTGGAAATTGGTTACTCGCTTGCTGAGCCCAATGTCGCAGGTTCGAAACCTGGCGCAGTCAGCTGGCATTTGAAGGTGCGCAAATGCGAGGGAACCGTGTCAGTAGATTTACTGGCACGTTAAAGATCCCCTTCGGGGCAATATTCCGGCACCCCGGCGTCTCTAAAAGCCAGTGTAGTTAAAAGGGACGTAAAACCAATAACATTATTATTATTATGGAAATTGGTTAGTCTGCAAACTTAACTGATAAAGTTGGTACTGTGACCGATCAGAGCTGGGTCGATTTCCGCACCCAGAACATTCTCGAAGCAACGAGAACTGGAAGGCTAGCGTGACGTCATGGTGTGATGCAATGCGGATTTCCGAATGAACGACCGAGCCAGGGCCTGATGGATAATCATGGTATGTGAAGACTGTGGATGATGACACCATTTGATATATTTGTATTTCGATGTATTTTTGATTTATGGCCCGGGATAACGATATATATTTATCCACACGTCGGACGTAAGGTCACCCATGATTCTACTATTATGCATCGATGGGCGATAGAAACTACGAAGGAACTTATGTATAATAATTCCTGATGTTACCGCCAGAGTAGGAGAATGTGCTCTGGAATGTTCTAACCCCTCCCCTTCTTGCGAGAAGAGTGCTGGGGCAGTTCTGGAATGATCAGTATGTAATGGGAGCAACGTTTGCGTGAGCAGTATGCCTCAGTATGCAGTTCTTGTGTTAACTGTACGTAAGCAATTTTTCCCGAGCAATATGTAAAGTGCGCTTGAACAGTATACGTAAAGTGTCGCTCCAGCGAAATATCGTGAGTGTTAGGACGACATCGAACGCGCAAGTATGTGCTGTAATAATCCAAGCCGGATCGTGAAAGTCGGTTGGATCTGTGTAAATGCAACTATCGGCACGTGAAACACGCGTGGAATTATTCCAGAATATTTTTCGCCATTTTGATTACTACAGAAGCTAATGCACGTGGTTCGGTTGAATTATGATATTTTGAAGCGTCGAAGGCATGCACTGTAGTTATAGCATAATGAGACTGTCCATATTTGGATATGTGAATAAATGCCGCCAGTGAGAGGTGAATCTCTATGCTTAAGATTAACGTTAATGATAGATGAACGTCAGATAAATGCTAAACATTGTAAATATCCGGACGTGAATAAAAATAATTGCAGTCGAGGCGAGACATTATTACGAGGGCCTATATTGTAAAAGACATTCGTTTGAGGACAGTAGAACAATCGCTCGCATCAGTGAGTCGCGACATGAAAGTTACGGAAGGCTCTATCTACTTTAACCTTGTGCGTTGAGGGGTGGAAGCACGCAGACAGCACGAGAAGTCGGTCAAGGCCAGCCCGAACAGCTGCCAGTATATGTTAGTGTACCGGACCGAGAGACGCGAGAGATTTTACGTAAACTCATACGAACGAGGAGCTGAACGTGAGGTTTCATGTACATTAAAGTGCTCCTATACAGTGAAATATAACGCTACGTTACGAGGCGATATGAACTTTAGAATCAAGAACTCAAATACGCACGCAATGTGTAAGCTTAATATGAATGTGAACACGCAAATTATGTGGTGCTAATTACGTAAAGGGGGCGAAACGGAATGCACGATCGTCATGAAATGGAAGCGTAGGCCACGAATCTGGATGTCAGGAGACGCCGCCACTGAGGGGAACGAGATGCAGCCGTTGGACGGAGGTGGACGTCGCCATGGGGTCGATAGATTCCAGGGGCGCATACCACTACCAGGACGCCAGGAGACGATGGGAACGACGCCGCTGGCACGATGGAGGAACGACGCCGCCCAGATGGCGAGGAGACGCTGCCGCCTAGGATTTCCGAGGACATGGATACATCACGATGCCAGACATAAAGTAAGACGTTTCATTTTCATTCCTGTACATCGTGAAGAAGATAATATCTACTTCGAATAGCCATGCCATAAGATGACTTGAGATCGTGTAACTTACGCCGTTTTTGATTATTTATTTCACAACGAATATAAACATCATTTTCCTGTAGGTTTATTTCACTTCGAGTCATTTGATATTGGTAGGTTACCAGCATCGATGTTATGTTTAACTCATACATTTATTTCTTGGAGCATAACAATAATAATAATAATAATAATAATAATAATAATAATAATAATAATAATCCTGAATTCATTAATAACGATACAAGATGCCTATTTTTGTTGGAGGCTCTAAAATATCCATCTCTGAGGTATTATAATGGAAATTTGGCGAGAAATTTATGTTATACTTCATGTTATAATGGAAAGTTAATGAGAACTGTTATATTCAGCCTGAGAGATACTTGATAACACATTCATGCCTAGTTATGAGAGATAGTTATCGACAGTGTGGTCGAACATAATGATCAAATGATGAATTCAATCCTGAAGGTTTTCATAAAGAGTTTACAAAGGATATTATAGTAGAATGATGTGCTGGAGATGGTAAAGAATAATGAGATTAGGTTCCTTGGATGTGCTTTCATATTATAGTGCAACTTCGATGTCCAGTTAAAGTTCACACGCTATGTTAAGTGGGGGTCTTTGATACATGCAAACAGTGAATGATTTTTGTGGTGATATTGTGTGGAAAGAGGTATGGTATTATTCCATCAAGATGTGACGATGGTATTCACGGATCGATGTTTGACTGTGGAATTATATTATGAGGATATGATACTTTAGTCTTCATAAAATGTGTTGTATATTTCCAAATGTTTAAGTGTTGGGTAGAGAGTTTAATAATTGAAAGTGAGCTCTACAGAAAGGTAATCCGGATCCCCACACATGGTGTTATACGGAATGGCTTCGATTAAATGTTGGTTATGGAAATGAAAGATACTAGGCTACCATATTATGAATTCCTTAACCAATTTCAAGAATGTCAGATATTAATTGAGACATCGAGGATCGAGGCGAATGGAATAAAACTGAATATGAATTAATAATAATAATTGGTGATGTAAATATTTGAACATAAGAAGGGAGCTAATAATTAGTGAAATAAGTGATTTTTGAATTCAATATAATTGATGCTGTTTATATGTTAGAATATTTTGATATGATTATGAATCTGCTTATTTAATATTTTTGGTCCGATAATGAAGATTCGACCTTATTTGTAAAAGGTTAGACAGTTGTAATGTACAGATATTTTCTTCTTTTCTAGAATTATTGCCACAGGTGTGTGAACTTAGTAATCTACGTGGCCAGTGTCGAACATATGCGTGTGTGCCGATGATTTCATGTTAAATTATTTTTGCCAGGCGATCTTCTTATCGCGACTTAAATCTAGGACACCCACGAGTTTGGAAATAAATAAATTGATTCTTTTAGGGACTATGAACTTTTATTTTTTATTTTTCGGACTTGGTCCCATAGTAATTTTGAACACTCGTGTGTGCTAGGCTAGAGTCATTTCTTTTGCTTTTATCATCCTTTTGTCAAATAAAGGAACAGTGCTTTTACGTTGGATTTATTATTTATTTGCTTGGTCATTTAAATTAGTGTGTTTGCCATTGGGTTTTGGTTCAGTGAGCCCTACCAACCCCAACCCGTAAACGACCTGAGACACTTTGGTCTCTTGCCTACCCGAGCATATTTTGTATTTTTTATGTTCGAACCAAAATCCACGCACTATTTTTATCGCTCCCGTACCGTTTCTTCTAATGGGACCGGGATGTGAGCCGGGTCATCGCTTGTGCATTGGAAAAAACGGACAGAGTACAGAATTAAAAAATTATTTTGACATCAATGACTTGGGTGATGTTTGTTAATGTTTGAGAATTCAAGTGGAACGACAGAAAAATGGAACATTTTTGCTAAACCAAAAGGCAATGATCGCAGCATTGTTGGAGGATCATGGCTTATCGGAGCCAAAACCAGCTGCGACTCCAATGGGAACCAATTTCTTGTCTGGTGAAGTGACTTCAAGTGCAGAGTTACCAAATAACACGCTGTACAGGAAAGCCATAGGATCTCTACTATACATAGGCACAGTATCCAGACCAGATATCGTAGTCGCAGTGAGTCTACTTAGCCATCGAGTGGAGACACCTACTCAACAGGACTGGAATGCTGTAAAACGGGTTATGCAGTATCTCACATTTACAATACACAAGACACTTGGTTTATCTTCAACTAAAGACACAGAGCTCAAATGTTATGTGGATGCTGACTGGGCTGGTGACAAGACCAACAGAAAATCTGCAAGTGGTTATGTTTTCTTTCTTGGCGAAGGAGTGGTAGCATGGTCAGGCCGGAAGCAAACGTCAGTTGACATGTCGTCTACGGAGGCAGAATACATTGCAGCATCATTTGCCAGTAGGGAGCTGTTGTGGCTCAGACAATTACTTATGGAAATGAGTTTACCGATTGTTGGTCCAACAACCATGTATGAAGATAACCAAGGTTGTATTCAATTGAGTCAAATCGGTTTGGGGCTCGCCCCATCACATTGATGTATGTCACCACCAGTTTCGGGATCTTCGAGAAAAGGACATCATAGAAGTGCTGTATTGTCCATCCAACACGATGCTGGCAGACGTATTCATGAAGCCTTTGGCTAGAGAACCATTCCAGAACATCGTGGAACAATTGGGTGTACCATGATACGAACCTATGACAGCGAAAAGGGGTGTTGGAGAGCGCTCACCACAAGATTCGGATACTCCACGCTGGTTGCCGAGAGTGCCAGCATAACCTAATCACCATGGGTTGCAAGGCAATGTCTAGTCTTGTGTGAACACTCTGTGGAAACGAACTCTACCATCTCCCATGTATGTGCAGGGCAGGCTGTTCCAAATTCACGAATTTGAGTATGCGTACATGCGAGTACTCAGCAGTGATGCTCGGAGCACGGCTGGAGAGGGACTAGGGGGTGATAGCCAATACGTCACTGGGCGAAGGTCATAACACAAGTCCGTGCGTTTCCTGCCAGTCTTGATGTATTCACCGTGCAGTGACGGCGCCCCCACAGCAGAGCTGTATTGCATGTTGCAGGTTTACTCACGCAAGGCAGCGAGTACTCGGCTGCTCACTGGCGAGCTGCTCGACTGGAACAGCCTGGTGTAGGGCTTAGAGCACATGTGTTATTTCATAATGTAGGCTACTATATTCAACTTCAAATAAAATAATTCAAGTGCTGCAGTACATCGATCGTTGTTATTTATCATGGTTAGTTGGATCCTCAGTTTAGGGGCTGCAACAACGCGGTCATGTAGCTCCGTATACTTTGGGTGTGTGTAGAATCTGTATGATAACCGGTGCTAATTGTGATGGCTGTATTAGTGTGTGTTATCTGTTTTTAATTCAAGTAAGGACTGCAGACATTGAATTTTCAAGTAGTTCCTACTTTTGCTACCAAACGCCACCGTCAACTAGCAACTAGTTCTGAACTTGGTTAATAGATTCCACCGCAGTCGGCGCCTGGCGACGAACGTTGGAACCTAAGAGCGTTAGTCAAATCTAACCTATAATTTAGCTTCACAAGTGTAATTAGTGGAAGGTTCTTTATCATGCCATAAATCTATGACATGGGACCGCTGGCTTTACTTCCCCTCCGCAGGAAGGCATACTGAGGGATTTAACGCTCTTAAAAAATCCGACGGCTTCGGCCGGGTTTGAACCCGCGACGTGTTATATATCATAAACTGCTAGTTCATCAATATTTTACTACAATGACTTCTTATAGTAAACCCATTGAGGTTTATACAATAACATATTAACAAACTAAACATCAGTCCTTCTGAAAACAATGAAAATCGTGGTTAGATAACAATGAAACGGTACAAAAACAAAGCGACCTTGCTTCTATTAAGTGTCTCTTTTGAAAACAAAAACATTGAAAATCTGTATCTCATGATGATCAGTAGGGCTAGGATTCTGATGATTTTGCATTTTTTTTTGGTAAGACTGACACGTTGCTCATATATATATATATGTTTCATGAAAGAATGAGTTCAATGAAGTCTATTTGTTAGGTCTTTTTTTTGGCATTTATTGCCATTTTTGAGGGATATGGCTTGGAGGCTGGATTTAGACAGCTCCTTAACCCGGTCCATGAGTCAATTAAAATTGGCTACATGGATAATTCTTGCCAGGCACGTCCACGTCGTGGGGGTGGGCAACGGTACTGTAATATACCATGGAACTACAGTAACGGCTAAGTTCTGGTGAGGACCCAGTCCTATGGGGTATAACATAGGCCCCGTGCACAGGGTTACGTGCGAAGACCTCAACGGCATCTGCAGTGGAGAAGATGGACTTTGGTACAGTGAAGATGGCGGAAGAGGCGACCCAGTACTCAGGGGTTAAATATGAGTAGCCTACAACCTGCTGCCCTGTAGGTGTGGTAGTGGAATACCAAAGGCTAAGGGAGACAACCCTGACAGAAAATCCTCCAATATGTTAGGCCTAGCAAGCCAATAAAGGAGTAAATAGTTATGTGCTTTCAATATTAAAACGAGCCTCGGAAAGAAGAATACCCAAAATGGACAGCTCACACGCCTTACAGTTGACAGGAATGATGGCATCCAGCCTGATGTTATGCAATGTAAGGCTGTGGGAAAAAACAGAATAAAGAAAGATAAACCCAAAATGAGAATAGGAACACTGAATGTAATGACATTAATTGGAAAATGTGAAGAACTTGTAGATCTGATGGAAAGAAGGCAACTGGATATATTGGGTCTGAGCGAAACCAAATGGAAAAGGAAAGGGAAGAAAATTTTAAGAGGAGGATATACCCTTTACTGGTGTGGTAAATGGAAAGGGTCACATAATGGAGTGGGCTTTATTCTAAGTAAGAAAGTAGATGCTGTTGCAGATATTAAATATATTAGCGACAGAATCATTCGATTAGAGGTACCATCAAACGAAAAAATCCCAACCCTAGTGCAGGTTTATGCCCCACAAACGGGGTGCAAGGATGAAGAGAAACAGAAGTTCTTAGAACAGCTTGAGAACCAATTGGATAAGGAGAACATTATGATAATAGGTGACTTAAATGCTCAGGTGGGATGCAAAAGGGAGGATGTAGAAAGAGTGATTGGCCCATTTGGTTATGGAAACAGAAATCTAGAAGGGGAAGACCTGCTTGATATGTGCAGTCGAAATAGTCTTCAAATTCAAAATACCTGGTTTAAGAAGAGAAAAAGCCATAAAGTAACTAGATACAGCTGGGATGGAAGACATAGATCAATGATAGACCTTGTAATAACAGCGGGTGAAGCAGGAAAACAAGTTGTGGATGTCAAAGTCGTTCCCAGTGAAAGTCTCGACAGTGAACATAGGCTTGTTCTAGTTAGTATAACTGGTGTTAAACTGATTAATTATAAGATGGAAAAGAAACAAAAGATCAAGATCTGGGAGCTGGAGAAATCTGATAAACGTGAGGAATTTCAGAGAAAAATTTTAGGAAAAGTTCCAAAAACTGATACCAAAAGTGCAGAGGAAGAGTGGCAAAATTTTCGAAATGTCTTAGTTGAAGAAGCTAGAGAATTATGTGGCGAAACAAGTAGTAAAGTTCGACATAAAGAGACTGCCTGGTGGAGTAAGGAAGTCAAGACAATAATTCAATTAAGGAACAAAGTAAAGAGAAAATTAGAAGTGGAGAGACAAAAGAATGACAGAAATGAGGATAAAATCAGATCACTTGCTCAAGAATATCGAGAGCACAAATTAAGAGTTAAACGCGTAATTAATGAAGAGAAGGATAAGATTTGGGATGAATTTGCGAAGAAACTGGAGGAAGATACACAAGGTAATAAGAAAATACTATATAAAACTGTGAAAAACAATAAAAGACAACAGGAATCAGTTACAGCTTTGGAAGGAAATAATGGAGAAGTGATAAGAAGCATAAATGAAATCAGGAAATTAATGGAACAGTATTTTGATCAACTGTTAAATGATGCATCTAATAATGACAGTGGGGACACGAACATCAATTTAAGGGCCAATGATGAAAACCACCAAGAACCACCCCCAACCTGGTCTGAAGTGGAAGAAGCTTTAAAAGCTATGATCAAAGGGAAATCCACTGGAGTTGATGAAGTAAGTTCAGACATGATAAAAGCAGCAGGAATTAATGGGATACATTGGTTGTACAGAGTATTACATGCTATATGGAAGGACAATAAGATCCCTGATGACTGGTCTAAAGGTGTAATAGTGCCATTGTTTAAAAAAGGAAACCGGAAAAAGTGTGAGAACTATCGTGGAATTACTTTGTTATCCCATGGTCTAAAGATCTTGGAAAAAATAATTGCGAAAAGACTACGCAGACACCTAGAAAAGGCTTTAGAAGAAGAACAACATGGCTTTAGACCAGGAAGGAGTACTATTGACTTGATCTTTGCTGCAAGAATGCTTATTGAGAAACATCTTGAAAAAGGGAAAGAATTAGTAATGGTATTTCTAGATTAGAAAATGCTTATGATAGCATTGCAAGATCAAAAATTTGGGAATGTTTAGAAAGGCACAATGTCCCAAAAGGCTTGATAAACAAGATCAAAATGCTGTATGAGAACACAAGGGCATGTGTAAGAATAGGTAATGGGGAAAGCAGATGGTTCACAACAAAACAAGGAGTCCAACAAGGAAGTTCACTGTCTCCATTACTATTCATCACAGTGATGGACATAATCCTGAAGAGAATAAAAGAAGAACAGGGTAATGAAACAAATGCCCTTGTCTTTGCAGATGACGTCATGATTTGGGGAGAAAGTGCCAGAGAGGTACAAGAAAAACTGGATTCATGGGACAAGCTGTTCAAGGAGTATGGATTGAAAATAAGCCAAAGTAAGACAGTAGTGATGACAACAGGACTGTCTAATGCAACCATTTACCTGAATAATCAGCCTCTACAAATTGTTGATCAATTTAAATATCTTGGTAGCACAGTGTGTAAGGATAACAACAACAACAGTGAAGTAACAAATAGAACTAGTAATGCAGCCTCCTTCTATGCACAAGTTAGAACACTACTGTGGGATAATAAAGTGCCCAGGAAGTGTAAACATATACTGTTTAAGACATACTACATCCCAATTCTAACTTACGGAGTAGAAACTTGCACCCTGTCCAGAAGAGAAGAAAGTAGGATTCAGGCATCCGAAATGAAGTTTATAAGAACAATGCTTCAAAGGACAAGGAGAGACAAAGTAAGGAACGAAACAAACAGAACAGAGGCTGGCATAGATATCAGTGCTACAAAATATTTGCAGAAGCAACGATTAGGATGGTATGGGCATCTTCAAAGAATGGGAGATGAGAGAACACCAAAAGCTTATTTCAACAAGATTATCCCAGGAAAAAGACCAGTAGGAAGACCAAAGAAGAAATGGTTGGACCAAATCAAGGATGATCTTGAAGACAAAGGGCTAGACTGGAGAATGACCCATGAAGACCAACTATTCATGGACAGGAAAAGGTGGCGAGGGCTCGTTAACAGCACCCGGGCGACTGGAGCTGGAATTTGATGATGATGATGATGGCATTTTTTGGGGAAATTTTCGGTCAGTTTGGTCATTTTTATACTATTTTCAAGAAAGAAGGATAATTTTTATGTTTAGCTATTCTAATTCTGTATTTTACTAAATTTCCGTGTTGAATATTTTGTTTGATTTCATCCAAGCATAACATATATTTTTCAGTAAACGGTACCCTCTTCCCCTATTCCCATAAGTATTCGTATAATGGACTCGCCTATACAAGAAAGTAAATTTGCCTCTTGCGTAGGTAGAAGGCTACAGCTAGCAATGAATCATTGAGTTTGTGGTGTTCCTTAGAGCCGGAAGTGCTGTCTATTAGACGCGAAGTTACGATATGCCTAAAGTGAAGCAAAGTATATCTGCAAAACTAAAACAATTTGTTTCGCAGAATGGAGAAAGGGTCTTCACCACTGACGGGACAATACTTTACTGCAAACTTTGTGACGTGAGAGTGGCAGCTGTAAAAAGGTTTACGGTGGAACAACATGTATCGCGTGAGAAACATAAACGTGGTCTGCAACGACTTCAGAATGAAGGAATATTACTACAACAGAAGCTTCTTGGAGAAACCCATTCATCCTTTTCACCATTTTTGGAGAACTGTGTAGAGTATTTCTTTGTGCCGATATCCCATTGAGTAAGTTAAACAACCCTAAACTGCACAATTTCTTAGAGAAGCACACGGGCAAATCCATACCGGATTCTTCTACTTTAAGGAAAAACTATGTTAGACGATGCTATGAAAAAACTTTGGAAGAAATCAGGAAAAGAGTTGGATATAAAAAAATATGGGTATCGGTGGACGAGACGACAGACTCTTCAGGACGATATGTAGCTAACGTGGTGGTAGGAACACTGGACGAGGATGTTCCTGGGGAACACTTTCTACTCTATTGTGAGCATTTTCAAAAAAGTGAACGACTCAACAATCAGCAAAGTTCTTGATAAATCGTCGGCATTGTTGTGGCCTGATGGCATTCGGCATGACAATGTGTTGCTCTTAGTAACGGATGCAGCCCCCTACATGGTCAAGGCTGCTAATTCGCTTCGTGCTATCTACTCTAAAATGGTGCATTTAACTTGTTTGGCCTACGCGTTACACCGAGTCGCGGAGGAGGTTCGCGGCCATTTTCCAGAAGTTGACCAATTGATAGGATGTGTGAAAAAGGTACCGTATTCTTGAAGGCACCCTCTCGAGTTTCAACTTTCAAGTTAGAATCTCCAGACATTCCACTTCCTCCTTCTCCCGTTTTTCAAGATAGGGAACCTGGATTGAAGCCTGCACGTATTATAGCGAGAACTTGCAAGTGGTGAAGCAAATCGTAGATTAATTTGACAGCACTGAAGCCGCTTCAATAAAAGCAGCTCAAAAACTTTTGGCAGATAGTGAAATTGCAGGGAAACTTGCTTACATAAAAGCAAATTTTGGATTTCTTCCTACTACCATAACCGCTCTGGAAAAGTCAGAAGTGCCGCTAGTGCAGCAGTTACAACTTGTGCTGAAAGTGGTGAATGATTTGGATCGCGCGTGTGGCTAAGTGGGACAAGCTGTGTCTGAGAAGATGAAGAAGGGTTTGGAGAAAAATAAAGGCTATCAGACAATGTGTTCAATTGTTAAAATTTTGTCAGGTGAAACATTTTCTCTTTGTGACATTGACGACAGTGAATTAAATTCAAGTGACATTGTGTGCTTTATGTATGCTTCCGTTGTGTCGGTGGAGGTAGAAAGTAGCTTTTCTATGGATAAAGCTTTGTTGACTGACAATAGACAATCATTTTCATTTGAATATCTACATCATGTATTCGTTGTTCATTGCAACTCACACATTTTGGAATGAACAATTGGGACCTTTATGCCTGAGAAACGTCTGTTTTGTAAATATGTAAGTATTACTTTTAAAATTCATAACTCGAAAATGTATTACAAAATGTCTGTTTTGCCAATATTAATAGCTTGAATTCATTTTGTTACCACACAAGACTAAAACAATACAGAAATCATAGAAAATCAAAGGTATTTTTTTCCTAAATTGGGTCATTTTCTGCATATTTTTAGGTCATAAATGTATTGTTATTTTGCATTTTTTGCACTTTTTAGGTCATCATAATCCTAGCCCTAATGATCAGTATCAGTCTTTAGTAGTCCTCCCGCACACAGAGGTGGCATGCTCTCAATGAGACTGTCAATTATTGGGGTAAGAAGTCCCACTCCTCTTCGGCAGCGTCAGCATACAATTGATGAGGGTAGTCCACACTTTTCTTGAGCAGTGTATGCACAGTATACATTATGAACTACAGAAGAGGGAGAAAACTTCTAGTATAGGATGACATACCGTACAGTGTTTTCCGCGTCTAGCGAGCATCATTCCTTCAAAAACAAAGAGCATGGCAAAAACTTAGAATGTGTGACAACTAGGCCTAATACTGATAAATGCTAACGCATTAACCTCCCTAAAAACTATTTATTTTAATATCTACAATGTTGCAAGTCTGAGAAATGACTACGGTATCCTATCAACAAACAGTCTCCCTCCACCAACTAATCTATGAAGGTATGGCTACTATTGCTGTGAGTAGTTGTTTTTGGGCTGTTCTGTGACCTCCTATGGCTTTCCTCCTACAAGATGGCGACCACGTGATACCTTATGAACCAATAAGGCTAGAGACTTGTACGAATTGTCAAATTGCTCGGGCGAACACCCCCTTTCCTATGGACAACATATTTCCACCCCAAAATAAAACCTACCTCTGCTAGGGGATGAAATAGTAATTTTTAGTAAACATTGCTTTCCACATATTACATGTATACGACATGATACTAGTATTAATTAAACGTTGTTTTACATGTAAAAAAATGCGTAGGGTTGGATGCCATAATTAATTAACATTTTTGTTTTTTGCTTTTTACGCATGCGCGCTTGGGGTTTTTGTAAGGGGGCGTGCTTAAATAATTATTTATGGATGAGTTATTTAAAAAACCAAAATATCCAAAACTAATAGGTCATTGGCATTTTAATATCCTGTGAACCAATAAGGCTAGGGATTTGTATGTGGTGTCGTAGGACTTGGAGTGACGCCTTGTTTTTGAATTTAGAATTAATTTTTGAATTTAGAATTATTTTTTGTCAAAAGGGCCTAACTACACTTTTGTTGATATTTCATGAACCCATGATGTGATTTTGACCTGCGAGGTATTGTTGGACTCAGGCTGACGCCCCCTTTTTGAATGTATTTTTTGAAATTTTGACAAACGGCCTAACGACACTTTTGTCACTCCAAGTCCTACGACACCACATACAAGTTCCTAGCCTTATCGGTTCACATGATACTAAAAAGCCAATTACCTATTAGTTTTGGATCCTTTGGTTAAATTTAAAAAAAACTCATCCATGAATAATTATATAAAAAGCACGCCCTCTTACATAAACCCCAAGCGCGCATGCGTAAAAACAATAAACAAACATGTTAATTCATAATGGCATCCAACCCTACGCATGTTTTTCATGTAGAACAACGTTTAATTCATACTAGTATCTAGTCGCATGCATGTAATACGTGCAAAGCAATGTTTACTAAAATATTACTATTTCACCCAGTAGTAGGGGTAGGTTTTATTTTGGGGTGGAAATAAGTTGTTCATGGGAAAGGGGTTGACCACCGAAGTAATTTGACACCTTGTACAAGTCTCTAGCCTTATTGGTTCATAAGATATCTCGTGGTCGCCATCTTGTATAGGAAAGCCGCAGGAGACCACAGAACCTCCAAAAACAACTACTGCTGTGATACACGTTAACAATAAGCCTTAAACTAGATTATATTGTAAACTAATATCACTTTCTTTCTCAAACCCTTTTCTAACCTTATCATAATGAGAACCGATCTGAGGTATGATCTAGAACCACAAGTTCGCCCCAAAAATCTGCCAGATACAGGACAAGTTACTGTAGAAATGACCTTCATGTGCTCTGCTGGGATGATGGTAAAAAATTAGAACCGTAACATACCAAAACATTGTCTGTCTACTAATAATGATGGACCTTACACTGTTATCGGGAAGCAAAAATCTGTTTAATTAAAGCTTTCAATAATTTACCAGTCACATGTGAATTAATGTCCGGCTCCGTGGCCAAAATGTTTGCGCGCTGGACTTTAGCCTGAAGTTCCCCGGGTTCGATTACCGGCTGAGCCATCAGGGATTTTAATCTCCTGGGGTCAATTCCCGTGGCTCAGGGACGTCTTCATCATCACTTCATCCTCATTACGACGCGCAGGTCACTCCATCACGAGCAACACATCAGGGTTATCACACACCATGAGCACCACCGACCAAACTCAGGCGATACCAACACAATTACTCCTCTCAACAGGTCACTCATTCGACCGAGCACGACCACTTCGGGTCTTCGTCCAGCAATACACCACTTCTCCTCAGAGGCACAGTTCAATACGTCCACCAGGACCGTTCAATGATCAAAATCCCCCCCCATAAAAAAAATACTTCAAGTCTAACCGACTCCTTGAAACTGCACCGTCCTATGCACAGGAACTTCCTTTTAAACTCCAGTCATCATGACTAAGTTACCTCGACAATCAGACCCTACAAATTCCGATCCCGTGCAGCATCCAGTCGTCTCTCGGAAGGTCTGGATCATCTGCCACATGCTCCAACGTCAAGAAGTATACTAAGACTAACCCAACTGGTATGCCAGCCTGTCAAATTACCTAGCTCACACCGGGGGCATACACACTCGACGATGATTAAACTCAATTCCAACCTCAGCTTTACACATACTAACTTGACCAACCACTTCGCATTTCCTTCCGATCGCAACCGAGCAAACTCGGGCAACGATCACCTTCATTTGGCACCAACCTAACCAATCTACATAACGCCCACAGGCACCAACTCACTACCGACCTCGCACGGGCACCAACTCACGACAGGGAATTCACCATCCTGCGACCGACCAACTAAGGGCCCACAAGATCAGGGAACAGACCATTTTTAATACTCCTTTATAACCTCAGGGAATTAACAGTCCTGGGCTACTAGACTCATCAAAACAGGGCATTAACCCTCCTGCACTTGACCATACAACGGCCCACATCTCCAGGGGAACCATCATCCTGTACTGCCCAACAATACCTCAACTTCCTCAACCTCAAACACAACTGGTACCAACACAACCAATCGACACATATCGACAGGCACCAACTTGTCAACACCATAATACTCTAAAAGAAAATGTCTACGCAACTACCTAAGACGCACACTACAGATTGCTCCTGTCACACCAAGAGAACTCTACCCGAGTTACCGACAGATGGGAACGAACAAACTTGACACAGACACAAGAGGGAAAACTTCATCTGGCCAAGCGTTGACGTTCTAAGACACCATAGGCCAGTCGACCAAGGAGCAGACACCATGTCACTGGAGGACGCCGGGGTACCAACAGAGACAAGGCACCAAATCGAGGAAGCACGAGGCGATGTCCGGTTAAAGGCACACGAAAAATACCCTAAGAAAACAACAACAACAACCACACACACACCAGGTCCCAGCACGTTCTTCACAGCTAACTAGCAGTTCGATTACCATTTAGAAAACAACAGCTGATAAATAAAATTTTCCGAACTCATCTCCACGGTTTATCGACTGAAAATAAAAAAATCTACCAAGAATTTCAAAAGGAACAGGAACGCATCCCAACACAGCGGGAACAGCACACCAGCAGTAAGTCGCACCAACTTCTGACCATGCCGGGTAGATATCCACACCAAAGTTCACGTGGCTCGTCGAACGAAAACCCGCAATAGAACGTCCGAAAGAAACGGCAAAACTTACCCAGCACTGCGGCAGGCTAACAGGAAAGGTTTCAACAACTCAAGACCAAAAGATAGAACAACTTAGAAGTACCAACTTGACAAATATCTGCACCACTCGTATCAGGCAGGAACACTCGTACTAACAACACAAACACGAGCAGTTACCAACCACTAGCGATCACCAAGGACTCGCAGGCAACACACCCGAGGACTAACCTCACATCTTCACGATCAACAGATGGTCAGGGCTACCAACAACCCAACACAAAAACACACAATGTCACAAGGACAAGAAATACACATCTCACGTTCACTCTCCTGTAGCAGCAGGCATACCAACACAGCTCACACAATCAGGAATCAAACATCACACAAAACACACCTAAGTTCACCAGGCACACAACCCACAACGACCGAAAACAGAAATTACAATTAACCTCTCACTGAAAAGAAGAAATAAAACCTACGGAACTTCAGGATGACACTGTGATTCGCCAAAATACCATACAAGAGAAGATCAACCCTAAAATGAGACCAATAACGAACAACACGAAGTTGTAGCCTCGACACAAATAAGAACTTCTGCAATTGGCCACCTTGCATCGAAGAAACCCTATGCCACTACAGGTGACTCGAATCGGGCAGACACACTATGGGTACATCCTGCGGGCTAAAATAGTCATGTGCTTGGTGAATGTCTTAGAATCTATACTAGGCATTCCCATAGCAGCACAGAATTTTTCCATACCCCTATGTCCTACACCTAAGCTTAGAAAGGCTTCCACACTCGTCCTAATCACTTCCAAATGGGGCCTCTGGGATTTAGAGTAACTTTTAAGACGAGAACTTGAATACGTTTGGGTTGGACAGAATCCACATCTAGTACACTTCTCATATAGTTTACTTGCTAGACCATGTATTTCCCTTACTTGAATGGTTAGTGTTGTTTCTCCACATTCACTGCAATTTAAATTATTTACCAGTTCATCCAATGTACTTGAGGGAATCAAAATATACTCACCACCTGAGGGGTGTATATTAGGCCTAATTTCATGAGCATATTCCTGAAACAAAGCTACCTTGTTAACACTCTTGGAATTATTATTACCTTCATGTTCTGAGCTCAGGGCTGTGCTGGATGCTTCATTATGTGAGTTTTCAAGTACATTTTCATTCTGAGCATAACCATGCTCTGCTACCACTTCTGTACCGTCCTTGAGATAAGAGCAAGTAGAGCCTCCCTTAATTCTCCCCACCGTAATTATTTAGGCTACATTGGACAGTAGATAGGGGGAGGAATTTGGACCAAGGTTCAAAAAATAGGCGTCTGGAGGGGTTACCCAAAGGAGGGGTTTAGTAGCTACCGAAAAGGAGTAGTCATGAAACGAAATTAGAAAAAATAACAAAACAAAGTTTATTCAAAATATAGGGCTACAATGGGACTGGGACGCACACAAACAAACACTGGTCCTATAGATAATAATGGTGGAGGTTCCCAATTAGAAATTGTCAGGTCTGGGCAGCACAAGCCCCGGGGTGGAATTTAACCAAATGAAATAAGATTAAATGGCTCGGGAGAGCGGTGCAAAATAATTAAATAATTGTTTAGCCTGAATAGCTAGCAAGCGGGCGGAAAGCGTGGCGTGTGAAGCCACAGATTTTAACTTATTATCACTAAGCGTGAAGCAACCAAAGGAAATGAATTAAATCCAGCACAGATACGTTACCGAGCACCGAGCGGCTCACATCAAAACACAAGCATTGCAGCAAATGCAATATGGGGCGGAAATAAGGCCTTCAGAGGCCACGTGCAGCAACACGCTAACAATAGACCAACCAGAAACAGATGACAATACAAGGAATATGTCGCCGAGAAATTTAACTAAAATCCCAACCAATATTACAGAAATAATTGTATTCAGATTGAATGATATAGAATGTCCTTTGAAGTTTAATAATAATAATAATAATAATTTAACGCAAATAGGTTGGCGTTCAGTTTACAAGCAAAATCGAAATGTGGATACCCATGTGCTTAGGAACATGCGTAGCATTTTGCAGGCGTGCGAAACAGCACTAAGCTTCTGAATTATGACCAAGAAAAATCTTCTAGTAAAATGTTGAAGAGAGATAACTTAGAATGTATATACTTAAGAATATTTTAGTGGTACCACTTTTAAAATTTTCAGTGTCTATGGACACATGGCTTCCTCACCGCACTGAAGCAAAACATTAAATGAAAATAAAACTCCGACGGGAGCAAAACATAGCAAAATAAATAAGCTCAAGTTAATAATAACAGTTCACAGTGCAGTACCTTATAATTGGCACCATTTGCCAATTTTTCCTCAACGGTCGGCTTCTGAGAACCGACCACACAACCTTTTCGCTACATCTCTCCAAGCCGAATGCTAGCGTCTGACGCTTAGATGCGCGTACCTCGGTTCTCGAGGAAACCCGAGCACGCCCGAACGACACGAAGTCAAGATTGCGATGCCAACCGTCACACACCAAGATGCGAGGTATTGCCATGCTTGTTTATGCTGGGATAAATGAAATCAGGGTGGTAGCCTGATAATGGCCCACAGCTCCATGCGAATATTAAATGTCCAAATGCTTCTAGACCGCCGTAGAAGATCGCGAAAGTTCCCCTGGCACCAGAAAGAAGATATGGCAGGGAGGGGGAGGTGACGCGGGAAATTCAAATATATAGAAAAGTTCATATGTCCAAGAGGCCTCCTCCCGGGGGAAAGGGGCCGGGTGGAGAAGGGGTGGGGACAAATTATTGTGATGGCCGGAACGATCGTCACAGTTAGCGCGGTAGATTTTAGCCCGAAGTACCCCGGGTTCGATTACCGGCCGAGCCATCAGGGATCCTGGGGTCAATTCCCGTGGCTCAGGGATTGGATGTATGTGACGTCTTCATCATCACTTCATCCTCATTATGACGCGCAGGTCGCCCACAGGCCTCTCAGGAGGCCGCACGATCATTATTATCTAAATTATTTACCAAAATGTGCATTTGTAAGTACATGTAACATGATAAATCACGCCATGCATTGTATTAACTCGAAGAACAGCTGTTTCTTAAGATACTATTTAACATCAGAACACTCCGATGCAAGTATAACTTGCTTGGCACTAGAAACATGAGGCGGCTTCTGTGGCGTAGTTGGTAGCATGCTGAGCTTCTATGCCCAAGGTCACGGCTTCAAACCCGGCCGAAGTCGTCGGATTTTTAGGAGCGTTAAAAATCCCTCAGTATGCCTTCTTTCGGAGGGGAAGTAAAGCCGGCGGTCCCATGTCATAGATTTATGGCTTGTTAAAGAAACTTCCACTAATTACACTTGTGTGAAGCTAAATTATATAGGTTAAGAATGTAAACAACATTCTTAGGTTCCTACGTTCGTTGCCAGGAGCCGACTGTGGTGGCGTTTGGTAGTTAAATTCTGAACTAGTAGTTGTTGACGGTGGCGTTTGGCGCCAAATGTAGGAACTATTTGAAAAATTCAAAGTCTGAAGTCCTTACTTCAATTTAAAAACTGATAACACACACTAATACAGCCATCACAATTAACACCGGTTATCAGACAGAATCTACACACACCCAAAGTACACGGGGCTACATGACCATGTTGTCGCAGCCCCTAAACTGAGGAACCAGCCAACCAACAAGAAACATGGGACGTGGTTCGAGTGAAACTTGCAATCATTATATCAGTTCGGAAGTGTACATTTGCCCGAACAAAGAATAAACACACTCTTGGTAACTGTTGTGTACTTAATTTAATATATTAAAAATACCTAATATAGACTTGAATTCATTACATTCTGTTATCTCATTGTCCAGAACAAATTAATAGTATTAGCTATACAACTGTACAGTCAATCCGTTTTCAGGAGCATGGAAAGTACATTCGATGAACGATTCCGGATGCACGGATGTGCTGCAAGAAACTAATAAATACTCGTATTATGCCATTTTCTTTTTACTGTACAGTGGCAAACTTGATAACAATTAACATACAGCCAAAACTCTCAGTGGCGGTAACTGATACTGCTGACATCCCTCTGTGGGCAGCCGTCATGAGCATGCCTGAGAAAATCCAGATGATTGGACATGTAAGAGATGATTAGGGTGACGAGAAAGAGGGGCAGATGAATGTCAAAGAAGAGTGTAACGGATCTTACGGCCATTACAAAGCAGGGGCGGCTGGCTCTAACGGGCCAGAGGGCCAGGACCCTCCTTACCATTAACCTACATTAGTAATTAATTTTTGTAATCCTTAACGCTCGAAATACTGGCCGAGTTGTGCGCTCCTCACTATGAAAATGCACCAGCATATTTGAATAACGCGCTACATATCTTGTCACGTAACTCGCCTTGCTGCGGGCTACTCGGGGCCCAGGCCTTAGTGGGCCCAAAACTCCATTCAACTACAAACAAGGACAGGTCTATTGCGCGTGCGCGCAGACGCTGTTCTAACGTCTGCTATGGGCCCAGAGATTGCGAGCCCACGGTTACAAGGACGAATAACAATAGAAGCAGTTGTATGGGCTCTGGAGAGAACGTTGGATTGCTGAACTGCTACGTTCAACTCAAACTTACAACATCTATGGTCATACCCTGCCCCTTACCACCCCTTCTTCCGATGCGGTTTGAAATTATTCGCAAGACGGCCACTAGATGGAAAACAGGGCACCACTCTGGTGTCATTAGTCCCAAGGTTACGTAAAACGAAAACGAATGGAAGAATACTTCAAATGGTGCAGTGACAAAATCATTCATACCTAGTGTCAAGGATAGGTTAAAAAGAAACTTCCCATTAACTAGCATTGTAAATACTTTCTTAACAGAACATGTTAAGATAAATTCGTATTTCTTTCGTTTCAAAATAAAAGACAGTCCATTGTGGGCGTGTGGCAATGAAGAACGAACAGTTTATCATTTGTTATTTACATGCGTGAAACTGGAAAAATAAAGACAGTTGTTTAAGGACAATATGGTAAATAAACATTGAAAATGGACGTTCAAAAAAATTAAGCTAATGAAGCATTATATAATTAATTTTGTATTTTAATTTAATAGATTTAATGTCAAGCAGCTGAACAGATTTTTAATATTGGTGTAGGTCATAAAAACAAAAAGTTAATAGATATAGACAGTTCCTAGACCAATATATCACCAAACAAATAGCCATAGAACAATAATGAATAATACATAGGTAAATGTATGTTATTAAAATTGTAAACATTTTGTAAACATAGCATATAGTTTTACTTTCATTGTAATGGGGCATGCTGTTAAAAATAAATAAATAAATAAATAAATAAATAAATAAATAAATAAAAGTTACGTAAAGAGATCTCCTTTGGAATTCTGTGACAAGTGTTACCAATTAAATAATTTTTTTCACCTAGGCCTAGAGTTTTTTACAAATGTCTTAGTTATAGGCTATTATAAATTTGGAATTAAATAGCGATTTAGAGGGTCATTTAAATTATATTAAATGTAGAACATAACATTTTCCCTAATGAGACAAAATTTAATGGATATTGGCAAACACCTAGCGTGCTAGCGAGTAATTTTTACTGTGCAGGATAATTTATTTTGTGTGCCCACCCAAGCTCCAAACCCACCAGCCGCCACTAGAGAAGCCAAATTGTCTTCGTATAATTGATTGTTGGCCATGTAAGAAAGAAAGAAAGAAAGAAAGAAAGAAAGAAAGAAAGACATGTATAAATAAAGACTTAAAGAATAAGTAGATGAAGGAAAGGAAGGACATTTGTAGTTTAACGTGACCGTTAACATCGCGATCATGAACCAGAGCCACGGAACCTCATTTTTACGTGGAATTCGAACCCGGTCAGCCGTGGTAAGAGGCCAACAGCTTGACTGCTGCGCCACCACACCCCTTAAATAGATAAATACCGGTAAATAAATAAATAAATGAATGAATATCATTAATTATCCGTGTCAGTTCATCTCCACTGTTATCAGAGTTTTAATATTAAGAGTGTTTAGTTGGCGAATCATTATATTTCGACGAGAATTAGCATTTTATTCCATGCAATTGTGCATATAAAATATCAAGCAGAACAGAGGCTAAGATTTCAACATCGACAAGGAAAGAGGTGGCTATTTCTCCAGAGGTCTATTTTTAAAAGAATAACAAGCTTGAGGTCCAATGAACTGTGATGTATGAGGGCAATGCCTACCTTCGGATGCCCTCGTGTGAACGTGAAATGAGTGCTCTCACGAACATCTGTTCGGAGGTGTTTTCTGATATTTGGCGGCTGGCTGTATGAATTTGGGAAGTATTCGTAAGGAGGGAATTGACTGGCGCACCTAACTGATTGGAGCAGAGCTTGGCGTTTGCATTTGACCGGCGTGGTAATGCTAGGAAGTTTGGATACTATAAACCGACTGGGGTGGGGGCAGTGACTGTTGGTAGGTGTCATTGTACTAAATAGATTGGTAGTATTTTGTAGAGCTATTTTGTCTTGTATATAGGCCTATTTGGATATGATGATGCTCGCTTGACGAGCAAAACATGGCTTTCTTTAGTTTTCTCCCTCATCTGTAGTTCAAAAGATACAGTATATATATATATATAGTATACATACTGTATATATTTATTTTAATCACATATAATTTTTTCAGGTTATTCTTTGCATGTCTCAGTAATTGGGTTTTCGTTGTGTTGAGCGACTGAAAAGTTGTAATATCAAATATCTGTGATAATAAATGGTCGGGTTGGTGTTTTTTTTTATCTGAATGGACTAAGAGCTTAGTTGGTTGTTTGAGCGATGTGGGATCTGTTCTTGTGCAGCTGCTACCACTAACATTGTCTACACTGAACTAGAAGGAATTTCCTTGTGCTCCCATGTTATCTCGTTCCCGTCCTTGGACTTTCCCCGCATTCCTACCTGTCTATGTTCATATAACAATTTAACATATTTTATACTGGCCAAGTCTACTAGTACTTCCTGAACATGCTGAATGTCACTGTATTCTGGACATCTTCAACTATTACAGACCAAACTTCTTTAATCACATGTCATTTTTTAAGGTTTGCCACGCAAAAAAAACTCTTTAAGCGCATGTGGTCTAATGAGAATGTCCTGAACTTTTTAATACTATCGTTAATGCCAGCCGTGATTTATTGAAGATATGGTACTAAGTATATTTTAATCAAGTAGCATCGAAACTAGTTATCCAAGTGAATGTATTAATCTCTTGTAATCTTTTTCATTTTTAGGGAAACAGCCATTACAATTGGGTACAATTGCGTTGACCGACTGAAGAGCATTAAATCTCGATTGTGTATACTATCAACCATTTCAAATTAGTGAGAAGAAACAAATGTACAGACATATCCTACATTCTTATTATATTAGTAAAATTAAATTGAAGATAATTAATCATCTGTTGTCTAATTGAGAAAACCAGATGTGGTTTTGAGTGACTATGCAGTACACTCATAATCGTTCTTGTTAGGGCAAAAGTGTATAAGTCAAAATAATACCAAAGCTGAGATTATGCAATTGTATGGTTGGGAATTGTCATAACTTTGTTTTGGTATTGGTACTGCACCGTTATTTATTGGTCCGAATTACGGTACATGTCCGCTTAAAAGGCCACTGCTACATGACCACCCATGACTCAGTTTACGTTACATCACTGCCATATGGGATGCGCAAGTATGCATCTGCCCGAGTTGCTACGATCACCCGTGACGGTCCACTGAGCTCACGTTTCATTTTTCTGACGCATGGGGCGCCTGATGAATATTGATATGTTATACGATGGAAGGATTGAGATTTAATCTTAAAAATGGAAATAAGATGTTTTTATAATGTCGAACATGTATAGGAGTTCATTATTATCTAGCAAAAGGGTAATGCAAACCTTTTCTGTGGAAATACAATTTGCGGTTGTATTGAAATGTATATACATCATGTCCACGAATCACAGCCCTATCTATACGTCACGCCTAGGAGAGGGGGTATTCTGTCTGCAGTGTTGTGCAAGAGAGTGGAGAGGCACAGATCTCGTTATAGCTTTGTCAAGCAAGCAACAACTCAAAATGTTTTAACCAAGTGTATTCGTGAGTGCCGTGTTCGGTAAAACTACCGGGATATCCAGTCCAGTGTGACGAAATGGACTTGGAATTACAAGCATGCCGAATATTATATATTCAGGCAATGCAACGGGAAAGGAACTCTGCCTCATGTCAAGTTGTTGTAGCCGCATGGATGAGCAGAGAGTAGCGCGCAGTGATTTATAACGGAATTCTATTTCGAAGCCGCTGCATTAAATTTTGGTGCTTTCGTTTTCACGTTCACCAAGAATACTGCGAGTTTCCTGTATTTACCGCAGCCCAGTTATACGAACATTTTCTGTAGATTTTCCTCAATATGTACGCTGTAATGAAATCTGAGGCATTGGGAGGAACATTGACTATGAACAGTGATATTTTAGCTATGTCAGGCTAAATATATAACGTGGATATTGCTCGCCAGGTAATGATGTGAACGCTACAGGTAATCACGATGCCATATTCAGGCAGTAGCGTGCTCACGATGCGGTTTAACTGCATGTGGCCAGGGGACTGTCGAAGCCATGCAACCGCAAATTATATTAATATCGTACGAGTTCTCACTCGGGTCTCGCGACATTGTGAATGCGATCATAAATTCCTTCGGGCGTTCTGGAACTTGGCAATGGAGATATACAGCCAGTGGCCTTGCCCATTGCCAGCTGTGGACCGAGGGATGGAGAAATGGAAGTCCCGGGTTCGTGTGCCTGAGGCAGGGAGGAACTACATTATCCTGCTGTATGTAATGGAATTATAAGGTAGGGCATATCCATGCTCTAGTTCGCCTACAAGATTCTGCAACCAGGTAGAAGAATGAATATTTTTGTAATGTAGCAAAGTAGCGATATTCCAGAGTGACCACACTGCCATCCTTTATGTTTTCTGTAGTTAAATTGGAATGAGGTTTAGGCTTGATTTATCATTCATGTCTGATCGTATTTCCAATTGAGTTTAGGCTTGAATAACAAGTGCACGCATTTCCTAAATTTTGATAATTGATATTCTGATTTCAGCTTTGATTTGAATAAATTAAATTCAGTAACTTATCTTCTTAATTGTAGAGAAGAGGAGTTTCTTAGGAGAAGACTACCGTTATTCCTTAGTGGAATTGAATTATTATTGTTATAAATACTGTATTTTTGAAACTTATAAATAATCCGATTCTTTTTTAATCAAGAGTTGACTTGAGATTAATAGACGCACTATATTTCGTGTTTCATAGTTGCGATCTGACAACTTTGCAGATGATCTTAGCATTTTTGATAGAGATTTTTATAGGATTTTTTCGAATGTGAAGTTAGATCATTATTTTGGAATGGGAGTTTTTCTCTTGGGAAGGGTCGTTAATCGATCTGGTGCCTAATGCATCAATAGTCATTAACTCGAGTCGATAACTAGATTCATGGTGTAGGCCCAGTTCGATCATCGTGATTTCCACTTGAGGGGAATATTTCTATTTTCGAATGATGGATTTCGACTTCTAGCCGTGTCGCCACGTGTACCGGTACTTTGGTACATGCAGATTATTGTTAAATTTAATAAGGATTGATATTCTTGATTTTTGATTCAGTATTATGAGTTCTTAGTAGAACATGTTGTTGTTGTTTCCTATGGCTAGCCCGGATTCCAATCCATCAGCTTTCTTGCGTTCCAATAGAGTTGTGTGAGGTTTCCTGAAGTTCTAGCAGTCACATCAAGTTTGTTACAATGTAGCAGGTGCCCCTTATCCATTTTACTTCCAGGTTCGTGACAAAGTGTGCATTCTTCAGATCTCAGGATGTTGATTCGTTTCAGATGAACTGCAAGGCAGTCATGGCCAGTGTTAAGTCCGAAGAAAGCTACAGCTTCTCTTCTTGGTGTTAATTTATATTGATCCCATTTAGCATCAATGTCCTTCCATAATTTGGTTTCTGCTGTTTTCTTTGCCATTTCTTCATACCTGTTTTTGATAGCATTTTTCAAGATCCTTTTTGCTGACATAAAATCAGTCTGACTGACAGGTTGTTGTAGTGTGGTACCTTTTTGCTAATCTGTCTGCCTCTTCATTACCTGCTATTCCAACATGAGAAGGGATCCACTGAAATGAGATCTGTTTGTGGAGTCTTTGAAGGGTTTTTATCATACAAAAAATGTCCTTCAGTTCTTTATTTTGGGGTTTATAATTTGACGAGACGGCTTGGATGGCTGCTTTTGAATCTGTAATGATAACACATTTTTGATAATCATGTTTCTGCCTAATAACTGATGGGGGTGCATGTGAAATTGCTCTTATCTCAGCATCAAAGTTTGTTTTGTTTTGGCCTACTGGGAAGTAGAGTGAGAAGAGAGATGAATGTATTCCTGCTCCAGTTTTATTTTCTTTGTCTTGTGAGCCATCTGTAAATATTTTTAGCCATTGATTAGACGGATATATTTCCTCTATTGTACAGAGGGCCAGTTGTTTTAGATCATGTGGTGAAAAGTCTTTCTTGCAGACCTCTTCTAGCAAAGTAAGATCTGTAGTCACTTGTATATATTCAATGGGTTTGACTGGCATACAGAGTGGTTCAAGTTTTATTTGCAGATTGCTCTTATTGATATATTCTTTGGCGAGACTTAAGGGATCTTTTTGTGTTTTAAGATTGGGGCTAGAAACTGGTTTTTTGATCCATGTCATTTGAGGTAGTCTTTGTATACTGAGATATACATTGTCTGTTTGATGTTTCATCTCTTCTTCTATTGGTAAGTTGTGGGTATATAATTGCAAGGTGGTTAAAGGTGTAGTTTTTATTGCGCCTGTTATGATTCGTAGGGAATTATTCTGACACCTCTCGAGGCGATCAATGTTTGACTGGGGTGTTGTAGAGAGTACTTCACTGCCATATTTTAAGATAGGTTTGATGTACTGTAAGTATTGTAGGTTTTGTTGAGTGTGTCTTGAGTGCTCCCCCAAGTAGCTCCTGCTAGTCTCTTCAGTAATTTCATTCGTTTGCTTACCTTATCCTCCACATGTTGTATGTGTTTGATCCAGTTCAGTTTCTTGTCCATGATGATTGATACCTAGGTTCTTAGTAGAACATATTAGCATGAGAATTTATTGAAGAACATTAACTCTTTTTGATACTGATCCCAAGGTATAATTTTAAGTGGAGGCGTATATTCGCGCATGATTCTGTAAGGCAAGATTTTTGTAGTTCAGTGGAATAAATTGACGATCCACATTTGAATAGATTATGATGCATTAATGTTATACAACGAAATATTTTCTATATGCACAACTGAATACAACTAGATACTAGTAAATGAATTTAATAATCACCATAAAGGTGATATAGGGGAAATAAACGTCTGTGACCGTAAAAAGAGATATTTATTTTAAAGTACTCAGTGAAGTACATTAGTAGTTGTGATGCCAATGTGAGCATAATGTATAAAACAGGTTATAAGGAATTTTCTTCGTGTAGTGGGTGGTATTAGCCATGAATATTAAGCAATCGTAGATGTCATGTTTGGCTATATTATTATTACAGTATCTCAATCGAATCATGATATATTAAAGATGTTATGGGAAGAACATAATTATCATTGTTTTTATTACGTTTGATTTGTTGTTAAATTGATAATTCCAATTTTGGATTAACATTAGGAAGGCCTCTAAATTTTGCTCGTGTCTTCCCTATTGAATTGTCCCTGCGATTGTGATCAATTAAGAGTTTGTAAGCAAGTATACGAAGTGATAATGAAACAGAAATAATTCAGAAAAATTATAAAATAAAATTTAATAATGTGTAATTATTGAAATTCTTGAAATATTGGATTAACAATTATACGTCTTCTTAGCTTAATTGCTTAGTCGATGGACCGGATGATACTTGAATTGCTAAAGCAATAAATTATAACAATGCACATATGGTAGGTGTGGAATTACGAGACCTATGGCGATTACACATATGCGTGTAATAATTTAATGTTGTATATATGTATATAAGGGTAACATTCTATGCGTAATTAATATCTTTAATCTTGGAAGGACCGTGATGGTGATTCTTTAGATTTTTTTGATTGTTGGATCACCATGTGTAATTAATTTAATCTTTTTGACAGATTAGGGTTAATGCAGTCCAGTCCATGGGGACAAATTGCTGCATTTTGTTTCATATATTTTATGTGAATTAATTAAGGATTTTGATGTAGTGTGTCCATTCACGGACATTTTTGAATGACCTTTAGTCAGCCTATTTTTGGAATAAATTGGTTAATTTATTTCAGTCGTAAGGTGTGATGATTTATAGAGGCATAAAGAGGTCGCATTAAGGTATTTCTAGAGTTCCCCACACTCCTTCATGATTCTCGTATTCTTTGAGCATTTCACTGCTATGCTTTGGTTTCACTTAATGCCACCTCTGTTAGGAATTACTAGTACCCTATTACTCCCTTCATCAGTTGGTAGGATATGGGAGTTTTTCTATCCAGGAATTCTCAGGTTCTACGATCCAGCTATCATGGAGGGATTCCAGCAGGTAAAGGGTGGATATTTTCGGGTACAGTACCTTTTTTCCTTTTGCACAAACAAAGTAATACCAATTCCATACCAAACAATTGCATAATCTCAGTTTTCTTATTCTTTTTACGTATATCCATTTGCCCTAACAAGAGCGCATTTATCTTAGTGGTGAATTTGTTTCAATTTATTCGGGCTGTCAACTTTTAGGAACGTGTACTCTTGTCATTGTAACCCTGGTATGTTTTCATCAGCCTGTCTGAGAATATTTCATTGTCACAACATACATTTTTGGATGATTTTGTTCTAAATATCAATTAGTAAACGTTATCCAATCAGTTTAATGACCAGTCTCTACAAACGTTTCACGAAAATCATGACTAGAAGGATGTCTAAACTACTAGATGAAAACCAGGCAGTGGAACAAGCCGGTTTTAGGATAGGCTTTAGCACAATTGACCACCTGCAAGCAATGAACCAGCTCTTGGAAAAAACGCAGGAATTTAATCTTGAACTATACATTGCATTCCTAGACTATAATAAGGCATTCGATTCTGTGGAGTTGTGTGCTAGAGGCATTGAGAAGCCAAGGCATACAAAAGAGATATGTCAGACTACTGGAAAAGCTTTACGAAGGCTGCCAAGCGAGGGTAAGAACGGAGAGGGAGAGTGCGAACATCAACTTAGAAAGAGGCGTGAAACAAGGCGACCCCCTCTCACCAAAGTTTTTCAGATATCTAATGGAGAACCAATTTAGAAAGTTGGAATGGGACAAAAAATACGGCATCGAAATAAACGGGGAAAGGCTAACACACTTACGGTTCGCAGATGATATTGCACTGCTAGCAAAATCGGCAACAGACTTGGAATAAATGCTAGCGGACCTGGACACAGTCAGTAAAGAACAGAGGCGACTGCTGATTTTTTTTGTAATGTGTAGGACGTAATGTGATGGGCTTAACTTAAGATAATTATTATAGCTGGGCTAAATTGAGATATTAGACTCAGTCTAATATTAATTATTCAGTCGCACAGCATTATTACGAACACATTACTCAATACAATACAATACAATCGAATATCACTCCAAAGATACGCACACGCTGAAAACAGACTATCCATTTTGACCGTGTGAAATCGTAACCAATAGCCTAAGCCCATAGTGTTGGTTTAAATTCAACCAATAGCCAGACTTGAGGATCTCAATCGACGTCCATCGAGCGCCATTAAACAGACCAAACCTGCCCCTTCACCCTCAAAGGCTCCCATACATTTCTAAAGCTGTAAGGTTTCTTTCTGAGCTTTCTACTCCGGGCGGTGAAAGTCACACTTCATCCATCTAGGGGTGAAATGTAGAACTAGTTACAAGTACTGACAGTAACAGTGACTTGTAATGTAATCTGTGGACAGTGAGACAGAGCTTATCGCGGGGGCGCGCAAGGTAGCTACAAAGACTATTTTACAAACCAATCAATTTAATTGTTTAAAACAGTTACAGCTGAGAGTTGACTGTAGGATGATCCTCACGTCCTACATGGAGGAATCGCCACTGGTAAATGAGTAGGTCTATCTATGAACCCCCTAAAAATAAAACTGATGACCAACTCACTGGAAGTTCAAATCCTCATCAATGGCAAACCACTACCGTACACACAGGAATACGTCTATCTTGAACAAAACCTGTCATTTGACTGCTCCTAGGAGAAGGAAATCAAGAGTCGAGTTGAACAAGCATGGAAGAAGTTCTGGTCCTTAAAATTTATATTGATGGACAAATCCCAGAAGGTAAGTCCTAAGTCTGAAGTGCTAGACAAGTGTGTATTACCGGTACTGCTATACGGTTGTCAAACCTGGGCTTTGTCTCTAAAAGCCACAGTAGTTAAAAGGGACGTAAAACCAATATCATTATTTATTATTAAACCTGGGCTTTAACAGAGAAGCAAAGGCAAACAATCTGGGTATGTCAACGCAAAATGGAACGGAAGATCCTTGAAGTTTCCTTGAGGGACAGATTATGAAACGAGGAGATAAGAAGAAGAACTGCCATGAAAGATGCCGTGACAACAGCTGACAGGCTAAAATGGAAGTGGGGAGGCACGTGGCCAGAATGAAAGACGATCGATGGACGCACAAGCTAACGGTATGGGACTCCAGGACAGGAAGAAGGAACATGGGTAGACAGACGACCCGCTGGAAAGACTCAATCGTAAGGAAGACAGGCAAACACTGGACGAGGATAGCAAGGGAGAGACAAGAATAGAGACGTATGGAACTATAAGAAGGGAAGAGAAGGAGATCTTCAACAACGAAAATACTGGTAGACTATAACATGAAAGATACACTTCTGCAACCTGTAACACGCCAAATAACACACAAGGTAAACGACAACAAATAAGCACATTCAAAGACAAGACAACTGCCTCCCCCTCCCTCCCTTCTAGAGAACAAGATGTAAAGCGAAGTGAAATGTAGTGTAGTGAAGTGAACTACAGTGAAGTGTAGCAAGTGGAGTGAAAACTTAGGACTTGCTCGCCTAATAACGAGTTTAAACCAGAGCACGTCCCTGCTCTCAGGAGGCCTTATCCCTTATGGGATTATCTAGGCTATATTTATTATTTCTAATATTTTTTGGCATACATACTGATCAACAAAATCAACAAACAAATTAATACATTATATTCTTCTTTCTAGAAAGATTCAGAGTTGGACAAAATATTGTAGCCAATGGAATTGCATCAAAGAAAATTATAATCAACTTAACTGCTTCAGCATTGGAATGGTACAATGAAATTGATTATTATGACCCAGAATGGATTTCTGCATTCAAAGGGTGAGTAGTTCATTTCAATCGAACATTACAAATATAAAATATTTTCCTCAATTAATCTTGGTTCCGAAAGTGCCTTTTGTTACTTCAATATGTAGCCTATGTGTATGAAAAGGGACCATTTGTTGGATAGCGGATATTAAGTCAACATAATTTCTGGACTAACTTATATACATCTGAATTGTAACAGTAAATATTTGGTTTTGCTTTTCATTGTTAGATAATCGTCTAGAAGAATAAACTTAGATTTTGATTTGGGTAAAATCTGGACAATTTGCTGGCCATTCCAGAAGTGTGATTGCTACTAAATGTTTACCATGCTAATTAGTCACAGCTGCAGTTTAGTGAATGTGGGATTTGGTACAGTATCCTGAAAGATAAGGATGAAAATTTTACTTCAAACTTAAAGATGAAGGTCAAACCTGGAAGTTCAACTGCTCGATATCTTGCCACGGTGGGTGAGTGGATGGTGTGTCGGTCTACCAACCCCAAGATTGCAGGTTCGCTCCTGGCCGTGGTAAGTGATTTTTTTTTGAAAGGCGGCAAAAATACGACACGCATGTCATACGATGTTGGCATGTCAAAGAACCCATTTGAATTCAGTAGGCCGTGTTCATAATGGCAAAATTAATCTCGGGAGTTTCTGCCAACACAAAGTTCCTCATTTCTCTACTAGAAAGCGCTATAGTGTTCAAAGAGTTTAGATATCTAACTTCCTTGACTTTCATAGTGATTCAAGGAACAACGAAATTCGACATGCAAGCTACCCTCTGGGTGTCAAATTACAAAGCTTGCACCCGGCTCCCGAGGCCATACGATATTATTATTATTATTATTATTATTATTATTATTATTATTATTATTATAACTGCTCGATGTGGACATTCTGGCTTAAACTGCTTGTCACTTCAACCAGAGGACCTAATTTCATGTAATTAAAACATCAGTAGAGCATGACAAAGCTTACTCCAGCTTGTAGCACACAGTTATCTCCTCCCTGAAAGTTTTTTGAGTGTTGCAACTCAATTTGCCATGCCCTTACAGAACACTTGAAATGTCCCTACATTCTGGGCTAGAATCAGATAGTCTCCTTAACCCAGTCCATGAGATTTGTGTCTACAGGGATAATTCTCGTCAGGCGCGTCCACGTCGCAGGGTGGGCAACGGTACTATAGTTGGAACTATAGTAGCAGCTAAGTTCTGATGGGGCATAACATAGGCCCCGTGCACGGGGATTCGTGTGAAGACTCAACGGCAGCGAAGGCGATATTCGTTATCACAGAAGAGGCAACCCATCCCTCTGGGGGTAGTACAGAGGGAACCCACTGCCCTTTGGACTGTGGAGGGATCTACAACGGCTAAGGGAGTAAACCCTGAAAGAAAATCCTTCTGTATATTAGGCCTAACGAGCCAGTAGAGAAGTAATAATTTAATTGCTTTCAATGAAAGGACACGCCTCGGATCGTATATACCAAATTAAGACCCAACTTCTAGCGTTTCAAGAATTAATGATGACCACTCGGAGGTTGATGCTCATCCTAGGAGGATGCGAAGAAATACCAACAGAAGACCTACAATCGGAAAGGAATTACGCCAGAAATAAACAAGATGAGAGTAGGAACTCTGAATGTAACCACATTGATAGGTAAGTGTGAGGAGATAGTGGACATGATGGAAAGGAGGAAGAGATTTTTGTTTGAACTAAGTGAGACAGAATGGAAGGGGATGAACTCAAAGAAACTAAGGAGAAGCTTCAAATTTTACTGTCATGGTAACAACAAAAAAGCCAGGAATGGAGTTGGTTTTGTACTATATAAAGATGTTGAAGCCATCACAGATATCTCGTATGTAAATAAAATAATCATCAAAGCCAGAGTGAATTAGGGTAACAATAGTTTCTCGATGATTTAGGTATATGCCCCACAGCAAGGTTGTAGCGATGTTGAGAAAGAGGAGTTTCTTGAAGATCTAGATGACCAAATAAGATGATATAATATCCCCTATTATTAGGGGATTTAAACGCTCAAGTTGGAATAGATAGATCAGGTTATGAAGAGAAAAGGGGGCCCTTTGGATATGGAGTAAAGAACATTGAGGCGAAATGCCATGGACTTCTGAGTCAGAAATAACTTGAAAATTACAAAATTCCTTCTACAAGAAACAAGATAGTCATAAAATAACGATATACTGCTGGGATGAGGGATCTAAGACAGGCAAGATACCTATAGGAGCACCTCGGAAGCGTTACAAAGATCAGCTTAAACAAACCTTGAGGAGTGTAGCCATTGATCCTGCTAATTGGCATACACTTGCGGAAGATCGCGCACGTTGGCGTGCAGCCACCTCAGATGCGGTTTCACATTCTGAAGAAGAACGCCGAAGGCAGGAAATGGAAACTCGTCAAAGGAGAAAGCTGCGCCAGATATTGTCACGTCCTCCACCTTCCATCATCTGCATTGTGTGCGGCCGTATGTTCTATGCCAGAATTGGTCTGTTGAGTCACCAGCGACATCACCATCGAGTGAATACAAATTAGTAATGCAGGAAAGAAACATACACTCGGATACGAGTATTGGCCGACGACGACGACCATGTAAATTATTAGGAGAAAGTGTGAGGGTCACCAAATTTGTTCCCAGTGAGTATCTAGATCGATACCACAGACTCATAGTGGCGCACTTGGACTATAAGGTTGTACGTACAGTAAGTACAAGAAAAGCTATCAGAATAAAAAAATGCAAATTAAACGATAAAGGGGACTAAAAAGGCTTTCCAAGACCTGGTCATACAAAAGTTACCAAAGAATGAAACACAAAGTGCACATCATCATCATCATCATTATCATAATTAACTTTCACGTATTAGGCCTAGTGCACATGAGAAATTAACTTGTTCAAAACATCATTAGTGGGCTTTGCAGTTGGGGCGTGTGGCAAACCTAAAGGAAGCGTAAAAGAGAAAGAAACTAGTTCGTGGAGTGAAAGTGAAAGTGGCTATTAAGAATCGAAATGTAGCAAAGAAAAATAAGGATGTTAAAAAACAAAAACAACTGCTTGCCAGAAAATGGCTGACCTCGAACAAGTGGACAGAGATGAGCAATTTTGAGTAAAAAGAATTGTGAAGGACGAGAAGAACAAAAGCTGAGAGACATTCGTACAAAAATCTAGGAGTGGACTGTAGAGGTAATCGGAAAATGTTGTACGGACTACTGAAGAGTAGAAGTTCAGACAGAGATGATATTAAGGCTATGGAAGCTGAGGACGGAATGATATCTATTTTGACAAGCTGATGGTGAGGTAGAAGTGAGGCCTGAAAGTCATGAATCCATTGAACTACAAAATGGAGAAGAAGAAAGTCCAACTACATTGACAGAGACTGAAAATGCTTTGAAACTCATGAAAACAGGAAAGCCACTAGGAGTAGATGGATTGTCAGCAGATATGATCAAAGCAGTAGGCGTACAGGGCCTACAGTAGTTACATCGAACACTAGAAGTTACTTTGAAAGAAACTAAGATACCAGATGACTGGAAGAAAGGATTGGCCATACCGTTGTTTAAGAAAGGGAGTAGGAATTACACTGCTGTTGCACTGTCTCAAAATAGTAGGGAATATCATAGAGAAAAGATTAAGAGCATGGATATAGCAACAATTCGAAGAGGAATAGCGTGGTTTCAGATGTAATAGAGGAACACAGACCGAGTTTTTGCCACGAGACAATTAATGGAAAAGTACTGGGAGAGAGGAAGGGATCCGATTGTTACTCCATCAAATTATATATGAATTGCAGCCAATTGACGTCAGAAAAGTTGGATGGCGCAGCCACGCGGTAGAATGGTGAAGCTGTAACATTGTGACTGGTAAGGTTTATTTTCATGATGAAGCATTGCCGTCGTGATGGGAACAGAAAGAAATTTGTCAAATTCGGGGAGGTACTGCTCTGTATACTGTTGCAAATCGTATAAAACGGGTACGAAATATCTTCACTACTTTCCTGTACAGAAAGTTCAGAGAGAAAGATGGGCTTCGGCGCTGTCAATTGGAAAACGTGTTACATGTTACATGACAGTGTGCAGTCTGCATTTTTGTGAAGACGACTTCTTTCCACAGCATAAGCACCGGTACTGTTGATTATTGATAGTTATTGTCTCTAATTTGTATTCACAAGGATTTAGCTACATCAAAAATACTGATAAACTTGTAGCCTAATACTTCTGTGCCGTAGGCCTACATAGAATGTAATCCGCTCTTCGTAAATTATTTTAGGGGTTCTACCGATTGACAATAGCCGAATGGTTAGAAAACTTAAGAAAAATGCTGTTCCTTGCCTTAATTTGCCAGAGAATTTATATTCTTGCCCTTGAACAGCAAGTATGTAGGTCAATATTTGCAATATTGAAGTATGATTTGAGCATCCCAAGTAACGCTTCTTTGAACCCAAAACATTCATGCAAATTCAGGGTTGCTTGATTCAATTTATTATCAGGGAGTCGTCCTTAGTGTTATGTGAGATATATATATATAGTGAAATTAATAAAAACATCGATACCGCTAGGCTCCCACGTACAGGCTTCATATAGGCCTATGTAACAGCAGACAGTAAATTAACTATCTACATGTGGGTAATATTTTTAACTGGTAGTAATTAGGCAATGCATTTAAATTGATTATAAAAATATTTCTATCAATGAAGGAAAATGTGTAGTATTCTGTCATCATAAATTAGAAGCCATAACAAACGCACGCCCAATTACTTCACGTCACTATCTCGCCGCCATATTGCAAACAGCTGACCCGTAAGCTCCTCCCCGTTTCGGACGTCAATGGCCATAGCAGCCTAGCAGGGTATTTTAATTGAACGCCCGTGGGCTCCAAGCAAGTTCAATTTCAAGTAGTTCCAAATTTGGCTACCAGATGTCACTGTCGCTGACACTTAGCGGCGAACGTTGGAACTTGATAGAGCGTTTCTAACCTACCAAATATCACCTACAAATTTGGCTACACACTACCAATAATGGTAGGTTCTTTTACATGCCGAAAATCTAAGACATGTGTCCACTGGCTTTACTTCCCATTGTATTCCGATTATTGTGTTCTTGGATTTGGAAAAGGCCTATGACAGTGTGATAAGAAGTAAACTATGAGAATGTTTAGACGGACTAGGGATTCCAATTATTTAAATTCAGAAAATCTATTTGTTGTATGAAGATTGCGAACATTGTGTACAGGCAGGAGATGGTTGGTCAGGATGGTGAACTAAGAAGGGTGTTCAGCAAGGCAGTGCACTCATGGACATAATAATTAAGGAAATCAAAGCCGTTGACTCTGAAAATTTGAACACATTAGTCTTTGCGGATAATGTGGCCACATTTGGGGAGATACAGAGCAAAAGATGCAGATGAGGTTGGATCGTTGGAGTGATAAGTTTAATTAGTTTAAGTTAACTGTTAGTATGCAGATAACAGTGGCTATGAAAATGAGCAGAACACCCGCCCAATGTAACCTAAAATTTGATGGATTGAATGTGTGGAAAGCTTGGAAGCGTCATCTCAAAACATGGGAGTGCTGAATTAGAAGTCTAAAAAAAGGGTGTCAAAGGGTTCTACTTACAATGATAGAGTTCGAAGGAGGCAACACTCCAATCCTACCCGGCTCACTGGAAGGATATCTAGATGATGATGATTCTGGATTGAAGTTACTACACATGTGAAACATTACTTAATAAAACATCTGAAAAAAAAAGCCCTCTTTAAACACCCAGCTATGCAGATAAATATTAACGCAACTATTTTTCTGCAGTGACTGTAGTTGCTCCAGAATTCCCTTGCAGTATGGGTATTATTTGCCGACCCCGTGGTGTTGGGGTAGCGTGCCTGCCTCTCACCCGGCTCCGTCAGGGATTTTAGAACTTGACGTGAAAGCTGGAACGGGGTGCACTCAGCCTCGTGAGGACAATTGAGTAGCTGACAGTGAGGCAGCGCCTCGATCACGAAAACCAAGATTAACGGCCGAGGGGACCCGATGCACTGCTCACGCGTCACCCCAAAATCTGCAGGCCAAATGGCTGGGCAGCGGTCGCTTGGTAGGCCTAGGCTCTTCACGGGCTGTAGTGCCAGGGGTTATTATTATGGGTATTATTTAAGTAACATTCAATCTATAGCCACATTTTCAGGGCATGGAAAAAATACTCGTTCATCTTTCTTGAAAGGATATGCAGACCACATTCTACTTTCACAGCTATGGAACACATTTGCCTAAAGCAGGGGTTCCCATTAGGATTTTTTCTCGTACCCACTAAAGCGATTGTTATGTACGCACGGATCCCCTGCTTCAAAATCTTTTAAGTCAAGACTAATACATTTAAATTCCTAACGGGAACCTCTGTACTAGTACACAGGAAAGAAGAAAATCTTTATATATTTCGTCATGACAAAAAAATGTACAAAAACCAACATTATCGCCTTTTTTGATATGTTGATACTATCATCCAACTGCAGAGCAAACATGTCACACATGTGGAGCATTGCCAACAACGTCTCTTCAATATTGCTTGACATATCTTTAATTCGCCTTTGCACAGTGTTGTTAGACAGCGGGACGGTACTTGTAAGTTTTGCGGTAGCATCGCCCAGCATTCTCTTGCACAAAATAATTGCTGAAGGTAGAATGAGCTCTTTAGCAATGGGATGACTTTTGGCACATTTTGCGACAAGCTTCGTAGGATTCATTCGTTGCATTTTCATTCACATTTGCACCAGAAGGTTTGGTAATTACAGTACTTTCAGGCATGATTTCTGTTCAGCTCACTTTATTTTGACGAATTCATTGGATTTATTGTACCTTTGTGCTCCGAGTGTTTGGTATCTCGATGCCTCCGGAGGTTTGCAGGTTTCATACTCTCGTTGGCAAGGGTTTCAAAGCATATCACGTATTGAGGCTTAGGACAATCTTTAGGTGCACAATACGTAAAACCAATTTTCAATATATTATGTCGTACTTTTCGCAGTAGGCTTACTCCTTGAATGGCTAGGATCAAGAGAGGCAGCAGGCGGCCCATTCACTTCTATTTTACCACAGTTTCCTCTTCGTCACTATCTGCAGCAGTGGGCCTACTTCGTTTCAAAGATCCACTCGTCAACCAACGATCCATACCGTATTCAATGGACTTTTAACAATTAAAACAATCAAAAGTTTCAACTTTCAAAACTCATGTAAATATGTAAACACGTAAAATGCAAAATGGCTGTCGCGGACCCCTGTCCAACCGTCGTGGACCCCTGTGGGTCCGCGGAACACCTAATGGGTACCTCTGGACTAAAGGATATTTTGTGATATGGAGGCAGTGTTTATCATTATTTATTATTTTTAATAATTACCGATACCTATATTGAATATTTTTGTATTTTTAGCCTATTTTCATTTTTGAAAAAATAGGCTTATGTGATCACTTTTTGTCCGTGTGTCTGTGTGTGCGTGCGTGTGTGTGTGTATGTGTGTCTAATGAATTCTAAACGGCTGGAGCGATTTCCATGAAACTCGGTAAGACAATAGCACCATTCTGGCCGACCCCGACCGTGCCCTTCAAATTGTATTGTGTCTCACCAATCCAACATAGCGGCTGTGCGAAATATTTCACCAGCATTCAGTATCTCCGAAACTATTACCGATATCACCATGAAATTTCGTACGGTGATAAAGGGAACTAGTAAACGTTCACCTACGAGACTTTCAAAAACCAGGTAACTACAAAACCAACATGGTGGCCAAGCGAATTTGCGACTTTTAAAAAGACTTTTCTCGCGAGTTAACTATCCAAACGTAATGAAACATGGTACAGGAAATGTTTATAACATCGTAATGCACTGGCATCTATTTTAGTTGAATTGTTTACATAACCTCAAAATGGCGGCTGTGCGAAATATTTCACTGGCATTCAATATCTCCGAAACTGTTTATGATATCACCCTGAAATTTTGTACAGTGATAAAGAGCACAGCTACAAGTTAATCTCTGTAACTTTCAGAAACTTGTAAAGTACAAAACGAACATGGCGGCCAAGCGAATTTGAAACATTTTAGACATTTCTCATGATTTAACCTTCTGCGCGCAGTGAAATGTGGTACAGTAAATGATTATACATATTGTAATGCACTGGCATCAAATTTAGTTCAATTGTTTACATAACCTCAACATGGCGGCTATGCGAAATTTTAAAATTAAGTTTTTGTTTCTTGTGTCGTAATCATGCGATCGAAGTGAAAGTTTGAATAATGAAGATTCGTAATAATTTTCCATTAATGGTACATAACTCTATGGCCTATAACAATCCAAAATGGCGAGCATCCGAAATATTTTGACGGTTCTCAATATCTACGAATCTTTTACAGCAATCAAACTGTTTTTTTTAAATGTTCATAGAGGCTATGAACGTAAGTTCACCTTTATGACTTTCAGTAACCTGGTAAGCACAAATCCAAGATGGCGGCGACGCGAAGTATAAATATTTAAATGGACTTTTCTCGCGATTTAACCAACCGAGTGCAGTGAAACTTTGCACGTTAAATGCTTATACAAATGTTAATCCACTGGCATCTAATTTATTTCAATTGTTTTCATAACCACAAGATGGCAGCTGTGCGAAATTTTAAAATCTCGTTTTTACTTCTTGTGTTCTAATCATGCGATTGACGTTTGAATACCACACGTACACAATAATCTTCATGTAATAGAACATAAATAAAAATCCAACCTGGCGACCATCTGAAATATTTAGACGGTTCTCAATATCTACGAATCTATCACAACAATCTAACTGAAATGTTGTATGTTGATAGTGGCAATTGATATGAGTAGGATATATGAAATTAGGCTGTATAGTTCTTCACGGAACTACTTGTTAGTCTCTACATTTTGAGCTGAGCTTACAATATGGCAATATCAGCAAGAGGATCCGTATCTCCCTCTGGTAGGCAACTCTGTTCCAAGACCTACATGAACACAATACTAAACATCATTCACATAAAGGCAGATACCACATTCCTAGTTCTCCATGGTCTACTGTTTGCATATTTTTGCTTTTAAAGTTTTGAGGATGTTGTTACAGTTTATTCTAAGGTACCGCTAACTCAGGAACACTGCCAGAACCTGGTAAAGCTAATTACAAACCTTGAGGTCTCTTATTACCCTACTGCCATCGCCGTCTATAATTCTCAAGCCGTGCTGTTGGTAGAGTTGGCAACACTGTGGTGAGGACGTAATGTGTGTAAACACGCTAAGCTCACGTATTAACTTTTGTTGATAAATACAGTTTATTTAAATAATATAACATTTGAAATCAGTTGCTATTTACTCTTTCAACACCTGTGAAATTCCTCGTGGTAAATCATACCTACTGAAAGTTGTAGAGGTGAGTATTTCTCGTATTAAGTTGTATGTATAGGCACCGTAAACAAGGCTCGAAATCGTACTAGTGGCGCCGCACTGTACTGAGTTGATTAGATTAGATCAGCTTTTTCTTCATCCATTTGATCAATTACATGCATACAATACAATTTTGATATAGGACACGTCAGAAATTACATCTATAAAATAAAAGAACTTACAGGTATTTATTACTATACAATAACTATTTATAACGTATTATAATGACAGATATTAAGAGATACAATCTTATTGGACAACTATTTACACCTTATATAAATAATTCATGTTTTTGGGCTAATGTCGTGTGTATTTAAATTAGAACCATACGTTTCGGAGAAACCTTGCCTCCTTTTCCAATGGAATCAAACAATGTGGCCAAAGAAAGTAGTGGATTCATTATAGCCATTAACTTTAAACATGGTTTGTAACGCATGTAACTCTTCCTGAAGAGTTGATGCCTCACAAATACGTTCCGCTCTTTTGGCTCGAGTTGTTATAATTCCTTGTTTTTGTGCTGGGTGACGGTGGGAGTCTGCATGTAAATAACGGTTAGTGTGAGTTGGCTTGCGGTACACGCCTTCCTCCTCTCAAGAACATCCAAAAAAGGTAAGCATCCACCCGACTCTAGCTCCATTGTGAAGTGGATTGAAGGATGCAGCTGATTTAGGCGGTTCAGAAAGTGTTTCAGTTTCTCAGAACCCTCCTCCCACACCACGAACGTATCATCCACATACCTCCACCAAATCACAGGTTTGAAAGACGCCGAAGATATAGCCTCCCCCTCAAAATATTCCATGAAAACATTTGCACGACAGGCGAGAGTGGACTTCCCATGGCCAAACCATCAGTCTGCTCGTAAAATTTACCATCCCACAAGAAATAACTGGAACACAAGCAGTGGTGGAATAATCGGGCAATGCCCTTAGGAAACAACTCCTTGATGAGGGACATGACCGAGTCCACCGCCACTCTGGTGAACAAGGACTCTACATCAAAACTCACCAAAATAGCATTTGGTTGAACGACGATGGTTGACAATTTTTCGACGAAATGGGTTGAATCCCTAATGCAAGACTGTGTGCGCCCCGAGTGCGGCTGAAGCAACTTGCTGAGATATTGCGCACGAGCGTAAGTTGGAGAACCTATTGTGCTAACAATTGGTCGAAGAGGGACGTCTTGCTTATGGATTTTTGGAAGACCATACAATCTCGGAGGAACAGCATCTCTCGGAATAAGACATCTTCCCTCTTCTTTTGGAATTGATGACAGTTTAACAAGCTTAGCAGTGGCATTGGATAAACGAGTGGTTGGATCACGAGCGCACAGTATGTAGACAGGATCAGATAACAGAATCGAGATTTTACTTTTATATTCAACGGTATCTATCACCACTGTCGAATTTCCCTTGTCAGCATGAAGAATAGAAACGGTGTCATTATTTCTCAGTTCCTTCAATGCCTTTCTTTCACCCCGAGTTAAATTGGGTGCGGGTACTTTAGGGATCTTAATATCCTCACACTTTCTTGTCTAACTTCTTCAGCTTCATCTGGATGACTATCAAACAGCTTTACGAAGCAGATGTCTCAACTTTGCTCTCGCACCCTCCAAAATTCCTACAGAGGATTTCATCACATCCGTTGAGGCTGCGTTTAAAACCGCCTAGCGACTTGAAATTTATTTTGGTGGTAGATGGCGTCACGGCCATTCATTTATGTCAAATAATTTTTTTTGTAAACTCTTTAGTTTCCAAAATATAAAAATTCAAAATTGAACTTTTTTCAAAAAAATGTAAAAAATAAAAGTATTATTATAAAAAATAAAAGACATAGAAACCATTGTTTTAAGCCCATAGGACACTTTTTAGAATCTTTGGTTTTATGAAAAATCGCCTACTTTCCCAATTGAACTTTTTTCATTTTTATCCTACAGACCTGGGACTTGGTTTTCAGGTAGAGGGGATACCTTTCATTTATGCTAAACAAACTTTTTTGTAGAATTCCTAGTTTCCCAAATAGTGACCATTTTTCAAAAATAATTTTCTTTTGTCCTAGAAACTTGAAATTTATTTCTCGGCTAGAGGGAATCAGGGCCATTTATTTATGTCAAACATTTTTTTTTGTAAAATTCCTAGTTTCCAAAATAGTGACCATTTTTTCAAAATTCATTTTCTTTTGTCCTAGAGACCTGAGACTTGGTATGGGGATAGAGGGGTTAAAGACCATTGATATATGTAAAAGAAAACCTTTTTGTAGAATTCCTAATTTTGGAAATATAGCCCATTTTCAAAATTTTATATTTTTGTTCTAGAGACCTGAGACTTGGTTTACAGGCAGAGGGCGGAAAGACCAATGATTTATGTCAAACAATTTTTTTTGTAAAATTCCTAATTTTGGAAATATAGCCCATTTTCAAAATTTTATTTTTGTTGTCCCCGAGACCTGAGACTTAGTGTAGGGGTAGAGAGGGTTGGGGGTAAAGACCATTGATTTAGGTCAGACAAACTTTTTTGTAAAATTCCTAATTTTGGAAATATAAGCCCATTTTCAAATTTATTATTTTTGTTGTCCTAGAGACCTGGGACTTGGTACGGCGGTAGAGGGGGCAAAGGCCATTCATTTATGTCAAACAAACATTTTTGTAAACTTTCTAATTTTGGAAATATAACCCATTTTGAAAATATGTTTTGGAAAATTTGAAAAGTACACTATTTTTGGACTGAGAGTGGTATAGAGGTAGGTGTTGGAGTTAACAATGTCTTTTCAGGATTTTTAGTTTAAACATATAGCCTGTTTTCCAATTCAACTTTTTAGGAAAAATTAAAAATTATATTGTTTTTGACTAGGCGTGGGATAGAGGTAAGAGTAAGAGTTGAGAGTCATTGATAAAACTTAGAGTACTTTGGATTTATTTGTCTTTTTGTGTGTTGTTGTTGTTGTTGTTGTTGTTGTTGTTACTTACAAACATGGCTGTAAGCATTATGCAGCCATAAAAAGGACTGACATACTTTCCAAGACCAAATAAGCCTCAACAAGCAAGAGCAAATATGAGAGGGCTAATACAAAAGCCAACAAAAGCCAACAAAAAAGCAAACAAAAAACTGACAAAAAAAAGCCATGTAGCATGCTGGTAGTTGAGTGAGTTGTCCTATTGATCGATAGGTAGCAGGCTGGTAGTTGAGGAGTAATGATATTGACCGCTAGATAGCATGCTGGTCGTTCAGTGAGTGAGTGTTGAAATGGAGCGCTAGGTAGCATGCTGGTCGTTCAAGTAGTTCTCATAGTCACCGCTAGATAGCGGAAACATAATTTGCGTGTCGCATGCAGCTATTTAACAAAGTTTTACCTCATGAAAAACGTGCTTGTATAAGCTTTGTACAAAAATTGAATATACAATTAACTACTAAGTGTTCAGAACTGACATGTATAGCCTTGTGTAGGGAATATTGGGGTCCTTAGCAAGAAAGAGTGCCTAACACACATGAGTGTACAGCCTTTTGATATGCAGTAAGTACCTGATAACCTTGAGTATGGTATAAGAATATTTTCAGTTGACTACTACCTGTCACAGTGTTTACATTGTGAAAGACCGCTGAAACAACCAGTCTTTAGCTTTGTCATAAGCAGTGAGCAGCTGTTATCCTTAACTAGGGGTATATTAGAGGACCCCTATCAAGAATATCATCAGTTGACTACCACCACTCACAGTGACCACATCGTGAAAGACTGTCAAAACAACTATTGTACAGCCTTGTACTACTCAGTAAGTAGCTGTTGGTCTTGACTATTGTATATTAGAGAACCATTAGCAAGTATATAATCAGTTGACTATTACTTGTTACAGTGTTCACATCGTGAAAGACCTTCTCACTGTCCAGTCTACAGCCTTGTCATACGCTGTAAAGAGCTGTTGGTCTAGACTAGGGGTATATTAGAAGACCCTTCACAAGAATATCACCAGTTGACTACTACCTCTCACGGTGTTCCCATCGTGAAAGGCCGTCTCACCGACCAACCTCTAGCCCTGTGATACGCAGTAAGCAGCTGTTTGCAGAAATCAACATTCGTAATGGAAGAACCCATTCCTAGCTATATGTGTAAAGAGTGTGGAAAAACTTTTCTTCGAGACTATCATAGGAAGCGACATGAAGTATCGTGTCGTGAATTCCATGAGTTCAAGACCTGTGGTAGTACATTCAAAATTTTATACAACGGACGTCGGCATGAAGAATGTTGTAATGTTGTATCGGCAGCTAAAAGACAAAAAGCAGAGCCTACAAAACATTATCTACTTTCAATGGTCCCAGACAAAAATGGACTTATTGAATATGAGACATTGTTTGAAGGTCGACTTAAATCCTATTTCATACGGTGTAATACGTGTATGGATTTAAATTCATACCTTAAAGAGTCCAAACAGCAAATAATACAAGCTATGCAGAAAGAACTAGCAATTCACAAGTCGATAAAAGTTAATCTTGTGGCTGAATGTAGATTCATTCATACGTCCACTAACGATATTACAGATAGTGCTTTTAAAACACGAAATCAGGCCCTATTTTTGGAAACAGACTTAAGTAGTTTCTTGGAAACACAATTTACAAAGTTAACTACAGAAATGGAAGAATCTGAGCTAAAAGGCAGTAATTGGGCTTTGTTAGCAATGGAAGGAGTACGATTGAAAATAAATAAGTTCAATCCCTTGCGTGGTAGCACATATATTCCATTACAAGCGGCTATAAAAGCAAGAAAAGCCTGTATTAATCATCAAAACTTAAAGGATGAAAAGTGTTTTATATATGCCATTTTAGCAAAACTGGTTAAAACGAAAGCTGAACGCGTTAGTAAATACAAGGACCTGGAAAACAAGTATGATTTTTCAGTGATATCGTTTCCTACGTCATTAGCTGACATTCCCAAATTTGAGAAAGCCAACGACATATCCAAAAATGTATTTGGACTGGAAAAATACAATAAATTGTTTCCTCTAAAGGTTGAGGATCAAGAGCTGCAAGACCATCGTGACCTCCTTTTGCTAAGTTCTTCATCCGGCCAGAACCACTACGTCTTTATCAAAGATTTTGATAAACTAGTAAGACATCAGATTACCCACCATGAACATAAGATATATACGAGTAAACGATGTTTTACTCACTTTGATAATCAATATGGTCAACAAGGAATGGAAAATGGAAAGAACATAGAGCTTTGTGTGTCCAGCATGACATTGCTAGGGTTGAAATGCCTATTAAAAACCCCATTGTCAAATTCTTAAATGTTGAAAAATGCTGAGATTACCTTACGTTATCTATGCAGATTTTGAAAGTATACTGTTACCCTATGAAACATGTCTACCTAATCCTGAGGCAAGTTATACAGTTCCATACCAGAGTCATGTTCCCATGAGCTTTGGTATATACGTTAAACCCTCACCAGCTCTGGAACACATAAAGACAAACCTTCCAAGCCAACCTGTTATTTATCGTGGTCCTGACGCTGCAGAAAAGTTTATGGACTCTTTGATCTCAATAGCTAATGAAATCGATCGCCTTTACAGCTTAAATGTTCCAAAGGCCTTAACTCAGGATCAAGAAGCAGAGTTTCGATGTTCTGAAACCTGTTATGTGTGTCAAAAACCATTTACCAAAGAGGACTGGAAAGTTCGAGACCACAGCCATATTACAGGGGAATACCGTGGAAGTGCTCACAATAACTGTAATTTGAGGTGTAAAACACGTAACCCCGTTCCTGTGTTTCTACATAATATGAGTGGATACGATGCAAATTTCATTGTAAAGCAATTAGGATGTACTACTGAGAGAGTGGATGTTATCGCTAACTCCAAAGGAAAGTACATTTCCTTTACCAAATATGTAGGAAATGTTAAGCTTAGATTTGTGGACACGTTTCGGTTAATGCCGAGTAGTTTGGAAAACTTAGTTTCCTACTTAACATTATACCCTGAAACAGACAAGTACTTTGGAAAAGAAAATGCAATGCTCATGACTCGTAAAGGGGTATTTTGTTATGACTACATTGACTCATGGGAAAAGTTAAGTGAAACGTGTTTACCTCCAAAAGAGGCATTCTTTAACAAATTAAGTCAAGAAAATGTTAGTCAAGAAGACTATGAACATGCCAAAAATGTCTGGAAACAGTTCAACATTAAAACTCTAGGGGAATATAGTGACCTCTACCTAACTTCAGATGTACTCCTTCTTGCAGACAGCTTTGAAACTTTTAGAAACAAAACACTAGAAACACACCGAGTGGATGCTGCACACTTTTTTACTTCGCCTGGTTTAAATTTCGAGGCAATGCTCCTTTACACAAGAATTGAACTGGAATTGCTACAGGATTACGATCAGATTCTTCTAATCTAGTCTGGAATACGTGGAGGCATATGCCAGGTGTCTCATCGGTATGCTGAAGCTAACAATAAATACATGGAAACCTATGATTCTGAGAAACCATCGCAGTTTATTACCTATGATGATGCCAACAACCAATACGGTTGGGCTATGTGCCACTCCCTTCCTTATGGTGGATTTCAGTGGGGTTCTCCAGATACTGTTCATCTAGAAAAACTAAAGGAAGACGATCCTGTGGGATACATTCTAGACGTTGATGTTGATTACCCATATGACCTTCATGATATACACAACGATTTACCTTTCCTACCAGAGTGTACACAACCTAAGGATACGTCTCTGAAAAAACTAATTCCTCATCTTGGAAATCGAAGGCGATATGTTGTTCACTACATGGCATTAAAACAGGCTTTAGACCATGGGATAAAATTGATAAAAATTCATCGTGTGTTAAAGTTTAAGCAAAGACCTTGGTTAAAGGCCTACGTTGATTTTAATAACAACCTTCGAAATCAAGCCAAAAATGATTTTGAGAAAAGTCTGTACAAATTATTCAACAATGGCATTTTTGGAAAAAGCAATGGAAAATATCCGTAAAAGAATAGACATACGTCTTGTGACTGACAGCAAAAAGGCAGAAAAGCTAATAGCAAAGCCGACATTTATTGACAGAACAATTTATAATCATAACCTAGCTGCATTCCACATGGCTAAACGTAACATTGTATTCAATAAGCCTATATATATTGGAATGTGTATACTGGATATTTCAAAAACTCTAATGTATTCCCACCACTATGATGTCCTGCTACCCTGTTATGGAATGAACGATCTTAAACTCATGTATATGGATACCGACTCGTTCATTTATTTGGTTAACACCCCAGATGTATATCAAGACAAGTTGGATTTCCTAGAACACCTGGACACATCAGATTATCCTACTAATCACATATGTTACTCTACATCAAACAAGAAAACGTTGGGGAAATTTAAAGACGAGGCTTGTGAACAAATTATAAAACCATTTGTTGGACTTGGAGCTAAAATGTACGCTTTAGACATAAATGGTAAAGAAATCAAAAAGATTAAAGGTATTAACAGAGGTGTTGTCAAAAATTGTATAAGCTTTCAAGATTATAAGGATTGTGTCATGAAAAACAATGTAAAAAGAATACCCATGAACATTATCGCTTCTAAACAACATGACTTATCATCTATAAGACTAAACAAAATTGCTTTGTGTCCTGGTGATGATAAAAGAGTGATTGATGCTGATGGTATAGGTTACACATGCCTATGGTCATTACTCAATCATTGACCATGCTTAAAGAGTTAAGTTTTGAATATCAAAATCCTCTGCCTGCAACTAGCAAATACATAAAACAATACAATTTAAAAAATTAAAACATTTGCACTACAAAAATAGAAAAACACAAAAAGAAAAAATGGTATTCATAATAAAAAATAAATAAAATAGAAAACAAAATAAAAACAACTGTACAATTTATAACAAAAAAGAATATATATAAAATGTATTATGTGTAAATAGTGTACATGTATTTAAAATTAAAAAAATATTGTATGGACACTGCTTGTACATTTTTAATTATTACCCACCTCTCTCCACTCCTAATGCAAAATGAACATGTAAAACACAAATTGGAAAATCCATGTTTCCATATTGACAAAATAGAAAAAACATTAAACTGAAATTTTAAAAACTGTAAATGCGAATTTGGTAAATTGACAAATGTGTAAACAACAAATTGGGGAATCCATGTTTCTATATCATGAAATTTAAAAACTTTAAACTGACATTTAAAAAACTGTAAATGGGAAATTGTGAAATTGATAAATGTGTAAACAACAAAATGCAAAATCCATGTTTCAATATTATGAAATTGAAAAACTTAAAACTGACATTTAAAAAAACTGAAAATGGGAAATTGGAAAATTGACAAAAATGTGTAAACAACAAAATTCAACATCCATGTTTCCATATTATGAAATTGAAAAACTTAAAACTGACATTAAGAAAAACTGAAAATGGAAAATTGGAAAATTGACAAATGTTTAAACAACAAAATGAAAAAAAAAAATACCCGGTTGGGGTAGTGATCATGTTGTACAGTAGCCTATAAGACTAGCATAAGGATAGTTGCATGTGCCCTTATATACTTTGTGTATGTGCATTAGCCTTTGGATTAGCTTAAGTTAGGTTTGGTAAAGTTAGGTTTGGTGAGGTTAGGTATGTGACCTTGTTTACTCTTTTCGGAAAATGTAAAATTTAAAATCTAAAATCAAAAAATCTTAAATTTAAAATGTAGAATCTAAAAAAACTAAAATCTAAAATACCAAAAAAAATTTAAATGTAAAATCTAAAAAATGTAAAATGAAAAAATCAAAAATCTAAAATGTTAAAATGTAAAATGTAAAATCTAAAATCTTTAAATGAGGTTTCTGTGGGTTAGATTAGGTTAGGTTAGGTTATAACTAAGTTTATTATTTGTGCTCTCACATTTGCTCTTACTTTTTTGCTCACACTTTTTGCTCTCACTTTTTTTCTCTCACTTTTAAGTTAGGTTAGGTTAGGTTAAGTTAGGTTAGGTTAGGTTAGGTAAAGTTAGGTTAGGTGAAGTTAGGTCAGGTTAGGTTAGGTTAGGTATGTGACCTTGTTGTTTACACTTTTCGGAAAATATAAAATGTAAAATCTAAAATCAAAAAATCTTAAATTTAAAATGTAGAATCTAAAAAAACTAAAATCTAAAATACAAAAAAATCAAAAATGTAAAATGTAAAATCTAAAAAATGTAAAACGAAAAAATCAAAAATCTAAAATGTTAAAATGTAAAATGTTAAAATCTAAAATCTCTAAATGAGGTTTCTGTGGGTTAGGTTAGGTTAGGTTATAACTAAGTTTATTATTTGTGCTCTCATATTTGCTCTCACTTTTTTGCTCATACTTTTTGCTCTCCCTCTTTTTCTCTCATTTTTAAGTTAGGTTAAGTGAGGTTAAGTTGGGTTAGGTTAGGTAAAGTTAGGTTAGGTGAAGTTAGGTTAGGTTAGGTTAGGTGTGGTTAGGTTATAACTAAGTTTATTATTTGTGCTCTCACATTTGCTCTCACTTTTTTTTGCTGACACTTTTTGCTCTCACTTTTTTTTGCTTGCACTCTGAAGTTAGGTTAGGTTAGGTTAGGTTATCATGTTATAAGCGTAAGTGGTTGTATGCAGTGACCATTTTGTGTATTAGCCCTGTGCTAAAAATAATAAATTAAATATTAAATCAATAAAAATTTATAAATTAATAACAAATAAAATAATGATTAGTAAAGCCCGCCATTAAAAAGCGTGGTAGCGCGTGGCGGCCATATTGCCCATTAGCCCCTGACCCAGCTAAAACTGTCCCCTCCATAAGAATAACATAGAGTGGTTGGGCGGGGGCCATCTTGCCCATTAGCCCCTGTCCCAGAACCGCCTTATATTACCTACTAGTGTGTGATAGTTGGAGAAAATGTCTAGAGTCATTGAAGTCCATCGACCAGAAGCGTATATATTAAGCTGATGGAGCTGCTGAGGCCATGAAAAAGGAATTAAGAACCAATCTGAGGTTCAAACGGAAGTATACAAAGGGAGGGGATGAATCCCAGGATGATTATTTTCCTGGGATGTACTGAGATTAAACTCCAGACTCTGTCATAATGTTTTTTGTTATTTTCTCAAAAACTATATTTTTTGAAACATATGTACCTTTTTCTCAGAACTGGGTAGTACTATCAAGCTAATATTTTTTATTCACAACATAACCATGCCTTTGAGTATTGATGACTAGGATTATTCAAATTGATCCAGTAGTTTCTGAGAAACAGTAATTAATACCACCAAATTTTCATGAAAAATGGAATATTTTTTTACACATTTTAAAAATTAATAATTAAGAAACTTGTTTAACATAGAGTTACGATTCTAGTCATCATAATAGAACAGGATAATAAGTTTATCTGTGTAAAATTATATCCCCACATTAGTTTCTGAGAAAAAGGTACATCAATAAAGGCATTTTTTGCAATTTTATTTACATTTTTCAGTGCATTATTAGTGCCCTTATGACAATACCGTACAACTGTGCTCAATGTAAATTACTGTGTATGCTCATATGTCTATCTTATACAAATGACACAAATTTCAAAATTCTAACTTGAAATTGTTGTGAAATATTGAGATATTTGTAACGTTGTGCGTTATTTGCCAGTTTCACACTACACGGTTACCTTAAGAAATAAGCCCAAGGTATGGTAATTATTGCATTATATGTTGATGATTTCATTATGGCTTATAATGATGAGTATGAGATCAAGTGATTGAGAATCTGTATTGATAAGGAATTTAAGGTACGAGATCTTGGACCAATTTCTTATATTTTAGGTATAAAGTAAGGCAAGATGAGAAGAATGGTACAATGTATCTTAGCCAAGAGCAGTACATCAGTGAGATTGCAAAGAAATATGGTACGCACGATGCGCGTCCCATTGGTACTCCTTTGGAAACTAAACCAAATCTTGATGTTCCTGATACAGAAACTAGTAATTTTCCTTATAGAGAATTCATAGGATCACTCATGTATTTAAGTGTTTGCATGCGTCCAGATATAAGCTATGCGATATCATATCTCAGTCAATTCAATTATTGTTACAATGAATCTCACTGGTCTGCTGCAAAGCGAGTGCTGCGTTATTTAAATTGCACAAATTATGTGTCACTTAAATATGTAAGGAATGGCGCTAAATTCATGGGATTTGTTGATACTGACTGGGCTAATGATAACACTGACGGAAAATCATACTGCGGTTTTGTGTTCAAAATGGCAAGGGGTGCTGTATCATGGGGGGCTCAAAAGCTAAAATGCATTTCCTTATCATCTACTGAAGCAGAATATGTTGTACTGAGTGAGTGAAGATGTAAGAAAAGCCGTTTGGTTGAAACGTGTTCTTTTCTAATTTTATAGATCTAAAGTCACCCATCATATTATTGAGTGATAGTCAATCAGCTCAAAAACTGGCAAAAAATCCAGTCCACCATAATAGGACCACACATATAGACACTAAATATCACTATATTAGAGATGCTTAGGATTCTAAAGTCATATACATCAAATATGGGGAGACTTCTGACAGCAAACATCCTAACAAAGCCTCTTCCTAAGCCTAAGCACATTTATTTATATAAAGACTTCGGTCTTGAAACATGTCCTCTACCACCACAGTTTTAAGGAGGTGTGTTGAAATATGTGACCATGGATTGTGGTGGTCACACTGTTACTCATAAAATAAACCTGCTCAATAGAGATATGTTTCTCTTTTGTTTTCTTTTGTACGGTATGTGTAAAGACTATTGTATCTCTTGTTTTTTCAGTTTTTTAGTAAATGTCACGTTCAGTAAACGTGTGTTATTCATTTCAATTGCCTGTTTGCCTCATAATTCATCACTAATAAACCTGTTATTTCAAAACTTGGCAAGAAAGACGTTTGATGTTACACGTCCATCGATATTTTACACTCAAGATGCATGCCTTGTGCACCGGTACTTTCAAAACTTTGACATTGATCAATCAGAATGTATCTGACGATTTGACACAAGGCTCAGAAAAAGAAAAATCTCACGTAAGAGACCTCACTTGCACAAGGCCATGTGAAGAAAATAATGAAAAGATTGCTTTCAATTCTGATCATGAATATATTATTTCATAATACGGTATGCAATATGGGTTCAGGGAGAATTCTAGTACTGAGGCAGCAACAATTGGCCTCATAACAATGCTACAAGAAACTATTGACAAAAATAATGTGGCAGTTGGGTTGTTTATTGATTTCTCAAAAGCTTTTTATACAGTAGATCTTGAAATACTCATATCAAAATTAGAAAATGTTGGAGTTCGAAATATAACTCTAAAATGGTTCAAATGTTATGGTACCGTACCTTATTGAAGAAAAGCAACATGTAGCTTTAAATAAATGCATACGTTCGGGAAAATATACAACTCAGGGTGTTCTACATGGATCTATAATTGGGGGGCCTACATTATTCTTAATTTATATAAATGTGGGAAGTCGGGCAGGAGTTTCGAGGTTTTGCCGCGAGTGATATAGAGGGCGCATGGACATAGAGAAAATAGTTCATTATTGTTGTTCTTTGGAGCTGAGAAGGCATTGGTGTTCACCACAACGTATTCTTTATTTTCATGTTATCTATCGCATTTTCATTTGTTAAATAAACAATCATTGAGAAGATAGACACAAGAAGAAAGTTTAAGAACTCTGCAACTGAAGAAGGACAACAACTATACAGGAAATTGAGAAACAAAATAAATCGAGAGGCGAAGGCAGCCAGAGAAAAAATTCTGGAATTGCAATGCATGGAAGTAGAAGAACTAGTTAAGAATCACCAATTTGAGACAGCGTTTAAAGTAGCCAAAAGGTTCTTCGGGGACAAGAGGAATAGGTGCAATGTACTGAAGACAGATGATGGAGAACTGGTGTATGAAGATTCTGAAATTGGCTCAAAATGGAAAGAATACATTGAGAATTTATATGGAGGAAAACATTCACCTTGTGAAATACTAGAAAATGAAGAGCTAGTAGATAAAGAAGAAGAGGGAGATGAAATACTCCCGGATGAATTTAATCAAGCAATGGAAGGCTGAAAAACGGAAAGTCATCCTGGGTTGATGATATACCAGCAGAGCTGATAAAAGCCACTGGAGACAATGTGAAGAAAGCCCTATTTGATCTGATTTATGAAATGTATAACACGGGACATATCCCATCGGACTTTAGGAAATGTGTCATAGTGCCCATCCCAAAGAAATCATCTGCTAATAGATGTGACCAATATCGCACATTAAGCCCTTGTAAACCATGCTTCTAAAATACTCACCAGCATTATCTTGAAACGCATTGACGGAAAGGTAGACTTGGCGTTGACAGAAGATCAATTTGGATTCAGGAAGGGTAGAGGGACTCGAGAAGCAATCTTAGCTTTAAGAATGATTATAGAGAAACTACTAAGAATAGATCTTGATACATTCATTGCTCTCGTAGATCTGGAGAAGGCATTTGATAAGGTTGAGTGGAATAGACTATTCATGGTGTTGAAAGAACTGGGTGTTAAGTACAAGGACAGGAGGACAGTTTGGAAATTGTATGAAGACGAGATAGCCGTTATACGATGTGGATATTCCTCAACAGAGGCCAACATTAAGCAAGGAGTTCGGCAAGGTTGTTCGCTCTCACCAATTCCTTTTAATGCATACATCCAAAAAGCAATAGTTGAAGTAAATGATAATTTGCCAATGACTGGAGGTCTCAAGATTCAAGGAGAAAGAATTACCATGCTTCGCTTTGCGAATGATATCGCAGACCTGGCAGAAAACGAAGATGATCTGAATTATGCATTAGCAGAAATGGAATCCACCTTTAACAAATATAACATGAATATCAACAAAATGAAAACCAAAGTTCTTCTCTGTAGCCGGCAGTATGAACCTCCTCGTTGTACTTTAAATGGAGAACAGCTGACAAATGTACAGAAGTTCACTTACCTTGGTAGCAAAATAACAGTAGATGGAAGAAGTAGAAGAGAAATAGTCAGCCGCATCAACCAAGCCAAAATAGCATTCAACAAGAAAGGAAAGCTCTTTACATTCAAAAACATTAGTATGAGCCTCAGGAAACGTCTTGTGAAGATATATGTGTGGAGCGTACTGTTGTATAGTAGTGAAACCTGGACTCTTAGCTTGGCTGATAAGAAACGAATAGTAGCCTTTGAAATGTGGTGCTACAGGAAAATACTAAAAAGTCCATGGGTGGACAAAATCAGGGTAATGAAGAAACGCTGAAGAGGATTGGAGAGAAGCCACGTTTATGGAATATGCTTACTCACCGAAGAGACAATTGGATTTGACATATCTTGAGGCATGAAAGTCTTCTGCACACAATACTGGAGGGCAATGTGGAAGGAAAGAACTGTAGAGGTAGACCATGGCTGGGATACATAAAACAAATCATTCACGACAAAGGTTGTGATAATTACTTGGACATGAAGAGACTAGCCACAGACCGGAGTTCATGGAAAGCTGCTACAAACCAATCTTCGGATTGAACACCACAGAAGAAGAAATAAACAAATATTCTTTTGATTTACAACAAATCAAACGTGAGTGTTTTATTGACACCGGCTCCCACAAATTTGGGGCACGTCCTGGATTGAATCAACGACGCATTTCTGAGGTTATGTTCACCTGCCAATTTTGCTGACGACGAAAGGCCAACGACGAATTCAGCTCGAATTGACGACGGATGTTCGAGACTGAAGGCTTTTCTCATCAGTGAAAGGTTTTCAGCTGGACAAACACGTAAAGAAGTTGAAGACGATTTGAGAAAGACGACAAAAGAGCTTTGGGATCGGCGTTGACGCAGATAAGTAACATTTCCAAAATCATGACGTTAGGAGATAGATATTGATCTCATAAACAAAAGCATTTTAACTGTTCCAGTGTCAGCTGTAAAATCTTTATACACGTTTATATTTGATGACGCTCCAGATGATCGAAACACTAGAAAGAGTTTGCGAGAATTTTCAGGTTTTTCTTTCGAACCGGAACCTGATTCATAGGATTATGCGGCCAAGGTCGAGTATATAACAAAATAATTGATGTAAGAGGAACTGCAAGCATCTTTCGCGATCCTGCGCTTAGACGAGGACAACCCGGAGGAAATAGCAGCGAATATTTGTCACCACTTGACGCATTTTTCAGAGTACATTGAGATGATTGAGAAATCGTCGGACGACGAGCACGATGAAGAAGTCGAACAAGTACAAAAGAAGGCACAAGCTAAAACTGCAGTGCTCTCCAAAGCGGATTTAGAGAAGACAAATAGGCAGTGGCGGCTGGTTCAGAAAATCATTTGTGTGCTGTAACACCCCCTCCCCCTCAAGAATTTATGGAAACACTCACTCTGTACAACTCTTGTTCTCTTAAGAGGCTCTTCACTGAGTTTACCACTCTGAACAAACTATAATTCATCGATTGACAAAATGTGTTTATAGGATAGGTAAGTTGGGAGTGTTAAATGACCTTCTGGCGGGAACAGCTGATGGCTTTCTCTATTTTTTCCACAGTTTGCTTTGAGCGATTCCCTCTAAAATGATACCGCAGCGTCTAGAAGGAGTCACCTGCTACGTTCTCAATTCCTGTGACCAGTGCTGCCCCTATGTGCTTGGACGTAGAATTGCTGAGATGTCTTGGCCTGTGGTCTTGGCTGTTGTCCCAACAGCACAACGGAAAAGGGTGGGCACGCATGCGCAAAAGACACAGTTCATGTTTGCTGGCAATAAGCGTAGAAATTCGCGCTGAGCTGCGATCTACACAGCCAGTACCCGACGGGGAATGGAACGCACGACTAGATACCTCGTTGTGCGGGTAGTTGATATATTTCCAATTATTTTACTGACCTCTTTTTAATGCACTGTATTTGATTGTATATATTACTAAAGTAATTAATTTTAAATAAAACAATGTGCTGCAGCACTTCAGCACATACGGTGCAGCCGCGCCTGCAAATAGGTTATGTGGCACTATCAAAAGGGAATTGACAGTGGCGAAAACAAAAAAGAAGCTAAATCGAATGTAACTCGACGACGACGAAAGTGAACCAGGGGACAGCTCAAGTGACGGTAGCGAAGCATCGAGGTATTCCTAGAAGTTTGCTTTGACGTTTCGCGACATCGAAGGTTCCGTCAGGTCATTTGATGGTAGCAGTGGATATGCAGTCAACCGATGGATCACCGAGTTTGAGGAAACAGCTGCGTTGATGGGATGGAACAAACTGCAGAAGATGATCTTCGCTAAGAAATCTCTGACCGGCTTGGCAAAACTCTTCATCCAGGGCGAGAAGGGAATTACCAGCTGGACGGCGTTGAAAAAACCTCTTCGAGAGGAATTTGACATGCAGACGAGTTCAGCGGAGATCAATTCAACGCTGTTTAGATGAAGGCAAAAATGGGACGAGTCTCTCCAGGAATATTTCCTTACGATGAAGGAGATAGCAAGTAGAGGAGATGTAGACGATGACTCACTCATGCAGTACGTGATATACGGAATAGAGGATGACTCTGGCACCAAGCTGTTATTGTACGGCGCTCAGTCGCTTAGAGACTTCAAAGAAAACTACGTCAGTATGAACGTGCCGCGGGAAGGATTACTTCGAAGAAGTCTTCCACGTCGTCGCAGCACGTCAAGAAGAAATCCGGTGGATCAGATTCAAATAAAAAGAAGGATGACGATTCAGGCAAGGATAAGGGCAAGGCGCAGAGGTGTTACAACTGTGGCAAGTCAAGTCACAAATCCAACGAGTGCAAGGATAAGGACAAGGGTCCAAAGTGTTTCCATTGTAACAAATTCGGACACATCTCTGCCGATTGTACCAATCCAAAGAAAGATGAAGAATTAAAGAAACAGACGGTGGCTTTGAATACGTTGAAGGAAGCAGTCAGTAATTACAAATACAAGGACGTCAAAATCTGCAACCACAATTTATCAGCCCTGGTAGATTGTGCTTGTTATTTCAACTTGTTGAGCCAGGACGCTTACAAGGACATGGAAAACGACACCCCAGAACTGCAACCAAGCAACCGGATCCTGACTGGCTTGGGCGCAAGCAAAGCGTCCATGCTGGGATGGTTTAACACGACGATCACCGTTGACGATTTTTATGTCGACGTCCACGTTGTTCCCGACGAAGCTATTCCAATTACTATGATTATTGGAATCGACTTACTGGATCAGGCTGAGGTGTTGATTTCTAGAGAGGGTGTTCATTTGAAAAAGAAGAGACGTTGGTCACGTGCATTGTCGCTGGTGAAGACGAGAAGGAGCTGGATATTAAGAAGACTGTATCTGACGAGTCCAAGGCAACAGTCGAGCACATTGCAGCGAGTTACACCCCGATGAAAATCAAATCCACGAATATCCAGATGAAGATAGGTGAGAAGACAGAAGAGCCGATATGTAGCAGATCGAGACGATTGGCACCGAGTGAAAAGGAGGTGGTTGAGAAGCAGATTCAGACATGGCTGAAAGATGGAATTGTGCAACCAACGAACCAAGTGCATCCGAGTACGCCAGTCCTGTTGTCCCTTGTGGTCTCACTAACAGCCCGTCTGTCTTTCACTGATTTATTAACGCTGTGTTTTGGGAGCTGATAAAAGAGATGACTCATCTTCATCTACATGAACGATTTGACAATTTCGGCGAAAACTGTACTGGAAGCTATTCAATTGTTAATTGAAGTACTTGACATTGCACGGGACTACGGATTGCTGATAAATTTAGAGAAGTGTCAATTCTTGAAAAGGAAGGTTCATTTTCTGGACTAACAAATCCAGGAAGAAAAGATACAACCGTCCAATGAGACGACAGCAGCTGTACAAAACGTCCAGTTGCCGAAGACGATCACAGCTCTTCAAAGCTTCTTGGGATTGACAGGGTACTTCCGGAATTTTATTCCAGGCTACGCTTCAATCGCCAAACCTTTGAGCGATATGCTCAGAACCGGTCACGACTTCCGGTTTGGAGACAAGGAGAGGGAGGCATTCGAGGAGTTGAAAAGAATCTTGTCATCCAGTCATGTGTTGATAATCTACAACCCCAGATATGAGACTGAGCTTCATACAGACGCTAGCAAGTTCGGTTATGGTGCTGTGCTCCTGCAGAAGCTACCCGAGGATGGTCTACTTCACCCGGTCTCATAAATGAGCAAGAAGACTACGCAGTAAGAAGAAGAATATTGCAGTTACGAGCTCGAAGTCCTCGCCGTTGTTCGATACTTGAACAAATTCAGAGTCTACCTTTTGGGAATGGATTTTAAAATATCGACAGATTGCTTGGCGTTCCAAAAGACTATGCAAAAGAAAGATCCAACACCCAGAGTTGCTCGATGGGCCCTGTCGTTGAAAGAATTCTTCTACACCATCGAACATCGTTCTGGAACAAAGATGCGGCATGCTGATGCCTTGAGTCGGTGTACCGCAACCCTTTTCGGATTCGCTGATAGTCTGATTGCTAGAATCAAGAGGATTCAAGACAAGGACGAAGGACAACTCACCATCAAGACTATCCTGAAGGAAGGACCCTATGAAGATTACGTGTTGAGAGACCAGATGTTATTCAAGTTTGTAGACGCCCGAGAACTTCTAGTGGTACCAAAGTCGATGCAGCAAGAGATCATCAGATCAATTCATGACAAAGGACACTACGCGGTGAAGAGAACAGAGGAGGGGATAAAACAGCAGTACTACGTTCCAGGATTGACAGAGAAGGTGAAGAAAGTGATCGGAAGCTGTGTGAAATGCCTGTTTGTAAATAGAAAGTCTGGAAACCAAAAAGGATTACTTCACCCGCTGTTCAAGGAAAGTCAACCTTTACACACCTATCATCTGGATCATGTAGGACCCCTGGAATCAACGCATCAATTCATGACAAAGGACATTACGCGGTGAAGAGAACAGAGGATGAGATAAAACATCAGTACTACGTTACAGGATTGACAGAGAAGGTGAAGAAAGAAGGCTACAACCTTATCCTCGTGACAGCTTTACCAAGTACACCTGGTTGTATCCAATCAAGACTACCAAGTCGAGCGAAACCATCAGCAGCTGGAGCTGCAGAGGATCCTCGTCGGAAACCCTGCTCAGATGATAACGGACCGAGGGCCATCTTTTATCTCAAAATAATTTTAAGAGTACTGTACTGTGAGGAACAAGGGATCAAGCACCGCTTGGTGACCACCGGATTACCCAGAACCAACGGCCAGGTGGAGCGCTTCAACGCGATTGTGACGTCCGTCATAGCCAAGCTGTCCGCCGAAGATCCAACCAAATGGTACAAGTCGTCCCGTCGTTTCAACTGGCACTGAACTCGACTTTTCAGATAAGTATAGGTCGAACACCGTATGAACTCTTGACCGGGGTCAAGATGCGAAACAAAACAGATCTTCAGATCATGGAGATGTTGGAAGAAGAAGCCATTAACAATTTTGAGGATCAACGTGACCAGATCAGGCAGGAGGCAAAACTGCAGATTCTCAAGACTCAAGAGGAGAACTGCAAGAACTTCAACAAAAACCGCAAAGAAGCCTCGACTTAACACATCGGAGACTTAGTGGCTGTCAAGAGGACTCAATTCAGACCAGGTATGAAATTGAAGGCCAAGTACCTGGGACCCTATCAAGTCACGAAGGTCAAACCCAATGACACGTACGATGTCGAAAGACGAGGAAGCAACGAAGGAACGAAGCAACCTGTGCGGAATACATGAAGCCCTGGCCCGAAGAAGGCTTATCGCCCGGGTCGGACGATGATGATCAGGACGGCCGAATTTGGGAAGACGGACAGGAGTTTCGAGGGTTTGTAGCGAGTGATATAGAGGGCGCGCGGACATAGAGAAAAGAGTTCATTATTGTTGTTCTTTGGAGCTGAGAAGGCATTGGTGTTCACCACAACGTATTCTTTATTTTCGTAATGTTATCTATCTTATTTTCACTTGTTAAATAAACAAATATTCTTTTGATTTACAACAAATCAAACGTGAGTGTTTTATTGACACCGGTTCCCACATAAATGTGTTGTGGAATGTAATTTGAGAGGACACATCAAATTGCATGCAGATGATACAAACATCTTCTACACTGGGAAAGGCATAATTGAAATCATGGCTGGCAGCCCAACAAAATAAAACAAACTAAAATACCTAAAAGAAACTCTGTAACCTACTATTGTTAGGTTACAGAGACGCCCCCTTCGAGAGAGAATTTCTCAATGAAGGTTAGAAATTCACTCTCAACCCTCAAAACAAAAACATAAATGAAATACATGAAGCAAACACTAACAAAACAAAATCACATACAGAAACAAATCATACATCATAGTCAGAAAAACCATTGGCACAATCATCGTAGAAACAACCGTTCTAGATTAACCAGAATCACCAGCACAAATATATTCTCCTCCAATATAGCAGCCGAAGCCATCTCACCGAGTCTATCAGACACTCCATCAGCCTCGGAAAACTCCTACATCATTATAGTCAGAAGAAACGGCAGAATCGTCATCAGACCTGTCTGTGCCGTCATCATAATCATCTTCGTCTTCACCATCTGCTTCACTGTCTTCCGACTGTATCTCGCCTGCTCCTTCAGTCTTCTTGGCTGCCTTCCTCTTCTGTTCCAGTTTCTTCTACTCCTCCCTTTCCTCCTCTCTCTTCTTCTGCACCGCAGATTTCATGTTACATCCTTCCACTTCCTCACCCTTCTTGTGTACCGTGCTGCCCTCTGATGGCAGGGGGACCTGGTCCACAATCTCCACCTCCACCTTCCGTTCTTCTTGGTCGGGAGTCGCTTGCTGCTGCTTGGTCTTGTTGGGCCGTATCCTGGTACCGGGTCGAGAAAGCTTGCGGTCGTCCACCGCAGGCAGTTCCATGCCTTGGGCCATGCAAACCTGTAGCAGGGCCTGAGCACGCGCACGGTCTGTCTTCTGCTTGTGCGTCAGCCACTTGCCTTTCGCCTTCATTCTCTCCTTTCCCTACTTTTTCTTCATCTGCCTTATCATGCGTAGCAATTCCTTTCTTCTCATCTTTTCTTTTCTCTTTGCCTTAATCCCTTTTATCTTCTCCTTTTTCTTCTTCCGATCCTTCTGTCTCTTATCTCGATCTGCCTGACACCTCTTCCTCTTCTTACTCCTTCTCTCCGCCTTCCATCTGGTCCATTTCTTCCTCCAACTTGTTCTCCGGCGTATCCTCATCTTTCTCCTCCTATGCTTCTTCACGTTATTTTTTTATCTCATCTTCCTCCATGTCTTCAGTTTTATTCTCGTCCTCCATTTGACGTCCTCTTTTGCTACGTCTGTGTCTACCCCCCGCAACTGCTCTCTCTTCTTCGCCTGCTATGATCTCTCCGATATATACCTCTACAACCTCGTCTCATCTTTTTCACTTCTTGACTATATTTCCTACGCCCCCTATCATCAAGTAATTCATAGATCTTCCCCTCTTCCTCAACAGACACACTCACAGATTCCACTATTACAACTTTCTCTTCTACAACACAGGTGATTTCCACTCTCTGTTCTTCCAGCTTAACTTGTTGAGCATCCAACTCGTCTACTACAGGGTGGCTCTGTTCCTGAACAGCAATCTGACCACCTAGGTTAGTCTCCAGATTAGTGGCTTCTACACTGACTTCACTGACCTGGCTAGTAACATGGTTGTCTGAGATAATCTCTGACAAATGCTCCGAGAATGATCACTGACCTTACTAAAAACCTCACCAAACTTCCATGACATTCTTTCTTCCATCCCTTCATACTTTTCATAGCGGAGCAAAAGCGTCTTCAGCATGGACATCATTGAAACTTCCATGTTTCTACCACCTTCGGCCATCCCCACTCCTGTCTTTATGTGATTCATTTTCTTCTTGCTTACACGTTGGGCGCCATTGTAATAATTTATAATAACTCCATCAAGCTATCTTCTTTCATCCCCTACGTTGGGCGACATTGTAATATATTAATAACTTCACCAAGCTATCTTCTTTCAGGCCCTACATTGGGCGACAATGTAATATTTTCTAAAACTTACCCCTAGTTGGGCTACCATAACCACTTATCTCAGGTAGTGGGGCAATAAGCTTGCTTTAAATGAACCCATAAATACACAGGACACCACTTCCTTTAAACATACACATTTTTAATAACAGTTACTATCCACCTGTGCGCATTACATTCATTGCCTGAAGAAGAAAAAATGTACTAACTGGCCTCCATCTTGCCACAAAATCACCTATCAACAACTCATCACCATGGCAACGTTCACATGCCATCTTGACCTCCTAGATCAAGGAAGCTATCATATGTCAAGGCCACCTCATGCTACCAGCCATGGCCACCACTGAGAATCTCTATGGACAGATACCACACAATATTCTCCCTGGCGGCCTACCTACGAGTGTCGATGGCTGGCAGCCCAACAAAATAAAACAAACTAAAATACCTAAAAGAAACTCTGTAACCTACTATTGTTAGGTTACAGATTAAACACAAAGTACCCCCTGCAGATATTGGGGTGACGTGTGGTCAGCGCATCGGGTCTCTTTGGCCGCTAAACTTGGATTTCGTGACCGGGGCCCTGCCTCACTGTCAGACAGCTACTCAATTGTCCTTTCGAGGCTGAGAGTACCGCATTCCAGCCCTCGCGTAAGTTTCTAAAGTTTACGTCTCAAAACTCACGAGTCTCAAAACTCACGAGCTAAAAATAGTAACAAATAGTATCAAAACTCACGACAATAAACTAGTAGCTGAATTAACATTATAATAATTATTGTCTCAAAACTCACGACTCTGGAGAGCAAACTGCCCTTAAACACATGTTTGTCCACCCAGTTTTAGAATGGGATTTCGTTTGTATTGTACAGACGTCATAGTGTCGTAGGTTATCAGAAAAATTCTATGCCCACCCAAGTACATGACCACGATGTTGCAAAGCCCCTAAAAGAATCTACAACAACATCTTGATGAGAGAGGTACCAATTACGAGGGCAAGCAGTTCCAGCTGGCCCAAACAATAGATCTTTTCCCATTCAATGAACTGGCTTAGCCATGGCTACCTATAACCTTATAGGTGGCTATCAGGGGTGTAGTGGAGCGGGAACGCGTGGGAACGGCGTTCCCACACTGGTTTCATTCAGTAAAAAAAATAACAAATAAAATTAAAATCACTTACGCAAGTAAATAAAATAATATCTTAAAAAATGTGTGAGTGCCTCATATATTGATTTGAGGCATCAGCACCCATGCACCGTACCTACCCGAATTTTAATATTCTAATTGTTTACTTAGATTAAGATTCGGTAGTTCGTTGTCGCAACCTTGCCGTCGCGTTGTCGGCGCGGTGCTAGCTGGTATCCGGGGCGCTCAAGTTCAGCCCCCTCCCTCTTTCACGTGCGACAGAGAAAGAGGTGAGAGAGAGGGAGGGAAGTCATTGTATTGACCTCTGCAGTCGGCACTCGGCAGTCGCGCTACTGGCGTTCGTGTGGCAAGTGGTGACGCGCTGATTTGACTGTTCTCTTTATTTTGTTTGTTAGTGAGGTTATCGTGCGCTGTATTACTTTAATAATTAGTTGTGTTATTTTAATAGTATTCAGACGAACTTGAATTGAAGGGCGATTACTCAATTATCCCAATCGAACATGGAGCCGTCAAAGAAAAATCAAAAAACACTGTTTTCGTTCTTTTCTAAGCAACCAAATGAAGATAAAGGTGAAGAAGTAAATGACGATTTAGATGTATCTCACTCAGGGAAAATTCTACTTCTCTTCGTGTGTCTTCAGATGAAAAAAGTGGTTTACAGGCAGGAACTGAAAGTAATTCTTCTGTAAGTTCGACTTCGAATATGCATGAGCATGATGTACAAAATAAATCTGAATGGCCTTCTATATGGACTATTGATATGTGGGAACGCAAAAAAGAAGCCTTCCCATGGTTGGGTTGCAAAAACGGTTCATTAGGCTGTACAGTGTATAGCAAAGTTTCTCATCATCGTGCTTTTAAAAAGAAACGTACATCAATTTCTAAAGAATGGTGCACATTTGCAATAACATTCAGTGGGTCTAGTAAGTCTGCCCAACTTACTTCCCTAAGAAAACAAAATTCTTCACAAGCAATCATCAGCCCACTTGACTGCTGAGAGCATAACCGCTAAGGCGAACGAGGAAACTATTGAAAACGCTTGTGATAAAATGAACCTTTCCAATCTAGAATCTACAATTAAAGTATTTCGATCAGCTTACTATTTGGCAAAAAATGATAGGCCCTTTTCTGATTATTCTAAACTTTTGCAACTTCAGAAAATGAATGGTGTAGACATTGGTGTAGGATTACACTCTAGATTTAGTGCAACTGAAATCATTGACCACATTTCTGATGAAATTAAAAAACGAATTACTCAACAGGTTAAAAGCATTTCAGGTAAAATTTCGATTTTGATCGATGAATCTACAAGCTTAAGAGATAAATCTACTTTCATTATTTATTTAAAATGTGAAACCAGCCAAGATTAGCCACCAAATGTCTTATTCTTAGACCTAATTGAATTGCCTAACCAAACTGCTGATTCTATTTTTGAGGCACTCTTAGGTTGTTTGAAAAATATGGGTTTGATCTTGAGTACCTAAAAGAGAACTTAGTTGCATTTGCCTGTGATGGCGCTAGTGTCATGTTAGGAAAAAATCTGGCGTCGTAGAAAAGCTACTACAACAGTTTCCCAACATTGTTCCTTGGCATTGCATGAACCATAGTATAGAGTTAGCTGTAAGTGATTCTATCAATGACGTTGGGGCTATTAACCATTTTCAAAAGTTTATGGACAAGCTGTACACTCTGTATAGTAAATCGACTAAATGCCAAAGAGAACTAGCCGAGTGTGCTACAGAAAGTTGGTCGCATTTTGGGTACGAGATGGGTTTCCAGTTCATTAAAAACTGTTATGGCCGTTTGGTATGGATATCAAGCATTGTACTCTCATTTTAAGAAGGCCCAAGAAGACAAGAACAGAACAACAACCTAACAAGCAATGTACGGCGGGTTGATTAAGCGCTTGACATTAACTCAGTTTCTGTCAGATTTGGCGATAATGTATGACATATTAGCTGAATTAACAATGGTTTCAGAATGTCTTAAAAATAGGGAGGCAACTGTTGTTTATGCAGACAAACTCATAAGAAGGTCAATTGCTTTTTTCGAGTGCCTTAAAGAGAAACCTGGAACTAAAACCCTTGAGGCCAAGAGAGCTGCAATCACTGATAATTTTTGTGATGTTCCCTTAACAAGTAGAAACAAAATAACTGATATTAATGACCAGCAGTTGCTATCAAATGTTATCAACAACCTTAAACGGAGACTTTTCACAACAAGAAGCAGTAACGAACCATCTACAGCCACAGGGACCAACAATTATGATTATGAAAAAGAATATGAATCTCTTCTTTCAGAACTGAAAGTACTTGAAAGTAACAACTGGCCTCCATAAAAATATGCTGGATACGGTGAACAAGAAATCGAACATCTCTGTGCAAGATTTAGGTTGAATGCCAACAAAATTAAGAACAGCTTCAGAGATTACCTGGAAAACAGCACTACGATTCCGAAGGACTTAAACACTCTGATAAACTGCACAAAGCTTATTCCTTGCAGTTCAGCAGAGTGTGAACGTGGCTTCAGTCACATGAATATTATTATATCGCCAACACGGTCAAAACTGACCATCGAGCACGTATCAGCATGGTTAAGACGACACCGCACAGCTGATGACACTAGAACTCGACGAGCCAACCTCCAACCTGATGACAAAGAGGAAGAAGATGCATTTGCCATTTATTTGTAAATACATTATAAAATTTTATTGAATATGTTCAGTTTTTAATCTTTGTGTTTGAATTTGTTAGTAAACGTATACGCCGACGATATAGTGGTTGGATCAACAGACAATATTGAACTTCAGGACACTATAAATGATATAGAGAAATGGTGCACCAAGCATGAGTTCGAGATCAACATATCTAAGACAGAAATGATGGTCTTTAGACCAGGAGGAAAGGCTCCAGCATTGGCGGAAATATGCATCAAAAAGTCGACAATAAACATCGCTAAAGATTTTAAATATCTAGGCATCACGCTGCAAACAAGCGCCAAATGTTTCACGAAACATATAACTGAGAAAGCAACGCAAGCAGCAAGGGCGATGCACGAGATCGACTACATTAAATCCCTCAACTTAGAAACAGCAGATGCTCTTCAGAGTTAAAATAATGTCCATATTAACGTATGGGATAGAAATATGGTTGCACCTCACCAAAAAGAACCTATCCGAATTAGAACGGGTAAAAGCATTATACATCAAAAGAGCACTAGAAGTGTCAAAGACTACACGTTCCAGACTCGTCTACCTCCTCGCAAGAGAAACATTCCTTATCGAGGACCTAAGAACACTTTTGACTCTTCCCAGCACTCGAGCCTCGGAAAATCTTTTATCAACATTAAAAGCAAAAAGGGAAGAAATACCCGCAGAGGTTTATGGAACGGGGGCCATGGTAGATCGGACATGGGCCACATCAAGCTTTGAGATGAGGCACGTGTTTACCAGAATGGCGGTACACGGATTTCATCATCTCATCTGTGTGAACACATCATATCATGAGCCAGCTGAGACGTGTGAGTGCAACTTATGTGAACAAATATGTGGACGCTACCACATAGAATTGTGCAAAAAGAGAACCCAAACAATTACAGAATATGCAAACCAAGGCACCAGAATGCAAAATTGAAATTGCTTGAATAATTTGTATTGTAATTGAAGTTTCCTTTTGTTTTTGTTTGGCCATTTGGCTGCAATAAAAGTATTATACATAAAAACATGTTACATCTTCTATTTTTTCTTTTTCCCCGTGATAATTTTATCCATTCCATAGGCTACAGGTCCCCCGAACCGAACCCCCCGCTCTCTGGGTGGGGGGAGGGGGTACCCCTCAGACCACTTCCTCCCATTGGTAAGTCAGTATTTAGCGTTCCCACACTAAAAATTTTGCCCCCACACCACTGGTGGCTATGGCTTGGTTCGTGAGTTTTGAGACTGGCCCAGGTACAGAAACCGGCTAGAACCTACTTTTACTAACCCTCATCATGAAATTCGTGAATTTTGAGACTCATGAGTTTTAAGACTCGTGAGGTTTGAGACGACACGGTTTCTAAAAACCCTGACGGAGCCGGGGCCTCCGGATGAAAGGCAGGCTCGCTATTCTTGAATATTTAAAAGAAAAGCAATCAATCAATCTTTATTCTGTCACTAAGCATAGAATATGCAATAGACATTGGCTCATACATGTTGTAAGCAAATAATTATATACATACTAGCAGGTAGCCGCGGCTACGCTCGCGTCGTAGTCGTGTCATATTGTTATTCAATGAAATGCAGGTTTAACCCCGTTAACACCCCTTTAGAACCTGCATATCCAAAAATCCCTCCCTAGTAGACGTTTTCGACACACAACAAACATATCCCCAAAATATCATTCTTCTAACTTTAATAGGTTTGGTTGGTCGATGAGAGTGATCATCCTAAAATCCTTCCTTAGTGAACGTTTTTCTTCCGGAATTTCACCCCTCCCCATGGACCCCTTAAATTGGATTTATGAAGAAACGGTCGAACACCTATTTACTTATTTTTAAGCTGCTTTTTCAGCTGAATTTCAAACTTATCGCCAATGTCAAATAAGAGAATCCTTCAACCCCCAATGTTCACCCCTTTCACCTCATAATATACACCATATCGATAAACCCTTAGACACGTGTCTTCTTATCTTTTAATGATGAGTTTATATGCCGAATATCACATCCCCAAATGAAACAACTCGTGAGACATTGTTATTCGATGAAATGCAAGTCTAACCCCCTTAACACCCCTTCAGAACATGAATATCCAAAAATCCATCCTTAGTGGACTTATCGACATACAACGAACATATCCCCAAAATTTCAAATTTCTAACTGCAATAGGTTTGCTGGGGGATGATGAATGAATATCTAAAAATCCTTCCTTAGTGGACTTCTTTCCCCAGAATTTCACCCCTCCCCATGGGCTCCCTAAATTGGATTTATGAAAAAACGATCGAACACCTATTTACTGCTTTTTCAAGCTGATTTTTCTCCCTGAGATTCATACTTTTTGCCTCTGTCTTTTAAGAGATACTTGCTCCGTTAGGAATCCTTCAACCCCCACTTTTCACCCCCTTTCACCTCATGATATACACCATATCGAAAAACCCTAAACCCCTTATTCTTAATGAGTTTATATGCCGAGTATCCCATCCCCAAGGAAACCAATCGGGAGATATTGTTATTCAATTAAATGCAATTCTACCCCCTTAACACCCCTTAAGAACCTGAATAACCAAAAGTCCTTCCTTAGTGGACGTTTTCGACATACAACGAACATAACCCCAAAATTTCATGTTTCTAACTTCAATAATTTTGGCTGGGCGATGATGAGTGAGTGAGTAAGTCAGGACATTTTTTTTCATTTATTTTTCAGAATTTCACCCCTCTCATGAACCCCTTAAATTGGATTTATAAAAAAACCGGTCGAACACCTATTTACTTATTTTTGAGCTGTTCTTCCCCCTTGAGTTTGATGAGTTAGTGAGTTAGGACACTTTCTTTCCTGTTTCCCCCCCCCCCCAGAATTTCACCTCTCTCCAAGGGCCCCTTAAATTGGATTTATGAAAAAAACGGTCGAACACCTATTTACTTATATTTTAAGCTGTTTTTTTTTCGCTGAATTTCAAACTTCTCGCCTATGTCGTTTAAGAGATGCACGCTCCGTTAAGGATCCCTCAACCCCCAATTTTCACCCCTTTCACCTCATAATATACTCCACATCGATAAACCCTTAGACATATGTCTGATTATTTTTAATGATTAGTTTATATACCGAATATCACATCCCCAAAGGAACAACTCATGAGATATCGTTATTCAATGAAATGCACGTTTACCCCCCTTAACACCTCTTTAAAACCCAAATAAACAAAAATCATTCCTTAGTTGACGTTTTCGACAAACAGCGAACATATTCCCAAAATTTTCGCTGGGCGTGATGAGTGAGTGAGTCAGTCGGGACATTTTCTTTCAATTATTTTTACCAGAATTTCACCCCTCCCCACGGGCCCCTTAAATTGGATTTATGAAAAAACACTTGAACACCTATTAACTTTTTTTAAGCTGTCTTTTTTCCCTGAGTTTGATGAGTGAGTGAGTTAGTCAGTCAGTCAGGACACTTTCTCTCCTTTCCCCCCCCCCCCCGCAGAATTTCACCCCACCCCATTGGCCCCTTAAATTGAATTAATGAAAAACCGGTCGAACACCGATTTACTTATTTTTAAGCTGCTTTTCTTTCTCGCCGAGTTTCAAATTTCTCGCCTACCAGTATGTCGTTTAAGGGATAGGCCTACACGCTCCGTTAGGAATCCTTCAACCCCCACTTTTCACCCCTTTCACCTCATAATAATACTCTACATCGAAAAAACCCTTAGACATATGTCTGCTTATTTTTAATGATTAGTTTATATGCCGAGTATCACATCCACAAATGAAACCACTCGTGAGATCTTGTTATTCAATGAAATGCAGGTTTAACCCCCTTAAGACCCCTTTAGAACCTGAATATCCAAAAAACCTCTCTTAGTGTACGGTTTTGACATGCAACGAACATATCCCCAAAATGCCATGTTTCCAACCTGAATGTTTTTGGATGGGCGATGATGAGGGAGTGAGTGAGTCAGGACATTTTCTTTATTTTTTTTTTCTTCAGAATTTCACCCCCTCCCGATGAACCTCTTAAATTTGATTTATGAAAACAAAACTGTCGAACACATGTTTACTTATTTTTAAGCAGTTTTCCCCCTGAGTTTGAAGAGTGAGTGAGTCAATCGGTTAGGACACTTTCTTTCCTGTTTTTTTTTTCTTTTCAGAATTTCACCCCTCCCATGGGCCCCTTAAATTGGATTTTTGAAAAGAAAACGGTCGAACACCTATTTACTTATTTTTTAAGCTGATTTTTTCCGCTGAGTTTCAAACTCCTCGCCTATGTCGTTAAAGAGATACACGCTCCGTTAGGAATCCTTCAACCTCCCACCTTTCACCCCTTTCACCTCATAATATACACCACATCGAAAAACCCTTAGACACGTGTCTTCTTATCTTTTAATGATGAGTTTATATGCCGAGTAACACATCCCCCAATGAAACCAATCGGGAGATATTGTTATCCAATGAAATGCAGGTTTAACCCCCTTAAGATCCCATTAAACCTGAATATCCGAAAATCCTCCCTTAGTAGACGGTTTTGACAAACAATGAACATATCCCCAAACGGTCATGTTTCTAACTTCAACAATTTTGGCTGGGCGATGATGAGTGAGTACGTGAGAGAGTCAGGACATTTTCTTTCAATTTTCTTTTTTCAGAATTTCACCCCTCTCCATGAACTCCTTAAATTTGATTTATGAAAAAAAAAACCTGTCGAACAGCTATTTACTTATTTTCAAGCAGTGTTTTCCCCCTGAGTTTGATTAGTGTGTCAGTCAGTCAGTCAATCAGTTAGGACACTTTCTTTTCTGTTCTTTTCCCCCCAGAATTTCACCCCTCCCCATGGGCCCCTTAAATTGGATTTATGAAGAAACGGTCAAACACCTATTTACTTATTTTTATGCTAATTTTTTCCGCTGAGTTTCAAACTCCTCGCCTATGTCGTTTAAGAGATACACGCTCCGTTAGGAATCCTTCAACCCCCACTTTTCACCCCTTTCCCCTCATAATATACACCACATCGAAAAACCCTCAGACACATGTCTTCTTATTTTTAATGATGAGTTTATATGCCGAGTATCACATCCCCCAATGAAACCAATCGGGAGATATTGCTATTCAATGAAATGCAGGTCTACCCCCTTAACACCCCTTTAGAACCTGGATATCCAAAAATCCTGCCTTAGTGGGCGTGTGAGGCCCTTGAGAAGCTGCATACCAAATTTCATTCCATTTTGGCTGGGCGATTATGAGTGAGTGAGTGAGTTAGGACATTTTCTTTCAATTTTCTTTTTTCAGAATTTCACCCCTCCCCATTAAGCCCTTAAATTTGATTTATGAAAAAAAAAACACTGTCAAACGGCCATTTACTTATTTTTAAGCAGTTTTTTCCCCCTGAGTTTGATGAGTGAGTCAGTCAATCAGTTAGGACACTTTCTTTCCTGTTTTTTCCCCCAGAATTTCACCCCTCCCCAAGGGCCCCTTAAATTGGATTTATGACAAAACGGTCAAACACCTATTTACTTATTTTTTATGCTGATTTTTTCCCCTGAGTTTCAAACTCCTCGCCTATGTCGTTTAAGAGATACATGCTCCGTTAGGAATCCTTCAACCCCCACTTTTCACCCCTTTCACCTCATAATATACATCACATCGAAAAACCCTCAGACACATGTCCTCTTATTTTTAGCCTACTTTTCACATTTTGCAAAAATGGGGAAAAAGTAGACTTATGAGATTGGGCAAATGTGTGTCTGTCTGTCTGTCCTTCTGTCTGTCTGTCTGTCTGGCTGTGTGTGTGTGTGTCTATCAACTCCTAAACGGCTGCACTAATCAAAACAAAATTTGGTAGGAGTAAAGATCTATACCGAAATATCTCACGGCCATATTTGAAAATGATGTCAGTGCTACCAACTGCTGAAAAACCGCAATTGAAATTTGAGCTCCATGTTGGATATCTTGGAAGGTATGAATGGGAGCTATTTCAAAATTGGTACACGTATAGATAATAATATTGCAGTTTAATTTCCAGGAGGCCATACATGGCAGTGTTGCCAAAATGAATATAAGCCTGCTGATAGGTCCAAATTTCAAATGCATATAACTTCTACACTATCAATTGGATTTCAACCAAATTTCGTATGTGCTATGTGTACATAAACAGATATTACTGAGCATATTCTTAAGGGCCAACTGTTAATAAATGCTCTCAATTTTTTAAATCCAAATACCCATATATCAGAAAGTATGCAAGCCAACAGCCCTAAACTTTGCACAGGTATAGTACCTGACATTCTATATTAATTTGGAGAAACTTATATACGTCAGTGCTACCAACATGATTCTAAGCCTGCTGAGAGGTCCAACTTTAAATACACGTAACTTCTATACTATCATTTGGATTTCAACCAAATTTCGTGTGTGCTATGTGTTCCATAACATATATGACTATGCCGATTCTTAAGAGTAACCAGGGCTGCCAACTGTTAATAAATACTGTCTCTATTTTTATTGCCCTAATATCAATATATCAGAAAGTATGCAAGCCAATAGCTCTAAACTTTGCACACGTATAGTACCTGGCATTCTAGATTAATTTGGGGTAACTAATATAGGCCTACGCCAGTGCTGGCAACATGATTCTAAGCCTGCTGATAGGTCCAATATTAAAATGCATGTAACTTCTACACTAACTAATGGATTTCATTCAAAATTGACACAACAATAGATCATATTATTTCAGATTATTTCTGACCAACACATGTATGTCATAGTTGCCAACATGATTTTACGCGCGCTGTTAGATCCAATGTTTAACTGCATGTAACGTCCATGCTATCCATTGGACTTCAACCAAAATTTGTATTCTGTACCTTAAGAGATGGAACTAAGAATATATTCAGTCACCAGGGCTGCCAACTGTAGTTCTCTATTAGGCTACATTATGCCAGGTATACAGTATTTCGAACTAATTAGAAATTTCGATATTACCAACTTAATTTCGTCATTATTCTAGATAGATCCATTTACAGTAGTTTAATCATTGGCATGAATCTTAAATTTTAAGAAAAGTAGGCTCTTTAGTTCGTCACGGAACTTCTTGTTAATAATGAGTTTATATGCCGAGTATCACATCCCCCAATGAAACCAATCGGGAGATATTGCTATTCAATAAAATGCAGGTCTACTCACTTAACACCCCTTTAGAACCTGAATATCCAAAAATCCTTTCTTGGTGGGCGTTTGCGGCCCCTTAGGAAGCTGCATACCAAATTTCATTCCAATCCGTTCGGTGGTTTCTGAGATTTCGTGATGAATGAATGAGTGAGTGAGTGAGTAGTATTTGAGAAATATATAGTAGATATATATTACAGTTTTAGTATATACTATTTCCAGAAATCTTAATTAAATACCGATTACTTCCATTTCAAAGAACTCCTCAGTTGAATAAAAAGAATGCTGTAAGAACCATTGCTTCAGTTTTGTTCCAAATATATTATTAGGAAGAACCTGTACACTAGGTGGTAATCTGTTGAAGAGCTTCAACGGATAAATTGAATGACCTGCCTTTGTTTTCTGCAACCAACAATAGGGTACATCCACCTGATTTCTACTCCTAGTGTTGTGATTATGGAAATCATTTCGGTATTTAACATCAGTGATTTTAACTTTACATAATGCATTAAGGTCCATCCACACATATCCGTGACGTGTCAGTGCCGTGACGTGTCAGTTCCGTGATATCCGTCGTGTCTCAGTTGCTTCCGTTCAGTGATTGTCAAAATGGCTACGTTTACGGATGTGGAAAAATATTGTATAATACAATATCTGTAAAACTGGTTTTTTGATGATATGCACATAACCAATAAAATTAATAATGGATTGCCTGGTTTGCTTATTTTCTGTCATTTGGATTGTACGGCTAATGTTCGTAAATAATTACGGTCTTATTACGTTGAAAAAAAAATGAAAACGAATTGTTGCTTCTAAAGCGGGCATTTCCTTCTTAGTTAAAAGAATAGTTGTGTGTCCGTTAGTTTGGAAGATCAAAGTTGTTCGAAGACATAACGTAGTTACGTATCTCTGTTCTGACTCGGTGTCACATACACAAAACTATGAAATCACTGCCGCTGAGCTAGTCATAACGCTCTCTTTTGTACTGGTTGTTATGCATTTTATTGATAGGTATCAGTGCGCATTAGATCGTTTATCACAACCGCGATGAGGAGCTGAAGCAAGTCCGGAGATCGTAGGTTCGCATCGCGGTGCTGACACCGGCTACCGTGAGTAGGATTTTATCCAGGAGTTTTCAACACTCCCTGAAGGCAAATGTCGGGATAGTACCTTGTTTCAAATCCCGGGGCACCTAACACATTCACGAATCTGATAATTCCAGTTGCCACATAAAAACACAAGTTGTTGGACAAATACATGGGGCTGATGGCCAAGATACCCCTAGCCCTCAGAGGCCCGTTCTTACAATCTCCGGTTCAATCTTTACTGGCACTTTTACGGCAAGTTTGCCGGAACTTGATTCTTACAATACCCGGTTAGCGACAAACTGACAGTAAAGTAAGCCTTAACCGGCAGTGAACTTTACCGGAGGATTCTCCACCCGTAAACTGCTTTACTGCCAGATTTTCTATTATGATCTCAACGAGAGAGAGCGAGAGAGAGACCCTGTCGATGGGTGATCTCATGGGTGTATTTCATATGATGACACATATGCATTCAGCAACACGCTGACGTGAGAGAACATAGGCTAAGGCATTTTGACGGGTTTTGAGATAATATTTCAGAAATCACAGTTGTAATGGAAAAAGAGGATACTGGAAAGGAGAAGCACCCTCAGGATGGCCGTTGTCATCGGTGGGACACTAGCCTTAGATCTCTGGACTTGCTGCAGCCCGCCATCATGGTCATGGTGCTGGAATAATACGCACGATTGCGCCCTGGATCCATACGTAAGACGACACTTTGGTGAAATCCATTTATTCCACAAGACACCAGGCTAAATCTCGTCTTTAACATGTACTGTATCTCATAAATTACGCCCAATGCATGAAGAAAGCGAGTGAGTGGCGCTAAGTTGTCAGAAATTACCACGTGATATAGCGATTAGCATTCTTGGCTGTCGCCCTGGAGGTACGCTTTCGATTCTCGGCTCTGCCAAGAAATTGAATCTGGTCTGAGGGTTGGAACGGGGTAGACTTAGCTTCGTGAGACAGAACTTAGAAGATGCCATCCTGTTAGGTAGTTCGTTAGTAAATTAGTTAGTAATTGCTCTTTTAAGGGGCCGTAGAGGGAGGTCATCTGCTCCTAGAGACCATCTTGTAATTGGTTTTCCACTTCTACTCTAGGCAAAAGCAAGGATGGTTTCTAACTTAAGGCCACGGTCGCCTCCTTCCCATTCCTCACCTGAATTATGCAACAATAATAACACAGGTTATCAGACAGCATTAATGCGAACCAGAACAATAAGTTGGTCGTCGTTGATTTTAGCCTATATTCACAAGAACGAACAAAATCACACCATAGCACGTCCGTGAAAACAGCAAAAATATCGTTGGCGACAATACTCAATATCACGGAACGGACACTGCACTGATACTGACACACAAATTACGGCACTGCGCCGAACAAGTGTGAACGCGTCAGAGAGATTCAATATAACGATATGAATCATCACTGGCACTGATGCAATTTCACGGAACTAATACGTCACGGAACTGACACGTCACGGATATGTGTGAATGGACCTTTAATGTACAAATTAATTACTGTCAATAGAATTATCAATAAATAAGGTTTTACAGTGTGTATCTGGTGGAGACTTAGATATAAGGTGTAGAGCTTTCTTATGAATTACAAGAACCTCTGAGATTCTACTGCAATTTCCCCATAGTAAAATTCCATATTGAACGATGCTTTGAAAAAATGCAAATTATGCATTTAGATGAACTTTTTTGGAACTTTCTGAAAGAGGGCTCTTAATAAATACAGTACCTTTGACAATTTCCTAGTAATAAAATCAATATGTGCATCCCAAGACAGTTTAGCATCCAAATGAATTCCTAACAGCTTGACAGGGTCATTTTCTTCATTAATTTGATGAGTACTTAAACTAAATATCAATGTTTGAGTTTTGTTGGAATTAAGTAATAGCTTGTTTGCTGTAAACCATTCCATTGCTGAATGTAAGGTATCCTTTGTTTGCTGTCTGACTTTGTCTACAGTATTAGCGTTTGTTATGAAAGTTGTATCACCCGCATATAAGACTGAACTGGCTGTAGAGTTCATATTATAAACTAGATCATTTAATAGCACCAAAAACAAAAAATGGTCCCAAAACTGAGACCTGTAGGACACCATGTTTAATATAAAGATTAGATGACCTTATACCTTCCACTTCAACCGCTTGTTTACGACCACCTAGGTATGACCTCAGGATGTCAAGCTGCTTATCTCTAACTCCATAGTAATGCAATTTTTAATCAGATTTGGATGCCACACCAATCAAAATCCTTGCTAAAATTGCATAGCGTAATCTGAGTAAGCTTCTTGTTTTCAAAAGCAGAGAATACGTATTCGAGCAGTGAGTCAATTGCTCCAATAGTTGATTTACCTAATCGAAATCCAAACTGTTCCTCACATAAAAGATTATTAGTGCCAAAATAGTCTACCAGTTGCCCAGCCATAATATATTCAAAAATCTTACCAAGTACTGGGACAATTGAAACCTGCCGGTAATTGCTCAGTACATTGTGTTCACCTTTTTTAAATACTGGAATTAGTCTTGAATACATTTGAGTTTCTGGGAACACTCCTGTTTCCAAACTGTCATTAATACACATAGTAAGAGGTATAAGAACATGATCAATTACTGATTTCGTAAAATTATTTGATATGTCGTAGATGTCTTGGCTGTATGAAGCTTTAAGTTTGTTCACCACACTTTTAACTTCGTACATAGATACAGCCTTCCACCGAAAATCAAATTTTGGAAATGCATGGGTTTGGGCAATCAAGTCCATAAAATCTATTGAGGAGTCACCTATGTTTTCATAAACATCATCTACTGACTGAATAAAATAGTGATTAAATTCATCAGGGGATATTTCGTTTTTTTCCCCTATTTCTGTTACTCTCTTTATTAATTACCTGCCATGCTGATTTGTGCCTATTGACTGCTCCAGCTATAAAATTCTCATTGGCTTCCAACTTTGCTTTAAGTACTACTTGCTTAAATTGCTTCCTTACATTCTTATATAATTCTACATACTCCTTACTACCATTCTTAGATATTATGTAGCATAACACGACTTGTTTCCTCATATTCTCCAGGTCTTCTGTATATAACTTATATCGAGTTATACCGGTAAGGCCAGAATTTTGACTACGGGTAGGTCTACTATACGTTCGTTTAACAAGAGGAAAGCACTCGTCAAACAATGCTAAAAATGTGTTGAAGAAGCGATCAAATTTACTTCCTTTGATGTTTTGAATTGCGCCAATCAAGCCCCCCCCCCCTCCCTATGTACATAATTTAACCTTGTTACAAATTCTAGCGTTGTATCTACCGAAAAAATTCGCTTGAAAACGGATTCTTTGACATTTTTTCTGGGTATAGTGTTTCTTAGCTTCAGCCAAAGAGCTTTATAATCTGAGCCTAGGCCACATGGTCATGTCGAGTGTACCAGTGTCAAAAAGATTGACATCAATATTTGTCAAGATATTATCAAGGACTGATTTCCGCTAGTAGGACTGAAGTTAGCACAATACAAATTGAAAGAACGCAGCAAATTTAGAAAATAATGAATTTTTCTCTTAACTTGTGTAGCAACAAGATTGATATCTCCACAGATACATACTTTAAACGCTTAAACCCTTTATATGAAACCAACTTTAACAACATCTTTTCCATCTGTTCAAGAAAAACATCTACATCCCCATTGGGAGAATGGTAATTGAAACAACAACCAAATTGAGATCATAAATGAGCACTGCAACGACTTCAAAATCTAATTCCACACATAAAAATGAGATATCTATTACTTTACATTTCAAAGCACTCAATGTAAACACTGCCACGCTCCCACTTTTGTGCTCCTTTCTACAATATGTCGATTGCAGCATATAACCATCTAAATGAATAAAATCTGTCTGGCCATCTACAAGCCAATGCTCAGAAACACACAATATCTTTATAGAATTCTTAGTTAAGAATATGTCCAGCAGTCCACACTTATTCATCAGACTCTGACAATTCCATACCAAAATATCCACCTCTAATTTTGAGCTAGACTTTGCTTCAGTGGGTACAATCCTAGGCACACCTACTTCACTAGACTGATCTGAACATCGTAATCTAATTGTTCGTCGCCTTTCTTTGGGACATGTATGCATTTAATTTACTATTAGTGGTTTCTGAATACAACTGCTGAATCTGTTTCTCAGATTCAGCTTCTTCTAACAGTTTACCTGGTTCTGATACCCAAGTGCCCATTGTAATGTAATGGTGTCTACCTTTTCCTTTAACTTCACGTTAATAATTTTACTTATTTCACAACTGAAGACTTCCTTACCTAGCTTATTCAAATGTTGTCCGTGCCTAGTGTGCATAGCTCTATCCAAACCTACTAACATCTAGCGTATGAACATTGCGAAAATGCTTACATACCTTCGCAATCCCTACATTCGTGTCTTTTACAGCTTCATTTACACAGGTTCCTTGGTTTAGGGGCCGCGACAACGCGATCATGTAGCCCCGTGTACTTTGGGTATGTGTAGAATTTGTCTGATAACCGGTGTTAATTGTGATGGCTGTATTAGTGTGTGTTATCTTTGATTCAGATAGAAGGACTGCAGACGATTTTTTTTTTCAAGTAGTTCCTACTTTTGCTACCAAATGCTACTATCCACGACGCCTAGCTGCGGACGTGGCTACTACCTGGCGGTGAACGTAGGAACCAATATAGCGTTATCAAACTAACCTACCAATTTTAGCTTCCACAAGTGTAGTTAGTGGAAGGTTCATTTTCATGCCATAAATCTATGACATGGGATCGCCATCTTTACTTCCACTGCGAAGGAAGGCATCCTGAAGGATTTTTAACGCTCTTAAAAATCCGACGACTTCGTCCGGGTTTGAACCCGCGATCTTGGGCATAGAATCTTAGCATGCTACCAACTACGGGAGGATAGTGTACAGGAGACTTCAGTTGTCAAAGTCTCCTAAAATGACTGACTTAAGAAACTTCAGATGGCTACTACACATGCACTGTGGTATTGGTTTATGTAGCACAGTAGGGCTTCCCACATTTCTTCTGTTCCATTATTGACATTAGGTAACATATGCACATTTCTCAGGGTATTGCCAGTGTATGATGCAAAATTATTACCACATTCATTCTACCGGTACTGATTTTAACTGCATAGAACTGTCAAAAGATGCCAAAGGGGCAATAGGAGATTTTGTTCTTTACGGAACTTGCAATATTGTCTTACTCAAATACCAGGTAACACCGATTTTATCTGGTTAGTCCTTTAGCAAGATCTTTTGTCATGGGTTATGAAAAGAATCGTTTTGAGTGAATATGTGTGAAAGGGCTCATTTTTCAGGTATAGAGTTAGCCCCATTACTAGGATATACATATGTACAGTATATAAGAAATGAATAGTTGTTTTCTGTATTTATGGTTGTGTTCATCAAATGAACTAAAAACTTATATAACCTGGGACTTAGAAGTTAAGATGTATGCTTTAAAAATCAAATTATATGTCTTCATTTTCTATGTTGTTGCTTGCCTGTAACCTTCTGATGGATGATAAATTGATTAAACGATATATCATTTTCTAGTTAAAACTAGAATATACGGTATCCTAAACTAGAAGCTGGGAACTGGAACCTTTCCATATACATGCATACGTTTGAACTTTTAGTTGCCATGTTGCGAACTTCCTTTTACCCTTTACTTTTGGAGACAGTGGTCCATTACAGTAGTCTGGCGTGTAGACTATGTTATGTTGCTTAGAGTGCACATCATAGAAGCTACTCTGCTTGTTATTCAGTTTCTTTGTTCTTTTGTTTCATAATAAACTTTTATAAGAATGTTTTTAGATTGTGATATGCTGTGTAATATTGATTCTAGGAGTCCCAAACCAGAAAATAAAATTGGTCACTATACCCAACTTGTATGGGGTAGTACTTACAAAATTGGCTGTGGTATAGTTATTTTCTCAGAAACCATTAAGAATCTTCAATGGAAGATTGAGCGGCTAGTCTGTAACTATGGGCCTGGAGGAAACGTATTAAATGCTGCTGTGTATAAAATTGGTCCACCTTGTTCCAAATGTCCTAAAGACACTCAGTGCAGCCCAGTGTATAAAGGACTTTGTGCTAGTAAGTATTATCAAACCTAAGTAAGTATTATATATGCATACATACATACATTCATTTAAACATCGAGTATTATTTACAGATGTTAAAACGGCATTGCTGCATTATTTTCACTACAGTAAACCGTACCTTATTCTGTATTGTGTTCCAGGTCAGTTCAACATACTCTTCCTTTACCTGTTATGTAATTGTGGTAACTGTGCCTAGCCTCACTTCTGTAGCAAGAACTTACCCTTCCATAACCTCTGACTGCTGCCTGCTCATCAACATAAATACTTGTATTGCCTTTAGCAGTCTTCTCTTGGTTACAATTGCCTTTTACATACATACACACTTACATTACAGTTTCTTTCGTTTTTGTAATTTTGAAGTGTGTAATAAGGGTCAAGAAGGTTTTCAAGGTACAATCCTCCTACATTGGAACTACATTCTTTGAGACATAAAAATGCACCAACGTGTCACATAAATGATAATGTACCATACAGGTATGTAGCCAGAATCCAGGACTAGGATTGCAGCTTAAGTTTTTATGAAGGGTTCAAATCAAATTTGAAAGCATACATTTGGCTGAAATTTTATATCTGCTGCCCCTTTTATGAATTTACATACGTTTATATTTCCAGACTGGAAACCTCTGTTTGAGAACAAATAGCATCCATTCCCTATTAACAGTTAATACTATGACCTCCTCTGCTTCTACATCTCTCACTTTGAAATCATTCAACACTGAACCTAACCATCGCCTCCTAAGTCAACCTCTGCTCTTCTTATCCTCTACAGCCAAACTCATTAACCTCATAGGTAATCTCCCTTCTTAGGGGCGTGATAGTGCAGTGGTCAAACTGCCTGTCTCTCGCCAAGGTGGACCAGGGCCGATTCCTAGTCAATGCATGTGAGATTTTCAATGTGAAATATCACTCCTGTGGTTCGGATTCCACGTAAAATGGAGTGGCTCAATATTGGGAGATTAACGGTCACGTAAAACAATAAACTTCATTTCAATCTCTCCTCCCCCAATCTCTTCACATAACCCCACCATTTGAGTCGTCTAATACGAACAGCTTCATTTCTAACAGCTTTTATATCTTTATTATAAGTACATTCCTGCCATTGCTACCATCTATTTGTCGCAGCAATCATTTGTGCCACCCTCATCTTGCTTATGTATCAAATATCCTAAATCTATCCAGCTCTCACTTCCATACAGCAAGATCGGTCTAAATACTGTGCAATAAAGGGGGAATTCCGTCGCTACACTAGCTTGTTTCTTGGAGAATACTGTAGACCGCAACTAAGAACACTGCTTTGGCTTTTCTGCACCTCGAATCTATTTCTACGCCCATACTACCATCCCCAAAGAATATACAGCATAAGTACTTTAAATGGTCCACCTGCTCCAATTTAGTTCCTCCTATCTGGCATTCTCTTTTCCTGTGTTCCTTCCCTACCGACATACCCTTTGTTTTTGAAAAGCTAATTGTCATACCATATTCCTTACATTTCTGTTCAAGTTCTAACATTTTGGCTTATAAGCTTTTGACGGAGTGTCATCACAATCAGATCATCAGCATAAACCAGACTGCTTGCATGGTTCCCACCAAACCGCTTATGCTCTTCAGCAAATGGTCCAAAACAGTAGTGGTGAAAGATTACTGTCTAGCCTCACTTCTGTAGCAACATTAAACCAAGAACTTATCCTACCATAAACTCTGACTGCTGCCTGTTTATTAACATAAATACTTTTATGACCTATAGCAGCCTTCTCGTGATGCCATAATCTCAGGGTGCTCACTATCCTTTCCCTTGGTATTCTATCGTACGCTTTATCTATATTTACAAAACACAAACGTCTATTCCTCTCTTATCATGTCTTAATAACTTAGCGCATACTAAAAGTTTGATCCTAACATCCACGACGGTGATTTTCGTCCATCTTACTCTTGTCCAATGATCAAACTTTCCTGAGTACACTTTGCCCAGGACACTTATCAAAGAAATGCCTCTATAATATTATTGCAATGATTCCTGTTATCTTGCTTATAAAATGGGGCGATTCGGGTACCTTTCCTCAATCCCATGCCAATTTCACTATACTATACAACCATTGCATTCCTGCTCCATACCTTTCCGCCTGTGGGTGGGAGGACAGAATACACTAATGTTATGCACTGCCTGTTGTAAGAGGCGACTAAAAGGGCCGGCATGGCCGAATAATTGCCCGTATTTAAATGTGAAGACCCTCTGTGGATCGGAAAGACAGAATTCATCCATAGTACGCCTGTCGTAAAAGCCGACTAAAAAGGGTAATTTTAAAGGTCGATTTTGATTTTCCCGTCCCATTTATGGTTTGACCATCAAAATAAGCATGAGTGCTGTTTGGGGAAGGATCATCGATTAGGTCATCTTGCTAGAAAGCTTGGACGGTAAACCCCAACCCATCAGGAGGGTGCACCATGTACCCCCTCGGTAGTATCCACCTTACAACGTAGGTGGCCACTGGTGAAGTCTGCACTCTTGTTTCATCAGTAAAAAAATTGTGACTGCATTCTCAGCTAGAAAGCGTTGCTGTTCGTATTTCGTTGCCGTAATGGCAACAGTATGTAACGTGTATATCTCATCAGATTCTCGACTGGATTACGACCAGCTGTCGGATCTAGTCTCTCAGCTTTTCTCCTTCTCGTTGATGTTAATGCTCACGAAACCATCTGGGGCTCCACTTACACTGGCAGTAGAGGGAGAGATTTTGAGAGGCTGATCAGGCAACTGGACCAGTGTTTGTTGAACACAGGGGAACCTATAGATCATAGGCCTTCCCGGCCGGTGTTCGTTTCTGTACTCAAACGGACAGTTGGTTGTCAGTTGGACGTACATGCTTGCTCACCATTGACGTCACGAAGCTCCCTGATTGGTCCAAGGCCCAGACAGTCATGCGCTAAGATCACTTTCTACATGTTGCTAAGCCTGAATCTGTCATCACGATTGGGATTTTTCACGATCTCGATTTCCTCTCTATTTATCCTGTTTTGATATCTAGGAACTATAGCATCAGTTTTGGCCTTTTTGGCCGAATTATAGGGTTGTCTAGTGACGTCGACATGTTCAGCTATTGCAGATCTGTAGTTTATTTGTTTTGTGTCTAGGATGTGCTCTGGTATCCTAATGGAAACACGCCTTTTTGTTTCCCTATGAATACCTGTCCACGGGAACAAGGCTCTTTGTAACCTCCTCCGTCCTGGTTAGGCTGCTTCATCCCGGCTGATTTACGTGTCACTTGTGTCAGCTTGCTTATTGGCTGCATAACCATTGTCACGTGTTTCCTTCGCAACCTGGCAATTCTGTCACTCCTTGTATGTACGAGAGAAAGGCGTCCCTCTGACTCTCTACCGTGTGACAGTAGGTAGGACATGGTCTCAGTATTACACCCAAGAAAAAGTAGTTCCATAGGGTTCGGTGTTAATTGTCACCCAGTTCGCAATTGCCATAAATGGCATAGTTGCCGCCGTTGGTCCCACGGTTGTTCTATGGATGTATGTAGATGATTTAGCTCTACATTACACCTCTGGAAGTATACGGTAGCAAAAAAGGAACGGCAATTGCAGTTAGCTATAATTCGAGTCAACAGGTGGGCTCACGACCAAGATTTTCTATTTTTCAGCAAAGGAACCCTCTGTTGATATTTCTGGCAGCGCCGGACGCTACATTTCCACCTTGAACTAAATCTCCAGGATGTTGAGTTGCCGATGGTTAACTCTTATTGCTTCCTGGGGCTCCTTTTTGACAGCAAATTAACGTGACAGCACCATATATGGCAACTAAAATCTGTATGTCTCAGGAAATTTAACATGCTCAAGTTTAGTAGCACTGCGTGGAAGGGAGGGTCTGACCATGTGGTGCTGCTACGGGTTTACCAAGCCCCCGCCCTGTAACAGCTATTTTATGGTTGTGCATCATACGGTTCATCAATTCCGGCAACCATCAACATACTGGACTGTATCCACCACTAGCGTTAGGATGGCAACCAGTGCTTTTCGGACCAGCCCGCTTCCAGCCTACTCGCCGAATCAGGAGTTCCACCTCTTTGTTACAGACGCCAACATATGCTTTTAGCATATTCTGCCAGCGAGTACCCAATAACACCAGGACACCAATCAGCTTCGTACTAACCGGCCGGTTAGTATTAGACTTGATAGTCTGTGCAATGCTATGAAATAGGAGTGGCTGTAAGTCCCTGTATGATCCGGTCACTTAGTGAGGTATCTCCGTGGCAAGTCCCGTGTTTGGAAAATCAATTAGATCTACATCGAGGACCTAAGGTGAACAAGGATTCCTCCGTTTATAGGAGACAATTCTACAGCACAGATCACCAGTTCTTGTCGCTGGAATTCTCTACATATATGGATGGTTCAAAGGTGGACGAGAAAGTGGGGTTTTCTTACGTCACCGATGACGAAAATATGAAGATCTCTTTGCCACATGCAACTCTACAGTTTGCACGACTCCACTTTCTTGTGTGCACCGACTCATTGAGTTTGTTGCAGTCAATCGCTTCATATTTCCCTCAACACACGGTAGTGCAGCCAATCCATGACCTTCTAGCCGGGTTATGTAGAACTGACACTCGAATCATACGGTACTTTTATGGCTACCAAGCCTCACGGGAATAACGAGAAATGAGTTAGCGGGCGAAGCTGCAAAGCCAGTGTCACTATCATCTAGACCAATGGAGGTACCAGCTGGAGTTATTAACTCTGAGTTATGCCGTCAAGTACTGGCATTCTGGGTGGGTCCGTGGCTAGCTGACCAAATGCCTAAAAACTGACAGCGATAAAGGGAACCAATCGCGTGTGGCGGAGGTTTTTCAGATCACGGAGGGAGTCCGTCAATTTGTGCAGACTAAGGATAGGTCATGTAAGATCCACCCACTCGTACCTCATTAGAAAGGATGATACCTCCACCAGAGGCGGATGTAATTACGTTGCAGTGTTGCACAGCGACCAGATTTTTTAATTAAATAAATAATATTTTAGCATTAAATAACCATGCGCCTCTTAGCCTACATGCACAGGAATTCATAGTTTTGTTATTTCATAATTCAGAAAACTGTTTGAGAAAGCGAAGCGCTCCAACACTACTGTATGGGAGTGCTTACCGTGTGGTCATTGCCAGGCCCGAGCACCGACCAGATCTCAATGGTGGAGGGTATGTCAGAGTTGCTAGACCGGGTAAGTCCTATCCCAACAGTTAATTCGGCTGGCCGTTGTTCACTTATTGACACAAGGGGGAGAGGGGCGGACGAAGACACCCGAGATTTGCCCTCTACTGCCAATACCATGTCTCGCAATGTTATTTCAGCGTGAGTGCGACACGTCCGGTTCTCTCTCAGCAAGAGTGATCAGTGAGAAGTAAATCAACAGCAGAACGTTCGGTGATAAACGCAGTAAGTTGAAATATTGCTGTTATTTTGATAAACAAGTATTAAAGTGTGTGAGAGGTTAGAGTTGAAAACTACAAAATGACGGGCAAAGACAAACAAAAGAAGGCAGTTGACCGCAGTGGGGAGCGCGGAGTACGTGAACAAACGAAGGGTGGACAGCGCAAGCAAGTGAAAGCAGACGACCCTAGCGCCCTAGAGAGGAACGGAGCAGGTAGCAGCTCGGGAGAACAATTGAAGACCGTGGATCGCAGTCAGGGTGGCGGTTGTCGCAATGCTAGCGAAGCTAACGGCTCAAAAAGGAACTGGAAGGACAGTGGCACTACTTTTTCATCAGCGGACCACAACCAAGCTACGCAGGATGTGCGCCGAGACTCAGCTGACATTTTAAGCCTGCTGAGTAATACGAACCTAATCGAGGAGCTCGTGGATCGAGTTGCTAATAAGGTGATTGATAAACTAAAAGAAACAATAGATTTTAACACCCAGGTCATCAATGAACTCAGACAGGAACTTGCCAGGCGAGACGACACTATAAATCAACTTGAGCTGCAACTGAATGACCGCACTGACGAACTTGAGCAGTACCAGCGTCGAAATAACTTGAGAATTTTTGGTATTCCTGAAACTCCAGGTGAGGACACCAACAGGTGTGTAATGGATGTTGCTGCCAAGTTGAATGTAACACTCGATCCCCAAAGAATAGACCGATCTCATCGTGTAGGACTCCGGGATGCTGGAAAGAAGCGGCCAATAATAGTGCGGTTCGTGTCCTATGCAGATCGAGCAGCACTCTTCAGGTCGAAGAAATACTTAAGGAATACCGGCATAACTGTAAGAGAAGATCTGACGAAAACCCGGACTGATATTGTAAAACAAGCAGTAAGCCACTTTGGGTTACACGGTGTCTGGACTGCAGATGGCGTTGTTCTGATCCGCATTGATGACACGAGGCATCGTGTGAAAACACTCCGAGAATTGGACTTTTTGAAGAAAAAGTTTCCCGCTCCTCGTACGTAAAGGACCCTCATACGTGCCAGTGTGAGGGGGCTCAACTGATCAAAGTTACAAGTGTAAGCACAGACATGTAATATGGTTACTGGTGGAACTTGAACTACAGTGTATAGCCAAAATACAAGCCGATATTATTGATTAATATTTAGAAAATAGCTTAAGTTTTAGATTTTGTAATTTTTGATATTTCTTGTTTAACAATTTTACGATAACTTTCAATTATCTTTTGCATGGATATTAGTACCAATGAGTATGATACGCATGCTTATCTTTGTGATATAGCTGATAGATTACCCAATGATTTTAAAGTAACTCACCTGAACACGCAGTCACTTAAAATGCTAGAACATTTCGCAGAATTTGAATACACATTTGTTAACTCCGGTATTGATGTAATCGCTGTTAGTGAAACATGGTTCAACAAGTCCATTACTGATTCATCTGTAACCTTGCCAGGATATAATATCTACCGCAATGACAGACAACGTAGAGAAGGGGGTGGAGTAGCAGTGTATGTTCGACAGCACATTAAGTGCCGGGTTATCTGCAAATCCCCAAATAATGAGAATTTCAGACCTGAGTACCTCTTCGTAGAGATTTGCCTGAAATATACTAAAGTATTATTTATTTGTGTTTATAGAGCACCCAAAGTCGGTTTTATGGAACTACTATTAAATGACATGCTTTCACACATTTTTAGTTATAAATATGTAATATTAGCCGGTGATTTCAATGCCCATTTTGGGTCGGCTACATTTGAAACGAAGAACATAGTAGAAACTCTAAATACTTGCAATCTGTCGTGGCTCCCGTATCAAGATACACATCACACTGCAACCTCCTCTTCTACTCTGGATCTAATAGCATCCAACTGCAATGAGCACGTGATTGAGTTTGGCCAAACAGCTGCTTCTGGCTTCTCAGCACATGATCTCTTATACGCAGTATATACCCTGTCAACTCCAAAATATAAGCCCAGTATTCGAACTTTTCGAGACTTCAGCAGGTTTAATTATGAAAGGTTTAAGGCTGATGCCATCTCAGTTCCATGGCACACTGTTCTCGAGCAGCAAACTATAGATGAGAAGGCCAAAACATTCAACACATTTTTAATTGATTTATATGATCGCCATGCCCCAGTGCGCTCAGCTAACGTGAGGCACGCACCAGCTGCCTGGATCAACACAGAAATAAAAGATCTAATAAGATCTCGAAATAGAGCCAGAAAGAAGTGCAACAGAACACAGAAACCCGACGACATTGTAGAATACAAAAGCTTACGCAACAGAACCCAGCAAGTTATTCGTAATACAAAGATACGTTACACTCATTCGCTAATTAATTCAGCTAAAAACTCTTCGGCTTTGTGGAGAGCTATAAAAACTCTCGGTGTTGGAAAATCCAGACACAAAAACAATAACCCAACAATGAGCGCTGATGAGCTTAATAAGCATTATTTAAACGTATCAACCGTTGTAGACAGCAATAGAGTTTTGTCAACTGTTGCTAACTACAGGGAAAAATTTACTGACCGACGGGAAGAATTTCATTTTGGCTATATATATCCAGAGGACATTCATTTAGCCATATTTAGGATAACTTCAAAAGCCATAGGACCAGATCATATATCTATTACGCTATTGAAAAGGAACATGGACCTCCTCATGCCAGTTTTATTGCATATATTTAACTATAGCCTGCAAATGGGTATTTATCCGACACAATAGAAAAAAGCCAACATCAAAGCAATACCAAAATTCACGAACGCCTTAAACTGTAGTGACTTTAGACCAATAAGTATATTGTGTGCAATTGGGAAAGCGTTAGAACGGATTGTTTTTGATCAGTTTTATGAATATATAAATTCCAACAATATCCTAAACCCGAACCAATCTGGATATAAATCAAAACATAGTACTCTGACAGCCCTTATTAAAGTCACAGACGACATTCGTCTTGCAATGGACCGGAAGGAAATAACTATATTATCTCTATTCGATTTCAGCAAAGCTTTTGACAGAGTTCACCATGAGATCCTACTAGTTAAATTAAGAAATCTAGGCCTTTCAAAGTCAGTAACGAACTGGTTTAGGTCTTACCTAACAGGCAGATGTCAGAGAGTAGTCCTAGCAGATGACAATGTTTCAGAATGGTGTGAAGTAACAACAGGTGTGCCGCAGGGTTCGGTCCTTGGTCCACTCCTGTTCTCCGTGTATATAAATGACCTTCCATCTGTCCTTAAATTCTGTCAACATCATATGTACGCAGATGACCTTCAGCTATATCTACACACGGATCTGAAATCCATTCATTTGAAGGTAGCTCTAATTAACAGTGACATTCAAAGCCTATCTCAGTACGCACTCGATCATAATCTAATACTTAACTTCGAAAAAACGCAACCGATCATCATCGGCTATACCAAATTACTCAGTTCCCTACCTGACCCAGTACCACCTTTACAGCTTGCATCCCAAACAGTTCCGTACCAGTCAGCAGTAAGAAATCTGGGAGTTATTTTTGACTCTCGATTATCGTGGCAGGATCACACAAACATGATTCTGAAAAGGGTTGCATCGTCATTATATCAAATTAGGCGAACTTGCTTCTATTTGCCCCAAAATGTACGAAAGATACTGATACAGAGTTTGATATTACCAATATTTGACTATGGATCTATAATTTACCATGATATGGGAGAGGTCCTCAATACAAAATTGCAAAGAATGCAAAATGCTTGCTTGCGGTTTGTACTCAATGTACCAAGAGAGTCTCATATAACTCCATTTTACGTCCAGATTGGATGGCTAAAGTTAAAGGAACGAAGACAGTATGCCATGGCTCTGACTGTGATAAAAATTCTAAAATTCAAAATTCCGTCTTATATTTACTGCACACTAACTCCCATGCAATCAGTGCATAACCGTGCGAATAGACACACTGCACAAATGCTCCAGATACCTCATCACAGAACCGAAAAATGCAAAGGTTCATTCCGTATTTCAGCTAGTATTCTCTGGAATAAATATAAATTGCACCAGTATTCAGGACTTCCTATCAGAGCGATAAAACACTCCCTTCATTGTGATCTATCAGCTATACAATTATCATGTTCAAGGTGAACGGATGTAATAACAAGAACTTCTATTGTCAACTGTATGTATAGGTTAAGTTTTTCTTTTCTTTCTTCATTTATTATTGTCAACTGTATGTATAGGTTAAGTTTTTCTTTTCTTTCTTCATTTATTCTATTGTATATAACCGCCCTCTGAATGAAGAGAGCTGCATAAAGAGGCTTTGTAGCCTCAGTGGCCTGTATAAGAGAAACAATAAACAATAAATTCAAGCCCTCGTGTACCCCCGTGTGGGTGGGGGATAGAATACACTCACGGTATGCCCTGCCTGTCATAGGAGGCGACTAATAGCGCCAACAGGGCCGAATAGCTTGCCAGTTTTTGATTTGTGAAGACTCCCTGTGGAGGGCGGAATTCATCCACGGTATCCCCTGTCTGTCGTAAATGGCGATAAAAAGAGGGCCTTTTAAAGGTCGATTTTGAATTTCTGTTCCCTGTTCTGGTTTGATCCATAGAAATGAACATGCATGCTGTTAGGGGAGGGGCCTGTTAGAGCTAAGAACAATTGCGCCCATTATTGGCGAGTGTTCAGGTAATTCAGTGAGTGCTCATATCAACCGCTAGGTAGCCGATAACTTACCTTGTGTGTTCCATGGGACTATCTCGCGAAAGAGGAAGTGGTGATGATGAACCAAAGGCACTGATCACGAAGCAGTGCGATATACGTAGCTGGAAGCACAACAATGCGAGGCCACCTCAGCAGGATGGAGTTCCCAAACAGGACAGGAAAAGAGCAGACCCGAATAAAGTTAATGACAGCCGACGACGACCTGTGAAGTGCTTCTGTTGTGGAAAGCATGGTCACATTGCAAGGAACTGCCCTGAAGATAATGAAGAATCGAAGAGCCAGCAGCCGAAACTACAACCATAGACAGCATTCCATAGGGCAATGTGTGCGAAGGTGGGTGACCATCATGGTTCATCTGTTTGGTATCTTGACAGTGGAGCTACTGACCACATGACATCATCGAGAGAAAAGATGAGCAACTTCAAACCATGTGAAACAAGGGTTGAGGTGGCCAATAAGGAAACCATCAAGGTCAATGGAACTGGACGAGTAGAAATCAAACTAGACCAGACGGACAAAGATTTGTTTCTCACCTTAGATGAAGTTCTCTTTGTACCGGACCTGAGCGGTAACTTGCTTTCCGTGGGAAGAATTGAAGAGATGGGCTATACTGTCAACTTTGGTGATGGCATGGCCACTGTAGCAGATAAGAATGGAGAAGTCGTCTTTACAAGAAAGCGAAGTGGAAGATTGTATGCTGTGGACGAGTCTACCTCATCGTCGAGACTGGCTATAGCCAACCCTGACAACTTATGGCATAGACGACTAGGACACCTCTATCACAAGGCCGTGAAGAAGTTGGGCTTAGATGAGAGAATGCAGGAGAATTGTGACACTTGTACTCTTGGAAAGATGAGACGCAAAGCATTTCCAACCGACGATGCGACCAGAGCCACTGCTCCACTCCAGCTGATCCATTCTGATGTTGTAGGCAAGATCACATCGACTTCTAAAGGGGGATCCAGGTACTTTGTGACATTTGTAGAAGACTACGCACGACATACTGCTGTGTATCCCATGACGAGTATAGGCGTGAAGCTGAGAATCTTCATGGAACAACGGTCAAAACCCTGCGCAGTGATAATGGAGGAGAATACCTGAGCAGGGAATTTGACAGTTACCTGAAGAATCACGGTATCCAACGACAGCTGACTGTCCCAGACACGCCTCAGCAAAATGGTGTTGCTGAGAGAATGAATCAGACGCTACTTGACATGACAAGATGTCTATTGATCGAGTCAGGGATCACGAAGTCTCTTTGGGCTGATGTGCAACATACTGCTTGTCACATCAGGAACAAGTGCCCATCCAGCGCAATAGATGGTCAAACACCTGAGGAACTCTGGCTCGGAAAGAAGGTCAAGCTGGACCACCTTCGGGTGTATGGTTAGAACCCGGAAAACGACGAAGAAACAAGCTGGACACAAAGGCGATTGAGTGCATCCTGATAGGATACCCCGATGGTGTTAAAGGATACAAACTGTGGGACATGAAGACAGACCACATCTTTACAAGCCGCACGTCACATTTGATGAAAACTGTTTCGCCTACAAAACTACGGCAAGTGAACTCGGTGACAACTTTATGGCAAAGACGTTTAATGATAACCTCACCATTGAACTTGAACTCGACGATGAACTTGGTGAGATGCACGAAGAAGGGATACAAGCGAACGACGACAGGAGAAACAATGATGAAAATGCTCCACCATCCGAGAGAGAAGTGCCAAGACTGGCCAGACAAGACATTGCTTGCGTACGTGGATGTTATGAAATCAGACATGTGCCAAGGAGATCAGAACGACTGGCAGTAAAGCACGGTGGCCAACAACAGTTCAAGTGCCTCACTTGTAACCTAGCCAAGAGGCATGATTCATCACATGACCCAATCACAGTGGAAGAAGTGCTAAACTCACCTGATGCGGACAAGTGGAGGGCCGGCATGCTTGATGAACTGGACAACATGGAGAGAAATCAGACATGGACGGTAGTTTCGAGACCAGCTGACATACGAGTAGTGAAATGCAAGTGGGTGTTCCGGAAGAAGTTTAACAAGGATGGCACACTTGAACGCTACAAGGCAAGACTGGTGGCTTGTGGGTATTCACAAGTTGAAGGTATCGACTTCAAAGAAACATTCTCGCCCGTGTTGAAAATAAAATCCATTCGGACTCTGTTGGCAGTTGCAGTTGAGAAGGAATGGAAGATTCATCAGCTGGATATCACTGCAGCATACCCAAATGGAACATTGAAGGAGACCATCTACATGGACACGCCAGTGGGATTCCACGAAGGAGGACCAAATGATGTTTGCCTGTTAAAGAAAAGTTTGTATGGACTCAAACAATCTGGTCGAGAGTGGCATCTGCGACTTGACAAATTCCTGAAGACATCCGGACTGCAAAGATCGAGGGCTAATCCGTGCGTCTACTATGAGAAGAATGGGAACTTCATAGTTTGAGTGTATGTGGATGACCTGCTAATGCTGGGAAAGGACGAAGAACGTATCGAGAAGTTCAAGGACATCTCTAGAGTGTTTGAAGGGAAGGACTTGGGACCGGTGAACCACATCTTATCGATGAAAGTAGATCAGGCAGATGATGGAACGCTCACCCTAAGCCAAGCAGCTTATGCCAATGAGCTCTTGGCAACTTATGGCATAAAAGACGCTAAGGGAGCATCGACGCCTCTTGTTCGTGGGATGCAGTTTGAAAAGGCGACTGGGGAGGCAGACCAAAGTGAAACATCAAACATCGACAAGCAGTCGGCGGTCTCCTGTATCTCGCTGGAGCCACCAGACCGGACTTAGCCTTTGCGACGACATACCTCAGTCAGTTCCACGAGCGGCCAACAGCTGAACATTGGACAGGAGTTCGTCACCTCCTGCGTTATGTAAAACACACTAAAGACATTGGGCTGACGTTTAAGAAAACAGGAGAACGAGTGACAGCCTTCTGTGATGCTGACTGGGCAAGTGACAGGACAGACAGACGATCATTCAGTGGGTACGTCATGATGCTTGCTGGAGGTGCAGTCTCATGGTGTGCAAGAAAGCAGAGAACAACCGCCCTCTCCTCAGTGGAAGCCGAATACATGGCAATGTGTGAGGCAACCAAGGAGGTCTTGTGGTTGCAACAGTTCCTGACGGAAATCGGAGTGGATGAACTTGCGCCAAGGACATTGCTGGCCGACAACCAAGGGGCAATTGCACTAGCGAACAACCATATGACATCGCAGAGGAGCATGCATATAGAACTTCAACATTTCTTCATCAGGGAGAATATTGAAGGAGGCTTGATATCCCTGAATTATGTTCCATCCACCGACAACTTGGCCGACATCTTGACAAAGACATTGATAGGGAAGGAGACAGCTCGTCACCGAGAACGACTGGGTTTATCTAAACTAAAGTGAAAGTGGGGCTTATTGTAGGGGAGGTGTTAGTGCTAAGAACAATTGCGCCCAATATTGGCGAGTGTCCAGGTAATTCAGTGAGTGCTCATATCCACCGCTAGGTAGCGAATAACTGACCTTGTGTGTTCCATGGGACTCTCTAGCGAAGTTTGACCGCGTGCAGGACGTGCTTGTGTGAGCCAAGTATGAGCTCCGTATATAGACTCAATGCAATTGACCGCCGAGTGTTAAGAACAAACAGGGCCACCAACTTGGCCATCTGGCCAGAAAGCCTAGACGGGATGCCCCATCCCGTCAGGTGGGTGCACCATGTAGTCTACCCTTTCAGTAGTATCCGCCTCACAACGAAGGTCCCTGCATGGCCGAATACTGAAGAGCTGTAAAAATCACTGTGCATGCCAAGGGGTAAGTGCCTGTTCGAGGCAATGGGACCCCTGGCAATACCTGCTATGCCAGGTAGGTATTTCTTTGGCTGGATGGCGCCTATAGTGATGGGCCTCCGTTCGGAGTGGGCAGTATTTTTGGAGGATTTTTTTCTGGGATGCCGAAGCGGTCACGGAATACTCTACTGGGTGGCACCCTCGAAAAGCCGTCTCTTGAAGTTGGAAACATTTTTGTGTAACAAGTCACTCACATACCTTGGAATCCTGTTGAAGTGTTCAACCAGCGAATATTATAAGTTTCGAAGCACTGTTATATTACCACAATCGTAGCACAAAGTCTATGTCTATGCTCCTCGTTATCTAGTAGCTACCAGAACTGACGGGGGTATATTTCACCTGGTGAAATCTATCGTGTTCTCTGAGAAAATCGGAGATAAATTCGCTGACCTTGACGGGATCCAAAAGGTACACAACGGTCAGCTTTTATTGAAGACCACTGGTGGTGATCAAACTGAAAAGTTGCTGATTTGCGACCATTTTGGTGCGATCCCAGTGAAGATCGAAAAGCTCTCGACGCTGAACGAGATCTGTGGAGTTATCTTCCATCGCGATCTCGTTCTGAATTCCGATGATGAACTGTTGCGTTATTTGAAGAAACGTGGGGTCACCAAGATCTGACGTATCACGGGGAAGATCAACGAAGACAAGTTAGGCACGGGCGCCTTTATACTCCATTTGAAGGGGTCTACCTAAGCAGGTTAAAGTGATATCCTATCGCTGCGAAGTCATAGCTTACATTCCAGCTCCGATGCGATGCTACCAGTGATAGAAGTTCGGGCACGTGTCTTCCCGCTGCACATCAAATGCTGTGTGCAAAGATTGCGGGAAGGCTGTTCACGAAGATGAAAAGTGCACACCTCCATCTGTGTGCACTAACTGCTCGAGCTTCCACGCTCCTAAAACGAATGATTTTCCAGAATTCATCAAGGAATCCAAGATTGAGGAGCTAAAGACACTGGAAGGACTTTCATATCACGATGCTAGAAAGACGTTTCGTGAAATGAATGCTCCTCAATTTTCAGCCTCATATGCATCTTTTTCCACTCCAGCGATAAAACTTGCAGTCAACGCACAAGTGATACTCCTCAGAGTAATACCAAATGTCAGTTCGGTAGCACCAGATAAACCAACCGCACGGAAACCTAGCCCGAAGAAGGACCCGGGACCTACTTCGGCCCCCAATTCTAAAGCTCCTGTTAAACCATCTAAACATCGGAGAAGGAAACTTCTCTGAAAACGACAGCGAAGAAACCTTCTCCGACTAGCTTGGAGAAGAAACCTTCGCAGACCAAGGCTGGACCATCTACCAGCCCGGCAAACGATAGAAAAGCCGGCGGAGAGGAGAGACAAGGTTAAAAGCCGTCTCTCCTGCCCTCCTGCAAACAAGGTGGCACAGTCACAAGCTGGCCTTCCCGCTTCCAATACCATCAATGGAGCGGTGCAAGCAAGTGCTGCTCGTCCACACTATGGCACTATTACAATGGAACTGTAATAGCTATTCTGGTTATCTTGCTGAGTTACGTCATATAATATATTTGTTTTTGGTCACCATTGTCTGTCTTCAGGCATCCAGGTTTCATCCTGGACATGAGACAACAATGAGTCACTACAAACTCTTCTCTAAGGACTGGGTGGACAGAACTGAGCCGCCGGTGGCGTCTGCACTCTCGTCCACTCTAGCCTCTTTAGTGAAGAGGGGCCGCTGCGTTCTCAGCTAGAAGCAGTTCCAGTTCGTACTTCTTTGCCAGTAATGGCAACAGTATGTAACGTGTACATCCCGCCTGATTCTCAACTGGATTACAGCTGGCTGGTGGATCTAGTCTCTCAGCTTCCCCCTCCTTTTCTCCTTCTGGGAGATGTTAATGCCCACAACTCCATCTGGGGCTCCGCTACTACTAGCGGTAGAGGGAGAGATTTTCAGAAACTGATCATGCGGCTGGACCTGTGTTTGTTGAACACAGGGGAACTTACGTACTTCTCTATTGCGCACGGCACTTATTCAAGTGTCGATATCACCTTGTGCAGTCATGCGCTGGTTCCCCTGCTACAGTGGGGTGTACACGACGACCTTTGTAATAGTGACCATTTCCGGATTATCGTTAGCCTTCTGAACCAGAGAGCTATCGAGTTACCAAGACTATGGCTTCTCCGTCGGGCTGATTGGCCAACTTTCACAGCACGCGCGGTTTTTGCCGAAGATACTGTACCTTTGAGAGTGACGATGGTCATACCATTCACATAACGAATGGTATTCTGGCTGCGGCAGAGGAAACAATTCCTTCCTCCTCCGACAACTCCCGCCGGAAGCTTGTCCCTTGGTGGACGGGTGAGATTGCAGCCATTAACGATCATCGATGTGCTTTCAAATGCTATTGGAGGCAAAACACCATGGCCAACCTGATCACTTTCAAAAGGATGCGTGCTAGAGCCCGATATCTGATTCGGGAGAGTAAGAAAATGACGGGGGAAAAGTATGTGTCGTCTATGATGGCACATACCCCTTCATCTCAAGTGTGGACTAAGCTTCGTCGTATCTCCAGACTCCCGACATCTTTCACGATACCCAGAGTCTCCATCAACGGAGACATCATCACGGACCATCTTGCCATTGCCAACAGTATTGGATCGCACGTCTCCGATGTGTCCTGCTCTGGGAGTTACGATCCTACATATCTGACACTGAAGCGAGAGGCAGAGGCTCACCCCTTGTCCATCGCCACTGCTACATCGGAGTCCTACAATGTACCATTCTCGGAATGGGAAATGCGCAGTGGGCTTGCACTGTGCAGGATTACGGCTCCTGAACCGGATAACATACATAATCAAATGTTAAAACATCTGTGCGAATCCAATATAACACAACTGTTGGTCCTCTACAATCGTATATGGAGTGAAGGGGAGTTTCTATCTCAATGGTGAGAGGGGACCGTGATATCGATTCCCAAGGCTGAAAAGGATCCCAAATTTGTCAGCAGCTGTAGGCCCATTTGTCTGACAAATGGCCTATATAAGCTGCTGAAGAAGATGGTAATCGTCGACTGGTGTGTTTCTTGGAGGAGAGAGGGCTCCTGTCTGAGTACCAGTGTGGGTTTTGCTCTCATAGGTCTACCACCTTCCATCTGGTATGGCTTGAGAGCGCCATACAGGAGGCATTTATCCGGAAGCAGCACCTAGTCACGATTTTCTTTGACCTCGAGAAAGCCTACGACAAAACATGGCGCTACGGGATCCCTTCCACTCCTCATGAATAGGGACTCCGTGGTAATCTACCGACTTTCATTGCGAATTTCACGTCCGTCCGACTCTTCCGTGTAAGGGTCGGTAGGACATTATCGCAATATTATACCCAAGAAAATGGAGATCCTCAGGGTTCTGTGCTGAGTGTCACCTTGTTCGCGATTGCCACAAATGGCATTGTTATGCCTCTGGGCCCACGGTAGTTCCTTCGTCGTATGTAGACGATTTAGCTCTGCATTACAGCTCTGGAAGTATGGCAATCGTGGAACAGCAATTGCAGCTAGCTATTTACGGGGTCAACAGGTGGGCTCACGACCGGGGTTTTCGTTTTTCAGCAGCGAAAACCTCCGCCGTCCATTTTTGTCGGTTCCGGAAGCTACATTTACACCCTGAACTACATCTCAGGGATGCTGGGTTGCCGTTGGTTGACACTTATCGCTTCCTCGGGCTCCATTTTGACAGCAAATTAACGTGGCAGCATCATATACGGCAACTAAAAACGGCGTGTCTCAGGAAACTGAACATGCTCATTTTATTAGTGGCACTACGTGGGGGCCTGACCGTGCGGTGCTGCGACGGTTCTACCAATCCCTTGTCCTGTCCCGGCTAGACAATGGTTCTGCAGCATATGGTTCAGCAAAGCCGGCAACCTTGAAAATGCTGGACTGTATCCACCATAGTGGCGTTAGGCTGGCTACCAGTGCCTTCCGTACCAGCCCGATACCCAGCCTACTAGCCCAATCGGGTGTTCCACCTCTAAATTATAGACGCCAACATATGCTTTTAGCATATGCTAGCAATGTGCGTCAAATGCCGCAACATCCAAACTATCGAGCTCTCTTCAGTACCCAATACCACCAAAGGTACGCCAACCAGCCTCCTGCCACTCGGCCGGTTGGTATTAGACTCGATAGCTCGTGTACTGAAATAGGAGTGGTTGTAGATCCCTGTATGATCCGGACACTTAGCGAGGTGCTTTCGTAGCAAGTCCCTCTTCCGGAAATTCGGTTAGATCTACACCGAGGTCCTAAGGTGAACAGGGTTGCCTCCGTTTATCGCAGGCAGTTCCACAGCATATTTCACCAATTTCCGGATGCTGGTATTATGTACACGGATGGTTCGAAGGTGGAAGAGAAAGTGGGTTGTGCTTATGTTATTGATGGTGCAAATACCAAGGTCTCTTGCCTGGGTCATGTAGTGTGTTTACTGCGGAGATCGTTGCCATTTATGAAGCTCTGCAGTTCGCACTACAGAATGCACGAATTCACTTTCTCGTGTGTACCGACTCTTTGAGTTCGTTGCAGTCAATTGCTACATGTTTCCCGCAACTCCCCCTAGTGCAGCGAATCCACGACCTGCTAGCCGGGTTGTGCCGCACCCACACTCGAATCACCTTTCTGTGGTCTCCAAGCCACATGGGAATTGCTGGAAATGAGCTAGCGGATCAAGCTGCAAAAGAGGCGGTATCACTACCACCACGACCAATGGCGGTACTGTGCCCGTTAGAGGAGGTTATCTGGTCACCACCAACCGTGTGTGGCCTCCCAGATAACCCCATCCTTCAAACACATTGCCGAAGAGGATCGGATGCACTCCTTGTGGGGCTAGCCGGCACAAGACTCAATATCACAAGCGATCGGGTCCTCATCATAAGCAATGTCAAAGACACCCATAGAAATGCACCCACAAAACACAAAACTAATAAATGAAAAATCCAGGCTTTAGTATAATTCGTGGAATTATTTATTTAAAAATCCAAACCCCTATCCTACTATCGGAGGGTTTGAAATCGGCTAGTCCGCAAAGATATATAAAAAAAACAAAAAACGGCCCTAACTGAATGATATTATCCTTCTCGACAGGTCCTAAATACATGAGAAAAAGCAAAGCTCGGGACGTGGTACGAAAATCAACCCTGATTGAAGATACAAGCAAAATAATTATGGTTCTACAAAGAAAACATCATCTCAGAAGAGGGGTACACTGAAGGAGCCTCCCCGAAGATTGTTAATATTTGCTAGATAAGCACAAATTATGAATACTACAATCGGGCGTACTCTGGGCAACGGTGGCCATAGGCCAGCGGCTGATCCTTCTACCACCGGGAGATATTACATTTTCGACCAGTCTTTTTCAAGACTTTCAATAACTTCAATAAACATCGAAGGCTTATCCAGAGATAAAGCACTCTTACTCGCTGACATGTGCAACCGACTAAAGATCGACATCCTAGTGATGCAAGAAACTCACAGAGGGATCGACAACAACAGACCCAAAATAGAAGGAATGCGACTGGTTGTCGAACGACCCCATGAACAATACGGCAGTGCTGTTTTTGTCAGACCAGAGACTAATGTCAAGTCATCTCAAATGACGTTCAGGAACAATATAGAAATCTTGACTGTAGAATTGGAATCCTGCTCTGTAACATCCATTTACAAACCACCCATTGAACTCTTCTTCTTTGAAAGGCCAAGTAACTTTGACAAGCAGAATATCAAAATTGTCCTGGGGGATTTTAATTGTAAGAGCATCAGTTGGGGATATAATATCACAGACAAGAATGGGGAGGAACTCGAGCAATGGGCAGAGAGGGAAGGATTGAGATTGATTCACAACCCCAAACTGAGACCATCTTTCAACAGCGGTAGATGGCATAGAGGTTACAACCCTGACAACATTTTCATAAGCGAGCAAGTGACAAAACATGTAGTTAAAGCGGTGGAGGAACCCATCCCTAGGACACAACATAGCCCTATCACATGTTCAGTTCGGGGAGTGGTCAGCCCTGAGGAAGTCCCTTTTAAACGACGTTTCAATTTTAAAAAGGCAAACTGGGAGGGGTTTTCCATTGAGCTGGATGAGGAACTGTCCAATTTACAACCAGAGTCAAGTCATTATGAAGACTTTGTTGACCTTGTGAAGAAGATCTCTCGTAGACATATTCCCCGAGGCTGCCGTACCCAGTTCATTTCTGGCTTCAATGCTGATTCTAAGGATCTGTTAAAAGATTACCAGGAGAAGTACGAGACAGACTCTTTTGCAGATGACACCATTCAGACGGGTGAAGAACTCATGAGGAGCATCGCTGACGGAAGAAAGGAAAGATGGATGAACTTACTAGCAAACCTTGACATGGCCCAGAACAGTAGAAGAGCATGGAAGCTGGTCAAAAACTTGATCAACGACCCTAAGAGTCCACCAGTGGATCTCACCAAGGTTACACCAAATCAAATAGCTCATCAGCTGCTCCGTAACGGGAAAACCATCACGAAGACTCAGCCTGTGAAGCTGAAGCCTAGTGAAGATGAGAATAATTTTCTCGGTCGTCCTTTCACATCAGCAGAATTAGAACATGCCATCAAGCTGATGAAAGTCAACAAAGCTGCGGGCCCGGATGACATCAGGACAGAACAAATCAAGAACTTTGGAACAGGTACAATCCAGTGGCTGGTGAATATGATGAATAGATGTATCGAGACCTTGCACTTACCAAAGCTGTGGAGGAAAGCTCATGTGGTCGCACTGCTAAAACCAGGCAAGGAACCAACGGATGCAAGGCACTTCCGTCCTGTCTCTCTTCTTTGCCACCTATACAAGGCATTTGAAAGGTTGATCCTTGAAGGAATTGCAACATTCATTGATAACCGGCTAATTCAAGATCAAGCTGGATTTAGACCAGGGAAATCATGTTCCAGCCAAATTCTGAACCTGACACAGCATATCGAGGATGGCTATGAGAATAAACGTATCACTGGTGTCGCCTTTATAGATCTCAGTGCTGCATATGATACAGTGAACCATAAGAAGCTCATAGCCAAGCTGTACAACATCATTAAAGACATGAATCTAACAAATGTCATACGTGGGATGCTCCAGAACAGAAGGTTTTATGTTACACTCCAAGGGAATAACAGTCGACGGAGGAACCAGAAAAACGGGTCACCTCAAGGCAGTGTGTTATCCCCATTACTATTCAACATTTATACAAATGACCAGCCAGAATATTTAGAGGCCAGGCGATTTATTTATGCGGATGACACCGCTATTGCTGTACAGGGTAGGAGCTTCGAGGAGGTGGAGGGAAAACTGTCCAATGCTCTTGAGAGATTAGACAATTATTACACCCAGAATCACCTGAAACCTAACCCTGGAAAGACACAAGTATGCGCATTTCATCTTCGCAACAAAGAGGCCCGGAGAAAGTTGAATGTTGTCTGGAAAGGAGTGACACTCGAAAGCTGTGAAACGCCTCGATATTTGGGAATCAAGCTTGATCGTACCCTCAGTTTCAGGAAACATTGTAGAGAATTGAAGTGCAAGATCAGCTCAAGAAATAGCATAATGTGGAAGTTGATAGGTTCAACATGGGGAGCGAACCCTCAGGTTCTACGTTCAACAGCATTGGGACTTTGCTTCGCAGCAGGAAAGTACGGATCATCAGTGTGGGGAGCTTCTGCCCATACCAAGCAAGTGGACATAGCTCTTAACGAGTCCACACGTATTGTCACTGGATGTCTGAGACCTACTACAGTGCAGAAGATCTACCCTCTCGCTGGCATTGCACCTCCAGTTATTCGACGCAGGGTGGCAGCAGAGAAAGAGAGACAAAAGCTTGAAACAGATCCCAGACATTCTAAGTTCAACCACAAGGTGACCACTCCTCGCCTAAGATCCAGGAAGAGTTTTATTAAGAGAACAGTACCCCTCCATACCAAGCCAGACGTCCGGCGTGTGTCACTCTGGAAACAAATAGTACCAGAGGGGTTTACCCCTAAAGAAGAACTGAGCAGTGGTAGTCATTTGCCTTATACCACCTGGAGGTCCTTAAACCGGATGAGAACAGGAGTTCCTAAGTGACGTAGCAACCTTGTGAAGTGGGGTTATGCAGAAGATCCACGATGTGCCTGTTGAGAAATCCAGACTCCACAACACCTGCTCACGTGCAAAGATCTTAATGAAACCTGCAGCCAGGAAGACCTTATGTTGGCCACAGACCGAGGGATAAGAGCTGCTGAGTTCTGGAAAGAAAAAATTTAGTGTGCCTCCCGGACACGGAAAGTAAGTATCTCAGAAGAATGTCAAATCATGACAACAAAGCTAATTATACTGGTACCACTCACGTATTTACATTTAACGTTACCTAATCCAGCTAATCCTGGCTGATTATAACCTACGGCGATAAGCGTCCGTATAAGCAAAAGCTAAGATAGCAGTCGTTTGATTACAATCAGTATTTTAGAAGGATAGCTGTACAACAAAAGCTATAACAGTAGGGTACAATGGGTTTACACACATAATAAAATATAACACACAAAATCATTATTATTCCCCTTCCTACAACAGAATGGATAACTGTTTGTTACCATTCATCATCTAAAGTGTATGAATGAAACAACTAAATGCACTGTCAAAACAGTGTCTCACCATGATGTCACTGCGGCCCCCGAGTTACAAACTACTGGTTGCCAGTGATCTCTGTCAGTCAAAAAGTAAAACTTCTAAACAATTCCTTCAGGAAAATATCTTACAAGTGCAATGCATCGGTCAGCTATAGTCAATCAGATCAAGATTTAACAAGCGGTTATTATTTAACGAGTATCTTAACGTCGTAGATTTATAAGAGTGAGCTTTCATGATTTAGTTAATGATTATTATAATCGTCGGATTAAGAGTTCATTATTTTTGACGAATTACCACATGACACAAGGCTTCTAACAGGTGAGCTACCTGAACGGTACTCACAACAAAGTAAACACCTGACATGCAACGTCACTAACAATCAAAAGTAATCTAAGTGGCTTCCTAAGCACACTAGAGAAACCTCGGTCAGTCTAGTACAAAACTAAGATCTGTCTGCCATCACAAATAGTGTATAATACTCTTCGTGTCAAACCACGGACATAACAATTCACATAACGTGAGAAAAACAGCCTAATTATAAATATTTGGTTCATCTAATGAAAACTCTGATCGTATAACATCATGAGAATAATTAACTTTCATTCGCTTACAACATGTGCGAAGATATAATATTAGCTCGTGACTTATGAGTCACCCTGTATCAAAACAATGAGTAACTGCTGTTACTTGACCTACATAAACATCGAGCATTCACAAGTTTGGCTCGATCAGAAAATACCTTACAAAATACGTGTAAGAAGTGTGTGTCATGAGTCGATGTCTCACTGGAAATCACGTTGGTTTTATGAGTAATATTGCAACGGGATGCCTGGCTTTCAGAACACCTGTCATGTGCTCTGGCACAGTGCCATCGCTCCTCACTGCATGTGACTCAATTGCACTCTGGCAAACTGTTTCAAACACCTAGGGTTCACAAAATCACTGTTCACTAGTGACCCTAATACACACTTGAGTAATGTTACAATATCAATGTTCATAATACGTTGTTGTAGACCTCCAAAAATTATCTACAAAGATATAAATGCTTTTGTCAAAGCAAAGAAGCTAAAATCGAAGATATTCCTCCCATCTGAAAGTCATTGAAATATATTCCACACCACTGCGGATTAAATTGATACAATCTTTGCACTCAAGGCACGGAAAATGACAATAAATGTGTCAACACCTTCACATTCTGGTGTCGATTCTAAATGATACGATATTATCGTGTAATCGGGATCAAAGTGAGATACTACTGGCTGTACTTATTACACAGATATTAGATTCAGCTCGAATCTTGTGGCTTTCAAACCTCTCAAAAAGTATTTACAATAATCACAAAGGTGAGCTGAGTAAACCTTCTCATCCCAACGATACGCCCGTCGGTGGCGTTCTAATTATTTACACACAAAAAAGGGAGTTTGAAAATATAACATGAAGTTTAGCATGAACTGATAAAGAAAATTACTGCTCCTCATTTAAACAATTATTCTGGTTTCCATGAGTTGGAAATTACATTTTTCAATATTGCACCAGAGTGCGAACACACCAAGGGTGGCTAACCATTAGCTTTAGAGTCCAAACGGTGTGGAAGCTCATGAAGTTGGAAAATTACCAAAAATGGTGTCTACAAGAAGAAAAACCTACGTACATGACTGTTATCAAGTACGGTTGCTAGAACTACTCCACCATGACCGTCAACCTTTACAAGAGAATTAATGCATGACCCACGGCGTAACGTAGCTCACCTCGTCCATAAAGGATTATTTGAGGGGTAATTCCTTTCCCTTAGAATTGGCAAAGTCCTCCGCTCCTTGGCCATGAGCAAAGCCATTCTCTCGTCTTCTTCCATCTCGTAATGCAGCTAGATGTTCGATGTCCCCCTCATCAGGTGGACTTAGGCCATGATGAACAGCATGGTCATACAAGGAAAGATTCTCAGCACGTGGTGTAGTCCCGGCATCACCCAGGTCTACAAGACCTTTAGAAGTACACGTATGTTCGATTCCAACGCACAAGAGTGTATGCTTCTCCACGGAATCTGGTGTTCTGGCGTCGATGCTTCCTGAGTCGTGTAGCGACTACTTACTTCCTGTTCGCATCTCTACAATGTTATACCTTTGTATCAAATAATAATTAAATCATTATTAGGCCAACACTTCGTGGCAAATTATGCAGAATGACTGTAGATGATACGTTCTAGTTTGAATGTTAAAGATACAATCTTTAATCATATGGGGAAAATATTTGGAACATCTGAGAAAATTCAAAAGTGCGTCTGAAGCTACAGCATGCTTCCAGGGCGCGTTCTACATATCTCAGATATTAAGAATTCATAGCTCTCATAAAAATCATCACCAGCGTGAGCGAATACGGGCTCAGTACCCACTAGGATATTCGCTCTCAGTTACGCCGACAAGTACTGGCGTTTTGGGATAGTCAGTGGCTAGCTGACCCAATACCCAATAAACTGAGAGCAATCAAGGGAAATTACTCGCATTTGGCGGAGCTCCGCCATTTTGTGTAGGCTGATAGATCATACAAGATCCACCCACTCGTCCCTAGTGAGCCGTTTTCACCGTGGCCCACATTTTAACCGAGAGTGTGGATCTTGCTGACTTACTAAGAAACCTTGGTTTGTAGATGACAATCAAACTTATATTGGCCAATGACGCGGTAGCTGCTGATCTTGCAAGCCGCTTTATAAGTGAGAGTGGGCTAGGGCCAGCAATCTAAATTTTCCAGTGAACATTGACTCAACGACTTGATCGTTTTTGAATGCTGAATTTTTGTTTTTCTGTATTTTTTGTTCATATTATAATTAGTTTTATTTATTTATTTATTTATTTATTTATTTTGTTTTGTTAATTTTCGGTCTTTTCAAATGTAGGTATCTACCTCTAAATTTTAATTGCCACATTTCCAGTGCTGCCTTCACATTTACAATGAGTTTCTAAGATTCTTTATCACTCCAAAAAGGCTTTCCTATATCTTGACCCAACGTTTCTAATTTATCTCCAAATTCCTCCCATGATTCCCTTTTGGACTATCTTACAGGGTTATATTTACATGTCAGCACCGTCGCGCGTCCACTCGGCTGTTGCCCGTGCATCAGCCGACCACGGATGACGTAATTCCCCGTATTTTCTTTTAGCTGCTTCTGTCACCGCGCGGAAATTACGGCAATTACACCAGCTGCGGTCGGTCGATACACGGGCAACAGCCGAGTGGACGAGCGACGGTGCTGATATATAAATATAACCCTGTATTACTTGTTGGTTCTGTTTCTTTCCAATACATAAAGCTCTCTGTCTGTTAGATTCATTGTTAGGAGCTATTTTTGTAAGCTTTCTGTTTACAAGCCGATTTCACTACGGCAGTCCACAAGGATGTGTGCTTTTTACTGTCTTTACACACTGCTGTCCTAAGACATGTCTTTGCTACTTCTACTGTAGTACTGCATCCCTATATCCTGACTACTCTATTTCGATGTCCTGAATTTTTTTGCCATCAACTTTTCGGAATTTCTCATCAATCATTTCCATGTATTTCTGTCTAAGTTCCTTATCCTGGAGATTTCAACCCTAATCCGTCTGCGAACAGCTCTTCACTTTCTGCAATTTTAGGTCTAACTATGCTTAATTCACGACAGATCAGTTTGTGTGTGGTCTGTTTCATCAAGAAAGCCCCCGAATACCCTCCAATTCCTTATCAATTTACTAAATTCAAAGTCAGTAATGATACACCAGTAGTATATTATTGATCCGGTTTCTCTACCCTGCCATGTGTAGCTATGAATCTCCTTCGAGAATGAGTTCGCTACAGATAATCCCATGCTAAAACATAAGTCTGGCAAACATTTCCCATTGGTGTTCGCTTCCCTATCCTCACACCACTTACCCATTACCATCTTTATATACCTCAGTCCTATTTTATATCCTAGCATTGAAATCTCCCATCAATACTACACTATCTTTATTTTTAACTCTCACTACCACAAGACTCAGTGCCTCATAAAATCTCTGCACTTCTTCCTAATCCGCCCCTTCACATGGAGCGTAAACTGAAACAATCCTGGCCCTATTTCCTGACATTTTCAGATCTACCCACATTAATCATTCATTTATATTCCTTACAGAAACTATGTTAGGTTCTAAGGTTCTCTTGACATACAGCCCTACTCTCCACTTTGCCCTGCTCCATTGTATACCCACCTGATAGGTACATCTTGTACTGTCCTACTTCCTCCTCTCAATCTCCCTTTATCTGAACTTCACTAATCCCTGGAATATCCAATCCCTTCCTACTTGCTGATTCAGCTAGCTCTACTTTCTTCCTTCCATAACCCCCTTCGATATTAATAGCACCCCTTCGAAAACCAGTTCAATTTCCTGTTTATTTCCAAGGAGTTCCTGATCTGTGGAGTGGGGGCTCCGTCACTCCCATATGTCCAAGGCTTGCTCATTATATTATTAGCAGGTTTAGAAAGTAAAGTGAAGCAGATTGTTAGCCTTACTTACACAGGGCCCTATGAGTTCCACCTCAAATCAACAAGGTAACCCCATCAAATACACAAGGTTAAGTAAAATATTCCAAAACAGCTCAGCAAAAGTAAGAACAGGAAGAGATGGAGAATGGTTCCAAATCAATAGAGGAGGGGGACCCTCTATCACCAAAATTATTTACAAGTGTGCTGGAACATCAATTCAGAAAAATGAAAGTAACACGATCATGGCATAAATATAGATGGCCAGAAACTGACACATCTAAGATTTGCGGACGACATAACTCTGATAGCAATGTCAGCAAAAACACTAGAAGAAATGATCAATGAGCTGGACAAAATAAGCAGAGAAGTAGGCCTCACAATGAACCCCACAAAATCAGAAAATAATGACTAACGGAACACAAGATTCAATTCAAATCCATCAATCGCCACTAGAGTACGTGCAACAGTATGTGTACCTAGGACAAATCATCTCCCTGAATAAGGACACAGAGAGTGAAATCAAACGCCGAATAGGACTGGCATAGAACAAATTTTGGTCGCTCAAGTTCCTACTCACAGACAAGAGACAAAAAGTAAGCACAAAAGCAGAAATCCTGGACAGATATGTTATGCCAACACTACTTTATGGTTGTCAAACATGGTCCTTGACAGAAAAACTTAAAAAGCAGCTACAGGTGTGTCAAAGAATAATGGAGCATAATATCCCAAACGTTTAACTAAGAGACAGAATCAGGAACGAGGAACTAAGAAGAAGGACAAACATGCGTGGCGTGGTAGAAAGGACAGAAAGCCTTAAATGGAAATGAGGAGGATACGTATCGCACATGGATCACCAGAAATGGACGCATCGCACCACAATGTGGGACCCGAGAGAAGGACAAAGAAACGTAGGACGCCAAAAAGACAGATGGGCAGACTATTTTTGAACTAAAGCGGGACACCAATGGTTGAGAGTGGCAAGAGACACCGACGCATGGAGACAGCCGGAGTCAAACTGAAATCAACAAGCACCAAACAGGACAGAAATACAATGTGAGTGAGTGCAATATGCGAACAGTACAGTGCGGAAGTGTCAGGAGACGGGTAAAGCGGAAGTGATAAAAGTGTCAGAAAAATAGGGATGGAGTCAGGACGAAGCATCAATAGCGAGACAAAATGTAATGGTCCCAAGGATTGCTCACCTTCAGAGCCTAATCACGAGCACGTCCCTGTGCAAACAGGAGGCCTTTGCCCTTACGGGATGTCTATATGCTAATTGTATTATTATTATTATTATTATTATTATTATTATTATTATTATGACACACACATTTTTTACATGTGTTCCTAGACAAGGACTCCCAAAAATCAGATGTTAGTAGATCACTCAACATTTTGCTGTCAAGCTGAAAAATAAAGTTGCAGCTGTCTCAACTGTCTGAAGATTACAAAGTTAAATTTATTCATTTATTTTTTCTAAAATGAGTGGGAATTTGTGATTTAAATATATATGTACACTGGCGAAAAATAATATCACAACACCATGAAATAAGGAATGTAGAGTATGAAAATTTTGGCAATATATTTGGCGAGGTAACATATCTAATTGATTAAAGGTACAAGACAAGAGGTTAATGTCCGCGCGAGAAAAGCCATTGCAAATGTGTCATGCTGGTCAATTTAACCGGTATAATCGCCAGACTGTTGAATGCAGGCATGCAAACGTGCATGCATTGTGTCGTACAGGTGCCGGATGTCAGCTTGTGGGATGGAGTTCCATGTCTTTTGCACTTGGTCGGTCAATACAAGGACGGTTAATGCCGGTTGTGGATGACGATGGAGTTGTCATCCAGTGATGTCCCATACGTGCTCGATTGGGGACAAAGCGGGGGATCGAGCAAGCCAAGGTAGCATGTCGCCACTGTAGAGCACGTTGGGTTACAACAGCGGCATGGGAGCGTGAGTTATCCTGTTGGAAAACACCCCCGGCAATGCTGTTCATGAATGGCAGTACAACAGGCCGAATCACCAGACGGACGTACACATCTGCAGTCAAGGTGCGTGGGATAACCACGAGAGTGCCTCTGATGTCATAGGAAATTGCTACCCAGACAGAACGCCCGGTGTAGGCCCAGTATGTCGTCGCCGCAGACAGGTGGAACGCAGGCGCTCACCTGGCCTCTTTCTAACCAACACAAACGGCCTTCACTGGCACCAAGGCAGACTCGGCCACAGAACAACTCGGCTTTCATCGATAAATATAAAGGACCTCCAGTCCATCCTCCAATGAGCTCTCGCTTGACACCACTGAAGTCGCAGACGACAGTGGTTTGAGGTAAGTGGAATGCACGCCGCAGAGCGTCTGGCTTGGAGTTGTCCTTCAAGCAGTGGCGGCTCGTAGATGAAATATCATATATATAAATAAGGTTTTGAATATTCCCGAAGGGAATATGATGTAGTTTCCATTTGAGCGGATGAATTATCAATAAATGATAAAAATGGTCCGGTTAGCTCAAACAATGCCAGCGTTTCGCCCCAGTGTGCCATTGGGCTCGTCAGTTGGTACTGTGCCCATCCAGCAAGAAATATGCAAATCACAGTATGCCAGCAAAGCTCAAATCGGGATTTTCGGGGTTTTGGTATGTTCTCCCACTCTGTGACTTACACATTTTGGATTAAATAGAGGATACACTTTCAAAATAAAAACAAATTCAACTCCTATTTTAACACATTTAATTAACCAAAATTATGGCGCTACAAACAAATAAAATAAATAAACTATTGACCATTCCTTCTACTTGTCCAAAGTGAACAAGGAATATATCAAAAACAAACTATTATTATATTAAAATAATGGTTGCATTCAAACCAACAACTCAAAATTATTTTCACTTCCATAATGTATCTATCTTAAAGTCCAATATAATCACGAGCTCTAATGGCTCGATACTATTCAATAATGACGGTGTCCATCTTTTACACACCTCATTAACTATTTTATGAGTTTCTTTTCATCAAACAAATATATAATCATATTTAAAGTACATATTACTTCTCTACTTAAATGTTTGGGCATTCCACAATATTCTCAACATTACCATCTCTCTCAAGTTTTACAAATCCACTACAGTGATCGGGAAAATATTTGTGTACTCCAGAGTTATAAAAGATTACTTGACAAAGTCAAAAACTATGATTACTCCCGGAATCTAGTTATCTTCATTAAACTCATGGCATCCTACATTCATACAACATTACATTAGGGATTTTTATTTGTTTATTTGTCTTATAAGACCATTATCACATAAGAAAGCTAACGATCTGAACAGGCAAGCGGTACTTTCATCTACAAGGACCTCGGTTCAAATCCCGGGTCATTTACAACTTTTTTAAAACACTCACGGTGTAATTTTACTTCTCTCAGACGGTCTTTTTCCCGACCTAGGACACTTACAATAACAAGGGTAGACCGTAACCACTTGGGCGAGATTTATGACTAAGAGGGGACCCTCTTGCCTAGCAAGCGTGGCAGCTCTATTCAATGCTTTTAAAACAGATCTTTCTTTCTTCAGTTCTCTGGAGAGACCTAGCGTTTTTTTATACACTTTCAACAAACATTATTAGGTTCATAAACCACTTTCGTAACCTTGGCATTGATTAATTACGAAGGGTCCTCATTGATTCGTAAGAGTAATTCACATACAACGACGAATATTTAGGGGCTTCAACAACTTGACGAGTCTGGGTTCGACTCTCATTAACATGCCTCGGGAACCATTCCCATACTTGAGGACTTATATAAATGCGACTAGGGTCGGCCGTGGCCTCCATTACCTGCGCTCATAATACCATACATTTGCTCCCTATTACAGTAACATAACACACATAGCCTCGTGATCTACATCACTATTAGAGGACTTACAACATAGCTCAATTACCACAATCAACTACCCCTCGTAAGTAATTTACCAAATACATTTCGATTCTACGCTTTCCTAGCGTGACAATTTACTTTAATGCGCTGCATTGCGCTCTACATTATTTTTAAGCCTAGCGTCTTCCAAAGAACTGATAAATTCCACATTAACAATTGATCCATATCTCAATTTTTACATTAATCCTTCCCCTTGACTATATTTTAAGAACATGCATTAACACCATGTCTTTATACTTTTATTAAGGCTCAAACGCTCTTACTTTCATATTATTCAATTTTACTCTTTATTTATATTTTTTCATTATTATTATTATTATTATTATTATTATTTATTTATTCACATCATGCATTCATTCCTTACTAAAGCTCAAAAGCTATTTATTTCATATAATTCAAATTTATCTTTATTTATATATCTTTCATGTTGATTATTATTATTACTCTTGCTTTTACAGTATTTGTCAAATACACTGACATTTTATTTCATACATTTCCTCTACTGGATTTCACATAATTATTTATAATTTCTCAAATTTTATTCGTTCAGACCGCGCTCTTACTCTGTTATTTGTTAATTAGAAATATCCCTCTATCTCAAACTCCGGTGGATTGTACACAAACATTTTCCCAACACAAACATAATGAAAATCTTTACTCACATGTTATAGGTCTTCCTGACCTTTCTTTTTCCTGCGATGCTTCATTTTTGCCCACTATTTTGAAATTACTCCATTTTGTACAAATTCATTTCATGTACTGACATATCTTGACACACACTTAATTCGTATATATTTAACACTGATAACATGTTTAAATACACTGGTGTATTCCTTCAGAATACACGACAAAAACACTGAAATTATTACTTTTAACACAAATTTATATATATTTACACTTCACAGATTCTAATCACTAAGGCTGCTATTAAGCCTTCACGCGTGATTTCTTGACCTCCCGTCTCCAAGGGTGAAATTTAGTAAATGTCGGCTCCCTATCCTGTCAGAATGTGAAAGTCTCGAACCACCTACTTCTTCCCTGGAATAATTCTCCTTCAAATCCCGTTCCTGACGATCTGCTATTTCTCTGACTCGAACGGCTCCCTTTTAGACCCTATTGGTTGGTCTAGCGAAAGTCTATTCCGTCCACGGTCCCCCAGAAAATCTATTGGTGATCTTGTGATTTCTAGCAACTAATACTCCTCGTATCGTAGTGCTTTTTGAATAGTTCGTCTGCTTTCTTGAAGCAATGTCTAGAGTTTCCTTCTCCTTTCCGCTTATTCGGTTCTCGAATTCCTATCTCTCAGGAATACCTTGCGAACCTCGTTCTGTCCGTCCCTACACGGGTTCTTTACAGTTGATAGAATGTTTATCTCGCTATGACGTTACTTCAATACGTTATGATACTTTTGGTCGTCTAATTTAAGACCTACCGCCCTAGGCTCTAAGTTCGCAGCCTGCTTTGACTGTAATTTATGAACTTTTCACTGTAAACTTTATACTGTCGGACCTAAATCCTGTAACTAGGATTTTCCTAATTCTCCACACGGCGATACTGTATTAATACTTCTTGGCTACTCCTTATGGATGCTCGTTGGTTATATATACCGCGACGCTCTTGGCTATCGGATAATGTCTATGCGGTGATACAGCGTTTCCCCTCGAGGAATACTTGTCGAGTCTTCGGCGTGATGTAGCACTATAACGCCCCCTGGGCTATCGGAAACTGCATGAGTGGTCTGGCTTGGCCTGGACTTTTATACTATTTAGTCAAAAATAAATAAAATCCTAGTCCTTTTCGTGACCAACTTTTAAAATAATTGTCGCACAATTATAAAAATTATATCTCCAGAAAGCTCGTCTTCCAAACGTAAAATGACCTCACTGCGCATGGAAATCGATCGTGCATTTCCGAGATATTAAATAATTTTTTAGTCTTCAGCTGTGTGGGTGTTGCTGTTGATTTTTATTTCCCACTCCTTGGGCTTCGGTAATTCCCCTATGACATATGGCCACGTTTGCCTTTCTTTCCTGGACTATTATTAAAAGCTTTTTCTCCACACAAAAATCTCTACTCCGAAATGATTCACAATGCTGTATTTATTTACTTACTTACTTTCATTCCTGCAAATGGGTTAAATTTAATTATTCTTCTTCTAGCACAGTTGCGGTGTTGCCGTTTTATTGCAAGGTAAGATTGATTTCCGAGTCGTGCTTCTCTGTCATACAGTCGAAACTTTCCACTCAGTCTATTTATACTCGTGACTGGTTCCTTATCAATGAGTCAAACATGATGTCATTTCCTGGCCACCTGGTTTAACTTCTTGCACAACGTTAGGCTAGCATCCTTGCTTGAAATCTTTCTCTGTTCTCTGAAGACTGTATATTTCCTTCCTTCCTCTTACAAAAATACATGGATTCGACCTCCTTTGAGCCAATGGTCCATGGGTTCATCTCTCCCCTCCTTAGGTAAATAAATTTTCGAAAAATTTTGAGGAAATTTATTTCAATTATTCATAAAAATCTTATTTTTCTTTTAATTGTCGAAGCCATTCGTAACGTTTATCCGTACCTTCTGTTTCTTTATTCCTTTAAAATCCCACGATAATTTGGGTTTTTCCACCTTTTAAGTCATATCCGGTAATATTGTAGGTTGGTTACGTTCTGTCCCTACCCTTTCTTCCTTTCTTATTTATCTGGACTACAAGTTTCCAGAACATAATTCTTCATCACGGGTTTGGTCTATCCCTACCCGTTTCTTCATTTCATCATTCTCTTTTCTTAAATTGAAATTTTCTTCTTCAACCAAATCAATTATTTCTCTTATTTCCCAATACAGTTTCTCCAATTCGCATTCGCACTCGAATGGTTGAGCTCTGTTTCCTTTTTCTTCCTTACTATTGCTTGTATCAAAAGTGGATTCATCATCTATAAATTGTTCCATTACCAGGGCTTGTTCATTTGTTTCATCGAAGTCTTCGGGAGGGTAATATACTTTTAAATTTGCTGAGTTCATGGTCACTTCGTGATTCGTTTCACAGTGCCGAATTCTATAGGCATTATTTCTCAAATCTCTTATTATTTGATACGGTCCGTGGTACATTTTCTGGAACTTTTTGTACACGCGGTTCCCTGGATCCCAAATGGCTGGTCTTTTTACTAACACCATTTCCCCTGCTAATAGTGGCCGATGATACCTCTTGTGCCTATTTCTTCTTTGCCTCCTGTCAGCTTGAGCTTTTAGATGCTCAAAGGCTCTTCTAATACGTACGTCTCTTCCAGGCTGAGCGTCTGCTGGCCTAGGAATTACCAGACTCCAAGGTCTCTCTGGTTGCTCATTCCGATGTAACGTTATTGGTATCTCTCCCGTAGATTCATGGATTGTGTTGTTTATACAAAATTCGATAATATCCAAGATATCTATCCATTTCCAATTTTCTTCGGCACAGTATATTCTACAATACTTGGCCGTCTCCCTCATCACTCTTTCTACAGGATTTGCCTCAGGATGGCGAATACTTGACAAAATCTGACGTATTCCAAGTCTTTCTAATTCCTGTCTAAACTCTACACTGGTGAAACAACTACCGTGATCCGACAACAAATTCTCGGGTTTTCCCAGAATCGGTATCACTTTTTCTTTGAGTCGTTTTAACACCTGTTTGGTACTAGTCTTCTGTATGGAAGCAAGGACAACCATTTTAGTGAAGACATCCATAGCCACCATTATGTGTCGATTTCCTCGCCTAGCCTTTGGCAAAGGTCCGAAATTGTCAATAGAAATGATTTGACCTGGCCCCTCGGGTAGCAATGGTATAGGCTTTTGTCTCATCAAAAATGCATTTGGTTTAATCCTTTGACATAGACACATGTCTTTAGCGTATCCCTTACAGTCTCTCTCAGTCTCGGCCATATAAATGCTTCCTTCAGCATCGAGACTGTTTTGTCGACTCCCATATGTCCGAACGATCTATGGGCTAACCATACCATTTTTCTCTGCAAAATCGCAGGTACAACGATCCTTAATCGTGTATGGTCAGAGTCCACAAACTTATATAACAATCCATTATAGAATGTGTAATCTTGAGCTATCTTATTAGCTTCCGTGAATGCCGGCGTTCCCCTTATCAAACTTCCTTCAAGGAACGATATGAGCATGTTCATCCATGGATCCTCACGTTGTCGTTGACCAATGCTTCCTAACTCGTTCAGAGTACGCTGATCCCTGTCCTCCAAATCAATAGCCATTACTTCCTCTTCTGTGGACTCTGGCTGTCTACTTAAATAATCTGGAACTACATTTTCTTTTCCTGGTCAGTATTCTATATTTACGTCAAACTGTTGAATGTATAAAGCCCAACGCATCAACCTTTGACTGGATAAATCAGTCTTCATCAAAAAGGTTAAGGCTTTATGATCCGTCCTTAATGTGACTTGAAACCCATATACTATCTTTCGCCAATATTGCAACGCGTGCAATATCGCTAACAGCTCGATTTCGCTGATTGTATAATTTTTCTCGTGTGGTTTCAGTCTCCGACTTGTGAAAGCTATATAATTTTTCTTATCAGGGTTATCCGGGTTTTCCTGATATAGCATTGCCCCTATTCCAATCTGGGATGCATCTGTTTGGATAATAAATCTCTGATTAAAATCAGGATATCCTAGCTTCACATAGTTTAAGAGCATTTCCTTGGCCTCTATAAATGCTTTTTCTGTTTCCTCCGTCCATTTCCACTTGCCCCCCTTCTTCAGAAGGTCCTGTAGTGGTGCAACAGTTTTGGTGTATGATGGACAATGTCCTGAGAAAAATCCAATCAATCCCAAAAACTGGCGAACGTTTTTCACCTTCAAAGGCCTTGGAAAATCTCTTATCGATTCTAATTTGCATGGATTTGGTTTAACACCATCCTTATCAATTACATGTCCCAAAAATGTTACTTGTCTCTGACAAAAATTTGATTTCTTCAAATTTATTTTAAAATTAGCCTTTCTTAAATCTTCCAATAATTTCTTTAACTTTTCCAAATGTTCCTCAATGTTTTCTGAGGTAAGCAAAATGTCATCCACATAACGGATAGTGCAATCTTTCACTTCCTCTGACAGGTTTCGATCAAGCGCTCTTATTAAGGCAGATCCCGCGGTCTTCAATCCAAACGGACATCTCCTGAAGCAGTATGTTTGTTGGTCGAACTGAAATCCAGTTAAAAGACTGGTTTTGTCTTCCAGTTCGAGATGATGATACGAAGAAATCATGTCAATATTTGTGAAAATCTTCTTGCCTTTGAATTTCCTCAGTATTTCTTTTATGGGTGGTGCCGAATCATTTTCTGGTATGATTTTTGCATTTAAATTCCTGGCATCTAAACACACCCTTACTGAGCCATCCGGTTTACTCACAATTACTAATGGACTAACATATGGTGTCGCCATCTTTTCTATCACACCTGCATTCATCATCTCCTGCAGTGTTTTCTTCGTTTGTGGATAATGTTTTTCCGCAACCAGGTATGGTTTTTGTCTGAACGGTGCCCAATCATTGACTTGGAACGCGTACTTAAAATTTTCAATCTTCCCTGGCTTGGAATCAAATACGTCCCTAAAATTTACTAGCAATTCCTTTAATTGTTTCTTATTTTCGAGGTTAACTTTAGCTTCCTCTATTTTTCCTGACAGGTTGGTTTCAAACTCAGTTTCCGAACTATCCTCAAGTTCTATATTTAGGACTTCAAATATCCTTTCTATGTCCTTGCAACCTTCTTCCGTTACTTCTTCCACATGCCATACCTGTTCTTCTATTTTCATATCCTGTTCCTGTAAATGTATATTTTATTCATCCACATCCTCTCTTTGAATCCTAATGCAGTTTTGCGCTAGGTCTATGATGACCTTGTTCTCACGGATAAAATCAATACCTAATATGACATTATATGGCAATTGATTTACCAGCAAAAAGCATTGCGAAATTTCAGCGTTACCCATGATCAGATCAATGTATACCTGAAATTTACATGTTAAAGATTTTTCAGGAATAATTCCCTTCATCTTCACACTTGATGTGGGAATTTTCAATACGCGGCCTCTTGTTTCCAATTCATTTAGAAGGGTTTGCGTAATTAAACTTATAGTTGATCCAGTATCAATTAATGCCCTGACCAGTAATCCTTCTATCCTTAGCATAATGATAGGTAGTTCTCTTTTGATAGGTGGGATTCCTTCCACATCCTCGTTAATTAGCTCATCTGGTCTTGCTATCCAATTCACAATTTCTACCTCCTCCCATCTCCTGGTATGTTTCCACTTTTGATGATTTAAATTTGAAGTTTTTTTTTAATCCTGAGGGCTTCCTTTCCCCTCATTCTTCAAGTGAGCCTGTAGCTCCAAGCTTTGAGCTCCGTCTAGTTGGTCGGGTGATTTTCGGTTCTTGATTGCCTCACTCCAACGGACTTTTTGCCTTTCAGGTTCGTCTGGTCGTTCGTTCATATAACGAAGACTTTCCTGATATCTCTCTTCTATTTCGGCCCGATATTCATCATCCCTATCCTCTGGTCTTACGTTCCTTCTGGGATAATTCTCCCATCTCTTTCGGTTATCTTGCCTCTGATGGTTATTGTTATAGGGTCGGCTTTCTTGTTACCTATAACCCGTATTTCTTGGATTTCTTCCTCGATATCCTCCTCTGTAATATGGCTGTATTCCCCTAGGCTCTTGATGTCCATACTCTCGACCAAGTCCCTGAGTCAGTACTAGTGGACTGATTTCTGGTCGGTGGTTTCTCTTTATTTTCTTGACTGCTGGCCATATGTACCTGTTCAGTCTGTCTTGGATGCCTGGGAGTAACGTGTGATGTCGTCATATCTAATTGACGTAGTACGCTCTCCACTTCCACAGCGCTTCTGGCTTTAGATGAGATTAACAGCCTCTGGATCTCATATGGAAGTTGTCTTGCAATGGCGGCACACAGGTCGTTCTCAGCTGGAGCAATGTCAAGTTCCCGGAATTTACACAGCTGAGCGGTGTAAAATTCTGAGTACTTAGTTGGTGCATTTGTGCTGTACTTCCTAGAGTACAGATCTAGCCTCAAATTCTCTTGGACGTCTGCTGCCCAATATCGTTTCAGAAACGCTTCTCTAAAGCCTTCCACCGTATCAAAGGTGTACCTGAAGCTTCTGAACCAGGTGAGACAATCACCTGCCAACAGCTTCTCAATAGCTCTCAGTCTCCGATCCTGAGGAACTTTCATTTCGTTCAAGTACTCTGCGACTTCCTTTAACCAGTATTTAGGAGTAATAGACATATTATTACCCGTAAACTTCACCGGTCTGTCCTCATTCGACTTGATGATATTTATTATCTGGCCATTTGCCTGATTCATGTACGGGGTTGACATCGCCATCGGATATCCTGGGTTCTTATAAGGGCTCTCCCCTCCTAAGTCCCTATCTGTATCGGTGCCTTGTTCACGGGAATCTACCCATCCTGTCTTTGGAAACTCATCCTGACCCTCAAATTCTAACTTCCTTTCTCTTCGGGCACTTTCTTCATTAGCCATGAGTTGAATTTCCATTTGACTGTTCTTATGTTCCGTCCTCTCCAACCGGGATCCTAATTCATTTTGAATTCTTTCCTGATTTTTCTTACTGGTTTCCAGTTCTCGTTTGAGTTGGATTTTCTCGTCCCTTAAGCTATCCCTGATTTCATTTAAGTGTTCTTCTACCTCTTTCTTGATGGCCATGACCTGTTCTGTTATAATTTCTGGTTTAACGTCACCTATGGTATCTAGGTCTTCTCGTATCTCCTTTATTTTCTTCTCCATTTCTTTTTGTCCTTTAATCATATCTACTTTAATTCCTTCAAGCTTTTCCTCAGTTTTCCCTTGACTCTTATATAATCTCGTTAATTCATTTTGGACCTGGTTTACTTCAGTATTGGTTGTTCCTACTTGTACCTTTAATGTTCCTATGGTTTCTATAACATCATTAATACCCTGACTTATTTCATCTATCTTATGGGTACTTTCCTTGTTTTCTTCATTTCGTTGTTTTCTTTCTCTCTGGAGATTCTCTTCGAATATACCTAATTTTTGATTTATTCCCTCCTCGTGCTTCTTTAAGTTCTCATCTACCTGCCCGGTAAAATGATCAAATTGCTCTTTCCTATTCTTCGCATCTTCCTGATTCTGAACTCTCATATCATTTACTTCGGCCTGAACTCCCTCTACTTTTTCCTCAAGTTTTCCTACTTGGTTCTCCACCCCTGTAAATCTGCCTTCTAGCCTATCAAGACTATCTTTTATCTCCTTCCGGGATTTTTCACAAATATTGCTGTTAGATTCTATCTGAGTTTTTAATTCGTTGTGCACCCCTTGGATCTGGGTTACAAGTTCATCTTTACATGCATCTACATTCTTTTTGCACGTTCCTTCCATGTTACTTAATTTAGTTTCTTTAGAACCAAAATTATCCTCTAAAATTTTAAAATTTTCTTGGCATTCCCTTTTTGACTCATTTAACTTAGTCTCCAACCCCGCGTCAAAACTTTGAAATTTAGTATCCATTGTCTTTTCTATTTCAGCCTTCAGTGCCTCATTATTTGCTTTACTGTCGGCTCTTATAGACTCTAACGTCTCATCTTTTACAACTTTCGACTGTTCTGCAATGTTATTCCCATTTTCTGTTTTCATCTTTTCTATCTCAGCCTTCAGTTCATTATTCATTTTTATACAGTCGGCCTCGATAGCTTCTAATTTAGTCCCCATGTTATCACTATTAGTTTTTAGTGACTCTAAACTTTGATTCATGGATCCTAACTTTTGGTTATTTTCCTCCTGTTGGCTGTCCAATTTATTCTCTATCTTAACACTGTCAGTTTTTATAGCTTCTAATTTATTGTCTATAGCCTCCAACTTTTCCTTGCTGTCGGCTTTTATAGCCTCCAACTTCTCATTACTATCGGCTTTTATAGCCTCCCAAAGCCCTTGCAATTCCTCACTCAAAACCATCTTATTAGAATACAGTGGGCTACTTATGCCACATCGCTGGTACATGCTTGAGAGATGGTAACCTGAACCATTGTGTCCCAATTTCTTTAAAACTTTTACTTTGGTACGGGTATTTACTACAACGTACCCTTTTGATATCTTTATTCAAACTCAGAAAGTTTTATGGAAGTATTTAAAATTCAAAATTTCGAAAAACCATTTTTTTCAAAAAAACAATTTTTGATTTTTCGAGAAAACTCGGGTTTTCCCTAGGAAAACTCAGCCCTGCGTACTGGGCGCCATGAAAAAAAGAGTGGTAGGGGGGTTGTTTAATTCAGGGCTGCTCGGTGTGAGTTTCCAGGGACCCATGCGGTCAATTAATATTAAATCTTGTAGCTACTCCTATCATTATCTTTACTTTTACATGATATAACCGTCTTCAGTGTTCCTCTAATTATTAATCCAAGCACAGTACTTCTATGCCCCCCTGTGCCCTTCCAGCAAGAAATATGCAAATCACAGTATGCCAGCAAAGCTCAAATCGGGATTTTCGGGGTTTTGGTATGTTCTCCCACTCTGTGACTTACACATTTTGGATTAAATAGAGGATACACTTTCAAAATAAAAACAAATTCAACTCCTATTTTAACACATTTAATTAACCAAAATTATGGCGCTACAAACAAATAAAATAAATAAACTATTGACCATTCCTTCTACTTGTCCAAAGTGAACAAGGAATATATCAAAAACAAACTATTATTATATTAAAATAATGGTTGCATTCAAACCAACAACTCAAAATTATTTTCACTTCCATAATGTATCTATCTTAAAGTCCAATATAATCACGAGCTCTAATGGCTCGATACTATTCAATAATGACGGTGTCCATCTTTTACACACCTCATTAACTATTTTATGAGTTTCTTTTCACCAAACAAATATATAATCATATTTAAAGTACATATTACTTCTCTACTTAAATGTTTGGGCATTCCACAATATTCTCAACATTACCATCTCTCTCAAGTTTTACAAATCCACTACAGTGATCGGGAAAATACTTGTGTACTCCAGAGTTATAAAAGATTACTTGACAAAGTCAAAAACTATGATTACTCCCGGAATCTAGTTATCTTCATTAAACTCATGGCATCCTACATTCATACAACATTACATTAGGGATTTTTATTTGTTTATTTGTCTTATAAGACCATTATCACATAAGAAAGCTAACGATCTGAACAGGCAAGCGGTACTTTCATCTACAAGGACCTCGGTTCAAATCCCGGGTCATTTACAACTTTTTTAAAACACTCACGGTGTAATTTTACTTCTCTCAGACGGTCTTTTTCCCGACCTAGGACACTTACAATAACAAGGGTAGACCGTAATCACTTGGGCGAGATTTATGACTAAGAGGGGACCCTCTTGCCTAGCAAGCGTGGCAGCTCTATTCAATGCTTTTAAAACAGATCTTTCTTTCTTCAGTTCTCTGGAGAGACCTAGCGTTTTTTTTATACACTTTCAACAAACATTATTAGGTTCATAAACCACTTTCGTAACCTTGGCATTGATTAATTACGAAGGGTCCTCATTGATTCGTAAGAGTAATTCACATACAACGACGAATATTTAGGGGCTTCAACAACTTGACGAGTCTGGGTTCGACTCTCATTAACATGCCTCGGGAACCATTCCCATACTTGAGGATTTATATAAATGCGACTAGGGTCGGCCGTGGCCTCCATTACCTGCGCTCATAATACCATACATTTGCTCCCTATTACAGTAACATAACACACATAGCCTCGTGATCTACATCACTATTAGAGGACTTACAACATAGCTCAATTACCACAATCAACTACCCCTCGTAAGTAATTTACCAAATACATTTCGATTCTACGCTTTCCTAGCGTGACAATTTACTTTAATGCGCTGCATTGCGCTCTACATTATTTTTAAGCCTAGCGTCTTCCAAAGAACTGATAAATTCCACATTAACAATTGATCCATATCTCAATTTTTACATTAATCCTTCCCCTTGACTATATTTTAAGAACATGCATTAACACCATGTCTTTATACTTTTATTAAGGCTCAAACGCTCTTACTTTCATATTATTCAATTTTACTCTTTATTTATATTTTTTCATTATTATTATTATTATTATTATTATTTATTTATTCACATCATGCATTCATTCCTTACTAAAGCTCAAAAGCTATTTATTTCATATAATTCAAATTTATCTTTATTTATATATCTTTCATGTTGATTATTATTATTACTCTTGCTTTTACAGTATTTGTCAAATACACTGACATTTTATTTCATACATTTCCTCTACTGGATTTCACATAATTATTTATAATTTCTCAAATTTTATTCGTTCAGACCGCGCTCTTACTCTGTTATTTGTTAATTAGAAATATCCCTCTATCTCAAACTCCGGTGGATTGTACACAAACATTTTCCCAACACAAACATAATGAAAATCTTTACTCACATGTTATAGGTCTTCCTGACCTTTCTTTTTCCTGCGATGCTTCATTTTTGCCCACTATTTTGAAATTACTCCATTTTGTACAAATTCATTTCATGTACTGACATATCTTGACACACACTTAATTCGTATATATTTAACACTGATAACATGTTTAAATACACTGGTGTATTCCTTCAGAATACACGACAAAAACACTGAAATTATTACTTTTAACACAAATTTATATATATTTACACTTCACAGATTCTAATCACTAAGGCTGCTATTAAGCCTTCACGCGTGATTTCTTGACCTCCCGTCTCCAAGGGTGAAATTTAGTAAATGTCGGCTCCCTATCCTGTCAGAATGTGAAAGTCTCGAACCACCTACTTCTTCCCTGGAATAATTCTCCTTCAAATCCCGTTCCTGACGATCTGCTATTTCTCTGACTCGAACGACTCCCATTTAGACCCTATTGGTTGGTCTAGCGAAAGTCTATTCCGTCCACGGACCCCCAGAAAATCTATTGGTGATCTCGTGATTTCTAGCAACTAATACTCCTCGTATCGTAGTGCTTTTAGAATAGTTCGTCTGCTTTCTTGAAGCAATGTCTATAGTTTCCTTCTCCTTTCCGCTTATTCGGTTCTCGAATTCCTATCTCTCAGGAATACCTTGCGAACCTCGTTCTGTCCGTCCCTACACGGGTTCTTTACAGTTGATAGAATGTTTATCTCGCTATGACGTTACTTCAATACGTTATGATACTTTTGGTCGTCTAATTTAAGACCTATCGCCCTAGGCTCTAAGTTCGCAGCCTGCTTTGACTGTAATTTATGAACTTATCACTGTAAACTTTATACTGTCGGACCTAAATCCTGTAACTAGGATTTTCCTAATTCTCCACACGGCGATACTGTATTAATACTTCTTGGCTACTCCTTATGGATGCTCGTTGGTTATATATACCGCGACGCTCTTGGCTATCGGATAATGTCTATGCGGTGATACAGCGTTTCCCCTCGAGGAATACTTGTCGAGTCTTCGGCGTGATGTAGCACTATAACGCCCCCTGGGCTATCGGAAACTGCATGATTGGTCTGGCTTGGCCTGGACTTTTATACTATTTAGCCAAAAATAAATAAAATCCTAGTCCTTTTCGTGACCAACTTTTAAAATAATTGTCGCACAATTATAAAAATTATATCTCCAGAAAGCTCGTCTTCCAAACGTAAAATGACCTCACTGCGCATGGAAATCGATCGTGCATTCCCGAGATATTAAATAATTTTTTAGTCTTCAGCTGTGTGAGTGTTGCTGTTGATTTTTATTTCCCACTCCTTGGGCTTCGGTAATTCCCCTATGACGTATGGCCACGTTTGCGTTTCTTTCCTGGACTATTATTAAAAGCTTTTTCTCCACACAAAAATCTCTACTCCGAAATGATTCACAATGCTGTATTTATTTACTTACTTTCATTCCTGCAAATGGGTTAAATTTAATTATTCTTCTTCTAGCACAGTTGCGGTGTTGCCGTTTTAATGCAAGGTAAGGTTGATTTCCGAGTCGTGCTTCTCTGTCATACAGTCGAAACTTTCCACTCAGTCTATTTATACTCGTGACTGGTTCCTTATCAATGAGTCAAACATGATGTCATTTCCTGGCCACCTGGTTTAACTTCTTGCACAACGTTAGGCTAGCATCCTTGCTTGAAATCTTTCTCTGTTCTCTGAAGACTGTATATTTCCTTCCTTCCTCTTACAAAAATACATGGATTCGACCTCCTTTGAGCCAATGGTCCATGGGTTCAGTACAGACACACCTACCAATACGCGTGGCTAGCACATACTGGGAAGGCCATACAAGACACAAAATACAAGCTGTATTCACGTCACGAGCATGCCAATGTGCTACAGGAGACAAACTCCCTTTCATAAAAACAAAAGCCTTACCTTGGCATTCCAAATAAGGTTTTGAATATTCCCGAAGGGAATATGATGTAGTTTCCATTTGAGCCGATGAATTATCAATAAATGATAAAAATGGTCCGGTTAGCTCAAACAATGCCAGCGTTTCGCCCCAGTGTGCCGTTGGGCTCGTCAGTTGGTACAGACACACCTACCAATACGCATGCTCGTGACGTCAATACTGCTTGTATTTTGTGTCTTGCATGGCCTTCCCAGTATGTGCTAGCCACGCGTATTGGTAGGTGTGTCTGTACCAACTGACGAGCCCAGCGGCACACTGGGGCGAAACGCTGGCATTGTTTGAGCTAACCGGACCATTTTTATCATTTATTGATAATTCATCCGCTCAAACGGAAACTACATCATATTCCCTTCGGGAATATTCTAAACCTTATTTGGAATGCCAAGGTAAGGTTTTTGTTTTTATGAAAGGGAGTTTGTCTCCTGTAGCACATTGGCATGCTCGTGACGTCAATACTGCTTGTATTTTGTGTCTTGCATGGCCTTCCCAGTATGTGCTAGCCACGCGTATTGGTAGGTGTGTCTGTACCAACTGACGAGCCCAACGGCACACTGGGGCGAAACACTGGCATTGTTTGAGCTAACCGGACCATTTTTATCATTTATTGATAATTCATCCGCTCAAATGGAAACTACATCATATTCCCTTCGGGAATATTCAAAACCATATTTGGAATGCCAAGGTAAGGCTTTTGTTTTTATGAAAGGGGTTTGTCTCCTGTAGCACATTGGCATGCTCGTGACGTCAATACTGCTTGTATTTTGTGTCTTGCATGGCCTTCCCAGTATGTGCTAGCCACGCGTATTGGTAGGTGTGTCTGTACCAACTGACGAGCCCAACGGCACACTGGGGCGAAACGCTGGTATTGTTTGAGCTAACCGGACCATTTTTATCATTTATTGATAATTCATCCGCTCATATGGAAACTACATCATATTCCCTTCGGGAATATTCAAAACCTTATTTGGAATGCCAAGGTAAGGCTTTTGTTTTTATGAAAGGGAGTTTGTCTCCTGTAGCACATTGGCATGCTCGTGACGTCAATACTGCTTGTATTTTGTGTCTTGCATGGCCTTCCCAGTATGTGCTAGCCACGCGTATTGGTAGGTGTGTCTGTACCAACTGACGAGCCCAACGGCACACTGGGGCGAAACGCGGGCATTGTTTGAGCTAACCGGACCATTTTTATCATTTATCATTTATTGATGAAATATCAGGTGAAGAGCCAAACTCCTAATTTCATCAGTGCATGATGTTTGCGTTTGTGAATATTGACATCCTTTTCCTATTTTAATGCTAAAATATCTACTAAAAGCCTAGCACTTAAAACCAAACCAAACATAAGTTATCGCTCTAAAAAGTAAAACTCGCTTATTTTTATAGCTTAAATGAATCCTCCGTTCTCTAAGGTTGGCAATCTTATCTATGATGTCCTCATAGGTCTTCAATCAATTTCAACTACAATTCTCGATTTATGGATATAGCCAATGATGTAATTCTGGAGTGAGATATTGTGTTACATGCAAAAGTATTGAATCTTTTCAAACAAGAGAAACTGCGTTCTACTGGTGCACTTGTAGAAGGTATTGCCAGTACCCAATTAAGGTCACCACGTACTCTTACACGATGAAAAAGTCTATTTTTGTGGCATCACTTTACTAATTATTTTCTGGATTTATGCTAAAGGTACAGCTATGATTCTTGTCACATATAAGAAGCGGTATATTCTGAGCTGTTTATGACCATGTAGTGCTACTTTGCTTTTATAGGATGTGTGAAATGAATACAAATTTGGACAGATACATTTTCAAAAAAATGTTGTATAATTTGCTTCAGGTACTCATTTCTCAGTTGTTTTTCAATCAAATATTCTCAAATTCTGTTCACACACTTGGAATGGATTATGGCAGATGAGTACCAGTAACCACTTTGTTTCATTATTATTGGGACAGAATGCAAGAAAAAAGAATCCGAACTCTTTCTTTTTAAATGTATTCACAAATATGTATTAATTTTTCTCTTCCCAATCCATGCCTACTATGTTTTGGAAGTGCAAATAGGTTAATATTCAAGTACTCCATTAGGCAAGTTAATTTTAAAAAAATAGCCCTCTATCTTAAATGGTTTCCTAGTTATTGGTACCTAAACATGAAAAATGAGTATTAACGGAAAACAGCTGGCAAAGTTAAAAGTGAATTATTCAGAGCATGTGACACTAATTTAAAAAAACCAATTTAAGGTAGTTGTAGACATCAAAACCCCCACAAACTATATATATTTGGATTCAGAAAAGAATGAAGAATTTTATGGCACCAAAATCAAAAAATCGATATTTTCATCATGCAAGAGTACGTGGTGTCCTTAAGCAAAAGTTTGTAAGTCTCTTCTATTCACGGAGTTCTTGATGTATTTCTCCCGACTATTTTTACGTTGTAGGATTCATGAGCATAAAAGAGTGACAGTTCATTTCTTATGTGGGGTAGGCCTATTGCTGAATATGTTTGTTATACAGCTCAAATTTGTCGGAATCTATAAGACTTATTTAAGAATTGTAATTTATCACAGCCATGCGTTAGCATAGAAAAAAGCGGAACATTATTTAAAAAAATGAAAATCCACAGCCTGCTTCTAGTCTCCGACCGGGTCAGGAATGGAATGAATGAAGCCCCCACCCATCTAGCAGCGAGGATATGAACTGTACCGGCTGCCGAGGCCTGACGCACTCCTCTGGGGCAATGATGAAATGAATGACAGATGAAATATTAAGTCGGTCCTTAATATGATCTCTGATGTACTCTGATGTTGCATCAGTTATTTCCAGGGAACACACTTTGAATTTTATTTTAATAATTTTGCGGTTCTAAGGGCTTTTTAGATATCAGTATCTTCAATAATTCCTTAAAGCGCACACGGTTTAAAGAGGTCTTGTCATGTCCTCTAGAAGATGATGATGATGATGATGATGATGATAATTGCTGCTTTAAGGGGCCTAACATCTAGGTTATCGGCCCTCCTCTAGAAGAGAGTTCCTGTAAACTTAAGTATAGAACAACTCTAATCACAAGTCCCAGGATCTGCCTATTTAAAGTCACATTCACATTACATTTAAGTGCACTTAGTCTTGCATTTTCCCGTAAAGTGTCAGATATCGTGCTTGTGTGCGTGTTCTAAGTGGTAACTGGTTCTTTAAATGTTGCTCACTGTCTTTGTGTTTGTCCAACCCGCGAGTAATGTTTTGGAAATTTGTTACTGTTACTGTATAGTAAGCAAGGCCAACAGAACAGTTCTATAACTACTACACAACTATGTGAACTGTTCGAACCAAGATCCCTTGCGATGAAGGCTATAGGACTTCTCGGTTTTATTTCTTTAGTGCACAGTTCTATTAATTTCTTTGGCCGCCCACAAATTAATAAATTAATTAATAAATCCCTTTTTGTCTTCATCTTTCCACCTACTGAAGGGAATTTCTAATAAAATTAGTAACGTTTCTTTCACTTTTATTATTTATTTAGCGTATGATGCTAACAAGACAGAAAAATAATTACAGTATATACACTATTTACAATTTTAAACACTATTGACAGCATTAGGACCATTACATCAAATTTGGACAGGAAGGTCTGTAATCCACGCAATTGCATCAGGAGTTGCTGAGTGGAGATCATCCAAGGCGCCGGGATATGAATGCAGAGGGCACTCCTGCACAATATGCTCGATAGTTTGCATTTCAGAACCACAGTCACATCGGGGTGAATCTATCCAACCCCACTGGTGTAGGGCTGCACCTGTTCGACCGGTACCACATCGGATTCTGTTGAGCCTTGACCAAACTGCCCGAGGAAGATTAAAACCAGCAAGTCTTGTGGTGGGGTCACTGATTTGAAGTAAGCCGCGAGGTGAGGAGTTTCGCCATTCATCTCTCCAGGCATTTCGGAGGTTGAACTCAGTGGACGAAAGATCAATAGCCGTTTTGCATGCTGGCTTTCGGGATTTCAATCTCTTTGTAGAGAGCCGTATGACATCCTGATGAATAGGAAGCTCAGCATTTTCTTTGATCCTGTACCACAAGCGAACAAGAACTTGCTGTCTCCTTAAATGGGGTGGAGCGATATTACAAAGTACAGGTAGCCACTGGGTAGGGGTGCAACGTAGAGTACCAGAGATGATGCGCATTGCCTGGCGGAGTTGTATATCTACGAGTTGGCAGTGAGAGCTGTTCAACCACACGCCTGCACAATATTCAGCTGGAGAATACACGACAGACAGAGCGGTAGTCCTGAGTGTGCTGGCGTCAGCGCCCCATGATGTTCCAGCTAACCTACTAAGTAGGTTATTGCGACTTTTTAGTTTTGCAGCAGTTTTTTCTGTATGTTGTTGATAAGTCAGTGTCCTGTCCAATGTTATGCCTAAGTACTTAGGACATCTGTTGTACTTTAGGTATTGATTCCTAAACTTAACTCTAGGCTGGTAGTTTGCCTCTAGGTTGTTAAGGTGGAATGAGGCAACTTCAGATTTTGAAGCACTTGGCTGGAGGCGCCACTTCTTGAAGTACTCATCCATCTTCTGAAGATCTGCATTCATTACATCCTCTGCTTCATTAAAGGTGGTATTTTGGACTGTAAGATTTATATCGTCCGCATAGATGAATTTTCGAGATAGAGTTTCGGGCAGATCATGGGTGTACAAGTTGAATAGCAGAGGGGATAGAACTGATCCCTGTGGCAGACCATTATTAATAGTGTGGAACCTGCTTCTAACATTTTCAGTGAACACTTGGAATAGCCTGTTACTCAGCATATTGCCAATCAGGGTGACTATTTTAAGGCAAGGAACTGCCTTTATAAGTTTGAGGAGAAGTCCTTTCCTCCAGACAGTATCATAGGCTGCTGAGAGATCCAGGAAGACAGAAACACTTTTGAGCTTCTTCTCAAAACCAGCTTCTAGATAGGAAGACAGGGCAAGGACTTGATCGCAGCAGTCTCGTTTTGGGCGAAATCCAGCTTGTTCAACAGGAATCAGTGACTCAATTGCAGGAGCAATCCTATTCAGTAAAAGCCTTTCAAGTAGTTTGTAGGTGACACTAAGTAAGGAAATAGGTCTGTAGCTTTGAGGTAGCTTAGGATCCTTCCCTGGTTTCAATATTGCAATAATTTTGGTCTTCTTGAAAGATGGAGGCAGGCGTCCTGAATGCAGAATGGAGCTGAAGAAGGTGGCAAGCCATCGCTTGGTTGCTGGGCCACATTTCTTAAGGAACTCTGGGTACACACCATCAAATCCTGCTGCTTTGCCAGTCTGAAGACCATCTAAACCCTTTTGTTTCTCTTCTAAAGAAAATGGGCGTGAGTACAACGGATGTGGTTGGACTTCTTGTTTTAACTGGTTGAATTCCAGTCGTATCTTTCTACTGAATGTCTTCTGTCCTTCCGTCCTAGATGTAGAAACAAGTTGGTTAGCTATGGATTCTACATTGATACTTGATTGCTTTCTCGATGGTATAGACGTTGGGTCCAGTTTTCGTATGAGGGACCATGCTTTCCTACTTGAGTGGGTAAAATTCAAGTTTTCAACAATCTTGGACCATTTCTCTCTTCTAGCACTGTCCAAGGATTTCAGCACTTCAATTGCTTTCTCACGGCTGCTGTCTTTTTCAAATTCACAGCTTAGACGAGTTGTTTCTTCATTCCAACCAGGGATATAGTCTTTTCGGACTCCTCTAGGGATGCTTCTTTTGACTGCAGCCTTGATCAAGCCAACAAACCGGTCATAGTTCTCAGCGGTTGGTTGCACCCATCGAACATTAGCATCAGTATAGGCTTGCGTACATATCCCAGTCACCTTTTTGGAAGTTCCAGCGGGGTTGGGGTCCAGATCTTATTACAGGTATATGAATACCGATGTTATAAATGATGGGTCTGTGTTGGCTGCGCGGGAAGTCATTCAGAACTTGTCTACGGATTTGTGGTGTTGGAGTCACTAGGCTGTGTGATACAAAACATAGGTCAGGAGAGTAGTCCTGGTTCCAACGAGCTGAATGGAATGTGCCTCAGTCTTTAGCATCAAATATCAGTGCAAGATTATTTAAATCCATCCATTCAAACAACTTGTCCCCATTACCATCATTTCTGTCATATCCCCAGGAAGTATGATGGCTGTTGAAATCACCAAGTATTACACTATCTTCATCAGGTACAAGTGCGACGGGATCTGGCCAGCAGACCAGTGGAGGTTTATAGATGTTCATGATGGTAACATTCTGTATCTTGATGGAAGCTGAGAATATATTCTGGCGTATATCAGAAGGCAAGACTGTATAGTCTTCAATGTCATTCTTAATATAAATAGCAATACCATATTTTGGATGATGCAGTTCCGTTGCTATCTTGTATCCAGGAATTTTACCCCTATTAGACAACTGAATACCATCTTCGGTGTGAGTTTCTTGTAGTGCCACTACATCTACTGATTTTTCCGTGAGTATCTTGGATAAATAATCACACTTAGCTCTACTAATGCCCTCAATGTTAAGCTGGCAAACCGTTAGTTGAGGGCCCAAGGTCCGAGTATTGAATGCCGAGTCCTTAGAAGGACTTTTCGTGTTATTTCTACTGTCTTGGCCGTGAGGCCCCATGGGGCAGTACGGCGGCATCTTATCACAGTTGCTTTCTTAGCACCACCCGGGGGACACGTGTAGGGCAATTTAAGGTTATACCTACGGACGTGAAGCAACGTTCTTTCACTGCAAACATTATACACTAAAAGCCATCAACCTTCATCAACAACAGGGTAGATAACGTTATAAATACATACTATTCATTGGGAAAGTAAATAAAAGCCTCAATATAAAAGAAAAAGAAGCCTGTTGCAATGTAAACTTTCATCAACTGAACTAGACGTATTGCCTTGCCGACACAGGAACATCTTCACTCGTCTGTCTAACGACAGGTAATGACGTCACAACTGACGTCAGGTTACCATGGCAACGAGACGATGTGGCTGACATAAACAAGATACTTCGTCTCCTGCAGATTTCCTTCCAAGTTACGGCAGTACAATCTAGCGACAGGGAGTACAACTGCCACAAGGACGTCATGCAGCCTTGCTTGCGCACCATCTAGCGACGGAGTGTAGAAATAACAGTACACTAAGTGAAAAAGTAGCCCAAGACAATGACAACATTTTTATTTAAATAAGAAAAAATAATGTTTATTTTATTTAAGAGATGGCTAGTGAAGAGGCTCTTCACTCTCTTCACCTGAATAGCCGCTACTGCCTTCAAGTAACCGATTTCGAACAGTTCGTTGCGTGACTGTAGTGCCAACTGCCGCTTGAATTGATGCTGCAGACGCAGTCCGATGCGCCAAAGCCATACGCCGAATACGGCGGTCCTCCCTCTAGGTGATGCCATGGATACGCCCGGAGCCCGGTCCAACGACCTTATAATAACAGAGTATGGACTCTCAGGTAAATTTGCGACTCGTTAAATGCAGGGTGATTGCGTCATTGTCTGGGATCCAACTCAAAGCACGTAGCACGCACGTGGTGAATCCCAACGCCACTGAGAAGCAATAACTGACCGTTTATCATAGCAATCAATATAAGTGACCGAAGGATCTATATTGCTTTTGCGGAGTATGTTAGCCAATTTATGAAATGAGAGGAAATTGGATCGAGTTTGATTATTCCGGTTATACATCGTTATTAGTGCTTTAAAACAACTACGTTTCCTTATTTAACGACAAAATATTACTTAGTTTGAAACGAATATATTTATTTACAATATAGTTGCTTGGTTGCCCCCAATATGCCTTAAGGCACAGCATACCCCCCAATCCTAGTTAGGACAATTCATTAATAAACTTACTTTCTTTCACAATTTAAAATCCAGTGGTATTTTCTGATCAGAATATCAGGTGTTGGCACTCTTGTAAATATGGTGCTGCAATATGGCCACAAAATCAGCAATGATACCCTCAGCCAAGACCAACTACAATCCTCAGACCTTAATGTAGAAAAGAACATGGCGGCGATAATTGCCCATCCAATCGCTACGATCATGTCATCAGGCTCGTCACAGTTCGTGTAAATTACTATTTTAACACACCTAAGAGCATGAAAGATATCACAAGACGAGACTAGGTTCCGAAGAAATGTGCATTAATAATTTATACTTACCTGAATTAATCTAGATTATATACTGCTGACCTCGAATTAAAAGTTTCTTCGTCTTCACCCAAGGGACAGCTACGATAGTCTTGCTCTTTTTGTGGTTGAATAAGAAGCTTTTTGGCGTGTTACCAGGATTTGTAAGCTTGTATTATTAACAAGAAATCTAACAGATTCGGAAGTAGGAGAGAAGAAAGTGTCCCAGGTACTGAAGTGCTATCCCAGCACATGCAGAGTAAGTGCGTACACAATCAGAATAAAACACGATGAGAATAGTTGCCTGAAATAATCGAACCAACCCCATAGAGATACAACTCAATTAAGACCTCTCGTGGAATTATCTAAAATCTCGGGTAAAACATCACACCGAATTAGTTGATTGAAGCATGCGAAGAAATCGACGTGTGGATATCAGAACATACGGAGATTACTAGACGCATGAGACACGATAATACGTTACGATTTAACCTATTAAACATTTGCTTTTACCGTTTAGAAGAGATGTACGCTAGAAATAGTAGATTTCGTAAGTTATTAGGTAGACAAGCACCATCTCCCTCTTACGGAATTATTGCGACACACCAGCTCGCAATATGCGTACACATAACACTTTATTACTAACATCATAATAAACGTTATCTTGCTGTAAGAATCACAAAAGTATAAATAAAGACGGAACAAAATTTTGAGTTCACTGTTTGGCACAGGGGAGACATCTTCCTTAACCAATAAAACAGAAGTTCACTGTATTATTTGGCGTGTATACAAGGCAGTGTAAATCATCTGCCAGACTGGTAAGGCTTGACGGAGGCACATGCTCCTGACCGTTCAAGATTCATTAACGGTTTGGTCAAGCCATAGATGCTCATTACGTTTTTCCTTTACGCACTTAAGTTCAACACTACTGAAGTTTACTAGGCTATTATTATATTCTAGCTTGCCACGGTGGGTGAGTGGATAGCGTGTCGGTCTACTAACCCCAAGATTGCAGGTTCGCTCCTGGCCGTGGTAAGTGATTTTTGAAAGGCGGCAAAAATACGACACGCATGTCATACGATGTTGGCATGTCAAAGAACCCATTTGAATTCAGTAGGCCGTGTTCATAATGGCAAAATTAATCTCGGGAATTTCCGCCAACACAAAGTCCCTCATTTCTCTACTAGAAAGCACCTCCTTGACTTTCATAATGCTTCAAGGAACAATGAAATTCGACATGCTCTACCCTCTGGGTGCAAATTACAAAGCTTGCACCCGGCACCCGGGGCCATACGATATTATTACCGTATATTAAGTTTATATTATATTCTCACTAAGTAGCAAATCATTACGGTGTATATTTTTGAGTCACTTGTATTACGGCAATTACGGTCTTAGGTACTTCAACATCTGCCGTAAATGACACAATGCCATCGGTTGACTGAACAATCATCATACAAACGAGCCATTCCACAATAAGCGCATTATCACATATTTTCATACGATTGTAGTACATTAACGCCAACTGGACTATACAGACACACTGAAGACACTCAGAACTACAGATGAGCAATAGTTTATCCCAATTTACATCAAACAAGACTAATATTGTATCCCAGGAACGAACGTAAACGAACAATAGGTCAGGCTCCGGCATACGCCATTTTCACACGTTATTCTTGGGTTGCACGAGTCGGGGGTGGGGCGGGCCGATGCGAGCGCCATCTATTGCCTCTCCCGAGAAACAAAGCATCCGCCATCTTCTTGTAAAAGCCAGAGTAAACACGTGTGGTGAGTAGCGTGGGAGCATCAACTTTTTGTAAAAAATACCTTTTGTGGAGAATTGTTTGTCAAACCTGACTCTACCCCTCAAACATCCGACCAAAAGGTTGGATTTTTGTTCACTGCCTGAGATTATACTGTATATTGAGCTGACACTGTTTGAACGAGGTATGGTGGTCGGTGCCTGATGGATGGGAAGTGCAGTTTTGGCAGTGGTGCGGAAACATGGGTTCCATGGGGTATGGGAGCCAGCGCCGCACATGGGTGCCACTGTTAACCCAATGCCATCAACACAACGACGCGCATTTGTCGCCAATCACCAGGGATGGACCCTGGAACTATGGCTTAACGTGATATGGTCGGACGTATCATGATTTCAATTGCACCATGCCGATGGGAGGCACCGTGTGTGGCGCAGACCACATGAATCGATGGATCCCGCCTGCCTCAAAGGTGTGGTCCAGGGAAGTGGTGTCTCTGCTATGGTCTGGGGTGCATGTTATTGGTATGGAATGGGCCCCCTGGTTGTTCTGGAAGAGACTTTTGCGATATGATGAGCTGCCAGAGGTCCTACATGCTATTAGGTGACTATCCCATGACATTTCCTAAGTCAGTGTACAAGGTAACGCGGCAAAAATCATTGATTCGGATAAAGATTATTGATGAGTAGTACCGTATGCGCGGGGTTGGCAATATTTTATTTGCCCCGTAATTCACGTGCATTAAGACGGACACAACTGGAATGTTACTATATAAGTCGTGATCTAAAAAGGGGATGGTGGGTGGGTTATAGACAACGGAGGAGAAAACATCTATTAACACAGCATTTCTACAATATTATTATCCATTAAAAAGACATTTCGGCTAATTTAAGTAGCTCTGTAGAATGTTCACCACTTCTGAACTGTTACCAATTTTAGGGATGTAGCCTGAGAAAGTCCGCGCCAGATAGCGCTCGTGTAGTACTGGGTAAGCGCAAGGCGATCGTCCTATGTTTCCCCCAGTCAGCTACAAGGAATGTATAGATTGTGACCGAGTTTTCTAAGCTAAAGTAAATTATATCTTCTCTAATTTTACTCCAAGACTATATTAATTAATTCTATAGGTATATCCTCTAATATATTATGAACGATTTTCAGCGTTTAAGCGTTAAACAGCTGTAAAATGAGCTACGGACTAGAGGCGCTAAAACTAGTAGGAGGAGGGAAGAATTAGTAGGCTACAGCGGTAATAACAAAATTCCAACACGCTTTATTATTCAAATTATGAATAGGAGTCAGCATGCTTGAGTATTGTAGGCCTATGTTGATAAATAGCCTATATCTCCATAAGACTTAAATCATAAATAGAGATTTCCCGGTCAATGCATGTGAGATTTTCAAACTGAAATGCCTTGTCCTGTTCGGATTCCACGTAAAGAGGAAGTCCTCTGTGCCTTATCTCTAGATTAACGGTCACGTAAAACTAAAATCTTCCTTTTATAAATAGAGATTTAAATATTCACTGGCTCCCCTTGCTTATAGACTTCGATTCGTGCATTTTTTTGGTTGATAGCGTACATGAAACGGTCTTGTTTTAGGTAAACATAATCAAAGAAAGTTGATACCGGTATTGTTTAGCTCAAAATGCATCGCAACGTTTGGTTCTTTTGTAATTTGTCAATTTCTTAATACAAATCGTTTCCGTACCCCTTGCAAACGACTTAGGGGTACAGTATTTAAAAAGTTTGAGAATCGCTGTTTTAAGGCCATGAACTGTTTCCATTCATCTGGCTAACTTAGGCCTAAGACTCAAGAATGTAGAAGTCAGTCACTACCGGTACCACATTCTCCGTCGGGCAGATGTTAAGTTGACGATTAATTCTGATTTCAAGAAACCAACCATAATACGTTTTTGACTGTTAATGTTGTGACATTTATTCTTGAAGTATTTGTCCGAGTATTGATGCCTTTGAAAATGGGAGTCACAAATGTTACATTCACTTCTTCCTGTATATTGACGATTTCTTCCCGTACCGTACTTCAATGGAGATAATTTATGCAGATTCCGATATTGTAGGCTTATCGTGGTAAACTGGCAATTTTCTTGTGTATGGCCTCTTCCTTATTTTTGTTGTGTTCGTGGTCCACGGAAGAAGCGATGGAACAGTGCCCGGTTTTAATCTTGCTCTCTCACCTTCAAATACAAACGCATACATTCAGTGGTTGTTACCGATATGTCTATTCAGTTTATAGGTAGGAATTATTTCCCTTTGTGAATCACACTTGCCCAACACAGTTTTCGTGAAGTCATCGAGTTGAAAAAGATGGGAACACACTTTAATATTTTCGGTCAGATTTTCTTCACCGAAATGTTTCCTTCTAATAGCATGTAACCATTTCTTCCTCATTTCTTTATTTTGTGAAAATTGGTGACACGAAATCGGATTTCCCTGATTTTTGCAAAGAGGAACACAGCAATAGCTCGGCATAGTCACGAAAATAGCAATTTAAACAACTTAAATTCGTGGATATTAGCGGCATGAGAACACAGGAGACAAATGAAGAGCGCCTTGCGCTTACCCAGTACAACTGCAGTGCGCTCTATCGGTGCTAGTTCTATACATCCCTAATAGGGACAGTTAACACACACTATAGAATAATATTTTCACTCATAGAATGACTTATAACACCTCAGAATAACACTTTGTCGCGAATTCCTACAGCGTCCCGATAAGAAGAACTTGTGTTCCCGTCGACCGTCCTCCAATACCAAAACAGATCACCTCGCGTTCCGACCGACTACTGAATCAAAAATACTACACGAGTCATACCTAGTCCACTAGGCCAATATGTTTGACCTTGTGCTGGGTTGGCAAACATCCCTCGGAGGCAAGTTTAAAAGCTGGAGCGTAGCGCTTTCTCGCTTCTTTGCTGTTTTTGTTGTTGTTGTTGTTGTTGTTGTTGTTGTTGTTGTTGTTGTTGTTGTTGTTGTTGTTGTTGTTGCATAAGGGCTGTGGCATCGTGGTCATTTGGGTGTGTGCGTGTGGAATTTGAGTGATAACCTGTGTTGTTGTGATGGATGTATTAGTGCGTGTATTTGTAAATTGGGAATAGGATCGGGAAGGAGGTGAGTTTGGCCTTAAGTTAGGAATCATGCCAGCATTTTCCTGGAGTAGAAGTGGGGAAACCACTTCCAGGATGGCTGAGGAGGGAATAGAACTACACATTACTGCAGTTACCACAGTGACACATTTTATCAGACAAATTCAACATACACCCAAATACATGGGACTGATGACCACGATCTCTCAGGTCTTTCCAATTTATACGAGAAAGCCACAGTGTTCGGCGTCTCTCGCTTCGTTTCTTCGCGAGTTCGCATTGGTTCTTTATCACTTGCGGTATGCTGAAGAAACGTGGGCCTACACCCTCCCTGTGATCAGCTCTATCCTTGTTGGTCCTTGTGTGACAAGCAACAATTTTACACAGCATACCATCTCGACCCCCGTGTGGGTGCGGGATAGAATACACCCACGGTATGCCCTGCCTGTCGTAGGAGGCGACTAATAGGGCCGACACGGCCAGTTATTGATTTGTTCAGACCCCCTGTGGATGGGGAGGGCAGAATTCATCCACGGTATCCCCTGCCTGTCGTAAAAGGCGACTTAGAGGGGGCCTTATAAAGGTCGATTTTGGTTTTCTGGTCCCAGCTCTGGTTTGACCAATAGAAATAAACATGCATGCTGTTAGGGGAAGGGCCACCAGCTTGGCCATCTGGCCAGAAAGCCTAGACGGTATGCCCCATCCCGTCAGGTGGGTGCGCCATGTACCCTACAGTAGTATCCGCCATACAACGAAGGTCCCTGCATGGCCGAATACTGGAGCAGTGCAGCGAATCCACGACCTACTAGCCGGGCTTTGCCACGCTGACACTCGAATCACCTTTCTGTGGCTTCCAAGCCACATGGGAATTGCGGGAAATGAGTTAGCTGATCAAGCTGCAAAAGAGGCGATATCACTACCACCTCGACCAATGGAGGTACCCGCTAGAGATATTCGCTCTCAGTTACGCCTACAAGTTCTGGCTTTTTGGGCGAGTCAGTGGCTAGCTGACCCACTGCCCAGTAAACTGAGAGCGATCAAGGGAACTACTCGCGTGTGGCGGAGCTCATTCCGGGCCCGGAGAGAGTCCGTCATTTTGTGTAGGCTAAGGATAGCTCACTTTGTACCTGTGGAGCCGTTTTCACCGTGGCCCACATTTTCACCGAGTGTGTGGATCTTGCTGACTTACGAAGAAACCTTGGTTTGCAGATGACACTCAAACTTATATTAGCCGATGACGCGGTGGCTGCTGATCGCGTTATCCGCTTTATAAGTGAGAGTGGGTTAGGGCCAGCAATCTAAATTTTCCAGTGAACATTGACTCAACGACTTGTTCGTTTTTGAATGAAAATGTTTTTGTTTTACCGTAATTTTTGTTTATTTTATAATTTTTATTTAATTTTTTGTGTTTGTTCTATTAATTTGTGGTCTTTTTAAAATTTAGATGTCCACCTCATTATTTTAAATTCAATTCAAAATTTGTATTCTTTAATCTGTGTTAAGAGGGGCAGATGACCTCGTAGTTCCGCCCCTTAAAACAACAATAACTAACTAACTAACTATACCATCTCGAATTCAACGATGAAAAGGGCTACTTTCTACGTTTTATCATCCACAATGCAAGTACCTCCCTATTGTTTACCAACTGGCCTTTACAACAAGATGGCGGACAGGCTGTTTCCGAGTACGGCGCATAGGTGGCGTTAGTTTCGCAGGGGATAAAAGTAGGCAACCCACATGTCTCGTGCAACCCACGACAGTTCCACAACTTCTCGATAGATAGTGCCCCTGGCACCAAACAGCATTCCTCGCAAATTCAAGGTGTGATTCCTGTAGCCTACCTATCTTCGTATTTTTCCAGAAAGTACGGAACGCAATCTTCATAGATGGCCTTTTTTCTCCCGGTCAACCTCTTTAGCCTGATCTCGTGCATTCTTCTCAAACCGAATGGTTGGATCAAGAATATAGGCTTCTTTAGATGTTTTCTTAAATGCAACTACCGGTATGTCAGCAAAAGGCTCCTCCCTTCAGAGTCGAGTGCATGCACTTCCTCGTAGCATTCAAATCCCTTATTGCTCAGCATGTTGATGATTGAATGTTTAACTTTATTATGTCTTCTGTTAATAAGCACAGAATTAAAAGGACAATGTCCAAGTACAAGACTTGGTGTTTCAGTCTCCTTTGCACATCTTCTACAAAGGGAATTGCCCGTATATTCTCCGTTATTACCAGGGACTCCTCTAAGATTGGCGTAATTTACATTTAGTTTTAAGAGAGTTGTCCATTCTGATGATGTCAAATTAACCTTATCACTCATGAAGTTGTTTGCCGGCGCATATTGAGCGAAATGCATCACTCCAATTCATTGCCATTGCATAGAGGACCATTCTTGGAAATACAACTGCCTTAGGCGTTGACGAATTTTCCATGCGTCACACACAAAGAATAAGCTTCTTTTGTGATATTTAATCTACTCAAGCTCTCTTGAATTTCTTCGTGAATATTAAACAGTTTAATAAAGTGGGGATCATCACATTTGGACAATTTACGTGCAATGGAAATGTGTTGCAAAGGAGCTTCCCATTTGCAGTTAACAATTGCAAGACCTCTCATCTGACGCGGCGAATATAACATAGCACTAGATATTCTGTCCGGAAATCCAAGAATTACTTTTACCGTCCGTCTAATAATAACATCAAGACCATCCAGAATATATAATTGAATTTTCACGAAAGGTGCTGTCTGCAGAGGATAAATTACACATGGGAAAATATAGCCTACACTCCCGTTCCCTTTGTATATTAAAATGGTCCTACCTTCTTTGAGTTTGGTAGGAACATAACTAGTAGACAGCATGATATCAATTATGTTTGTAATGATTTGTGATATCTCGAGTTCCTTAACAGTTCTCATAAGAATCCGATCAGGTCCGGGTGAAGTATCTAGTGACATGCCTTAAATTGCCTTCTGAACGATATTGATAGACACCGTGAAAGATTATCGTGGGGTTCATTCAATGAATATTTGTCTCTGGTGTTGTCACTGGTGATCCAAAGGGTTTATTGAAACTCTCTTCAACCGTATTTATATTAATCTGACATTTTTTTGGCTACCTGAAACCATAATTCTTCTAACTACAGCGTTCCGTCTATTGTAATAATAAAATTGTGCTACTTCGTATTCATAACGTCCTCTATTTCCCGTACCGGTACGTCTAGCTTTAGCACTTCGCTGTGGATTTGTTGAGCTCTCGTGGTTAATATTGGCTTGACTGTTATTATTCTTTCGCATTTGATAGTAACATGTAGCAGGATGCTTAGGTCCCGGAATTTTCAAGTTTACTTCTTGCAAATAAAATAACCGACAGTAGTGGCTACGCTGGCTAAAGCGCAGCATTAGGTCATGGGGCCAAGCTCTCTGCTGACTCGGTAGACGCGTGGGTTCGAGCCCCACCTTCGGCCGTCCTTGAAATGGTTTTCCGTGGTTTCCCCATTTTCAACACCAGGCAAATGCTGGGACGGTACCTTCTGACAGGCCACGGCCGCTTCCTTCCACATCCTTGCCCAGTTTCATTCACCATCATTCATTTCATCTCTCATTAACTCCTCTCGTGAGGTTGGCGTCAGGAAGGGCATCCGGCCGTAAAAATCATCGCCACAAAGACTTCCATCGGATCTCATCCCCGACCCCGTTGGAAAACGGGAATAATAAGGGGTAGACATACTTCTTGCAAATAAAATATGAACTCATTGAATTTATTCTCCAGAACTGAAGGATTAAAATTCCCTAAGTTATTGTAAATATCTCGAAAAACTTTTCCCAATAATTAATTTCATGTTGAATCTCCGATATCCAACTTTTCCCACTGCTACTTACGATAGACGACTCTACTGACGTCGCATTAGTTTTTGAAATTTGGCTGACTTTTTCTCTATTTGCAGCGTACAAATTTAGCCATATGCACGGTTAAACCACGAGCAGTGTGAAAGCATTACCGCATACCGCATTCTGGACAACTATGATCAGCTGTTTTGGATAAATTGCTACTTCCATTTTCTGTCGTAACTACATTACTGCTCTTAACTTTCGAAGTATCTGAACATGGATTGCTGGTTTCATTAAAGGCAAAATCTTTAGAATATCTATGGGCTCTAGCTAGGTGTATATTAATTCTTCGTGCAGTAAATGTCAATCCACATACCGTACTCTACAGACAACACATTTTCGTATGTTACCTGTTGACGTTGATGCCAGAGGTTCAACGGAATTAGTAGTCGTCATTACGGATTTGAGAATGGTAATGGTAAATGAGGAAGAAAGAACACAGGCTATGCATAATAGTCCTCAATAGACTTAGATGATTTAGTGAGGTTAATTTCCCTAGTGTCAACTTTTAATTTGTGAACAAAGACCCATCATGTTGCTGATTTAGGGCTTAACAGATAACGTTGTCGTGACATAACCTACGTAGTAGCACCACCAACGGACACCCCAAAATTGAATTTTGTACGTACGTTTTTGTCTTTGACGTTGGCACGTTTTTTTTTTTTTTTGAAGGACTGTCGATATTTTATTTCCTACTTTTTACAGTTGTTTAGCCCCTTTAATACGTGTAAGTAAAAGAGAATGGTCTTTTTGAAGTTTCAACGTTAAAAAGAAATAAATCACGAAGTTTCATGCAAGTTTGCAATATTATGGTACCATAACCTCAAAATGACAGTACCCTTATTCCGACCAGTACGTCACTATGGCTGATTTCTTATGTGCTATACTTCCTTCTCTAAATAAATTATATATGCCCAAGAAATGTCATGAATTCAATGAATTGCTATAAAAATTGAAACAATATTTCAATGATCCGCCATCCGATACACTACCACCATTGAAATATTGCATTAATTTAAGTCGATGCGGGTCCACCTAGCCAATGTTTACAGCCAGATGTCGTAACAGATGGCAACATCATAAGGAGCTGATAAAAAGATGAAATAAATGAATGTGACCAAGCAGTCGGAGTGAAGCGACCATGTCATATTGGGAGGTACCGGTCTGGCCATTGAGGGATGTTGAAAATGGTAAACCTGACCAAAAAAAAATAATATCCAAAAACAGTCGACAGAAAGATTGGCCCCATTACACTTAAATGAATGCAGCTACCAAATATGCAAAAACTTTAGATTAAACTATATACAGTATAGACACATGTACTCCTAAAGTGCAATGTAAAAAACTGTATCTCCTTTAGAAATTACTACATTAACATACTGTTACACCAGATTATATATATTTCCAGAATACTTTTACAGCACGTGTGCCAACCTTTCTCATCCGGGCTGCGGGCCGGCAATGGCGGAGTTAGAAGCAGGTGAAATATTTCTAGATGCGTTATAAGGGACGGAATATTAGGTCACCTGCCCTTGAGGAAGATGTCTCTTGATCGAAGCGGGTATAACACAAAAGGGAATAGTTACTCCAAGTGAAGTAGACGGAGCAGTTACAACATTATCAAAGCGGCTTCATTGCCCGACACTTCATGTTGTATAGTTGCTCAAACAGTACACCTCGTGACGTAACGGCTAGCATTCTTGGCAGTCACCCTTCAAGTCCGGGTTTGATTCCCGGTTCTGCTAAGAAATTTAATTCTGATCTGAGGGCTGGAAAGGGGTGGGTTCAGTTCCCAACTTCCCACTTCTTCTCCAGGCAAATGCTGGGTTGGTACTGTCCCCGATATGATATGTGTCAGGTTGATAGAACGCACCCCATAAGTTAATAGTGGACTGATGACACAGAGAAGCATGGTTACGTCACGACTATGAGATCTCAAATTAATGACACTTGAATACGCTGGATAAACCGGTGAAGAAAGCTGGGTTATGAAATGAAAATAGTCTAATAATATAATAATTTGTGCAAGAATTTGAGAAGAGTATTATATGTATCATGGCGGCATATGAAGAAAGTGGGGATGAAGTTGACCACGTGACGATATACTACGCTATATAGTGCGCTGGGGTCACGAAAGCGAGGCTTGATGTTAAGCTGATATCAGCGGAGAGACCATTTCTTCTTGTCACACGCCGACCGGTGACGGTAACCTTAAGAACGGACAGTTACATAAACGCAGTTAATAGTGAGTGAACGTGTCGAATTGCATTGCCAGTACGGCAGAGGTGGAGAGTGATTCCAGTAATAAGTCGAGAGCGGACTTACAGTATAAAACATTTACGCAATACGATAACGTTACGCGGTACAGAATTTATGAAGAACGTGTGCCGTAATAGCCGAGAGATTGTTACAGAATGTATACACGTATAGGAAGTGTAACTGGCATCGCACGGGTTATTGAAATATCAATTTAATAAGTGGACTGAGTACGGACATTTACCGGCGCGCATTGACGAAACGTCAACAGACCCGAGCAGTTGTCACTTGTCAAGGCCAACCAGGTGTGACGTATCAGCCGACCAGCTGAGACTCAAGGCTAAATACCACACAGCTGAGCACTACAGAACATTACGAAGTATTTCGAGCTCACATTTCTTTACGAAAAATCCGGCCAGTGTGTGCGAACGGATGACTTTGTCAAAGTGCGGGTTGCGCGAATGAGATCAGAGGGCCGCGAGCTACGATGTTACATGGACAGAAAAACTCGTGAAATTTCGACCATCATGGCTATCAGCCACTGTAATTATTCATTTCTCGTGATGAACTTCTACTACCACGCGATGGATCGCTAAAGAACAGGCGGCATGGGGAGTTTTGGAGACAGCTGACCTTCTGGAGGCGAGGATGGAGTCGTGCGAACGAAGACGAGTCTACCAAGAGACCTGGAGATGGGTGGAGTCCAGGCGAAAATGGAATGGACGTAGGAGACGCCATTATCTTTACAGACACCTCAGGTATCTTCTAGATTGATTCGAAGGTACAGACCACGTCAGGATAAATCGTAGAACCTAGTTTATTTAGTGAAGTAGATTTTAGTGGTTTGGAAATTCTATATCAAATTCTATTGCGACAATATTGGAAGACCCCATATTCATGAGTTTGAGCACAGGAAAGTTAGAATTGTTTTATAATCTATTGAGACATAGCGAATTAACCATAGGATCGTGGATGTTCAATTTCAGTTAATTAGCAGTAGAAATAATTATTAATACTGCTACGGCTGTGAGTTTGTTTCGTCGCTCGCCGCATGAGTCACAACTGCCCCCGGGCTGGGCTGTGCTCTGCCTCAGTGTATTGCGTACGCCTTACGCAACAGGACTACTAGGACAAAGGGATGGTCCAGATTATTCGTGACCCAGCCTGTGATGGAAACCTTGAGAAGCCGTGAGCCCTGGATGGGTCTAGAAGCATTTATTGAGTCACCGGCCTGCTATATAAGAGCGACCTGTCAAGCAGTGTGTGTGTGTGTGTGTGTTTTTCGAGCTAGTGCGAGCGTTTATCCTGAGCGACAGAAGTGTGGTGACGTGACTTGCGAAAACCCTAGTGAAGCTGATTCTCTTGACAGCGAGGGAGTGAGAAGCATACAGGGGACTGCTTGCGTTTTGAGCGAGTGTGATTTCACTGAGCGACAGAGGTATTGTGGCGAAGTGCCGTGCGAGTTACGAAATCCAGTGACATTGTTTCCCAGCTTGTGGACAGCGAAGCAGCGTGTAGCAGGTTATCGTAAGTAACTGTAGTTTGTGTACATAAGGAAGAGGTGCAGGTATCCCTAGCGAGGACACGGGTCTCATTAGTGGAGGATTAGCTGCATGACTAAGTGAAAGGGGCAAGAGCGCTCCATAAGGAAGAGACTTGAGGAAACTGGAGTAAGGTTCTAATTGCTTGTATTTGCTGTTGAGTGGTGTATCTTTCTGGCCGCAATTAAAGTTAATTATTTCTTTAAAGGAACAATCTGTGTTGTGCTTCAACCCACCGTAATCCAGTTAACAAAAGTGCCACTAGGGGGGTGGCACGTAACAATACAGAGAAATAAGTCATTGAAACGTGGAGAGGATTTCACAAATTATCTGGTGACATTTTGCCGGATAGAAATTCATTTGAAACTGAGGCCACATAATTGGGATTACCCCAACCCCACCATAGAGTACCGTAAATCCTTAAGCACACTACTAAGTTGATTAACGTTATTTAAACTCAAACAGTAGGAGGTGGAATGAGTGAGCCATGTATGACAGGTTTAATATGATGCTTCAATGATATAATTGAGAGATTAAATGTTGGTCAACGATAAAAAGGAATTCAATTAATCACATGGTTAAATGGATTAGGGATGTATGGAGAAATGAAACGTAATTAGGTGGTTAAAGAACCACTGTGATAAGGCATCAATTATGTGAAATTATGAGAATTATTAATGTATTGAATGAAGGCATGCAAATGAGCATACCAAAGTAAAGCCAGAAGGACTATTTAATGTGAATAAGGTTTTTTGTGTAATTATCAAACAGAATCCAGAGCATCACGGATTTTAATTCACGGCATTTATATGTATTTTTTCAAATCATCTTGTCAGTCAATAATGTGTCAGCCGAAGCATATAACATCCAGTGAAATGTTAATGGAAACTCCTTCCACCCCGTCAACATCCACGCGTACCAACCACCGTTTATTTTCCGTGGGCACTCCCCATCCAGTTACCACAGGCTTCTGGAGTACCTTTGGCTCAACCTAAAAGACATTAGCGACGTACGGTCGTGCAAGTATACTTGCGCATTGCAACACGTACCCATGGCCAGTAGGCAGTAATGTTCGGTCTTCGAGAGTTAAAAGCTTAGCGTAGGAATCGCAAACGATCATATATATATATATATATATATATATTCCATTATGGCATTCCACATCACATACGAGTGTTAAGGTATGAGCGCCAATTAAAAATTGTTGGTAAATCTAAGACACAAAACGCCAATTGAATATTGAAGCTTGAAATTTTGTACACCAAACGCAAATGAAAAATAATGCATGCAGTAGAGGACACAATTATGATGTCGGGGCTCGCCCGACACACGACTGGAACGGGAAATTTGTTATGTCGGGGCTCGCCCGACTGACGAGGGGTAAGGGTTAAGCACACTACTAAGTTGATTAACGTTATTTAAACTCATACAGTAGGAGGTGGAATGAGTGAGCCATGTATGACAGGTTTAATATGATGCTTCAATGAAATAATTGAGAGATTAAATGTTGGTAAACGATAAATTGGAATTCAATTAATCACATGGTTAAATGGATCCAGGGATGTATGGAGAAATGAAACGTAATTAGGTGGTTAAGGAACCACTGTGATAAGGCATCAATTTAAGTGAAATTATGAGAATTATTAATGTATTGAATGAAGGCATGCAAATGAATATACCAAAGTAAAGCCAGGAGGGCTATTTAATGTGAATAAGGTTTTTTGTGTAATTATCAAACAGAAACCAGAGCATCAAGGATTTTAATTCACGGCATTTATATGTATTTTTTCAAATCATCTTGTCAGTCAATAATGTGTCAGCCGAACATCCAGTGAAATGTTAATGGAAACGGTATTGTTGTCATGATTTATAAATTAATGTAACTATCAAAGTACGGTAATGAGAAAAAGTGCCAAGGGAGCGCAATGATTCAAGTATAATTGGTGATTAAGAATCTCGTTGTGACGTGATTAATTATAGAAGTGTAAATATTATAAATTGATTCTAGAATAAGTATGGACATCCACGATGCATAAGCACCTTATAATTTAGAAGGAGATCCAATGGAACAGCTTTAATAATTTTTTGAGTGCATAATACTTTCTTTCACTTTATAAACCATCCCAAACATGAACTTTAGATTAAGAGATGGATGAAATTTAACAATGGGTGTAAAAATTCAGTTCCTAAAAGTAAATTTAGGCTGGATTTCCGTCAGTTCATTTATATAAAAATAGGGCACGAGGAGATTTTGTCCCGATTAAATAAATGTATTCATTTTTCTAGTTCCATTGCACACCAAGACTGTTGTTGTTGTTGTTTCCTATGGCTAGCCCGGATTCCAATCCATCAGCTTTCTTGCGTTCCAATAGAGTTGTGTGAGGTTTCCTGAAGTTCTAGCAGTCACATCAAGTTTGTTGCAATGTATCAGGTGCCCCTTATCAATTTTACTTCCAGGTTCGTGACAAAGTGTGCATTCTTCAGATCTCAGGATGTTGATTCGTTTCAGATGAGCTGCAAGGCAGTCATGGCCAGTGTTAAGTCTGAAGAAGGCTACAGCTTCTCTTCTTGGTGTTAATGTATATTAATCCCATTTAGCATCAATGTCCTTCCATAATTTGGTTTCTGCTGTTTTCATTGCCATTTCTTCATACCTGTTTTTGATAGTATTTTTCAAGATCCTTTTTGCTGACATAAAATCAGTCTGACTGACAGGTTGTTGTAGTGTGGTATCTTTTTTGCTAATGTCTGCCTCTTCATTACCTGCTATTCCAACATGAGAAGGGATCCACTGAAATGAGATATGTTTGTGGAGTCTTTGAAGGGTTTTTATCATACAAAAATGTATTTCAGTTCTTTATTTTGAGGCTTATAATTTGACGAGACGGCTTGGATGGCTGCTTTTGAATCTGTAATGATAACACATTTTTGATAATCAATGTTTCTGCCCTATAACTGATGGAGTGCATGTGAAATTGCTCTTATCTCAGCATCAAAGTTTGTTTTGTTTTGGCCTACTGGGAAGTAGAGTGAGAAGAGAGATGAATGTATTCCTGCTCCAGTTCTATTTTCTTTGTCTTGTGAGCCATCTGTAAATATTTTTAGCCATTGATTAAACGGATATCTTTCTTCTATTGTACAGAGGGCCAGTTGTTTTAGATCATGTGGTGAAGAGTCTTTCTTGCAGCCCTCTTCTAGCAAAGTAAGATCTGTAGTCACTTGTATATATTTAATGGGGTTGACTGGCATACAGAGTGGTTCAAGTTTTATTTGCAGATTGCTCTTATTGATATATTCTTTGGCGAGACTTGAGGGATCTTTTTGTGTTTTAAGGTTGGGGCTAGAAATTGGTTTTTTGTTCCATTTCATTTGAGGTAGTCTTTGCATACTGAGATATGCATTGGCTGTTTGATGTTTCATCTCTTATTCTATTGGTAAGTTAATCTCCAATTTTATATTATTTGTACCCAGTGCATCCCTGAATAAAATGTGGAATTTTATCTTAATTGTGTAATCTCTTTCATAGCTTTCGCAACGTAACATGGATGGTTGGAGATACTATAGGAGGCTACCGTACCTATGAACCCTAGTTCCTAATTCACGGCTTGAGGTCATTTAGATCTTGTCCTCCCGGATTTTCTTCGTATCTTCGAACCTAGTATATTTAATCATCCATGTCTTTTCAAAATGTTGTACCGAGTTTTAACTGCGAATTGTGATGATGAACCGGGCCACGCGATCCAAGGTTGAAATATCGGGCACAGTACCTAATGTAAGGCCATGGCTGTCTCCTTCCATGATTCACATCTCAATTACAAGCACAGCAATGCAGCCATCACAATAACACAGGTTATCAGACAAATTACTCAAACAGCCAAGTACACTGGGCTACATGAACACAATGTCGCAAAGCCCCTAAATGAATCAACAACAAGCTATTTATCCGTCTAGGGTACAGTATTCAGCGACATAATAGACTGACTCAACAACTGAACAGCGGAGAGTATTGGTGCTGGACTCCAAGTAGGCTACCACAAAGCTTCCGGCCAATGTTATTTCGTGTCTTGAAGTTGGCAGCAGTCTTTCTTCAATGATCTTTTAAAGATAGCGTTTCACCTAGTGTAAGCCGTACAAATATTTGAAAAAAAAATAATGCAGAAATATACGGTATGCGAAATGTTTGTGTACTACTTCTATATTCGGTGGATCAGTGGTAGTTCGATTTCCGGCCGACAAAGTTGGATTTTGAATGATGGCAAAACTTCACTGCTCTCCTAGTTGATCGCCTGAAGGCACCGGCTCAAATGAGCTACACCAAGTTGCTTCGGCCATACAACGAAGATAATAATTTATAAGTATTATTCCCCTTTTTTTTTGAGATTTTGGATACGAGGTGAGGTATGTTTCTACGTGGCAGTGGTTTTCAAGACTGGATGCCCTTCCTGACGCCATCCTCATAACAGGGATTCATGGGAAGCAACAATAGGTAAGGGGTTGCAAGAAAGCGGCCAAGGCCTATCAGAGAGTATCATCCCCGAAAACAATTTCAAGGAGATTGACAGTGGGATTTTAACCCTTTGGCCTTGCACGTTAAAGCGCGTATCAATCCAGGTCAATGAAAACAATAATATCTATAATAGTAATACATATATTGAACCCATGTACCATTGGTTCAAGGGGTCGAATCCATGTTTTATTGGTAAAAGAAGAGAGGAAAAATACAGTCTGTAGTAGAACTTAGAAAGATTTTATGTAGAGGACTGGTATAATGTTGTGCAAGAATAAGAGTCCAGGTGGCCCCAGGAAATGATATCATGCGTGACGCATCGATAGGGAGCCGATCATGGCTATTTATAGAACGATAAAAACTTTCCGCTGGGAGTAAGCGAGAAGAGGTTTCGGAAATTGATCTTACACAGCAATAAAATGGCATCCTCGCAGTTGTGCAAGAAGGGGAATAATTAGATTTAAGCCATTTGCGAGAATATAATTAACAAAAGATATACATCATTGTGAATCATTTTGGAATAGAGATTTTTGTGTGGTGAAAAGGGTTATAATAATTGCACAGGAAAGAAGTGCAAACGCAGCATGACGTAGTTAAAAGTTCCCCGAGACCCGAGGTGGTAGGGATTAAAAATCAACTGCAACACCCACATATCTGAAGAGCAAATTTTATTTAATATCTCGGAATTGTACGATCGATTTTCATGTGCAAAGAAGTCAGTTTACGTTTAGAAAACGAGCTTTCCAGAGAAATAAGTTTTAAAAGTGTGCGACTATTGCTTCAAAAGTTAGTTATGAAAAAGACGAGGATTTTATCTTTTTGTCGCCGATTTGTATAAAAGCCCTGGCAGAGCCAGGCTAATCATGCAGTTTTAGTCCGTCCAGGGGACGTGACGCTACATCACATCGTTAATGCAGTATTTACCAGACCTTGAGGGGTCGTGATCGCTGTGTCATCAACGAACACCCCGTATGGGCGTGGCCGAGAAGTGTCGTCAATAGTGTCGCCGTGTGAAGACTTAGAAAAATCCTAGTACAGGATTTAGTTCAGCAAGCGTCGGTCTTTATAGTGAAAGTTCCGTATTACAGTCAAAGTTAGGCTGCGAACTTAAAGAACAGGCGATAGGTCTTCAAATAACAGTTCAGTTAAACGACAGAAAGTATCGTAACGTTTTGAAGTACCAACGATAGTGAAACAAACATTTCTAGCAAAGTTCAAGAACCCGATCAGGGTCGAACGAAATAAGTAACGCCTAGTGTACCGAAAAGATAGGAACTAGAGCGCAGTATAATAAGAAGTGAGAATTTAATCCAAGACGTTGTCTACAAGAGACAAACGAACAGTAACAAGCAATAAGCTACGAAACTAAGGAATAGCAGTAAATGCTGGGGAATCATAGGTCACCGATAAAGTATTCGAGAGGCCGTAAACAGGACAGACTTTATCTAGACAAACTAAATAGTGTCTAGAAAGAAACGACTTCGAGCTAGTAAAAATAGAAGCCGATAGTCAGAAAACCGGATCTGAAGAAATAACCGTTCCAGGGAGGGGGAGATTGATTGAGACTTTCATCATCTGGCTAGATTAGGGAGCTGACGTCTAAGAGTGTCACCCTTGGAAACGGGGAAGAAAGAAATCACGTGTGTAAGGCAAAAATCAAAGCTTCAGTGATTAAAAGCAGTGTAATGTAAATATAGTAAAATCTGTTTTAGTGTAATAATTTTAGTGAATTTATTTGTGTATGATAAAAGAATACAAAATTGTATTCAATATGTTACCAGTGTTTAAGGTAAATAATGTGTTTTTGTATCAAGAAGTGTCATTGTGTGAAATGGGATTAATCAAGATGGCTTAAACACATTGAGTGGGCAAAAATGAAACATCGCTGGAGAATTCGGTCGGTGACCGTAATATCATGTGAGTAACCATTTCATTATGTTATGTGTTGGGGAAGGTTTGCGTACAATCCACCTGAGAACGAAAGAATAGGGATGTTTTTGAATAACAAATAACAGAATAATAGCGCGATCTGAACGATTAAAATTGAGAAAGTATAAAATAATTATGTGAAATAAATAAATCCCTTGGGGGAAATGTATGAAATAAAATATCAGTGTATTTGATAAATGATTTAAATATGTGAAAGCAAGCGTAATAATAATAATAATAATAACAATTATATAAATGAATGAAGATTATGATGATTTATATGAAAAATAAGAGCTTTTGAGCTCCTTTAAAAGAATTAATACATGTTATGAACACATGTTCTTAAGGTAAAGCGATTATTGTCACGGGAGAGGAGTAATATAGAATTGAGATGTACAATCAAATGTTGATTTTGAATTATCAGTTCATTGAAGGCAACTTGGCAGTAAAGTAATAGCGCAGTGTAGCGCATTGAAGTATTTTGTCACGCTAGGAAGGCGTTGAACCTAAATATACTCGGTAACACTAATTATGAGGGGCAGTTGGTCGTGGTAATTAAGCTATGGTAAGTCCTCTAAATAGTGATGTGATCACGAGGCCATGTGTGTATTGTATTATAAAAGGGTGCGAAATATTTATTGTATTAGGAGCGCAGGTTCAAGGTTAAAAAGGCCGCCCTAAGTCGCGAATGCTATAAGTCCTCCAGTATGGGATATGGTTCCCGAGGCAGTTGAAAGAATCAAACCCAGATTCGTCTATGTTGAAGCCCTTAAATATTTGTTGTTGTATTGAATTATTCTTACCCGCCAATGAGGACACTTCATAATTAATAAATGCTGAGTTTAAGAGGATAGGTTTGTGGAACCTAAATATGTTGTTAAAATAAGTAGAATGAAAGCCTTGCTTGTTCAAAGAACTGCATTTAAGAAACAGCTGTATAAAGCTGAGGGTAGCTCGTCTCTTGTGAGTATGACCGTGAAGTTCCTGCTCCCGGCCATAAATCACGCTAAGTGGCCCAGGCCAGACCCTTACTATTGATGTTGTGGTAGGTCTAGAGAGCCGTCTGTTTGAAGTTATAATACACAAGAGTGTTTAGAGTTTGTTTTAACGACCCGGTCTTCGAACCGAGGTTCTTTTAGATGAAGATTACCGCTTGCAAGTTCAGATCGTTGCTTTCTTATGAGATAATGGTCTTTTAAGACAAATAATGATAAATCCCTAATGTAGTGTTATATAATGTAGTGATTCACGAGTTTAGTGAAGACAATTAGATTCCGGGAGTGATCTTATTTTTTGACGTGTTCAAGTAGTCTTCTGTAGCTCGGGAGTACGCAAATGTTTCCAAATCACGGTATTGAATTGTTGACTTGAGAGAGATGGTAACCTGAGAACATTGTGAAAGCCCAAAATTTGAGTAAAGGAGTAACAGTACTTTAATAAGAATTATATATATTTTTTATTATAAGATACTCATATAGTAGGAAGTGATGTGCTGTAAAAGAATAACACAGTGTATATAAAAAGTATCGAGCCATTTGGAGCTCTTGATTTTATGGAATTTTAGAAGGACTTTATATGGAAGTGAAAAGTAATATGAGTTTGTTGGTTTATGAAAACCATTTATTATGATTTAACCTTTGTTTTATTATGTATTCCTTGTTCACTTTGAACAAGTAGAATTATGGGTCAGTATTTTATTTGTTTAATTTGTTGTAGCGTCATATATTTGAGTAATTAAATGTTTTATAGTAGGAGTTGATTTTGTTTATTATTTTTGGAAGTGTATCCTCTATTTAATCCAAAATGTGTAAGTCACAGAGTGGGAGAACATACCATAACCCCGATAATCCCGATTTGAGCATTGCTGGCATACTGTGATTTGCATATTTCATGCTGAATGGGCACAGTATATCGTTGTTCGAATGGAAGAGAAGCATATTTTGAATAGTATTTTATAATACTACAGTATTGTGTATTTTTTTGGTATCTAAAATACATTTCGGGAGTATTATGTCAAACTCTGCCTGTGGGTGTATCCCATCCCCCCACCTCCCATCCATGGGGATCCAATTCATAAGACCAGTTGGAAGCCTGAAAGAATAGCCAAGGTTGCTCCTTTTAGTCGCCTCGTACGATAGGCAGTGGATACCTTAGGTGTAGTTTAAAACCCCACCCACAGAGGGCTGCAGTGTTGAAGCCACCCAAAGAAATTATATTGTGTTGTTGATTCATTTCGGAGCTTTGCGACATTGTGATCACGTAGCCCCGTGTACTTGGGTGTGTGCGGAATTTGTCTGATAACCTGTGTTATTGCGAAGATTATTAGTGTGTGTAGTTGTGGCTCAGATGAGGACTGGAAGGAGGCGGCTGTGGTCTTAATTAAGCATTCGCCTGGAATAGAAGTGGGGAATCCGCAGAAAGTAGAGCTCCCTATTACCCGTGTACCCGCACAACCGTGTTTTTAAAATCCGTGTGCTAAGAATCCGGGTTCTACTATTTACCCGTGTACCCGTTGGGTAGTTTATTGGCTGAGGAATAACCCACCCACCAAGGGAAGATGATTAAGAAAAGGAAGTAGGTTTTGGATTGGAGAAAAAGGATAGAAAGATAGGAGAAGAGTCCCACAAAAGTTATGAATTTGACTTTCAATACATTTAGAAGCGGTTGCCACCGCAAATCCGTGCTCGGATACCTAAAGTGGGTACGAGCTTGGTCGAAGCTGACGGGAACCGCAGCTAAGACTTGGGCAGTTTGCCAGAGAAAGGCTTTAGTGTATTTCCTCCCAAGCACGAATAAAAGTACTATAGGGAAGGGTGATGGTCTGGCCAGACAGATAGTAAAAGCTTTATTGAGTATGAACGAGGGCATAAACCTAGGAAGAGCTAGGAAAGCCAGGATCCTGCCTAACTGTAGTATCAGAGAAATGATGAATCCAAAAACAAATATTTAATTTTATTAAACAATGCAAGGAAGTTTGAGGAAATTAACAAGCGTGTAATATAATTTTGACAAACATAGTTCATTTGTACTTTTTAACAAATGGGGTCGCAGACCTCTCAACATTAAACGTTTGCTCTAGGCAATTGACAATTTACAAGGTTTCAAACCTTACATGTTTCTAAACTCTTTATAAGATTTAAACAAATAAACAATGAAGTAATTAAAGTTTGAACGTGAATTGGAGTACAAAGAGTGCACCTTAAGAAATTCTTGAGAGAATGTTCTAGAGAAAGTGACAACTTCGAAAATAACAGTAATAAAAACATGAAAAATAAGATAGAAGTTCCTACAACTTCTTATATTTATACAGAATTACGATATGAGAATTATACAAAAGAGGACAGGTCACTTACTGTGAAACCTGAAGAGGTAATCCAAAAGAAGGTTCTAGACTTCCTATGTTTAATTAGAAATCACGAGCCAAATGGGGTAGTTTCCATTTCGTGAGACCTAAAAATAACTCACTCAAGAGTTGAAAATATTGGTTTTCCTGATAATAGAGAAAAAACAATGTAAACTTAAACCGTGTATAAAACACGTAATTATACAGCAATTACTTAATGATAAACAAGAAAAATGGAAGGGCACTTCGCAGAGTGACACCTTATTGAAACAGACCTATATTGAAAAATTTATTACGGATTGTTAGTAGGAAGTTTAGGAAAGAGAAATAGGGGATGGAGGAAAAATGTTCATGGCCTTATTTAAATATGAACGGACGATCGCGACGCGGTAGAAAGTTGAACAAGCACTGATTTTCACTATAGTTCGTTGAAACTTATGAAAAGTTCACTATGGAAACACGAAAGTTTTTGGCAGAGAAAGTTATTTCAATTTGAACAAAATGACTGGTTGCACTAAATGGACGAAAGTCTATTGCTTGAGAACATGGTGGATTACAGTTAAATGCGCCATAGAACATTCCAGTGGTTCCAGCGGTGGAAGAAAGTTAGCTATTAAGCTTTTAATTCAGAAACGAAATTCTTCAATTTTAAATAGCATTCTTACAAGTGAGTGAAAATTTCAAAACGGCAGGACTTGTAGATGAAATACAGAATCTAGAAGGTTCCAGAACGACCTTGGTAGAAAAAATGGAGTTGAGAAAATCCAACGGAGGAACTAACTTGTTGAGTTATAGACAGCGGGTATTAGATAATATCCCACGTAGTGAGAGGATTTCTCATTTGAATAGCCTAAGAAAAGCTCTTTTTAATAAGGTTGGCTTATACAACCAAAGGCTCAACATGGCAAATCCCACGAAGAATGATTTTTGCCCCAAAATAAGCAATCGCACACTGTCTATAAAACATCTTTAAAAGCACGTGAAAGTTAAAACCATGAAGATGAGGTTAAAACTTTAAGATGGTACTTATCTTGATTTCATGTAGAAGATGAAGTTCCCTTTGACGATGACTACTTTGCCAACATGGCGTAGAAGAGAGTTTGCCTCTTGGGTTGAGGAGACTAGCTCGAGAGGAGCTTTGACTGACCGAGTCAACTTCCGATTGCGAAGTGAGACCTGCTCAACGGAGCACAGAAGGTCCAAGGAAGGGAAAAAGAGTGGGGGGTAGGAAACAAAAGGAGAACATATAAACATTGCCAACTTGTCAAAAATAAATGTTCTTCTTGATGAATGGTCTTCAAGGAGTTGATAGTAGGCGATATTAGCGCAGCATGGTGAGTAAAGAGGTAGACGTAGTCCTCTTGCTCAAGGAGAAAATAGCTGGCGATGGTAACAGGATCTGGTGGCCAAATGAATAAGTAAGTCCTCTAACACCAGGAAGAATTGAGGAGCTTCAGAGATTCGCTGCGAGATGACGCTAGGTGGGTCACAGAAGTTATATATCTGAAACAAACTTATGAAGACATAAGAGATTTGCCCATCAAGGAGAAAACAGAAGATCACTGTTGGTGTTTTGACAAAGAGGAAGGAAAAAATGGACATGCAAAGAGCAATAGACTTTATTCTCTCGTACCGTGTATTCAAAGAATACACCATACTGGGGGGCAAAACACCAACAGAGAGCAAATAAGCAGTTACACATTTAATGGAAGAGGAGCGATCAAAGACAGGGGTCTTGTAATCGAACCGTTAATGGTCAAGACTCTGACCACCCTGACTCTCCCATCTCTTCCAGGGTAACACTTGGTCACTCTACCGGAAGTCCAGACCAGAGGGGGAGAAACATCCCTAACCAAGACCAAGTCCCCCACTTTAATGTCGGGACTGGAAAGAAACCACTTCTGCCTCCGTTGCAAGGAAGTTAAATATTCCAAGTTCCATCTCTTCCAAAAAGAATTACGGAGGGCTTCAAGTTTACGCCAAACAATAGGTAGATTAAAATCCCTGTAAGAATTGGGAATAGGAGGAGGGGCAGAAAGAGAAGTGCCAATAAGGAAGTGACCAGGGGTGAGTGGAAGTAGGTCATCAGGGTCATTGGAAAGCGGAGTTAAAGGGCGAGAGTTAACAACACCTTCAATCAGAACAGACAGTGAATTGAATTCTTCGTAAGTCAGAATTCGATTACCTAAGACTTTTCTTAAATGACGTTTAGTGAGCTTTACGCAAGATTCCCACCTACCACCATGATGCGGAGCGTAAGGAGGTATAAAGCGCCATTTGAAACCTTTTGAATAAGAAAAATTAGAAATTTGTTCCATGGCTGGAGAGGAAGTGAGAGCTTTCTTCCACAGGGAAGCTGCGCCCTGAAAGGTGGAAGCGTTATCAGAGAACATCTCAGAAGGAACACCACGCCTAGCAGTGAAACGAGAGACAGCTGATAAAAAATAAGAAGTAGAAGCATTCGTTACTAGTTCCAAGTGGATTGCGCCGGTAACCATGCAAACAAAGAGAGAAACATAAAGCTTACCAAACAATTTGCGTTTAGCTTCAGGAGAGTTTCGTTGATATTGGAACGGACCCATATAGTCCACGCCAGTTAAAGCAAATGGGCGTATAGGAGAAGAACGAAAAGAGGGCAGATCGCTCATTAATTGAGTATTGATTTTAGGTTTCGCTTTGAAACAAGGAATGCACTTGTGAATTACAGAAGAAACTTCATGAATTCCATTTATAATCCAGTACTTTTCCCTTAAGAGGCAAAGCAGAGTACGTGTACCAACATGAAGATTACGGTAGTGAAAGTCACGTATAATTAAGGAAGTTACGTGATGTTTGGAAGGCAAAATAACGGGATGCTTTTTGTCCTCAGAGAGTAAAGATTGCGAGAGCCTTCCACCTACCCTGAGTAACCCATGGTCATCAAGAAACGGGGCTAAAGCACGGAGACGGCTGGATTTGGGAAGATCTCTTTTAGAAGAAAGCAATGACAATTCAGAAGAAAAGGCTTCTTGCTGTGTCAGTTGTAAAACCTTAACGGTAGCGAGATTCAATTCATGATTGGTAAGGTGTGGTTTAAGGAGAAGAGGTTGGTCAACCACAAGATATTTCCATCTAAGGAGATAGGCGACAATTCGTAGTAATTTGTGAAAAGAAGAATAGCGGGACAACAAAGGATGAGAAGCGTTGGAAACAAGACAAGAAGCAGTGGGTAGAGGTACTGTAGCGTCAGGCAAGTTGGAGTTTGTAGCTGGGGGTTTAGAAGGCCATGAGGAAGATTCTTCGATTAGCCACGAGGGCCCATGCCAGTACAATTGGGAAGCTGCCAATTGAGAGGGTAAACAACCACGAGAGATAATATCGGCTGGATTGTCAGCACTGGGAACATGCCTCCATTGACATCCAGAAGAAAGAGTTTGAATTTTGGAAACCCTGTTTGCAACGAAAGTTTGCCAGTGAGAAGGGTTCTTGGCGATCCAAGAAAGGGCGATCATGGAATCGCTCCAGAGATAAATTTGCGAGAATTCGGCTTTTAATACTTCCCGTAATTTCTTGACAAGTTCTGCAGCCATGAGTGCAGCGCACAGTTCGAGCCTAGGCAGAGTGATAGTTTTAAGAGGAGCGACCTTCGATTTGGCACAAACAAGGTTGGAAACTGGAGATCCATAGTGTGAATCGTGATGAACTAAATATGCACAGCAACCATAAGCTTTTTCGGAACTATCCGCGAACACATGAAGGAAAAAGGGTGTATTAGAATGAGAGCTAATTAAATTCCTGGGAATTTCAATGAGGGAAAGGTCTAACAAATTACTGCGAAACGAGAGCCAGCGATTAAGAAAAGAAAGAGGGACAGTGTCATCCCATTCACATTTAAGCGACCACAGCTCTTGCATGAAGAGTTTGGCTATAACGATAACTGGGGCAAGGAATTGAAGTGGATCAAAAATTTTTGCAATTTCAGAGAGAACTTGTCTCTTTGTATTAGGAATCTCTTCTGCGAGCGAAACTTTATAGATAAGAGTGTCAGTGCTAGTGCACCAGTGAACTCCTAGAGTTTTTATAGATTCGGAGTTTCCACAAATTTCGACAGAAGAAGGATCTACGTCTTCGATGGGAAACTGAGCAAGAAACTCAGGGGAGTTGGAGTTCCACTTATGAAGTGGAAAACCTCCATTCCTTAACAATGCCTGAAGTTCTAAAGACACAAAAGAAGCTTCCTCTAAAGAGGGGAAGGACTGCAAGTAATCGTCAACATAAAATGATGTTGTTAGTGCTTCAGAGGCTTTGGGGTTAAATAAATGACCATCTTGTGAGGCTAGCAAGTGTAGGGATCGGATAGCAAGGAAAGCAGAGGGTTTTAAGCCATAAGTAACCGTTTTCAAGCGAAATACCTTAATGGGCTTATTGATTTCATCACGCCACAAGATTCTTTGAAGATCTCGTTGTTCTGGTTGAATTAACACTTGACGGTACATCTGTTTTATATCGGCTATGACAGCTATGGGAAATAATCGAAAGTTTAAAAGTATAGCAGATAAATCTGATTGAATAGCAGGACCAGAATAAAGAGTGTCATTAAGGCTGTTGCCATTAACGTCGGGTGATGAACCATTGAAAACAACTCGGATTTTACCTTTTACAAGAGGGTTTTTCCACACAGGATGATGATTTAAATAAACCGCTTCGATTGGGGGGTGCAATTCATCATCGGATTTGTTAACAACCTCCATATGATCTAAGCTTTCATACTCATCCATGAACTCAGTGTACTGCTTTTTGACAAGGGGTTCCTTTTTGAATTTGCTCTCGATAGCAAAGAGAGCTTTTCGAGCTTTAGGCTGAGAGTTAATAAGTTTGGGGGGATTGTGTAATCTTGGCATTTGAACAATGAACCGGCCATCAGAAGAACGAGTGGTGGTGTTCAAAAAAAGTTGCTCACAGAATTCATTTTCTGAAGAGGTTACGTTAGGAGAATCAACATTTTCAAGCCTCCAAAACTGTTCCAGATCAGTATTGGAGAAGTAACATTGCGATGCAGGTTGGGGAGAATAATGGGGAAGTTGCCCTGTGACGATCCATCCAAAATTAGTGTCTCTGGCGACCACGTTAGAGGACAACTTGCGAACCTGTTTCCGAAGGCAATTCCAAAAGACATTGGCACTAAAGAGTATGTCAATGGGGTTTTGTATGTTAAACAAAGGATCGGCTAACCTTAAATGCGAGGGAATGTTTAATCCTGAAATATCCACCGAGTGACTTGGAGTGTCTTCACCAATGCTATTGAGAATTAAACAATTAAGTTTAAAAAAGTTGTTTCTATGACAAATATCTCTTATGGTTAGTTTTGAGAATTGTAAAGCTTGCGATTTTGAGCTGTTGATACCCGACACATTGATAGAAGTAGGGTTTACGGGTAGGCCTAGTTTTTTAATCAAGGAATTAGACACAAAATCATGAGTTGCCGCTGAATCTAGAAGACCGCGTGCACGGACCCAGTTGCCAAAGTTATCCTGAACTTCAATTTGGACAGTAGACAACAATACTTGAGCACTGCGAATGGACTTGGCATTTTGAATATACGATGAGGCATTAGAACTATTAGCACTATCATTTTTAGGAGAAGTGGATGCTGTCGATGACCTTGCCTGATCATGACGATGTAGCAAAGTATGATGAGCCTTTTCACAATGGTAGCAAAGTCTTGTGGACTTGCAATTAGAAGCAGAATGCGTGGGCGCTAGGCAGTTAAAACAATGCTTGTTTTGAGCAACTAATTTTCGTCTGTCGTCGACTGACATTTCTTTAAAGGATTTACAGAGGTATAGGGCATGGGGATCTTTACAAAGTATGCACTTTACAGGTTCGTTTAAACTTTTGCGAGGTTCGCTTTGAGTGTTTAAAACAATAGAGCTAGCAACACGACGTTCACTAGACCTAGTTGGGTAACCAGTAGTGTTTGATTTAAATTTGGATGAGCTGGACCCGGGTTTTTGGGTATTGGACGCTGAGCGTTCACTTTTGGGTTTGATGGACATTAATTCGAATTTGGAACTAGGAGATGAAGGTTCACTTTGATTAGCTAGAGCGGTTAAAAGTTGGCATCTAGCGTTTATGAAAGTAACTAAATGCTCGTAAGTGTAGTCATCTTCTTTAGAAAGTTCAATTTCCCAAGCTTTGAGGGTAGCAGTATCAACTTTAGCAATCACTAAATATATTAGGAAAGTATCCCAATAATTAGTAGGTTGATCTAATTGGGACAGAGCCTTAACGTGAAGTTGTGTAGTGTCAACTAGAGTACGTAGACTAGTGACGTCATTGTGCTGTGACGCAGGTAGATTGAATAGAGCCTTTATATGGCGTTGAATACGTAACCGTAAATTTCCATATCTTTCCTTTAATAAGTTAAAGGCAATGGAATAATTTTCGGCACGCAGAGGAAGTGCTTCGACCAACTGCAAAGCTTGACCTCGGAGGATTGATCTCAAGTACTGAAACTTGTAAATGACTTGAATGTCTTCATTGTCGTGAACAAGGGAGCAAAATAATTCATAGAAAGAATCCCAAGCAGATTCATCTCCAGAAAAATGGGGTAAATCAATTTTCGGTAAAATTGGTTTGGGCTTGTGAGTACCCTCACGGAAAGAAGTTTGTGGTTCGTGAAGGGAACCGAGAACAGAAGCGTCCTTTTTCTGCTCCTCTTCGAGTTGGCGTATTATTTTGAAAGCAGAACCTATGCCTTCGTAATATTGGTTTTCTACTTCAACTCGATCTTCGGTTTGATTGAGCATGCAAGTTTCTATTTCAGTTTGGATGTTACAATAATTTTCATAAGAACGTTCATAATCTCGTACACGATGTTTCAACAAGTCTAATTGAGCTTCTGAGGGATCTAACTCTTTTATGTACTTTCTAAAACGGGTAATTTGTCCTTTATAGGATGCTCGTTTAGAAGTAAGTTTTTCATCTTTATCCTTCTCAGTAGGAGCCATGTTATAAAGAATAGATTGAAATGTAACTCACGATACTGTGGAACCTTGGAAATGCTGTCAAGCTGGCAGCAGCAAATAAGTAGAAAGAACGGGACACGCCAAAGGAGACAGGAGTGGCCTCTTTCCCGTTCACAGGCTTTGCATGATGTAGTTATAGCTGAAAAATTCAAAGCAGAGATTAATAATTTGCAGAGTATTGTCAAATAGAAAAAATGACAAATGGACTCTCCCGGGTTTCTGGGACCAATTTTTGGGTAGTTTATTGGCTGAGGAATAACCCACCCACCAAGGGAAGATGATCAAGAAAAGGAAGTAGGTTTTGGATTGGAGAAAAAGGATAGAAAGATAGGAGAAGAGTCCCACAAAAGTTATGAATTTGACTTTCAATACATTTAGAAGCGGTTGCCACCGCAAATCCGTGCTCGGATACCTAAAGTGGGTACGAGCTTGGTCGAAGCTGACGGGAACCGCAGCTAAGACTTGGGCAGTTTGCCAGAGAAAGGCTTTAGTGTATTTCCTCCCAAGCACGAATAAAAGTACTATAGGGAAGGGTGATGGTCTGGCCAGACAGATAGTAAAAGCTTTATTGAGTATGAACGAGGGCATAAACCTAGGAAGAGCTAGGAAAGCCAGGATCCTGCCTAACTGTAGTATCAGAGAAATGATGAATCCAAAAACAAATATTTAATTTTATTAAACAATGCAAGGAAGTTTGAGGAAATTAACAAGCGTGTAATATAATTTTGACAAACATAGTTCATTTGTACTTTTTAACAAATGGGGTCGCAGACCTCTCAACATTAAACGTTTGCTCTAGGCAATTGACAATTTACAAGGTTTCAAACCTTACATGTTTCTAAACTCTTTATAAGATTTAAATAAATAAACAATGAAGTAATTAAAGTTTGAACGTGAATTGGAGTACAAAGAGTGCACCTTAAGAAATTCTTGAGAGAATGTTCTAGAGAAAGTGACAACTTCGAAAATAACAGTAATAAAAACATGAAAAATAAGATAGAAGTTCCTACAACTTCTTATATTTATACAGAATTACGATATGAGAATTATACAAAAGAGGACAGGTCACTTACTGTGAAACCTGAAGAGGTAATCCAAAAGAAGGTTCTAGACTTCCTATGTTTAATTAGAAATCACGAGCCAAATGGGGTAGTTTCCATTTCGTGAGACCTAAAAATAACTCACTCAAGAGTTGAAAATATTGGTTTTCCTGATAATAGAGAAAAAACAATGTAAACTTAAACCGTGTATAAAACACGTAATTACACAGCAATTACTTAATGATAAACAAGAAAAATGGAAGGGCACTTCGCAGAGTGACACCTTATTGAAACAGACCTATATTGAAAAATTTATTACGGATTGTTAGTAGGAAGTTTAGGAAAGAGAAATAGGGGATGGAGGAAAAATGTTCATGGCCTTATTTAAATATGAACGGACGATCGCGACGCGGTAGAAAGTTGAACAAGCACTGATTTTCACTATAGTTCGTTGAAACTTATGAAAAGTTCACTATGGAAACACGAAAGTTTTTGGCAGAGAAAGTTATTTCAATTTGAACAAAATGACTGGTTGCACTAAATGGACGAAAGTCTATTGCTTGAGAACATGGTGGATTACAGTTAAATGCGCCATAGAACATTCCAGCGGTTCCAGCGGTGGAAGAAAGTTAGCTATTAAGCTTTTAATTCAGAAACGAAATTCTTCAATTTTAAATAGCATTCTTACAAGTGAGTGAAAATTTCAAAACGGCAGGACTTGTAGATGAAATACAGAATCTAGAAGGTTCCAGAACGACCTTGGTAGAAAAAATGGAGTTGAGAAAATCCAACGGAGGAACTAACTTGTTGAGTTATAGACAGCGGGTATTAGATAATATCCCACGTAGTGAGAGGATTTCTCATTTGAATAGCCTAAGAAAAGCTCTTTTTAATAAGGTTGGCTTATACAACCAAAGGCTCAACATGGCAAATCCCACGAAGAATGATTTTTGCCCCAAAATAAGCAATCGCACACTGTCTATAAAACATCTTTAAAAGCACGTGAAAGTTAAAACCATGAAGATGAGGTTAAAACTTTAAGATGGTACTTATCTTGATTTCATGTAGAAGATGAAGTTCCCTTTGACGATGACTACTTTGCCAACATGGCGTAGAAGAGAGTTTGCCTCTTGGGTTGAGGAGACTAGCTCGAGAGGAGCTTTGACTGACCGAGTCAACTGCCGATTGCGAAGTGAGACCTGCTCAACGGAGCACAGAAGGTCCAAGGAAGGGAAAAAGAGTGGGGGGTAGGAAACAAAAGGAGAACATATAAACATTGCCAACTTGTCAAAAATAAATGTTCTTCTTGATGAATGGTCTTCAAGGAGTTGATAGTAGGCGATATTAGCGCAGCATGGTGAGTAAAGAGGTAGACGTAGTCCTCTTGCTCAAGGAGAAAATAGCTGGCGATGGTAACAGGATCTGGTGGCCAAATGAATATGTAAGTCCTCTAACACCAGGAAGAATTGAGGAGCTTCAGAGATTCGCTGCGAGATGACGCTAGGTGGGTCACAGAAGTTATATATCTGAAACAAACTTATGAAGACATAAGAGATTTGCCCATCAAGGAGAAAACAGAAGATCACTGTTGGTGTTTTGACAAAGAGGAAGGAAAAAATGGACATGCAAAGAGCAATAGACTTTATTCTCTCGTACCGTGTATTCAAAGAATACACCACCCGTGTAATCACGACCGGGTACTCGGGTCGCACCGAATATTGTGAAAGAGTGCCGTGTCCGGTAACCTTGCTCGAACATCTCTTCACGGCGATATTGTGCCGTTTATACATGAATTTAGAAATCGTGTTTGCGTGTGCAATGTGTCCGCGCGCGTTTATTCGAAGCAGTGTGAAATTAATTAATTATTTGATTTATTATAAAGGTCAGTTCCGAGGATGAAAGAGGAGTAGATACAAAACTATATGTAACGGAATAATAATTTATTATTTGCACTGTCATTTGACCAGAATGTGACTAAACAACAAAATGAAAATATCACGTGTAGGAAACGAATACAAAATAGAACACTATAACAAGAACAACAATTTCTAGAATTATGACTCATTGACCAATTAACATTAAGAAAACTTGGTTTTGGAACAAGAATACTAAGAGGCTTACATTTTCTGGCGGAAGACAATATTCCGTTTGACTGTGACAATGTTTCCAGCAGAGGAAAAGCACCTTTCAGAGCTTGTGGATGTCGCTAGAGCAGCAACCGTAGGATATTTGTGTTCCCTTGCTTTCCACCACTCGAACGGGTTCATGACAAAACGTATCAGTGCCTCTGAAAGAAAATCTTCAAATTGAGATTCAGGGCTGTTCCTTCTTCCAAATGACATTTGATACAAGAACTCCAGGGCGTTACTGGTGGTGGGTTGATCGGGATTAACCACGATTTCAGCAGGTGCATCTCTCTGGAGCTTATGAAGCACTCTGTGGCGAATACGTCGTCGAGCCTCTGCTGTCTCATCTACCAAATCCTTATAGCTCGGGTCGAGGAAAGATGGAATCTGTCTGGCTGTGACATTACTATCATTTATCCATAGGAGGCTGAACCGATCGTTCAATTCACATACCAAGGTAGACTGCATGTCCTCTAGGAAGCTGTCGTCCGACAACTCATGGGTGCTGAGGTGGTTTTATCATTCCAAATGATCTTGTCGACTTCGTTTTTATGCTTGGGTCCAACGTTATGCGTTACGGAGACGGAGACGGAAGTGACGTGATGCAGCCGCGCGTGAACTGAGTGCGTGACGTCATGCAGTCACGCGGGAAGCAGAAGCTAATGGTTATTGGAGTCTGTTGAAAGAGTCCTGCGGCGTCGAGCGACCTGGGGCTTTGAGCGAAGCGAACACAAGAATGCAGGATGACTTCTAAAGAGATATACAAGACGCCATATAAGAATACAGAGTGCCTCCTAAAGAGGTGTGCAGGATGTCAGAGCAAAATACAGTACAAGATGCCAGATAAGAATACAGGGTGACTCATAAAGAGATATACAAGATGCCAGATAAGAATACAAGGTGACTCTTAAAGAGGTGTACAAGATGGCAGAGAAGAATACAGGGTGACCCCTAAAGAGGTGCACAAGATGTCAGACAAGATTACAGGGTGACTCCTAAAGAGGTGTACAAGATGCCACACAAGAATACAGGGTGACTCCTAAAGAGATATACAAGTTGCCAGATAAGAATACAAGGTGACTCTTAAACAGGTGTACAAGATGGCAGAGAAGAATACAGGGTGACTCCTAAAGAGGTGCACAAGATATCAGACAAGGATACAGGGTGACTCCTAAAGAGGTGTACAAGATGTCACACAAGAATACAGGGTGACTTCTAAAGAGATATACAAGATGCCAGATAAGAATATAGGGTGCCTCCTAGAGAGGTGTGCAGGATGTCAGAGCAAATTACAGGGAGACACTTAACGAGGTGCCCGCGCGGGAAGCCTAAGTTAATGGGTAAAGGAGTCTGTTGAAAGAGTCCTGGGACTTCGAGCGAAGCGAGAAGCCCTCCTGAGACTTTCTAAGGAGCTTGGTTAAAACCTCCATGTAATGCCACTCCTGTTCAGTTACTTGCAGCTTCTTTGCTGTGGTCTTTGGCGTGCATATCTGGTCACCTAGGACGGTGCTGACGGGGTTCCTGTTTTTCAAAAGGCGCTCGAACATGGCAAAAGTTGAATTCCAGCGGGTGTTGCAGCTCTGAATCAGGGGTTGTTCGGGCATTGAAAGTTGTGCTTGCATTTTTGTCAGCGCACTGGAGGCAACCTTAGAGTGTCGAAAATTGCCAACTATCTTGCTTGCATTCAGACACACATTAGCAGCCTTTTCATGAGCAAAAGCCTTGTTTGCAGAAAGCTGTACAGAATGTGCAGCGCAAGTCACTTTATCCTTCTCCAGCACATTAAGAGCGCGCACAGCGTTGACGACGTTGTGCGCGTTGTCAGTGACGATAGCGGTGATCTTGTCCTGCACATCCCATTCTTCTGCAACCAATTGCAATTCCGATGCCAGATTTTCTGCAGTGTGGCGGTCTTCCATTTCATGCATGGTAAGCGTCATCGCCTTTGGAGCCCACTGGGAGTCGATGGTGTGAGCCGTTACCTTCAGGAAAGACGTTTGTGAGCGAGATGTCCAACAGTCAGATGTAAGGGCAACGCTTGATGCCGCTGATAGTTCACTCCACACATTCTCTCTGACACCATCGGCTAGTAGAGCCAGTCTCCGCTTAAGGGCATCCTCTGAAATACACAAGTAATTGGGCTCTACAACTGCCATGAACTGCCTAAACCCATCACTGGCACAAAATGACAAAGGCAGTTGGTTCACAGCAACCATCCTCGCAAGAGCCTGGTGTATTTCCTCTGAGCGTATGGTATCGCACGCAGGGGCGCACCCAGGGGGGGGGGGGGCTTTGGGGGCTTTGGGGGCTTAAGACCCCTCCAAAAACCTGGGAACACTTTAAAAACATTGATGCTATCTTTCAAGAAAATTGATTGCATAACGGGCTCCAGAATGTTTAGTGTTGGAACGTTGGAACATTTTGCGATTTTCTACTGATTTAAAATAGAATTATGTTAGGCCTATATTTATGCAACACTTGAGTGATAATATATATTGTAACCACAACACGATCGGATATTTCCAGACAAAGTTGTCGGCGTGGCACCGGTGCGACACCGCACGCCCATCCTGAAGCTCACTTATGCCACCACCGTTGCGTTCCCGATAAGCTCATCTGTCTAATTGTTGGGACCTTTTCTAATTTACGGCTCGCGATTTCCCTCATTTTAACAATCCACCATCTAAATATTATACGTCATCGAAAGAGTGTATGACTTATGCGAAGAACTGTCGCTATTTTAATTCCTTGTTAACGTGCGCGCTAAATACCGGTGCGCGATGGAGCGTCGGAGCGAGTGGCGGCGTGCCGCTGTGGTGGCATGCGGTAAGTGGATAAGCGAATGTGACGGTGGCGTGAACCGAAAATAATACAGATCGTAGCGAATCAGTCAAGTAGTCTGCACTAGACTTAAATGTCTGGGAAAGCGGTAATTTACAACATATGTCCAGTTCCATTAGGCGAAGGCAGCGCTGCGGCGCCGGCGCGACACCATTTCGCCTTCGCCGCTGACGACATGCCTACTGACCGAAGGCGGTGGGAGTGTCGCGGAAGCACTTGCGTCTGGTCGTGAAAGTGTGTTGTTCACAGAAGTTGGTCGTATGTACCTAACAAAACCAACGTAAACAGTACTATTTATTGTCAAATCAGAAATACATTTCTGTAGGAGGTCGTGGTAACCACGGTACCATGGCGTTACACAATTTGCATACATAATTACTTACCCTCGTTTGCTTGGCGACGGTACCATGGCGTTACACAATTTGCATACATAATTACTTACCCTCGTTTGCTTGGCGACGTTTGTTGGTTTTCCTTCTTCTGGTGTATTATTTTCAAGTGGCGTCGGATGGCTCACGTGGACCCACCAGCACTGGAATGCTCACTGTTTTCGGTAGAAGAACATAGAAAGCAATAGGCGTTATCTCCTTTCCTTTCCGCGTACTTCCACACCCAACTCCTCTACTACGCAGCTTGTGCCAGCTGTGGTTTGACTACAATGATCATACTGAACTGAACGCGTGTTCTTCGATCAGGTTAGAATTCTGCCCACTAGGGGCACCCTAACGAATAAGGGATGCACGGTGCCGGAAAATTTGAATCACTCGGCGCCGTGTTCATAGTATTTCGAAAACATCCTTTTACAAAATACGCAGTGTTGTCGTTTTACTTATTCTTCGTAATAGCAAAAACTTTATATTTTTACTTTTGTTGTGTTCGTTTTCCTGATTCTACGTTTGTTTTCAATTAAACGGGGCATTAGTGCAACAAAATGTCAAAAACATTCTTCCAAAGTTGAGGAAACTTTTCAAGCACCACACGGGCACACGATAAGACATATATACCCTTGAAACCCGTGTACGCGGACCTTCATACACGGGTACATGGGCGGTACTACACGTGTACCCGTGTACACTTGTATTTACTGCTACACGGGTTCTTCGAGCGTACCTACCCGTGTACACGGGTCCCGGGTTACACGGGTACACGTCAATCCGTGTCTCATCGGTAGCCCTAGCAGAAAGCCACTTCCAGGATGGCTGAGGTGGGATTGGAACTCACCTCTTCTCAGATGTAGGCTACATGTATAGAATAAAGAGGATGTTCATCCTTCCTCTAACAATAACAACAACAACAACAACAAGAACAATCAATATAATGCACACCATTAATCCCAATAGAAAAATAGTCTACTGATATGTGTCAACACATTTTCAAGACATATGAAAATTTCTCATTCATACGCAGGCAGATTTTCTAAACTTCTAGCCGATGGCTGGATTATGAACAACACACATCATATCCATCATTACTTCTCAAATATTGAAGAGCAATGAATTAAAGTCGGTTAACCTATAAGGATCTCTTTAAGTCTTTATTATTAAACATTTATAACGACCAAAAACAGAATTAATTCACACAATCAACCAACAATATATTGCCATTTTATCGACTGAAACTACCATCACCTTTCTGTAAATCACCAAATGTCGAGACGTAATAATCACCTTATAGATTTGCGAACTCCGCCTCACATGTATCCATCACCGTCCATTACATTGCGTTAATTTTCCCAAGGACTAACAAAATAAACGGAAAGTCCCTAAAATTTAGTGACAATACAAGGTTGGAAACAAAAGTTACTAATTTAGGGCAACGGGTCTATTGGAGTTTCTAAGGCCTGGCCCGGTCTACTTATGGTCTTCTTCTCGTGACAACTGCTGCCAGCACGCATGCACATTGGAGACATTCCTGCCAAGTGTTCTGCAATAGCGCTGAAGTGAAATCCACCTTCACGTAGCCTTATTACACGGCCTTGTTGAAACACAGTGAGCTGTTGATCCTGGCCTCTTCGTCGTCGTAAAGGCATTATTGACCCACTCACAGTCACTTCATCCAATCTCACAGGAAACTAACGCTCTCGCACAGTACAGCCCGTATGTAAAGCAAACCTGATGTGCAACGTCATGGGGCCACTACTAGTGCCACGCTAATGCGATTTGCGGGAAATTTAAATCAACGTCATTTTTCAGATGTATTAGAGAGGGCACTATTCTTGTAAAGAAAATCTCATTTCTGAGAGGGAAATTTTCCAGTCAATATGTGTGAATGTGCGTGCATGCAAGAGGATTATTTTGAGTGGTAAAGAACACACACATTCTGGTGGAGATGTATTGTAGCCGAATCGTTGCTGGAATGCAGGCAATTCAGCGAAATTCCTGTTAAGGTCACCAAGCACGAAACGCCCAATGAGGTCCGTGGAGTAATATTGTGCCGCGACCTCATCTTGAACACGGATAACGAACTAATGCGGGATGTGGGGAAGAGAGGCGTCACCAAACTTAGGCGCATCACCCGGAAAATTGAAGAGGACAGCGTCGATTCCGGCGCTTTAATTCTCCATTTTGAGGGTGATATAGTACCTAAGCAGATTAAGGTCACGTCGTATCATTGTAACAGACCGTACATCCCTCCACCTATGCGCTGCTATCAATGCCGGAAATTCGGGCATGTTTCCGCCAGGTGTACTGCGAAGGCCGTTTGTAGAGAGTGTGGCAAGGAGACACATGAAGGTGAGAGATGTATGCTTCCCCCATATGTCCTAACTGTCAAGGAAGTTACTCTCCAATGTCAAAACAGCGCCCTGAATTTACAAAGGAAGCCAAGATCTAGTAGATCAGGGCTCTTGATAGGCTTTCATATCACGACGATCGCAAGAGGTACCGTGATATGAATACCCCCGAATTCAGGAGATCGTTCGCAGCTGCAGTGACGCCCTCTATCACCTCTGCTGTTAGTATTTCCATTGCAGTACCCTCAATTTCTAGTTTTAGTGTGATTTTAAAATCTCCCCTCGCTGTACCAGCGAGCCCCGTTGGCCCGAAAAAGGTTCCAGAAACTTATTCGGCCACCATAAAAAGGGCGCCGGCCAAACCATCTCAACCGGCGTCTTCGGGTAAGAAGTCTTCTCCAAAACGGTTGGCGAAGAAGTCTTCCCCCGTTAAAGAGGGAAAGAAGACTTTGTCGACCGGGGCTGGAAAAACAACTTCCAGCCCATCTGAAATGGAAATTAGAGTAGTGGAGATGAAGGAGACGGTACGCCGCCGTCTCTCTCACCATCCTGCTGACAGGGTGGCTCCTGTCTCTGTTGGCCCTTCCGCTCTGACAAATATCAAAGGAGCGAAGCCGGCAGAAGCCAAACCTGTCGGCAAGGAGGATCTCCCGGTGAGATCTGCGGCTAAGGGTGAAAAGCCCCAGAGGACTGTCACCCAGACGTCTGAGGGCAAGTTAACACTTTCTGACCTACTGAGACGTCGGACGGAGTTGTAGCCACTGGAGGCGTCTGCACTCTTGTCCACTCTAGCTTCTTTAGTGAAGAGGTGCTGCTTCGTAGTCAGCTAGAAGCAGTTGCAGTTCGTACTTCGTTGCCAGTAATGGCAACAGTATGTAACATGTACATCCCCCCTGATTCTCAACTATATTACAACCAGCTGGTGGATCTAGTCTCTCAGCTTCCCCGTCCTTCTCTCCTTGTTGGAGATTGTAATGCCCACAACACCATCTGGGGCTCCACTACTATTAGCGGTAGATGGAGAGATCAGGCGGCTGGACCTGTGTTTGTTGACCACAGGGGAACCTATGCACTTCTCTGTTGCACGCGGCACTTTTTCAAGTGTCAACATCACCTTGTGCAGTCGTGTTCTAGTTTTTCTGTCACAGTGGGGTTTGCACGACGAACTTTGTAATAGTGACCATTTCCCGATTACCGGTATCGTTACTCTTCCAAACCAGAGAGCCATCGAGTTACCAAGTCAATGGCTTCTCCGTCGGGTGGATTGGTCACAATTCACAGAACGTGCGTTTTTTGCCGAAGATTCCTTTGAGAGTATCGATGATCATACCATTCACATAACGAATAGTATTTTGGCTGCGGCAGAGGATACAATACCTCCCTCATCTGGTAGCTCCCGCCGGAAGCTTGTCCCTTGGTGGACAGCCGAGATTGCACATTAAAGTTCGTTGACGTACTTTCAAATGCTATCGGAGACAAAACACCATGGCCAACTTTATCACCTTCAAAAGGATGCGTGCTAGAGCCCGATATCTTATTCGGGAGTGTAAGAAAACGACGTGGGAAAAGTATGTGTCGTCTATGACGGACGTACTCCTTCATCTCAAGTGTGGTCTAAGCTTCGTCCTATCTCCGGACTCCGACATATCCAGGGTCTCCATCAACGGAGACATCATCACGGACTATCTTGCCATTGCCAAAAATATTGAATCACACTTCTCCGATGTATCCCGCTCTGGAAGTTAAGATCCTACATTTGTGACTCTGAAGTGGGAGGCAGAGGCTCAAACTTGTCCTTTGCCACTGCTGCTTCGGAGTCCTACAATGTACCATTCTCGGAATGGGAACTGCATAGTGCACAGTGTGCTTGAACTGTGCAGGGATACATCTCCTGAATCGGATATCTTCATCATCATCGGCTTTAACTCGAATCCGAGTATAAATCTTCTTCCTTCTGTCCAGTTTTCGGATGGGTTTACGGTGACTAAAGAGTCCAATCCTGGCATGGAACAAGCGTCCACACAAGTCACATAGTATTGCTGGAGGAGGACGTGGTTCTGCTCGAAGTTTTCTAGCTTGACGCTAGGTCTCTTCATGTGTGCGTCGATTCCTTTCAAACGTTTTTACAGTCTCCGAGATGGTACGGCGCCAAGTTGAGCGGTCTTCAGCCACCATGTCAGAGGCTTTTGAATCAAGACCTGTCAATTTCAGGGTCTGCTTAAATTGGCCCTTGTAGCGTCTCCTAGGGCCACCATGAGGTCTGGTGCCATGGCATAGCTCACCATATAGCATTTGACGAGGTAATATCACATCATCCATCCAATGGACATGACCAATCCATCTAAATTGGCGGCCTATTATGGATGATTCTCTGCTGTTGGTTGGTTGGTTCCTTAGTTTAGGGGCTGCGACAACGCGGTCATGTAGCCCTGACTCTATGCTGTTGATTTGAGCCTTTTCAATAATAGCAATATTGGTGATGCGGTCTTCCCATTTAATCCTGAGGATTGATCGAAGTTTTTGTTGGTGGAAGCGCTCAAGCTTCCTAAGATCACGTCGGTAAAGGGTTCACGTTTCAATGCCATACAACAATGTAGAAATGACTACTGCTTTGTACACCATAAGCTTTGTACTCATGGACAGATTTTTATTCATGAAGACCCGGTGTGCTAATCGTCCATATGCTGCATGGGCTGCGCCAATTCTCTTATCCACATCCTACTCACAGGTACAGCTCACAGAAATGGTACTTCCCAGGTACAAGAAGTGGTCTACCTTGTCTAATTGCAAATTTGAGATGGAGATATTGAACTGAGGAAGAGGTGTGCCTGGTGAAGGTTGTGCCAAGACTTAAGTCTTATTAACATTTATGGTAAGACCAAAGCGATCACATGCACTTTTGTAACAATTAACTGACTCTTGCAGCTCTTCTGGTGTGAGAGTTGGCGACGCAGCATCATCTGCATACAGCATATTAGTAACGTTAGTAACGTGAGTTTTCCTCAAGGAGCGGAGACGAGTTAGGTTGAATAGCCCTCCATCAAAACGATACTTAACCTCCACACCTGGGATGTTTATGGGTGAATCATAAAGCATTGCAGCCAAGTACAGCGCAAAAAGCGTTGGAGCCAGTACACATCATTGTTTCAGTCCATGGGTAATAGGAAATTCATCGGACATCATATTCTGATGGCAATCCTGACCTGTCATGGCATCATGGAGAGCCTTGATTAGATCTACAAAACGCTGAGGGCAACCAAATCGCTTCAGCACCGCCCACATGGCTGGTCTTGGAACCGAAACAAATGCCGTTCCCAAGTCATAAAAGACTAAGAAGAGTGGATGCTGATGTTCTCTACATTTTTCTTGTAACTGTCTCACACAGAAAATCAAGTCAATTTTGCTTCTGAAAGCTCTAAATCCGCATTGTGACTCTGGGAGGATCTTCTCAGAGATAACCTTGAGGCGTTTAAGTAGAATTCTTGCAAGAATCTTCGCCACAATTGATAGCAGTGATACACCACGGTAGTTGCCACAAACATTGCGATCACCCTTTTTAAAGATAGTGATGATAGTGTCATTCTTTAGGTCTCAAGGTACTTTCTTGATTCCCATATTCTGAGGATAAGGGTGAAAATCCTTGTTTTGAGGGAATGACCTCCGGCTTGAATTAGTTCCAGAGGGATGTTATCTGGGCCAGGTGCCTTTCTGGGTTTCAATTGGGTGAGAGCTGCACTGAATTCATGATAAGAAGGAGGTACTGCCAACCACAGTTGTTCAGGTTGTTGCGGCACATCACAAAGGAAGTCTTCAGCAGGAGATTGGAGAAGTGCTCCTTTCAGCGTTCCAAGATTTCTTGACTATCAGTAAAGGTAGTAGAATTATCAGCGCTTTTCAGTGTACCTGATGATGAGCGAGATGGTCCATATATTTCCTTGAGTACTGCATAGAAGTTTCTCAAGTCTCGAGCATCCGATAGTCTCTGCAGTTCCTGAGCTTTCTGTTGCCACCAAGTATTTTGTATCTGCCTTATTTTTACTGGCACGTTAAAGATCCCCTTCGGGGCAAAATTCCGGCACCCCAGCGTCTCTAAAAGCCAGGGTAGTTAAAAGGGACGTAAAACCAATAACATTATTAACATTATTATCTGCCTTATCTGCGTTTGACATTTACCCTACAGTTCCAGTAGTTTATCTCTCTTTGTGTTGGAAGTTGGGTCTTGAAGATGGGCTAGATAGGCATTCCTTTTGGCATTGATGAGAGACAGAATTTCTTCATTGTTGTCATCAAACAAGTCTTGTCTTTTCCGCACTATAAAAACAATGGTTTCCTCAGCTGACTGTGTGATAATCTTCTGCAGTGTGGCTCATTCTTGCTGAATGTCATTTGTTACTGGGTTTTCTGATAACTGGGTGACGATCCTGTATCCAAAAATTTTATAGATGGATTCATCCTGAAGTTTGGTTGTATTAAACTTCCTTCTTGGCAAATTTTTGATGTTCCTAGGTGGATTAGGTCTGATGGATATCCTGAGCTTACATATAAGAAGTTTATGATCTGTCCAACAATCGTCTATATTCCTTGCTGTTCTGGTAATAAGAGTGTCCTTCTTATCACATTGCCGGGTAATGATATACCGGTAATCAAGAATGTGCCAATGTTTGGAACGAGGATGCATCTACGTGGTTTTGAAGCGGTTAGGTAGTCGGAATTGCGTGTTGGTAATGAAAAGTTCGTGTTCTGCACAAAGACCAAGAAGCAATAGTCCATTGGGGTTACATTTTCCAAGTCCCTGTTTGCCCATCACATGATTCCATAGCCTGTGATCATTCCCAACTCTGGCATTGAAATCACTGAGGAGCAAGATTTTATCTGCAAATGGAACCTTGGAGATGATTTTACTTAGCTGATCACAGAATTGAGCCTTTACTACATCATCGGAATCTAAGGTAGGAGCATAGGCAGAGATGAGCGTCATAAAGGAACCTCCCGAGAGTGGTATGCGGAGAGTCATGAGCCTTTCGCTGATAGCAATGGGCGTAAGTTGGTAATAATTTACCAGTTTGGTCTTCACAGCGAAGCCTAGACCATGAATACGACATTCACCCTCCTCTTTTCTTTCCAGAAGATGGTATATCCTGTTCCAGATTCAGTAATCTTGCCTTCAGAAGGCAGCCTAGTTTCACCGAGAGCAGCAATGTCAATGTTTAGTCTTGATAACTCATGGGTTACAAGAGCTGACCTTCTCTCAGGTCTAACGTTATTGTCCGTATCAAGCAAAGTTCTAATGTTCCATGATCCAATAATCAATTTGTCAGTCTTTACTGTTTATGAGTTTCGACCGCATGAGGGGTGACCTGCTGAGTGCGGTTGCCTAGCCGGACCAAGATTGTGACCTCCGATGTTTAGCCCACCTTTTCTAGGGCCTTCCCCATGTGGGATGGGCAGCGGTGATCCTAAATAGGCCTGCCCAAACACAGATGCAGGACCGAATTCCTGAGTAGTCACAGAGTCTCCGGAAGACGACCATCACACATCTGCTGCCAACGTGCAAGTCCGAACTAGGGGCTTCCAGTTACACCCATGACCTGCCCCCACCATCCATATCCCATCGCCGTTGGACTTAGAAAGTAAGTGACGTACGGAAGAAGTGCCACTGACGTGAATTTGTTTAGGGTGGATCTCAGCTTGCCGGAACGAGGCCCAAACACTATGATCTCTGAGCCTTATCCTGCGGCTCACACAGAATGAGACATGCAGGACTGAACACAGAGACTGCAACGAGCTGCCGCATACTCAAGTACTACTGAGGTGCGCCAGTCCGTCTGGCCTGACCTCTTCCGCCTCTATGACCGTTGGGAGCCATTAGAGTGATTGGCTCCTCCTCCGCTCATTTTGCCGTTGGGTCAAAATCTGCCCATCATAACTATGGACAATAGTTTACCCTATTAAATCTGAAAATAGGCTGCCCCTTCCGCCAACCACACTGTGCCAGACTTCACCTCTTCCACTGCATGTACCGTTCAGGACTTTACCGTAACCCTGGCAAGGGACCCTAACAAGGTACTACCAGCCGGGCCAGCTGGACCAAGGTTTTTTAAAGAGGTGTTACTCCTCTATCACTCGAATAATATCCATAATAAATAAGGTATTTATTGCAGCCATTGGCCACGAGGCAGTATAACAAAAAATCCTCTCGGCATGCCGGAAGGTGGAGGTAGATTTCTCCGGGCAAACTTGGGGATAGGCGAAAATGGGCAGAATATGCAGGTTTTCGTTGAAGGATCAGACCTCAGTTATTGCGAGAAAGTATTTTATAATTGGAGCTTAATTAACTTTGTTTTTCGTCATTTCATGCATATTTCAAACATTTTAATGTCTTATGGGGAAGGTAACCTTATCGTCATTTGGGGTCCATTTTTATACTTGTGGTCACACTGTCCTTATGCAAGGATGCGACACTGATGTGTAACTATCTAACGGTCTGTTACTTCTTCACGCAAAATGTTATCTCCCGTAAAGATTTTGGTTGGTTCCTCAGTTTAGGGGCTGCGACAACGCGGTCATGTAGCCCCGTGTACTTTGGGTGTGTGTAGAGTCTGTCTAATAAACGGTGTTAATTGTGATGACTGTATTAGTCTCTAATTCAGGTACGGACTGCAGACGGTCAATTTCAAGTAGTAGTTCCTAATTTTACTACCAAATACTACCGTCAACGACACCTAGCTGTGTACTTGGCTAGTAGATGCCACCGCAACCAGCTACGAACGTTGGAACTTCCCCTCCAATGGAAAGCATACTGAGGGATTTTAGCGCTCTTAGAAAATTCGACGACTTCGGCCGGCTTTGAACCAGTGACCTTGGGCAGAGAAGGTCATCATACTACCAGTTACGTCACTGAAGCCGCTTCCCACAGAGTCAGATGGAAAACTGAATGTGATCTCGTGCAACGGCGTTGTCATGGCAACGTCTGATGGCTCATCCCTTATCAATTTAGTAGTGTTGTGATGGCAACCTCTGATGACTCTTGGCATTCTCTTCTAATTCTGAAATAATTTTGATCATCCCGTGGCGTAATTGTGGGTAATATCAAGAATTCTTTCAGACAAAAGTTTTAGGTAATTATTAGGGGAATATTGTCCATTTTGTACGGTTTTGATATTGTGCCTGAGAGATATTATTAATGTTTCCCGAAAAACCCACTTTTTCCCACCCCTTTGGTCAATGGTTGGTGCTATCAAAAAACTTTTCAAACATACATTTTTGGGCCTTATCCGACACATACTATGAACTTGAATGGATTCGATATTTCAAATATTAAGAGAGTTATAGCGATATTTCCCTTTATCGAAAAAGGCCCCCATTTTCACCTCCGTCGACCGATTGTGCCCATCAACCAACACGACTGTGATTTTATAGGGATACATATTATGTAAAAATGTCAAAGTTATTGGTGAAAAATTGCGGTAGTTATCGCGTCCACAAGAAAGTGATATATGTACACACATATATATACATATATATACATACATAATTTATATAAATTTTGAACTGACGGTGGTTTTGGGGTCTACGGGATGTGAAACGCGAAGATATGTCGAAATTTTCCGGAAGTCGAAACATGGTACTGCGCCCGAATTCTCTAATCACCACTAAGATGGAAAGGATTGCAGGGGCGTTGATACCAAGCACAATTAACCCACCGTTCCCTACTACGTGAAGAATTAGGAAATCGTAGTCACCATTGTCTAACATTTAAGATTAATGGAAGACGAGAAACTCGGATCTCGAGGGTGATGAGGTAACAATAACTATAGTGGGCGCCTGTATCTAACCAGTAGTACCATCCTACGCTGATTGTTAAATGAGTAGACGTTCAGCTTCTAGAAAAATATAGACAAGCAATCTAAAACAGTGCCTGTGTCGATTTATTATTTTGGACAATACACTTATGTCCCTCACACACACAAAATAAAAACTGTGTCCATCTGACACCCAAACAAAATCAAAATCATTTGATAAAAACCTCTATCTATCCATCAAAATGATCATTGAGGAATTCAGCACTCCACTGAGCCCTCCTTCTCTCAACATGAAACAGTACATGAGAATAATTGTGCATCGAAAAAATACTTGAATATTGAAAAACTTTTCAACCATACTATAGTTCTTCTGAACTAAGTTCAAATTATGAAAATTATGAAACGTTAGCGTCTACAAACATATCCCTACTCTATACATCGCGTTTCATTAAATCAAACCGTGGTTCCAAATCTAAATTGAATGTTGAAAACATATTTACACCAGATATTTACATGTAGGCCTATATCTAATATCGCGACCAGCACGATCTTTCTCTACTTAACTGCTATATATCTCAAAAGATTTTCCTTCCGTAATCACTTTCTTTAACTATATCACCAATACCTTCTGGGTTTATGAAGTATTAACATACTTGTCATGGCCAATAGAGCATAGGTAACAAACGTTTAAGTTAATTACTGCTCAAAAATCACGCAATTATTTAATAAATTCCGATAGTGATGAATATCAATGCCAGACTCTCAGTTACAAATTGTTAACGTTAAAAAAATAGGTGCGTGGCATTTATCCCCACTCCACACCTTCGTCTTCAAACTCACACAAATAATCAACTAACTTCTTTAACATCCTGCACAGAATATTGCTTCACTGCAATAAAAACGACCTTTCACACACTCTGTGAACAAATTCTAAGAACGTCTTCAATACGCCTCCTCTTTTTACAATACACAAACTTTCTATATGACGATGCACGGTCTCCAAATATTTTAAACCATTTCAATACATTCTACCTAATGTAAGAAAATCACTAAGACCATTCAATACTCACTAATAGTGAAGTATCTTTCAAGTCACAATTCATCATAAAACTTCTATCGCTTATACAATAAATTCCTCGTGCCTTATATTTTCTCTCACGTTCTGTTCACAAACCTTAAATAATTCTGTACGACTTATTATACACCTTGTGGTTCCAAATACTTTCTCACTTTCATCACTTCAAATCTTAACTTCCATTGCAGTGTTAACGTAACTTCTTGATTTTTAGTCTGCATGAATTCGCTTTAATAATACAAATAAAATCATATCCTCCCTTTCTTGATTAATAAAAATATGAATATAATTCATACAAGTCCATCCTGACTTATTTCCGACAATAGGTAGATTTACAATATCTCACCTTGTGATTCATTCGTTTCTCAATTACAAATAATGCTGTTATAATCTTATGAAACTTCCACATTCTATTCTTTTAAGCTTGGTTTACAATATTGACTTTGTCAACTGTCAATCGTTTGTTATCCTTCTTCATAGCTTTCTCTAATTCTGCATATAACCATTACAATGTCTTAAGTTCTCATCATAAAATATTTAATAACAATGTTTATTAAAAAGCTTAATAACGCTCTAGTTATTTTTCATGCTAGTTATTTTTTCATTTATAAATGTTCCCTGAACATTATTCATATCTGCTTATTTTGTTTCTGTACTCAACAATGACGAGTATTATTTCAGTATAGTTCACAATAACTATCTGATTTAATAATGTAGTTATGATGTTGCAATTACTAATATTTTCCATTAAAATACATAATATTTCTTACAAAGCATTTCTGACGAAATACAACGAAGCATTAATTACACGAAGTAATTCTGAGGATATTCGAAGCATTCGAAGTATTTTAAATATTCAAAACTTTTTAAACTTTCGAAATATTCCACTCTCTTGTACAACAGATTTACTTAGAATCGCAAGTTTACTAAACTGAATTTTCAAATTCTAAAACAAGAAATCTATAACTTAACTCTTCAAAATGTCAAAAGCGAAACTCGCTGACGAAAAATATGAATCAGTCTAAAATTTACATGAAAATGGCAATACAATAACATGGGTTATGCATTATAATCTCTACACAAAATATACAATATGTTGGTCAACACTGAATCACTCTCAATACATAGCTAACTACTGAAAATGAACAATAAGAAACACTCGTCTACCTTATAGATGCGTCGATCTCGCTTTTACTACCTGCGACAAGCAATTAAGAATGCCTGCATTCCTCTGAGACAGCTGGGAATACCTTTGACACGTGCTCTCCCCTTCCCCACGCACCAGCCTACGTCAGGTCGCTCGAGGCCACTGCTGCTGGGAACTTGGTCACAGCTGACTGACTTGACTCCGTTCGCTGCTCGTATTCGTCCTTGCTGTTCTGCATTCCCGTTTGGCTTCTTGATTCTTCACGACATTCACTGTCTAGGAACCCGTAATCTTCGGAATCATAGATTCTGACGTTAATCGCTTCTATCGGCTGCTGTCTGGTAGTAGTCATGGAAATCTCCGACTGTAGATAGTGTTCTTTGAGAATTCCTAGATAGTGATGGAATCTCATCATAGCGTAGCATATTCTGTGAATTCAGTGTATTTGCAATGACATCCATATCGCTGTTGTTATGCTGGATTTCACACTAATGCTGGTGTAGACTAACTTCCCTCCATGGTGAAAATTAGAACATATTCACACATTCAATGACGATATTGCAGTTGCTTCTTCCCCTTTGACTGGGCTGAAATAGCATCTTGAATAATTTTGAAGTATTCGTAATAAATTCGTAGTATATCCGTAATATATTCGTAGTATATTCGTAATACAATCGTCGTAGAATTCTAGAGTATTACTGTTATAATGTTTCTGTAAACCCTCATATATATATCTGCTGTAGTTCTTTAGTATTCTGTAGTATTATAATCTTGTGATATCGTGAAGTTCTTTCCTTGAAATCTCGTTTGTAAAACGTTCGGTTTTAAACAAGTTCTTTCTCTGCAGTATATTCAATATCATTCACCGGGCCTCCAATCCTCCAATCTCTCTCCTTCGGTCAGACTATACTGTCTCCCGTCAATGCTTCAATTCTGTGTTCTTGATCTTGGAGTGACTGCTTTTGTAAGGTCTTTACTCGACCAATCGTAGTATAAGAATGATTCTCTGTCTCCCGTGACTGTAACCTCCTAAACTACTTTCGCGCTAAACAATGGCTGACCTAGCCTCCAAACATCATTTAATAATACAAATATGCAAATATCTCCTAATTTAGCATTCAAACTGTAATTCTGTTTCGATGAATAAATTCTATTTTTGATTCTCTTCATGTTGAAGTGTTGTAATTATTTATAATGTTCAAATCCAATTATATCAACAATTTAAACCTTCAGATCAATAAAATCTTTTGATTGGCTATCAGGTTGCTATGTCGAATCCATTGTTCTTTCTGTCAGTGATGTGACGTGCGCCAAAACGTCCCCCTCTCTCCTTTTTGACACGCGTGGACCTCAAGTCTCCCGCGACTTGTGACCCCGCTGCCTGAAACCGGTTCTCGAGCCTGACTGCTCGTAGTTTGTCATGATTCCAGCCACTTACAAAAGACATTCTCTCAGTGTTAAATAAATCAGTGTGTTCCAATTCGGTTCTGGCTTCTAATAAATGTCCATACATCCTTCTGCAACTCATAATATACCTTCCTTCACACCACATAATGCTTCTGTATACAAAATTTAACGCTTATAGAGATTTTATTTTCACGCAAATAAAAGTCATGCGTCCCAGTTCGAATCTCGACTGAGGCATCTTCATAGTCTCTAATAAATTCGGGTGCAGTACCCATTGCAATAGTTAGCTTTCTAATGAAATCTCCCTAATATTTGGAGAAAAACCTAAAATATCCAAAGATTACATTCAATTCTCATTGACAAGGAACGTTAGTCAGTGACTCCACTCTTTGGCTGCATGCCATGGAATGATACCTTTCACAGACACTTCCACACAATTTGCAAACGCACTCTATACTGGGCTCATGATATCCTTCCATTTTACAGAGCTGGAAACGGAATCCATGTATTGCGAAACGAGTGGTTGTATGTCTCAGGTCGTAACATGGACCTTTCCACTCATCGGACGTCACTGCGGCTGTTAAATATAAGTCACTCCATATTTGCATCCTCCTCGTTTTGAGCTCTTTTAAAAGGTTCTCGTACTGGGCGGTAGATGGGAGCAATAGTGGACAACTTAAATCTTCGATGTAGATAGAAGTTCTCTCGGGAAATTTCATAGCACAGTCGCGATGGGGTATATTTTGAGATACACAGAACCTTTTTCATGAAAGTTGCCTTGACTCTTTCTATGCACTTCATGTTGTTTTTCGTGAGATTCTCCCATATAATGTTCAGACCGTAGCATATTATTGGGCTGATTTTTACTCTGAATAATGTCATAGCTGTCTCTAATGATAGTTTATTAAGATGTGGTATTTCGTGCATTGCTTTTATGGCATGTCCTTTATTTGTTCGGTGAAGGTATCCCCATGTGTCGGAAAAATTAGTCCTAAGTACTTAAATTGATTTACAATACGTACCGTAACGCCTTGTGCTCTGGATATAGGGAGGTTACTGCTGCTATTCTACCTCCTTTGCGAAAGATCATGGATACGGTTTTGTTTAAGTTTATATCGAGTTCATTGTTTTCGGCCCAAATTGCTCTCAGGTCTAGGAACGACTGTAGACTTTGACGTGAAGTTGAGGTTAGAACTACGTCATCTGCGTACCTAGGTATATGTACATGCTAACTCCATCTAGCTTCACGGATTTGACTATGTCTGCTGTAGCTACATTAAACAGTGTTGGGCTTAGAGGATCGCCCTGCAATACTCCAATGCATTTTTCTATGGGTTCTGAGAGGCTGACACTGTCATCAATTATCAGCATGTTATTGTTGAGTATATTTCGTATGAACGCAGTGATATATACTCTGCCGGTTATAACTTCCAACTTGACAGTTCTTTGATCAAGCGCGCTAAGTACGCGCTGGAGGAGCGTGGTCAGCTGACTCGAACGCCGTTCACTTTCTTACACCTAAACCCCAGATCTTTCACAATCACGGTTACCGAATACTTACTACCATAGAAAAGATCACACTTACGCAAAGAAACGAGCAGCTTCGCAAGAGTCGGATGTTCCTTTCTGCGATAATACGCATAAATATGGTGACGTATAGCATCTTGCTGAAAACTGTCTATATTTGTAACTCGTTTGGATAGAATCCTGTTCCTACCCGGACGTTGCAATCTTCCCAGCTCCTTGCTCCTCGGCACGGTACTTCTCCTTCCCGATTGCAATAACTGAGGAAAGACTGGTTTTTGTAGCATCAGCCATTCTCTGCACTGCTTGCGCCACAGATAATAGAGACAATAGAGTGCTATATAACATTGTATTTCTCTCGTTGGAATACTCGCGCACATTACACAACATTTCACGAGCCTGACTGCTCAGTGGAGTGCCTTGTTTAATTCCTTTCTTTTCCTTGTCATTTGCCTGCCGTGGGGTAGTACTGCCCTCTGACATTGTGAAATTCATTCAAAAATACACACACAGTAAGTTCACGAATACTCGCACTGACTTAAAATTAACCTACGACTACACTTAACTATTGAGCCTATATTATATTATTTTACGAACCGGTAATGGTCTTCTATACTACACAATACTACTAAATAAGAGATATTCGAAAGAACGAAGCTAACGACTGACAAAATAGCACAACGGAACCGAACACTGCGCGCTGAGTGGGGTTGTTTTACCTCGTGGGAAATATAAACAAAGACTGGCGGCAACAACGCCTTGCCAGATCGCCTTGTCGATGTAAGCTGCTGCCTAGGATTGGCTTGTTTAAAGTAATTCTCCTCGCCATTTGACGGCGCCAATACGTCAAGTTGGAAGTAAGGACCGGCGGACTATAGTGATCTATTCCAATCATCAATCCTAGTTTATCCAGCAGTATTCATCTGTTAAGAGTGTTAAAGGCCTTGCTGTAGTCAACAAAGACAAAGCAACGTTTCCCATTCGGGTGTCTTAAGGCCTCTTTAATGTCTTCCTGGAGGCAGCAAACTGCCTGAATGGTCGACCTGCCTACCTGGAATTCAAATTGTTCTTCCGGAATATTGTGATCAGTCAAATTTGTCAACCGGCCTGTCATTATTTTGGTGAATGCTTTGAAGAGTACATATTCCAGGGCGATACCTCTATAGGCATCTGGGTCGTCTAAGTCTCCCTTCCCTTTGTAGAGCATTTTTATTACTGCCGTTCTCCACTGTGTAGGAATTTGCCCTGACCGTAGGCATTCATTTATGAGCGCTGTACAGGCAGGCACCATAGTTGGGGCTGCGAGTTTTAAGTGTTCATTTGTGATGAGGTTTGGACCTGGCGCTCTGTGTGCCCTGCTCAATTGTAATGTTTTTCTCTTCCGTGATGGGCTCGAAATCTACATCTGGTGACAAAACGGCACTAAGGCGTGTGTCTTTTGCCCCTAATAGATTGCATAGATGTTGCGAACATATCTGTATGGGTATATTTTTTGGATATCTAGGATTCTTTGTTTGAAGTGGCTTGTATGTGTCAGTTTCTGCTTCTTCTACTAAGTGTTTTTCTTTATTCAGATGATATGTTATTTTTGCTTGTCTTACAACTTCTTTGTAATTTCGCCTTTTGTTCGCATAGTCGCTGTAGGCCGCCTCTCCTGTCTTCAACTCTCTGGCTGTGTGTAGGGCATTGAGCGTCAATTTCTATTTCTATAGCAATCAGTGTTGAACCAAAGATTGCCTTTTCGCAAATTGTTTTGCCAGGAGGAATAGCTTCCTTGATGGGTTTGTCAAGGGCTTCTAGAGCAGTGTTCACGTCCCCTTCTCTGATGGTGTTCATTATCTGTCGCAAGTCTACTTTCTGAATTATTTTGACGTCAAGTTTCCTTGGAAGTTTGATTCCTGAAACTGCATTGAGTGTATATTTCTCATTAAATTGTAAAAAGAGAGATTGTAGTTTTATGCGACCGTGAATCTTGTTATTATGAGCCACGGGACCTACATTTTCAGACATGGTATTTCACTTCGAAAATCTCACATGTATTGACCGGGATACGGTACTCATTAAATTGTACAATGGTCTCTACTGGTAAGTGTTCCCGCACTGCAACACTTGTTACAACATTTTGTAATATCACTTTAGCTCCGTCATTAATGAGAACGAAATCTATTGTTCTGCTACCATTTGGGTTGTAGTAGGTTTTCTCCATTTTGTTATTGGTAACTCTGAACCCTTCATATTCCAGGTCAGATATTACTTCATCTTTTTTAGTTGATGGTATGACTAAACGGCAATTCAGATCGCCCGCTATTATAAGGTGGTCATACCTTGGTAATTTAACTAATGCATCTTCGATTTCGTCAATGATCTCCTCCTCCTTAATATATGGCTGGAAATACACACCCATTATTGATACTGATTAGCATTTTACTAGTAGAATGTTCTCTGTTTGATGAAGTGTCTGGAAAGGTGCTAGCATGGGTTTTATTAGCAAAGTAATACCACCTATAGCCCTACATAGCTGCACCTATAAGCTTCTTGAAAGACTGATTTTGAACAGAATCAGCCCCAGTATCACCCAACACATCCCCATTGAGCAAGTTGGTTTCCAGGAAAACCGAAGTTGCTGTGATCAAGTTCTCGCTCTTACATCTCACATAGAAGCTGGTTTCCAACTTCACCAGAAAACAGCCGTTGCCTTCTTAGATTTAACTGCTGCGTATGATACAGTTTGGAGAGAAGGTCTACTGTATAAATTCCTAAAAGTGATTCCCTGTAAATCTATGGCCCAGCTTATCGACAATATGATTAACATCAAAAATCAGCAAACGAAAGAAGCTAACTAATGGCCTCCCACAGGGTTCAGTACTGGCTCCTCTCCTCTTCAATCTGTACTTATCGGATCTACCAGAAACGAACTCAAAAAAGTTTTGTTATGCTGATGACATAGCATTGGCCACTAGACACCAAAATATGGAAGATTTGGAAAATGTACTTGAAGATGATTTGGCTAAACTTGGATGATATTTCCACAAATGGAGGCTCCAACCCAGTGCTACAAAAACTGAGGTATCTTGTTTCCACCTGAGCAACATATTGGCTAATACCCAACTCAATGTAAAATTTGAGGCGAAGATTTTGAAATATAACAAGTTCACAAAGTACTTAGGAGTAATACTGGACCGAACAATCTCTTACAAGCAACACCTCCAGAGCACAGCAGCTAAAATTAGAAGCCGCAACAATATATTGCTAAAGCTATGTGGAACATCTTGGGGAGCTTCTGCCACTACTACAAGATGCTCTGCCTTAGGTCTAGCCTTCTCTGTGGCTGAATACTGCGCCCCAGTTTGGCTCAATAGCCCACATGTCAAACTCGTTGACACCCAGTTGAACAACACCATGAGACTAATCACTGGTTGTATAAGAACTACACCAGCATATTGGCTTCCAGCCCTCAGCAATATTCTTCCACCCCACCTTCGTAGAGAAGTTGCCTTGCTACGGGAGTACTACAAGATAATGGATCACCCTACACTACCTATTCATGAAGACATCCCCTCTCTTCAAATTAACAGGCTCAAATCCAGGAAGCCAGCCATTTGTCATGCCCAGAGACTTGTAAGAAATCATTTTGATTCCAGCATGCAGTGGATTAGTGAATGGACACTAAAAGCTTGGCCTGAGTCGAGCTCCTTCCTGGACCCTACAAGAACATCCACTCCAGGTTCCGATTTGTCTAGGAGGGCTTGGGCAACTCTCAATAGGATTCGGACAAACCTCGGAGCATGCAATGGAACTTTGTTCAAATGGGGAAAAATTTCCTCTCCTCAGTGTGATTGTGGTGCTCCTAATCAAACCATCCAACACATTACAACTGACTGTCCTCTGAGGGCATATGGAGGGGACTGGATCGACTTCCTGTTGGCGACACCTGACGTGGTCCAATGGATAGACTCATTAGACCTGAGACTGGAATTAGTAAAAAATAATGTACAGTAGTTTTTAAAGTGATTTTCTTTGTACCCTGAAATCTTGTATTGATTATATTGCCAAACGATAAATAAATGAAAACCACCTTTGGATCTGCCTCTACATCCCTGTGTTGCGAGGCTGTGGATAGTAGGCCTATAGAATTTTTGGATATGCCATTCATGCATTAGCAACGTTTCTGTTAGAACGACTGCATCAAAATTTTAGAAGATGTTATATGATAGCATGGACCTCGCATTTTTTATTCCTTCACAATTTCATAGAAGAGTCCCTAAAGATCCAGTTGTCACCGAGCAATTCTTATCGACGCCCTTGTATATTCTTTTGTGGTTAATATCTTCCAAATTGCCCTGCTGGAAAAAGTATGTCCATTCGACTGCGTGAGAAACAAAAACGTCTCACCAGTATTTCTCTTGGCCAAAAATTGGAGTTTTCGGTTTCAGCTAAATGTTGCATAGGGATTCCTACTTTGAATGATTTATTAATCACCATTGTTCGCAGTTCCTCGCATGCTACTGATTGCAGAAATCCCTTCCGTTGAAGGAAATTCTTTATTTTATCTAAAGTTGTGCATTGTGATATGCGCCCCAGGTCTCACTCCAGCTTCAAGGAGGTCGTCTTCTGTACCCAGTTCCAATAGTGTGGGAACGGTGTTGCAGTCGTCGACTGCTCCTTTTGGATATCACCTCCGTGAAATGTCCCTCCTCTTCTTCCACAGCATGATTGATGTTCTCAACATTTGTCTCAAATTGGGCGTGAGTCATGATTACAGAATCACGTGAATGCCGAATAGGGTGTTCTACGCGTAGTGCCTGTGTTGTGCGCTCTTCCTTTAGCTTATTTGTTGCTGTCATCATTGTGCCTAGTTTTTTGTTCATATCTGTTTTTAAAGATTCTATTTCCTTTTGCACACTCTTTCCCGCTTTATAGATCAGGTAATATTGTTCACAGCTGTAGCACAGCCACAATATTTTGGATTTCTTTTTGTTTGTAGATTTCAGGGCATTGAACTGACCTTGCTGTAGTTCAGTGCTTGCCAGGTGATGCCATATCTGGCACAGCCCGTAACAGGCGACAGCTGACTCACCTTCATCCATAATGAAATATTGAAACATCTGTGCGATGCCAGAATAAAGCAACTGTTGATCCCCTTCACTCGTATATGGATTGAAGGAGAGTTTCCATCTCAATGGCGAGAGGGGCCGTGATACCGGTTCCCAAGGCTGGAAAGGATCCCAAGCTGCTGGAGAAGATGGTGAACCGTCGACTGATGTAGTTCTTGGAGGAAAAGGCCTCCTGTCTCAGTACCAGTGTAGATTTCGCACTCATAGATCCACCACCGACCATCTAGTGCAACTTGAGAGTGCTATACAGGAGACATTTCTCCGAAAGGAGCACCTAGTCACGGTTTTCTTCGAACTCGACACCACATGGTGGTACAGAATCCTTTCCACCCTTCAAGAGTGGGGACTCCGTGGGAATCTACCGACTTTCATTGCGAATTTCATGTCCGTCCGACTCTTCCGTTTAAGGGTCGGAAGGTCATTATCGCAATATTACACTCAAGAGAATGGAGTTCCTCAGGGTTCTGTGCTGAGTGTCACCTTGTTCGCGGTTGCCATAAACGGCATTGTTGCCGCCGCCGGGCCCACGGTAGTTCCATTGCTGTATGTAGACGATTTAGCTCTGCATTACAGCTCTGGAAGTAAGGCAATCGTGGAATGGCAATTGCAGCTAACTATTAACCGGGTCGACAGGTGGGCTCACGACCGGGGTTTTTCAGCAGCGAAAACCTCCGTCGTCCATTTTTGTCGGCTCCGTAGGCTACATTTACCCATCTCAGGGATGCTGCGTTACCGTTGGTTGACACTTATCGCCTCCTGGGGCTCCATTTTGACAGCAAATTAACGTGGTAGCACCATATACGGCAACTAAAAACGACGTGTCCCAGGAAACTGAACATGCTCAAGTTTCTGTGACACTACGTGGGGGGCTGACCGTGCGGTGCTGCTACAGTTCTACCAAGCTTTCGTCCTGTCCCTGCTAGACTATGGTTCTGCGGCATACGGTTCAACAAGGCCGGCAACCTTGAAAATTGCTGGACAGTATCCACCATAGGGCGTTAGACGGGCTACCGGTGCTTTCCGGACCAGCCCGATTTCCAGCCTACTACCCGAATCGGATGTTCCACCTCTCAATTATTGACGCCAAATATGCGTAAAATGCTACAACATTCGAGGTATCGAGCTCTCTTCAGTACCAAATACCACCAGAGATACGCCAACCAGACTCGTGCCACCCGGCCGATTGGTATAAGACTCGATAGCTCGTGTAATGAATTAGGAGTGGCTGTAGGTCCCTCTTTGATCCGGACACCTAGCGATGTGCCTCCGGGGCAAGTTCCACGTCCGGAAATTCGGTTAGATCTACACCGAGGTCCTAAGGTTGTTCACCAATTTCCGGACGCTGGTATTCCCTACACGGATGGTTTGAAGGTGGGCGAGGGAGTGGGTTGTGCTTACGTTATTGATGTTGCAAATACCAAAATCTCTTTGCCTGAGGCCTGTAGTGTGTTGACTGCGGAGCTCATTGCCATCTATGAAGCTCTACAGTTTGCACTACAGGATGTACGAATCCATTTTCTCGTGTTTACCGACTCTTTGATTTCGTTGCAGTCAATTGCAACATGCTTCCTGCAACACCCCCTAGTGCAGCGAATTCGTGATTTACTAGCCGATTTGTGTCGCACTGACACTTGAATCACATTTTTGTGGTTTCCAAGCCACATGGGAATTGCGGGAAATGAATTAGCGGACCAAGCTGCGAAAGAGGTGGTATCACTACCACCTCGACCAATGGAGGTACCCAATAGAGATATTCGCTCTCAGCTACGCCGACAAGTACTGGCATTTTGGGACAGTCAGCGACTAGCCGACCCAATGCCCTGTAAACTGAGAGCGATTAAGGGAACTACTCGCGTGTGGCGGAGCTCTTTCCGCTCACTGAGGGAGTCCGACACTTTGTTTAGGCTAAGGATAGGTCATGCAAGATCCACTCACTCGTACCTAATGAGAAGGGAAGACTCACTTTGTACCTGTGGTGCCATATTCATCGTGGCCCACATTTTAATCTAGTGTGTGAATCTTGCTGACTTACGAAGAAACCATGGTTTGCAGATGACACTCGAACGTATATTAGCCGATGACGTGGTGGCTGCTGATCTCGTCATCCGCTTTATAAGTGAGAGTGGATTAGGCCTGCAATCTAAATTTACAAGTGATCATTGACTCAAAGACTTTGTTCTTTTTTGAATCCTGAATTTTTTGTTTTTCCGTATTTTTTGTTTTGTTTATAATACTTGTTAGTTTTATTTATTTTCAGTCTTTTCACATTTAGGTGTCCAACTCAAAATTTAACGATATATTCCAAATTTGTATCATTTAATTTGTGTTATGAGGGGTATTTCCGCCCCTTAAACTAACAATAGCTAACTAACTAATTAACTAACGAACTGCCTCTCACTAAAGTGGATTAAGTTTGTTTCCTGGTTAATGCATGGAAGAGTTTTGAGGTGAAATGTAACATCCGGTAAAAAGAAAAGAATAAGGTACCATAGCTTATCATTGTGAGGTTAAGAGCCATGCAAACCTACAAGCTTCCTTTTCTTTTGCGGAAAAAGTTTTCATAGAAAATGTTCTCAATGCTCAAAGAAAAGGACAATCTGAGATGTAGTGGTGGGATTGGGTAGGTACCGGTACCTATATTGTACTTGGGGACACCGAGACGATGGTCCTTGCTTGAGACGGGGGAGACTGATGGAGAATGCGCTCAGAGAAAGATAGCACACTTTAAAACTCAGCAATTCTTCTAGGTTTGTGCCGTGTCTTGTGTGGGGTTTCGCCTAGGACACCAAGCTTTTGGTTCTCGCAGTCAAGTAGTGCAGTTGCACTCTATATAAAGGGAGGTAGCGCGCAGTTCGTTACTCCTGTGGGGGTCCGGGCGGGGACACCAAGAGCCCGCCGATGAGCCAGCTTGGTGTCCTAGGCGAAACCGCACACAAGACACGGCACAAACCTAGAAGAATTGCTGAGTTTTAATTCACCGGCCGTGAAAGCCAATATACCATCTTTTTGGAAGCCTTCATAGGGAGGTTGAGGCTGCTTGAGCTTTTGGTTCTCGCAGTCAAGTAGTGCAGTTGCACTCTATATAAAGGGAGGTAGCGCGCAGTTCGTTACTCCTGTGGGGGTCCGGGCGGGGACACCAAGAGCCCGCCGATGAGCCAGCTTGGTGTCCTAGGCGAAATCCCACACAAGACACGGCGCAAACCTAGAAGAATTGCTGAGTTTTAATTCACCGGCCGTGAAAGCCAATATACCATAGCACACTTTGTTGCTGATTGGCCAACTCCGAGGCAGTTCTTGAGTCCGAGCTCTCTGTTATTGTGTAATTTGTGAATGTTGAATAGTAGGAAGAATTGTCCAGTCTGAAAATATGTAACTTAGTTGCCTGTGACACTGTTGGGTGTGTGGTGTTAGGTATAGAAATGTAAAGCACAGTGAGTACGATTAAAGCATACACTTAAGGAACTAGTGAGGAGAAATGCAATCACTCTTGCCGCAGTTTGTTGGGTCCGCGCAGAAGTTAAGTATAGAGCAGCTAGGGGCTTCGTGTTCTATTCACCCCACAGCAGTAGAACTGCAGCCGGTTTCTCATGAGTGTTTTGGCACCCTACATTGTGGTACCACAACAAATGCTGGACAACTGTAAAATGAATGTAAATTTGTTCAACAGCTGGTCCGAAGTTACTCGAGTGTAGGCCTACAGGGTGACATGAAACATTGTTTGTTATTTCCTATATTTTTATATTCCTCCCTAAATGAATAGCAAATGAGAGTCTGCTGCATAATGGAAACTAGTTCTTATTAGGTCTGTTACATCCAAAATGTACAACACTTGTCTGTGGTGTATTTACACAACCATTCTCCTTCCTTGTAGCTTTCAAACATATCAATGAAGTGTATATTTATAAAAGCTACAAGAATATATATTGAAAAAATCAACAATAAAAGTTTGAAATAAAACTGCTTGAAGATAAATTCCCTCAAATTTTCCCAAAGACAATTATTTCAGACATTACATTAATATACAGATGTTTTTATATTTTACTATCCTTAATTTCCTGTCTAATGATTGTACTATTCTCATATTACAGTCAGTATTTATTTTAAGTGTGTATATACTGTATACCCATTCATATGGGAAATTTTCTTGTTATTCGAATCTTTTACCAAAGGAAAATAATTGGATTATACCTGAATCTTAAATATATTCCATATGAATAAGATAAGCATGTAATTTTCAAACTATGTGATTATGTCTTTTAGGTCATCCAGAGGTCACATCCATCAACATGCAGAGAGGTATTTGCCAACTTACTATAAAACTATTTCATGAAATAAATAAATATTGGCAATGTATCTTAATGTTCCTCAATCCATGGAAGTTCTATTACAACCTAGATCAGAGTTAACATTATCACCTTTGAATTACAAAGCCTTTGTGTGTCTATGAAAAGTAGTTAGGCCAATGGTAAATAAGAAACCTATGGGCACATGAATAACAACTTTTCTCTAAGTAAAATTGTAAAATTGTATTACTGATTGTGTTTTTTCTTATACCCTATTGAAGTAGATTTATGTGTGATTTCTCAGCCTGAGCCAGGGTAGCTTGATCTACTCAACCATCAAACCACTAGCAATGACAACGTTTAAATCAGCTGGCTCTTTCATTGCCATGATGTCACGTTCAATGTTGGATAGATGAAGTGGTGATCACTATCAAGTGTCTTATATGTTTGGCAGATAGGCCTACTCATATCGCTTAGAGAATAGATATACATGACAGCTATCAGATCTTTCTTCATGTTTGGTTGTGAACACTAGCCAAGAAAGCAGTACAATAAGCGAATATTAGGTACATCATGGAGATTTATTTATTTATCGTATGGCTTTTAGTGCCAGGAGTGTCCAAGGACATGTTCGGCTCGCCTGAGTCTGTAGCTGCTTCCAGCAGACACCCTTAGGGTGAGCTACAAGTTCCGTTCAATTTCAAGTAGTTCCTACTTTCGCTACCATATATCAATGATACCTAGTGGTGAACGTTGGAACTTTGATAGAGCGTTCCGACGAAATCTAACCTAACAATTTAGCTTCACACAAGTGTAGTCTGTGGAAGGATCTTTTACATGCCATATATCTATGACATGGGACCGCCGGCTTTACTTCCCCTCCGAAGGAAGGCATACTGAAGGATTGTAACGCTCTTAAAAATTCCGACGACTTCGGCCGGGTTTGAACCCGCTATCTTGGGCACAGCAGTTCAGCATGCTACCAACTACGCCAACGAAGCCGTAGTATCATGGAGATATAGATGTCACATTAGTTCACAGGCAGAGGCGGCTGCACCTTACAGTATGTGCTGAGGTGCTGCAGCACATTGTTTTATTTTAAAAGTAATTACCGGTACTTTAATAATATTATCTACAATCAAATACAGCGCATTAATTAGACGTCAACCAAAGAACAGGAAATATTTCAACTCCCCTCACAACGAAGTATCTTTATAGTTCAACTCCACGCCAGTCTTTGTGCAGATTGCAGCTCACCGAGAATTTCTAAGTTAATTGCCAGCAAACACGAACTCTTTTTTTTTTGCGCATGCGTCCAACTTTTTCCTTGCGCTGTTGGGACCACAGATTACCTACTACAACAGCCAAGTCCAGAGCCAAGGCATTCTTCGTTCGACCACAGAGTGGCAGCACTGGTCACACGAATTGAGAGCGTGGCCGGTGGCATCTTCTAGTCTCTGCGGTAGCATTTCAGAGGGAATCGTTCAAAGCAAACGAGAGATAAAATAGAGGAAGCTATCAGCTGTGCCCACCAGAGTGTTTCTGAGAGAATGTTCCTGCATATTTCTAAATATTTGTATTCTTTAGAGGGCGAGGGGGGGGGGGGGGGGGGGGAGGGCTACGGAACAGGATTTGCCGACGGCCGACTGATGTCGTATTTGCCGACTGAGAAAATACCTACGAGGGCTACGTCCGCTCAGAAGGAACGAACGAAAGAAGGAAGGAGGTTGAACGGTTAGCACAGTGGATGCGCAGATTTCACGGCCACCGGCCAACAACAAACGTTGTTTAAAGGGTGGAACAGCGATGGCAAATGTCTGTACTAAGTATGGAGTGATCACATGCAAGACCATTTAAAGCGAGAAACTGGAAGAGAAACAACTCGGCTAGTATAGCCTAAGCAAGCCAAACGATGTGATAAAAATTATATTGTACAGAAAGCTTTGGTAATTGAAGAATCAAAGACAGGTTGAGGATGTGGCAGATGACTTAGATGTTCCACCTCTTAAAACAACAATCACCATCACCAAAGGTTGAGAACATCTAAGAGAAATAATGTGGTGAACAGCTGAAATGACCTTGAATGAGAACTACGTCCCCGTGCTCCAGACACTGATACAGAAGGAACTTTCTCTTTAGATCAGAATAGTGATACTTGGGCAGGGGCGGTTCGAGTGGGGGGGGGTTGGGGGGGGGGGGGTTGGGGGGTTGGGGGGGGTTGGGTGGGGGGGTGTCTCACCCCCCTCAGGTATTTTCTCAGTCGGCAAATACGACATCAGTCGGCCGTCGGCAAATCCTGAAGAAGTCGTAACATTTCCCAAAACAGCATTAAAAAAGCAAAAACAGGGCATAGCCATATACGATATGGTCCGATTTTTTAAAAAGACTAATAATTATTCTGACAGTCGGCCTTTTTACCGACAGTCGGCACAAACGGACGATGCAATAATTTCGTACATCCAGGCAATAGCCCAGTGCGGCAAGAGGAAGAGTCGGCAAACTCAAGCGAACTCATTGAGATGTTGTCGGAGGAATGTTATGAGTCATAACTTATGATTCGCTACCGCTGGTCTCGGTGCATCCTCAGATATCCGCGCTAATGTGACAAAATTGACAGGTTTATGGATCCAAGGTTCCTCAAGGGGTCAGTGCAGTGGTCACCGAGAATGAGTGTAAGCAGTCGTTCCTAAGCCGGAAACTTTTACATTGATAACTAGGTTCAAATACAGTGGCAGTCGGATGTGAGTTTTCGCCGGCACGGAACTTTTTCATGGAGCATCGCGTACCCATCAAACGTAATAATAATAATACAATAAATATATGCGTATTTTCAGCCATGTTTATGTTTAATGGTGTTATCAAGAAAAAATGCTGTATAAATCCATAAAAGTCGACCTTTGTGGGAGGGGGGGGGGGGGGAAATTGTTCTCTTTTAAGCCATCTTTTTAATTTTTTTAAAACTCAGTGACAAGAGAACCGGGGGCAGGGTGGAGGAAGACAACTCTAAGTAAATTTGTCGAAGGAACGAATATCCGGAGAAGCACCCCTGCGACGCTAGACGTCTTCAAAGGGTTGAACTTAATGCCCATCGGGTAGCTAAGGTACAATTATAATCAAATAAAATCTTAGCGGAATGGATAGAGTGTCATTGGTAAATTTTGTTAATGCGACTTTTGCTGTAGCTCTTTAGGTTTAGGTGATTAATAGCTCTAAAGAAGATGCCTTTACCCTGTATAGTAGGCAATAATTCACACACATAATTTTTGGTGACTAGAGCATAAACGTTGCCAGAAAATCTCTCCATATGAAGTTTACTCATATTTATGTATTCCATCCATTCCGCTAAGATTTAATCTTATCTGATGAGTAATTAAGCTAACCTACAGATACCAAACTAAGCCATCTGCCTACTTTGACTAAGTCCAGCGTCGTAGGGGAGCATTTCTGGACCTTCGTTTTTAGACTAAGTGGCTTAGAATTGTCTCATCCACCCCGACCCGGTTTTCTTGTCACTGAGTTTTGGAACACCCTGTATACGGTACTCTCCAAAACGATTCGGCCAAACTCGGGCCTGCTCTTTACTGATTTTTTTAATGAATTGTAGATTAGACATCTGTAAACACCCTACATAATGTTTGCGTACTTCAAACCAATGTGTAAAATGAACAGTTTTCAAACCAGACTGTACCAATCGGACTACCTTAATATGAGAGCTATTTTGCCTTGTATCCTCGTATAGTGTGCATTTATTTTTCGATCTGTTATGTATCGTTATTCTAGTGTGTTGCACGTGTATATATTTTCATGGTTTACCCTCCTCCTTTCTTTCAAAGGCGTTATTGGGCGCGTATACCTTAAAAACTATCAAATCTTAGTCAGAACCCTGATACCGGTCCGGTCGATTTTTTCCTTTTGTCATTCAGTTTTCGCGCTTTATTGCGGTGAAAGCTCGGTTTTATACGACGTTCAATGGAGGGTACTGGCCAAAAAACGTCGTTGAGAGCGTCGCATAAGTTAATGTGTGCTTACTTTTGACCTGTCTTTATCATATAAGGCGGTTAGATCTGGAAACGTCTTGCAAAAGCAACACTTCTCAGATAGGCGTCGTGCAACTGAGCTTATTTTGCTGAAGGGACAGGCTAAAAACGTCGTATAAACGGGATCGTCGTACAACTAAGCGTCGTATAACTAAGCTTTCACTGTAGTAAACGTTTCCCTGTTAAAACGTTTATTTTTTAATATATTTTTCCCCCTTTACATACAGCTCTAAACCTACTTTCACTTTCCGCGGTTATGGAGTATGTGTCTTAGAAATAATAACCAAATAGATATTTACGGTCCATGCCAAGCTCACAGGTTAACCATTTTCGTAGAGACAGCTTGTAATGCTAGCGCGCTTATCCGAGAGTTTTTTGACACTCTTGAAGCATTGTACTTTTTTTTTCGGGGTAGCACGAAACGACATTTAAGCTTGCAGAAAGAGATGGATAAAACTGAAACTTCACTTCAACTTAAAAATGTATCAAACACAAGGTGGACTGCGAGCGCCGAATTGGTGAGAGCTGTTTCTACGTCTTATGAAGACATAGTCACAGCATTGGAAACAATGAAAACCTCATTCGATTCTGAATTTGACAGTAAAAACCCGAAATTTTGCGTCAGGCTTGCACAAAAAGCTTCTAGACTTTGATGTTTATCTGCGGCATGTACTTTACCAAAAACATCATGTTCATAAGAACGTAACCGGGCTTTTAGAAGCGGAGGAGCATTGATTGCAGTAGACGCAATGCAGCTGATTCAGAGCGATTTGAAGTCTTTTGAAGATATCGACGACGACGGTAAGATGAACGCTTTAATAAAGAGTGCATCGTCATTTGCGAAAAGTATGAAAGTGAATGCGGAGGAAGACTTCTTAAAGCACCAAAGGACACTGCGACTTTTTAAAAACGTATGACACGCAAGCTGAAACGACAGCAGACATTTCTTTCCTTAGATTCTACAGAAAGGAGTTCCGAATACTTGTGGATGTATTTACTACAAGCGTGCAAGACAATCTCTCAAAACTAATTTCTTTGTTAGAGCCATTCCACATAATTTTCAAGATACTCGGCTGACAGAAAAAACTGCACCATCGAGCGCGTCCGATCTATAAAGCAATCACACCCGAAAATCATCCCTCAAGATGAAGAGCTTGTGCTAGCTGAGCTGGAAATACTCCTTGATGCCAGTAAACAGTGCTCATCTTTTAAAGAAATCAAAAGTTGCTGTAAAATTAAAGAGGATAATCCCCCGTGGTTATCAAGTAGTTCGACTGATTTTAACATCCCCAGTGTCTTCTGCTTCTTCCGAACGGTCCTACAGCGAGTTGAATCTCATTTTCAATCATTTGTGGACATCGTTGGGTGACGACCCGCTTAGGCTCCCTCATGATTTTGTTCAACGAAAGATAAGGTCGACGATATTGAAATTACGGAGATAGTGGAGAAGCGGGTCTTTGTTAAAACATCCTAGAGTAGGGATTTAGAAAGATAACTAGAGTTTTTTTATTCTAGTAATATTTAAACACTTATATTGTTCATTTATCAAATTTTCCTGCTATTCAAAATTCTGGAAGTAATAAAATACATTTTTAAATGAAAGCCGTTAATTATGTATACTAGTCTATATTTGTCATGTGTATCGTTTGGCACCACCCGCCCCTCCCCCCCCCCCCCCCCCTTCACTCCAGTTGCTCAGTTTTTAAGCGTATATTCGGCAATGTTAAACAGCCAGTCGGCATTTTTTAAATTCTCCCCCCCCCCCCCCCTAGATGTACAAGGTCGAACCGCCCCTGTACTTGGGAGTGTATGTTGTGGATACATACATGACCAGAAGCAGAAGAAGAAGAAAATGAAAAATACAAGGTCTCTTTTTGCCAAATTTCCTGCATAGCTAGCAAAAACTTTCCAGTTAGATATTGATGTTCTGATCCTTTATTGACAACAGTTTAATATCTTTGCTCTTTTAAGATGGGCAAATGGGAAATATTCTCAACTGATCTGATCTCAACCGAGCTATGAACTTAACACCAACATTAGATTCTAATTTTGGCTGATATAAATTCAACAGATAAAGAACGTTTTCCATAATCTATCAGAATTTCCTTAGTAGTAGAGATACTAAAACAGTCAACAGATATCTTGGCATAGTAGTTAAACCAATAACGTTAGTATTGTTATTATTGTATTGATGAATCCAGAAGGGCAAAATGGAATGAGACAATGGAGAGTGTGAACGTCAGACCCTCAAAAAGAATAGTCTGGAACCTCTCAAGAAGACTCACTTCAAGTAGGCTATGCTAATGGTATGCCCATAATCTTCAGTCATTTTTATTGAAATTACAGGCTATATTGCCATAGATAACTACCTAGGTATACATTATTCTAGTTTTATGGCCATGTGGATAGAGCACTAGATTGTGGTGAGAGAGCCCCCTGCATTTGATTTCCAGTTGGGTCATGAGATTTTAACTTCATTTAGTTAATTCCTTTAGTCCGAGGACTGGGTGTCACGTATTCATAATAATTCATTTCATCCTCATCACGACAGGTAGGTTGCATATGGGGTGTCAGTTGAAAAGATATGCATCAGGCCTCTCCAAAGGGTCCACACGTCATTATCTTCATTATTATTATTATTACTGTATTATTAAACTATCACCTTTGCTCTTTAACTGTGTGCTGGAAAAAGTCATCCGGCAGTGGCGAAAAGTGAAAAAAATGAAAATCCACAGCCTGCTTCCAGTCTCCGACCGGGTCAGGAATGGAATGAATGAAGCCCCCATCTAGCGGCGAGGATATGAACTGTGCCGGCTGCCGAAGCCTGACGCACTCCTCTGGGGCAATGATTAAATGAATGACAGATGAAATGAAATGATAGTGGAGAGTGTTGCTGGAATGACATTTTTTGACAGGGAAAACCGGAGTACCTGGAGGAAAAACCTGTCTGCCTCCGTTTTGTCCAGCACAGATCTCACATGGAGTGACCGGGATTTGAACCACGGACCCTGCGGCGAGAGGCCAGCGTGCTGCCGCCTAAGCCACGGAGGCTTAGTGGCGAAAAGTAATGAACATTAACAAGTCTGAAAATGGAGTCAGATTGGGCCACAAAAAACAGAACCTGATAGTTGACTGCCTAGCATTCGCAGATGACCTCGCAATTTTTTCAGATTTCCTCGATGCAGCCGCAGCGCAAATTAATGAACTCCAGATTCAAGCAGCAAAAAAGGGCCTTTAGATCTCTTTTGAAAAAAAAAAAGAATTCATCACTAATATCAAGCTAGCGCCAAAAGAGCTGGATGTAGGGCAGGGGAAAATCAAGCAAACGAAAGCGTTCAAATATTTGGGTGAGTGGATAGACCCCAATCTCTCCGAGAAGGCAGCTTTCGAGTCACGAATCAGGAAAATGGAAATAGCATATAATCTAACAAAGGCCATTTACAACAAGAAATCCATATCAACAAATGCCAAGTTAAGACACTACCAAACAGTCATCCGTCCAGAGGCTTTGTATTCTGCAGAGTGCCTTGCAATGCATCGCAAGGGACTAACAGAGAATCTGGAAGTGAAAGAAAGAAAAATTCTAAGAAAAATCTTGGGTCCGATAAAAGAAAATAGGGAATATAGGAGACGGCACAACCACGAGCTTTACACCCAAGTGGAAAAAATAACTGATACCATGAGGAAACGGAGAATTGCCTTTTACTGTCATATAACAAGAATGAACCCAGCACGATTGACAAATAGAATGTTCACCTACTTCCTCAAAAAGAAAACCAAGAGAGCTTGGTTCACTGCGGTGGACAAAGATTTACAAGAAGTGGGAATTACAGGTAATGATATTTGGGAACGTGCCACCCTTAAACAAAAACTAACAGAACACCGATGTTTCCAAGAAAAGCCAAAGCTTCCAACTGGCAAGAAGTGGAATGCAGAAAGGAAACAACAGCATCGAGTACTAATGCGAAAGTACTGGGAGGATGTTAAAGCTCGATGCAACAAGAAACAGTTGAAATGACGTGGTCCTTAGATGGCTAAATCGAAAGAAGAAGAAGAAGAAGTATTAAACATCATCTTGAGTGATAGGTACCGTACTCGAAATGTAACAGCTCATTTGAGTCAGCACTTTCTAAGGCTCTTAATAAAAGAGAATGTTAATGCTTCATTAAAGGATGATTAGGCAGCCAATAATCCCTGAATTTAATGGCATGCCCCAACGATCCTTCCTGAAGTACAGAGGCACCCTGCAGCATAGCCATGTGCATTTAATTGCTCACCGCGACCAGGACGGTGACCTGCAGCAAGTCCGGAGATTGGAGGTTTGAGTCCTGGCACTGAGAGTAACTACCCCGAGTGTGGTTTCCCCTCCCGATTTTTACATATTCCAGGTAAATACTGGGATAGTACCTTATTTCAAGTCCTTGGGCACCGACCCCATCCCCAACCTTAATAATTACAGCGACACACACAACAAGCTGATCACTTTTCGTGATATTTTCAATGTTTAGCATGGCCCATTTGTCGGTCAAATTTGTTTCTTGTTACCGAGATCCTCGAATGATAATTATTTCTTTGGAAATGTATTAATTGTTTAATCAATATGCATAACCTTGTTATTAACCACCCAATTATAAGATATTAAAGTTACTCACCTAAGTGTTTAAGGCTGCCGCAACACATCACTGCATTATCTACACTGGGCTTGTCTGCTCCGTGCTTGCTGTCGCCTCGAGTTAGTGACGTCACTTTTCTTGGACAGCCAATTAACAGCGGTGTTCCTGGTCACCTGTCGATTCAGCGGGATCCCAGCCCTATATAACCCCGACTCCCGGCCTACATACGACTCATCCAATCATATCTAGAAGGCCGCACATTCCAGGTTGATATTCTGAACGTGCTGTCCACTAAGCGACAGATCAGAGCAGGCGTCCCGCAGGGGAGTATTATAGCTCCCGTGCTGTTCAGCCTGTACATCAATGACATGCCAACACCAGCAGGAGCATTAACTACGTTATACCTCTATGCTGATGACTCGGCAATGACAGCCCAACACTTCCGCATAGCCAGCATTCGAAAACGGCTGCAGGAAGCGCTATGGGCCCTGGAACCCTATTTCAGAGACTGGCGGATAAAAGTCAACGTGGACAAAAGCCAGGCGGTTCTCTTCACCAAGAAGAACCGTATCACACGCCGACCTGAATCCATCCGGCCACTCACACTATTTGCGCGCGACATACCATGGACGAGCACAGTTAAGTATCTGGGAGTAACCCTAGATGCTAAACTAACCATGCTGCACCATGTCAAAACACTACAGCGCAAAGCCAACATGCGATTATTGCAGCTTTACCCATTCCTAAATAGGAAGAGTCGCCTCGACAAGACGCTGGGCGTAAACATGTATAAAGCCCTCATAAGGCCCATTATTATGTACGCCAGCCCTGTATGGGGCTACACAGCTAAGTCGAACCTCAAAAAGCTGCAGATGATCCAAAACAATTGCTTGCGGTTAGCACAAAAGCTCCCGCGGGATACACCCACGCGGGAGCTAGAACGCATAACAAATACGCCAAGCATCAAAGCCTTTGTGCGACAACTTGCACTAAGGTCACAACGCACCAGGCGCTATTCGGCAAACCCACTCGTAAGAGCCCTCGGCCGACACGATATGGGCCGAAATAGCAAATACCCTACCCCTCGACACACTCTCTTCAGGTAAAGTCAGGAAAGGTAGGTGCTATGAGTAGCGCAAAGCGCCACTAACCCCAGGGACATACAACACAAATGTCACCCCCAAATACACATCCCATGGAACTCTCCCATGGATAACCCCAACTCCACATTCCCATAGAAGTCCTTGGTCACGGCTCAGGCCAACCAAGGCGGCCGCACGCGCTCCCATTGCTGCATACATGAAGTGTACATATTTATGTGTAGCAACTAATTGTCTATGTCCATGTGCACGTCTGACTCTCTGTTTCAGTTTGTTTCTTTGTTTCAGCTTTAGTTTAGTTCAGAAAAAAAACATTAGTTTTAAAAACCCGTCCCCTGGCTTGCCGAAAGGATAGCCAGGGGGAGGACTATTAATAATCATTAGCTTATAGTTTCAGGACGAGTGTATGCAGCGGCGGAGTGATTGATAACAACCATCAGCAATGTCCAGGACACGAGAGAAGAAGCCCCTGTTCGCAGGCGTGGCTCCCCTCTCCGGATCACGGAGACTTGGTACTAGGACGCTCTAGGCGGGCGGACTGTGCTCCGAACCTAACCCCGGACGTGCAGTTCGTCCGCCATTGCGGACGCGCTAGTCCCAGCAGTGCCAAGCCAACTGATTCCCATATATACTAATCTCGGCGAGGAAACTGATTTTGCAACTGTTGCATGATACACCTCCCGTACTAACAAAACCTACTCATTTCCATACCCACATTATCCTTGCATGTGGCAATAACCAAGCCGCCAGGTTTTACGTGTAGGCAATCTTTCCTTTCTGCCTATGCGGTTTTCCCTGGCCCTACAATCTTACCCTTATATATGAGTACATATTTATATGTGCTCATATATAAACATATACCTATGTTAATATCCACTAATTATGCCTGGTAGATCGCGACCGCGATGGGACAGGCACGAAGTCCTAAAAGACATTCCTCTTATCCAATCCCCTATGCTTTCTCTTCTACTATCGTAGACTAACTGCATGTCGGAGGCACCAGTAGTAAGGTCGGGTGTCACGCGGGGGGTGCGGGTACCTTTTCGCCCCCCCCCCCCCGAAAAAAAACTGGTGATTTCATTCTTCATACATTCCTCATACATCCTGCGTCCAGGACATTCTGCGTCCAGTCTGCTGCCACTACACTACGGGCCACGCTGGGCCTATAATACTTTGAGTATTCTTCGCAGAACAGAATTCTCTTCTCATGGCCGCTCTGCGTCTACACTTCTGCCAAGATGTCAAAGCCACCATTCTGCAGATATCTTGAGGCCACTATTATTTTCTGCCACAAATCACCGCAAGAGACATCGTATTAACCGCAGAAATACTTCGCCGCAGATAAACTTCAAGAAAGGGTATGTCAACAAAGGCTATCACGCACCGCTGTCAGTCACCGCATATCTTGTTTATCAACAAGATCCATCTGCTTAAAGTTCAAAGCAAAGTGATTTCACCTTCAAGTGTTGAGTGGGTTGCCTATGGAGGTTGCGCCTTATAACCACATTACTTCGTTTCCACCGCATTCCTTCTTATGAGAAAAGATCCTCTAAGGATATATTTGCAACAGATGTATACCAAAGTTAAGTGTTTTATTATTTATTTTTTAACACATTTTAATTACAATTTTAAATCCAAAGTGGATAAATTCAAAGAACTCCTTTTCTAAAGTGTTTCTGATGGTGATTAATCATTTATTGTTGTTATTCATTCAGATTGTTTATTGCACCATATTGAAATAATATATATATATTGTTACAGCATATGTTCAACTGTGGAGGGCCGATAGCCTAGATGTTAGGCCCCTTAAAACAACAATTATCATCATCATCATCAACTGTGAAATTCATTCAGCCCTAATATTAATTCAGTCTAATGCTTCCCCACAATGCTATAAAATCCAAGCTAATGCTTGATGCTGTTCTCCCTCTATGAGTTGGAGTTTTTTAGGGCAAACTCCACCACTAGCCATCACAGAAACATAGGTTATCAAACAAATTCAAGTACCGTACATCAGGCTGATGACCAAAGATGTGCCAGCATGGACGCCCTCGGGGGGGGGTTGTGATGCAAGAGGGGCTATGCCCCCCCATTCCCCCTGGAATTCCGAGAATGTTGATATTCGAATGTTCATTGTCACACCAGTTTATTTCATAAATTGAAGTACTGATATTCAACTGACAACAGACAATTTCTTTAATATCGCTGACGAAATCATGTATTTACATTCAAAAACATATGGTTCTAATTATGTCATGCACTAGACCTCCATTGGAAACATATCTCTAATTTTCGATATGGTTACGCCTAGTGTTACTTACCGTATGATTCCCCAACACTATCATGAGTGGCTTCTACTTTGCCACCTCACTTCGGCAGTGACAATATGAAAGCACGTTCTCAAGATATTTTTAGACATTGCAACACCGCTAGTGGGCCTCAATCCAAAAAACAAGGTTTTTTTTTTGCTGACAAGCAAAACACTGATACCGTAAGGTCATACTTATAATACTGGATCATTTACTGTATTCAGGCCCGTATTTATGGAGGGGGGGGGGACAAACTGGTCAACAGCCCTCAGTGGCAGGTTTTAGGGGCAAGAGCATTTTTGGAAAACTGTATGAAACCGCATGGGCATTAAACATCAAGTTATTAAAGTTTAACCTTCCCACAAGAGAATATTCTTTGTTGCACATTGGCAATGTTGTTTATTTAAGGACGTAAAAAAGGATCGGCTTAGTCCTCTTGGTGTTCTAGCTGTTGAATCTTGCTTGAAAGTGAAATTGTACTAATTGTTAGCATTGCCCTTGCAGTAATGTAATTTCTTTAGGTTGGCAAACCAATTTCGAGTGTATTTTGTTCCAACTGTGTGTGCAGCAGTTGCCAAGATTTTTTTATTGATGTCTGTTCTGCAATAAAGATATGTAACCTATGATTTTAAGGCCCTAATTCCAACATCTGGCGACCATAACAGGATATTTGTTAAATATGTAAAGGACACGTAAAGTAAGAAGTGTTACAAGAACGGCATTTACATGAGTGCACAACGAAATAAAAGTAGAGTTGGATTCTGCCGAATCTGCACGCGTGTTTGAAGCAGAAGCGAAGTTCATGTTATTAAAACTTACAGTAAGTACGATGAACTTCAGAGACTCGATGAACATATATTCACGCTGATGTTTAAATCAAATGCAACAGAAGATCAGCTGGACACAGAAAACATGACAAGAGAAGATTATACTAGTAAGTATTTTAAGATACAGTTTGTGTTGAATAAGAGAGTGAAAGAATGTGACAATGTTACTGTTACAAGCAGTAAGACAGGAATTAACCTTCAGACATGGAAATTTAAGCTTCCCCAGATTGAACTTAAGAAATTTAGCGGCAATATTAAGGAGTGGTTACCGTGGTGGGGACAGTTTTCTAAGATTAATCAAGATGAAAGCATTGAGTTAGGAGGTACGTTTCAGTACCGGTATTTGATCCAGTCAACTGTGCCGTGTTCCCGTGCTAGATATTTAGTGAAGAGCTACCTCTGGAACAGCGGTAAATTGCCCTAAAGCCATAGAAGCCTTAAAATCACGATTTGGAATAGAGGATATGTTGATAGAGGTATACATTCGAGCACCAAACTTTTGTAAATACATTGTGTCACAATTTGAGGTTGTGCATAGCCGTTAATTTCTTCTGTGAGCACGAGTGTTTTGAAATTACTTACGAAATTCTATCTCCCTTTGGTTTCCTGAACAGGAAAATTTGGATAAGAGCAGTGAGAGGGGAAAATTGGGCTCCCACTAAACATTCTAGAATATGTTCACCCCACCAGATAAGTTATGCTCATCCGACACCTGTAGATGTATGGCCCACTGACCGCGAGGTCTGCCTCCTCAATTATTAAAAAAAAAACACTCCTCTGCAAATCCCAAATTATCAAAAACACCAATCGGTCAATATTACGGTACGTAACTAAGCAATAACGGTGCGAGGCTGATTAGCAAGTTTGTAGCCCATAAAGAAAATACCGTAATGTATAGTACCACTCCTCTGCAAATCCCAAATTATCAAAAACACCAATCGTTCAATAATAATTATGGTACGGTGCGTAATTCAACAATACCGGTGCAAGGCTAATCACCAAGTTTGTAGCCCGCAAACAAAACATCGTAACATTTGGTACCGGAAACTGATGAATACGTGAACAATAAGAACTTAAAAATAAATTTGGTGTATATGTTACAGGAAAAGTCGATTCTCCAGTAAGATTTGACTCTCCCTAGGTAAAGTCGACTCTTACTGATCTTTTCAGTAAAAGTTGATTAAAAGCGGTGAGTGTTCAATTTCGATCAACATTTACTAGTCAGAGTTGACTATACCTAGGGAAAGTATACTCTAACTGTCTTGAGGTAGTAACAGTTGACTATTTGCAAGGAAACGGTACTAGCAAATAAAGAACAAATAGGAACGCAAAACCAATACATTAAGAGAGAGAAATGTTTAAGAGAAACTAATAAAAATAAAAAACCGTTATAATACTGTACATAAAGAGATAGAAATATTTATCATTTATTACAGCAAGGTAAAGATGTGTGATACTTTGAGTTGCAAAGTACACTTTTCTTCTTGCACATGCACTTCATGAATTCGCATTTAGTGTTGCAAGGACATTTGAAAATATCTTGCCCACTTCCAAGTGATTGTGAAGTTGCAACAGTCCTCACAGCTATTGTTTTATCCATAGAAACTTCATTTTCTTGGTTAATGTTCGTAGGACATTAAATTTAATGAATTAGACCTGAAAAAATGTAATCATTGACATCTAAACAATTTAATACTATGGGCAGCGAGAGAGAGAGAGAGGAGAGAGACATATATTTTTTATTTTAGCTTTGAAAACTTACCTTGGGTAAAACTGCTTTAGAATTCCATTTCTCGTTCCAATTCGATAAAATCCATCATCGACAACCTCCAGTACCACGCCAAGGATAGATCGAGCATCTCTTCTACCGAGGTCAATATCGGGGATAGGAATTCGAAGGTCAACATCGGGGATAGGAATTCGAACTGATGTTCCTTTTTCTACTGGCGGATGAATGTGATCTGATTTTTTTTTTTCATGCGTTTAGCTTGTTGTTCTAGACAGTAGACAGCTTCATTTCTCTGTATCTTGATGTCCTCAGTAGATTTGTCCAGGTCAGTGAGGAGATAATCACTATCATCTAAGAGCTTTTCACCACTTGATATATATTGGTTTGTTTCATTTTCAACAGGATTTCCAATCCCGTTACTTCCAATTTCGTTTTCTTGTTGTTGCTGAATTTGATCAATTGCGCATTGAAGATCCTCTTCTGTTTCTAAATTTGCCAGTACCTCAGTTGGTAGTTTTGAACTAGATAAGCCTGTCTCGGGGGGGGGGGGGGGGGGCGAACATTGCCTCATACGGGGATCCTTTTATCACACTATGCAATGCACTGTTTTTCATAAGTTGAATAAATTTTAAGCCTTCACTCCATTTTGATGTTTTGTGGTCTTGCATCCAGGTGATTATCATATTCTCTATGTCCTGGTTGGCTCTTTCGACGCTACCTTGACTCTTGACTATGTCGTGGTTTGCCGTGCACCATTTTGAAGTTCGGCCATGTATTAACCAGACTGTCAATAATTTTATTAACAAATTCTCTAGCATTGTCTGATTGTAAAACACAAAGAGCGCCTTCTTCTTCTTCTTCTCCTCAACCGCTAGGTTGGTGGGTAACATGCATGTCTTCCAGAACGTCTTCTTTCTCTGGCCTGGAGTTTCAAATGGCAATAAGTGTGCTTGCCTTTAATGCTGTCTATGAATTGAGTCCTTGGTCTTCCTCGACTCCTCTTTCCTTCTAGCTTCCCTTCGAAGCGTGGTGCACCAGTCAGAAAGACGAATCAAATGGCCAACAAAACTATTCCTTCTTCTACTTAAGTATTCAACCAAGATACGTGTCTCCTTTGCTCTTTTGAGAACATTCTCATTCGTGATTTTATCAGTCCAAGGAATCTTTAGTAGTCGTGGCCAGCACCACATCTCGAATGCCCCAAGTTTTGATACATCTGCTTGTCGCAGAGTCATGTTTCAGAGCCATAACTTGCAATACTGCATACAAAACTTTTCACGAAGTGTTTTCGCACCTCTAAGTTAACAGTCTTGGATGTTAGTAAAGACTTCTTTTTTGAGAAGGCTTCTTTTGCCTGTGCGATTCGAGCATTTACTTCTCTCGTACACTTTCCATTTGATGTGATCAAGCTCCCCAGATATTTGAAATCCTTTACTTGGGCTAGTTTTTCACCATCCATTAGCACATTGACTTTTTGGTCGCCATCCCTAGTGCATGCCATTACTTTGGATTTCTTTTTATTTATCCTCATACCATACTTCTCTTGCAATAATTCATTTATGTGATTCAGAGCGCCTAACAAAAGTAAAAATATCAACGATATCATTACACCCTTCGTCTGCAGTCTTTGATTTCAGTGGTCTTAGCACAACAAACTTTGTTAAATGGTCCTGGTACACTATTATAAATTTGAAGTCTTCATCAGGTTGCGACTGAAAGTCAATCAAGTCCACTTGACATCGTGAATTCATTTCCTTGAATAACAAAGGCTTTACAACCAGTCCTTTCATCTTATGTCTCAATTTTTGATCTCAAGGTTCGCACAAGCTTAAAAATAGTAAAATGTCCTTTGTAATAACATTTTGAAATTTCCCTTTCAATTGCTGAATCATACGATCTCTTCCTCCGTGTCCTGTGGATAGGCTATGTGCGCTTCATTAAGAACTGCAAACAACTCTTCATCAAAAACATAATACCTTATGCTGTCTTGGTCTGTGACAGGGTGTATTCGTTTTGAAATACCATTTACTTCAATAATGTCACTTCGCTTTAAAAACCTGATATCGTTACTTTCTTATTTAATTGCAGTTTTTAGATTTTTCAATTTTTGAATGCAGCTATCATATTTGAATTTGGTCTTTGTCAGTGAATTTACCTTGGAAGTCGAGCGTTCCTGCTGTAGTTTTTCACGAAACATTTCTGCCGTGGTGTCTGACATAATTATTACACACTTAAACTAATTATGTAAACGTAAATGAATCTTTTGTCACTATTGCACAACAATAAAGAGCCGAGTAATGACGAATGGCAACTGCCTGTTGTGTGGTGGGGTAATAAAAACAGAGAACTGTTCTGATCTATAACGGTCGGTCCAATAATGGAAGTACGAGACCAAACAATGGCAATATTTTAATAATCATAACAAAGGTTTGGCGCGCGCGGTTACATTTTCAGAGCACCATCTGTGAATCAACATTTACTAAACCACAGCAGGCATAGTTAACTCTCCCTAGGAAAAGTTGATCTGTGTGTTTTCAATCAACTGTTACTGATACTTTCAGTAAGAGTTGACTCTGCCTAGGGAGAGTCAACTCTTATTAAGAATCGACTTTCCCTGTAACATATATACAGTAATTAGTTTGGCATCATTAGTTGCCAAGATGTTCCTCCTTTGGTAAAACTCGACACTTGTATTCAATTTAATCAGTGTTTCTACGTATTATTACGTTTTGACGCGTCTTTCTCACAAAACTAGCCTTGCGTAGTTGCTCTCATATTTCTATTAAAATTGGTATTTTAAACGATAGCATAGCTGATTTGTGTCATGTAACATGATGTACAGAGTGTATTCTGCCTTTCCAAGAAAAAATCTTGAATTGGCATTTCAGTTTTTTGTCACTAAAATCCAAGATTAGATGGAGTGGTTTGCGGCTCCAAGCATAGGAATAGCCATTATTTTGCTACACAAAGTGGGCGTGACGTTTGGCTCAGCTGCTTGCACTAGCCAGCGCAGTGAATGCATCTCCTTCCGGTTCTTTCCTCCATGAGTGTGTATAAGTAATGTTATTTTAGAGGTACTGTGCCCGATATTTGCTCTTGTTAAAAATTAAAACAGTTTTTATTCTGGACTGTGTTAAAATTTTGTCAATGTTATTTTGTTCTGCATTGGCTAGTGTTGCAAGAATCTAGCCATTACGGAACGAGCTCCAAGTAACAGGTATTGATATCTAAAGAAAGGCCGAACCAATGGGAATTAAGTAATTTATTGTGAGGAATTGGGGTGCGGTGAGCGCCTGTCAAAGCTTTGATACGAAGCTACCCTAGCGACAAAAATAAAGGGATAAAGCTTAAAAAAACTGGTCGAGTCGAGAAGTGTGGTGGACTGAGGCATGGCACGTGCGGGTGACGCGTGATCCAGAGTCGTGAGCTGAGTGAGATCGCATGGTTTAGTGCAGCCAATCAGAAGGGCAGATTGTTACACTTAACGAAGCTACTCATGCCTAATTAAACAATGATTTTCAAGAAATTTTATAGGCCAAAATTGCAGAATTTATTTCAACATTTATCATGTTATGACATTGAAAAATGGATGCTTAATACGGCGAGAAAAGAGATATTTGTAGACACCCGCCAATAATGGTTACCATTTTGCTGAAATGCCGTCAACTTACGAGGAGACGGAATGAATTGAAAACTGGGAGAGAAGGACTTCTTTTTTGATTGTGACGTGGTACGAATGTGCTAAGTCGTCCCGTAAAAGTGCGGGATTTTCGTAAAAAGTATACCGGGTATCAAGACGCTATCGACGGCCAAGAAATTATACGCGGTCACACTCGAGTTGAAGTGATGATGAGAGGACTTGAAATATTTTAGAAAGTGATAGTTGTAACATCTTAACTCATATAAAAGCATAACTTACACTTAAGACCTTGTGGCGCAGCGGCTAGACCAATGATTAAATACCAAAAGGCTGTCTGCGTGGAGCTGATAACTATATCTATGACTAGGAAATGAAACACGAATTCCCTTTTTGCACATCTAACGTCTATTAACAAGTAAAATCAAAATACAAGCCAATATTCAACAGGATAACATGCATCAATAAAGTATCACACTTACAGATGTGGCTTCTAAAAATATCATCATATGAGGGTTTAGTTAGATTTTCTACAGTCGTGGCATCGTCTTATTCCCCGGTTTGGATAATAGACCAGACAACATAAGTTTCAAATAAGAAAATCATTTAACGTACTCAAAAATCAGTAAGAGGACCCTTACTATCGTCATGAAGGTTTGATATGCTTTAATCATAAACATAATGTCTAAAAGACAATAACCCATTTAAATAATAATTAAGTCCAAATATAAGCTCTCAAGTTCGACGTTTCTTCAAATCTTTCTCCAAAAAAAATATGGCAACACCCCTTCCTTTTTTCTTTCCAGCTGATTGTCGAAGGCCATTACAATTAAAACAAAACACGAGCGAGCAGCCGTATATAAAGATCGGGTAACAAGCAATTCCCGCGATTAAAAAATAAATATCTTAAAACAGATTCTTCCGAATATCCTACAGTGAATAAATGACAATAAAATAACCGACCCAAACATTAAAACATTTATCCACACCATAAACTTGAAGGTCGCCTAGTATGAGAAGTCATCTGACAACAAGGTTAAAAGCCATTATCAAATCAAGCCATGCCATGCAAACGTATCAGGATTTACTTACTTCTTTTAGAAATTATCGCACCGTATTCCTTCATAAATACTTACAATACATCTTCCCATATCATACCTGACCTTTAAATAATAATCACGATCATATATCTTGAAGGTCATACTACGTCAAACAGAAACGTTTAAATATCGATACAAATCACACTTCATGTAAGTATTTCCAATCCGTATGTTTTTAAATCTTCATACAACTCACATGATCATGGCCCTGTCTACAAGTTGGCATATTCTGAGATAATTAATTTTTAGCTGACAATTCCATAAGCTTTTTAAAATAAGTCTCTGCGCAGGCCATTTGTTGATAACTCTTAAGTCACAACAACATCTGGTAAATAATAAATATCGTTTCGGTAGAAGTAATCCAGCTCCGATTGCTACAACAGAACTCGTCCGACTTCTTCTCAGACCATGTTCATAATACCCTTCTTTCGCAACAACGGTCTCTATTACTCAAGTCAAGACAAAAGACATTCATTTGATTTCGACAACTTCCGCTCCATCATCTCCTTGTCCGTCAAAGAACAACATCATAGCAGAACCGTGAGCTGCTACCATCTAGAGGCGACTTCCAGAACTAACTGTGCCGACGTGAACGCAGAGAAGTTGAGACCATACAAATCGTGGACTCTTCCATCATGTGTGCCGATAGAATCGTTACAGACTCCCGGCCCCCAACTTTGTCGTCGGTTCAAGAACCAAGACAATACGTAAAATCGAAGAACAATACAGAAACATGCAGCACATGCAAATCTTTCCAACACTCAACGTTTTTACAAGTACATGCATACAAGGTAGGAAAATGACTGTGAAATACTTCAGAGAAAGTTCCTTCCACAATCTTTCCACCAGCAAGAACACACTCAGGTCGAACATAAATTTCTGACATAAGTCAGTAGTTACAATCGGTAATACATGCATAAAATTTGTACATCATACAAATTCAGTGGTCACATCAATATTTAGTACAATACGACTCGCCAACATGTTATACAGGTCATAGTATATGTCGAGAACTGGTTCAAATCCGCTTCAGTCTTCAGGACGAAGTTTCCAATAATCCGGACCCAGAAAATCTTCAAGTTCGCCAAAAATCTTCAACACAGAACCAATTAATCGAAGCATCAGCTGAAATCAATTTCAACTGGGAAAGTGCTTTGCTTATGGAATGCCTTACAAACACATTAAAGAAATTTAACCAACAAACAGCATCATTAATGGTGAAAATAAACCCTCAGACACCACATACATTTTCCAACCAAGTTTAGTCGCCACATCTTTACAAGAATATTAACTTAATTATATATGTAGACGTTAGATGAAATAATAACAAAAATTACAAGAAGTTATCCAAGATAACAGGAAAAATACAAACCAATCAAAAACCACAATAAATTAAAAGTTAAACATTATTCCCAAACAGCAAATGAGTTCTATTGTTAGAAACAAAAAACAAAAACAAGAGAAAACCCCTAATGGACACGGGCAAAAGTCACATATCACACACTAGCTTCAAGTTGATATTACAAAAAAACTACCCAAACCGCCAACCAACCCAAAACAAATCAAGAACTCCAGACAAAACCCAAATGAAAAACCAACAAACCCTAAACGAGAAGCAAATGACCACACAAGCATACCAACATAGACACATTCACCACTTTCATATCAAAACACATAACCTCAAATCCCAAATTACCAAAACTACAAGTTACTACCCACTAACATTTTCCCCAAAATCAACAACCAGAATATACATAGATGTCCATTAAAACGCCTACACAAAACACCAATACACTTACCAATATGTGGTGTCGGATGAGAATCTCAATATTCACCTCAAAGACACAACAACACCACACCAATATGTAGTATCAGATGAGAATCTCGATATTCACTTCAACGATACCACAACACAACACAAATTATATCGTAAGTCCTTACCTTCAGTATCACAAGTAATATCAAATGACCAATGTCATCTACTCGGAGTACCTAAGAAGAGGTTTTGTAACAACTTACCCTTTCCACAAAAATTTACTTTATGTCACCTTCCTCTAAAGGATCGTAAAGCAATAAGAAAACATTTCAACGAAACACCCATGTATATACTTGGTATTATATTAACGACGAACAAGTTAACATTTAAAGAAAACAACCTAACCTTATTTATCAACAAACAACAAATAACAACCCACCCTTCAATCAGCAATGCTAAACAACACAATTATACAAGATACACTCCCATCCACTCACCTTAATGTGGTCAAAGATACTGCACAACTAGGAAGATTGTGCATCACACGTGCAGGCAAACACACACACTAGTAGCACACACACAAATGCACACTAAAAGCATAGTATTCACCTTACACAATTTTTAAGAGAGTATGCACCTCTCGACAGAAGGTACATCACACGTGCAGGCAAACACACACACTAGTAGCACACACACTAATGTAGACTAAAAGCATAGTATTCACCCTACACAATTTTGAAGAAACGATACCTATTAATACCATTCAGTTGTTGTTACTTACTCCAACATCACACCAGCGTGCTATGTGATAATAGTATCCACATAAATCGCATCTCTTATCTGACCTGTATCTACCCCCACTGGAACTCAGTGAAAGTATGCCCCTGAAAAGCATTTCCTAAAGAAGATACAGGAACCAGTTCCTGAGACACATTTTCCTGTAAATAATTGTGCTTACTGCCTGAATCACGGAGTCTGTCGTTGGAACGAACTGCTGCCATCTGCTGGAAACCACCAGTATAATCTAAATTATCCTTGGAAGCAAGAACATGGGTACCAGATAGATAAACATTACCCATACGCATACTATTAACCCTTTTAATCTTCTCAGCAAACAGAATCATCTCACCAAATTCCTTAAAATTGCGAAGCATGGCCTTCATCGATAAACAAGATCTATAAATAGGATTAATTCCCTCTATTAAAGAGTCAACAATTTGTTCTTCAGTAAGCTGAACCGCAAACACCCTCCCATAATATCTGACATCAATAAAATAATCATTCAACGATTCATCCATTCGTTGACTTCTAAACAAAAAATTATAATGCAGCTCAGATAAGGTACATGGAGTAATGAAATAGTTCAAAGCATCCTTTTGAAACGAAATTAAAGATCTACCCGACCTCATACTATCAATCAGCATTTCACGAAGTAAACCAGCCGTGCATGGAAAAACAATTCTGAATACTTGAAGTTCTGAAAGGCTGAACACAACAGCGCTGACTTTCAATCCAATAAATTTTCTTAAAAATTGTATTAATAAATCTACGTCAGTTCCACTACAAGAATGAAAATTCCTCAAAATAGTTACCAGCGGATTGGGGAGCATAGAAAATTTAATATCTCTGTCATGCATAACTTCACCAGGCACCAACCTTAGAGGCAAAATATCAGAATTGGAATTATGATCGACAGTTCCCTGAACTATCCCTCTTTTATCGCACAAACTTCCGGTTATCTGTACTGACTTAGTACATGACAAGGATTGAGACATTAGATTAGAAGGAATACAAGCAGCACTCTCGTTATGCAAGGAAGTAGAAGCAATGACACATCCTTCTCTTAAATTATTCACATTAATAGCATCAGGCTCAGAATGACATGACCTGGCACACAGTTGGTCAATAGGTGACCCAGTCAGACTATTCTTAACAGCAGAATCACTAATCGCCAAATTATTCATGTTAGGAATTCCATTCATTAACGACACCGTTTCCAAATCCTCGGCAGAATTACTTTCATCTAGCACTTCATACGAATTATTACCTGTCAACTCAACAGATTCAACTCTACTTCCACCATTGGGATCAGAATTAAGTCGATTAAAAAACTCCAATAACTTAGCCCTCAAATTAGATAATTCAGAAGAAAATACTAAGTCACTTTCCGACCAAACGCCTATTAAATCTTCCAACCGCTGTAGCCAATGTAACACACGACACCTGATACGATTAATACGATTCGCAGGAGGATTACCAACCAAGACTAACGCATCATACAATTCTAATAAACTTGAAACACATGTAATGACAGAGACCTACCTAATGTCCAAAAGTCAGCATCTCTAGCAGGAAGAGTTACAGGTACAAGTTTTAATGACCTCAGTAATATGATATCCAATTCACGATAACCATGCGGAGTACTTCCCCTAATAGCAATTTCATACCCAAATTCTACTTTAGACAAATAAGAAATAATGGGAAGAACTCTTTTGTCCATCAGGATAATGTTTTTCCTCTCAGAAGTTTTTCACATGAAACAGAAAAATTAACAAACATTAAAAACACAATGAATAATACAATCACATTTATGAAATATAGGCCTAATTTTCCTATCATTTCCCAGTCAAAAAATACCTTCACCAGCTCAAAATAAACATTAACGTGGTAACACACACGAAACCACGCTCTGCTACCAGTTGTAACATCTTAACTCATATAAAAGCATAACCTACACTTAAGACCTTGTGGCGCAGCGGCTAGACCCATGATTAAATACCCAAAGGCTGTCTACGTGGAGCTGATAACTATATCCATGACTAGGAAATGAAACACGAATTCCCTTTTTACACATCTTACGTCTATTAACAAGTAATTCAAAATACAAGCCAATATTCAACATGACAACATGCATCAATAAAGTATCACACTTACAGATGTGGCTTCTAAAAATATCATCATATGAGGGTTTAGTTAGATTTTCTACAGTCGTGGCATCGTCATATTCCCCGGTTTGGATAATAGACCAGATAACATAAGCTTCAAATAAGAAAATCATTTAACGTACTCAAAAACCAGTAAGAGGACCCTTACTATCGTCATGAAGGTTTGATATGCTTTAATCCTAAACATAATGTCTAAAAGACAATAACCCATTTAAATAATAATTAAGTCCAAATATAAGCTCTCAAGTTCGACGTTTCTTCAAATCTTTCTCCAAAAAGAAATATGGCCACACCCCTTCCTTTTTTTATTTCCAGCTGATTGTCGAAGGCCATTACAATTAAAACAAAACACGAGCGAACAGCCGTATATAAAGATCGGGTAACAAGCAATTCCCGCGATTAAAAAATAAATAAATATCTTAAAACAGATTCTTCCGAATATCCTACAGTGAATAAATGGCAATAAAATAACCGACCCAAACATTAAAACATTTATCCACACCATAAACCTGAAGGTCGCCTAGTATGAGAAGTCATCTGACAACAAGGTTAAAAGCCATTACCAAATCAAGCCTTGCCATGCCAACGTATCAGGATTTACTTACTTCTTTTAGAAATTATCGGACCGTATTCCTTCATAAATACTTACAATACTTCTTCCCATATCATACCTGACCTTTAAATAATAATCACGATCATATATCTTGAAGGTCATACTACGTCAAACAGAAACGTTTAAATATCGATACAAATCACACTTCATGTAAGTATTTCCACAGGAGGTTTCCATTCCAATCCGTAGGTTTTTAAATCTTCATACAACTCACATGATCATGGCCCTGTCTACAAGTTGGCATATTCTGAGATAATTAATTTTAAACTGACAATTCCATAAGCTTTTTAAAATAAGTCTCTGCGCAGGTCATTTGTTGATAACTCTTAAGTCACAACAACATCTGGTAAATAATAAATATCGTTTCGGTAGAAGTAATCCAGCTCCGATTACTACAACAGAACGCGTCCGACTTCTTCTCAGACCATGTTCATAATACGCTCCTTTCGCAACAACGGTCTCTATTACTCAAGTCAAGACAAAAGACATTCATTTGATTTCGACATCTTCCGCTCCATCATCTCCTTGTCCGTCAAAGAACAACATCATAGCAGAACCGTGAGCTGCTACCATCTAGAGGCGACTTCCAGAACTAACTGTGCCGACGTGAATGCAGAGAAGTTGAGACCATACAAATCGTGGACTTTTCCTTCATGTGTGACGATAGAATCGTTACAGACTCCCGGCCCCCAACTTTGTCGTCGGTTCAAGAACCAAGACAATTCGTAAAATCGAAGAACAATACAGAAACATGCAGCACATGCAAATCTTTCCAACACTCAACGTTTTTACAAGTACATGCATACAAGGTAGGAAAATGACTATGAAATACTTCAGAGAAAGTTCCTTCCACAATCTTTCCACCAGCAAGAACACACTCAGGTCGAACATAAATTTCTGACATAAGTCAGTAGTTACAATCGGTAATACATGCATAAAATTTGTACATCATACAAATTCAGTGGTCACATCAATATTTAGTACAATACGATCGCCAACATGTTATACAGGTCATAGTATATGTCGAGAACTGGTTCAAATCCGCTTCAATCTTCAGGACGAAGTTTCCAATAATCCGGACCCAGAAAATCTTCAAGTTCGCCAAAAATCTTCAACACAGAACCAATTAATCGAAGCATCAGCTGAAATCAATTTCAACTGGGAAAGTGCTTTGCTTATGGAATGCCTTACAAACACATTAAAGAAATTTAACCAACAAACAGCATCATTAATGGTGAAAATAAACCCTCAGACACCACATACATTTTCCAACCAAGTTTAGTCGCCACATCTTTACAAGAATATTAACTTAATTATATATGTAGACGTTAGATGAAATAATAACAAAAATTACAAGAAGTTATCCAAGATAACAGGAAAAATACAAACCAATCAAAAACCACAATAAATTAAAAGTTAAACATTATTCCCAAACAGCAAATGAGTTCTATTGTTAGAAACAAAAAACAAAAACAAGAGAAAACCCCTAATGGACACGGGCAAAAGTCACATATCACACACTAGCTTCAAGTTGATATTACACAAAAAAAAACTACCCTAACCGCCAACCAACCCAAAACAAATCAAGAACTCCAGACAAAACCCAAATGAAAAACCAACAAACCCTAAACGAGAAGCAAATGACCACACAAGCATACCAACACAGACACATTCACCACTTTCATATCAAAACACATAACCTCAAATCCCAAATTACCAAAACTACAAGTTACTACCCACTAACATTTTCCCCAAAATCAACAACCAGAATATACATAGATGTCCATTAAAACGCCTACACAAAACACCAATACACTTACCAATATGTGGTGTCGGATGAGAATCTCAATATTCACCTCAAAGACACAACAACACCACACCAATATGTAGTATCGGATGAGAATCTCGATATTCACTTCAACGATACCACAACACAACACAAATTATATCGTAAGTCCTTACCTTCAGTATCACAAGTAATATCAAATAACCAATGTCATCTACTCGGAGTACCTAAGAAGAGGTTTTGTAACAACTTACCCTTTCCACAACAATTTACTTTATGTCACCTTCCTTTAAAGGATCGTAAAGCAATAAGAAAACATTTCAACGAAACACCCATGTATATACTTGGTATCATATTAACGACGAACAAGTTAACATTTAAAGAAAACAACCTAACCTTATTTATCAACAAACAACAAATAACAACCCACCCTTCAATCTGCAATGCTAAACAACACAATTATACAAGATACACTCCCATCCACTCACCTTAATGTGGTCAAAGATACTGCACAACTAGGAAGATTGTGCATCACACGTGCAGGCAAACACACACACTAGTAGCACACACACAAATGCACACTAAAAGCATAGTATTCACCTTACACAACTTTTAAGAGAATATGCACCTCTCGACAGAAGGTACATCACACGTGCAGGCAAACACACACACTAGTAGCACACACACTAATGTAGACTAAAAGCATAGTATTCACCCTACACAATTTTGAAGAAACGATACCTATTAATACCATTCAGTTGTTGTTACTTACTCCAACATCACACCAGCGTGCTATGTGATAATAGGATCCACATGAATCGCATCTCTTACCTGACCTGTATCTACCCCCACTGGAACTCAGTGAAAGTATGCCCCTGAAAAGCATTTCCTAAAGAAGAAACAGGAACCAGTTCCTGAGACACATTTTCCTGTAAATAATTGTGATTACTGCCTGAATCACGGAGTCTGTCGTTGGAATGAACTGCTGCCATCTGCTGGAAACCACCAGTATAATCAAAATTATCCTTGGAAGCAAGAACATGGGTACCAGATAGATAAACATTACCCATACGCATACTATTAACCCTTTTAATCTTCTCAGCAAACAGAATCATCTCACCAAATTCCTTAAAATAGCGAAGCATGGCCTTCATCGATAAACAAGATCTATAAATAGGATTAATTCCCTCTATTAAAGAGTCAACAATTTGTTCTTCAGTAAGCTGAACCGCAAACACCCTCCCATAATATCTGACATCAATAAAATAATCATTCAACGATTCATCCATTCGTTGACTTCTAAACAAAAAATTATGATGCAGCTCAGATAAGGTACGTGGAGTAATGAAATAGTTCAAAGCATCCTTTTGAAACGAAATTAAAGATCTACCCGACCTCATACTATCAATCAGCATTTCACGAAGTAAACCAGCCGTGCATGGAAAAACAATTCTGAATACTTGAAGTTCTGAAAGGCTGAACACAACAGCGCTGACTTTCAATCCAATAAATTTTCTTAAAAATTGTATTAATAAATCTACGTCAGTTCCACTACAAGAATGAAAATCCCTCAAAATAGTTACAAGCGGATTGGGGAGCATAGAAAATTTAATATCTCTGTCATGCATAACTTCACCAGGCACCAACCTTAGAGGCAAAATATCAGAATTGGAATTATGATCGACAGTTCCCTGAACTATCCCTCTTTTATCGCACAAACTTCCGGTTATCTGTTCTGACTTAGTACATGACAAGGATTGAGACATTAGATTAGAAGGAATACAAGCAGCACTCTCGTTATGCAAGGAAGTAGAAGCAAAGACACATCCTTCTCTTAAATTATTCACATTAATAGCATCAGGCTCAGAATGACATGACCTGGCACACAGTTGGTCAATAGGTGACCCAGACAGACTATCCTCAACAGCAGAATCACTAATCGCCAAATTATTCATGTTAGGAATTCCATTCATTAACGACACCGTTTCCAAATCCTCGGCAGAATTACTTTCATCTAGCACTTAACACGAATTATTACCTGTCAACTCAACAGATTTAACCCTACTTCCACCATTGTGATCAGAAACAAGTCGATTAAAAAAGCTCCAATAACTTAGCCCTCAAATTAGATAATTCAGAAGAAAATACTAAGTCACTTTCCGACCAAACGCCTATTAAATCTTCCAACCGCTGTAGCCAATGTAACACACGACACCTGATACGATTAATACGATTCGCAGAAGGATTACCAACCAAGACTAACGCATCACACAATTCTAATAAACTTGAAACACATGTAATGACAGATGACCTACCTAATGTCCAAAAGTCAGCATCTCTAGCAGGAAGAGTTACAGGTACAAGTTTTAATGACCTCAGTAATATGATATTCAATTCACGATAACCACGCGGAGTACTTCCCCTAATAGCAATTTCATACCCCAATTCTACTTTAGACAAATAAGAAATAATGGGAAGAACTCTTTTGTCCATCAGGATAATGTTTTACCTCTCAGAAGTTTTTCACATGAAACAGAAAAATTAACAAACATTAAAAACACAATGAATAATACAATCACATTTATGAAATGTAGGCCTAATTTTCCTATCATTTCCCAGTCAAAAATACCTTCACCAGCTCAAAATAAACATTAACGTGGTAACACACACGAAACCACGCTCTGCTACCAGTTGTAACATCTTAACTCATATAAAAGCATAACTTACACTGAAGAACTTGTGGCGCAGCGGCTAGACCCATGATTAAATACCTAAAGGCTGTCTACGTGGAGCTGATAACTATATCTATGACTAGGAAATGAAACACGAATTCCCTTTTTACACATCTAACGTCTATTAACAAGTAAAAATCAAAATACAAGCCAATATTCAACAGGATAACATGCATCAATAAAGTATCACACTTACAGATGTGGCTTCTAAAAATATCATCATATGAGGGTTTAGTTAGATTTTCTACAGTCGTGGCATCGTCATATTCCCCGGTTTGGATAATAGACCAGATAACATAAGTTTCAAATAAGAAAATCATTTGACGTACTCAAAAACCAGTAAGAGGACCCTTATTATTGTCATGAAGGTTTGATATGCTTTAATCATAAACATAATGTCTAAAAGACAATAAACCATTTAAATAATAATTAAGTCCAAATATAAGCTCTCAAGTTCGACGTTTCTTCAAATCTTTCTCCAAAAAGGAATATGGCAACACCCCTTCCTTTTTTTTCTTTCCAGCTGATTGTCGAAGGCCATTACAATTAAAACAAAACACGAGCGAACAGCCGTATATAAAGATCGGGTAACAAGCAATTCCCGCGATTAAAAAATAAATAAATATCTAAAAACAGATTCTTCCGAATATCCTACAGTGAATAAATGGCAATAAAATAACCGACCCAAACATTAAAACATTTATCCACACCATAAACCTGAAGGTCGCCTAGTATGAGAAGTCATCTGACAACAAGGTTAAAAGCCATTACCAAATCAAGCCATGCCATGCCAACGTATCAGGATTTACTTACTTCTTTTAGAAATTATCGCACCTTATTCCTTCATAAATACTTACAATACTTCTTCCCATATCATACCTGACCTTTAAATAATAATCACGATCATATATCTTGAAGGTCATACTACGTCAAACAGAAACGTTTAAATATCGATACAAATCACACTTCATGTAAGTATTTCCAATCCGTAGGTTTTTAAATCTTCATACAACTCACATGATCATGGCCCTGTCTACATGTTGGCATATTCTGAGATAATTAATTTTAAACTGACAATTCCATAAGTTTTTTAGATAAGTCTCTGCGCAGGCCATTTGTTGATAACTCTTAAGTCACAACAACCTCTGGTAAATAATAAATATCGTTTCGGTAGAAGTTATCCAGCTCCGATTACTACAACAGAACTCGTCCGACTTCTTCTCAGACCATGTTCATAATACCCTCCTTTCGCAACAACGGTCTCTATTACTCAAGTCACGACAAAAGACATTCATTTGATTTCGACATCTTCCGCTCCATCATCTCCTTGTCCGTCAAAGAACAACATCATAGCAGAACCGTGAGCTGCTACCATCTATAGGTGACTTCCAGAACTAACTGAGCCGACGTGAACGCAGAGAAGTTGAGACCATACAAATCGTGGACTTTACCATCATGTGTGACGATAGAATCTTTACAATAGTGAAGACATAACTTAGATTATTTATGAATATTGATTGATATACAGTGTGAATTAATTTGTGGCTAAGTAATATCGACGTTTGTGACAAACATTATATTGAGGAGAAACTTTTTATTGAAAGAATAATTGAAGCGTATTCTTTTACGAAATACTTACGACGAGGAATGTTCATTAAGAATTTTCAAAATTCTGATAGAAGTGATCTACGATTTTGAGTGAAAGCATACTAAAAATTTGCTATTGTGTGAAGTCAACAGTCATTATTGGAAACATTGTTAGGAGAGAAATTCGATATATATTGAACATTTTCGAAATTTTACCACTATGATTTACGATTCGAAATTGAGAGGGATGTATTTCCAAGTTATGAAGATGGCTGATATGACGTTGTAATTCACTAATGGAAATATGCCCTACGAGGAAGCAAGAATGTCTGGAGTAACTTGGACAGACTTTTGAACATCTTCAAAGTTTGCAAAATTTAGCAACAGAAAATTACGCTCTATGACAAATTACTAAAATGAAAATGAAATAATATTCCACATTGAGATGATATCAGGAGAGAAGAAGAAGGAGACGGGAGTAGAAGAACAAGAGATGCAGACGGCAGTCCAGGTTCAAACGAGGGCTGAAGAAGGAGAGGCGATGTTCGAGTCGAGGCGTACCATCTATTATGGAGATGTGAGGTGTACCATCTATTATGGAGCTGACAGGCGTACCATCAGTTATGGACCTGACGGATGAAGGCAGATCTTGGAACCTACGGAGGCAGAGGTATGGAAACCACTTCTAAAGGACCGCTTATACTCAACTGTATCCAGCTCAATGTAGAGAGAATATCATCAGTTATTTCACTTACGTTAGGTAATTTATTGAGTAGTAAAAATATCCTAAAGTTCCATTTTTACTGATATAGTTTAGTAATGTTTAGACGTATTTTTTTATATTAGATATGTTTAGGTTCGATTTTGAATCCTATTTTAACTTTTGTATTCAGGTGGTTCCGTATTTGCGATTTTAGAATTTGAGTAGGCATCGTGGGGATTTTTAAGCTTTAGCGTTATTATATTTTTGTTAAACGATAGTCGTATTTTGAAACGAACTTCGATGATCTATCGAGATCGACATTAGATCCTTTTATTTGGATTCTTACGAACAAGTCGGACGAAAGACGATCTTTCAATTAAAGAAAGATGTTTTGGGAAATATTCATTTTTAATGTGTCAAGATATTAGTAGACTTAAATTGTAGTCAAACGTATTTGCGTTTTGAGCAAGTTTGATACATTTTCTTGGGAATTGAAGTTGTATGAAATGGTAAACAAAAAGTGTGTAATGCAATAAATGACACTGTGGTCATAATTATAATTATGTAACGGACTAGAAGGTTGTAGCTATCGGAAGATATTTATCTATACTAATATATTAAAGCTAAATAGTTCATTTTGTTTGTGTGTTTAAACGCGCTATTCTCTGGAACTGCCAGTCGGATTCAAAAAATTATATTTGTATATGATAGCTAGATTCAAGAGGAATAGTTTAGGCTATGTAGCATTAGACTGCACCTCACGTGTAACCTTAAAGATTGATTTTTGTTCAGTAAGTCGGAAGAACAAGCGCTCCAGAACAGCTTTATCCATAACTAATGTACGATACGAGTTTATCACTTCTTGCAAGTTGAAAAGAGTTGAATGAGGTGAGGAGATATACACAAGGTTTGGCTAAGGATAGTACGAGGATAGAAATGGACTGTATGTATAGAACACGAGGTAGGTAGCTGATTCATATCACTGGATCCCTGTGGAATTATTACTACATATATTTACACAACTTAAATAAACACGTCATACACGCTAAAAAAAACACTCCCTACACATATTTACACACACAAGAAACACTGAATGTAGGTATTCGTTACACCGACTACGCCATTGTCGTACATCACGCAACCGACTGTTACCGTTCTTACTCAGAGACACACTGTCCGCTCTCTACTCGCCAGGGAAGTAGATAGCAGGAATACTGCCCCCTAGAGAGCGCGGTGGAGCGACGATGAGCACTGTCCATCTGACATCTGGTGAGGGCTTGCTAAACTTGAAGTGAGCAAGGTAAAATGTTCAAACATGCCGCCCGCCAAAAAAGGGTTAAACACTTTTTTCCAAACACAATGTAAAATAAACAAACATGAAGATAAATACAAAACAAGACACACTACGTTCAGATATCGTCGCCTTCAGAAGTGGGGAGAGGACAAAGTTTTGTAATGGGCCTTTTGAATACTCCAGCAGAAGTACGGATCGTGGCGACGCGTACTAATCCATCAGCGGCAGGGTGGACCTGATCAATCACTGCGAGCTTCCAGCACAGTGGGGGGACGTTGTCTTCCTTGACGATCACTAATGTGCCTGGCTGCACATTATTGTTTGGTAGTGTCAATTTACTCCTCTGCTGCAGGTGGGAGAGGTAATCTGCTGACCACGCCTTCCAGAATTCTTGAAGCTGCCGTTGCAGTTGCTGCCATCTAGAGTGTACACTGAGGCGTACATTACTCAGATCTGGTTCGGGAAGGGTAGTGATAGGTCTTCCAATAAGAAAGTGACCTGGGGTGATTATTTGACGTTCCTGAAACATGCATATAATCCTGAACGTAACTCTTGAAGGTCCAATTCACCAGTCTTCCTTTCCGTATGACGAAGTTTGGCGTTAGCTGCAAATCTGAGGCAGTAAGCTGTCACTCTCTGCAGACGTGCAAGTTTAGAGAATCGCTGCATGAGCTCATCTTCAGGTTGAAGCGCCGCGAGACTGACCACAGGTTTCCGCTGTTCTGGGATGTCCTGGGTATCCGCAGAAGGGGTTGAGTTAGGCCATGATAGAGTATCTTCCGCAAGCCACGGTGGTCCATTCCACCAAAGTGACTTAGCAATAAGGGCGTCTGGAGTGAGTCCCCGTGAAATCAGATCCGCAGGATTGTCTCCTGAAGGGACGTGCTTCCAATCTGCAATCGATGTGCCGTCCTGAATCTCCGAAACTCTGTTGGCAATAAACGTTTTCCACCGTATGGGTGATGCTGCAATCCATGAAAGAACGATCGTCGAATCTGTCCACAAATGGATGCTGCTAATGGTCAAATTTAGGACCGATGTTACCGTCTTGAGAAGACGAGCTAGCAGCAGTGCTCCACACAACTCGAGACGAGGTATGGAGACCCCTTTCAGTGGGGCGACCTTTGCTTTAGCGCACAGCAGCCTTGTGGTGCGCTCACCCTGTTGGTTTTCCGATCTAATGTAAATGCAACATCCGTATCCTTTCTCAGACGCATCTGAAAAACCGTGCAGTTGAATGTTAGTGACAATGCCCTTCGTTAGCACTATAGTAAAGCCATCATTACTTCCGACTTGACGTTTCAGTGTTACCCTAGAGTTATCTAGCGGTCAGAAGGAAAATCATTTAACTAGACAATCACAGGCAGCCATTCAATTCGATATATCATGACAAATTGAGTTTTGTTCGTGATGTCGTGTTTTAGTGAACGAAACTGTAGCCTAGCACTGAAACGTCAAGTCGGAAGAAATGATGGCTTTACTATAGTGTGTCGATTCGAATTCGGCTGACAAGAGGAAGCTGATTGTGTAGATGCTCCCAGCGCTGAAGCAGTTCCTTAGGTAGGCTCTCATCCCATCCTAAGCGAAGTTGCCAGAGTTGCTGGAGGAAATACTTGCAAGAGATGATGAATGGACCCATCAGTCCCAACGGATCGTATATTGACGCTATGACTGCAAGTACCTTTCTTTCTGTAACCGGTCCGTTGAAGTTAGTAATCCCGGTACCATTCACAATCTGCAGCTGATCGTTGGCATGATGCCACAAGAGTCCTAACGTCTTAACGTTATTGCCGCTATCGAGTTGAAGGGGCAGCTGGACTTCTCTGTATTCTGGAGGAACAGCTTCGCGTAGTCGTGGATGATTGGAGTACAATTTTCGAAGTTGGAAACCTCCCCTTTGAAGGAGATCGATGAGTTGTTCTTGAGTTCGCAGAGCTTCCTCGAGGGTTTCCGTCCCAGACATGCAGTCGTCCACATATAAATCTCTCTGGAGAACTTCTGCTGCCTTGGGTAAGTTGCGCGACTCCTCAATGGCGAGCTGCTGAAGGCACCTAGTAGCGAGGAAGGGTGCTGAAGCTGTTCCGTACGTGACAGTTTTTAGCCGGTAGTGTCTTATGTGTTCCTCCGGCGATCGGCGCCATACGATTCTCAGAAGGTTGCAGTCACGACTATCAACATTTACTTGTCGATACATCTGGCGAATGTCTGCTGTGAAGCACACTTGATGAGTACGGAATCTTGTAATGATAGACCAGATATCTTGCTGGATGGTCGGCCCAATTCGGAGTATGTTGTTGAGTGATTTCCCGCTCGTAGTGGCGACAGAAGCATCAAACACCACCCTCGTCTTCGTGGTAGAGCTTGCCTCTTTAATAACTGGGTGATGGGGCATGTAATAGCTATGCTCATTAGGGTGCGACGTGTCTATAGCCTCCATGTGTCCCAGAGCTTCGTATTCCTCCAGAAAGTTCACGTAGTCATTCTTGAGCTGGGTGTTTCTACTCAATCGTCTCTCGAGATGATGAAGCCGCGACAGAGCCAATGTGAGCGAGTCACCAAGCTCTGTAGAGTCCTCACGCAGTGGAAGCTGTACCGTGAATCTTCCGCCAGCATCTCTCCTGGTGTTGGCAGTAAAATGTTTCTCACACTCCAGGTCGTCCTTCGATCTGATTGGCTGATTGATATCTTCTAATTCCCAGAAGCGTTGAACTAGATGGTCAAGGGAATTGTCACTCGTGGTGAAGAAGGAGTGTACGGTCTGCGAAGGTGCTTCGGCCTTTCTGTTTAACTGAAAACGCCCTGCGAGAATCCACCCAAATTCCATATTCTGGAGAACTTCTGCTGCCTTGGGTAAGTTGCGCGACTCCTCAATGGCGAGCTGCTGAAGGCACCTAGTAGCGAGGAAGGGTGCTGAAGCTGTTCCGTACGTGACAGTTTTTAGCCGGTAGTGTCTCACTTGTCTTTCCGGTCGAAGAAGCTGAAAGAATACCTCTGCACCGATCAGCATGTCAATTCGCCCAGGTTGGTTAAACGTCGAGTCGGCTAGAGGTAGCTCTTCAGGAATACCCCAGTCAGCGAAATTAATGTACGATCCTGGGAGATCAGCAGAAATTCTTGGCAACACAGCACAGTTAATTTCTACTTGGTATTCACTGTGCATGGAGTGAACATTAACTGTAGCGCTGTGACGAGATTCTGTAGTAGCGTTGCTTATACCTTGTATTGGTATTCGGTTTCGAACCTTCCGTAAGCTGAGCCGTTCTGCACAGGCATTTGTGATGAAGTGTGCCTGGCTACATGAGTCTAGGAGAGCTCTACAAGTTTGCAGCTTTCTATAGCCATCACGTACCTTAACCAGTGCAGTGGAGAGTAGTATCTGGGTCTGAGGTTTTGCCTTTATCGAACAATACGTGGCTGAAACCGTTTGTTGCTGGTTGACATCAGCGCCGCTGTTTCTTGCAGGTGTGGCTTCCTGCTGCCTCCGCGTGACAGGTTTATTGGTTCGATGAAGTAAGGTGTGATGTTTCAGGCCGCATGAATAACAGGAGCCCGAAGAACAGTTGCCAACAATGTGTCCAGGCCTAAGACAATTTGAACACAATTTATGTTGTTTGACAAAGTCCATACGTTGTTGGATACTGCTGCCAGAAAAACCTAAACATTTGTAGAGAGGATGAACACCATCACAAAATAAACAATTATTGCCAGTAGAGATATAAACCTGTCTTACTGGTTTAGTGTATTTGATGTCAGTAACATGTCGTGGGTGGGAAGACACCGCTGGTTTGGAGGTCTGATTTGAGTTGGTTTGTTCAAGAGCATGGCATCTGTCTTCTAAAAATCGACATAATTCATCTAGTCTTGCAAATTTCAATTTTGATGACGTCAGCTCCCATTGTTTTCTGCTAACCTCAACAACTTGTTGAAGAATCAACTGTGATACGAGCATTTCATGTAAGTGAATGTCAAGTTCAAGTGCCTCAATTGCATTCAGATTACTTGAAACTTGATTTAGCAGTGATCGTATATCTGTGGATGTCTCTTTGCTTACAGACGAAAGGTTTAAAAGTTTCTTAATGTGAGACGTTGCAATGAGCTTAGGGTTGTTGTACCTTTGACAGACTGTCTGCGATGCAATCTTGAAATTTGTGGTTGTTATGGGAAGATTCTTAATTTGTTCATAAGCTTCCCCTGTAAGTGAAGATAACAAATAATGATACCTTTGGATATCTTCAAGTGATTCATTGTTTATGACCAGACTGGTAAACGTATCAGAAAAGTGTCGAAAATCAGTAATGTTACTCCCAAAGGATGGCAATTTAATAGTTGGCAGTGCGAGTTCTCTCTTGAATGGACCAGAGTGGGAATGAGTGGTACCACCGGAAAGGTTGCCTTGTCTCAACCGTGATTCTGCACTCTCTTCTATCAGTGTTGTTATTTTATCTACTACGTCATAGTACAATGATTCAAAACTGTCACGATCTTCACTATGATCCTCAGTTTTATCCTCCAGTTCTAACTTGTCTTGCGCATTGTCATAATTTTCAATCAAATTAACCAATGAATCTGAAACAGATCGAAAAATAAATTATCTCGACATAACTATTGAACGTAAGGACAACGAGCTTCCATACTCCATATTCCGAAAAGCCACACAAACCTCGAATACAATCGACAATCAGTCTTATCACCCCCAGTACGCATAAATTAGCGGGGTTCAATTCAATGGTGCACAGTGCTTTAAACATACCCATGTCAACAGACAATTATAATAAGGAAATAAGAACCATTAAACAAATAGCAAAGGAAAACAATTTCCCGCCAAGCAAAATAGACCAAATTGTAGTCAAACATAAAAATAAAGATAAAGTGATTCCAAAACCGGACATTAATGAGAAAAAATTCGCGCGCTTCAACTATGTGAATGAGAACACATATAAAATCACTAATCTATTCAAAAAGCAAGGCATAAAAATAGCATTCACAACGAATAATACGACCGGGAGGCACCTGCAAAATAGCAATCTAAATAAACAAGACCCGTATTCAAAGTCAGGGGTATATTCTATTACATGCCAAGACATTGGTTGTCAAGCTAATTACATTGGACAGAGCGGAATACGAGTAGATACACGTTATAATGAACATAGGAATGCGATAAGATACGGAACACATTCAGCCGTATGCGAACATATGTGTGACACGGGGCACAGCTTCACTAAAATCGAGACTGATCTAAAAATAATTCATCACGAATAGAAAGGCAGAGCTCTCGACATAAAAGAAGCAATCGAGATTCACCTAGCCAAACAAAACAATCCCAACAATCTAAATGAACACACTTTTATGGAGAGTTCACCCCTTTTCGCTCTACTAAAAACACACACCTTGTCGAAAACAAGACACAACTTAGCGATACAGCCAAGTTAGATAAAAAAAAAAGGGGGGTGAAATAGCGGTGTTTATAGGTAAATGTTATTTGGATCAGGTGTAATATGTACATTTTTCTAAAATAAACCTAGGCCGATATGCGCGGTAGTATTAAAGGTGCCAGGACGTCTTCAATAGACCGTGTACCGCTTAGTATAAATGGCTTTTTAGCCCATGCGTGGCGAAGATAGTTCCACGGTCTTTAGTAGTTGCAGACTCCTGCATTCAATAGCATACACTTTTATCTAGATTTGGCAAAGTCACACAAATATACATGGCACTGACCTCTGGAAGAACATAGCAACTAAAGGGGGAGGAAGGGGAAAACCAGTTCCACCCAGCGAACACTCGGGGTTAGTCGACTACAACTGGTGTCTATGGAAACACGCAACTGCTTCAAGTTCCAGTTAAAGAGACAACTCGATAAGTATAAGCTTGCATTATTTCAGTATAACCATAATTGATTTTGTAAAACCATATAATCACCCCTAACAGACAAATTCCGGATTTTCATCACTATTTTAGAAGTTCACCTAACATTAGATAAACCACATTTAACATACATCGACTGTTGCATTACCAACACTGCAACTAAATAATTGTACATATTGTATATATTTTTCACCTGTATTCTCAAACTTAGATGTTATAGCCTAAGTGTAATGGATCTCATGATGATCGCTTGACGATCGAAACTGGTCATCCTAGTGTATTCATTAATCTTATGTAATTTATTTCAGGATCAAGGCATAACCCAGCTCTATTTGGGTACATTCGTGTTGACCGACTGAAAAGCACCAAACTTTTGTTTACTTAGGCAACACTGAAAAATAGCTTCAAACCTCACAATAATCATGATCCAATATTACTATTATTATTATTATTACTATTATCATTTCGATAACTAGAAGTAGCAATTTAATTGTAACGTATGCAAATAAATAGCTGATACGTTATAGCTATCATCAGCTCCCAGGCACACAGGCATTCAAGTAAGCTGCCTGTGTACCACGATACAAGCGAGACCGCAACTGGCTCAGCATAGCACGTCGCGAACGATATGCATGAAGGCTGCCAGTCGCTGCCATGTTTAATTACGATATCCCACCCACAGCAGTTAACACATGACACAGGCCGGCAATAAGCATGTAAGGCCCAGCGCTTCATTTAAATGCACGGACCAACAATACTAGCGGAATAGCGGTCCAGGATACTATTCAAATGCATAGCCAGTTACCCCATTATCCCCATAACTAACCCAATAGGCACCCAATTAACAAATTAACCATCCAGCCACCCAAGTAACTAAACCAATAAACACCCAAGTAACAAACTAACCATCCAGTCATCCAAACAACTAACCCAATAACAAAACCAAAACGCCTAACTAACAAACCTACGATACAAAACATTATGCAAATAAAACTTGAACCAGTCTGTATGCCAGTCAATCCCATTGAATATATACAAGTGACTACAGATCTTACTTTGCTAGAAGAGGTCTGCAAGAAAGACTCTTCACCACATGATCTAAAACACTGGCCCTCTGTACAATAGAAGAAAGATATCCGTCTAAGCAATGGCTAAAAATATTTACAGGTGGCTCACAACACAAAGAAAATAGAACTGGAGCAGGAATACATTCATCTCTCTTCTCACTCTACTTCCCAGTAGGCCAAAACAAAACAAACTTTGATGCTGAGATAAGAGCAATTTCACATGCACTCCATCAGTTATAAGGCAGAAACATTGATTATCAAAAATGTGTTATCATTACAGATTTAAAAACAGCCATCCAAGCCGTCTCGTCAAATTATAAGCCTCAAAATAAAGAACTGAAAGATTTTTTGGATGATAAAAATCCTTCAAAGACTCCACAAACAGATCTCATTTCAGTGGATTCCTTCTCATGTTGGAATAGCAGGTAATGAAGAGGCAGATAGATTAGCAAATAAAAGGTACCACACTACAACAACCTGTCAGTCAGACTGATTTTATGTCAGCAAAAAGTATCTTGAAAAATACTATCAAAAACAGGTATGAAGAAATGGCAAAGAAAACAGCAGAAACCAAATTATGGAAGGACATTGATGCTAAATGGGATCAATATAAATTAACATCAAGAAGAGAAGCTGTAGCCTTCTTCAGACTTAACACTGGCCTTGACTGCCTTGCAGCTCATCTGAAACGAATCAACATCCTGAGATCTGAAGAATGCACACTTTGTCACGAACCTGGAAGTAAAATGGATAAGGGGCACCTGCTACATTGCAACAAACTTGATGTGACTGCTAGAACTTCAGGAAACCTCACACAACTCTTTTGGAACTCAAGAAAGCTGATGGATTGGAATCCGGGCTAGCCATAGGAAACAACAACAACAACAACATTATGCACATGCATAATCGCTTAATCAGCTGGTCCAATAGAAGGGACAGGCACAGCTTTACTCTTACCTCCCTAAACCACCCCTTCCTCATAACCTATGTGTGCACACAGCCTAGAGGTAGATGCCGAAAAACAAAAGGCAGACGGACATATAGCATACAGATTAAACAATCTGCACACATTGAGCAGCCAAAATTCTACACACACTCTACACAAATCATAATACAAATAAATCACATATATCATACAAAGCTTACACTATACAATTACAATGACGAGGGATCAAGGGTAGACCAACTGAGTTCAAGGAATTAGCCAACTGGCGAACTCGGAGCAGTTAGCCCAAACATTGAGGAATCGACCGGGCTGAGTTATGACGTCGCCAACCGACAGCCAGCAAAAACAGGAAGAGGAACCAGCATTGTATGAAACGTAACGACTTAATGGAAGGTGAATCCAGATTACGTTTGTTGCCCGTAATAGGTCATACAACATTTGGGAGATCGACCCGCCCTGCGTGATGACGCTGTAATGGCTAGTGCAATGATCACGGGAAAGTATCAGCCCACCTATACTAAGATAGCTGTGAGGGTATATTAGCATGGACACACGGCGCTCTTTCTCCAACATCTCACGAGAACGGAGAAAAAGTCCAAAATATATGCTCACCATATCGGACAAGGGCATGCATGCACAGTCACACACAAACATATTCACTAATTTCGAACCTAGAAGATAAGTAAGGCCTATAAATATTAAGAAAATTCGTAAGAGCTCGACTCACCCAACACAATAACACGTCATATATATGCTAGCGCACAGACAATTACATTGCGAATAGAGCCCGAATAATAAATAAAAATTCCCCGGGATGCCTCAAGGAGATGCCACGTAAGCGAAGTAAAATTAGGCACATCACGTACATTACAAACCATAGCATGCCACCGTTAGACAAATTACATACCACCCCTTGAAACAGGGATGCCCACTGCCAGGGGAGAATCATGAAGATTTTTATTTATTTATCCGAGTCAAAAACACATACATATATACATATAAATTACACTAAATTTCATTACTCCAGTGTTCAACTGTTAGAATGGCACAGTCATTGGCTTCAATCAAGTCCTGCATAGTACATGGTCTTGATAACATGCTGCAATTCAGAAGGTGCTCAGGGTCTTGTCTTTCACCACATCTACAAAGTTCTTCAGCACTGTATCCCCACTTCATTAAATTGCTTTTGCAATTAAATCTAAACAACATGCGTTTACAAAAACATCAGCGTAATATATACCTACCCGTAAAATTAAATATTAAGAAGTTATAAAAAAAGAAAGCGGCAACACAATACTCAAATTCGCTAGATGCACCACTCAAAAACACGGCAAAAGGCTGCCAGAAGATCAGCGCGTCCAACATTCGTAAACACGTCATGCTATGTTACCACAGTTAATACCTGCGTCGCAAGATCGATTTTACACCAAGAAAACGAGCATAGCTCAATCAAACACACACCTATACATAAGAAGTTGCAACAAAAGGGATCACACGGCCAGCAGCTGCACTATATACAGATATGTCTTAATCTTTTCTGCTATCACTTCCAGAAAACACGAGCCGCAGGACAAGAGAAAAAACGGACTTGGCAGAATACAATATTTTCTCTTACAGGTCACCGCATGCCAAGGGGACACCAACACAATAATGCCCGGTGCCTGTGGGGCATCGGATATTAAACAAACAATTACACACACACTTCATACAACAGATACACAAAAATAAAAGGACGCCACAAATGAGGCGAAACACACAACAATGAGAGGTGGCATAGTCTGTAAATGACGCTTATCTGCCCTCAGAGGGTAAGCTTCCAACCTAACATAGCGTGGCCACATAGTAGTAACTTAGACATAGTACGGCCAATTAGACCATAAGTTAGACATAGCATGGCCATAGTTCCTAAGACCTAGTAGCGCGCGCATAAGTTTAGACATAAGGTGACACCATAGATGTAAGTTACCCTTAAGCATAAGTATACGTCCACACATGATTACATTGCATTTACACATAACCTGTCCATATGTATCTACCTGTATGTAAACTCAGTAAATATCATAACATGCCCTCATCCCACATAATAAAGAAACTATTTAAAGTCACCTCATCCATAATCATCATAAACTTAACCACTGCCAATTATTGTAATACACTAAAAACATCAACTGTCACTGTAACACTATACCACTGCATCACTGTATCTATACTGTCGTGTAAAATAGCCCATTGTAAAACTTTGTAAAAATGCCATGTAAATATCAGCTCACAATCATTCACACACTATATAAAAATGTACCTCCCTTAACACCTATCCTCAACCTGAATACACACAAAAGCGCCACCATCCGCAGCATCTACATTCACAACTACATCTATAACTACACACCTACACGCCCAGGAGACACCAGGACAGGAGAAGAAGATGAAGAAGTAGAAGAAGAAGATGGAGAAGAGAAGATGATTCCGCCCCATAACTCTTACAATGATCGAGGAAGATCATTCGACCCAGGAGAGATCTTGTTCTACCCTGGAGTTCCCACAGGGTAGGGCCACCCCCTATCGGCCCCTTTCACCACCCTTCACCCCATTTCACGCCACAACCCCAGATAAACCAACAACAGCAAACATCTAGCCATGGCAAACACACTCAGCTTGACAAACCAACCACACACACATGAGGTAATCCTTACAACATCCTTACAACATAAGTCCAAACTACTATCTAGCACAAGAATTCGCTGACTAAATTACACAAACATCGACGATTCACTTAAATACACCTCACACCAGAAACTGGGATCTCTTTCATCTTCCACACGCCGAGGTGCTCGCTGACGTCCGACCGCTCTACAGTCCGGTGAGTGTACTCATAAAAAGTTATCCTTAGTGAATCCTTTCCATTCCAACCTAATTCTCGTATTCATCACCTTCATTCTTTGCACAGTTTCACACTTACATTAATTAAATCATTTACATTCTTTTAAACCGCCTTCTTGTATTTCTTAAAACCCCCCTTGTTCGAACTCCGGCTCTCAGCCAGCGAGCTCTAGTCCACTGCACCACGGCGGTCGCCTTAGTTGGCAGGCATTAAACCTTGTAAACACGCGTCAGCAATAGCTTCGTAAGCACGGCCTGCTCGCCGCTGCTTGTTCCATTCATTACAGACCACGCACCCACTTCCTTACACTCGAGTTATTGTCCTGGAGAGAAGTACATCGTCTTTTAGACAAAACCACCCTAACGCGAACTACCTACCCCCAGGACAATACAGTATTGATCAATGACCCCTTAAACGGCCCTTGTTTTCCAAAGCATTCGGAAATTCATATGCATTATTGGGCATACAAATAGGCTTTGAAATACTCCATTGGAAAAAATATGTATAGTACTAGTTAACCTTGTTTTTTTTTTTTTTTTTTTTTTTTTTTTAGAAAATGGTGTAACGTGTCGATAAAGAAGTATGTATGTACTTCCTTCTACTTAACTATTGGACCTTATTGCCCCCCCCCCCCCCCAATAAATCATTGATGAATTTGAGGTGATCTTTGGTGGAGATGATCTAAGGGACATTTATGTGCATGCGAGAAATTTTTCCCACCCACAGAAAGCGTTAATTGCTGGAAGTCGCCTTATGCGCGAGGAAGTGTAGTAGCACCTGTCAGATTGTCAATTGTTGCGAAATGGTGGAAAGATTTTAACAAATATATTGCATCAAATGTTGCCGATAGCTTGGCAATATCCAAGTGGAAACCACTCACAAGATCCAACAGGCTTTTGGGGATGGAGCCATGTGAATCTCATGGATGGAGGAGTAGTACAACCGCTTCAACGATGGTCACACATCACATTACAGTAGGCCCTCAACAAGCCGAAATTATGTCATTGACTAGACGTGGACATTGGCCACAAGAACCACCTTATAATAGTACTAGAACTTGCAAACAAAGTAGGGGTAAGCATTGGTGCATTCAATTTTGACCAAACATTTACAGCCTAGAGAGTGTCTGGGAAGTTTGTGCCAAAGAATATGCTAGCATTATATGGAGTCCTAGATGCAAGACATATACCTCAATGATTGAAAACACACAAAAGAAATTCGTAAAATATCTACATTTTAAAAGAACAGCCAACTACCCTCACTTGATACCATATCAGGAACTGCTAACAAAATTTGATGTAGACAGTTTAGAAATACGAAGAAAAATAGATGCTATGAAATTCCTTTTCAAAATTAGAAACAATTCAATTGATCATTTCGAATTCCTTTCTCTCTTAAATTTCCATGTACCACGCATCAAGGAACAATATGGCATTTGAAATTAAAAGAACCAGGACATCTACCCACAAAAATTCACCGCTGAACAGACTATGTAATATCTTCAACAATATTGTTTGAACAAATAATGCCATAGATTTTAGTACTTCCTTGGCAGTATTTTTGATGGAATTTCTAACCACTCTCCAGAAATAATCTGTCAAACCTTGCAAATTGTAAATCATGAATTCTTACCAATGTGTCATTCTACATAGCCAACCTTGTATTACATTTGTATTATACTGTCTTAATTCCACACCTAGCTATTTTCATTAGTTTCATTTAGTTACTGTTTAGTTTAAGTTAGTATAAGTTATAAGATAACATACAGCGTAATCTTTATGCCACTGTAATTGGGATGAAAATCATGTTGTGCGCAAATAATTAAATAAATAAATAACCATGGCACAGAAGCAACTCAGTTTGAAAATAGTGCAGGTCATGTTGGACAGTGAAAGCAGTGACCCCAACTTCCTGAACACCATGATCACTGGTGATGAGTTATGGGTATGGCCCAAACAAAGTCCTCACAATGAAAAACATCATCCTGGAGGCCAAAAGAGGCACAGGAGATACTCAGCAATGTCAAGGTTATACTGACAGTTTTCTTTGACTCCCATGGGGTGGTGCATCTTGAGTAGGCCAACACAAGGCACAATAATTACCGGTACCAAGAAGAACTTCCAGGAGGTCCTTTGTCACCTTTGTGATGTTGTGTTATGCAAACGAACTGGCCTGGGGTCAGTGAAAACTTAGCAGCTCCATCATACTAATGCTACATCCATTCATCGCATTTGATTCAGACTTTCTTAGCTAAACACAGCATTCTCGTGCTTTGTCAAGCTCCCTACTCCTCTGACATGGTTCATCCATAAGATGCATTCCAAAACTATTTCTGACAATGGATGGACTACTGGAAGAAGTGCATGCATTGCCCAGGGGTCTATTTTGAACAGGATTAGAGTAAATGTACTTTGTAATGCAGTTTTGCCACCTAAAGGCTACATACTTTTGGAACACACCATTTATGTATGTTGACTGTTCTGTACAGTACAGTATATGTACAGTATGAATGTAAGGTATTACCAAGAGGGAATGTCTACATTTGGAACTTGCTACAGATTTTGTAATTATGTGTTGCTAAACTTTCGACACTAAAATTTTTATTCAGTTGTTTTGTCCAGATTACAAAATTATTATTGGATGCTATAATTAATATGTCAGTGCCAAATACAAGTATTTTCTAGATCCTGGAAACGTTTTGTCCTCTCCTAGAAAGAGTCCTGAAGGTGGCCACGGTTCCAAGCTACTGCTCAATAGAATTGACTGAAGAATTCTTGATTAATGCATTAGTGAGTTTAAAGTAATTTTAAGCCAGTCAAGATATTACAGTAGCTCTAATATCTTGGGGGCCTCATAATAATGTTGAATAAATGCAACACCAAGAAATAGGTTTAATTATTTATTTACATAGGTCCCAATGAGTCAAAGCTTGTGCTAGGGGTAAATAATTTATTATTGGAATTAAACACAATGTGTACAGAATTATTACATAACAGATATCATTGACACTCGTCCTTTGCATAGTACGAGATTGGCATTGTTCTTTTTGTACATTCAAATAGGTGATACTGTGTGCAGCATTGGTTGCAGAGTTCACAGCTGCATTGACTGTCGGCGTTGTGGTAAACTTTCCTGTTGCAGATTTTATGGTGGAAGCCTATTGCTCCTCGGGTGTAGAGGTGTCGCAGTTCATAGCCGGCTGATCTCCATTCTTTCTCCTTCATGGCTGGGGTGCGGTAGAATTCGGGGTCTATTTCTGTTGATTTCTGGGCTCTTTCTTCCAGGAACTTGATGCATGCTTGTGTTTGAATCAGGTTGTGTTTTAATAATAGGTCTTCTATAAATGTGTTTGTGGGGTAAATAAGGAACATAGATACAGGCGGTTGTTATACATAACACTTGTGGCATGAAATTGTGCACATTGTTCAAGATATTGAGATTGTGACATTGAACTATGAATGAGATTTAATTAAATTTGTTTTTAAGTCATGTGTAAGTTAATACCACAACTTTAATACAGTAGTACCGACAGTAGTGGCTACGCGGGCTAAAGCGCTGCGTTAGGTCAAGGGGCCAAGCTCTCTGCTGACTTGGTAGACGCGTGGGTTCGAGCCCCACCGTCGGCTGTCCTTGAAAAGGTTTTCCGTGGTTTCCCATTTTCAACACCAGGCGAATGCTGGGACAGTACCTTCTGACAGGCCACGGCCGCTTCCTTCCACATCCTTGCCCAGTTTCATTCATCTTCATCCATTCCATCTCCCATCCCGACGCGCAGGTCGCCCACGGGCGTCGACTAGAAAGACCTGCACTCGGCCTCTCAGGAGGCTACACGAAAAAAAAAAAAAAAAACAGTAGTGATTTAAACTAGAGACCATATTGCTATAGTCTACAAATACAAAACATATAAGACATCACGGGGTGTTCGAAGCCGTTGCACAAAGCAAAATTGAAGAGCTTATTTCCAAAGTGACGTAAATCCATGAAATGCAGAAATCGGGTTTTTGTTTCTTCGTATAATTAAATTCAGATATGATTATAAATATAATGTAATTTCATTCAATACTTTTATGCACATCCTGACACCGTTTTTTAAAAATCTCCTATCAATGGAAATGGTGGTAATCGTCTCCTGTAAGTTGGAGTTAGGACGTTTTGGAAATAAACCATATATTGACATACGCTTTGAGTGACATTTATGAAAATTTAAACGGTTTAAACACAAGAAACACAAACTTATGATCTATTTTCAAAGTTAGCCATGGTCTTGATTTGTCACTATGCAGCACAAGAAGTCACAAGCACTATTCCTCTACGACCTGTATGCAACCATGTTTCCGCGTCATATCACGTGATGTTCAGAGAGTCAGTGGATTGGTCAACATGGATATAAGACACATTGGAAATAAATACACGTTGGAGTTATGTCACTTTGCAAATAAACTTATTTTTAAATCTCTGTTAATAAGACGTATTGCGACTTAAAACCTTTGCTACACGTTGAGAGAACCTATAAACTTGCTTATGAAAGAAAAAATTGAAAAACCGTCAATTTTGAATTTACATCACTTTGGAAATAAGCTCTTCAATATTGTTTTGCTGTTCTGCAAACTGATGTCATCATGGAGACAAGCGAGAAGTATACTCAGTGTGTTTGATGTGAAAATCAATTTTATCTATTGTAATTGTGATGTTTTCGTTTTTCAACATGCTGAAATATCATAGGAAGTTTGTTTGGAGCAAAAATGTTATAGGGCTGGGTTCACCAACGCAGCGTTAACAAGCCGTCATTAAATGCCTCGTTAATTTTAACATCGGAATTAAACTCGTTGGTATTTCACCAGCACATTCGCCGATTGGCATTAGCAAACTAAGCGTTATGTTTAAGGACTGTACAAAACTCATTGAAAGATGTTGATTGTTGCGGTATTTGTATATTCCTTGGTGTAATCAAGCAAAAGCTTCAAAGTTTAAATTATACGCCAATTAATACTTACACAAATATATCTTTTATACATTGTAAGTTATATTTTTCGACTTGACATTGAGGTCTTCTTCAGCTCAAATAAGAATAAAATCAACTAATAAAAATAAAATACTAGAGATGTATATGATGTGATGTCACCGTAGCGACAGTTTCGTTTGAGATCAAGTCTCATGCTGATCCTAAGGCACCGGGATCAGCGTAAGACTTGATCTCAAACGAAACGGTCGCTACGGTGACAACACATCATATATCAGTGAAAGCTAAATACCATCACGACAAACAACCATTGAAAGCTAAATACATCAATGAATATAACTAGAGATGTACTTAAGTCTAATGTTTGATGTGAAAAATGTTAATGAGATAAATTGTAATTAAAATAATGAAATAAAATAATAAAAATGGATATCCTTACAATGTAATATTAATTGTAAATAAAATAAATTATAATATTGGGCTTCACATTAATTTCCACCATTTAACATTGGAATATTCAACTTGACACTTTCTTGACCCATTTGTAACCCCACACACTCAAAGCACACGATCGTTAGTTAAACAGACTTGTAATCCACTTACGCGCAGTTTGCCGTAGACTGGGCCCATAACCTGATGAAATAGCAGCATGTGACACATAATAACAACGATCGATGTACCGTAACACTTAGTGCTTGTATTTAAAGTTAATACAGTAGCCTACATTATGACATAACACATGTGCTCTAAGCCCAAGACAGGCGTGGGAGGTGGTAGAGTTCGTTTCTACAAAGTGTACCGGTGCACACAAGACTAGACACTGCCTTGAAACCCATGGTGATTAGCAGGGAACGGATTTATATGTACTAATAATTCATGAAATATTTACATAGATATTTTTATTGAAATATGGAATTATATATGGACTTAAAATTACAAAAAAAACTATCATTTTTATTTGATATCAAAGTTCAAAGAAGTTATAAAAAGTAGATCTACATGAACAATAATGCTGTACTTCTCATTTTAATATGATCTTCGAAGAACACGCAATATTTTAATCTCTGTTACCAAAACAATGGATCACAAAATGTCCTTTTAAGTGCTGGAAAGTGAATAATCTCCTATTGTCTCTAAGTACCAATTTATATTGACTGAAACTTCGTACAACATCGTTCAACATCAGAAGAGGTAATGGGGACACATTTCAACTTTACAACGTCTGCTGGGGTTAAATCCAACGTTAACTTGGCACTTAAATCTCCACACATAATTGCAGCAACCTTTCCCATTCTTTCATATCCAGGGTTCTTTGAAATTACAGTGTCCATCTTCATTTTTGCTACATCTGCAATGTGACCTGTACCATGAATTAGCTGTTCCACAGTTCTATTCACAATTTCAAAACTTTCAGAAAGTGAGAGATGCGAGTTTTTGAGACTTTTGAGTGTTTTTGTGATGCATGAAAAATTATGCTGAATGTAAATCAAATCATTCCTCACACTTGTTTGCGCAGCTTCAATTGAGGCTACATCTTCAGAGTCCATAGCATGCAGAACGTTCCTAATGGAGTCTATATATTCAGAATAGTATTCAACCGCTTGCAGCCACGTACTTCACCTAGTTAGAAATGGCTTAGGTGGCAATGGAATTTCTGGGTACATTTCTTTCACTGAGGAAATCAATAGGTCTACTTTGGGGTAACTGCCTCTTACCACTTCTGCGACACGATGAAAGGCATGCAGTTAAATGAGTCATCTTGGATATACAACACACACTGCTTCTCCGGCTTTCATCATATAAGGTGCGGCATCGCTAATTAAAAAAAAGTAACACTTTATCATATTGAACGCCTTGTGGTCAAAGGATAGCTTCATAGAACAGTTTTGCTATAGTCTTGTTATTGCACTTTTCTAGAACATCACAGTTTAAAAGAATCCATTTACAATAATCTTCACTTAACAAACCAATGATTACGTTGCCAATTAGCCTACTTTCTTTGTCTGTCGTCTCGTCAATGGAAACCCAAATCGGAACGTCTTTAATGTCTTGTCTTATCTTCTGAACAGTTTCTAGGCTTTTCTGTACGTTGACTCATCCGGGATAGTTCGGTTAGTATATTTCTCGAGGAATTCCCTGAAGTACTGATTATTCAGTTTGAAGAGGGGGATGTCAGCAGAGATGAGAGCGCGGCAGAGATCGGTGTTGAACTCGGACGTTACACTCGAAGTTGATGGTTGTGTCAGAAACAACTGTCTCAGTTTGGAATTTCGTAGTTTGTTAGTCTGATGTTTACTGGTTGAAATGTGTTGTTGCACCTGGAACCTTTGAGTAGATGCCACTGAACATTGACACAAATTACAAAATAATACCTTACTGTCAGTTGATAAACCATCTTCTTTAAATTCTGTTACGTAACTTTTTAATTTTAAACTGGTTGACTGTGCTACTTTAGGCATCTTGTAACAATGTTAATGTCTTCAATGAATGTCAATACGCATCTGAAAACACTGCTCTTGTAGACATAGCGGTACGTACAAGAACACTACGATCCGTCTCACTGCTAATTCAAACTGTCAATCACTGGTAGGAACTACAGTAGATGGAGGTATTGCGCCATCAAAGGGAATGCCCAAATTACGAAATAGTCCGGAAACTACTGGCATATCGTCTATGAATGGGATTTCCTGAGTAACGCAATTATGGGACAGACATAATCGATGTTATGTGAGATTCTGATGCTCAGCTGATCTCACCTCTTCCGGGTTCACTCATCTCTCTTTCACACGCCGTTTATCACCTTACCTTATCAACTCAAATGGACAGCCGTGATGATGAGTTGCACCCCAGTTAAAATATTATATGTTTCTCCATTATTGACAGGACTGCTAATTTAATAGAATGTAATACTTTTTTGCCGAAATATGGACTGTATTGACCTTAATAAATAAGAATATGGAACATTATGTGCTAAACTCCAAAATATGGAAAACTATCGAATATAACTCCATTTTTCAACTCAACACACCATGATTTGTAAAGATAATACAAAATATAATTAAGTTTAGCTTCACGAATATGTATTTACATATAAATCCGTTCCCTGGTGATTAGGCTATGCCAGCGCTCTCGGCAAACAGCTTGGAGTATCCGAACCTTGTGGCAAGCGCTCTCCAACAGTTTGGACGGCTTGTTAGGGAAGCTAATGGATTGTTGATGATAAAACTTGCCACCAGTGTGGAAGAGTTTGTGGCTCGAGGATTGGTCTCTACAGTCACCTGAGAACCCACCAATGAATGATTTGGAAGACAATTTTTTACTCGTTCGCGAGTGTTAGCTAATGCATGAATGCATTGTTATAGTTTGGTGAACCACGACATTTCGGTAATCGTCCGTCAACGGCCTTAATTAGTTTGTTGACATTTTGACGAACCATGGTGAACCCGGCGCTTAGGCTAATCTATTTCCGAGATAAGGGTTAGTAAGTTTGCCAACTTTGGCAAACACCTACGATTTCCTTATTAATCTATTTGCAAACATTTCTATGACATACATCCTTTTCAACTTTTATGGAAATAAGGTATATTATCTTAGAAATTAAAGCATCGATCTACTTGAAATTTTCACAGTATTTTTATATGCAGATGTGCAATAATCTGACCTAAAATAATAGCTGCAGTATTTACAGTATGTATTGCTTCAAAAACAAAGCTCCTTTTAAACTTATCAAAAAATACCAACAATAAGTTTGACGAACTAGAACTATGACTCTAAGTTAGATTGCAAGCCATGACCATCTTCTTCAAGTGTATTTAGTTTCAAAACTTTAACTTCAATAGTAAGGTCGTAAATGTACCTTTTGCTTAATATTTTGTTTTTAAGAATTTAATTGTAATGTTGGTAACAGCGAATGATATTGCCTTTCCAGTAACTTAACTATTTTATCAATTTTCATAACAATTGATTCATCAATTTGTGTGGTAGGAGTATATTGCAAAACGGGACTGTTTTGTTCAATTAGCGCCACCTTAATGCAGTCTTGTGCGTTTTATAAGGAGAGACGTTTTCTGCATACATATCCTCCCGCTGGGTGTTTACACTCGAGTAAATGTTTGGTCATCAGCATTAATCGCATCCATGCTGGTAAAATGAACTGAGCCTGCCACGTGCCAGGCCATTGGTCCCTTAGGATGACTAAACCACACAATTGACTCGAAAAGATCGAATTTTTTATCTTAGGATCGTACACATAGTTACATTTTTATCTTGACTTGTCACGACCACCCCTTTATTACGTCAATTTTGGATGGAGACTTTCTACTTTTATAATGTTAAAAAAATGGCAACATAAATTAAATGTAGGAGAGGTACTCCAGAAAACATTGTAAACAATACTTTTCAACATGTCTTAGAACGTTTAGATGTATATGTGAAGAGTGCTGCTTTCTTTCTGGCAGGCTCAGACAAGATGGCGTCACAGTGAAAGTGTTGTGAAATAGCAGCTAGTGTAAATATTTGATAAAAGTGGTAAAATATTATAAAAGAGGTTTAAAATCTATAAAGTTACTTTCCTTAGGTCAAGTGAAATACGAAATATTGATAGTATTTAGAAATTCTTATCGATAATTTAATAAACATAAACTAAGTTGTGAGAACGTGTATCCAAAGATTCAGCGACTTCTTCAATCACTGTTTGAACCAAGTAGAGCAGTGGTGCTTTTACGAGATTTCACCCGATTGGAAGATATATGTGTTTCACATTGTTCTTTATCAGTAGGTAATTAGAATAATTCATTTAGGTAGTAATAAACAAAATAAATTTAGTGTAATTTGGTGCAAACATCTAGACTAACTTAGATCTCTAGTATGGCGTAAGTAAACAGTGTTAGCGTCTCGTCAGGTAGTGTAGCCGTTACGGATTTATGCTCGTCGTGCAAAATAAAAATTAAAAATGCAAATAAAATCATCACCGAGATATCAGGTAAAATTGCATGAGGAGGAAAGTGAAACCGATTGTCGTAATGTACCGGTACCGTCATGCGAATGTCATAACCTGAGAAAGGAACTGTGCTCAAAATATGAAATTATGAAGCTGCTAGAGGAAGATATTGCTAAGTTAATGGAAGAGTTGAATAAATTAAAAGGAAACAGAGAAGAAAGCAAGGAAACTTGGTCAACAGTGGTTGCTGGTAGTGTAAGATCGAATAAGCCTAGGCCTAAAAATGGAGTACCGGTAACTGAAAATCCCGTCTCAAATTCATTTGGAGTGCTCGTCGAAGAAAATGATGACTTTCTACAAGAAGAAAATAAGAATATGATAAAGAGAAAATCCAGGAAGATGCGGATATTTGCGGATAGTCACGCGTGAGATACCGTATAGCAGCTAACGTTCTGGAGAGAAGCGGAAAAATGGAGGTCACTTCGACAGTAAAATCAGGAGCTCCAATTGCAGCGGTCACGGACGGGATGGTAGGAGATTGTGCGTCCCTAACTACAGTACAAAGGATTATGCCGCGATCATCGCTGGAGCAAACGAGGTGTACAGAAACGAGAGTAAAAAGGTATCAAAGATTTAAAGGGTAAATTGCCATCCATGCATAACTCAAATTTCATTATTGTACACATTCCGCAGAGACCGACAGTAGTGGCTACGCTGGCTAAAGCACAGCATTAGGTCATGGGGCCAAGCTCTCTGCTGACTCGGTAGACGCGTGGGTTCGAGCCCCACCGTCGGCTGTCCTTGAAATGGTTTTCCGTGGTTTCCCATTTTCAACACCAGGCAAATGCTGGGACAGTACCTTCTGACAGGCCACGGCCGCTTCCTTCCACATCCTTGCCCAGTTTCATTAACCATCATTCATTTCATCTCTCATTAACTCCTCTCATGAGGTTGGCGTCAGGAAGGGTATCCGGCCGTAAAAACCCATCGCCACACAGACTTCCATCGCATCTCATCCCCGACCCCGTTGGAAAACGGGAATAATAAGGGGTATACATACATACATACATACATACATACATACATACATACATACACATTCCGCAGAGATATGACTTAACTCCCAAATCATGTGTAAATGTAGAAATAGAGGCTACAAATGGAAATATTAACAAAATTTCTAAGAGTCTTCCAAATTATAGATGTAAGTAAATTAGACAGGAAATTCCACACTCGGCATGGCCTACACTTAAATGGGTTAGGAAAATAGTATCTTAGTGATGAAATCTGCAAAATTGTAAATTCAAATGGTACGAATAGTTCAACAGTAATATTTTTAGAGTGGAAGCAGGGAAACTGGTAAAAGAAGCCAAACGTGAGGTTTGATATTCAGATGAGTATATTTGATGTCAAATTTAACTGAGTGCAACAATAGTATTTTGGATTTGACTAGCAACAATAATAATAACAATTATGATAATAATGTAAATAAATCACCAACACAAGCTTGCAAAAGTAACGAATTTAAAATTTACCACCAGAATGTTCAGTCCCTCTATAATAAAATTGATTACTTAAATCCAATGCTTAAAAATGAACTTAAAGACTATGTATTTCAGAACATTGGCTGGAAGATGAACAACTCGAATTTATTCAATTCCCAGGGTTTATACTAGCTAGTAAATACTTAAGATCTAATATTAGCCATGGTGGTACTTGTATCTTCTTAAGAAATAATTTAGATCATGAACAGTTAACAGCTTATGATTATCTAATTATGGAACAGAATTTTGAATTCTCTGCCGTAAAAATACAGCAGTTTAAGTTAATAATTGTTTGCGTATACCGTTCACCGTCAGGAAATTTTCGTTTATAGATTAATTAGAATTGTTACCAATAACATGAGCAAAGTAAATTTCGATATAATAATTTGTGGGGATGTAAATGTGGATTTCTTAAAATGTGATAGAAATTGTGAATTATTAACACAGTTACTAATTTCCTATGGACTGAAACCTACAATAAATAACCCAACAAGAATAGCAAAATTTAGTAAAACCTCCTGATCAAATTTTTATAAATACAGATAAATATCACCATTCAATAGAGGTCTATTTCCTGGGTTTTAGTGACCACCATGGACAAATACTGAGTTTTGAAGTACCCGAAAAAATCAATAATAATGAAAATGGAATAAAATCAAAGTGCAGGTCATTCACTGAAACAAATGTTACATATTTCAATGACGTATTAAATAAGTAAACATGGTCAGAAATGTATAAACTAGAAAATGTAAATGATAAATTTGATGCATTTAACAGTACCCTAAAACACTATTTTGAAACAGCATTCCCCTTTAAACAAACATCTATTCAAAATAACAAAGCTAGCAATTGGATAACAACAGGGATTATAAATTCATGTCAAAGAAAGATATTTCTACACAAATTATATAAACAATACCACACAACACCTGAGTTCAATTTATACTACAAAAATACACTAGCATATTAAGTAAGGTAATAAGACCAGCAAAGAAAATGCATAATGATAATTTTAAATCCCAATCATCTAATAAAAACAGAGCTATGTGGTCCGTGATAAAGAAAGAAACTGGAAAATCTGCTAAAATACAAAGGAACATTACACTGACCTGCAATAATAAAGTAATTAATAATCCAGAGGAAATAGCAAACACTTTTAATGACTATTTTCTGGAAATTCCACAAAAAATATTTAAAAAATCACAGGTAAATACACTAAATTCTAATAATAAAATAAGTATATGCAGTGATTCTTTATTTATAAATCATGTCGCAAGTGAAGAGGTAAGAATAGTTATAAAAGAGCTAAAAAATAAATTCTGTGCTGGTATTGATGGCATCCCTGATGCAAATTTAAAGAAATGTGCAGAAAATATAATAAATCCACTTGCGCACTTAATAAACAGTTCAATTCTCTCAGGAACTTGCCCGGATATTTTAAAGTTATCAAAAGTAATTCCAATGCACAAAAACGGTTCTAAAGATGAATTAGATAACTATCGTCCTATTACCTTACCAACTGGTATTGCAAAAATTGTGGAAAAAATCATGTATAAGAGACTGATAAGTTTTATAGTAGAAATAAAATACTATCGAATTCACAACATGGATTCAGAACGGAAAAATCTACACATACAGCAATTTATGAATGCATTAATACCTAGGTAGTATACCGAAATTAATTGACAATAAGGAACATGCAACTGGCCTATTCTTGGATTTATCGAAAGCATTTGATGTTGTTGACCATAAAATCCTCCTTACAAAACTAAATCAATATGGTATTAGAGGTCTAGCTAATAAATGGATAGAGTCGTACTTAACAAGGCGTAAACAAATAGTAAGCTTGAGACACAAGGATGATGGAACCAGATTACTTAATGAAACATTGCCCAATGAGGGTATTATTAAATTTGGAATACCCCAGGAATCGGTTTTGGGCCCACTACTCTTTCTTCTATATATCAATGATGTAACACAGACAGTTGATTCTCATAAGGAAATTTTGTTTGCGGACGATACAACACTCGTAATAAAAGGTGAAACTAAACAGGCCATACAGCAGTCGGGTGACTCCGTTACAGGAGAGTTAACCAAATGGTCACAAGATAATCGCCTCATAATCAACTATAAAAAAAACAGTATGTCTAAATTTCCACACTATACAGAATAGGAAACCTGCGAAGCCCAATATAACATTAAATGGTCATCAAATAGAAAATAAATCAGAAACAAAGTTTTTAGAACTATGGATACAACATGACTTGAAATGGAATAAACATATACAATATCTGAATACTAAACTGAACTCGATGTGCTTTGCGTTACCTATTTTGAAAACTTGCACTTGCATGCACACATTAAGAAATACTTATTTTGCTTATTTCCATTCATACTTAAGATATGGGCTCATATTTTGGGGTATGTCACCAGATGTACTAAGCACGTTTAGGATACAAAAGAGGGCGATTAGAATTATGGCAAATGTAAACACTAGAGAATCAGGTAGACCTCTGTTTAAAGATTTAAACTATCTCCCACTGACCTGCATTCATATCTTTGAAAGTATTATGTTTTTTAAAAAGAATTTAATGAATAAAGACGTTTTTCTTAAAACAAACAATAATGTCCATGGACATAACACAAGACAAAATAAAAACATTCATATTCCACACACACACAAGCATATATCAAAAAGGAACTTTTCACACACAGGAGTTAAATTATACAATAAACTACCCCAGTATGTAAAATTTGCCCCAAAAATAAAAACATTTGAAAGAATGTTGAAACCTTATCTGCAGTGCCAGTGTTTATACTCTGTAATTGGATACCTTACAAGGGAACTGTCCGTACGGTCATATCGAAACCGACAGTGATATTTCGTAGAGATGATGAGGAAACCATAAATTAGCGATGTACAAAAAATAAGCTGCCATTTCGAACTGGAAGGTCCTGAAATCGGCACGGAGATTCCTAATAGGATTAAACGCGCTAGCATATAGCTCGACGTGGACAGCCCTGGTGACCAGCTGAAGCGTGCGCGTAACCTTGAGCGCTCTGTGCTAGGCAGTTAACACATGTTCCTTTCAGAGAGCAGTCATGAATCCGGCTAATGTTCTCGACATCTAGAGTATGCATTACGTTATTTCCGTGAAAAAGATGCTTGATGAAATGTAATTCCTTTTACAGAAACTATTAAAATTAAAACGTAAAAAATAAAATTTGACGAAAAAAATAAAAATTGAAAATAAATATGCTTGCAAAATTTAAATTAATAATCTTATAAAATTACAATGAAAATTAAATAAGCATTTACAATTAAAATAAATAAGCTTACAAAATTAGAATTATACATAAGAATTATACAAAAATAAAATAATAATAATAATAATAATAATATATACATATAAAAATTAAAAAATAACAAAAGAAAATTTAAATTAAAATTAGGACAAAATAATTAAATAAATACAAATAAAATATATTAATAATAGTTCTGCCCTATAAAGGGCTAATACAGTACATGTTATTCATATAGCTCAATGGTAGTGATGTGATAGTGTATGGTGACCATGAGGGAGAAACTATGTTGTTGTTGCTGCTGCTTATTTTAGGTGCTGCGACATCGTGGTCATATAGATAACCCGTACGTATCTGCAAGAAGACGAAAAAGATCAAGTCGCAAAGAAATTTGTAGAAGTAGCTACAGAGCGAGTTTTAGACTACACCCCTTCTTCAATATACAACACAGATCAGAGTGGTTTCGTGCGCGAAATGAAAGCGAAAAGGACTCTATCGTTTGTTGGTGATAAACATACAGAAACAGTTGCTCAATCAGTTCCTCCACTCACCCATTCGTACACAATTAGGCCTACAATTAGTATCCCCAGTACACATTTCCCAAAATTATTCACTGTACTACAGGAGGCAACTGGAACTTTCGGTCCGAAAGTTTCCAAAGAAATGTTTCATGCCAGAAATATAATTGTAACAGCCACAAAATCAGGAAAAATGGGGGGAAAAGAATTAAAATATTGGTTTAAAGACTTCTATATATTCTATAAGAGTCAGTACCCAACTCCATTTATCAGCTAAATACCATACAAACATTATGGTTCAAAACTTTCGACCCTTTAAAGCGATATAAAAGGCCTATACATGTCAACCCAAAAATGGCATATTATGGAACTAAAATAAAACTTCAGTCAAAAAATTATATAAAATTCTTTATTTCGTTAATCAGCGCTTAGATGTGTGGTTAGGTTATAATAAGCAGTGGAATAAAAGACCGACTTGCTGACATGTTTTTTCAACTAGACACTGAGACACACATCTTGTAATACATTGCCGAACATCTTGTAATACAATGCCAAACAAGAACACACGGTGGCGCTATAGTCGGGCCAATCACAAGGAATCAAACAAAAGAGCAATAACATTCTGAAATGGCTGACAACTTACACAGTAATACCAATACAACACCACCCCTTTGGCAGTCATCTCAGCGCTCAAACACTTCATATCAAAACACAAAAGAATAACACATGTAAATCATTAAACTCAATCAATTAATCAAACAGAAATTAATACTCTCAAACACTAATCAGATATACCAAGAATATTAATATATTCTGCAGATTTTGGTAAATAAATCAGCTGGATTCTCATTGGATGGAATATACTTGAATAGAGCCATCCCACTCTTAACATAATGCTGTATAAAACATAACTTTACATCCATGTGTTTGGATCGTTCTGAATCCAAACCATTCTCACTGAGAAATATCGAACCTTGATTATCACGCTTAACAACAATTACAAACTTCAACTCCGCTTCAACTGTAGGGAGAGTAGGGCATGTATGTTTTTAGTACCGGTACGCCAAATAATTGGACCATTAGCAAATTTAATTACATATCCTGTAATTGACAGCCAATTAGCATAATCTGCATCACAAAATATTTCCACTTTACAATCTCTTTGCTCTCTAGTAGAATATACAATTTTCATTTCCTCTGCATTTCTTAAATATATCATGAAATATGCACCAAGAAGAAATATCATCAGCCGGACCAGCAGTGCATCTGTTTGCTGTGTGGAGAGCAGTGTGATAGGTGATGTTGTGCCAACAAAGACGGGTCACACTTACAATGTTTTGTAGTGAAGACTAAGAAATCTTTGTGTTTTTTTTTGTTAATTTATTAATTTGGCCATTGGCTGCAATAAAGTTGGTTGGTTCTTAAGTTTAGGGGCTGCGACAACGCGGGCATTTAGCCCCGTGTACTTTGGGTGTGTGTAGAATCTGTCTGATAACCAGTGTTAATTGTGATGACTGTATTCGTGTGTGTTATCTGTTTTTTAATTTAAGTACTGCAACTTATAATTTTTCAAATAGTTCCTGCTTTTGCCGCCAAGCGCCACCGTCAACGACTACTAGGCCAAGTTCAGAACTTAGCTACTAGACGTCACCGCAGTCGGCTCTTGGCAACGAACGTAGAAACCTAAGAGCGTTGTTTACATTCTTAACCTATACAATTTAGCTTCACACAGGTGAAATTAGTGGAAGGTTCTTTAACATGCCATAAATCTATGACATGGGACGCTGGCTTTACTTCCCCTCCGAAGGAAGGCATACTGAGGGATTTTAACGCTCTTAAAAAATCCGACGGCTTCGGCCGGGTTTGAACCCGCTATCTTGGGCAAAGAAGCTCAGCATGCTACCGACTACGCCACCGAAGCCGCCAATAAAGTTCTTATTATTAAATATATCATGATATGCGTTACATCATTCCAGTCTTGTCTATTAGGTTCCTTAAATCTCTGACTTACTTTACATAACGCAAAACTGAGATCTGATCTTGTTGATGTTATTTATTTATTTATTTATTTATCGTATGGCTTTTAGTGCCGGGAGTGTCCGAGGATATGATCGGCTCGCCTGAGTCTGTAGCTGCTTCCAGCGGACACCCTTAGGATGAGCTACAAGTATCGTTCAATTTCAAGTACTTCCAACTTTCGCTATCAGATATCAATGATACCTAGTGGTGAACGTTGGAACTTTGATAGAGCGTTCCGACGAAATCTAACCTAACAATTTAGCTTCACACAAGTGTAGTCTGTGGAAGGATATTTTACATGCCATAAATCTATGACATGGGACCGCCGGCTTCACTTTCCCTCCGAAGGAAGGCATACTGAAGGATTTTTAACGCTCTTAAAAAATCCGACGACTTCGGCCAGGTTGAACCCGCTATCTTGGGAACAGCAGTTCAGCATGCTACCAACTACGCCACCGAAGCACTTTTGTTGATGTTGACAAATATAGTAACTTTCCTACTGCATTTTGAAACTTTTTTGGTCTACTTTCTCCTCCCCTGATCCTGTCTTATCATCACTACTGATAGCTAAGGTTGCTGACCTCCCTTTTGCAGAACTTAACTTACAACTCAACAGTATCTCGTTGGTGTATTTACTTTGGTCGATGCAAATCTTTTCTCTGTCTTGTGTTACATTCATTGACAGGAAATCGGTCATTTTCCCTAAGTCTATTAACCCTAACCTGCATCCCAATACGCAAATCATCCACGTACACTCCCACAATCAAATCTTTTGTCTTATTGATATAAACACACTGGTCATTTTTAAGAGCAGTTAGGAACAGCTTATTCAGCACACTATTAATTTTATGGAACCACTCTTTAGCACTCTGCTTCAGTCCATATAGACTGTTCACTAATTTCCACACTTTATTTTTTCCTTCTTCAACAAAACCTTCTGGCTGTTCACAATACACTAATTCATTAATAGGGCTATTAAGATATGCTGTCAGAATATACACATGATTCACTTCCCACCCATTGACTGCTGCTAATGACAATAAAAGTCTAACGGTTTTCTTGTGCATTACAGGTGAATATGTTTTATCATAATCTACCCCTTGAATCTGGGAGAAGCCTCTAGCTACTAACCTGGCCTTAAACCTTTCTACTGTACTATCCTGGTTTTTTGTTTCAGTTTAAACACCCACTTATTTCCCAGGACATTGTGGTTCTTCGGTCTGTCTACCAACACAAAAACACAACTCTTTCCCTAAGCTGACACATCTCTTCCTCCATGGATGAATACCATGAACTTGCATTTGGACTTTCTAAAACTTCCTTGACAGTCTTTGGTTCATGAAAAACATTTAACAAATTGGTATCTCAATCACAGTCAGTACCAAACATGACAAGACTACACCTTGATGGAATCATCCTCTTTCTTATTCTCTGTGATCTACGCAACTCCATCTCAGCTGTGTCAACAGGTACATTCACATGCATAACATTTTCCAACTCGTCACTATTGTTTCATTATCGCTACGGTATTCTCAGTAATGCTACCCTACTCATATCAAAATTTTCAACAATATCTTCTCTCTCAAATAACCCATCATCAAAATCAGAGTCTGGGGCTTTATCATCAACATTAATGGGTACATTATCATTTAATTGTACTCTGTAACTGCCTCTAAGATCTAAGAGATGTGGGGTTGTCTCGCTAACACTATACTTAACGTAAGGGAACACCTTTTCTTCAAATTTCACACTGTGTGCTATCTGGAACTTTCTTTCCAATGGAATCTACATTTTGTAACCCTTAACACTGTCCCCGTACCCAACAAATAAACTTTCAACAGCTCTCTCATCGAACGTTGATCCCTTATTACAGTATATCCACCCTCAACATCCAAACGGCTTAAGATAAGCATAGTCGTTTATATTTACTGGAGTGCCCCTCCACAGGGCAAGTGGTATCTGATTGCCTACAGCCCTAGAAGGAGACAAGTTCCTAGCATGACATGCCTCATTCATTGTACCCGCTATGCCATTTTGAGGGGTGAGTAACTTACAGTTTTTCTATGAGTAATACCATGCTTGCTCAGAAATTCATCAAACTCCTTGCTCACATATTCTCCTCCTCCATCTGTCTGCAAAGCCTTTATTTTCTTTCATGAAACACTTCTACCTTTTCTTTGAATCGTTTAAAAGTTTCAAACAAATCACTGTTCTTACTCAAGAAATACACAAACACATATCGGGAATAATCACCAATACAAGTGACGATATATTGTGAACCTCCCAGCGAAACTGGTAGTTTGCCCATCACGTCACTATGGATAAGATAGCCTTAGGAAAACCCTTCTGTGTTGACTTCCCTTTAAAACATGTGACTCTCCCAAGATACCTTGAACTTTGATAGGAATTATTTTCTTTATTGCTTCTTCATGCAAGTGCCCTAGATGTAAATGCCAATCTGACAAACTCTTAAGAGCTACGGAATCTACAACAGTGTTTACATCATTTTCAGCATCGCCGTCTACAATTCTCAAGCCGTGTCATAAGGTTTGGCAACACCACCCATCTATCATCTGGGAGGCCTAGCGCAAGCATATGGTAATTGCTAACACTGCGTAAACACATAGATTTTGAAGCCAAATGTTTCCGAAAATACAACAAAACATAACGTCCGCTAAATCTACACACATATATCACAAATAGAGGATACATATTATCATGCTATGTACTGTCGATTCCCGATAAGGTAATAATAAAATGCTGTACTGTAACTCAATGTACCAATGTCTGAATGTCTTTTCTTGCTGATATGCTCACTGCCGTCATTCACGCGCTCATAAAAAATATTTAAGACTATTCTTACGAACTCAGAGACTGCCTTTGATTATACATTCTTCACTTTTTGTCCACAGATGCACTCATCATAGTCACAATAGGCCTCCAAGCTTAATGTTGACAATCTAACAATAATGCTCCAAGGTCACTTAATTTAAAAATAGGTATCTTTCTAATCAAATCTACCTAAAGGCACTTTCCAACTGAATACAGTTCATAATGTACTGGAATATATAGGCCACATGATGGCCACTAAATTTCTAGGCTCTGAAAGTCCACCTCGCTGTAGTGATATAACCAGTTATTTTAATAGTGCTGCCAATAGTTGACTTACAGCCAGGCACACAACAATTCCTAGGCATCTGAAATAGTTTAATGAAATATTAGTGAAGAATTTGTTGGTTAAATTCATTGGCAGGTATTGGTTACACATGCAACTTAATACGGGAAATACTCACTTCTGCAACGTTCAGCAGGTCTGATTTAACACGAGGAATTTCACGGGTGTTGAAATAGTTAGTACGGACTGCTTTTAGATGCTGTCATATCTGAATAAAACTTAGCATGTGGTCTTGCGTGTTTATAGAACTGAAGGACTCTACTCAGTGTTGCCAATTTTACCAACAGCACGGTTCGAGAATTATAGCCTGTGGTGCTTTCAGTCACAACACAAGAAGCATTTATTTCTTTAACAGTATCCAAAAATATAATCCATCTCTTACATAACCTTTGAAGATAATTTATTTCCAATTATTCTCATCTCTGGTAACACAGCTCTCTTTACGGAACTCACACACAACTCCTTTAACCTTAATGATTTTGATGCGATTGTGTTTACTGAAACTAAACTTAACCCTGATATTACTGATGATGAGCTGAGTCTCAAGGAGTTCAATAGTTATAGATGTGATAGATCTACTAAAACCAGTTCTAAATTAGGTGGTGGTGGTGGTGTTATGATTGCTACTCACTTCATGCTTCTTTAGTTAATTTTTCGTGTGATTAATCTGAAGCTATAGGTGTGATTGTTAAGATTGGTCACTTTCAACTCATTATTGTTGCTCATTATTGTACCTCCAAATCAGCCTGTTAGAAAATATCAATTACTATGTGACTCAATTGAACAACTTCGTGCTCAATTGGGTAATGAGCCCAGTCTCCTTCTAGCTGGTGATTTTAATTTAAATAGTGCTGCTTGCCCTTACGTCTTCATCTGACCTGCTTTATGACATGTCCAACACTCATGGAATGCGCCAACAGAGTGGGATAGTCAATATGCGGGGCTCTCAGTTGAATTTGGTTTTCAGTGATTTGCCTTGTGTAGTCACTCGTGCTTTGGATCCTATTGTTAAGGAGGACAACCACCACCCTGCCCTTGATATTGATCTCACTTTTCCTTCTCAGCATTTGCCCTCTAAGTTCAGCCAAAGATATGTCATAGGTAAAGCATGGGCTCATCTTGACACTTTTCGCCGACTTTAACCTTTGCTTCCATTACTACCACTATTTTATTGTTAAATTCAATTCTTTTTATTAGCTATCTCTGTTTTTCATTTACTGTTATTATTGTTACCCTTATTTGTTGTTATTTTAAGTTTGCTCTTGTTTTTCGTTACCTATAATAGCTTTTTTTTCTTCTTGTTATTGTTGTTAAATCAGTTGTTAATTAGTTTATCTATCTTTGCTTGATGTATTAATTATTTAATGTTATCATTCTTGTTTTATTTTTCATGTATATATTGGCTTTGCCGTTGGGAATAATAAATAAATAAATAAGAACTAAGTCTTGAACATGGAATCAAATTCCATATAAATGAGGGCACATACCACCATCTGACAAGCCCAATGTCCATTCTCCACACTCGTCTTTCATCTTAATCTCTACTGTGCCAATACCCTGGACCCTCTGCCCACTCCCATTTCTACTTTACCACTTGCAGGGCGTATTTTTTAAACTTCTCTTTCTCCACACAAATGTGATCACAAGCTCCTGAATCTATAACCCATTCTTGCATTGAAGAAGTAATGGATGATTTAGCTCCGACACATGCTCTGTAATTATTCTGATTCTGACTAACCTTACCTTTGTCTGTTGTTCTACTTTCCCTTATCTGCTCCGTACAATCTCACGCTAGGTGTCCTGGCTTCGTACACCGGCAACATCACATCTTGCCACACATCTTAGCTATGTGACCCCACTGATCACATCTGTTGATCTTTTTGATGAACAGTCGCCTACCCTGGAGTATCATTCCCTGCGTGGTTACTGCCGCTGCTACCACCTCGTCCTGTCACCACATCGACCTCCTCGTCCTCGGAAGTCTCCTCTGGAATCGCCGCGTCCTCGGCTAGCTCCCGATGATTACGTAAGCGCACCGCTTACTGATCCAGACGTTGGAACGAAATCTTCTCACAAGAAAGCAGCCTTCACTCTTTCGGTCGTTAGTCCCTCCTCACCACTCAGCAGCGCTATTGTTACTTTATTTATCTCTAGGTAAACCAATGAGCAATTGTCCATCAAGTTGAATGTCGTTAAATTCAAGTCCACAGTTTGCACGCTTAATCACTCTGTTGAGAGTTTTTTATTTTAGCCATATGTTGATGCATAGACATGTCACTTGTCTTCACCACGTTCACCATTTCTTTCAATTTATCCAAACATTGAGCTAGGGCATATGTGGAATGAATGTTCTTCAATATTATCCAGGCTGCTCTTGCTGTTGTCTCCTCTCCAATGTCATCCAAGTACACATCAGTCACACACTTGCGAAGAAAGGCCAAAGCTTTTCTGTTTGTTCTCGCTTGAACCTCATTATAGTTTTCCACTTCCACGTTGAAACCAGGTTCTATGGCATTCCAACAATTTCTTACGATAAGTTCAGCTTGCGCTCTTCTTGACCATGCATAGTAATTATCACTTCTCAACTGCGGCACACCGTCACCTCATTTGTCTTCTGCCATCTTGAACATACTCCACAATCACTGCTCTCGACTTTCTTCATTCAACTTTCAGTCGCTCTCCTTCACTTCTCTTCATTATTCGGTCCTTCAACTCTAGCCTGGGCCCACAACCTGTAGTTAGGTTATAATAAGCAGTGGGTTAAAAGACCGACTTGCTGACTGATGTTTATTCAACCAGACACGGAGACACACATCTTGTAATACATTGCCGAAAAAGAACACACGGCGGCGCTATAGTCGCACCGATCGGGTCAATGACAAGGAATCAAACAAAGGAACAACAAAATACTGAAATGGCTGACAACTTACACAGTAATACCAATACAACAACAAGATGTAAGTAAAATTATGCCTTGTGTGAAAATTAAGGAATTATTACATTCAACCCTCATTTATGCTGCATATTAACTTTCAACCCCACAATATATAGCAGAAAAAAATAATGTATGGCTCATACGTAAGTCTACGTAATCCGATCTACCCTTATTCAGGGATAAATCCAAGAAAAATATGAAAAACTGCAATGACAAATGAAGGCTTTCAGATACCGGTACATAGTTTTCACTATTTTTGCATTTCACAACGTAATAGCTGAAAACCTCCATATATCATTATTGCAGTTGTGAAAATCCTATTCAGTATGATAGGCTGGCACAGGTCAGCGTCTTAGATGTACTATTGCCAAGTGAGAAACAAAGTGCCTGCCATTAGCCCAGTGGTCAAGAGCATCAGAATACAAAGCTGAAGTGGTGAGTTTGAATCCCACATTGGTCAGGCATTTTAATTCTCTTATATTCTAGCTACATGGCTTGCACTATTTGTGCATTACACGACCTAACTGTGAATACGCCATTGCATTCTATGCCATGTTATTGTACTATACCTTTGAACTAGGTTTATAAATAGTTAATCTTCCACTTTAGCACGTAATCACTCCTCCTCCATTCTCATCACATGACTCTACCTTCTGAGTCAGCTCATACAACAGCTTCAAATAACATGTTCATTTCTTAGCCTTCATTACAAATACCTTCCTTCCATTGCTGCCATCTACAGTATTTCTCCCAGCAAACATTCATGTTACCCTCATATACAGTAAGTTACCTCTACCTTATGGATAAGAGATCCTGAATACACCCAACTCCCATACAGCAAGGTCGGTCTAAACACTGAGCGATGTAGAGAAAGTTTCATCAGTACATTAAATTCTTTCTTGAAGAACACTGCAGATCGCAACTGAGAACTCACTGCATTGACACCATACTGTAACCCTAGGAAATAAACAGCCCAAGTACTTAAAATGTTCCACCTGCTCTAATTAAGTTTCTCCTACCTAGTATTTCTATTTTCTTGAGTTTCTTTCCTACTTGCATCATCTTAGTTTCTGAAATGCTGATTTTCATACTATGTTCCTTACATTTCTGTTCAAGTTCTAATATGTGGGCTTGTAAGCTTTTGACAGAGTCTGGCATTAAAACCAGGAAATCAGCTTAAGTCAAACAAACGTGTACGTACCTGGTTTTCCACCTAATTGAATCTCATTCAGCCAGTTTATACCCTTTGATCGTGTATAAAACTAACAGTAATGATGAAAGACCACAGCTTGCTTCACTCCTTGAACAACTTCAAACCAAGAACTCACTGTAGCATTATTATCAACTTAAATACTTTTAATAGCAGCCTTTCCTCAAGACCATAATTCCTCAGGATGCTCAGAATAATTCCGCTTGGTACCTTATCGTACGTCTTCTCTAGATTTGCAAATCGAATACACAACACTGTCTATTCCTCTCGTTTCATAGTATTTCTTATTAACTTGATGCATACTGACAACTTGATCCTGACATCCCCATTTTTGTCTAAAGACACACTGGATTTCATCCATCTTACTCTCGGCTAATGAGCGAACTTTCCTTTCTACAAACCTTGAGACACTTATCAAAGAAGGGGCAGATGACCTCGTAGTTGCCCCATAAAACAACAATACTAACTTATCAAAGAAATACCTCTATAACTGTTGCAACCTTTCCTGTTACCTTGATTACAAAGTGGGGCAATTACTGCTTTTGACCAATCAGAGGGTACCTTCCCCAGGTTGATTGTCCTATGGAACCATATCATCCCTGCGTTCCCACTAAACGGTACTTTACCATATCTGGACGAATTTCATTTATCCCTGCTGCTTTGTGACATTGCAGTTTATTTACCATCTTCTCTACTTCTTCAACCATGACTCTATTCCCGACCTCATTCTCCTCCGGCATAATCCTTAAATCTGCCGCATTGCCAGAAAAGTTTCCATTATACACACATTTAGCAAGTTTTCGAAGTAGCCTATTCTTGCCATCTTCGCATTACTTCCTTGGCATCTACAATTAGTTTTCCAGAGTTATCCAAAACACTGCTCATTTACTCCATATCTAAGATTCTTTATAACACTCCAAACAGGTTTTCAGCCACCTGGCCTCTACAATAAAATTAGTAACAATGGAATACCTGATGAATAACTTTGGTTGGTTCCTTAGTTTAGGGACTGCAACAACGCGGTCATGTAGCCCCGTGTACTTTGGGTGTGTGTAGAATCTGTTTGATAACCGGTGTAAATTGTGATGGCTGTATTAGTGTGTGTTATCTGTTTTAATTAAAGTAAGGACTGGAGACGATAATTTCAAGTAGTTCCTAATTTTGCTACCGTCCACGACACCTAGTTGCAAACTTGGCTACTATATGGCATCGCAAGCAGCACCTGGCGGCGAACGTTGGAACTAATATAGCGTTATCAAATAATCTAACCTACAAATTTTGGCTTCACACAAGTGCAGTTAGTGGAAGATTCTTTTTCATGCTATAAATCTATGATATGGGACCACCAGCTTTACTTCCCCTCCAAAGGAAGGCATACTGAGGGATTTTTAACGCTCGTAAAATATCCAACGACTTCGGCCGGGTTTGAATCCGCAACCTTGGACATAGAAGCTCAGCATGCTACCAACTACGCCACCGAAGCCGCCTGCTGATGAATAACTTTTGGAAATGCATTGTTGCCAAGCCATGGAAATGGTATCATCCATTTCCCACCATTTATATTCTGCACCGTAATCAATATATCAACTACCAATGACATACATGGATATAAGTTTATATACATGCCTGAAAAATTTCAAAGGAATGAATAAAATTAAATATATTTTGATGTTCAGTTTATTTCCATTTTTATGAGAACATATGTATCTTTCTTTAACCAGTTCCTTTTTTGAAATATATTACAAAAACATTTCAAATGATCAAGAACTTAAAAAACTATCAATAATTTAAAAAAAACAAATTGGATAGCAATTATTTCTCGTACATCATACGTTATTAAAATATTTTATTACAACTTACTTAAAATATAACCTCACACTTTTGCCTTTGTTTAATGTGTACTATGATTCCTTCATATCTGAAACATATAAGAAATGAAGATAGCTAGAAGAAGGTAATGGATAGTACAGGGAATGAAGGCTGGTGACTGTGAAAGCAATAATCGACAGAAACAACGCTTTCTCTTCAGTCTTGGCTTTTTGGTTTCACTTTCTGAGTGTGGACTTTCTTGTTTTACTGTAGATGCATACTGTTGAAGTATATGAGTTAATTTATTGCCATGTGTAACTTCTGTTGACATCGCTTTGCTAGCGGTAATTTCAGTTTTGTCTGTAGACTCCTTTGTTATGCTAGGTTCCATTTGGTCTGTTGACTGCCTAGTTGTGACAGCTTCAGGCTTGTCAGTCAACTGCTTAGTTATGATAGTTTCAGTCTCAGTTTTGTCCGTGGACTGCTGGGTTGTAATAACTTGAAGCTTGCATGTTGACTGCTTAGTGGTGACAGTCTCCGTATTATATGTGGACTGCTTGGTTGTAATAGTTTCAGTTTCATCTGTTGACTGCTCAGTTGTGATTGCAGGCTTGTCTGTTGGCTGCTCAGTTGTGATAACTACAAGCTTGTCTGTTAGCTGCTCAGTTGTCATAACTACAAGATTGTCTGTTGACTGCTCAGTTGTGATGGTTTCAGTTTTGTCTGTTGACTGCTTTGTGATAACTACAGGTTTGTCTGTTGGCTGCTCGGTCGTGATGGTTTCAGTTTCATCTGTTGACTGCTCAGTTGTGACAGCTTCAGGCTTGTCAGTCAACTGCTTAGTTATGATAGTTTCAGTCTCAGTTTTGTCCGTGGACTGCTGGGTTGTAATAACTTGAAGCTTGTATGTTGACTGCTTAGTGGTGACAGTCTCCGTATTATATGTGCACTGCTTCGTTGTAATAGTTTCAGTTTCATCTGTTGACTGCTCAGTTGTGATTGCAGGCTTGTCTGTTGGCTGCTCAGTTGTGATAACTACAAGCTTGTCTGTTATCTGCTCAGTTGTCATAACTACAAGGTTGTCTGTTGACTGCTCAGTTGTGATGGTTTCAGTTTTGTCTGTTGACTGCTTTGTGATAACTACAGGTTTGTCTGTTGGCTGCGCGGTCGTGATGGTTTCAGTTTCATCTGTTGACTGCTCAGTTGTGACAGCTTCAGGCTTGTCAGTCAACTGCTTAGTTATGATAGTTTCAGTCTCAGTTTTGTCCGTGGACTGCTGGGTTGTAATAACTTGAAGCTTGTATGTTGACTGCTTAGTTGTGACAGTCTCCGTATTATATGTGGACTGCTTGGTTGTAATAGTTTCAGTTTCATCTGTTGACTGCTCAGTAGTGATTGCAGGCTTGTCTGTTGGCTGCTCAGTTGTGATAACTACAAGCTTGTCTGTTAGCTGCTCAGTTGTCATAACTACAAGGTTGTCTGTAGACTGCTCAGTTGTGATGGTTTCAGTTTTGTCTGTTGACTGCTTTGTGATAACTACAGGTTTGTCTGTTGGCTGCTCGGTCGTGATGGTTTCAGTTTCATCTGTTGACTGCTCAGTTGTGATAACGTCAGGCTTGTCTGTCAACTGCTCAGTTTCAGCTTTGTCTGTAGACTGCTCAGTTGTGATAACTTTTGGCTTGTCTGTCGACTGCTCAGTTGTGATAGTTTCAGTTTCATCTGTTGACTGCTCAGTTGTGATAACGTCAGGCTTGTCTGTCAACTGCTCAGTTTCAGCTTTGTCTGTAGACTGCTCAGTTGTGATAACTTTTGGCTTGTCTGTCGTCTGCTCAGTTGTGATAGTTTCAGTTTCATCTGTTGACTGCTCAGTTGTGATAACTTCAGTCTTGTCTGTCAACTGCCCAGTTTCAGATTTATCTGTTGACTGCTCAGTTGTGATAACTTTTGTCTTGTCTGTCGACTGCTCAGTTGTGATAGTTTCAGTTCCATTTGTTGACTGCTCAGTTGTGATAACTTCAGGCTTGTCTGTCAACTGCTCAGTTTCAACTTTGTCTGTTGGATGCTCAGTTGTGATATTTTCAATTTCATCAGTTGTGTCTGTTGATTGGTCAGTTGTGATATTTTCAGTCTTGTCTATTGACTGCTCAGTTGTGATAGTTTCAGTTTCATCTGTTGACTGCTCTGTTGTGATAACTTCAGGCTTGTCTGTCAACTGCTCAGTTGTGGCGATTACATTTTTTTCTGTTAACTGCTGTATTGATGTATTTTCAGTTTCCTGGATTGCTTTTTCTTGGCTTTCTGTTGTTTCTGCTTCATTTGTTGGTGCTGAACTCACTGGTAGGCCTACTTCTAGTTTCTTAGTAAACTCTGTGCTTAATTCTCCCTCTGCTGATGGCTCTCCTTTTTCTTCTTGGGATACGTTTGTTTTTGACAAATTTTGATCAGGTTCGACAAGTGATTGCTCAATTTCTGATCCACCTAAAACAAATTTTGTTCAGGTTCAACAACTGATTGCGTAAGTTCTGATTCACCTAAAACAAATGAGGCACTGGTATTTATTGTTTATTGTAATGACAGGATCATAAATGTAAAGTTTTGAGGCCATTCTTAGCAGTGTTGCCTGTACAAACTGTGATTTGTAGCTCTTCAGTCGGTCAACACGAATTTGCTCAATTACTAGGTGGTGTACAATGTATAAAATATGTAAATAACACTCATGGAAAACATTACATGAATTAGTTAATTATCCTCAATCGCCCCATTATAATAGTGATAGTTAACTAATACATGTATTTTTTTCCAGGAGTGTTATTTACGTGTCGTAATTTACACATTTTATACATTTTCCACTTTTACAATAATATCACAAACTAGGATATCCAATAAATGCTCATAATAATAAATATTTTAGTGGTTTGTTCAACTTTGGTGTTAGTTATCACCGTTTTCATCAAACTGTGAAATGATATACGGTAACTAAATCAACACTGAGAAAATGAAAGAGAGAAAATCATACCGGTAGCCTACTGTATTTTGTTTCAAATAGAAGTTTAGATTCGGTAATAAGGATACTTTGATAGACTAGGCTATGGTTGGTTGGTTGGTTCCTCAGTTTAGGGGCTGCGACAACGCGGTCATGTAGCCCCGTGTACTTTGGGTGTGTGTAGAATCTGTCTGATAACCGGTGTTAATTGTGATGGCTGTATTAGTGTGTGTTATCTGTTCTTAATTCAAGTAAGGACTGCCGACATTGAATTTTCAAATAGTTCCTACTTTTGCCGCCAAACGCCACCGTCAACGACTACTAGTTCAGAACTTGGTTACTAGACGCCACCGCAGTCGGCTCCTGGCAACGAACGTTGAAACCTAAGAGCGTTATTGAAATTTTATCCTATAATTTAGCTTCACACAGGTGTAATTAGTGGAAGGTTCTTTAACATGCCTTAAATCTATGACATGGGACCGCCGGCTTGACTTCCCCTTTGAAGTGATACAAATTATGTATCTCTTTAAAAGGTATGTTTTAATTGTAAGTACAAAACATGCAGTGGCAACAAATTAGTGGGAAGTGAAGAAATTGGACTGTGAAAACAAGGATGAGGGATTTTTAACACTCTTAAAAAATCCCACGACTTCGGCAGGGTTTGGACCCCCGATCTTGGGCATAGAAGCTCAGCATGCTACCAACTACGCCACCGAAGCCGCTAGATTACGCTATACCGTAGAAGTGTTAGAATTCAAACAACAGGCAATAGTATCAGATCTTGGTCCTATCCCACAGTCATCCAGAAAAAGATCGTAATTTCTTCCAGCACACAGCGGTTCCGCATAGAATTGCACACAAATAAATGGTGATACGGTATCCTTAACCCTAAAACACTAACACTTCGTAAATTTTACGACGGTAGGTAGCAGTACGGTATAGTTTATTGCCTTCCGCGCATGCGTGCCTGCCGCCAATTTGTGTAGCTGAATTTCTCGAGCAGTTGTTGACTGGCGGGTGCGATTGTTGATATATTTGCTCATTCTTATAATAATTGGGGGGGGGGGGGGGGGTGTCGTCCTATTGACGAACGGTTAGTGATAGTGCAATACATACATGTATATACATTTATACTTATTTATTTTCATGGTAGTTTAGGTTTCATTGTGGTATTAAGAACCCACATTTATAGTTTTAAGGGTTTATTTTAATACCTAGTAATTCAGGGCCGGTCTTAGGGGTGTGCGACATGTGCGGTCGCACAGGGCGCCAACGGCAAATTTCGATTTATTTCCTATTGCACAAATGAAAGATAGGTAAATGCGAGTTCGTCAAACAGATATGGGAATCAGTTAGATTTTTTTTTTTTTTTTTTAAGTTCAACCGGTGTTATCTCTCACGACTGAAAACCCTACGCGCACCTTAGACCGTGACGGACTGAAGTTAAACTCAGTGAAATAGTGATTAGCAAACACTATATCTTTCTCTCCCATGCCTTGCCTTTTCACTATCGTGGAAACTCAACCCGGCTCGACACCGGGCCCGGGACCAACCAAATCGCCCTTCGGCAGCGCTCGGGCATTTCCATGATATTTCGGTTCGATTCGCTGTTGTAGCAGAGCTGTAGCAAGGCGAAGGAGAGAGAAAGGAAGCGAGGATGCAGAGAGAGAGGGGAGTGAGGTTGGAGAAAGGGGTGCGGGTGTGACACGAGCTGGAGACAGAGTCAAATAGAAAGAAATCATAACAAACGGCACGTGTGGCTGGGCGAAGTCGGCGTCGACCCGCTCGTAGATGCTAGGACGTTTTAGCACAATACACGGGAGTGTTATGGCCCTTGCTAATTGTCGTTCATTCGAGTGCGTGGTGCAGATGGTGTAAAGTCGGGTCGAAGAACGAGAAACCCTACAACGATGGCCTCCTCCGGTAAAGCTAGTGGAGCTGCAAACAAAGAACGAAGGTTGCAGCATGCAGAAGAAGACAAGAAGGCAGCAGAAGCTTTTAAAAAAAATCGTCCGACCTTCAACATCAATAGACGGGAGATCTTCTCAAACAAATCCTACTGATCATTCCAATAATGTGCCAATCTGATCATTAATACTTTGACAGAAACGGGACTAAAGCTAGAAGACCTCAGAGGTCAAGGCTTTGACAACGGCGCGAATATGAAAGGTAAACATAAAGGAGTTCAAGCTCGCGTTGTAAAACAGTTCCCGCGCGCAAATTATGTTCCATGTGGTATCCATTCCTTAAACCTAGTTTTATCTGACTCAGACGAATGCTGTCCTCGCTGCGTTACTCTATTCGGCATTATTCAACGCATATATGTTTTATTTTCGTCGTCACCTGGCCGGTGGTCTATTTTGTTGGCTCACATTTGTAATTTGACTCTAAAAGATTTGAGCGACACTCGCTGGGAGTGTCGCATAGATGCAGTGAGACCTTTTAGATACGATATGAATGGGGTAGTGGCAGCCTTAAAGGCCATTATGGAGAATCCTGCTTTGGATTCGGGGCTACGCCATGAAGCTGAATACTTGGCGAAAAAAATTGTGACATTCGAATTTGTCGTTGCTGTTGTAGTATGGCACGACATTTTGTTTCAAGTAAACATAGATAGCAAAGCCATGCAAGCAGAAGCAATTGAGGCCTACAAAATGCGTCTTCTTTCGTGGAAGGTTGTATCGCATACCATGAAAAATATTCCTAAGAAGGCTATGAAAGCGCTATAATATCGGCTAAAGAAATCATTGCGTCTGTGTCTCTTGAGGTCGAAGAAGGTAGACGGAAAAAGAAGACTAGACGCCCTAAACGGTTGATTGAGGAAGATGACTCGGACTCGGACCAAGTTATCGAGTCAGGCACTGAGAGTGACAGTTCTGAGTCAGAGTTGGAGCCGGAGCTGACGGAGGCTGAAGCTCAGGCTAAGGTTAAGTGCAAATAAGTGAAGCCACAACGACTCTTCAAAAAAAGTTCCTTTGACAATCTCCTAACAGTAGCTTTTAAGTCTGTAAGGAAGAGATTATTTTTCTTTTAAGAGCATTCCGATATATTATACAAATATCCACTTTACAATACTTTTTTTTATAATAGACTATATCATAATCAATACGGGAAAATTTAGAATTATGACTGAAGTTATAGATATTCAGCATTCCGATACATGGGGATTTTTGTACAATCTAAAGGTACTGCCTGGGTCTATTAAAGATAGTAGTCTACTCATGGATCGTTGCTTGAACTTGCAAAAGCAGCTTTCCAGTGGAAATAATGAGACTGACATAAGTGAGATGGATCTATGTCCTAAGCTGTAACATTTGAGCCCATGCCTACCACCAAACGCAAAAAACCCTCGCGGTGCGTTGCAGTTTATTTACAGCACGAATATGAGTGACGTTTTCCCAAACGTCATGTATTTTTGCGAATTCTCTTAACCTTGCCGGTAACTGTCGCTTCACGTGAACGTAGTAGCTTTTCAAAATTGAAGTTGATTAAAATCTACCTGCGTGCTACAATTGGCCAAGAGAGACTGTCAAAACTTGCTTTAATTTCGATAGAGAACGATGTTGCGCGTTCACTCGTTTTAGCCCAGTTAGTAAAACAGTTTGCTTCAGTCGAAGTACGGAAAGCTCCTTCTCATAAGGTTTTGGGTTTTAGTGTGTTTTTATTCCTGTGTGTCGAAGTCGTTTGAATTAGTAAAGCTTGATTCCTGTAAGTGTATTTTTCCAGTGATTTTGTTATGTTGACACTTTGCATCATAACTGAAAAATAGATATTATAATATGTTACGCATCACCTATTAGTTAATAAAGTCCAGTATTTTTGCATCATGCGAGCGTACAGCCGATATTTTGTGTGTTACCTTGATTATCCCCTTACTACAACGCAAGTAAAGCATGTTCAAGTAATATAGTATATGGGTAAATGTACTTTAGGTTCATTTTATTTAATTTCATCCGATAATTCGGTGCATGCATTTTCGACTTTATATTTTCATGATTCTTCTTTATGATACCTCATAATTTTTGCCAGAGTAAGGCAACCCGCCTCGCACAGAGGCGCGCAAAATCGAATTTCGCACAGGGCGCTGAAACCCCTAAGACCGGCCCTGCCTAGTATAATACAATTAAGTTATTATAAAACGTATTACTGTAATGTAGCAAGTTACTATATTTAACAAATAATCACTTCAAATGATTTAATATCTACGTATTTTGATTCATGACCTGTTTATGAATCTATAAGAACTCGAAATATGAAAAATCTTGCCAAATATTATCTGTAACGTAGTAAATATAACAATTATAAGTTGGAGTAGTCAAATTTACGAAGGGTTAGCAATAATGAGCGGCGAAAGAGGGTTAGTGTTCTAGTTTTTTTTTTTCGTGTAGCCTCCTGAGAGGCCGAGTGCAGGTCTTTCTAGTCGACGCCCGTGGGCGACCTGCGCGTCAGGATGAGAGATGGAATGGATGAAGGTGAATGAAACTGGGCAAGGATCTGGAAGGAAGCGGCCGTGGCCTGTCAGAAGGTACTGTCCCAGCATAAAAGGATGACAGTACGGTACCATACGTCATTAAATTTTGAAGCTGGTATTTGTGATACAGTATTGAGAATATCTGGGCCATGTTGACCCACAGTACCATCACCGTTATTAATAATATTTCCATACGAACTTTGTTTAAAATTTGAACTTCAATCCTAAAAAGAAAATGTTATTGTCACTTGCCAGTTTAAAAAATGGCAGTGTTAAACGTACCGTAAGTCGCGAACTGTTAACATGGGCGCCCGCAGGACTTTTTCCAGAGGGGGGCCAAGTTATAATTTTCATTTCATTACCCCCCCCCCCATTCTCGTTTTATTTCTTACTTGCTTCGTGAAATTCATTATTCGATTGCTCTGAAACTTCTGCTACTTTATGGCAAGATTGGGAGGAATATTTTAGTTCACAGTTTTTGTCCATGGAAGTTCGCTTTTCTTCTTTTGTGATTCATTGTCATAATGATCAGTTCTTGAAAACAGGTAAAAAATAGTGGTATCACCATGTATCGACAATAATATTAAAATCAAGCACTTCATTAATATGCTAATGTAAATCCAGTTCGCCTATTTTCTAAATAACTGGAGGACATATCAGATATTTCCAAACTACTGAGTTAAATTAAACTGTGGAAATATTCCTACATATGAATCTGTCTAATAATTCAAATAGCACTGTTTTCAAATATCTAGATTGTACTGGCCGTTACAGAGGATCCATCACGTTTTTCCTCTTCTTAACTAGCTATCAGGAATACTTCGCATTGCTCTTCTTAGCAAAATGAATTTTGTGCGAAATGATAAATGCATATTGTACGTTACTCGTACTTGTGACGCCCGAGGTTTTAGCATATTTTCGTTTTATAAAGAAAACATTACATTTGATTATTGCTGCCCGTTAAGGAAAATATATAAAACTCACTAAATCACGTACTTCTTCCTTAGTCGCTTTGATAACGACACAAACATAGTAGGATCATTTAACTAGGTACAATCGTACTAATGAATGTCGCATAAATGTTCCTTGAGTTAAGAGCCAGCCATTGTCTGTTCTATAATCTCCTTTCAGAAGCACATCATTATCAATCCCTCCTTGAACGTTGGCTTTATCCCCTAAATGATCTTAGGGGCCGATAACCTAGGTGTCAGGCCCCTTAAAACAACAATTATCTTCAACACCAATCTTATTGATCTATATTGAATTCTAACTTTCAGTCGGTCAATACGAGTATAAACCCAATCTTATTATATAAAACAAAGTGTCCTGACTGACTGACTGACTCATCATCGCCCAGCCAAAACTATTCGAGTTAGAAACATGAAATTTTGGGGAAATGTTCGTTGTAAGTCGAAAACGCCCACTAAGGAAGGATTTTTGGATATTCAGGTTCTAAAGGGGTGTTAAGGTGGTACAACTGCATTTTATTGAATAACAATATCTCACGAGTGGTTTCATTGAGGGATGTGATACTTGGCATATAAACTCACCATTAAAAATAAGAAGACACATGTATGAGGGTTTTTCGATGTGGTGTATATTATGAGGTGAAAGGGGGTGAAAAGTAGGGGTTGAAGGATTCCTAACGGAGCGTGTATCTCTTAAACGACATAGGCAAGGAGTTTGAAACTCCGCGGAAAAAAATCAGCTTAAAAATAAGTAAATAGGTGTTTGACCGTTTTTTTTCATAAATCCAATGTAACGGGTCCATGGGGAGGGGTGAAATTCTGGGGGAAAAAAAAACAGGAAAGAAAGTGTCCTAACTGACTGACTGGCAGACTCACTCATCAAACTCAGGGGAAAAAACTGCTTAAAAAATAAGTAAATAGGTGTTCGACAGTTTTCTTTTTCATAAACACAATTTAAGGGGTTCATGGGGAGGGGTGAAATTCTGTAAAAAGGAAATTGAAAGAAAAAGTTCTGACTCACTCACCATCGCCCAGTCAAAATTATTGAAGTTAGAAACATGACATTTTGGGGATATGTTCTTTGTATGTCAAATCCGTACACTAAGGGAGGATTTTCGGATTTTCAAGTTCTAAAGGGGTCTTAAGGGGGTTAAACCTGCATTTTATTGAATAACAATATCTCACGAGTGGTTTCATTTGTGGATGTGATACTCGGCATAAGCAGACATGTGTCTAAGAGTTTTTCGATGTGGTGTATATTACGAGGTGAAAGGGGAGAAAAGTGGGGTTGAAGGATTCCTAACGGAGCGTGTATCTCTTAAACAACATAGGCGAGAAGTTTGAAACTCAGCGGGAAAAAATCAGCTTTAAAAATAAGTAAATCGGTGTTCGAGCGTTTCTTCATAAATCCAATTTAAGGGACCCATGGGGAGAGGTAAAATTCTGGTAAAAATAATTGAAAGAAAATGACCTGACTGACTCACTCACTCATCATCGCCCAGAGAAAAACTACTGAAGTTGGAAACATTAAATTTTGGGAATATGTTCGCTGTATGTCGAAAACGTCAACTAAGGAAGGATTTTTGTTTATTCGGGTTCTGAAGAGGTGTTAAGGGGCTAAACGTGCATTTCATTGAATAACGATATCTCGTGAGTTGTTTCTTTGGGGATGTAATATTCGGCATATAAACTAATCATTAAAATTAAGCAGACATATGTCTAAGGGTTTATCGATGTGGTGTATATTATGAGGTGAAAGGGGTGAAAATTGTGGTTGAAGGATTCTTAACGAAGCGTGTATCTCTTAAACGACAAAGGCGAGAAGATTGCAATTCAGCGTAAAAAACAGCTAAAAATATAAGTAAATAGGTGTTGGACCGTTGTTTCATAAATGGAGTTAAAGGGGCCCTTGGAGAGGGGTGAAATTCTGGGGGAAAATACAGGAAAGAAAGTGTTCTAACTGATTAACTCACTCACTCACTCATCAAACTCAGGAGGGGAAGAACAGCTTGAAAATAAGTAAGTAGGTGTTCGACCGTTTATTTTTTCATAAATCCAATTTAAGGGGTTCATGAGAGGGGTGACATTCTGAAAAATAAAAGAAAGAAAATGTCCTGACTTACTCACTCACTCATCATCGCCCAGCCAAAATTATTGAAGTTAGAAACAAGAAATTTTGGGATTATGTTCGTTGTATGTCGAAAACGTCCACTAAGGAAGGATTTTTGGTTATTCAGGTTCTAAAGGGGTGTTAAGGGGTAGACCTGGATTTAATTGAATAACAATATCTCCCGATTGGTTTCTTTGGGGGATGCGTTACTTGGCATATAAACTAACCATTAAGAATAAGATGACACATGTCTGAGGGTTTTTCGATGTAGTGTATATCATGAGGTGTACGTGTGTAAAGTGGGGGTTGAAGGATTCCTAACGGAGCAAGTATCTCTTAAAAGACAGAGGCATAAATTATTAAACTCAGGGGGGAAAATAAGCTTGAAAAATAATTAAATAGGTGGTCGTCCGTTTTGTCATAAATCCAATTTAAGGGGCCCATGGGGAGGGATGAAATTCTGCGGAAAGAAGTCCACTAAGGAAGGATTTTTGGACATTCACTAATCATCCCCCAGCCAAACCTATTGCAGTTAGAAATTTGAAGTTTTGGGGTTATGTTCATTGTATGTCGAAAACGTCCACTAAGGATGGATTTTTGGATATTCATGTTCTGAAGGGGTGTTAAGGGGGTTTAACTTGCATTTCATTGATTAACAATATCTCACGAGTTGTTTCATTTGGGGATGAGATATTCGGCATATAAATTAATCAATAAAAATAAGCAGACACATGTCTAAGGGTTTATCGATTTGGTGTATATTATGAGGTGAAAGGGGTGAAAATTGAGGGTTGAAGGATTCTTAACGGAGCGTGTATCTCTTAAACGACATTAGCGAGAAGTTTGAAATTCAGCGGGAAAAAATCTGCTTAAAAACAAGTAAGTAGGTGTTCGACCGCTTTTTATATAAATCCCATTTAAGGGGTTCATGGGAAGGGGTGAAATTATCAAAAATAAATGAAAGAAATTGTCCTGACTGACTCACTCACTCATCATCGCCCATCCAAAATTATTGCAGTTAGAAACTTGAAATTTTGGGGATATGTTCGTTGTATGTCGAAAACGTCCACTAAGGAAACATTTTTGGATATTCAGGTTCTAAAGGGGTGTTAAGGGTGTAAACGTGCATTTCATAGAATAACAATATCTCACGAGTGGTTTCATTTGGGGATGTGATACTTGGCATATAAACTAATCATTAAAATTAAGCTGACACATGTCTAATGTTTTTTCGATGTGGTGTATATTATGAGTGAAAGGGGTGAAAAGAGGTGGTTGAAGGACTCCTCGTGTATCTCTTAAACGACTTGGGCGATGAGTTTGAAACTCAGAGGAAAACAATCAGCTTAATAATAAATAAATAAATAAATAAATAGGTGTTCGACCGATTTTTCAAAAATCCAATTTAAGGGGCCCATGGGGAGGGGTGACATTCTGGAAGAAAAACGTCCACTAAGGAAGGACTTTTGGATATTCACTCTCATCGACTAACCAAAACAATTAAAGTTAGAAGAATGATATTTTGGAGATATGTTTGTTGTGTGTCGAAAACGTCCACTAAGGAGGGATTTTTGAATATTCAGGTTCTAAAGGGGTGTTAACGGGGTTAAACCTGCATTTCATTGAATAACAATATGACTCGACTATGACGCGAGCGAAGCCGCGGGTACCTGCTAGTCTTATTATATAATACGCTAAGGTGTATGTTTCACAAAACTCACGTTCCTAAACCAGAGGGAGTTAGAAGGTGTGGTTTGTACCAAAATCTTCCAAATCGTCTCAATAGTACAGGAAAAATCTTGCATTTCTTGATAAGTCAAGCAGGCCCGACGAGAGGGGGGGTCAGGCGGGGCTGCAGCCCCGGGGCCCGGCTCTGGGAGGGGGGCCCGGCCGGGCAAAGTATTCCTTTCATGACCAAAATATATCACAGACAATTATTTGATGAAACAATCAACGTCTGTGCAAAATGGCGCAAGAACAATAACATAGGCTAGGTCAAATACTTTAGTCAGAGCACCCTGGAAACAGCTGAACCAGAGCACCCGAACGTAGTCATACAATACCGTAGTTCTCAGAATATGTACCTAATCTGAGGGGCGCATACCTCGGTTCTAAATTTAACTTACTTGTCAGCCTCCTTTCGTTTGTATACCAAACTTGAAACATATTTCCTCATCATTACCTGTCGCAAATCTGAATAGTCTCCTCTGTGACTGTGTTTGGAGCGTCACGTTGCTTTGTTTCGAATGATCTTTGTGTGCCGTGCGCTCACTCCATTTACATTGTCTAGGTAAGAAAATAGTTTATTTAATCTTCGTCCACACTGGAATTCATTTTCTCTCTGTATAAATGCCGGATAAATATGATGCGTGATGTAAGGGTATTTCCATTGCCGAACGTACATAAAATAGATGTGGACTAAGGAAAATGTTCATCTATAAAGAACTAAGAAAACATTATTATTATTATTGTTAGGAGGCTTGTATTTCTTACGACTTTAGCCTATAGGCAGTGAATCGATTTGAAAAAGTTTCGATCCGAAGATCCCCGGTTCGAATTCACGTCGCATCAAGACATTTTAACTGTCTGATTATCACTTTATGGCTTACGTCTTGTATCTAACATTACCTAATAACTGCGAAATCTCATTTGCTGCTATTATTATGATTATTAGTAGTAGAATTATGATTATTATTAATATTATAATTAGATGTATTATTATTATTATTATTATTATTATTATTATTATTATCGCCATATACTGTATGCTAAAATATTTTAGTGGAAACAAGCTGAGCTTTCGTAAGCCAACTGGCAGCATTAGTAGCATTGCAAAAATAGATCATCATTCATTTCCGTGTCCGGTCAACATTTCCAAAAAATTGCAGTTGCGATGGCCTTGTTACTTCCTCTAAGAACATCTTCCATTGTGCATTGGTTGTCCAGGAGGGGGCAGATAAGTAGGTGGCTTGGGTCTAGTTCAGTTCCACATTCACAAGAGGTGTCTGCGTCTGCTGGAAGGATCCCCCATTTTTGCAGGTTGGTCTTGCATCGAGGGACACCCACTCTTAAGCGGTTGAGGGACCGCCACACAGGATAAGGTAGGTCGGCGCCAGGAGCCAGTTCTTCCTTTGATGTCATGTCAGTTGGCAGTGAGCTCCTCCATATGTTAAGACGAGTTGCCTCTGGTGTTCTCTCCAGCGGCGTAGATAAACGCTGCGAATATGACGTATTCTAATGTGGACGCAGCACGCAGTTGTTAATGACTCCGGCTTGCAAAAGAGTAATTGACTTGGCCGAAAGAACAGCCATTGCCTTAACATGAGAACGAAGCTATTCTCAAATTCAAAGTCATTACGATTTTCAGAGTGTGAACTGCTATTTAAGATCATCGTTAGTTTGATGATGGTTGTTGTTGTTGATGTTTTAAGGGGGCGGTACAACGAGGCCATCTGCCCATAATCGTTAGCTTACGTGTTCCTTTCAGTTATAAATATCGAATGCGGGCTACAAGGGAAAGAAGACAATAATTGAAGGAAGTGAACCATGATAGGTTTGAAGTCTTTGATTTGGAAATGCAGGTATAATAAATTACGCTGACGGATCTGACCAACAGTTGTCTAATATTCGGAAGGAGAGAAACATAAAGAAATGTTTGGATATTAAACTCTGGCTCTTGTTTTTATCTTGGACTAGTTCTTCGTACCCGTCGTTGTCGGGTTTGCGATTTAAGGGAAACAGATAGACTGGTGACAGGAGTTAGTGAAGTTATGGCTAAACTATCGAACCCTGTTTGGGCAACACCCATGTAATTTTGCAATTTGTATCCAGTCCACTGTTCTGCTTATTGGGGTCACAAAAATGAACATTAAACAGCTCATAAGAAAAATAAGCTATCAACCTGCACGCAAATTCCTAAGAAGGATGTTTTTGAGAAATATTTGTTGGCTTTTGGCCTTCGTTTTGTAGCCATATGGCCAGCTTCAATGTAATTTATATTTACTTGTACTGTATTATGAGTCTTGTATAACGTAATAATTGTTATTGTTTTTGCGTTCCTTTAAACTACCGAGGCTTTTACAGACGCCAGGGGATCTTCAACGTGCCAGAAAATCTACTCACGCGGCTCCCTCACATTTGCGCATCCTCAAATGTCAACTGACAGCGCCAGGATTCGATCCTTTAACCGTCGGCACAGCAGGCTAGAACGTTTCCGCTGCGCTACGCAGGTATGATGAGGAAAGATGATTGTAATGTATATCTTATATCATAGAAATTGAATGGGCTTACAATTAATGAGAAGATAAACACATCCATGCCCGTGGCCGGATTCAAACCAGCAGTTGAGCTCGAGTTTCATTATGACCCATGCCAGCATAACATTTCGTCACTCCACTATGCTTTGAGGGTACTGTACACCCTGACATGTCAGGACATGTCACCGTGTGATATTCTCAGATCAGCAAGTCCTCACACCTGGGTTTGCGATGTCAAGAGAAAGATACAGATTGCGCAATTGGCTTGCTGCAGGGAATTGAGGCTTCCTATAACTCCCCTCATCCCTCTGTAAAAAAATTCAATTTGTAGCCTAGTTTTTATTATTGCTGCATTCTACTTACATATGTTCATGCCATTCGCTCTAGTAGTATTGAGTCCACAAACCAAAACAAACCAACATTCAAACTGAAGATGTATTTGGTCATTAAACAGCTCATCCGGGATAGATAAAAAGTTTCAGCCACATATTCCAAATGCTCAGAGATGATAACACATACTGACAAGCAACAGTAAATAAGAATATGATGGGCATGAAATTAGAGAGTATATTATTATTATTATTATTGAAAATGTTATTATTATTACTATTATTATTGCCGACGTGCCTGACTCACACCAAGACCGACTCCAATACTCAGACCGTAACATAGAAAAAACATGGCGGCCGCAGAAGCCCCACTTCTCCTATTGGGTAACACGAAATCAAGACGTACACGGCGGTAATTTGAAGTAGGGAAAACGACACAATTGGGAAAATCACTGTTCCATGCATGAAAAAGCTTCGCGAACAACTAACTTACATATCACATAATATTACTAGAAGAAATGGCTGTCCCACAGTAAAAGAAAACAAGTTGATTTATTAGAAATTTCACGTAACTATATAATAACATTCTCTCTTCGATTTTACTTCACTGCATGGATGAAAATAATTTTATATTAAAAAAAAAGGTTTAAATATAAGTGTATGTGAAAAAAATCTCAATTTATTCACTCTCGCGAAAACTATGACAGCATTACTTGAGTTCTTTTACCCTGAGACGGTCAAATATTATAACACAGTACAGATCAGAGTCAATTGGTAAGTAGGGGGGGGGGGGGGCTCCAATATTCCAGGAATAAGTCAGGTTAAGGTTTGAAGGTGGATGGAGATCATCAAGCTGGACCCAGCTGCAGCCAATGGAAATTGCTGCAAATGTTACAGAACAATAAATAAATGTAAAATATTATTCACCTTACTTGCTGCCGAGTTTCAACTCCTTGCGCTTGTTTACTTTAACTCCAAGCTCCTCAGTGGGTCTTCTTTTTTGTGCCTGGTTTGCAAACTTCTTGCACAATTCCCTGGACACATTTTTATCGTGCAACACTTTGGAGTAGTTGTTAACAAATATGTTCGCAAACACTTTAACACATTTTTTAACAATCTTGATCAAGGGCACACCACAACTACATTCATCATTTATATTGCTTATAGAACTCTCTATAAGTTGAGTCCCTAATGCAATAACAGCGTCCCTCTGATTTTCGAGTTTCAAAAATTCAGATTCAAAGCTGCTGCTTATGAGTACCTGAACAAGTCTATATATATCACAACATAAACCCATCAAAAACGAGGAAGGACACTTCAGCCCACCCCTGTTAAGTTCACTGAAGTAAGACAGAAGCTTCTTGTCACAATCAAGGATTAAATCTTCTTCGGATTGTAGCACTTCTTTACACCGAATGCACTTTCCACTCTTTACCAACTTGGCCAAAACTTTCATGCTCGTGTAACTAGCAATGCATACAATTATCTTCTTTGCTTCAAGCGGAATCGACACTAATGGTGTTTCATCCAGGGCAGACTGAAATTTATCAAGGTTCTCGACTACTTTTTCTTGGTTGAAAGTAACTGTCAGGTCCTTGAGAGTAAATTCTCCTAACTTTGCCGACTGAAGTTTTAGCAAACTTAATACCTTGAGTCTCCGTTCAGATTCTAGCACTTGTTCTACTGAGACATTATATGTGCAGCCACTTAATCTTCTGTATGCTCCGAACCTGCTTTCTAAGCCATCTGTCTGCAGCTTAGCTGTCAGGATGTAGGACCACTTATATGTATTAAAAATATATTTACATAGCTGGACAACTGCAGTCAGTGTGTGAGTGAATGCTAAGAACGTTTCATTACTCAATTTTCCATCACTGTGTGAGGTGTTGCTATGCCATATGTCAACATATGTTTTCAAAGTTTCCAAAAAGACAAGCTTGGTATCATTGGGGCCACTAATTGGGTTTGCATCATCATTTCGGGTGTACTTTCCTTTCATTGGGTGCTGAACGTTTGAAATTGTCCACCACTTTGAAATTAATTTCAAAAACTGGACAGTCCCATCAGAAATAGCAACACCCTCACTTTTAAGCATATCCAATGCCACTATATTTTTGGCATCAAATATGCTCATAGCTAGAGCAACATTCTGTCTCTCTATAGCAGTGGGATATAAAGCCTTTCTTGACAAATTTGGAGCCAGTTTTAGAATCATACTCTTTTCAGAATGGAATAGATCTCTAATATCTGATAACTTAGCCTCGACATTTGTGTACTGAAAAGTTGATTCATTTTCAGTAACATGTAGCATGCTTTCTATTTTGGGAATTGTCTGCTGGGTGTTGGGAATGACAAACGTTTGACTGGGTCGATTTAACCAATTGTTCCTTACACATTTCAGCAAATGTACACTGTCGAACAGAAGAAATAGTGACTTGGAGGTATTAGCTGGATTTGTAATGCAGGGTTTTAGAGTACCACCACCCAAGAGCTCAAACATCTTCCTATTCATGCTGTGGTTATCTGATACCAAACAGACTACATGAAATTGAAGCTCGTCCATCAAGGTTAGGACGTCAATGGTTAGAGTCAGTAGAGTTTTTGCATTTAGGTTTCTCACTGGGAAAATACCTATTATATCTTTACTGTCTGAACGTAATGAGGAAAACATGAAAGCTTGTATGGTGGTGGCCGAGTCGGCTCCTGAGCTATTTTCAGCCATCCCGATTATTTTCCCTCCTTTATACGTGAGTTTGGAATTAACATATATCTCATCCAGCAAAACAGTAACAACCTTCTCTTCATCATTCAGGAGCTTGCTTTTTTCTTTCAAAAAGGATTTTTGCAAAGGCCCAACACCTGAGCTGTTTGGACCTATTTTGGACAAGAATTGCCTGAGATAAACATGGTGAGGTAGTGTCATTATGTTTGTCCTTCTTAAAGATTGGTAAGCTCCAGGGTGTGAGTAAGAGAGACTTGCGGCCCATATTAGGAGGTCTGATGAATATTTAATCTGACAAGCAAAAGCAAGCTCCAACTGTTCTAATGCAAATTTTACCTTGCCAGCCCTCTCTACATTCACATCAGCATCAAGTTGCAGGCCCTCCTTTGTAACATTTATCAATGAAGTTACCCTTTCAGAGAGATATACTGATTCATTATTATAGTTAGCAAGAGAACTCACCAAATTATCCAACTTGCTCCATCTATCACATTTATATGCCTTGCTTCCGTTGCACTCCAAGATCCAGTTAAACTTCTCCGCAGGTAAGCACAGATTCTTGTAAAACACATTTACATCTAAATCACTCGACACTTTGAAACACATTGACACTGATGGAACATCACAATAAGCATTATCATCTATTTTAATAAAAAGGACATAGTCTTCCTTCACAATTGTTATAAATGGATTTACCGGCCTATTCTTAACTTCACTTGTGAAAGATTCGAAATTTGCAATGGTATCCTGTTCACACCATTCATTAAAGTTATCCAAATCTCTCTGTAATATCTGCTGCACACGTTCTTCAGGATCTTTCCTTTCTTTACTAAGCCTAACAGTTAGATAAGAGGGTTGATTGTGAAAAATTGTGGGGTAAGCATCATCGCTTAGTTTTGGAACTTTCCGAGGAACACGAATAGGTTCACTATTTACAACAGGGAACACGTCTTCCCTAACCACAAACTTATCTTCAAAATGGTGTATGCATACTACTGCTTTATCACTGACCACAAAATTGTCACGATGTATACTTCTAATCCATTTTTCTCTTAATGTTTTTTCCTTGGGAAACTTAAAAATAGTTGTATGAGAAGCTTTGCCGTAATTACTCTTACAACCCGGTACACAACAAGAGCGACCCATTACATAACTTCAAAACAAACATTCATATGTCACTGCGTATAATTACAGCTGCTAAATATCAACTGACTCACAAATTCACTCTCACGCACCACTATTCTCCATAGGAAACACTACTTATCGCCAACTTTCATCGGTAGCAAACTGAAACAACGTATGTAAACAAATGCACGTTTTGAACAGGCTAGGGCTTCTCGAATCGCCATCTTGAAGCAATCGAGAGTAGCATTAAGGTCTGAGTATTGGAGTCGGTCTTGCTCACACTCGCCCCGGGTTCCATTTCCGGCTCCGTCAGGGATTTAAGAGGCGGACTTGAGGGCTGGAACGAGGTGCACTCAGCCTCGTGAGAACAATATATTGAGTAGCAGCCTGACAGTGAGGTCCCTTGTCATGGAGATCAAGATTGACGGCCAGAGAATTACGGTACTGGACATTACTGTTTCCATGATATTTTTGTTACACGTTTCTGTTTTCTATGCATCTATCAAAGAATGGATAGAAAATTGACACTGAATATTAATGCAAATATTGGTGGATTAAATTAAAACTGTAGCCAAGATTTAAACATTCGCTATTTCAATACATATAAAATACAGAACTGGAGAAGTATTTAACTAAACCGTAATCTTACCACCCTTAACCATTTCATATAATGCATGTTACATAGGGACAAGACAGCACGGCTGTCCAGCTGCTTGCTTCTCACCCTGGTGGACCAAGTTTGATTCCTGGGTAATACACATTTCAAATTGTAGTTGTAATTCAAAACGTCAATAGTTGCCACTGTATATTTAGTCTCATTTCTCCAGGAATTTAGGAAGCATATTGGCTGCAGTCCTATCAGCGCCACCTCTGGATCTGCCCCTGTTAAAGTCAAATCAACAGCTACTTCCATGGTCGTCGCACTCACAAATACGGTATCCTAAAACATGCGTGAATGTGGAATACGGTATTATTATTCCGGTGGTTAACATACTAGGCTTAGGCCGAAGATTTCTGGGTTCGATTCCCGGCCAGGCTCGGAAGATTTTAATCTCCAGTAGAATTAGCTGACGTCTTAAACATTAAATTCATTCCCGACGCGCAGATCGAGCATCCCGTAAGAGCAAAATGACGAGCTCGTGATTTGTAAAGTGTTATTATAAGGATTTTGTTATTTTATGCAAAATAGGCGTCTGGTAATATTAAATTACTTTATGCAATTTTATAACAATAACAATAATAATATTAACAATAATCATTATTTTCAGCATTATTATTACTATTGTTAGAACAGTATAACCCAGGATAATAGAATATGACTTATCAATGAGGGTCAGAGAGAGAGAGAGGAAGGGGAGGGAGGGGGGGCCCGGGCTGACTCCAGCCCCAGGGCCCGTGGCGGCTCTCCACGGCCCTGAGTCAACGGAATATTTGTTTATCGAGTCCTTTAAAACAAATAAACAAGACGATAGCCCCTGGCAGAACTGTGTCGCGTACAGCCCGCATAACACTAGAGCCGGGCGGGTAGTCTGTACACATGGGGCGCACACAACCCATTGTGCGAGAGTCCTCACAAGGGTCCGCTAGTTAAATTACGATTAAATTAACTTCTCCGCTCATGTAAGTAGGCTACATGTTGCGCATCGAAAATTGCCTTGCCTTCAGCGCTGTCACCGCTTTTGTTCATTCTAGTAGTGGACACTGTAACAGCAAACCTGCACCATCCTTTGCCATGGACACTCCTATATTGGCCTCTGAGACCGAGGTTCTTCTGCAACGTCAAACCCAGCAATAGAACAATCGGCTGGCGCAATATGGCCTGCGCCTCAATAAGAAGAAAACCAAATATATGACGGCAAGGATCTACCGCGAGTAACGAGATTCAAGTATCTCGGCTCTACGATCACTGCTGATGGTCGACTTGACGAAGAGGTCAATGCAAGTATATCCGCAGTTTGGATGAAATGGCGAGCTACAACTGGCGTCACTTGCGACAGGAGGATGAAAGATCACCTCAAATCTATAATCTATCGTACTGTAGGGTTGCGAATGTTGGCCTACTACGACTGAGATGGAGCGTCGATTGGGAGTCATGGAGACCAGGATGCTGTGGTGGACAGGTGGTATTACTAAACTGGATCGAGTCGACGGATTTTTTAAGAACGTTAAAAGTCCCTCAGTATACCTTCCTTCGGAGGGGAAGCAAAGCCGGCGGTCCCATATCATAGATTTATGGCACGTTAAAGAACCTTCCACTAATTACCCCTGTGTGAAGCTAAATTATATATAGGTTAAACATTTCTTAGGTTCTTACGTTCGTCGTCAAGAGCCGACTGCGGTGGCATCTGGTAACTAAGTTCTGAACTAGTTGGTAGGCGGCTTCGGTGGCATAGTTGGTAGCATGCTGAGCTCCTATGCCCAAGATCGCGTGTTTAAATCCGGCCGAAGTCGTCGGATTTTTTAAGAGCATTAAAATCCCTCAGTATGCCTTCCTTTGGAGCGGTAGTAAAGCCGGCGGTCCCATGTCATAGGTTTATGGCATGTTCAAGATCCTTCCACTAATTACACCTGTGTGAAGCTAAATTGTATAGGTTAAGAATGTAAACAACACTCTTAGGTTCCTACGTTCGTTGCCGAGAGGGGACTGCGATGGCGTCTGGTAGCTAAGTTCTGAACTAGTAGTTGTTGAAAGTGGCGTTTGGCAGCAAAAGTAGGAACAAGTTGAAAAATTCAAAAGTGTGCAGTCCTTACTTGAATTTAAAAAAAAAAACAGATAACACACACTAATACAGTCATCACAATTAACACCGGTTATCAGACAGATTCTACACACACCCAAAGTACACGGGGCTACATGACCGCGTTGTCGCAGCCCCTAAACTTAAGAACCAACCAATCAACCAACTAGTTGGTCGTTGACGGTGGCGTTTGGCGGCAAAAGTAGGAACAACTTGGAAAAATTGAATGATTGCAGTCCTTACTTGAATTAAAACAGATACACACACACTAATACAGTCATCACAATTAACACCGGTTATTAGACAGATTCTTCACACACACAAAGTACACGGGGCTATATGACAGCGTTGTCGCAGCCCCTAAACTAAGGAACCAACCAATCAACCAACCAACCAACCAACCAAACAACGAACCAGAGAGAACTTTTTTTTCGTTTCAGGCTTGGAAGCTTAACATAACACGGTAATATAGGCCTAACGCTACATTTAAAAAAAAAACGTTAATTTTATTCATTATTTCTAATTAGCCCTTCGGATGCCAAGCTAAGTTTAATGAAAACACAAGTTTTTGATAAACATTAATGCCCAACAATAATTTTTAAGATTTTATTACTTGACTGTAGGAGGCAAATATAGTATACGAGATGCTAAATAATTAAAACAGTGATACTTTAATTTTTCTAATAATTTGAAATGGACATTTTTCAAAGCTTTTCGAACCTTGTCGGCGCAACGCAATGCTTAAAGCGCGAGGGAACAGTCATGTTATTTCACTTAGTTAATTTCAAAAAACAACGTGCGCGCTGTTGTTTTCGGGCATGTGTAATGAATTTGTTTGTCCCAGTATCTTACCTCAGTTTTAAACCAGGGCTCAGAAATAATAGTTCGAAAATGAACCTTTACGGATCGTCGTGGTAAGTGAACAAAGCTCAAAGCACCTCGGCTCTCGGCTAAGTTGGCGCCTCGCTGGAAACAGCAGAGGGAGCGAGGCAAGATGGCTTTTCCCATTTTCCGCCTAACGTAGCCTAGTATTAAATCGTTTATAGAATACCTTCTCGTAATTTTACTTTTATTAAAAGTGTAGTTTAAACAATCCTCCTTTTCATCACTTTTAACAACATAGCTTATTGAAAATATATCATTTATGATTAAAATACCTTTCTGGGAGTCCTAGCGAGTTCATTTGTTTGAATTCCCACTGCCTACACCGGAAATATAATTGCTTTTTACGTAAAGCAAGCATTTTTGGTCGTGTTCATTTGAATATTGTCCACCATTTTACATCGACCGTGGACACTACGTCATACCCACGTGACACGTTGCCAACATGAATAATGAAATAAAAGCCAAAACCATTGGCCTGGATAAAGATTATTGATGCGTGACAAAAACCAGGGGTGATATCTGTTAGCTAACGCGGCCCCGGAGCAGTGAACATCTAATACTAAATCATCTCCAGATATTCTCCCGACTATTAATTCAGGTTCTTTCAGTTTTTTTTTTACAGAAAAGGATTGACTAAACTGCACCGCCACCTTACTTTTTGAGGGTAGACTACTTAAAAATTTTGTTTTGCACCTAAAACTTGAGGGCGGACAATGCTCCCCCTGACCCCCCCCCCCCCCCCCCCCCCCACTCGTGTTTTACGCCCCTGTACAACATTACGAAAGCTTGCCACGGTGGGTGAGTGGATAGCGTGTCGATCTACTAACCCCAAGATTGCAGGTTCGCCCCTGACCGTGGTAAGTGATTTTTGAAAGGCGGCAAAAATACGATACGCATGTCATACGATATTGGCATGTCAAAGAACCCATTTGAATTCAGTAGGCCGAGTTCATAATGGCAAAATTAATCTCGGGAGTTTCCGCCAGCACAAAGTTCCTCATTTCTCTACTAGAAAGCGCTATTGTGTTCAAGGAGATTAGATATCTAACATCTAACCTCCTTGACTTTCATAGTCAAGGAACTACGAAATTCGACATGCAAGCTACCCTCTGGGTGTCAAATAGCAAAGCTTGCACCAGGCACCCGAGGCCATACGATATTATTATTATAACATTACGAAGGCTATTAGCATACAATCACCATTTTGTACCAACTGATCTGCTGTCCACTTTCGATTGAGAGTGCGAATCTCAGTCGCTTTGATAACGGCACAAAAACACCGCAGAACAATTTAACTGTCAGCCTATAAATTGCTTCGATCGTAGAAGATTTAACACTATAGGTTAAGAATCTACAACAATGGTAGATTGGTGTTCATTTGTAGCAATAAGTTAATTTCTCTGTTCACAAGAAATGAGCCACCGTACTATTGCACACCTTAAGATTAAAAATATACGGCTTTTCACACCACAAAGAACGAATCCGGTGAGGCAAAACGGCGCAAAATAAGACGAGACCCAATATTGTAAGCACGACCTTAAGGGGCCAGTGTTTTACTATTTAGCAAAGAAAACCTCGTTTTGGGGGTTGAAATCCACTGTCGGTGTTGCAATGTATAAAAATATCTCCAGAACGTGCTTTCATATCGTCACTGCCAAAGTGAGGTGGCGAAAGTGGTAGCCACTCTTGATAGTGTTGGGGAAACTTACGTTATTTAACAGACTAGGCATAACCATATTGAAAATTGGAGCTATGTTTCCATTGGTAGTCTAGTGCATGACATCATTAAAACCATATATGTTTGAATATAAATACATATTACGTCAGCAACATTAAAGAAGTTTTAGTTTTCTATTGTAATATTTGTCAGTTGATTAACAGAAACTTCAATTTATGAAATAAACTGGTGACAATGACCAATCGAATATCAACATTCTCGGAATTCCAGAGGGGGGCCACGGCCCCACCTTGCCCCTCCCTGCGGGCGGCCATGACTGTTAACCTTACAAAATTGTTCAAAATCTGGTGATGTAGGCGTTTCAAGTGATAAAAATTATATATCTCTTTAAAAGGTATGTTTTAATGTAAGTACAAAACATGCAGTGGCAACAAATTAGTGAGAAGTGAAGAAATTCGACTGTGAAACAAGGATGAGTTGCCACAAGCGGCGAATGAAACTGAACTTCTCAAATTAAATCTGGCCTCCTAAGAGAAAATAATTACAATGCTTGTGGTTGATCTAAAAAATACACAGTCTCAAATAAGACTCCTTAAAGAAAGATTACATGCAGAAACAAATACTCAGGCGGACTTGGTGAAATCTGGGGAATATTCCTAACAATTTTATCTCCCAGAACCCGTTTGAAATCCTCAGCTGTTCCAATTCCCAAGTAGAAGAAAGGCAAGATATCGGAAACGACAAATCTAGACGTGACAACCCTATCCATAGGCCTACTAAGAACAGGAAAAGTCCTCGTATACTTATTATGGATGATTCTATTTTGCGAAATGTGGGCCCTGTAGTAGATGACGCCGTAGTATATTGCTATCCAGGAATAAGGACTGAGCAATTGACAAGAAAATTATGTTCGAGAAGACCCAGAGGTGGTAATGATTCAAGTAGGGACAAACTGCTCTCCAACATCAACTACCTTAACACAATTAATTATATGAACAAGCTCGTGGACGAAGTGAAAAATGCCTTTCCGATTCCGACTTAAAAAGTGTGTATTAGTGGTGTACCGTACCGTACTATTAATAAAGACGTGACATTAACCCACGCTATAGGCTTTTAATGCCGTAAATTCAACTCTGGATTGGTTGTGTGCAGGCCCGACGAGAGGGGGGGGGGGGGGGTCAGGCAGGGCTGGTGCCCCGGGGCCCGACCCTCCTAGGGGGGCCCGGCGTCCTAGGAGGATGGGCCCGATCAGGCATTGATTTATTATTGCCTTTATGTGACTTGAGTTTTCATTTAGTGGATGCATTGAACTGTCTGTGAACAAAGTTACAAAGATTGAAATACCTATTCTGTCAAGTGGACAATATTTTCCTTTACAAAGCGCTTGTGCGAAGAACAACTGTCTCAAAGCGGTCAACCTTAGGCGATGGGGCTTCGCTATACATTGTTCTCAGGTTCTAAATTAGCTTATTCGGCTTATGCACCAATCCTTCAAATAACTTTCTCATCCCTTAACTTATTTCGCCAAGGCCACGAGAGCCTGGGCTGCCCTAGTGTGTTTGGCCGACTAACTCAAGAGATTGAAGTTTTGCTTGTCACGTCGAGCTTAGATATTTAGAGGTGACAGTGTTTAAAATGAATATGTTGTCTAGCTATACGTATCGTATGCCGTGCAGGCAGGTAAGTAAAATAAATTTTAAAGTAGCGTTCTCACAGTAATTCACTTTATAGATATTGTTGATTTAAGGGGCGGAACAGCGAGGCCATCTTCCCATAGTAATTCACTTTCGCTCTATGTGAAAAATTATCATTTCTGGCTAAATATCTTGCGAAAGGGTGGGATGATTCTGTTGTCAAACAAAGATAGAAGAAATGCATGCGAAATTGTTCATCTTCTCGTATACTGAACTGAGAAATTATTGCTAACAACGGAATAATCTGTATTTTAGGTGCAATATAATTATTCAATACGATCGGCAATCCTAGGTACTTGGGTTCGTGCGCAAATCATTTCTGATTAAGGGATTTATTGAAAACCTATATTACAGTCGGTAGGCCTACTAGAGTTGGGAAATGTATGCCAAGGCTGAAACTAAGGTAAAATTCGAGTACTTTTTTGGACAGAGTGTTTAACTAACCAGGAGAAAATGTAAATTAAGCTAGGGCACTGAACTTTGTTTTCCAATTCCACTCATGGAACGTCAGTGGTTTGGGCAGATGACCTAGCTCTTCCGCCCCTTAATGCAACAATAAGTAACGTCAGTGGTGTGCATTGCGATGGAGAAATTAATACAATTAATACATGTATATTGCATGAAGACAACCGCGCAGATTTTCCTAAGACCAAATATTTGAACTCTGCTTAATTTAGAAGAAAATTAAGATGAAGTATTGTCGAATATTATTATAAATGAAATTTTGTTTTGAGCTGGTGCAGTGGCTATTATTATTATTATTATTGGGCATTTCTACGCCGTTTATTCCAAAGAGCAGCATCGATCTGCAAAGCACTTATTTTTCAGGACCCGAAGAGATACTTTCCCTTGCGAATCAAGCCCTTTCGTGATACGCTTTAACGTCTCAGTACCGTTAAACATAAAATGAGTTGCTCTCTTTATCTACGACTTAGAAATGGCTCCGGGTCCTGATGAAGCCGCGGAAGGAATGCAGGATTCTGCTTTCCGACTGCGGTTTCATTCGTAATCTTACTCAACAGTTAATAATAGGCCTATTTGTCGTTACAGTTGTTAATTCATTTAGGGGTTTACGACATTTAACCCGTGCACTTGGTAACTAGCAGGTCTAGTATCACTGGCGGGTAATGAACCATTGTCGCTCAGTTGGGGATCGTTTGCATCAACTAGTACTGTAGATATAATTCAGTATTTGCTGACGCGTTAATTTTCCGGTTTGTTTCTGAAGGCCTCCACGTTATTGAATGAAGTTGACTGTAAAGCAGTAGTTTTCACAAATATTAATGAAGTAAATTACAAGATTCTCAAACAGCGAACCTGCGAATTGTGTAGACTGAAAGGGAGGCGAGTGGTTGTTGTATAACAACAGAGGTGTATTGGCAACATTGTTGTAACTATTTGTCTTGGAGAGTAGAAACTTACACCCTCTTAAAACCACCCACTGCTGGACGAAAAGCAGGGTATACACTGTGCTGTGCTATAGCCTCTGTAACTTGATCAATCGCATGCCGTATTCTTAGTTGCCGACTGGGAAAGCGTTAGCCGTCGTGACTATTACTGTAATTATTAAGGTTACGTGTGTGGTAGGTGTCCCTGGACTTGAAATAAGGTACTATCCAGGCATTTGTCTGGAGGGAGTGTGAAAAACCACACTCAGGATAGCCGCTGTCAGCACCGGGATTCGAACGTCCGATTTGCAGACTTGCTGTAGACTCCCATCACGGTCATTGGTGAGCTACACCGCGGGGTCTTTCTTGAAGGTGCGAGAGCTTTTCTATAGCCACTAAATTTCAATGGTCACCAAATTTTTACTCCAAAATATCACAAAAATAATCACACAATTGGCCTATAACTCAATAATTTGGACTTAATTTTTGCAAAATTTTCCGGAGGAGGATCTCCGGACCCCACTCGGAGCTTGGTGATATTCCATCTCCCAGATCCCCTGTGTGTCTACTCCCCCATAATCTTGGCTTAAATCCGCCCCTAACGGTCACTAGTCCTAGATAGGGTTGGGGATTTTTAGGAGAACCTGGCTCTAATTTTGCTTACTGCAAAGCAATATTAAATTATAAGAAATCCACTGACTGCAAATTACAAAATATAGTTCAAATTCACATTTTCTTCTTTTGTGAAAACAAATCACTAATCAGCTGCAATCTACTGATAGCACATAATAACTTGACTTACGTATGAGTACTGTATACTTGTGGCCAATTAAGAAAATATATTTTGCTTTGTTTAATGTACAAAGATGTGTGATCGCCGTTCAACCAAAACACTTACCAGTGTTTAGGCTTGGACCAAGGGGCGTGACTCTTCAAGAGCAGCAAATTTTAAGAATGTCAACATGAAAACTCTATATGATAAACTTATTTTAAAATAAGTCTTGACTTTGTCTAAAAATCATGTACCTTTATGAAAAGAGATTACTTCATATGTCACAGAGGCCATAGTACTGCTCTGTGTACAGTATATCCTTTCCACCTCTTTTAACATGCGTTCAGTAAGCCGAACTTAATGTTGATTAATTTTTGGGTCTGAGGAAGTCGTGGTCATCAGTCCTTTCTACTTACTGTGCGTGTAGAACTCTATCCGACAAACTATTATATATCTGAAGTTAATAATATATTTTTAATTCATTTGGGATAGAATTGGGGAGGAAATTAATGTACGATGGTGCAACTACAGCCTTTGGCTATAGGGTTAAAACGATGAATCATGGAAAATAAGCTAGAATCACTGACGGTGGAATTCGAACTCACCTGTTTTCGAGTTCATGGACAATAGCTTTTCAATGTGAATTTTTCCCCCCAAGTTAAACACTGTGAAAGCGATGAAATTTCGGTCCGATGAATGCATTTTCATTTCAAATTGTGTACGACAAACGAGCATATTGCTTTTACGAGTATCACTGAAGTTCAAAAATACCGACAGTAGTGGCTACGCTGGCTAAAGCGCAGCATTAGGTCATGGGGCCAAGCTCTCTGCTGACTCGGTAGACGTGTGGATTCGAGCCCCACCGTCGGCCGTCCTTGAAATGGTTTTCCGTGGTTTCCCATTTTCAACACCAGGCAAATGCTGGGACGGTACCTTCTGACAGGCCACGGCCGCTTCCTTCCACATCCTTGCCCAGTTTCATTCACCACCATTCATTTCATCTCTCATAAACTCCTCTCATGAGGTTGGCGTCAGGAAGGGCATCCGGCCGTAAAAACCATCGCCACAAAGACTTCCATCGCATCTCATCCCCAACCCCGTTGGAAAACGGGAATAATAAGGGGTAGACATACACTGAAGTTCAAAAATTATTGATATGAAAGAGGATCTGCAGATCTATAAATCTGAACATTGTGCATGCTTACAGTGTTACCTCATTGGGGCAAATTTAGATCTGTCAAACGACAAAACTAAACAGTAGGCTATAGTGAATTCAATGACAATTATTACCTAGTTTTCGATGGCTTTACTCTTAATATGTATTTTTGTTAATTGAAAATAATGCATTGGTACGCGCTTGTCAGGTATAAACATTGAATTTACAAATAATTTTGCGTGCATTCCTCCAGTTTCACTGTTGTAAATTTAACATACCAGCATTAACTTATTTATATTTATAGTAATTCACGCTCTGCTTGTAACTGACACCCAGCGGCGAACATTGGATCGAGAGCGTATGTAATCGAATGACCTACAAATTTTGGCTACACACTACCAATTGAAGTGGTACCGGTAGGTTCTTTTACATACCATAAATCTATGACATGGGCCTGCCGGCTTTACTTCCCCTCCGAATAAAGGCATAATGGAGGATTTTAATGCTTTTAAATATCCGACGACTTTGGCCGGGTTTAAACCCACGATCTTGGGCATAGCAGTTCAGCATGCTACAATTATTATTATTATTATTATTATTAATGCTTGCTGTTTTTTTATGTTCTAATAATTGACTTCGTGATGAACACTTTTTTTGCACACAAAAAATGCGCAAAATCAGTTTTTGCAAATTTACGAGGATTATAATTTAAATTTACGAAATTTGGTTATAAAGGGGGGGGGGGGGGAGATTCCATCCCCAGGGCCCGTCGCCACTCTCCACGGCCCTGGTTGTGTGGTAAAAAAAAAATATTATTTTAGAAGGGAACTCATGGTTGCTTTGCTTATGACGGTCTCCACCTCAATACAGGAGGGACAATGGAATTTGGGGAACTTCTCCCTGAACCCATATTGCATGTTATGAAAGAATTTTTTTCTTGTTCAGAAATGAAAGTAAGATTTTTTACCACTTCTTCCAGAATCTTTGAAACTGATAAAATAGAAATATGCCTATAGTTAAAACTCAGCAATTGTTCTAGGCTTAAGCCGTGTCTTGTGTGGGGTTTCGCCTAGGAACACCAAGCTGGCTCGTCAGCGGGCTCTTGGTGTCCGTCTATGGATTTCTTTTGTCGCCACCCTTAAATATAGAAACTACTTTGGCCACTTTTAAGTCATCTGGTATCATGTCAGTAACTGAGGACTCATTAATCCTTTCAACCAAGATTTTAATAAATAATTGCATATTGTTTTGAATGAAACTTGTTTCTCAACCACAGCTCTTTTTATTCTTTGAATTTGTGATGATGGAATTGACCTCTACTTCATCTGTTGGATTTAAGTAGAGGGATTTTGACTTTTTGTGTTCTTTACTGAGGATTTCATTTTGTTCAGGAATTAGCTTTTGCTAGACTTCTGGCAATGTTTTTGAAGAAAAGGTTAAATGCTCTTGATTGCCTGTGATTATCTTGTTGTCTATTTCAAGTATTTCACGCATGTGAGAGGTTAAATACTTATTTGTGAGCCTGTCGACTCATTTGACAGCTAGCTGAAATTGCCCTTTGGTGACTACCAGAGCTCAAATGCAGAGTGAAATCACCTACATACAATGATGGAACTACCATGACTGCCATATCTTTTGGGAAAAGATGCTACATTATGATTGTCATTTGTTTCTTTATTATCTTTTTTCCCACTGTTGTGAAAATTAACTGTCATGGCATCCAGAAGTATCAATAAATTGTTGTTTTGAATTGATATATTTCCTTATATAAAATAAGAAAGAATCTGCGAAACGCCGGTGAGCGTAAAAATAACATAAGTGGCGACCGGTGATAGGATAGATATATCAATATATTTTAATTATGGAGACAACCCAACGTGAACTGGATCGAGCGATAAAGCTACGTAAGGTAACACGGGCGGCGTTTTCGAGGCAGTTGAATAAACTCAAAGGTGAAATTGAGGACATCCAAATGACAGCTCATGAAAAGATAAGGAAAGTTCAGGTTTCTCTTTCTTTACTTCGGAAGAAAAATGAAGAGCTCCTGCAGCTGGATGGTAAGGTCCTAAGTCTAAAACTTGACGTCGGCCAAGAGGACTTGGACGACGAATGTAGACTGCCGATGAGTATCAACGTCAATGTCTTGATATAGAGGTGAGTGTTGAATATATTCTACCTCCAGGAGGCAGCGCTCAAGACAACAGTGATTGTAGCAGTGTAGATCTTGTGAGCAAGAGAAAATTCAAACTACCTAAATTAGAACTAAGGAAATTTGATGGCGATGTAAAACAGTGGCTACAGTTCTGGGGCCAGTTTGAAAAGTGTAGACAAGGATCCGGATATTGCACCGGAAGATAAGTTTCAATGCTTAATGCAAGCTACAATGAAAGGGTCTCCTGCTCGAGAAATTATTGAAAGTTTTCCACCTATTGGGGAAAATTATACGAAGGCAGTAGAATGTTTAAAGAGCAGGTTCGGTAGAGGTGATTTTTTGGTTGGAGTTTACGTTAGAGAGTAGTTATCTTTAGTTCTTAAGAAATCTTCCACTCCTGGTGATGGCAGTTCAATGTGTAGCCTTTATTACAATTTGGAATCGCACATACGGTCACTTGAAACCTTAGGTGTTACAACAGATAAGTGTGCATCTAAGTTGTATCCTTTAGTAGAGACACGTTTGCCTGAGGAGTTGAGGAGAGGAGAAGGTACTGTATTTTTTGTGGAGGTCAACATGATGCCTTTAATTGTTTTAAAGCACAAAAATTAGGTCTGAGAAACAGAAGGCCCTAAAGGAGAAGGGAGGGTGTTTTAAGTGCTTTAAGAAAGGGCATTGTGTCAATAAATGTAAAGCCGTAGCACGGTGCATTATTTGTAGTAAGAGCCACCAAGTTCTGATGTGCCCTGATTGACCTCAAAATAAACAAAATATATCCCATAACAATGTCGAACACAGGCAATCCGGGGGGAAGAATGAACAAAAGACAAATTCGCTGAGTAATATTTCTAAATATCCTAAAGTTCTTTTGCAAACTTTGGTTATAAAGATGAAAGGTATTGGCTCTTCCTTCTCTGTTAGAGCCTTAATTGACTCAGGATCCCAGAGATCCTATGTTAAGAAAGACATGGTTAAAAGATTAGGTTACACTCCAGTCATAACTGAAACAATTAAACATGACCTTTTTGGGGGAGTGAAAACAAGTGTTAATGAACATTCGTGTTACAAAGTAGAAATTGAAAGCCTGGATGGAAAATATCAATGTAATTTTTAAGTATTGGATCAGGTTGTAATATGTGATGGCATCCCTTCGGTCAAGAAAGGACCTTGGTTGAATGAACTAGAGGAAGGGAATATCAGCCTAACATATATTGGGGATGAGTCTAGGCCTGTCGACTTGCTGATTTGGGCGAATGTAGCGGGCAGACTTCTGACAGAAAATATTAAAGTTCTATCCTCTGGTTTGGTTGCTGTAGAAACAAATTTAGGCTGGACTTGGATGGGAAAAGTTCGACAACAATCTTCTGCTAACTTAGTAGAAGAAGTTACACCTCTGTTTGTTAATTAGATCAACGATCTCTGGAGCCTAGATGCCATTGGAATCTCAGACTCAGCTGTTAAAATTTCCAAAGATGAAAGACAGCTTCAAATTAGAGATGATTTTCTAATAGGTATTACTGTAAATGATGAGAGACGTTACGAAGTTTCATTGCTATGGAAAGAAGATAGCTTGGCTCTTCCTAGCAACAGGGAGCTAGCACTCAAAAGGTTAGAATCTACCACTAGAAAGCTTCAGTCTCAAAATCTTCTCATTTCATACGACGCAGTTCTAGCTGAGTGGGAAGAACTGGGAATTATTGAAGAAGTACCAGTCAAAGAAGTAGGGAATTATGGACACTATCTACCACATCGAGCTGTTATTAAGGAGAATAGCACTATCAGCTAGCAAGAGATAGAAGTGCTCCTTCCCTCAATCATTGTTTAGAGTGTGGACTCAATCTGATTGAACAGATTCCTTCCCTGTTACTAAAATTTCGGGAAGGGAGATTTGGGGTGACAGCTTTTCTACAAATAAGTGTTCGTCAAGAAGATAGAGATTTTCTTAGGTTCTCCTGGTGTGATCCAAATGACTGGAAGAATATAAAGATATTTCGGCATCGGAGGGTGGTATTTTGTTTAAAATGTAGCCCTTTCCTTTTAGGAGCAGTTCTTGATTACCATTTGGACAAGGCAATATAGTAAAGAACAGATATCAAGACTTAAACAGAGCCTTTATGTGGACAATGTTGTAACCAGTGTTGATACTGAATCAGAACTCGAAATGTATCTAATAATAATGTAATGAAACTCACAGAAGAACTTGGTAATGTTGATTTGGGGGAAGTGAGGAATATTAGGGATGTAAATGCTGCCTGGAAAAAATTATGTACTATTTTTAAAGTGTGTCTTAATTTATCCTGCCCATTAGTTAAAAGAATAAATAGGAATCAACAGAGCACTAAAACAACAAAACTGTCTGATCTGTGCCATAGGAAAAAACAAAACATGATTGATACTTTCGATAGCTACAAGCAAACAGGATTGAAGGTTTATAAAGATAACTATAAAAAATTTAAAGCAGAATATTATGAAGAAATAAAGAGATTAAAGCACAAGAATATGAAAATAGAATAACAAATTCTAACAACTTTGCCAAAGAAGTATGGCAAATAGCAAAAGATATTTCAGGTCTTAATAAAAGCAACACATGGGAAAATATTTCGATAAATATCAATAACAATGTTGTTAATGCACCTTTACAAGTAGTGACAACATTCAATGATTATTTCATTCAGCCACCCGTAAGGAACAGTGTGAATGTAATCGGTAATAGAGCAAAATGTAATGATCATAATGTTGTAGGAAATAAATGTGGTAATAGCAGTATAAAGCAAATCACATGTAATAAGTCAATCTTCCTGAAACCAACTACCAAAGATGAAATAAGTACGTTAGTCAGAAAATTAAAAAATAAACATAGTCATGGTTGGGATGAAATTTCACCCTGGTTGTTGAAACAGTGCTATGGTCCAATCCTAGATATTCTTACAGAACTGATAAATATGTGTCTCTTAAAGGGCATCTTCCCAGATATACTAAAGCTATCCGTTGTTAAACCAATTTTTAAAAAGGGTGATGGTTGGTTGGTTCTTAAGTTTAGGGGCTGCGACAACGCGGTCATGTAGCCCCGTGTACTTTGGGTGTGTGTAGAATCTGTCTGATAACCGGTGTTAATTGTGATGACTGTATTAGTGTGTGTTATCTGTTTTTTAATTTAAGTACCGCAACTTAGAATTTTTCAAATAGTTCCTACTTTTGCCGCCAAGCGCCACCGTCAACGACTACTAGGCCAAGTTCAGAACTTAACTCCTAGACGCCACCGCAGTCGGCTCTTGGCAACGAACATAGAAACCAAAGAGCGTTGTTTACATTCATAACCTATCCAATTTAGCTTCACACAGGTGCAATTAGTGGAAGGTTCTTTAACATGCCATAAATCTATGACATGGGACGCCGGCTTTACTTCCCCTCCGAAGGAAAGCATACTGAGGGATTTTTAACGCTCTTAAAAAATCCGACGGCTTCGGCCGGGTTTGAACCCGCTATCTTGGGCATAGAAGCTCAGCATGCTACCGACTACGCCACCGAAGCCGCTAAAAAGGGTGACAGACATCAACTAGGTAACTACAGACCGATCACCCTTATCTCTACATTTTGTAAAATTTTAGAGTATGTGATTTACCATAGAATAATTGAGTTTATTGATAAGAATGATTTAATAAATAAGAATCAGTTTGGTTTCAGGAAGGGCTTATCAACTATAAATGCCATTGCAGAATTTTATGAAACTCTGCCTGCTTTTCTTGATGATAATAAATGTTCTGTTGGGGTTTTCGTAGATTTGAAAAAAGCATTTGATACAGTAGATCATCAATTATTATTGGATACGGTAGAGGCTTATGGTATAAGGGGAATAGCATTGGAACTGATAAAATCATATTTGAATAATAGATGGCTATTTACAGAAATTCCTTTTAAGAATGGTGAAAATATATCCAATTTCCAATCCACTCCTGGTTTAGTTAAAAAAGGTGTACCTCAAGGTTCAATCCTTGGTCCCCTCCTCTTTATTCTCTATGTAAATGATGTACCACAGTCAAAAAATAGTTTGATTGTTTCGTATGCAGACGATACCTCAATTTTGAACTGGAACGGGTATAAAACAATTACTCTTCAAGAAACTCAAAATAGTATTGATCTTGTCACTCAATATTTTAATGAGATAATGTTAAGTGTAAACCCTTCAAAAACCAACTTTGTAATATTTAACAAGCATAAAGGAACTAATTTAGAAGTAGATCGAAATCTTTACTGTGGATCTGATGATATTCAACAGGTAGCCTCAGCAAAATTTTTGGGTATTACAATAGATCATAAATTATCATGGGAAGAGCATATAAATGAAATCTGTAAAAAAAATAACAAAAACTCCTTCGTTTTAAAGAGAATTTCAACATACTTAAGCAGCGAATATCAATTAACAGTCTACTATGGATTAATACATTCACAGATATCATACGGTATTGAGATATGGGGTGGGGCAGCAAATAGGAATATGGAGAGAATATTTAAACTGCAGAAACGAGTAATACGATACTTGTTTGGGATGAAATTGAGAGAATCATGCAGAGTTGCATTTAAGAAGCATAATATTTTAACAATATTGTCATTGTATATTTTCAAAGTTATCTTGCTTGTAAGGGAAAATCTACTTAAAGTTGTCACAATCAACAATGTCCACAATCATGAAACCAGAGGGCAGAATGACTATTTTCAAAAGAGGGTAAATAAACAATATGCAGAAAAGGATCCTTTCAAAAAAGGAGCTATATACCACAATAAGCTTCCAAACCACTTAAAATCTTTGATTGGAACTGGGTTCAGAAAGTCTCTCAAGATATACCTAGCCCAGAAAGTGTTGTATTCTTTAAGTGAATTTTAAAGAAACATGTACCAGTAACTGTTTAATTATGTAAAAAAGTTGTAAATATGTAAATTTAACCATGAGTATGTTGTGTGATGTATCCAATTCTGTATGATGCAGGTTCTGGAAATAAAGAGTTTTGTATTGTATTGTATTGTATTGTATCCTGTGGTGCATCGTTTGATTATGAGTGGGCACAAAAAGAACGCTCATGCTGGTGTTCAAATATTATTAAGCATTTTGAGGGAACAGTATTGGATTTTGAAGGCCTGGAAGACTGTTCGACATATCCTGTCAAAGTGTGTTATTTGTGTAAGATATATAGGACGTAATTTACAGGCTCCCATTGCCCCTCTACCCAAGGTTCGAATCAAAGACTCTGCGGTATTTGAGGTAGTCGGTGTTGATTTGGCAGGGCCATTACATTTAAGAGATGGTGTTAAGGCTTGGATTTGCTTATTCGCATGTGCTGTATATAGAGCTATACACCTGAAATTATTGTCATCTTTGTCTTCTGAAAATTTTCTTCAGGGACTTAGACGTTTTGTTGCTCGTCGAGGAAGGCCAGCAATCATTTATTCTGATAATGGATCGAACTTTGTGGGCACTTCAAATGATTTGAAATCCGTTGACTGGAATAAGATCGTGCAATACAGCAGCTTGAAGAAAATAGAGTGGAAATTCGTTCCACCTGCAGCCCCCTGGTGGGGTGGATTCTGGGAAAGACTCGTTGGAATAATGAAGCAGATTCTTCGGAAAGTTTTAGGTAAAGCCCTTCTTGCCTATGAAGAGATTAACACTGTCATGTGTGATACAGAGTGACTTATTAATTCTCGACCTCTGACTTACATTTCTGACTCGGACAGTGAGCTGCTTCCTTTGTCACCAGCATTATTTCTGCATGATATAAATGAAACTGGAGTATCTGATTGTGATGCTCTCGATGAGCATTCGCTCAATAAGAGACTGAGATATCGACAGAAACTAATGACTGCCTTGAGAAGCAGGTTCAGATCAGAATACCTAGGACTATTAGTTCAAAGACCTGATCCCAAGAAAGCTGAGGCTCAGATAAAAATAGGAGACCCTGTCTTAATAGGAAGTGACCATGCCAAACGCATTGGTTGGCCATTGGGCCGTGTTATGGAGATCATTCCAGGGAAGGATAATGTGACTCGTCTTGTACGCTTGAAAACAGCTACTTCATCACTACTCCGTCACATTCAGAGAGTTTATACTTTCGAGGTATCATCAAATTGGACTGACAATAGAAAGGTCCAACCAAGATGTATATCTAAATCCCCTAATCCTCTAAGAGAAGGGATGTCAAGAGTAACCACTAAAAGTGGTAGAGCTGTAAATATACCAAAGAGATTAGATTTATAACTACGGTATTGTATTTTGAGGTAATTATAATTATTTATGTATGGTTGAGTTGTTCTTCCACCAACTCAAGGTGGGAGGATGTCATATCTTTTGGGCAAAGATACTACATATTGATTGTCATTTTTGTTTCTTTATTATATTTTTTTTCCACTGTTGTGAAAATTAACTGTCATGGCATCCAGAAGTATCAATAAATTGTTGTTTTGAATTGAATTGAATTGATATAATTTCCTTATATAAAATAAGAAAGAATCTGCGATACGCCGGTGAGCGTAAAAATAACAATGGCAACGATGCTGTTTATGGCAGTTGCATACACGGTCACTAAACACTGAACTCTATAGAATAACATTTTCTAGGGTATAGTATGGCGACAATGTCCTCTCTACTCTCTCACAAAAAGAGTCGGAGGGTCATGAAGTTTGCAATGATAGTTGGTAGATCACCATGGATTCCCCATACATGAAGGGTGGAAAGGTTTCCATGGTGCCAAGTGGTATCGTAGGCTTTATTAAGATCAAAGAAAACCATGACTAGGTGCTCTTTTCGGGGAAATGCCTTTTGGATGGCACTTTCCAGTCACAACAGATGGTCAGTGGTGGACCAATGAGATTGAATCAAGCAACTCTCACCTTTTTCCTCCGCCAATTACTTAGCATCCTCGTTTCTCCTCATACCGACCCCCCCCCCCCCCCTCCCCTACATTTTTCCCTTTTAGGTTCTTTATTTCTCGTGTGCAACGGTGCTCCAGGAGTGCAGTGAGTGTCTATACGGCGTATAGCCTACTGTTTATGTCTCCTTTTCGACAACCATCGTGCTACGTCCTCCTTTCCAGTGTTAACTACTTTCTCATTGCCCCCAAAACAGTGATTTCAATAAATGCTCAGTGTTTTTCAAGTGATATCTTTCTTTTACCATCCACTTGCTCTGAACATTCTGAACATTCTCATACACATTTTACCCACTTGTTTTTATCACTTGCATTTTTTTATTCTGTACTTCTTGTTATATGTTATGTTCTATATTTTGCCCTGTCTTCCTATACTGTATCTGTCTTTGTCTAATAAATGGGGTCCTAGTGAGGACTTCGACCCTGGTGGAGTGTGGTGGGGGTGGCCTCGTCCTGGGCGGGGGCTCCTTTTCTTTGCGGTTGCCTCTGCGCCGGGTTCTTACGTATTACACTACCGTACGTATGTCATGACATACTCCCTTCATCGCATTTTGTTCTCCTATTTACCCCCCATTTTATGGCCAACGGGCTGCACGTTCAGCCGATGGCCCACCAGCTCCCGCGCTTTGCCACAGAAGCAGGAATGAAATAACCTATTTTCTTCATTCATTCGCAGTTCGCCACTCCTTTTGGGGTCCAGGCGGGGACACCAAGAGCCCACTGATGAGCCAGCTTGGTGTTCCTAGGTGAAACCCCACACAAGACACGGCATAAACCTAGAAAAATTGCTGAGTTTTAATTCACTGGCCGTGAAAGGCAATATACCATCTTTTTGGAAGCCTTCATAAAGAGGTTACGGCTGCTTGAGCTTTTAGTTCTCGCAGTAAAGAGGCGCAGGTGTGCTTCATAAAAGGGAGGTAGCGTGCAGTTCGCTACTCCTGTGGGGGTCGAGGCACGGACACCAAAGGCCCGCTGATGAGCCAGCTTGGTGTCCCTAGGTGAAACCCCACACAAGACACGGCATTAACCCAGAAAAAATTGCCGAGTTTTAGTTCACTGGCTGTGAAAGCTAATATAACAACGTTTTGGAAGCCTTCCTAGGGAGGTTAAGGCTGATTGAGCTTTTAGTTCTCGCAGTAAAGAGGCGCAGGTGCGCTTCATAAAAAGGGAGGTAGCGCGCAGTGGGAGTCCGGGCGCGGACACCAAGAGACAGCTTGGTGTTCCTAGGCGAAACCCCACACAAGACACGGCATAAACCTAGAAAAAATATTGCTGAGTTTTAATTCTTTTTGCAACAATCCTCCTTCACCACCGGACTTGTGGAATGTTGTGGCAAATCGAGGGCGCCAAGGTAGGCCTAAACCAAGTGTGCGAGAAACACTTAGTCAAGCTGTTCCCACAAAAAAATACGTACTGTGCCCTTAACCACAGGTCGATATTTTGGGTACAAAGCATAATTATGTATAAGGTACGGCTAATTTTGAATCCCGCGCGACTTTTGTTCTACTAGGGGATGGAATCTAGCACCGACTGTATGTGGCGCGCGCAGCAAGAACATTGAGGCCTGGTATTTATTAATTCTTGTCCGATGTTTTAGAGACACGGCAAGTACTACACTTTTCTGGCACTGGAAAAAGAAGAAGATTGAATTAACTCGGAAGGAAATCGGTTAGCCAGAAGCCGAAATATTAGAATTTTTGTCGCTATGACGTAGCGACGTGGTGTGACGTGGAAGACACGAGGAACTTTCTCGAAGCCCAGGCGAGTATATAAGGGGGCTGAGACATACATGTCCTTCCCACATTCCTTGCATGTGGCTATCACCCAAACTGCCAGGTTTTTACGAATAGGCAATCTTTCTTTCAGCCTATTCGGTTTTTCCCTGGCCCTTCAATATCCCCTTATATATGCACACATATATAAATACACCTATGTTATATAATATCCTTAATGATGTCAGGTAGATTGCAACCGCAATGGGACTGGCGCGAAGCCTCGCAACGGCATTTCCTTCCTTCACCCCTATGCGTTCTCTTCGTAGATTAATTGCATGTCGGAGGCAGCAGTAGTAAGGTCGGCTGTCACGCGGGGGGTGCGGGTTCTCTTTCGCCCCCCCCCCCCCAAAAAAAAGCGAGAGGTCACTCATATTCTGTGCATGGTCGCGGACACTCACATTCTGAGCACGGTTACGCGTCAGTCTTCGTTAGGCACTTTGTGCGCTAGTGAGCATATTAATCTACGTGGAAGTTCTGAGCTTAGTGAATATCGCCGGACCAAGTTATGGTCTATCTTCGAGTGATAGAATTTTTCACTTATAATATTTCAAAGCGACATGATAGTTAGGCTTCGAACTCAGTGAAATATTTGGAAGTTAAGGCTATTAGTGGCCAGTTGATACTTAGTTATTTTTCGTCGCATGGACATATGGTAGACTTACAAGGGAAGTCTCTGAACCGGGGAATCGCGGATCCTGCTGAAACTTAGCAAATATGTTGCTTGAGCCCAACTAGGCAGAACCATGAAGAAAAATCTTTCGGAAATTAACTCCTGCCCTCCGTAGACGGCAATAAGTACAACAATTTTGAACTGTGCGCGCTGGTCAAGCGCGGGTGTGCCTCACGCCTGATTGGTGGCTCAAAAGGTCATGCTCCAAACGACTGCCCTCCCGTACTCGCGCTCACAACCTGCGCTGCGGCGTGGACATTAATGCTGCATCTTTACAATATATTGCACGTCGTGCTTTATTAATAATCATGCAATGTAAGGTATCACAAATACATATCATTACAACACAACACAGAGTAAACTGAACCAATAGTCAAACAAGTGAGTAAGTGACCAAGCTACTTCACATAGTTCTGACAACAGTGATGTTCGTGGTAATAATGTTGGAAACACAAACTGGTCTTACACCATCCACATCGTATGAAACACGGGCGAGTGCAAGTACTACATTGTATTGCACTGATATCGAAACAATATGGCACAGGGTGTTCAAACCCACCGGGATTGTCGGACAGGTACTGACTTCGGTACCATGCGTATTGCCACATTGAAGTAAAACGAGGGGACGACAATTGGTGATATGTCAGAGACTGCATTTTCAAGATTGTATTTCTCTGGGCCAAATTGATGTCAAAATTCAATAACCGAACGGTGTTCGAAAATCTACGGACAAAGCTTTTCCAGACCCTAAAGCCGTATACATCCAATGGTTGACAATAGGCTGTGGCTCCAGGATGTATCATCATCAGTCGTATGCGCTCTTCACTTTCTAACGATTTATGTCCAGAAAAGGAATCCAGAAGGAGTACCACATTGCCGGACGGTACATGCTGTTTGAAAACATTGTGAAACCAATCCTTCAATTGTGCGGATCCCATTTTACCAGATTTTGTAGGAACAACGTAAATATTGTCATGTGCAAACATAGTTTCTTTCACCCTTTTTCCAAACACACCTTTTGGTTCTTTCAGAATTATGACGAGAGGTCCTAGTAGCTTGCCGGCTGCTGTTATTGTTGGCATATTGTTGCGTTGTGGCCCCCACTGATTGCACTTTGGAGCAAACCGTTTTCAACCCTTTTATAGCCAGTGTCCTACCCGAACACATCTCCAAATTGAACCCACTTTGAACACTATTACATACGTTCCCAGGGCCGAGAGAATCAAGAACCTATGTAACCTCTTCTACGAATATGTCTGCTGCTGACATAATATCCATTTCTCGATGGGCATTCTTTGATGTCGTCACAGTTGTTATTTTTCGCGAAATGATATTATAGCGATCCTTAAAGTGCTGCACCCAGGAATGGCTGGCTTTAAACCCCGTACATTTTACGTCCTGTGCAGCTAGCATAGCCCATTGCTGAATTGTCACGTCATGTATAACTTCATTATTCTGATGGGCAATGTCAAATTGGGCTTTTACGACACATGTTATTCTCCTCAATTTGTCGCGGCGAGTGCCTCCCCTTTTCACTTGCTCTGCCCACAAATATAAATCTTTCTTGCTTTTTAAACGGTGAAACTTACTTTTTACCGACGAAAAGGAAAGCGGGCGCCTCTTACAGCTTTTTCAATAATCAACAGCATTTTGTTTGTATTCCATACCTACAGCTTTATCTGACACTTTCCTGGGTGAGCTATCGGTGGCAGTCCAAATATTATCTTCATCAGAGTTGTTGGTGTTACTGGTGTTACTGTCATCCGGTAGCTCATGTGTGGCGACAGTAAGAGTAGAATAGGAGTCCACGTTCATAGTGCTGTTCTCTATATAACCAGTTATGATACCTGTAAATATCAATAAGCACAACAAATAAACACACTTGTTACAAGAGACGAACGCCAGAAAGTCAGATAGGCACAACACCATCAATAGCCTATAGCCTACCATCCAAACTGTCCAACAGGTCCTGTTCTTGATTGCTGAGAGGCCTTTCCATACATTTTCCATATTTTTCTTCCAGACAACATATAACTTTTGCAATGTTAATATTCATCATGCAATGCATGGGACACTCTCCATATACGGATATAAGCGTATGCCGGGTCTGTCGCCTCTCATTCGGTGACTGTACGCCGTAGGCCGGGAAGCAACCTCTGACGCAGCCAATGAAGCTCACGCCGCTGGCGCGCCAATTTAAACGTGTAAATCTTAATTTTTCATCTAGTACAAGGGGAAGTTAATTTCCGAAAGATTTCTCTTCACGGTTCTGCCTATTTGGGCTCACGCAACGTATCTGCAAAGTTCCAGCAGGATCTGCGATTCCCCGGTTCAGAGACTTCCCTTGTTAGTCTACAGAACATTTCAATATTATGAAACTTATTTGTTTCCAGGTTGTCAGTGACGAGCTGTTGTCTCGGTGGTTGGTAAGATCAGCCACGACTTTATACTATATTGTACGGATACCAGTCTTGCATGGTCAGATCATTAGACGACATTTGGGACCAGTTGTGCTTGGCGCGATTTGGGAGATTCATAATCTCACCCATTAAGAGATTAGAGGGGCCCATCTGTATTCTTACGGATGTGTGCTAGGCACTACCTATTACCCGAACACAAGGACTAGCCAGCGTTGGGGCCAGCCGTGCTTGGCGCGTGTCTAGGAGATGCATAATCTCACCCGTTAGATCTGAACCATTTGCATAAGATTGTAAGTGATGGGTTACAGCTGCATCAAAACTACAACTGATTTGAGTATTATGGATCCGTTGGATCGAACCCATATTCTTCGAATAGCGCCAGCTATTATGACATTCCACATGGACAGTATGGGAAGAACTTATTTCGAATCAGCTTCAGGACTAATAGACATGTGCTGTTAAATTAATTGCGGGTAGAGATGTGAGCGGATACGAGGATTTACGTACGTGTCCGATGGGACGGACGAATGGAGACACTTCTGGAAATGGAACTGTAATGGAACCAGCCAGGAGGCCCAACTCTACAAGAACTTCTGCAATGTAAGTTACAATTTGGATCTCTTAGCTTATGGTATTTGGATTTTTTTTGAAGAAATACCAACACACAACCATCTTTCAGTTCGCTGAAACAAGCTAGATTATCGTTTTGAGTGTTCAGAACACGTTGTTATTCTATTTTGGGTCTATGGACAGCATCATGCGCCGTTTAGTTAAATTTTTGTATTTTTCATCACGACCATCAGCCGTAGGATCTTCAGATCTTAGTTACTTTTGAGAAATGGATTTTTTTTTTCATTCAGGAATACGAGCTTGAATATACAAGTAGTTTTTGTCCACAATTTCCATTTTTTTGGAAATCTGATAATGATATTATAAATAATTTTCATAATAATAATAATGTTCTCTGATTTATAATGATAATAATATCTTGTGATGTTTTGTGACAGTTTAAATAATGATTTATAACAGTTTGGAACAGGTTAGTCCATTTTTTGCGATTTTATTATCCGATTGTAAATGGTCTAATGCACACCCGTATCTAACAGAGATATCATGAATTTTTCTAAGCATTACGCAGTTGCGTTAAATAATTAGTGTCTTTTATGACACGGAAGGCCATTGGAAGACCAAGGAAAGCCTGTATCAAATAGGGTTTTCTCGAGTTTATATAAATAATAATAATATGGTAATGTCACTATATGACGATTTCGAACAGAGGTAGACACGATTTAAGGATAATGTACATTTCTGTGATGATTAAATTGGTATAAATTTATTGGAGGAGCAAGTAAGCTTCGTAATGAACAAGCATGTGGCTTGATTAAAACAAAAAAATATTAAAAATATATGTTGAAGGTAGAAGTGAATCTTGTTATTCAGTAGTGAGATGAAATTTCACGAATGAATATGGTATAATGGTTAGCGTCAGCCATAAGGATGGTTAGACGGCTTATATATTAAAATAATATATGTTGCAAAAGTATATATAATTACGGATTAACAATCTGTTAATGTGAAAAACCCAATGGTTATTATCTGCAATCACATTTAAATTTTAATAACATTTAACGTGTCATATTTCAACTACCCACTATTTGTCAATACGATTTTGTCTAAGACAGACCCTAGATTTGACGATGAATATAAAAATGAATATAATATTAGAAAATATGACGCACTAGTAGAATGGGTATGTGTCAAAGATAAATATTGAAAATTGTTGACTAATGAGAAGCCATTCATTTATATCACGGATAATTATGTTTTATATAACATGCCGAACGAGTTCTATAAGTGAAATATTATTAGATTTTTGTGAAATTAAACAACAAAAAATGGATTTGAATAAATTACTGATTTTATTAATTTATGATGATTTTGTTGCTACTGTTATATGAAAATATAAATAGATTGATCTTGTCTACAATGGAAAATCAAGATAAAATATGAATGATTTAATTATTTAACTTAATTATATTTTTGAAATATGATAATAATTTGACGTCTTAGTCAGGTGAGTCAGTTATTAAATGAATGTAAATTATGGATCTAGAACAAATGATCAAATAAATCTTCAGTTGATCAAGTTCTGAGAAATCCTTGCTTAATGATTATACAGATAAGCAATAATATTTGCTCTTAGGTCTGACAAATATTCATGTTTTTTCTTTCCAATTACTCAACTCAACGATTATTCAAGATACTAGTAGACTATAGGCATCAGGATGGACAATTCTTTTTGACCTGAGCAGCCTAAAAGTGTAAATATTTTCATAATTAGTGACGATGCCAATGGACTATGAATTTTGGTCTTCGATCATTTATCAAGTGTTTTTTCTCTAAAGTGTTGATATTTCTATATTATAATATATTTTGTGTGCGCGTGAAAATTCTTTTTCACTCATTTGATGGCTATTTTTGCATTTTTAACTTCATATTTTAATTGTAATAAAATGAGTTTTTTTTTGAAATTGTGATATATTCATTTCTCCCTTCTATCATTATCGTTGCTTCGAACCGAGAATCAGTGAAGCAAGTTAGATTTTGTTTTATGTTTTAATTTCACACAGTTTGGCGCCCTGAGATATTTCTGAGTCTCGTGTTAGCTGAATTTCGGTAACGTGCATATGTGGTCGTTGGACTTCGATCTAAACGGGAACCCAGTACGATGTTCTTTTTGAAACTGAATCCTTCTCAGAAGAAACACCACATATTAGGGCATCAATAAACCGTAAGCTGGAAAAAATTCGGAAGTTAGCTACGTACATAACCCAAAGAAAGGAAAGTACTCCTCCTCAGTGACAGTCATGAGAAAGGATGTTCAGAAGAGCTAAATTTAAAAGTAGCAAGGGACTTTGCGGTAAGTAGCGTCACTAAACCAGGCGCTAAAGTTCAAAGTGTTCTTGAGAATTGTGTTGAAATGTGCAGAAGCCTTACTCATGAAGATTATGCTGTTTAGTGTGTGTGTGTGGGGGGGGGGGGGGGGGGGGAGTACGAACGTTTTAGCTAAAAACGAAGCAAATGGTGCAATACAAGACTACAAAGATAAACTCCCACTACTCTCATACTTTCAGGTGCAAACGTTATACTCTTAGGCATCCCACACAGACATGATATTTGATGGAAGAATCGTGTGTCAACAAGGAAGTAAAGAGGACGAACAAAAATTTTAGAGCACTATCCAGACTACATTATCATGTTCACTCTCTTGATATTGATGTACCAAGAGTAAAATATTCCCAAAATGTATTTTAGATACAAAATACTCACAAACAAGTATTTTAGATACAAAATACACGTACAAATTTCCGAAAAATACAAAATAAGTATTTTAAAATACGGTACAAAATATTTTCATTAAAATATGCCTCTCATCCATTCGAACTGTTCAAAATAACAACTGTATATTACAACTAGCAACCCACCCCGGCTTCGCCCGGTATTTTAAACGGTCTACCCAGCATAAGCCTAAGCGTAAAAGGCGTATTTTTTTCGATTTCAATGAACTACGAACTATATTCGTTTTCCGTCTCGGCATGATGGGTTAAAATCACATACTGGACTTTAATTATATTATCATGGAAATAGCATGTGCAACTTATTCTTGTCAGACGGAATTTAAGAATGGCGAGGTGCATGAAACACAAATCCTCCTGCCGTCCTATCTAAACTTGACTGTGTATTCTGACTAGCGCTTAGAGGCAGACCAGCGGGGCTAACGAAGCGACCCGAATACTCACGACTGCAACCGATCATCCACCTCCCTTCACGCTCTTTTGACACGCACCGAGACAGATCAGCGGGGCAAACCGAACGTACCCGAAACTTCACAACCTAGACCGACCATTAGGGCTAGGATGTTTATGTAAATACCGTATATATTCTTTCCCTTTGCTTATACATAACTAAAAATGATAGATGTCCATGAATTAGAACCTTAGCTATCATATAATTACATTTTATTATTACATATTTTATATATTTGATCTTAATGATATTTGCTTTATATATTTTTAATTTTTAAAGTAAAATTAATATTGTGTGTTTCTATTTTACATATTTGATCAAAATGACATTCTTTTTTTTACATAATTTTACTTGACTTATTTAAAATTACATATTCTGTCCCTTACTGTAAAAGAAGAGTATTTTTTCGCAAGTGAATTATATTTGTTCACTAGAAACTCTGGTACATGAAACGGATTTTCCAAGCAATTCATAACGCAACGGTATAAATCATAATCTGTTGAGAAAGGACCAGAGCAGAATATTAAGAAATATATTAGTGGATGTAAGGGGATGGAAATTCACGTAGCACCCTGCCGGAGACTCAGTGACTGGAATTTAGTTTATTTCAGTTGTCGAGTAAGTGCCTGAGACTCTAAGAATTAACGCTCAGAACAACAAATCAAGCGATTACACAGAACAAATAGCCCGTCTATAAACGAAAGAAGAATGACTGTCCCAAGGATCATGCCCCGCCTGGTCTGTCTAAAGTACGTGGAAGAGGATGGCTGATCGGTTACATTCGTGAGCATTCGGGTAGCTTCGTTAGCCCCGCTGGTCTGTCTCTAAGCGCTAGTGTATTCTGCGGATCGAAGGCTGAACCTGGGGTGATAGGCTCACTCGTTAGCTAGCTCGTAAGCTGGGTCTGAAGCTATTAATTGAATGGAGATTGTTGAAAGATATGAAAACGTAAAAACACTTATAGTGGGCCATGTATTAAAGATAGAAATATGCTGTCGTGGACTTTTATGTAGAAATTTTCATGCTGAACAATTTTGAACGGTTTATTAAGCGTAAGCTTAAGAGACGCATGGACTGTAGGCTTTTTTTGTCGACTTGATTCACTGAAATCGTTACTGCTCGACTTCCTTAGGTCATAAATTATTTTCTACAGAAACCTTCCTCGAGAAATCCATTACAGAATGGTGAATACCGCATCAAAATTCATTCCGTTGATTCAAAATTACCCGGAACATCCAAGAATCGTGGACTTAGTTTTATACTAAGTAGAGGTCAGTGGCGTAGCCAAGGGGGGGGGGGGGTAGGGGGGAGTTGGAACCCCCCCCCCCATTGGAAAATCGGCAGGTTGTGATTTGTGTCTGTGGTGATGTACTGTTGTCGATTTTCGGCCCGGGTCCCCATTTGTGGCTACATAAGTCTTCATGACAACGTATAACCAGTCTACCTACAGATCACAAAGATTGGCTCATATTTTTCTACCGCCAGACAATAATGCTCTCATGCAGCCAACAAGAATGTGCCGACTGCGCTATGTTGGTGTATGTTATTGCTGCTGGATTTACTGAATTTGAGCATTGTGGAAAGGTTATATCTTTAATTTAACATGTGCTGTACAAGAGGAGATGTGTAGGTCAATAAACAGATCTAATATTAGAAGTAATATTTCAGTGTTGCTAAGTAACCTATATGATCGCTTTTCTGTCGGTCAACACGAGTGTACGGTACCCAATTAGATTAGGTGGGCAGTGACAATTTATCTCCTAATGCCTGAAATAAAAATACATGAATCGTTTATACACTTAATAAAACACTTCTCACATGAAGGGGAGGGGGTGGGGTTGATATGAGATGCGTTTTATTAAATGTATAAATAATTATTGTGTAATGAATTACACAGGGAAATTAATTGTTACTCCTCGCCCAATCTAATTGGATGTATTCGGGTTGACCGACTGGGAAGTCAGACTGTTCAAATAGCAAGACGACACCTGAGTTTCCAAAGGACCCTAAAAGGTAAGATTTGATCTACGGATTTTAGGCTAGTATTATAAAGCTTTTCAAGGGGAGCGTGATGGTGCAGTGGCTTAGCTGCGCGTCAATCACCTGGACGGCCGGAGTTCCAATCCCGGTGACAGTGGGGTGGAATTTTCACCTGAAACATTACGTAGCGTCAGGAAGGGCATCCGGCCTCAAATCCCCGGCCAAAACCAAAATGAGCCTGATTGGCTCCGGCGACCCCAATTAATTGGGATACGCAATAGAAAGTATTATAAAGCTTTACAATCAAACAACGGAACTAGGTCTTTAACTGGTTATAAATCAATAATAATGTCATTGGTTTTAGGTCCCTTTTAACTATAGTGGCTTTCAGAGACACCGGGTACTGGAATTTTGCCCTGAAGGGGAACTTTAACGTGCCAGTAAATCTACATACACGGTTCCCTCGCATTTATGCACCCTTAAATGCCAGCTGACTGCGCCATGATTTGATCCTGCAACCATGGACACAGCAAGCGAGAACGTTACTGCAGAGCCACGAAGCCAGTCGGTTATAAATCAGAAGCATGTCTCGGTAGGATATATATGCATGGCTTTGGTGGCGTAGTCGGTAGCATGCTGGGGTTCGCGGGTTCAAACCCAGTCGAAGTCGTCAGGCCCATGTCATAGATTTATGGCACGTTAAAGAACTTACAACTGGTAGTTGTAACCAAAATTTGTAGCCTATTGGGTTAGACACGCTCTATAAAGTTAAAACGTACGCCGTTGGGTTTCAGTGACAGTGGCGTCTGGTAGCTTAAATTGGAACTACTTAACATTGAAATTGGGGAACCTACGGGAGTTCATGTGAAATGCCCTGCTATGGCCATTGGCTGCAAATCAAATATAGGCCTAAATATCTATGCGTTTTGAAAATTAAGACATACGGTAGGCTAAGTAAACGTAAAAGATGTCATCTCAAACGCGTGCCGACATTTTAATTTTCAGATGTAGAAAATGGCATTTTAATAGTCAGAGAGCTGATTTAATGAATAAACATTTTGAACAGTAATATAAACTTATTCTCGAATCCTTAGGAAGTAAGCCAATTTATGTCGTCAGAATAATGCTCACAAACTTAGATGTGGAACACTGTTTGTCAATTCTCTTATGAAATATCTGGTCTCCCACATAGCTGCTGTGAAGGCACGGTACACAATTGTTATTGCCGATATTTTGTCAAATTCAGGAATGAAAGGTTTCAAACCCACAGAAAAAATACGAAGTATCTACAATTGAGCCATTTAAGACCTTAAGATCTTTTTTATACTTTTCGTTTCACAAATCACACTGGTATTTTTACTAATTAACTATAATGTTAACGGAATAAATAGCTTTTGATACGGTTAAGAATTTAATATATTATACCCATACTATCAACCCGCCCTGGCTTCGCCTTGTATCTTAAAGGAGTCACTCAGCATAAGCTTAAAAGAAGCACGGACGGTAGGTCTCGGACGCGATTCAGAAAAGTCGAGGTGAACAGCGAAACTCCAAACACTTATAGTCTACTCTTCTCTGAAGTCTTAACTCGACACGACTCGAAAGTTAATGCTGGCCGAAGCTGGGGTGATGGGCTCGTCGCTAGCTCGTAAACTCGCTCCGAAGCTAGTAATTTACATTTCCACTGAATGGAGATTATTGGAAGAAATTAAAATGTAAAATCACTTATACTGTAGTTGGCGGTGTATTAAAGATAAAGATATGCTGTCGCGGACTTCTTTGTAGAAATTTTCATGCTGACCAATTCTTACGCTCATCGTATATGGATATTTTAATGATTTATCAAGCGTAAGCTTAAAAGGCGCACAGACGGCAGGTTTTCTTTCGACACGATTCACTGAAATCGTTACTGCTCGGGTTCCTTTGGTCATAAATGAATGTTTTCCTACAGAAACCTTCCTCGAGAAATTCTTTACTGAATGGTGAAAACCGCATCAAAATCCATTCAGTGGATTTACAGATTACCCGTTACATCCAGGAATCGTGGACTTGGTTTTATGTAGAGATACCCGCGACTATCATTAAAACAAATACATGAATTTTTAGCTAGTATGGACTATGAATTCTACGTAAGACTCATTAAGGGGAGACGTGCACGAAAATGTATTGCCTTTCTAAATTTTCTATAACTTGGACGTTATTTGAGTTAGAATCATGAAACTTTGCACACTGATTAAAAAGGCATTGGCATTTGCTACTAAAATTAATCAGTTAATTTGGGTAGAACGTTTAAAAAAAATGAAATTTGAATTTTGGTCACATAGATGTACCTTTTTCTCAGGAACGCTAAGGTCTTGAAACTTGTAATTTATTTTAGTGGCTTCTATAACCTTGTTAATGCGATCCCTGGAGCCGATTTTAATTCCATGCCTATTTAGACTTTTTGAAAATGAAAGAACTTTTGAATTTGAAAAATTCACAAAAAATGCATACATATGAACCTCTGAAATCCATAAAATTACATATTTTGTAATTCCCTTCCAGTAAAATGTGTAACAATGTTTAACCTATCTGTCTACCAAGTTTTGAATTGGTATCTTTAGTAGTTCAAGTGGAAAAGGTACATTTGTTTTGGAAAAAGCAAGTCCAGGAAATGACAATTGAATTTTATCAATGTAGACATGCTACTTGTCTCGACTCAACAACATCAAAATTGACCATATCCATAATGCTCATCATCCACCTCTTCAGCTGCTTTCCTCTCAAGTGTTTTCTTTTGCCTGGCCTCCTTATGGATGTCATCCACAGCCTTGTTTGCAGAATCAATACGCCTCTTTTCGATGCCCTGTAGAATGTTCTCCATGAAGAAGCGAGCGACTCACAGCCGAAAAAGTAGTTCCGTGAAGAACTAAATAGCCTATTTTCATACACCCTACTTACGTTATTTCCTCTATCAACATTTAAAAAAAAATCAGTTTGATTGCTGTAGGCCTAATAGATTCGTAGATATTGAAAACCGTCGAAATATTTCGGATTGTCGCCATGTTGGAATTTTATATATGTAGGCCTGACTATTAGATGACGATTATTGCGTAGTATCAATATTCAATCGTTCCTTCGATCGTATGATTAGGACACAAGAAATAAAAACTTAATTTCAAAATTTCGCACAGCCGCCATCTTGAAGTATGTAAACAATTGGACTAAATTACATAAGCCCGGTATATGTTTCTTTGTATTCAGTATAATATATCCTTTAACTTTCTTGAACACTCTAGCAGACCAGCCCATTGTTATTAATAACGTATCTTACAAATTTTGAAGAAATAACAACTCCCTACCTCGCACTGTATCTTTGAAATCAAAAAACTAACTTTCCGCGGTAATCGCCATGCTTGATCAACCGGTAGTGCACACCACAGCCTTCTGTAATATTCCCAAGTGTGATACCGCCAACTGCCTGACTAAAATTACGTAAAGTGTTCACAAAGATGAAAAATAGCAATTGCATTGAAAAGGGGGTGTGGCATCTGACGTGCACATGTTAGGAATTTAATTTTTTTAATGGACTTAGGCATTGAATTCAACCAAATCCTTTTGGGAATTGCAATTTCAGCAAAAACAAACACATCATATTTCAGAAGAATTTCGTGCACGTCTCCCCTTAAATACGCTATACAACTTGTTAGTTTTAATGTAAATCTTTATTTATCAAGTGAGAAATACAATACAAAATACAAATCATCTTTTGAGATGCTTGTCACATGTCACGCGAACACGCACAGACTTTGCACTGACTCGTCTTTTGTTCTCTTCTTTATTGTACATGTCTATTTCACCAGGTGACGCTACTGTGCTATTTTTCTTTCAAATATTAACACTTCCTTCAAAGAAAAATCAAATACAAATAACAAAATAAACAAGATGAACTACTGAACACTTTTCAGCCTCTAATATGTCATCTTCTGCACGAAAATCCTCTCACGCAGCATCTCGAATCTGACCCTCTCCAGAGGTTTAGTTAGAAGATCAGCTAATTGATTGGTCCCGTCGATGTGCTCCAGCTCAAGGTCTCCGTCCAAAAATCTTTCCCTCACATAGAAATGACGTACCTCAATATGCTTGGATTTTCGATGGTACTCCGGATTTTTAGCCAATTTAACTGCACCAGCATTGTCGATGTAAAGCGTAGGAGGTTTGTCAGCAGTTCCCAGTAATTTAGAAAACAGTCTTTTCAGCCAAATCAACTCCTTTGCTCCTTCACTTGCAGACACAATTTCAGCTTCAGTTGTCGATGTTGACACAGACTTCTGTAACTGACTTCTCCACGATACAGCTCCATGATTGTAGGTCGAAATGACACCCGTCGTTGAACGTCTTGTCCTCTTGTCACCGGCGTAGTCAGCATCACTGTAGACCTTCAAAACGTCCTCTTTCCTATAGACGATTCCATGGTTCACTGTGCTCTTTAAATATCGAAATATCCGTTTCACTTGACTCCAGTCTTGAACTGTAGGATTCTCCATGGCTCGAGCAGCTTTGTTGACCGCGAATGCGATATCTGGCCGAGTAGCTGTAGTCAGGTACATCAAGGATCCCACCGCCTCACGATAAGGAACCCTGGCCGAAACCTTTTCTCCGTCTTCACTTTCTTCGCGACCAACTGGGGTAGACACTCCATTTGACTGGGCCATCCCAAATTTTTCTAGGATTTTCCTCGTGTAATCCTCTTGACTGATTGCAATTGATCCATCATGGTTTTCTTGTATCTTCATGCCCAGGAAATTGTTGAGAGATCCTCTGGTCGTGTGAAATTCCTGCTGAAGTTTTTCCATGAACTGCTCGATGTCTTCTTCGTTGCCAATTACCAGACCATCATCCACAAAGATTACAACAGCCAACCACTTTCCATTTTTGTTGCTGTAAAAGAGATAAGGATCAGCTTTGCTTGTTTTTGAATCCAGCTTTCTCCTTGAATTTCTTGAAACGCTTGTTCCAGCAGCGTGGAGCCTGTTTTAAACCATATAAGCTTCTCTTTAGATGACACACTCGGCCAGTACCGTCCTGATGACCTTCTGGCTGTTCCATGAACACATCTTCAAGCTCGCCGTTCAAGAAGGCCGTCTTGACATCAAATTGACCAAGTTTCATCTCCTTTTCAACAGCTACTGCCAACAGAGCTCGAATGGTATCATACCGCGCAACAGGGCTGAATGTTTCTTCATAATCGATTCCTTGCTGTTGCGCATAGCCTTTGGCTACCAATCGTGCCTTGAAGCGAACTTCTCCACTGTCCGATGTCTTCTGTCGAAGAATCCACCGATTTTTCAGGACCCGTGCACCATTTGGACGCTCAACCAATTTCCAGGTATCATTTTCCTTTAAGGAATCCAATTCTTCATTAATTGCTTTCAGCCACTGATTTTTATCACTAGACTGCAGCGCTTCAGAGTATGAGTCAGGATTCTTTTCAGCGATAGATGGTCCAGCCATGTACATGTAATTTCCACTGATCATCCACGATGGCTTCTTACTTTCACGTTTGCTTTTCCTTCTTTCTTCAGTCTCTCCTTCTTCCTCATCTTCGCTTCCTCCGGAACTGGATGCCGAAGCAAAATCTTCAATTTCGCTTAAGTTCTCATCTGACTCTGACCTCCTCTGTAGGCCTACATCAGACGATGAATTAGACTGATTCCTCTCCACACGTTCTTCAAGCGTCACTTCAACCTTTCCGGCGTTGGCGAGCAGATTGCAGACAACTTCAGGTTTCAATTTCACATCATGGCTTAGAACAACCTTTCCCTGAGTTGGAATCCAGACTCTAAATCCATCCCTGTCGTTCACGTACCCAACCAGATGTCCAAAAACAGCTTTGTCGTCGAACTTTGAGCGAAAATTCTTGTCGATATGCACGTAGCATTCTGTTCCGAAGATCTTCAGATGACTGAGACTTCCCACTGGTCGTCCATACCACAATTCATAGGGAGATTTGTTTTCAATGGATGACTTCCCAGTGCGATTCAGGAGGTACACCGCAGTGTTGCAGGCTTCAGCCCAAAGTTGTTTCGTTAACTTGCTGGGATTCAGCATAGATTTTGCGCACTCCCCAATCGTCCGCTTTTCACGTTCCGCAACTCCGTTTTGTTGTGGAGTGTACGGCGTAGTAATGCTGTGTTCTATGCCTCTGCTTGCGAGTAGTTCAGAAACCTTCTTGTTATCAAATTCTTTTCCTCCATCACACCTGAACAGCTTCACGACGTGTCCATTTGTTTCGGCTTCATTCAGGAACTGTTCCAGAACGGTGTACACTTCACTTTTGTGCTTTAAAAAGAAAACTCGTCGAAACTTGCTGAAATCATCCTTGAAACATACGTAGTAGCGTGCCTTTCCAAGAGATTCAGTAGACATTGGTCCATTCACATCGGCGTGGATTTGTTCACCGGTGGCTGTTGGTCGATTCATTCGTGTCTTGAATGACAGTCGATGCATTTTTCCCAGTGCACACCCATCGCAGAAATCCTCTTTACACATGTCTACATTGATGTTCATCTGCTTCAATACATTCTTGACATGCGCTTTTTGTTGATGACCAAATCGTTCATGGTAGATCTGCAGTTTGTCCGACGATGTAGCTAAATTCACTCGAATGGGTTGCGCCGGTTTCACGACGCGCATGTCAAGTACATACAGACCATGACTCACACGTCCAGCCATCATCGCCTTTCCAGTAACCTTGTCTTCAATTCTAACAGTTAGGTCGTCAAGTCTTGCACAAAAACCTTTCCTTGCAGCAGCTTTCACAGAAAACAGATGAGCCATTGCATCGGGAACATACAAAACTTCAGTCATCTCAGCACTCAACCAAGCGTTGTTCAGCCGCACTTGAATGTTTACAGTTCCTTTGCCGTGAGCTAGCATGCTCACACCTCGTTTTCCTATCAAAATCTTCTCTGGAGCAGCAAACTTGACGTATGTTGTAAAATACTGTTTGTTCGCGGTGATGTGATTTGTGGCGCCACTGTCGCAGTACCACTCGTCGGCTTGAACAAAGTCGCCGTCTAACGCACTCATCGCATGTGTCAGAAACGAAGCAGTGTTCTCCTTATTTTTGTTTCTAGTGTCACCCTCTTTCTTCTTCACTGGACATTCACTTGCCCAATGGCCCAATTCCTTACATTTGAAACATGGAAACTTCTGCTTTACTCGTTGAACATTTTTCTTCGACTTGTCATCAGCGCTGCCTTTGCCACTGCCATACTGGGAATGCTTCTTGGGAGCACTACGTACCACAAACGCAGTCGATTCCACGTTTCCTTGGTCACGCAGTTCAATCGTGCACAATTTTTCAATCAACAAGTTCACAGTTTGATTTTCCGTCGGAATCGTGTCCCACACATCCTTGAAATTATAATATTCTTTTCCCAGCGTGGATAAAATTCGACCGTTCAAAATCCTTTCAGATAACGTGTTTTCGTTGTGCTTTTGTAGTTCGTCGTTCGGATCCTGATGAAGCTTCTGTAACTTCGCGACATGGGTGCTGATTTCCTCCTTGTCGTCACGTGTCACTCGGAAGAATGACTCGATCAACATGTTCAGTCGCTGCGTACTGCTTCGTTCGAACCGTGCGCTCAATTTTGTCAAAATTTCACTGGCATTGGTGCACGTCAACACGAGCTCGGCAACAGATTTTCCTAGCGCACCTGCTAGCAAACTGGCCGCTTTCGCGTCTTCTTTCAACCACTGCTTATATGCCGCTTTTTGTTGCGCAGTTGCATCTGCCGGCAACACAGGACACTTTTTCGAACCATCAACAATATTTTCCAGTTCATACGACCGCAAAACCATCAACACATGCCATTTCCACTTTGCCCAGTCTTCAGGTCCTTCAAGTTTATCCACTTGAACTTTGTAGTCACTGCCGGCTGCCATTTTGAGGTTATCCTTACTCACAAAAAATACAGCACGTGTTCCACAGGCGCTCAGCTTCGGATCCACTCACAAGATAATACCATTTACACGTGGCCTGGGTCCATAACCTGTTAGTTTTAATGTAAATCTTTATTTATCAAGTGAGAAATACAGTACAAAATACAAATCATCTTTTGAGATGCTTGTCACATGTCACGCGAACACGCACAGACTTTGCACTGACTCGTCTTTTGTTCTCTTCTTTACTGTACATGTCTATTTCACCAGGTGGCGCTACTGTGCTATTTTTCTTTCAAATATTAACACAACTGTACCTATGGAAACATATAGAGGACTGAACTAATAAAAACAGAGAATTCTTTTTATGTTTCTATGAATTAAAAGTGTACAGTATTTCAACATTGTGGCTTTTTTCTGTAGTAGTTGGTGATTTAACTTTACTTATGTTTACAATGGAAATAATCACTCAGGTGAGTTAAAATTCAAGACACCCTTGCAAAAGTGAAATCATCTGTCCCGCGAATAACGTGCTCAAGGCAGTTGCCAGCTTGCTGGCCGCCACGAGCACTAGTGTCGTTTCACCTACAAAGAGGATGCAATTTCGTAGTGCAGCGAGCTTCGCGACTGTGTATTTTAGACTGTGGTAATACAATTCTGTCCTCCCAGGGTTGCCTATCTAACTTTTCCCTCGCGAAGTAAATTATAGCTTATTTCAATCTGAGGTTAGCGCCAAATAATGTTGAATCCCACACAGCGGGACAATATTGGCTTTTTTTCTTTTCGTGGCGGAAGAGAAGTTATTTGTAAATTAATCTAGTTTTAATAAAGACTTAGAAAATTCTATGGGTACATTAACACTAATTTTTGGATCATTATTAACATCTTGAGCATGAGATAACCGTCAGCTGAGTTGATTCATATTACGTAAATATATGTCCAGCAATTCCCCGAATTACTGTTAACTCCCACTTACGAATGAGTGAAATTTGTCGCCTGAGTAGTGTAAACAATTAAACCCTTTTCCGGCTGCATGTAGCATTTGTAAGGTAAGAAGGGCCTTGGTAGGTGACAAAAATCTTCGAAAACGGTACTTTAGGCATTCAGGGCTAATTGCAATATAAAGCACAGGATTTTATTGGAAAAACTGAATAAACATAAAAATGAGTACCGGTATGTAATTACTCATAAATCAACATGATACGTCGTGAGAGGACATGCCCACTTTTGCTGAGACCTCTGTAAATAATTTCACTTGTTGAGAGACACGCAGTCTCCATGTTGGTAGCACAGATATATTTGAGTTTATCTTGTTCCTGTCAGGGGAACAGTAATGTTCTAGATTTACCATTGAGGTGAGACATTTTAATCAAATATTAACTTAATTTTTTAAAGAACTGATTTGTTTTTGTCTTTTGAGCATATTGTATTACTCGAAAAATTTGGGATCAAAATACATGAAACTGTTCTTGCGTAATGATATCTCATAGAGAAATGGAAATACGTGTAGAGTTGTTGTTAATTCATTTGAGGGGCTTGCGACACCTTGGTCATCAGCCCCGTGTATTTGGGAGTGTGTTGAAGCTGTCTGGCAACCTGTATTGCTGTGATGATTGTAGTTGTGTGTGTAAATGTATCTGGGACACGGATGGAGTAGACGGTCCGGGACTTGAGCAAGGCACTATCCAGGCAATTTACTGTAGGGAGTGTGGCAAAACCCGGGGAAAAACACACTCAGGATAACCGCTGTGAGCACCGGGATTCGAACCTACGATATCCGTACTTACCACAGCTGCCCTTGCGACCATCGTGCACGTTTGAAGAGCGCGGCTATGCCGTTGGCCGCGGGACGAAATGCTTGAAGAATTTGGTTTAAGTACCTATAACCCCCCTCCCCCCATTGGTCGATCCTGGCTACGCTACTGGTAGAGGTTATAGATATGGCTCTTATTACTGATCTAGACGGATACGCACATTAACGGGCAAGGCCAAAGGTTCAAATCCCACCGTCAGCTTCTGACAGACCGCTATCTTTCAACGATCATCTAAGATAGACTGCTACCAAACTCAAGACACGGAATAAAATTTTCCGGAACCTTTGTGATACCACTTAATTTCCAGCACCAATACTCTCTGCTGTCCAGCTGTTGTAATAGTATATTCTAGTCTCTTCTATCGCTGAATAATGTGCCCCAGTTTGTAAATAGATTTCTCTTGTTGTTGATTCATTTAGAGGCCTTGGGATTTTGTGGACATGTAGCCCCTTGTACTTGGGCGTGTAAGGAATATGTCAGATGACGTGTGTTATTGTGCTGGCTGTATTAGTGTGTATTGACATATTACCAGCTATTTTTCAGTGTTGCCTGAATGCGATTGTAGTGCTGACAGACAACATGTGAGGCATAGGCCTATCATTCTGGACTGCCCTCTGAGATCTAACAGTACTGCTGAAAGAAATCTGTACCAAGGAACACCCCAGTCCAATTGACAAGACATTATAAACAAATAAATACATTCATTTTTTCTTTTGTCGTGTGGCCTCCTGAGAGGCCGAGTGCAGATCTTTCTAGTCGACGCCCATGGGCGACCTCCTCACCGGGATGACAGATGGAATGATGAAGATGAATGAAACTGGGCAAGGATGTGGAAGGTAGAGGCCGAGGCCTGTCAGAAGGTACTGTGACCGTTTTTGTATCCAAGATTTATGTATTTTGAGAACTCAGCCAACAGCGCAACGGAGACATATTAATTCATGAGCGTGTTCTGATTTTTAACAGCTGTCAGCCACGTCATGCGGCGATCGACCTCCCAAGATGCACCTAGCGACTTGCAGCTGGACAGTCAAGACCGAGTGACGTCAGGTGAAGTCGTGGGGAGGAGAGTGTAGGGAAGTTTGTCATCGAGACACTCACTTCTGATTTCATGAGCCGGGCGGATCGCTCTAGTTTAGACGAGTGGAATCGTGCCGCGCGGTGTTCTTACTGTGTCTTTCGTAAGTTCCATTGAGTGGACTTTATCTTTCCGTCTACAATTGCGGACTTGAGTGGACTTATAAAATTGCAGTGTATTAAGTTTCTCCACGCAACGTGAAGAGAACTCTGATTATTTCAGGCACTAGTAGAAGCTTGTTCAATGTGCATGCTACAGCTCTCGCAGCATTGTCACGCCGCACAACCAATCTACGTGGACATATTTTATGCAACCTGTTCTGAACTCAGAACTGAAGTGAACTTAGAAATTTGAATGCTTCTCGAATATTCTCCAGAATACAATATGCATAGCAAATTGCTATCGAAAGGAATAACCATGTGGTTTTCTGACTATATTATCATGCACGCTTAAGTAAGAATACAAGGACATAGTATGCAGAACTTAAGCATTGACTACGTAAAGTAACCGTGATATACAACTCCGCCGGAGATGTTTCTAGAACGTTTTCAGATCACGTTCGCCATGAAATGTAATTCTTTCGAATTCATGGATGAGACTGGAGTGAACCACGGATATACTTCAAAATTACGCTCCTGCTACCATCTAAAGATCGTCTTTGAAGAGAGTAGCAGTTTGCAATCGTTTTGTATGAGCTCCCAGAATATACCGGATTTGGTGTATAGTCCCTAACCAGGAAGGAACCGAGAAGATACGTCTTGTTCCAGGTTCGAGACCAGGATGATGGATTTGTATACTGATGGCCAGTATATTTTTGGAAACCAGACTCAGGCATTTGTTCCGAATGACGCCTCTTCATCGCCCAGCTCAAGGTAGACGTCCGACATATTTTGGTAGAAGTTGAGCATTGATATTTTGTTCTTACCAGTTGGCAATTTTTGTAGTTAGAATATTTGATGACGGGATTTTAAGTCTGATAATTCCTTGTCAGACTTGATCTCAGATTCTATTTCTTTTCGTTCGTTTGACGAACATATACTTTTCATGTCTTTTTAGGATATTCTACTTCTTTCTTTTTTTTTGCGTTCAATTCAGTTTTAACGTAACATTCTGAAATATTCAATCGTTCTCAAGATCAACAGTTAGGGGAAGACTTGCGTTTAGTATAAGTGATTTAAGCATCCTTGCAACGACATGTTTTTATTATTTCGACTCCCAGTAAATTATTTTCTACGCATTTAAATTCGTTAGACGTCGAGATGAATTTGAATTTCATGGTTATGTGATGGTTTTTGAGAAATATGGCGTCGCCCATTCCATTTCCACAGTATCCCATTTCTCGATTGAGAGAGTCCAATCTATGAAAACCCCTAATGTTTCACAGGTGTATACCTCTGTTATCCGGGAATGATTCATGGTGTAGGGGATTTCATAGTTTGTTCAGATTTTCTGGTGAGGTGAACTTTCCTCATTCTTGACTAACTTTAATTTTATTATCAACTTATTTTAGATTAGATTTATCTGTCCTTATTATCCTTGGAGATTTTATTGCTTTTCAACATCAGAATTTTCTTGAGATTTGGAATTTAATTCTGATTGACATTTTTTCTAAAAAACTAGACTAATATAATTCCCGAAGTCAAGTTCAAAGATGTATATATATTGATAATAGTAGGGGAGTAAGGCCAATTCTAACGCACCCATTTTATTTATACCCGACTGTACATGTTAAAATAATTAATATCTCTCGAACGCATGGTCCGATTTAGACAAATGTGGTGTCGTTGGACTCGAGCTGACGTCCTCTTTCCTATGGACCACTCGCTATATTTTTGAAATTTCTTTTGACAATTTTTGTTTTCGAAAGTAGGTGATAGTTTGAAAACCAAACATGATTGAATGTTGTGCCATGGCTCAAACGAACGGACTCTATGTCCTTTATTTTTATAATAAAACTTTGTTATTTTTATGTCTTTTTGAAAACAGTCCAATTTTGAAATTCCTATATTTTGGAAACTAGGAACTTAACAAAAATTTTTGTTTGACGTAAATGAATGGTCCCTACCCTCTTTACAGCCAAAATAAATTTTAAGTCTCTAGGATAAAAACTGTGCAGTAGTGGGGTAACACCGATTCTGCTTAACCCCCTACTTTCATATAAACTTTGGCGATATCTCCCGAACGCGTGGTCGTATTTTAACGAGCGAGGTATTGTTGGCGTTGGGATGACGTCCTCTTGGCTAAGAATGTGTGCTGGTATTAAAAAAAAGGTTTTTTGGATTGGCGCTATTTTGGAAACGGTGAATTTTGGAAAAAGGTTTGTTTGACGTTAATGAAAGGTGAGTATACCCTCTAGGTGGGCAGCAAGTTTCAAGGGTGTAGGAGGGAAAAAAATGATAGCCTACTTTCTCGCGAACATTGGCGATAATTGGCGAATGGATGGTCGGATTTTAATGAATGAGGTGTTGTTGGACTCGAGTTGACGGGCGCTTAGCCCTGGACCATGTATTATATTTTTTTTTTATCTTAGAAAATTTTTGATTTTAAAAGTAGACTATTGTTCGAAAACGAAACTTAATAGAACGTTGTTCAATAGTTCAAACAAATGGTCTCTATGACCTTTATTTTTTATAATAATACTTTTTTTTATTTTTGAGATTTTTTTTGAAAACACTGAAATTTTGAATTTTTACTATTTTGGAAACTAACAAGTTTACAAATAAGTTTGTTTGACATAAATCAAAGATCCCTACCCCCTCTACCATGAAAATAAATGTCAAGTCTCTAGGACAAAAAAACTGTGCATTTAATTATTTTTTTTAATAAAAGAGTGTTTGTAGACAGAGAGCCGGTAGCGATTGACACATGTTACAACGACGCTATGACTGACCATGGTACCATGGTGGATACAGGAAATGGCTATTTCGACGGGCCGATATATGGCAAAACGAGGGGTCGCTTTTCGATATTTTTCCTTATGACAAATGAATAAAGGCAAATATTTTGAAAATCCCTTATAGCGATCTCGGTGGCCGTGCCCAGAAGAAATGAATTGCTATTTTGGTGGGATGGCGGGGCAGCTTATGACGGTTGGTTTTGTGATATTTCCTATGACGGATAGAGGCGAATATTTGAAAATGTGTTAAGTGTGCTAGGATTTTTTTACCCTGAAGGGGATCTTTAACATGCTAGTAAATGGTAATAAGCGAGACTGCTGTCTGGCACAGTAAATGGTTTTAGAATATGGAAACCTATAGCATTTGCTCGACCAAGTCATGTGCATGTAGGCAAAGAGCCAAAACGGTAAGGTCATTGGCCTGAAATGTTATAAACTAAATATTGAACTGGGTCAAGTCATGTGTTTTAGGGCGAAAGTATGTGGTTAACATGATCATGTATTGAGGATGGCCGCTTGCTAGTAATTATTATTACAGTAAAATGTTTAGTAATAATAATAATAAGACACACACGTTTTGTATGCTACAGAACTGTGTTGCTTGCTCGCATTCAATACAAGACCTGGCCAGGCCTTGACAGAGCGACTGCTGATAACACAGGAATGTCTACGTGGGCAGGAAGTAAAGGGTCAGGTTACTTGGCTGGTAGAGGCTAGCAGGTCTGTCGTTTAAACAGACCTGGTAGAGGCTAGGAGGTCTGGCGTTTAAACAGAGAGACCGCCATTTTGGTTCCTAGACAGACGTACTACCGATGTACAAGAGGCAGCCATTTTGGTTCCTTATTAGAAACATGAAACTAGTATAAGGTACACGAATCTTATTCAGATTGAGGAATGTGAAGAGGCGTGGGAACACGTTTGAGAGGGACAACATTTCAAGGTCAAAACGCTGAGAAAATACAACTCTCTCTGTTGCTAGGCTAACTGATAACGATTGCGTTAGTGATGCACTTGCCATTTTAGCAAACGGACGTATACAGTAGAGCTCTGAACTGAACCTTGGAAGAAAAATCCTTTTATTTTTTGGTAAGTACTTATGAATGATTATTTTAATAATGTCATGCTAATGAACCTTAAATTTGTAGTTATTGATCAGGTAATTAATGATTTTTATTTATTTATTTGTTTGCAGATAACCGGTATACCTTACATGTCTGAGATACAAGAAACCATTGCGCTTTTGGACCCTCTAGAAGGAAACAGTAACAAGCCAGTGCAAGTGAAGGTGAGATTATTTTTTTAAACTAACTTGTTTCATTTTTTTTGTTTGATATTATTTTATTTTATGAAATGCATGTATTAACCTGAATTTAGGTATTTATAGCGGTTTATTTTATTTATTTTTAGAAACTTGGAAAGAAAAGCCTTACCACCGTAGCAGTTGCTGAAAAACCAAGACGCAGTAGAGTGCAACCATTGTTTCCAGGCAGTGAACTATTGAAAATTCAGGTAAGTCTAACTTAAAAATGCTATTCCATTTTACCACTACTGAAAACTCGTAGACAAAAAATTCATTACCTGTACATGACTAGGACGACGATTGGTTTCTTGAATAATGGCCATGTATTGACAAACGGTACAAGACTATATTGGTTGTTGACTGGGAAAAGTACAAGGCTATGTTGGATTTTCTAAAAACAAGAAAAAATAAACTTAATTTATGAGTGGTTCCCTATGGACTCAATAAATACCGGTATATACAGGTTTGAACAAGATAATCTGAACAAAATGATATGATATTTATTTTTGTTTATATATTGGTTAAAGGGAAATGTAAATGACTGCAGCTTTATAAAAAAAAGTACGTGGGTTTCTGTTAGTGCAGACATACAGTTTATTTTTTTAAATATTTGTTGATGGTTTTTTTATTTAATGCCAATTAACGTTAAAGTTTAATTACAAGTATTGATTGATTGAGTGATGAGTTTATTTTAGGTGTGGTCATAGTGAACAGACAGTGAAAAAAGCATACATTGTGGTTTAAAGTACTATGTACAACGTTAATAACTTACAATAAGAAAAAGTTTTATTATAACACATGGCGTTAGTACCATATACAACAAGTGAACAAGTTGGTTTACCACGTGAATTAAATTTAAAATCAGAACATGATCGTTGGCTAACTTTTGAATCCTGGCCTGTAGGCTTTTTGACAACACACAAACTTGCAAAAGCCGATTTTTTTTACTTGAACCGAAAAGATGTGGTGCGCTGTGTGTTTTGTCGTATTGAACTTTCACACTGGGAAGAAGGGGATGATCCCTTTAGAGACCATTTGCGATGGTCTCCTTGTGGTCCTTACATGCTTGGAAAACAAGTGGGTAACATACCCTTGTATCCATTTTACCGAACCACTGGGCCATTGGCCGCTACTTACGTTGCTGAATCACAAATAAATAATAATAATAATTATGTATTACCAGCCAACAACGGTAGTGTCGATATATGTGGTCCATATGCCACAGGCAGTGTTGAATTGGCATGTGCTTTTGAAAAATTGGGAGTTTGCAAGACTAAAGCACTAGCATACCCCGAGTACAGCTCTATTGAAAACCGTTTAGAATCTTATAAAAATGTTTGGCCATTAATATTAAAACACCTTACCAAACAGCTAAGTGAAGCTGGATATTTTAATACTTGTGAAGGGGATAAAACAATATGTTTTTATTGAGGATTTGCTTTAAAGGATTGGCAAATGACTGATGACCCTTTTGTGGAACACGCTCGTTGGTTACCTAACAGTAGATACATGGTGTTGCTTAAAGGTCAGGAATTTGTGAACACTATTCGTAAAGAAAACATGATTGCAGCACAAGACATAAAAGTGCCTTTAGAGTTAGAACACGCGGAGCAAATACATGAGGCTGAAAAAAAAAAAGAATTCTCTCACGAACAGATACAAAAGTGTGACCAACAATTATATCAAATTTGTTATTAAGATGAACTAGGTGTTGTATTTTTGCCTTGTGGACACATGATAGCCTGTGTCAAGTGTGCATTAGAACTTAACACTTGTGCCATATGCAGACAAGCAGTATCTGCTACAGTTAGGGCATTTCTTGCACAAATAGTATAATTTATTAGCAATGCATAGTGCAAAATCCCTAATTGCACAATAATATTAAAGCTGTCTTAGAGTGTAATAGACATGCTTTTCTTTTGTGTATAGACTACTACAATGAATGTTTTGAATGCTGTGGGTCAAGCATGTGGCTTAGAGGCAAAGAAGCTCAGCGAATTGCCAAGGCATATTCCATTCCGCATTATCAAGTTTCGGAAATTGAAAACAGCATATGGTGATCGTGTACTTTGTGTATGTGAAAACTTTGAGACATTTCTGCCTACACGGTTTAATGATATGTCGGAGAGTGTTTTTGATGAAGTCAATAATGCTGTGCAACCTGTACACTTAATTTATGAACGTTTTAAAAACAATATGTGCATGGTTCGTTTTAATTAAATGGTAAAAAAATTGTGAAATAATAATGGAAAATATAAGTGATGACAATGGACTGAAAGAAAAAAATATGTGTATAGAATAATAATATTTTAGTTTTTAGTATTATCTAAAAAATATTATCATGAAACCAAAAAAAAATGTATATAAAGTTTGTAAATAAATGCAAAATGATGGTACAATGTTGTTTTATTTTATACAAAGTTAGAATATTTAACATTGCAGAGTATACATGATTATGACAATAGATGCACACTTAATACAACTCTTTCTCTCTTTACAATAGTCTGTTATAGGTTTTAAACACAAGGCTTGTTGTAGATCTTTTTATAGCAATGTCCATTCACTGATGTTTTCAAAAACTGGGGAAGCCGCAATGGTTTTATAGGCATAAAACCTTATTGTTATTACTATTTAGTCATTTTGATCCTCTTGCAATACTACGGTACCTTTTTGCATATCAAGAGCAGATGACCTCGTTGATCCACTCCTTAAAACGACAACAACAACACTACATCTTGCATAGTTTGTGATGTTGATGGCTCTTGCGATGTGGAAGATGGATTACACATAACTTTTAGAACAGGGGTTAAACGTTGCTCATTAAACAATCCACTATTTTGAGTAGCAATATGATTTTCTTGATTTTTTGTCGACGGCAACTGTGTTTCATGCAGTACACTACATTGATGATCACTGACACTTAAAACCTCACTATTTTTACATTTTAGGTCACCACGACAATGCTTGGAACGTTGTTTTGAACAGCGCCAAATAACAGTTCCGTTTTTATTGGTTCGTTTCACAATATATGAATACCCTTTTTAGTATGCATAAGGCTTACCATACCTAGTCACTGATATTTCCATGTCAAATGTCAAGCATAGACTAAGCTCTAGTAAAGTCAACTTGGTAATAAGAATAATAGAATGTGAGAGCAAATATGGGTCCAAAGAGTTCAGGTAAAAGTGGAAGCAAATAAGCAAATATAAGAACCAAGAGTGGGGGTGAATGTGGTCGCAAAAGGGTAGATCCATTACACAATAATTTTAGTACGACGTAGCTCTTGTTCAATTTCTTTGCTTTCCCAATCGTGACCGGTATGCCCAGCTTGTTGTAAAGCATTCAAGTGTCGAAGCCGTTGAATTAGCTTACTGGGTTTGTTCCAGTATACAAATGTAACAAATGAATATTTAGGTGTAAACAAAGCATTACCATTATCATCATCATTATCATCATCATGATCATCATTATCATCATCATGATCATCATTGTCATCATGACCATCATCACTATCTAGTCCTTTTTGATCATCTTGCAATACCACTACATTTATAGTCTGCGTTGATTTTGATTGTGTTAAAGGTTTCTTGGACGTTGACAACTGTCTTAATATGACTTCTTGAGGACATGATAAGTCCTTTTGAACAAACCCTGCACTATTTTTAGCCACACTATCGTTTTCTTGAACTTGCTTTTTAGCATTTTGATAATTGTTTGTAAAGAACAACCGTGGTTCGTTTGGGGCACTATATTGATGAACACTCACACTTAAAACCTTTCCATTTTTACTTTTCAGATTGTCTCGACAATTTGTTGACCTCTCTTTTGAGCATCGCCAGAATATTATTCCTTTCGCATTCTGACGAATATACTTATAAGAGTAGCCTTGATAGAGTGCACGTTGCCTACCTTTGTTGGTTGTAGTAAGTTCCATAGTAGTAACTGACCTGTCAGTACGATGTTCACACTACAAAGGTTACAACTGTTTTGCTGATGGAGTGACCTACCATAAGCTTATATATTGGCTTTTGTGTTGGCTTTTTGTGTTGGCTTTTGTGTTGGCTTTTTGTGTTGGCTTTTGTGTTGGCTTTTGTATTGGCTTTTGTATTGGCTTATTTGACAAGTTATTTTTGTCAATGTATTTAGTGGATTTTTTCTTGGTGTTGGAAAGTATTTGAAAGAGATGGAATATTTAAAGACTTAACCTCAGCTCACTAACCTAACCTAACTTCACCTAACCTAACCTAACTTCACCTAACCTAACCTTTCAACTCTCAGATGATAATTACATTCTGGACATAGTCGAGTTGGAACCCAAGACCTCAAGGGTAAAAACCAATTATTTTTGGTAGCTTATTTTGGTAGCTTATTTTCATGCTCACTTTGGATATCACTAGTGACTCGTTTTAATTTCCCTGACGTGAACTTTATCCTTGCTAATATGTAACCGAGTTGGTCTAGCTGTCGTGCTTGTGCTTGAGATAAACAGACTTGCCACGCTACCTGTTGAGCACGAGTAGAAACTCGTTTGTCGCTGCGGGATGCTGCCATCTGACGGAGAATATTAGTACTACTCCTATTGGATTTGCCGCTTTGAGCGCTGTACTCTCTATCTACGATTTCCTCCGATGGCTACCGAAGTCAACAGTGTCTGTTACCTTGGATACAGCGATAATAAGAAAAGTATTTCTCTTTTGGAATCCTTACAAGCAAGATGCAAAATTTATAACTCCGATATTAAACCGGACTGGTTAGCCCTGAAGGCAAACAAAGCCTCTATTCTGGAATATGTTCATATCCAACTTGATTAGGAAGTACTTCCGACATCTCCCTGAAGATATTTTGACTTATTTGGTGTAATAATATTTTTGGCTTCTCAACCAGTATGTTTTAGAAAAGGTTTGTAAATATTGTGAGATATTTTGGAAGCTGTTTTATTTCTATCGATATGTTTTATTATCTTGGACGTATTGTAATTTCTTAACTTTGTGTTATTTTATGTTGGCGGACTGTTGTTCATTCTCGTGTTTTGGTCTAGCCTCGTGGTCGGAGTAACGGTAAAGTATCTGTCGATATATTTAAAATAGTTTCCAATTATCTAATATATTCTATGTACCTTTTGGGGGAACGTGGTTATTTATATTTCTTGTCTGAGCTACAAGCCTTGTAGATTTCAGTCTTCATCTTGGTCTAGAGAAAGGACTTTCTTAACCTAAATACCTTTATATAAATTTTATTTATCTCCTTTCATCTTCTTAGAATGTCTCATATAGGCGCTGTAACTTGTGTCGAAGTTTATGGCACTTATTTTATTCTGTGTAATGGGTTGCCTGGTGACAACCTAAGCTATTGTTATCGTTTCTTCCTTGCAGTAAAAAAACAAGAGTTTTTTTTGTTTTCGTGTCGATAAAAAGGAGACATGTTTGAGGATTTGATTGCGATCATACGTACCTTGAATTCGCTCCTGTTAATAAAACTAACTTAATTGATTGCATTGAGTTGAGACCGTATTTGAACTTAAACTAGTTTCGGTTCATACCTTGAGTATCCTTTAAAGGTAATTTATCTGTTTATTTAACGTTGGATATTTTTGTTGGTCTTTGACTTTTCATTTGCTCATTTAATATAATTAATTCAACCCTTTTCCTCCTCAATCGGTGGGATTCCTTGCTTATATTCAATTAGCTGTTTATACCAAGAACTAATTTCTTTTAAATTTTATTCCTTTCTTGTAAATGCATGTAATATTATTAATTGTCAATTATATATATATATATATCAAAAGTGACCTCTGTGTTCTTGTATCATAGTTCGTTATTCTCTTATGTTCATACTATTTAACTGCCTGGGTAAATGGTTTTGTTCAACACCTTCTACTTTCGTCTCTGGTATTTTTGGGGGGTTTTCTTATTATTTTGGTAAATTAGTTAGCTCTCAGTTCTACCAGTGTGTCAATTGGTAGCAGATCGTATGTTATTGTTTTCACGGACATTATAATAAGTTTAAAAAATATTTAATCAAATAGATTCTTGAACACAAAGGTCGCTTAAAGCTTGGGTATTATTAATCTAATCCTTGTGGAAATTTTTGTTTCATGTCCGATTGCATACACAAAATGGATCCGAGGAATACATTATCAGCCTTCTACAACCTAAGGAAAGAGGAAATTGAATATGAATTGTTCATTAGAAAAATTCCTTCTAACAACAATCGTGAAAAGGATTTGTTACTTCTGAAGGATGTGAAAGATGTGCCTATTATAATTCTTGACTTGGAAAGTTACCATCAAACGTTTGGTGAGCCTAATAACATTGTACCTGCTGTAACAAATTTAATTAATTTATCTATTTATTTGATAGGTGCTAGTAACCCTTCTACATCTCAATTAGGGAGATTTAAAATTCAAGCATGCCATTGGTTTTATAGACTTGGTGATCTCATTTATATTTGGGAACTCGAGGATTCTAATTTCGGTTCGGAATTAATGTAATTTCAAAGTAAGCTTCTTGATGCTTTTTTAAAATTATTTCCTTCTGAGTGTGGTGATATTCAGGGTTGCGTCAATGGTGTTAATGATAATCCGTGTGAAATTATTGTGCCAAATGCGAGTAACTCACGTGTGATTATAGAATCTGCAGGTGCCGCTGACAATTTACCTAATAATCTTGAAAGTTTATCCTTAACTGATTATAATGCAAGCATGGAGAGCAGAATTACTTTAAATAAGAACTTACAAGGGAGGTCATCAAGGATTCCCCAACCGACCTTATTAAACTCTAATGATATAAGTGTTAATGAGCATGGGGAAATTGATAATACCATACCTTGTCCCTTGCCAAATATTTCTTCGTCTGGCGCTTCAAATAATTTTCCTAATCATTACTCTGCAAATTCTAGGTTATTACCTAGAAATGAAAGCCAATTTGGTTTACCCTGTACTAATGTTGTCTCCGATTTTCCATCACGTTTGTTGAATAACGCTAATATTGGGGGAAATATGTCATCGATGCCTAACTGTGAAAACGGTTTAAGATTTAACGGTATTCCTCATCCAGTAACCTCTTGTGTTCAGAAATTACAGATGTGTTCGGGTAATGATACTATGGAGTTGAAAAATTTTTTGAATTAACTAGTTGAATTAATGGACAATTCCATTGTTTTTGGTTTATCAGATACTATGATTTTCCAATTAATTTTTCCTTTCACCTGTGGCCTGTTGCGTGATAAGTTGATCAGCGCTATGTCATCTCACTCTTCGTTATCTGAGTTTCATGTCGAAGTAATTGATTATTTTATTCCTGAACGCGCAATGAGTTTACTGAAACATAATTGTTACTATCGTGGTCAGAGGGTAGATGAATCTTTGAACGATTATATTAAAGAAATTAGGTGCTACGCTAGGGTTTTGAATTTAAATTTGAGTGAATCTGCAATTGTTACTACTATAGTAGAAGGTATTAATCCAGAATATAGGTTATGTATGGCTATGGAAGGTAAACCTAAGAGTTTTCTTGAATTATATGATATAATTAAATCTGCAGAAAATGTCAAAAGCATTAATGCTGTAAGAGTGATTAACTCTCCGCCTCCCTTGGTTAATATCCCTGTTAATCCTAATAATCATTTACAACAGACTTCTTTCCAAAGAAGGAGATTCAATTACACCGCAAATACTCGAACTGGTAAACGTTGTGATAGGTGCGGGTCTTATGATCACATAGCCAAGTGGTGTGATAGAAGATTTAATCGTAGGCAATGACTAGATGATAGGAAGATCTTGTCGGATTATCAAAAATCTGATGGTATTGCAGGTAACCGTAAAACAGATTTTGATAAGGATCTTAAGACAAATCGTAAGGTATATGACAAATTTTCTCGAATTGGTAAAGCTAATTATGAAACGTGTAACCGTATCACTGATGCGACAAAAAATAATTGCCCATACATTGATGATTGTATAAATAATGAACCTGTCTCCGCTCTTATTGATTCGGGCAGTGTTAATTCATTTCTTGATAGTAAATGGTTCAGGACGATGTCTTCAGTTTGTAAATTTGGCAATTTGGTAAAGGAACCACATAACTTTATAGCAGCCAATTCTTCTTCACTCAGTATTTTAGGATATGTAAAGGTAAAGGTCAGCATATTTAACTTTTCTTGGATGTTTAGATTCTGGGTGGTTGACAATTTGTCGTATCAAGTGATTATCGGGTCGGATTTCATAACTCATGTTGGGTTATTGTTAGATTTAAATTCTAAATCCTTTTGGTTTCATTTCAAACCCAATCTCAGATGGAAATTCAATCATTCGGAGTGTATTAGTGGAGTCAACTCAACTCAGGAAGAAAAAAAGGTTATAACCATTGAAGATTCAGAGTTCGATAACTTAAGCGAAGATCAAGCTAAACAGATTAAAGACCTGTGTTATGAATTTCCTGAGGTTCTAACTGACAAATTAGGTGTTACTAATTAATAGAATATGAAATTGAGCTTTCCGACGACATTCCTGTTCGTGCGTCTCCTTATAGATTGGCTCCTCCTAAGATGAAAATTTTAAAAGGTATTGTGGACGAGATGCTTGAGGAGGGGATTATTCGTAAATCTACTTCAGCATATTCTTCTCCTATCTTTCTAGTTCCTAAACCCAATGGCAAATTCAGACCCGTGATCGATTACAGAGCATTAAATAAGAAAGTCATCTTACAATCGATTCCTCTTCCGGACCTTCAGTCCTGCTTTTCGTGGTTCAAAGGAGCGTCCTATTTTACGATATTAGATTTAAATTCAGCTTATTTCCAGGTTCCCCTGGCGGAGAAGTCCAAGAGTGTGACGGCTTTTGCCACGGATTGGAATTTATTTGAATTTGAACGTTTACCTTTTGGGTTGTCGACCGGTGCTGCTGTCTTGAGCAGATTGCTAGATAACGTATTTGACGGAATTAAGTTTAAATTCGTTTACCATTATTTAGATGACGTAGCCATCTTTAGTAAAAACTTTGAGGATCATGCCCAACATGTTCGTGAGGTGTTGTCTCGATTAAAGAATAGTGGTCTTTCGGTCTAGTTATCTAAGGTCTCTTTCGCTAAACCCCAAATATCATTCTTGGGACATGTAATATCATCATCTGGTGTCTCGGTAGACCAAAGCAGAACCCAATCTATTAGGGAATTCAAACAACCTAAAACGCCTAAAGAAATAGCACGTTTTATTGGGATGATTAACTACTTTCGTAGATTTATTCCTAATTTTGCTCACCGTGCAGCTCCTCTTAACATGCTTCGAAAGAAAGGTACTGTATTTTCGTGGGGTCCGTCGCAAGAATCAGCTTTTCTTGACCTTAAGTTGGCATTAACCAATCCACCGATTTTGGCTATTCCTGATTTTGGCAAAAGGTTTATCATCCAAACCGATGCATCTAACAAGGCTGTTGGTGCGGTATTGTTACAAGAGTACGATGAAGGAAGGTTACCTGTGGCTTATGCTTCGAAGACATTAAACGATGCTGAAATAAAGTATTCTGTGTATGAATTAGAAGCGCTAGCAGTTATGTTTGCTCTCGAAAAATTTAAAATATATATCGAGCACGTTTCCTTTGATCTCGAAACCGATAACCAGGCATTGAGTTGGGTATTGGGAAAACCCAGGAAAACTGGAAGGATAGCTCGTTGGGCCACCCGTATTTTAGCCTTTCAATTCAGCGTTCGTCATATTAAGGGCACGGACAATGTCATTGCTGATTGCCTTAGTAGAATGTACGGTGATGAGAAAATAGAGGATAAGGGTGAAGATAAGTTTGATGAGAGTAACAAGGCGAACACTCTCCTGTCTAATTATCCTAAATTGTTTAGGGAGGTATCCGAATATCAAAGAGAGGACCCTGGCTTGAATGAAATCATTGAGAAATTAGAAAAGGGAGAAAATTTGAAGCCGTATTCGATGAAGAACAGCACATTATGTTGTTCCCCTAGGTACGATAGGTTGCCTAAAATTGTACTACCTTCTCTTCTTATACCGGAGATTTTTAAGTATTTCCATGAGTCACCAATTGGTGGACATCTTGGGGTATTTAAGACAAGGCAGAAAATTAGACAGAATTTCATCTGGAAAAATATGGATAAAGACATCAGGAAATTGGTGAACGGATGTAACGCTTGCAACGTAGCTAAACCTACTAACAATTCTAAAATTGGGCTGTTATCCTCGGAAATCGCTACTAAACCTATGGAGAGATTTTTCGTCGATTTCGTAGGCCCTCTGCCCTTGTCACAGCATGGAAATCGGTTTGTATTTGTTTGCACGGACGGTTTTTCTCGTTTTAGTTGGATCATTCCTACTCGTATGGCAAACACTCAAACCGTTATTAAATGTTTAAATCAAATATTTGCTTCTTTTGGCCCTTGTCAGCTTCTGGTGTCAGATAACGCCAAATGCTTTTCATCTAATGTATTTCGAAATGATTTATTCGAATTTTCTATCTCTCATGTCACTAGCACCCCATACTACCCTAAAGGATCATATGCCGAAAGGGTGAATAGGAATTTACGGGCAGCACTTATTGCGTATCACCACAATGATCACAAGGGTTGGGACAGTTGCATACATTTGATAACTTATGCTTTCAACACGGCTATACATGAATCTCACCGAAACACTCCTTTTAATCTCATGTTTTCATATTCGCCTAATTCTCCGATATCAAATTTATGGTCTCTCAACGATCTATTGCCTGAGAACATTTCTAACTTGGATGTTCAGGCGGTTTGGAAGAAAGCTAGGGAAAACATGAAGATTGCTCATGAAAAGTTGCAGAGAATGTATAATGTGGGTCGTAAACAGTGTTCATTAAAGGTTGGTGATGAGGTATATGTTCGAAACTTCTCGCTAAAAGAAGCTGGTCCTAAAGAATCCGGGAAATTACTTGTTAGATTTAAAGGCCCTTGCAAAATTCTTAGTTTCATCACTCCAGTGACTATGCTAGTGAGTGATCCTCAGAAAAAAACGTATTTTCAGGGTGCATTTATCACAAGTGAAGAAAAATTGTGATATTTCTGAGTAATGTTTTATTTGGTTGTAATTTCTTCCTTTGCTCTTTTTGCTGTTTATTGGTAGATGTTTTGGTTTGTCCTTCCTGTTGTGATTCACTCACCGTAAGTATTATACTTAGCTTGTAATTCTTCTAAATTGTGTGTGAAAAACTGTGTGTATCTAGAATGGTTGTGTTTAGTGTGATTGCGGTAATTTAGATTTGTATTAAGGGGTGGAAAATTGTTGTTTTGTTGTTCAAAATAAGGTTAGGTTTGCGTTAGTCAAAATGTTCATTGTTGATTGTATAATACCGATTATGTAAATAAATATTTCGTTAAAATATATTGCTACTTAAGTGCACTAGGTAGTGATTTGAATGATTGCGTTGTTGAATGAGGACAGTTTCTTATTTCGATTCTTGTTATCTCTGGTATGGAACTGGTATAATTAAGATGAAGGAAAAGAGTCGTTGGTATGAAAGGTAAGCATTCCTTACAAAAGATCCCAAGTTGATCCAAGTGGGTGTACATTATGTCGCCTTATTTGCATGTTTCATCAGGGATGTAAAAGGTATTGAATGTTATGTTTTGGCTGATAGTTGTTGAAAAGGTAAGTAAGTAATGCTATAAGGAAAATACCCGTATTGTTCTTTCGAGATGCGTTCCTTGGGTTCGTTAACTGTCAGTCTGAGCAGGGTAAGCATTGAGTGAAGTATGATATTGAATAATTGTAATTGTGAAAGTGATATGCTAAAAGGGCTCAATAGGTTCATGTCATGTGCGTTCTGTGTACGTTTCATTTATTGTGTATGTTCCGAGTCTGCATACATGTGAGTGAGTGTTATGGTGGGTAAGTATGTTGTATAATTGGGTTTTCACGAACATTTATTTATATACTGGTAGATATTTTGGGGCATTTACCTTGCGGGTGGTAAATAGTAATCAGTAATTGTGGGAATTTTGCGGTTATGTACGAGTGTGTGAAAGATTTTGTGTATTTCTGTTTTTCTGCACGTGTGATCTGATACTAAAATATTTTCTGGTTTTCCTTGTTATTTTTTGGTATTTGCTTTGCCTCTCCCCTTTTGAACTTTGTCGGTACTTCTCTTTATCTATTTTTTTCTCTCGTTTCTGAGGTTCTGATAGCATGAGACTCGCTCATGATTTTTCCTTCCTTGTTTTCGTATTTCGTGTTGCTTCATCGGGCATTTGTAAGGGATTCTTGTGCGATGTTAGCGTCGGGTTTACTCTAAGTTTTTTTCTCGTTTTGCTCGCTTGTAACTTTCCTTGGACCCCCTTTTATTTATGAAGTCTATTAAACTTAATGGTAATCTTCATTTATTTACGATGGTACAGTGTTAGACTTAACCTACGTCATTTTCATTTTGGTGATCTTCGGTTGGCTGATAATTGTTTCAAGGTCCGTTTGTTCTTATTTTATCTTTTCTTTTGAAATAGCTGTGGAATTACATCCCACAAAGTTATGATTTAATTAATAATACTCGCATAAAGATGTAAACCGTATGGTTATTAGAAGACATAACTTATGTTCCTATTTTGTAAAAGCAAGGAATCTTTGAGATGGGAGGAATTTTTTTGGGGGTCATTTGGAAAATGATACTCGGTTGATCATTTATTACTTATTTGGATGATTGTGAACTGGTTGTAAGGATGCATTATCTTAATATGTCATGAAGAAAGAACATGGACCTTGCTGTCGGAGTACAATTTGGTTTCAGATCAAGAGCTGATATTGTCATCCTGGTTGGCGAGTTGGCGACTGTGGCGAATGTTCTGGGCCCGGACTTCGTCAAGTAAAGCCGTGTCCTCTACGTTGAGATGGAGTGTGTCTTCATCAGCCAAGAAAACTTCTAATTTGTATTTAATGTAAAAAAAAGAAAAACTGTTATTTTGTTGCCAAGTAAGGAATTGAAACTCTAAGCATGTTGGTAATGGTTAGATGCATGAACGCTTTGGTGCGTGCCTATTTTGAAGATGGTGAGATTGGCGAACCTTGGACTATTATGAAAGAACGAACTGATATTCATATGCAGCTCTATTTACTCCCTCTCTCTCTCAACACATAGACTTGGTGTACATTTGTGTCCTATCGTCCTGTATAGTGGGGAGGAGAGATGACGCGTTTTAATTTCCCTGACGTGAACTTTATCCTTGCTAATATGTAACCGAGTTGGTCTAGCTGTCGTGCTTGTGCTTGAGATAAACAGACTTGCCACGCTACCTGTTGAGCATTTTTACTTTTCAGATTGTCTCGACATTTTGTTGACCTCTCTTCTGAGCATCGCCAGAATATTATTCCTTTCGCATTCTGACGATTATACTTATAAGAGTAGCCTTGATAGAGTGCACGTTGCCTACCTTTGTTGGTTGTAGTAAGTTCCATAGTAGTAACTGGCCTGTCAGTACGATGTTCACACTACAAAGGTTACACCGGTTTTGCTGATGGAATGACCTACCATAAGCTTTTTGTGTTGGCTATTTGTGTTGGCTTTTGTATAGGCTTATTTGACAAGTTATTTTCGTCAATGCATTTAGTGGATATTTTTCTTGGTATTGGAAAGTATTTGAAAGAGAGGGAATATTTAAAGACTTAACCTCAGCTCACTAACCTAACCTAACCTAACTTCACCTAACCTAACCTAACCCAACTTTACCCAACCCAACTTCACCTAACCTAATCTAACTTCACCTAACCTAACCTAACCTTTCAACTCTCAGATGATAAATTCTGGACATAGTCGAGTTGGAACCCAGGACCTCAAGGGTAAAAACCAATTATTTTTCGGTAGCTTATTTTCATGGCTAACCTAACCTCAGCTCACTTTGTATATCACTAGTAAGTGTTCATATCCTCCGCTAGGTGGAATGCTAGTTGTTCAGGTAGTGCTCATATTTACCGCTAGGTAGCGGAAACATACTTTGCATGTTGCATGTGAATCTTGTGAAGTTTGACCGCGTGCAAGACGTGCTTGTATAAGTTCTGTATATAAACTCAATATACAATAAACCAATAAATGTTCAGAACTAACATGTATAGCCAGGTTTAGGGTATATAGGAGACCCTTAGCAAGAAAGGCTGTCTAACCCACTTGTCTACAGCCAGGCTAGTCATACGCAGTAAGCACCTGTTGGCAGTAAATCCTATACCACGTTGTTCATTACATGGCAATTAAACAGGCTCTAGATCATGGACTAAAATTGGTAAAAAAAAATCTACGTATGCCTTTAGCCAAGGTCTTTGATTAAACTTTAACACAAAAGCCAACACATGAAATCATCGTGTGTTCAAGTTTAAACAAAGACCTTGGCTAAAAGCATACGTTGATTTTTTTAACCAAATTTATGCCATGATCTAGAGCCTGTTTAAGAGCCATGTAATGAACAACGTGGTATAGGATTTACTGCCAACAGGTGCTTACTGCGTATGACAAGGCTGGCTGTAGACTAGTGGGTTAGACAGCCTTTCTTTCTAAGGGTCTCCTATATACCCTAAACCTGGCTATACATGTTAGTTCTGAACATTTATTGGTTTATTGTATATTGAGTTAATATACAGAACTTATACAAGCACTTCTTGCACGCGGTCAAACTTCACAAGAGTCACATGCAACACGCAAAGTATGTTTCCGCTACCTAGCGGTAAATATGAGCACTACCTGAACAACTAGCATTCCACCTAGCGGAGGATATGAACACTTACTAGTGATATACAAAGTGAGCTGAGGTTAGGTTAGCCATGAAAATAAGCTACCGAAAAATAATTGGTTTTTACCCTTGAGGTCCTGGGTTCCAACTCGACTATGTCCAGAATTTATCATCTGAGAGTTGAAAGGTTAGGTTAGGTTAGGTGAAGTTAGGTTAGGTTAGGTGAAGTTAGGTTAGGTAAAGTTGGGTTAGGTTAGGTTAGGTGAAGTTAGGTTAGGTTAGGTTAGTGAGCTGAGGTTAAGTCTTTAAATATTCCCTCTCTTTCAAATACTTTCCAACACCAAGAAAAATATCCACTAAATGCATTGACGAAAATAACTTGTCAAATAAGCCTATACAAAAGCCAACACAAATAGCCAACACAAAAAGCTTATGGTAGGTCATTCCATCAGCAAAACCGGTGTAACCTTTGTAGTGTGAACATCGTACTGACAGGCCAGTTACTACTATGGAACTTACTACAACCAACAAAGGTAGGCAACGTGCACTCTATCAAGGCTACTCTTATAAGTATAATCGTCAGAATGCAAAAGGAATAATATTCTGGCGATGCTCAGAAGAGAGGTCAACCAAATGTCGAGACAATCTGAAAAGTAAAAATGGAAAGGTTTTAAGTGTGAGTGTTCATCAATGTAGTGCTCCAAACGAACCACGGTTGCTCTTTACAAACAATTATCAAAATGCTAAAAAAGCAAGTTCAAGAAAACGATATTGCGGCTAAAAATAGTGAAGTTTGTTCGAAAGGACTTGTCATGTCCTCAATAAGTCATGTTAAGACAGTTGTCAACGTCCAAGAAACCTTTAACACTTTCAAATTCAACGCAGACTGTAAATGAAGTGGTATTGCAAGAGGACCAAAAATGACTATATAGTTATGATGGTCATGATGATAATGATGATCATGATGATGATGATGATGATGATGATGATGATAAAGGTAATGCTTTGTTTACACTAAAATTCATTTGTTAAATTTTTATACTGGAACTAACCCAGTAAGCTAATTCAACGCCTTCGACACTTGCATGCTTTAAAATAAGCTGGGCATACCGGACACGATTGGGAAATCAATGAAATTAAACAAGAGCTAAGTCGGGCTAAAATTATTGTGTAATGGGTCTACCACTTTGCGACCACTTTTACCCCCACTCTTGGTTCTTATATTTGCTTATTTGCTTCCACTTTTACCTGAAATCTTCGGATCCATATTTGCTCTCACATTAAACTATTATTCTTACCAAGTTGACTTTACTAGAGCTTAGTCTATGCTTGACATTTGACATGGAAATATCAGTGACTAGGTATGGTAAGCCTTATGCATACTATAAAGGATATTCATATATTGTGAAACGAACCAATAAAAACGGAAATGTTATTTGGCGCTGTTCAAAACAACGTTCCAAGCATTGTCGTGGTGACCTAAAAAGTAAAAATAGTGAGGTTTTAAGTGTCAGTGATCATCAATGTAGTATACTGCATGAAACACAGTTGCCGTCGACAAAAAATCAAGAAAATCATATTGCTACTCAAAATAGTGGATTGTTTAATGAGCAACGTTTAACCCCTGTTCTAAAAGTTATGTGTAATCCATCTTCCACATCGCAAGAGCCATCAACATCACAAACTATGCAAGAGGTAGTGTTGTTGTTGTCGTCGTTTTAAGGAGTGGAACAACTAGGTCATCTGCTCTTGATATGCAAAAAGGTACCGTAGTATTGCAAGAGGATCAAAATGACTAAATAGTAATAACAATAAGGTTTTTATGCCTATAAAACCATTGCGGCTTCCCCAGTTTTTGAAAACAACAGTGAATGGACATTGCTATAAAAAGATCTACAACAAGCCTTGTGTTTAAAAACTATAACAGACTATTGTAAACAGAGAAAGAGTTGTATTAAGTGTGCATCTATTGTCATAATCATGTATACTCTGCAATGTAAATTATTCTAACTTTGTATAAAATAAAACAACATTGTACCATCATTTTGCATTTATTTACAAACTTTATATACATTTCTTTTTTGGTTTCATGATAATATTTTTTAGATAATACTAAAAACTAAAACATTATTATTCTATACACATATTTTTTTTCTTTCAGTCCATTGTCATCACTTATATTTTCCATTATTATTTCACAATTTTTTTACCATTTAATTAAAACGAACCATGCACCTATAGTTTTTAAAACCTTCATAAATTAAGTGTACAGGTTGCACAGCATTATTGACTTCATCAAAAACACTCTCCGACATATCATTAAACCGTGTAGGCAGAAATGTCTCAAAGTTTTCACATACATAAAGTACACGATCACCTTATGCTGTTTTCAATTTCCGAATCTTGATAATGCGGAATGGAATATGCCTTGGCAATTCGCTGAGCTTCTTTGTCTCTAAGCCACATGCTTGACCCACAGCATTCAAAACATTCATTGTAGTAGTCTATAAACAAAAGAAATGCATATCTATTACACTCTAAAACAGCTTTAATAATATTATGCAATTAGGGATTTTGCACTATGCATTGCTAATAAATTATATTATTTATGCAAGAAATGCCCTAACTGTAGCAGATACTGCTTTTCTGCATATAGCACAAGTGTTAAGTTCTAATGCACACTTGACACAGGCTATCATGTGTCCACAAGGCAAAAATACAACACCTAGTTCATCTTGATAACAAATTTTACAAAATTGTTGGTCACACTTTTGTATCTGTTCGTGAGACAAGTCTTTTTTTCCAGCCTCATGTATTTGCTCCGCGTGTTCTAACTCTAAAGGGACTTTTATGTATTGTGCTGCAATCACGTTTTATTTACGAATAGTGTTCACAAATTCCTGACCTTTAAGCAACACCATGTTTCTACAGTTAGGTAAACAAAGAGCGTATTGCACAGAAGGGTCATCAGTCATTTGCCAATCCTTTAAAGCAAATCCACAATAAAAACATATTGTTTTATCCCCTTCACAAGTATTAAAATATCCAGCTTCAACTAGCTGTTTGGTAAGGTGTTTTAATATTAATGGCCAAACATTTTTATAAGATTCTAAACGTTTTTCAACAGAGCTGTACTCTGGGTGTGCTATTATTATTATTATTATTTATTTGTGATTCAGCAACGTAAGTAGCGGCCAATGGCCCAGTGATTTGGTAAAATGGATACACGGGTATGTTACCCACTTGTTTTCCAAGCATGTAAGGACAACAGGAGACCATCGCAAATGGTCTCTAAAGGGATCATCCCCTTCTTCCCAGTGTGAAAGTTCAATACGACAAATCATACAGCGCACCACATCTTCTCGGTTCAAGTAAAAAAAACGGCTTTTGCAAGTTTATGTGTTGACAAAAAGCCTACAGGCCAGGATTCAAAAGTTAACCAACGATCATGTTCTGATTTTAAATTTAACCCACGTGGTAAACCAACTTGTTCACTTGTTGTATATGGTACTAACGCCATGTGTTATAATAAAACTTTTTCTTATTGTAAGTTATTAACGTTGCACATAGTACTTTAAACCACAATGTATGCTTTTCTCACTGTCTGTTCACTATGACCACACCTAAAAAAACTTATCACTCAATCAATCAATACTTGTAATTAAACTTTAACGTTAATTGGCATTAAATAAAAAAAAACATCAAAAAATATTTAAAAAAATAAACTGTATGTCTGCACTAACAGTAACCCATGTACTTTTTTTTATAAAGCTGCAGTCATTTATATTTCCCTTTAACCAATATATAAACAAAAAATAAATATCATATCATTTTGTTCAGATTATCTTGTTCAAACCTGTGGATACCGGTATTTATTGAGTCCATAGGGAACCACCCATTAATTAAGTTTATTTTTTGTTTGTTTTGTTTTTAGAAAATCCAACATAGCCTTGTACTTTTCCCAGTCAACAACCAATATAGTCTTGTACCGTTTATCAATACATGGCAATTATTCAAGAAACCAATCGTCGTCCTAGTCATGTACAGGTAATGAATTTTTTGTCTAAGAGTTTTCAGTAGTGGTAAAATGGAATAGCATTTTTAAGTTAGACTTACCTGAATTTTCAATAGTTCACTGCCTGGAAACAATGGTTGCACTCTACTGTGTCTTGGTTTTTCAGCAACTGCTACGGCGGTAAGGCTTTTCTTTCCAAGTTTCTAAAAATAAATAAAATAAACCGCTATAAATACCTAAATTCAGGTTAATGCATGAATTTCATAAAATAAAATAATATCAAACAAAAAATGAAACAAGTTAGTTTAAAAAAATAATCTCACCTTCACTTGCACTGGCTTGTTACTGTTTCCGTCTAGAGGGCCCAAAAGCGCAATGGTTTCTTGTATCTCAGACATGTAAGGTATACCGGTTATCTGCAAACAAATAAATAAATAAATAAAAAACATTAATTACCTGATCAATAACTACAAATTTAAGGTTCATTAGCATGACATTATTAAAATAATCATTCATAAGTACTTACCAAAACAATAAAAGGATTTTTCTTCCAAAGTTCAGTTCAGTGCTCTACTGTATACGTCCGTTTGCTAAAATGGCAAGTGCATCGCTAACGCAATCGTTATCAGTTAGCCTAGCAACAGAGAGAGTTGCATTTTCTCAGCGTTTTGACCTTGAAATGTTGTCCCTCTCACACGTGTTCCCACGCCTCTTCACATTCCTCAATCTGAATAAGATTCGTGTACCTTATACTAGTTTCATGTTTCTAATAAGGAACCAAAATGGCTGCCTCTTGTACATCGGTAGTACGTCTGTCTAGGAACCAAAATGGCGGTCTCTCTGTTTAAACGCCAGACCTTCTAGCCTCTACCAGGTCTGTTTAAACGACAGACCTGCTAGCCTCTACCAGCCAAGTAACCTGACCCTTTACTTCCTGCCCACGTAGACATTCCTGTGTTATCAGCAGTCGCTCTGACAAGGCATGGCCAGGTCTTGTATTGAATGCGAGCAAGCAACACAGTTCTGTAGCATACAAAACGTGTGTGTCTTATTATTATTACTAAACATTTTACTGCAATAATAATTACTAGCAAGCGGCCATCATCAATACATGATCATGTTAACCACATACTTTCGCCCTAAAACACATGACTTTACCCAGTTCAATATTTAGTTTATAACATTTCAGGCCAATGACCTTACCGTTTTGGCTCTTTGCCTACATGCACATGACTTGGTCGAGCAAATATTATAGGTTTCCATATTCTAAAACCATTGACTGTGCCAGACAGCAGTCTCGCTTATTACCGTTTACTAGCATGTTAAAGATCCCCTTCAGGGTAAAAAAAATCCTAGCACACTTAACACATTTTCAAATATTCGCCTCTATCCGTCATAGGAAATATCACAAAACCAACCGCCATAAGCTGCCCCGCCATCCCACCAAAATAGCAATTCATTTCTTCCGGGCACGGCCACCGAGATCGCTATAAGGGATTTTCAAAATATTCGCCTTCATTCATCTGTCATAAGGAAAAATATCGAAAAGCGACCCCTCGTTTTGCCATACATCGGCCCGTCGAAATAGCCATTTCCTGTATCCACCATGAAGTACCATGGTCAGTCATAGCGTCGTTGTAACATGTGTCAAGCGCTACCGGCTCTCTGTCTACAAACACTCTTTTATTTTAAAAAAATTAATTAAATGCACAGTTTTTTTTTGTCCTAGAGACTTGACATTTATTTTCATGGTAGAGGGGGTAGGGATCTTTGATTTATGTCAAACAAACTTATTTGTAAACTTGTTAGTTTCCAAAATAGTAAAAATTCAAAATTTCAGTGTTTTCAAAAAAAATCTCAAAAATAAAAAAGTATTATTATAAAAAAATAAAGGTCATAGAGACCATTTGTTTGAACTATTGAACAACGTTCTATTAAGTTTCGTTTTCGAACAATAGTCTACTTTTCAAATCAAAAATTTTCTAAGATTAAAAAAAAATATAATACATGGTCCAGGGCTAAGCGCCCGTCAGCTCGAGTCCAACAACACCTCATTCGTTAAAATCCGACCATCCATTCGCCAATTATCGCCAATGTTCGCGAGAAAGTAGGCTATCATTTTTTCCCTCCTACACCCTTGAAACTTGCTGCCCACCTAGAGGGCATACTCACCTGTCATTAACGTCAAACAAACTTTTTTCCAAAATTCACCGTTTCCAAAATAGCGCCAATCCAAAAAACTTTTATTTTTAATACCAGCACACATTCTTAGCCAAGAGGACGTCATCCCAACGCCAACAATACCTCGCTCGTTAAAATACGACCACGCGTTCGGGAGATATCGCCAAAGTTTATATGAAAGTAGGGGGTTAAGCAGAATCGGTGTTACCCCACTACTGCAAAGTTTTTATCCTAGAGACTTAAAATTTATTTTGGCTGTAAAGAGGGTAGGGACCATTCATTTACGTCAAACTTTTTTGTTAAGTTCCTAGTTTCCAAAATATAGGAATTTCAAAATTGGACTGTTTTCAAAAAAACATAAAAAATAAAAAAGTTTTATTATAAAAATAAAGGACACGGAGACCGTTCGTTTGAGCCATGGCACAACATTCTATCATGTTTGGTTTTCAAACTATCACCTACTTTCGAAAACAAAAATTTTCAAAAGAAATTTCAAAAATATAACGAGTGATCCATAGGAAAGAGGACGTCAGCTCGAGTCCAACAACACCTGTCAAAATAGGACCATGCGTTCGAGAGATATTAATTATTTTAACATGTACAGTCGGGTATAAATAAAATGGGTGCGTTAGAATCGGCCTCACTCCCCTACTGATAATGTATCAGAAAGTCATACTCGAAAATGTATATTTATTATGCTGTGAAAAGATTTGTTTGAGGATGATCATAGGTCCTAAATTCCAAAATAACAAACAATTTTTCTATAGGAACGACACCCTGCATGTAAAGTCGGACATTCAGATATCATAAGGAAAAGGAGGATTGATTTCTATGGACACATCTACCCGATGAATCCAGCCCGAGTAACCAAGAAAATCTTTGACTTCTTTTCCAAAAAGAAGATCAAACCCAATTGGTTTACGGAAGTAGAAAAGGACCTGCGAGAGCACCAGATTACTGAAATCATGTTGATGAATGGTACAGCCAAAACCGTGACCAAAGACAACTCCAAGAAGTTCCAAGCCAGAGCCGTCTCCAGAAAACCGATGCAGATATCACAAGAGGAAAGAAAGAGGAGATCAGATAGAATGAAGAAGTATTGGGAGAAAAGGAGAGCACAAGCATCTAAGAAGGGATTGATCTGACGTACCCCAAAGTGGGTGATTCGAAAAGTAGAAGAAGAAGAAGAAAATATTTGATTCTTGGAAAATACTGTTATTATGATTTCTCACGTTAATTCGTCATAGTGTTGAATTATAATTGAAGAATAATTGATAATGAAAATGAGTTTGTGGATTATTGTAACCACGAGGTATATGGTCACAGAGAAAGTTTTTCGATCACTATGAGAGTGACGATTATTAAGAAATTATAATATGAATCTGAACGAAGTACAGTGTGATGTACAAGCGTTGGGTGGAATATCGTTCAAGTTTGTGAAGTACATTGTGATGTACAAGTGTTGAGGGGAATATAGTTTAAAGTTTGTAGGTTTTGCCATGGTGTTGTAAAATACTTAGGTAAAGTATTTGAAGATGTGTGGATGTACATGGAGTACATAATTACGACTTTTGAGACTATGTCATCGCCCGAAGTATGATTTTTTCAATCAATTGGAGGTAGTATCTTTTAAGGTATTTGCTGTAGTAATACTTTATCTCCACTTCATACTTCATATTAATGAAATATAATGAAACCTTTGTCTATTTCTGAGAATTTTGTGTAATCTATTCCGAATTATTTGTATTTTCGTATACCACAATGTGGACTTATATATTTAGCTGAGCGTTGCCACTTGGTTAAATTAAATCTGAAGTGACACTATCATATCGAATTTAACCCAATAAGGAGGTGTATAGGTGTTGAAAATGTTAATTGGATTATGTTTCAGAAAGAAACACTTAAAATGTAAATAAATGTATATCGTTGTATATAATTTAATTTAGTGTAATATAATGTGTTTTTTTGGTAAATTTCATCCACTATTTATGATGTCTAAAGATCGTTATTTAACGTATCGCCAGCATGCGAGACAGAATTTTGCAAGGGTGTGTCAAACACCAGATTTGGAGTTTCATTTGACACTTCGGTGTTGTTTGTTTAGCACTTTCGTCATTTTGAATGATCGGAAGGTGAGGTGATACCCTCTGAAATGTACTTTTCCTTGAATAAATTTTTATCTTACAGTAATTTGATTCAAGAGTTATAATTCATAAAAATCGTACATGGTTGTGTCAAGAAGACCAAGGTGTTTTTCCTTGATTTTTCTCACTTCTCTGCCATTTGGCCTGCAGATCAGGTCGTCGAGTCCCCTCTGCTGTTAATCTTGGTCTCCTTGACCTGGGCGCTGCCTCGCTGTCAGACAGCTACTCCATTGTCCTCACGAGGCTGCGTTCATCCCGTTCCAGCCTTCACGTCAGTTTCTAAAATCCCTGACGAAGCCAGGAATCGATCTCGGGGCCTCCGGGTTCGAGGCAGGCACGCTGCCCCAACACCACTCAGTGAGGTCCTTCTCTAAAGAACGGAACCTCGCCGGGGCCGTGTGACGGGTAGAGAGCAATAAGTTACGGCCAGATGACTAGCATTTACCGTTTACACAAGAGCGGTCGGGAAGCATCGGATGCTGTCATAGCATTGATTACATACGGAGCTTGCAAGATTCCATAGTAGGGAGAGTTAAGAATTGTGGTGAAGTACTGTAGCCTATCTCGTATCCTGTGAACCGAGTTAGGTATAGAATAAGACATCGAATTTTCCAAGCGGAAACTTATTTTCTCAAGAAGTCAGTGTTTGTAAGTTTCAGCGCCATGCGATTTTTACTTTTGGGGGATTCTTAAACAATATGTATACAGAAACAATTCGCATACTCTGGAGGCTCTCGAAAACAAAATAACTGCACTGATATCAAATATCAGCGAGAATGAAATACAGCGAGTGTATCAAAACTTCCTACGTTGTTGCAATGTGTGTTTAGAAGATGAAGGACAGCATTTCCGGTAACTACTCTGAAATTCATATACGGTAAGTAATAATGATTATTACGTATGTTAAAAAGTGCAAATGTGTTAAACTAATTGGGCACTACGCTGCTGCTAGCACCTTACTCGACAGGTACCTACACACAGTAGTCCGGCCGTCACGCGGCGATTGTGAGGTTCCGTTCTATAGAGAAGCACCTCATGGCCGCTCCTTCCAATGCCTTGCCTAGTTCCCTTCACCTTCACTCATTTCATCTCTCATTATCTCCTCTCAAGAGGTTGGCGTCAGTAAGGGCATCCGGCCATAAAATCACTCACCACAGGAGAGAAAAACATCATTGCATCCCTTCCCCGACCCCATTGAAACGGGAACAATAAGGGGTAGACATACATTTGATTATTATTATTATTATTATTATTATCATTTGTTAACGTACACAACTATCCAAGGCAATTTAAGAGATTCGAGTTTCGAATTCTGGCACTGACAGCGGCCATTCTCGGTGTGGTGTTTGGATTTTTCCCACTCTCCGTCTAGGCACATGCCGGAATGGCAACATACTTCAAGACCTGGGGCATCTGCTCATTTCCAGACCATAATAAGTACAGCCACGCAAACTACTACAGATACCACATAAACACAGGTTATCAGACAAATTAACTCACAAATACGTGGGGCTTATGATCAAGATTTAGGTCTACCAATAACAACCGGCATACTTATTTTTCGAGCCAGCCCCATGGTGTTGGGTAGCGCGCTTGCCTCGCACACGAAGGAATTGCTGGAACGGGGTGCACTCAGCACAGTGAGGCAGTGCCCCGGTCATGGAAACCAAGATTAACGGCCAAGGGGACCAGACCTGAATCTGCAGGCTAAATGGCTGAGCAGCGGTCGCTTGGTAGGGCTGTAGTGCCACGAGGTTTGGTTTATACTCGTACTTATTTTTCGGCGGCTCGCGAGACAGTGGCTAGCATTCATGACTCTCATACCTGAGGTCCGGGTTCGATTACCGTCTCTGACTAGAAATTTAATCCTGGCCTTAGGGATGGAATGGGGTATATTCAGCTTAGGGAGGCAAAACTGAGAATTCTCGAAGTGATTTCTTGTTGTTTTCTCACTTCTACTCCAGACAGATGTCGCGATGGTTCCTAAATTAAGTCCACGGCCACTTACTTCCTAATCCTCTCCTGAGAATTACAAATATACGGGTACGGTAGGCTACACACTAGTACGAGAAATACTACTACAAATCCCACAGATTATCAGACAAATTCCACGTGTAACCAAGTACATGGGACTTATGCAAATGACCACGATGTCCAAGTTCCTCAAATGAAACAACAACTTGCCACAGTTTGTACAGCCCTTATGAGAGCACTAAGGGAATTTCGGAGAATTCTAGTGAACAGGTTCAGACAACTACTTACATTTTGGAATTTCATACTTACGTAGCCAGAGGAAAAGTTTCCAAGATTAACCACACTGATAACAGAGCATTCGGCAGACATTCCTCCCGAGATTTTGTTCTAAATTTATCCTAAATAAACAGCATTGCACATAGTCTCACAAGGGTGGTGTGATGCTGGAACAGTTGTATTGTTCTCAAACTTGCCTGTGCCATGTCTAGCAATTAACTCAAGTTATGAGATAGGAAGATAATGGAGGATTGAACTAAAAATCGTCCAAAACAATGAATTTTTCAATGTATTTTCAAAATACAAAATACTCATGAAAAGTTTTTTCGATAAATAGTAACAGTAACCCCTGGCACTACAGCCCGTGAAGGGCCTAGGCCTACCAAGCGACCGCTGCCCAGCCATTTGGTTCGCAGATATTGGGGTGACGCGTGATCAGAGCATCGGGTCCCCTCGTCCGTTAATCACTGTCAGACAGCGACTCAATTGTCCTCACGAGGCTGAGTGCACCCCGTTCCAGTCCTCACGTCAGTTTCTAAAATCCCTGACGGAGCCGGGAATCGAACCCGGGGCCTCCGGGTGCGAGGCAGGCGCGCTACCCCAACACCACGGGGCCGGCTAAAGTATTTTCGATACAGATACAAAATACATATTCCAAAATGTATTTTAGATACAAAATACAAGATACAAAAGTAACGAAAATACATATTTTAAATACGTGAAAAGGGCAAAAGAAGAATTCAAAAAAAGAGAAGAACAAAAAATGATAGAAGAAGCAACAGAGAAATGGTATAAGGCACTTTACACAATCCAACCGCATTTCCCAAAAGATATACCAATGACTATATGGGAAGAACATTTAAAAAAAAGTACTTCAGGCACGTGAAACACGACCTCAAACAATAAAAGATACGGAAATGCATATTGAACCTTTCACGCCAGCAGAATTAGATAAAGTAATCATGAACACTCAGAAAAACAAGGCATGTGGGCCAGATGGGATTTACTATGAGCATATCAAAAGCACGGCCCCATACTTTTTAGACCTATGGACAGACATTTTTAATGAATGCCTAAAACAAGGAACAATTCCAAATAACTGGCGACATGCCACGATGAAGCTGTTATATAAAGGCAAAGGAGATATGGAAGATCCAAATGCATACAGGGGCATAGCATTAGAATGTACAGCCCTCAAAATCCTAACGAGTCTTCTGAATAACCGACTATACCAAATGATAGAGAAATTCATCCCTGAAGAGCAATTCGGGTTCACCAAGGGCAAATCGACTTTACACGCTGTGAAATACCTTAAGGACGAAATCGAGGAAGTTTTGAAATATCCGAGAGGAAAGCTTCATGTGATTTTCGTGGATTACACTAAGGCATTTGACCTTTTAAATAGATCCATGATAATAGAAAAACTGGAAGGATTCATAGGGGAAAATTACATCATGAGAATTATTAGAGATATACTTGGCCGTAACTTGGTACAAATAGATGATAGTGTTGATCGATCCAGGCCACTAGAACAGAAAAATGGCGTGTTGCAGGGAGATCCACTTAGCCCACTATTGTTCAATATAGCAACATCAGATATCATCAAATGCATCAAAGCAGACGTCAAAATACTGGCATATGCTGATGACATGGTTCTTATGTCACCCGAGATAACAAAACTTCAAGAAGCTTCCACCAGCTGGAAAAGTGGGCCACCAAAAATGAACTGCAAATTAACGAAAAGAAAACCGTTGTAATGACATTCAGGAAAGGAGGCAAATCAGCAACCAATGACAAGATCACATACAGAAATGAACCAATAACAACTGTTCCATACTTTAAATACTTAGGAATCACATTACAGACATATGGAAATGTCTTTACGATACATGTCAAAGAAAGAATAACAGCTGCGACCTTAGCCACGATAAGTCTAAAAACTCTTCCACAGATCTCGCTGGCAACAGCAATGGAAATATTTAAATTGAAAATTACGCCGATCATAACATACGGCATGGAGTTAATTTGGGAACACCTTACCAAAAGTAATCTAACGGACTTAGAAAAAGTAAAAGCAAAATTCCTAAAAAAGACGTTGGGTGTATCAAAGTACACCCGTTCGCGCCTGGTATATGTGCTGGCTAGGGAAAATTTCTTCATAGAAGATCTCCGCCTACTACTACATCTACCCTCTACACATGCGTATCAGTGCTTGCTTATAGACCTTCAAAGAAAAAGGGAAGACATATGGCTGGAGTTTTACACTACAGACGCAATGTTAAACAGTGATTGGAAAAAGCCAGGATATGAACTAAGACACTTAATGACGCGTTTCGCTGTTCACGGTTTTCACCACCGGATATTCAGCAGAGCCAACCATCATGAACCATAAGAATTACAGTGTATATGCAAATTTTGCGGAAGAAGCTGTGAGAGGTACCACGCAATGTTTTGCGGGAAAAGACTAGTGTCGCTGACTAAATTCTGTCTCGATGCTGTGAACTAATATGTTTTCTTTGCATATTGTGCGAATCTTTTCTCTATTATTAAATATTTGTATTTTCGATATTGCCCAACTCTGACCAAGAGAACTGTTTACTCGACATGGTCTTCACTTAAACACCAAAGGAAAGCAACGGATCTGTTCAAAAGTAGCTGCGGAAATTAACACAACGTTCCACTCCCTCGGACCAGTTATCCCACTGCCGCATCAAGTCCTTCTACTCTAGAATCAGTGAACTCGCTCAGTGGCGAGATTTTTTTTTAGAACAGTGGTTAAGTGCGCCTGCAAGAACTAAAATCCCCAAGCTTAACATCAGTACAAATGCACAGAGTTCCTCAATCAGAATATTCCACCAAAATGTACAGTCACTTAATAATAAACTACTGTAGTGCATATCGATATGCTTTTACAAACATCACTCAAAGATAACCACATCCTGTGTGGGCTTTTCTGAACACTGGATGGAACCTGAACAAATCAATCATGCTGTCATACCAGGGTTCACTTTAGCCAGCTACTAATGTAGATCAACATCAGAACATGGAGGTGTAAGTATCTATATCGAAGGAAACATAGAATGTAAGCCTATGCCAATTCCCGATGACTTGTGCGTAGATATTTTTTTTGAAGGAACAGCTATTTCTATCCCAAAAGGAAAATTTAATTCTGATCTGTATATATCGTTCACCAGGAAATAGTGCAACGTTATTTCTGAATAAACTAGAAGTGTTAATAAATAAAATTAATTTAAAAAATAGTTCTATGTGGAGATTTCAATATTAAGTTTTTAGAGGAAAGAAAGGAATTGTTAAATAAAATTTGTGAAGTTCTCATCACCTAATTCACACAGTCACAGTACCCATAAGAATAACAAAAACTAGTGCAACCACACTTGACCAGATAATAATAAATGACAATGTGAACTGCAACTCTGTTGAAGTAATCAGTCCAGAGACAATAGCACAATATAAACTATTTGTACAACTTATTAAAAGGAGAAACTTGGAAAGGCGAGTACAATTCATTAGATACAAACAAAAAATTCCAGATATTAATTAATATTTTCCTGTATTGTTGCTTTTCCTTTGAAGAGTGTCAGACTAAAACTTTCTTCCCCATCAAAACAATGGCTTACGGTACTCTTGGAATAATTTCTTCATGCAAAAGAAGGCGTTTCCTTCACAATTTTCAAAGTACACATGAAGCTTCTAATGAATTTAACATGTATTTCAAGACCTATAAAATCATACTTAAGTTAACAAAGTTATAAAATTAGCAAAGAGATTGTCAAATGATAATTATATCCTGGAATCTAAAAATAAAACTAGGGCTATGCGGATTATCATAAAAATGAAACCAGGCAAACGAAACCGGCAGTAAGTAACATAACGGTATTAGAAGATTCCAAGAAGCTCAATGACACGCAGAGTGTCTCAAGATTTTTTAATGATCAGTTTTCTACAATAGCTGAAAAACTACTAAATGCAAACAATATGTAAGCCATAAAATCAACATACGGGAATATAAAACTTAATGGAAAATCAATGTTTGTTGAAAATGTTACAGAAGCAGAAATCCTCAATATTGTAAAAAACCTACAGAATAAACATTGCTCAGGAGTTGATAACATTCCTGATATACTAATTTAAAAATTTATCCAAAATATAATTACCCACTTACATCTCTGTAACCAATCTCTCATGACAGGAATATTTCCAGATATCTTTAAAATTGCAAAAATAATTCCATTATTTAAAGGAGGAGATAGAGAAAACGTAACCAATTATAACCTATTTCTTTAATGTCGATATTTTCCAAAATTTTAGAGAAGATAATGTACAAACGTTTAATTAGCTTCATAAATAAATATAAATTGTTAACAGACTCTCAACATGGCTTAAGAGAAGGAAAGTCAACAATGTCAGCAATTTATGATTTTTTAAATTCTGCTCTTGAGTCACTTGATGAAAGGAAGAGAGCATGTGGCCTATTTTTGGATCTGTCTAAAGCCTTTGATGTGATAAATCATCAGATACTAATTGATAAACTTCATCAATATGGTATCAGGGATATCGCTAGTAAGTGGTTTCAGTCATATTTAAATAATCGCCAACAGATAGTCGAACAAAAAAGTTTAGAAAATACAGCAAATGTACTTAAATTTTTCTACTCAGATCCAGTGGCGGCGCGTGAATTAAACATCTGGGGGTTTACTACTTTCAAAAATAACGTGGCCAAATTTAATGTTACTTGATGTGTTGAAGAGATCGGCACCTGCCGGTATCGACCTCCATCCTGATCGATATGCGCAACTAGCGCCCTCAACTAACTTTTAAACAGTTCGTTTTATGATCTGTTCACGGCACAACGCATTTAAACAGCTCATGTATTTTGTGTTAAATAAATCAGTTGAGTTTCATTTAAACGAGCGTTACATACCATTGCCGAAAAAAAAAACTCTAATAGGTTATGGACCCAGAACGATTGGCTCAGATTTAAATTAAGTGAAAACTGGAAACAGCGGGATCAAGCGGACACACAAAGAGAAGAACGCGTCGAATCGGCAGACATCTTGCTCTCTCGAGAAACTTCTGAACATCGACAAAGCGAGAAGGAACAAACGCCGTCTTCTCGAATATTGTGTGCTTGATCGTGAGTGAACAGTGAAAAAGCCAATCGCGAGTGTTTGGACAATAACACGCGACGCGAATTTTGGCTTATTGCGAGTGTTTTGGACTATAACACGTGACGCAAGAAAACGTGCTTAACGTGCGAGTTGTGTACAAACGCGCACGACACGAAATTCCGTTGGCCTATTTGCGAGTGTTCCGGACAATAGCACGCGACGCAAAGTGTATGGCCGGTTGTGAGTGTTTCAAACAATAACACGCGGCACAGCAAATTTATTGTGAACAATCGTGAGTGTTCCGGACATTAACACGCGGCACGATTGAAGTGAGACAATGAATTCAAACGGTGTAGTGCGCATCGAGGCCCTAGGGCGCGATAATTACGACACCTGGAAAATGCAAATGCGCGCCATTCTGATAAAGAATGACGCGTGGGGTTATGTCAACCGCCAGATCGTCAAACCCGAGCCGGGTGAGGACAATGCAGCCCAAGTGACCGAGTGGACGACTAGGGATGAAAAGGCCATGTCAGACCTAATCCTGTCCATCGGACCAAGCCACATCAAGTTGGTGAGGAACTGAAGGTCATCAAGCGAGATATGGCAGAAACTTGAGGATACGTTTCAGTCGAAGGGGCCGGCTCGCAAGGCCACGTTGTTGAAGAGTCTAACCTTGCAAAAGATGACTGAAGGTGGCGACATCCGTGAGCACCTCAACAACTACTTTGACTGTGTCGACAAATTGACTGACATGGACGTAGTTATTAACCCAGACCAACTTACTATCATGATGCTGTACAGTTTGCCGGCAAGTATTGAAAATTTCAGAATTGCCATCGAGAGCCGGGACGATCTACGTACGAAGATAATCAAAGAACACGATGCCAGAGTTGCCTCGTCAACACCGATGGAAAATCAAGGCGCCATGTACGTGAAGAAGAAAGGTCCTTCAAGGAAACCACAGTCGAACCTCAAAACAAAAACCACGGCTACTCCGGTGGTAAGAGTGACAAGGAGAAATTGTTTCCGTTCAAATGCTCGAAGTGCGGAATCAGGGGACATAAGGCAGTGGACTGCAATAGGTCAACAAAAATCAGCTGTCGGACGCGTCACCCTTATCAGTCGAGGAACCTGATACGTGCCAGATCGCAACGAGCAGCGTCGAAAACCTGTGGTGTCTCGACAGTGGGTGCACGTCTCATCTGTGCGGTGATGCGACTGTGTTTGCAGAGATGGACAAGGGCGAGACTGGCAAGCTGAAGTTAGCGAGCAGCGCTACCACAGAGATAAAGGCCCGAGGAACTGCAAAAATTGCAACAAGTGTAGACGGTAAAACTTGCAATGTTACTCTCAATGAGATTTTGCACGTTCCTGAGATCCGCACTAATCTCTTATCAGTCTCGAAGATGACAGACCGTGGTTTCTCGGTTGTTTTTGGCAAAGAGAAGGCGGAAGTTTTCGACCAGAATGGACTGACGAGGTTAGTTGCAAAGCGCAAGGACAATCTGTACTGTACCACGTACAGGGCACCACACTGGAAAAATGTCGAAACGCAGTGTCAGAAGACAAGCGCGACGAGAATGTGGCGCAGCTGTGGCATCGAAGGATGGGTCACGTCAACTTTCGTGATCTCGATACGGCAGTGAAGAGCGGATCCATTCGAGGTGTGCAACTAAAAGGGAGATGTGGAGATCTAACGTGTGACATTTGCACGAAATGCAAAATGACTCGAATACCTTTCCCGAAAGAGTGAAATCGTGTGACCGGTAAGCTCGATATTATTCACACAGACGTTTGTGGCCCTGTGGGTGTTGTGTCGAACGGTGGATCCAAGTACATGATCACATTTACGGACGACTACTCGAGATGGACAGAGGTACGGTTTATGAAGACGAAGTGCGAGGCGTTGCAAATGTTCCGAGAGTACAAGGCTTTCATCGAGAAGCAGCACGGTCTGAAAATAAAGTGCGTACAGTCCGACAATGGATGTGAATATGTCAACAGGGAATTTGACGAGTTCTTGAAATCTGAGGGGATCGAGCGCCATCTCACAACACCATATACGCCTGAACAAAATGGTGTGGCCGAGAGGAAAAATCGGACCCTTGAAGAGGCAGCACGATGTTTACTCCTGCAATCTGGCCTACCGATGACATTCTGGGCAGAGGCGATCAACACCGCAAATTATCTGAGGAACCGATGTCCAACCTAAAAGATAAAAGGGAAGACTCCATTTGAGCGCTGGTTCGACAGAACTCCGACTGCACACTATTTCAATGACTTTGGGAGCAAGGTGTTCTGCCTGGACAAGACCCCAAACAAGGGGAAGTTTAGCCCTCGCTCAAAAGAGGGATTTTTTGTTGGATATTCGGAGCAGTCTAAGGCTTACCGTTTCTGGATTCCTGAAACGAAGAAGATCTAGATCACGAGAGACATTGTTTTTCGTGAGGAGATGACCGCGCCTAAGAAATCAGTCGATGATCTGTTCCCGCGTGACTCTCTGGACAAAGTACGCATTGAACCAGAGGATCCGTTCCATGAACTGGAGCTCGAGCTGGTGTCGAGAGACGAAGTTCTGGCAGAAAACCAACCTGATGTTGCTGAATGGGAATTCCCCGATGGCTTCATAGGCTTTCCTGCCGACGATTACTTTGTTGAACCGGAGATCCAATCCGATGAGCAACAAGCGGCATCATCTAGGAGAAGAGGCGGACGGCCTCGTTTGATTAGAACTGGAAAATCTGGGCGACCCCGCAAGGACTAAGGTGATCGACCAGGGGAAGCGGCTAACGTCGCTGAAATCCCTGTGACCCAGGCTATCTCCGGAGATGACTCACCTGCGTAGATCGAAGCAATGTCAGAAGAAGCAGTTTCACTGATTCGGAACAATACGTGGAAGCTGGTCGACCGTCCCAAGGGGCAACGTGTGATAGGAAGCAGATTCGTTCTCCGGAATAAGTTTAACCCTGACGGCACTATCAGCAAGCGGAAGGCGCGCATGGTAGCGAGGGGTTTCACGCAGAGACCAGGAATAGAGTTTCACGACACGTTCGCTCCAGTCGCAAGGCTGAGCACAATAAGGACTGCGGTGGCGTTAGCTGTACAAGATAATCTAAAGATCCGACAGCTAGACGTCAAGACGGCGTACTTGAACGGAGAAGTCGAGGAGCAAATCATCATGGAGACCCCAGACCACTTCGAGGACGTTCTTGCCCATACCGTTCAAGAAGAGTCGGTTGACGAGACTGTGCGAAAGATCGCAGATGAGATACTGGAGAAGTTGACCAATCGTGACATGGTGTGCTCACTAAACAAAGCGTTGTACGGACTGAGACAGGCAGGACGCGCTTGGTATCACCGTCTCGAGGAAGAGATGAAAAATCTCAAGGCGACTCGCTCGGATGCAGATCCATGCATGTACCACATCGGACCGGTCGAAGATAGGATTTATATAATCATCTATGTCGACGACATGATGATCATGGCTCAAGACTACAAGAAGATCGACGTGGTGAGAGTCTTTCTGAATATCAAGTTCGAGATCAAGGACTTGGGGGCTGGAGTTCGAGAGGAGCGCCAACCAGATGAAACTCAGCCAGAAAGGATACATAGACGAGGTCCTGGAGAGATTCGGAATGGCAGAGTGCAGGCCTGTCAGCACTCCCATTATTCCAGGTACGAAGCTGCAGAAGGAAGACGTGAACCCTGGCGAACAAGCAGAGAGCGTCCCCTACCGACAGTTGATAGGAGCTTTAATGTACCTGTCAGTGGGAACGAGGCTGGACATATCCCATGCAGTCAGTTCTCTCTCTCAGTTCAACAACTGTCACGGACAGCAGCACTGGAAGGCTGAAAAACGTGTCTTGCGATACCTCGCTAACACACGTGATCTCGGGCTCATGTACTCCAAATCCAGCGGTGATGTACGTGGACGCTGACTAGGGAAGCTGCCTGGTGGATCGAAAATCGTACACCGGATACACGTTCACACTAGGCGGCGCTGCAGTGAGTTGGGAGTCCAGGAAGCAGCCTAGTGTGGCCCTGTTGTCGACGGAGGCCGAATACATGGCCTTGACAGAAGCAACCAAGGAAGCTCTACACATGAGGAAACTCCTGAAAGACTTCGGAAAACCGATAGATGTTGTCCCAGTGAAGAACGACAATGTAGGTGCGCAGAAGCTGACGTTGAATCCTATGTTTCATTCACGAACGAAGCACATCGACATCAGGCACCATTTCGTCCGAGATACCGTGGCCAAAAAGGTGGTTTCGGTGGAGTACACTCCAATGGAAGAGATGCCTGGCAACATATTGACAAAAGGATTGTCAAGGCCCAAGCACGAGAAATGTGCTCAAAGCCTTGGCTTGAGACCACATGCACCAGGATGACTCCGGCTGTTGGTCGAGGGGAAGTGTTGGAGAGATCGTCACCTGCCGGTATCGACCTCCATCCTGATCGATAGGCGCAACTAGCGCCCTCAACTAACTTTTAAACAGTTCGTTTTATGATCTGTTCACGGCACAACGCATTTAAACAGTTCATGTATTTTGTGTTAAATAAATCAGTTGAGTTTCATTTAAACGAGCGTTACATTTCATTGCCGCAAAAAAAAATTTAATATGATGTTTACATAGACGTAAAATAGTGACATTGCATGACTAGAAAGGTGACTTTCCTTTGAAGACACACGATTGCAGCTTGAAGAAGTTACCAAAACTATGAAAAATTAAAGAGAATATGAGCTGTAATTACCTTAAGCTGATCCAGTTTCATCGGATGTTGAAGACGTTGCTGGCGTTGGTATAACATCTGTCGTCTGTCTTTACAGGAAATCCATCCACCTTTCCTTCCTGGCGGCGGATAAGTCAATTACCTTCTCAATCGACTAATTTATGAGTCATCTCCTTCTCGATAGACAACATAGCGAGAGCAGACAGTCTATCTTCATGCATTGTACTCCTCAGGAATGTCTTAATCCACTTTAAAGTGGAAAAATCATCTTTCTGCTTCAGAAGTAGTCATGGGGACAGTAATACCGTAATTAATTTCAAAAGTTTCATCACTTCTTCGAAAGGTTCCTTGAGATTGTTCTCTATCAAAAAAAAAAAAAAAAAAATAGGGGGCGTGGTGGCTCAGCGGTCTAGCTGTATCCTCTCACCAAGGCGGTCCGGGTTCGCTTCCCGGCCAATGCATGTGAGATTTTCGAAGTGAAATGCCATGTCCTGTGGTTCGGATTCCACGTAAAAAGGAGGTCCCGTGGCTTATAATCACAAGATTCACGGTCACGTAAAACTACAATCTTCCTTCCTCTTCCTATCAAAAAAAGCAAGGAAGTCAGTTGCATCTTTCATTTCTTTAAAATCACTTCTTGAATAAATCACCTGCAGTTCGGTTTTCAGTTTATTTTTTTATCAAGAAAAGGATAGGATTCTATAACATACGTAAGATTGTCCTCTGGAAAATTATTTTGGAAGGATGGGAAGAATTGGTGTTCAAAGAAGGTGGAGACCAGTAAGTGGTTGGAGAAGTAGAATCTCTCTTTGCTGTGATTTATAATCATGTCACACACCTCCTTCACCGCAATGTTCCTCGAGTAATAACTATTTTCGCATCTTCTTTTCCCTCTGTTGTCTTCTATATTTTCCTCCACAACGATGCTGTCAACATTGTCCCTTACTTTCAAAATTGCAGTTTCGAAGGAGCTTACTGCACTTCGCACTGATACAGGGTTAGAAGAACGCTTTTGTAATTGGTTGTATAGAATGTCCACGTGAAGCATAACACTGTAAAAGAACTCTAACCAAAAAGTAATCGTTGGCTGTTGTATTTTCAGATGCAGTCCATGTGCTTGTTTCATAGTAGCTGTTTGTCTGCTCGTGTCTTCGATTTTCTCCAAGCATTCCAGTATTGCATCCTTATGCTCATGCAATGTAAGAACACATCTTGATTTAAAGCTCCATCTCGTAGCTGAGCCCTGCGGAACTCTTCTGCCCACAACCTCATCGAGAATGCCCACTCTCTGAGGCGAATGAGAAAAAAAATGCTGGAATCTCTCCAATGGTGGCAAAGAACAATCACACTTCTTTGTTGTGTATAGCAGCCTGAGCCAGAATTAAATTCAATTGATGGGCATAACAATACACAGAGTAAGCACATGGGTAGTCTAGTCTTACAATTGTTTGTACTCCAGAGTGTCGGCCACTCAAAACATTGGCACCATCGTAACTTTGGGAGACTACTTTTTCTTTGTGCTCTCCAACTTCGTGAGTGAGGACCCCTTTTATACAATCGGCTAATGAGCAGGCGTCGTTTCCTGCTGGGTTTAAGAAAGTCCAGAACCTTTCAATAGGCTTCCCATTAGCTAATACATATCGAAGTATAATGACTGACACTTTGAAGACACATCAGATGTTTCATCTGCTATCAGGGAGACGAAGTCTGCAGTAGCTACTTCAGTTAAAATATTCTCGTGACACACATGCACCATAGGCCTAAATTCCAGAATGTATCTACCCTTGAAGTCTGTAGCACTGTTGAAATGACCCCTAACGACAATATCCAATGCCGAAGTAAAATTAATGAGTCCTCTGAATACGCCTGGATGGTTCGAATCGAGTGTTTCGTCATGACCTCTCAAAGCAAGTTCAAATTCACCACAGAATTCCACGCAGTCAATGATCTTCGAGAGCACGTACCTATTTTTTCTGTCACCATCATTATGCTTCTCAATATTCCGTCTGAAAGCGCTACTTAGCTGGTGCCTAATATCTGTTTTCCCCAGAACTGAAAGATCTAAACATGCACTCTTATGTGTAATAGATGCTTCGTGCTTATTGATCTTTCGTGTTAAATGGCTGAGATCTGATACCCCAATTTTTGTCCAATTCATGTCCTTACCCTTAGCAAAAAGCAAGCGCGGGAAACAGAAAAGCCTATTAATGGTATTGCAACCACATAGGCAAGTATTCCTCTCGTAAATCTGTGGCTTAAATGTTCTACAAAAATCCTTACCTCTACTAGTTTGCTTCTGAATAATGTTCAGGGAGGGAAGAGGCCTGCCAAGCTGCTTTATTTTGCACTTTTCTTCTATACTAAGTGTTGGAAAGGTATTCTCTAGAATAAACCGAATGGTATTCATTTTCACACTGATGAATACACGACACACGCATCAAGACACCGCCACACACCGTGATAACGAACGTCAGAAATAAACATTTCTTCAAGAACGTGTTTGGCAGACTGTTATTTATGTTCTTATCTTGACGTATTTTGCCTTTATGGGCACTTCTAAATAATTAAAAGTTTACATTAATTACATAAACATAGGCTACGTATGCACGCCTACTGATGTTATACAAATCGTAGTTACCAAAATATTCTGTTTCATTGCGGTTAATTATATCTAAAATGCAAAACTGTGAAATTAAAATCCCTTCTAAACGTAACAAAACAGGCAAATTTTAAACCGCACGCTTAGAGACAATACATCGGCCAGGGCTGCATCGGCTAACTTCGGGGTGGTTCGAGGTAGATCGTGTCTAGCGCTGGCTTGAGCTGGTCCTTTCACCAGCGATAATTTAGCTTTGTTCTTGGCTTACCTCCCTTGCCTCACACGACCCCGCGTCCCTCGCTCCCTCCTTACGTCCCACCGCCGCACGCCAGCGATCCAGAAATTGAACCTTTTCACTGGTTCCGGAGAGCAACCGAGTGTTGATGTCAAAATTATCCCTCCGAGCGCAAATTTACATACCGTATGTAATTAAAGAAATACGCACGTGATTAACCATTTTCTAGGGGGTTCACTGAACCACTGAACATATAGAACGCGCCGCCACTGCTCAGATCTTATGTTTTTGAAGTATGGCATTCCACAGGGTCCGTTCTAGGGCCACTACTTTTTCTCCTTTACGTAAATGACTTGCCATCTCAGATACCTGCATTTAAAACTTACTGTATTATTTGCAGTTCATACAAGTGTTTTAATGATGGCTGAAAATGATACTGAACTTCAAATATCGATGGAGGAAGTAAAATTTCAGCTGTCCTTATGGTTCAACAATAATGGACTCCTTATCAACACTAGTAAAACAGTGGCTCTTAATTTTCACACATCTCAGAATAAAAGTATTAATATCCCCTCCATTATCTTAAATGACCCTAAAATTGGTAGCGCCTCTTCTACTAAATTCTTAAGCCTTTGGTTGCGGGATGACCAAAAATGGAACACTCATATCACTAATCTCGCCAAGAAACCAAGCTCAAGCTGTTATGCATTAAGAGTATTATGACAATCTAATAGCTGGAGAATTGTTCTTAGTACTTATTTTGCTCATTGCCATTCACTTATGAAATATGGAATCATATTTTGGGGAAATTCACCTGCTGCCCACCAAATCTTTATTATCCAGAAAAAGATAATTAGAACAATGAAAGGAACTACTAGATTGCATACATGTAGGCTTAAGCCTCTGTAAAACAACTTAAAATTTTAACTTTGCCATGTATTTACATCTTTGAACTTCTCTTATTTGTCAAGCAAAGCTTCATCTTTGAGATGAATTCAAATATACGTAACTACCAGACTAGACAAATGAATAATCTTTGTGTACACGCTGCAAATACAACACTGTATAAAAATGGCATATTTCATGCGGCTATAACATTATATAATCGTTTGCCAAATTACATTAAAAACACAGCAAACTATCCAAGCTTCAAAAGAAAGACTAAAGAGTTCTTGCTGGAGCACTCCTTTTACTCAGTTAAAGAGTTTTTAGAGTATCGGTAGTTTCATAATAAGTAGCCTATTCATATGAATAGATCTTAATGATGTAATGTTAATTTTGTGTGTATATACAGAGGTATTATTGCAGTAGCGTAGCCAGGATCGACCAATGGGAGGGGTTATACAGTAGGTACTCAAGCCAAATTCTACAAGCATTTCGGCCCGCGGCATAGCCGCGCTCTTCAAACTTGCACCATGGTCGCGAGGGCAGCTGTGGTAAGTACGGATATCGTAGGTTCGAATCCCGTTGCTCACAGCGGTTATACTGAGAGTGTTTTCCCCCGGGTTTTGCCACACTCCCTACAGGAAATTGCCGGGATAGTGCCTTGCTCAAGTCCCGGAGTATCTACTCCATCCGTGTCCCAGATACATTTACATACACAACTACAATCATCACAGCAATACAGGTTGCCAGACAGCTTCAACACACTCCCAACTACACGGGGCTGATGACCAAGGTGTCTCAAGCCCCTCAAATGAATTAACAACAACTCTACAAGTATTTCCAATTCTCTATGAGATATTATTACACAAGAAAAGTTTCATGTATTTCGATCCCAAATTTTTCGAGTACAGTGCACTCTCGGTAATTCGCGGTAATTAATGCACGAAATTCCGCGAATTATTGAAAACCGCGAATTATCCGCAGTTATTTTTGTTAAGCCTAGTAAAAACAAAACTATTGATTAAAATATTGAAATATGCTTGAAACGCAAAATAATAATTAAAACACTTGATTGTAGTATCTTATAAGACATGCTAGGCTCGAGGCAGGCCTATGTGGATTATGCCTACAATATATTTTTTTAAGTCATCCCATTTTGTTTCTTAGGTCGTTTATTCTAATTTTCGAGTGCACATTTCCGAAGAAATCATTATAAGAGAGCGAAAATTCATTTCGTTTTTCTATATAAGAGATAAGTATGACTAGAGACTGTGGGAAACTTTCGGGATTTCCGTTCCATCACTCCCGAACTCGATATCAACTGGATCTCAGTTTTCGTCACCAACAGTCAAATTCCGTGCTATTTCGTCTTTGCTTTCATGTCTTAAATCATAATCGTCTTTGTTGTTTGTTGTTTGAGTCTTCAGTCTTTTGACTGGTTTGGTGCAGGTCTCCATGCCTCCCTGTCCTGAGCTAATCGTTTCATCTCTACATAGCTCCGACACCCTACATCGGAGGCAATCTGTTTAACATATTCTAACCTTGGTCTACCCCTACAGTTTTTGTCCTCGACCCTTCCTTCCATAACTAAGCATGCTATTCCTGGGTGTCTTAGTATGTGTCCTACCAACCTATCTCTTCTCTTCATTAGCAGTCGCCAGAAACATCTCTCCTCTCCCACTCGTCTTAATACCTCTTTGTTTGTAACCCTATCTACCCATCTGATCTTCATCATTCTCCTGTAACACCACATTTCAAATGCTTCAATTCTCCTCTTTTCTGCTGCACCAATAGTCCAAGTTTCACTTCCATAGAGCGCCACGCTCCAGACAAAGGCTTTCAAAAGTGACTTCCTAATACCTAAATCTATATTCGATGTCAGCAGATTCCTTTTTTGTAGAAATGCTTTCTTTGCCTGAGCCAACCTACTTTTAATATCCTCTTTGCTTCGTCCATCACTGGTTATTCTGCTTCCTAAGTAACAGAAGTCTCCTACTTCCTTCAGCTTTTCACCTGCCAATTTGATCTCCATAGAGGTTTCTGATTTATTTCGGCTGCATTCCAGTATTTTTGTTTTACATTTATTAATTTTCATCATGAATTCTTTCCGTAAGACGGAGTCCATACCATTCAAAAACTCATTCAAATCCTCAGGCTTGTCGGCCAAGATGACGATGTCATCAGCAAATCTCAGAGTTGAAATTATTTCTCCTTGAATCTTCACTCCCACTTTAAATTTATCTCCAATTTCCTTCATTGCTTGTTCAATGTAAAGATTGAAAAGTATGGGTGATAAGTTGCAGCCTTGACTTACACCTTTCTGAATACCAGCTTCTCTCTCATGTCCTTCAACTCGAATGACTGCTGTCTGGTTTCTGTACAAATTGTATATCACCCTCCTATCCCTGTACTTTATTCCAATTGATTTCAAAATGTCAAACAATTTAGTCCAATCAACGTTATCAAAAGCCTTTTCTAAGTCTACAAAAGCCATGAACGTTCTCTTATCTTTCCTTATTCTACCTTCTAAAATCAGCCTAAGACTTAGTACAGCTTCCCTTGTTCCTACATTTCTCCTGAAACCAAACTGGTCTTCACCCAACTCCGTTTCTATCTGGCTTTCAATCCTCTTGTAAATTATTCTAGACAGGATCTTTGAAGCATGAGTAATCAAGCTGATTGTACGGTAATCTTCACATCTGTCAGCTCCCACTTTCTTTGGTATAGGGATGATTACATTCTTCTTGAAATCAGGGGGTACCTCACCTGTCTCATAAATCCTACACACCAAGTGAAATAACCTGATCAGACCTTCATCTCCTATGCAGCGTAGCAACTCAATAGGTATATCATCTATGCCTGGTGCTTTGTTCCTGCTTAAGTCTTCCAAAGCTCTATCAAATTCTGATCTCAATATTAAATCTCCTTTCGCATCCTCATCAATTTCCGCAATCGTCTTTATCGGCGTCTAATTTGCCCGTTCGAAATATCGTCGTTACAGATGTCGGCAAGCGCTTGCTTTTGTAGCGGTATTTCTCTCTCATGACTGGTTGACTGCAGTAAGAGCATCCAACAAATACGCTCTCGGTCTCGCGAAAGGTTACGTCATTACGCAATAATCGCTGTTTACAATACGCTGTCCGCGCATCCACCCTTCACAACTCACAGGTCAGCGACCTTTGAGTGTGGCTGTTGGGAAAGGGAGGGTAGGTTCCCAGTGAAAGCGCATACCTCTTGTATTGTTTGGGCTTCGAAGATAAAGGAAATCTCTGCTATACCACTCGCGGCAACCTGCTCGTATGTTTCGAATGCGCAAGTAGGCCTACTGTTCCATCACAGAGAAATGCAGTTCAGTCTTCTCGAATGTCAAAGATTTCGTCTTTACGCATTGCGTCGCACGAAAATTCTTTTAAATGACGGAGAGATTGCTTTACTTAGCATGATGATTAGTTGCCGTGAGAATTTCAATGTAAAAATATATATGGAGACCCGCGAATTACCCGCAAAGCGAATTATCCGCACGCGAATTATCGGGAGTGCACTGTAATACAATATGCTCAAAAGACTAAAACAAATCAGTTCTTTAAAAAATTAGGTTAATATTTGACTAAAATGCCTCACCTCAATGGTAAATCTAGAACATTCCTGTTCCCCTGACAGGAACAAAATAAACTCAAATATATCTGTGCTACCAACATGAAGACTGCGTATCTCTCAACAAGAGAAATTATTTTCAGAGGTCTCAGCAAAAGTGGGCATGCCCTCTAACGATGTATCATGTTGATTTATGAGTAATTCAATACCGGTACTCATTTTTATGTTTATTCAGTTTATTCAACAAGATCCTGTGCTTTATATTGCAATTAGCCCTGAATGCCTAAAGTATCATTTTCGAAGATTTTTGTCACCTACAAATGCTACATGCAGCCGGAAAAAGGTTTAATTGTTTACACTACTCAGGCGACAAATTTCACTCATTCTTAACTGGGAGATAACCGTAATTCAGGGAATTGCTGGACATATATTTATGTAATATGAATCAACTTGGCTGACGGTTATCTCATGCTCAAGATGTTAATAATGATCCCAAAATTAGTGTTAATGTACCCATATAATATTCTAAGTCTTTATTAAAGCGCGATACTTTTAATAAAAACTAGATTAATTTATAAATAACTACTCTCCCGCCAAGAAAAGAAAAAAGAGCTAATATTGTCCCGCTGTGTGGGATTCAAAATTATTTGGCGCTAGCCTCAGTTTGAAATAAGCTATAATTTACTTTGCGAGGGAAAAGTTAGATTGGAAACCCTGGGAGGACGTAGTTGTATTACCACAGTCTAAAATACACAGTTGCGAAGCTCGCGGCACTACGAAATTGCATCCTCTTTGTAGGTGAAGCGAAACTAGCGCTCACGGTGGCCAGCAAGCTGGCAACTGCCTTGAGCACGTTATTCGCGGGACAGATGATTTCACTTTTGCAAGGGTTTTTTGAATTTAAATCATCTGAGTGAATATTTCCATTGTAAACATAAGTCACGTTCAATCACCAACTACTACAGAAAAAAGCCACAGTGTTGATATACTGTACACTTTTAATTCATAGAAACATAAAAAGAATGCTCTGTTTTTATTAGTTCAGTCTTCTATAAGTTTCCCTAGGTACAGTTGTATGACGTATTTAATGAGTCTTACGTAGAATTCATAGTCCATACTAGTTATAATTTCATGTATTTGTTTTAATGATAGTCGCTGGTATCTCTACATAAAACCAAGTCCACGATTCATGGATGTAACGGGTTATCTGTAAATCCACTGAATGGATTTTGATGCGGTTTTCAACATTCAGTAAAGAATTTCTCGAGGTTTCTGTAGGAAAACATTCATTTATGACCAAAGGAACCCGAGCAGTAACGATTTCAGTGAATCGTGTCGTAGGAAAACCTGCCGTCCGTGCTCCTTATAAGCTTACGCTGGGTAAACCATTAAAAATATCCATATACTATGAGCGTAAGAATTGGTCAGCATGAAAAGTTCTACAAAGAAGTCCGCGACAGCATATCTTTATCTTTAATACATCGCCAACTACAGTATAAGTGATTTTACATTTTAATTTCTTCCAGCAATCTCCATTCAGTGGAAATTTAAATTACTAGCTTCGGAGCGAGTGAGCCCATCACCCCAGTTTTGGCCAGCATTAACTGTCGAGTCGTGTCGAGTTAAGACTTGAGAGAAGAGTAGACTATAAGTGTTTGGAGTTTCGCTGTTCACCTTGGCTTTTCTGAATTGCGTCTGAGAACTACCGTCCATGCTTCTTTTAAGCTTATGCTGAGTGACTCCTTTAAGATACCAGGCGAAGCCGGGGCGGGTTGATAGTATGGGTTATATATATTAAATTCTTAACCATATCAAAAGCTAGTTATTCCATTAACATTATAGTTAATTAGTAAAAATACCAGTGTGATTTGTGAAACGAAAAGTATAAAAAAGATCTTAAGGTCTTAAATGGCTCAATTGTAGATACTTCGTATTTTTTCTGTGAGTTTGAAACCTTTCATTCCTGAATTTGACAAACTAATACAATGCCAATTTTACAAAATATCGGCAATAACAATTATTGTGCACCGTGCCTGCACAACAGCCTTGTGAGAGACCAGATATTTCATAAGAGAATTAACAAACAGTGTACCACATCTAAGTTTGTGAGCATTAACCTGACGACATAAATTGACTTGCTTCCAAAGGATTCAAGAATAAGTTTATATTATTGTACAAAATCTTTATTATTAAATCAGGTCTCTGACTATTAAAAAGCCATTTTCTACATCTGAAAATTAAAATGTCGGCATGCGTTGAGATGACATCTATTACATTTACTTAGCCTACCGTATGTCCTAATTTTCAAAATGCATAGATATTTAGGCCTATATTTGATTTGCAGCTAGTGACCATAGCAGGGCATTTTACATGAACTCCCGTATTTTCACCAATTTCAATGTTAAGTAGTTCCAATTTAAGCTACCAGATGCCACTGTCACTGAAACCCAACGGCGTACGTTTGAACTTGATAGAGCATGTCTAACCCAATAGGCTACAAATTTTGGTTACACTCTACCAGTTGTTAGTTCTTTAATGTGCCATAAATCTATGACATGGGCCCGACGACTTCAATTGGGTTTGAACCCGCGAACTTGGGCATAGCAGTTCAGCATGCTACCGATTACGCCACCAAAGCCATGCATATATATCCTACCGAGACATGCTTCTGATTTATAACCGACTGGCTTCGTGGCTCAGCAGTAACGTTCTCGCTTGCTGTGTCCATGGTTGCAGGATCAAATCATGGCGCAGTCAGCTGGCATTTAAGGGTGCATAAATGCGAGGGAACCGTGTATGTAGATTTACTGGCACGTTAAAGTTCCCCTTCAGGGCAAAATTCCGGTACCCCGGTGTCTCTAAAAGCCACAGTAGTTAAAAAGGACCTAAAACCAATAACATTATTATTGATTTATAACCAGTTAAAGACCTAGTTCCGTTGTTTGATTGTAAAGCTTTATTATACTTTCTACTGCGTATCCCAATTAATTGGGGTCGCCGGAGCCAATCAGGCTCATTTTGGTTTTGGTAGGGGAATTAAGGCCGGATGCCCTTCCTGACGCTACGTAATTTTTCAGGTGAAAATTCCACCCCACTGTCACCGGGATTGGAACTCCGGCCGTCTGGGTGATTGACGAGCAGCTAAGCTACTGAACCATCACGCTCCCCTTGAAAAGCTTTATAATACTAGCCTAAAATCCATAGATCAAATCTTACCTTTTAGGGTCCTTTAGAAACTCAGGTGTCGTCTTGCTATTTGAACAGTCTGACTTCCCAGTCGGTCAACACGAATACATCCAATTAGATTGGGCGAGGAGTAACAAGTAAATTCCCTGTGTAATTCATAATACAATAATTATTTATACATTTAATAAAACGCTTCTCATACGACCCCCTCCCCTTTATGTGAGAAGTGTTTTATTAAGTGTATAAACGATTCATGTATTTTTATTTCAGGCATTAGGAGATAAATTGTCACTGCCCACCTAATTTAATTGGGTACCGTACACTCGTGTTGACCGACTGAAAAGCGATCATATAGGTTACTTAGCAACACTGAAATATTGCTTCTAATATTAGATCTGTTTATTGAACTACACATCTCCTCTTGTAAAGCACATGTTAAATTAAAGATATAACCTTTTCACAATGCTCAAATTCAGTAAATCCAGCAACAATAACATACACCAACATAGCGCAGTCGGCACATTCTTGCTGGCGGTAGAAAAATATGAGCCAAGCTTCACAATCTGTAGATAGACTGGTTATACGTTGTCATGAAGACAAGTGTAGCCACAAATGGGGACCCGGGCTGAAAGGCGACAACAGTACATCACCGCAGACACAAATCACAACCTGCCGATTTTCCAATGGGGGGGGGTTCTGACCCCACTACGCCACTGTATTATTGTTATTATTAATTAGTATTAGTATAAATTGTAAATTGATGTGTCCTATATCAATGGATGAATAAAATGAAATAAAACAGCGAATGGCATCCATGAAGAATGATTTTGGTTGTTGCTGGAACTAATCTAAAACTGCACCCTGTGCCTCCATATTGGAGTGAAATCTTTGTTCCTTTAGGAATTTCTTCAGTGGCCCAAACAGATAAAAATCACAGGATGCATTAAATCCATTGTTTCCTCACAGCTATCACTGAACATTCACGACCAATCGGTAACAGTTGTCTTTTTGCCATATACAACAACCATTCTCCAATGACTTGCAACCCTCTCTTGCTTGGATGGGTACTAAATCACACTAGCAATTTTGATGTAACACCATATGCCTAAAACAAAGCAAAGCACAAGTATCCGACCACAGCGCATGAGCCATACACTCAACTCCACTTGTGCATTTTCAACCTCAAGCAACAAAACATTATGGTATGTGGCATGTCTGAAACGAATTTCAATTGTATACACCTGCATACTAAATCATTGCATTCTATGCCAAATTATTGTACTATATCATTGAACTAGGTTTAGAAAGAGTCGAACTTCCACTTGAGCAAGGACTATATTCCAAACGCAATTAGTACAGTAGCAAAGTGAATACACACTATAAGTTAAATCTTACGCTTGAACATATAATACGGTACTTCCCAAGGTTTCTTTCCTAATTGAGCACATATAATCTTTGAATTGGAAAAACCCTAGTTATAATCCTCCTGGTCACTGTATTCATGCAAATGCAGAATACCCAGACCTTATTTTGCACAACATGAGAATGGTATTGAGACAGGAAGAAATGTGGCCCCAATTCACTTTTAGTACCGGTACCACATGTAGTTTTAGATATGTACAGTAGTTTATACAGTAGACTTAACCCTGGAAAGGATCTTTTAAATGAGGTCAGACCAAAAATTTTCCTGGTATTGGTGGTCCTCAAATAGAGGTTCAAAATACATTGCTTTTACGGGGATTTAAATAGTTGGTCACTAACAGGGACAGTCCTTAGGAGAGGTTTCACTATAATAATAAAAGAAATCTCCACTTTCAGAAAGCTGGCATAGTTTCCAAATATCTAGAATTTATTCAGAGACCATATTGAATGCATCTAATTTCTGGAAATCTCAATGTTGGGTGTTCTGCCCTTCATCATCTGGCAATGAGTAGCAATCTATTCTTGGAATTTTCTCATTGGCCTCCTGTAATGTAAACAGCACTTACTTGTATGGTTTCTATACTTATGCTTACCAGTATGACCAAAAAGATAACTCACTTGTTTTGGAAACACTTCTTCACTGCCAAAGTTTAAAACAAATTGCACATAAGCAGTAAGGAACTGTATGTGAGTGCTAGACTTGGTAGACTATAACAAACCATTATGTGTATATTCTTCAATTGTTGCAATGTTGAAAACCATATTATACAATACTTAGATTTCATTGCAAAATCTGATATGCCGAAAGTTTCATTGGCAGGACTGCAACTCCAACAATAAGCCTTCAGGAAAGCTTCTCAATATTAATCAGACTATTAGACTGGAGAAAATATTGAACAAAATATTACAAATAATACACAGATGTTAGCATATTCCTTACATTAAAATCTGCATTATGCAGCTTATATCCAATATTAGTTATGACAATAAAAAAATATGTCTTGTTATTCGAATCTTTTTTCTTTTTTTTTTCTCACCACCTTCTGACAGACATACCATCCATAAGTATGACCCTACAGTAGAAACCTATTTTAACAAATACTTACAACTACAGAACTCTTTTAGACAACCTGAATTGATTCAGGCATATGCAGTCATAAAAGGACAACAGGTTCAGGCAGGGTCCAGGGATACAGCTTGGATACCCATGTGGAGTTCTCAAGTGTCATCTAGTAATCTGTAAAAACAAAATTATTTTTAACTACCTATACTCAAGTATGAATGAATGATATTTATTCAATTAATTCCAAAGAGCCATAGGCTCGTACAGAGGAATTGTACAGTAATATGTGTGTTTACACACCAGGAAGAAAATTCTGAAGGTAACACAAATTGATGAATAAGGGCATAGGCCTATTAGTAAAGTTGATACTATATCTAAGATTGTTTAGACCAAGGTCTCTTAAAATGATAAGCACAGGATTTTTGAGCTTATTTGATGTATTACGATGCATCGAATTTTTCCCACAATACTTTCGTAGTTTTCCTCTTAAATACTGACAAAGTTGGTGCACTTTTTACTTCATCGGGAAGTTTATTATATGACTGTGATGCAGAGAACTTGAAACTATTTCTACCGTATTTAGAAGAGTGAATGATATATAAGGCTACGTCCTTCGCATGCCTAGTTCCATAAGAATGATTGTCCGAGTTCAAGATGTAGGGAGAGCTATAGAGTATTGTGTTGTGTTTAATTTTGTATATTAGCATAGCTGCTCGGAGATCTGCACTTATGCTGAGGGGTAGAATTTTACTTCTGATGTACAGATCTTTTACTGGAGTGCAGTAAGGAAGGTTAAATATGTTTCTAATAGCCCTATTCTGAATAGTCATTAAATCATTCAGTGTGGATTTCCTGCAGTGAGCCCAAATAACATTTAAATATTGGAGCTTGCTATGTACAAGTGAATAGTAGATTTGTTTTACAAGGTTTAGGGGAATAAGATACCGAAGTTTCCTTAGGATCCCTACTATAGGTGAGAGTTTCTTAGCAATTCGTTCAACGTGTTCAATCCAGGTCAGGTGTTTGTCGATGATTAGACCTAAATACTTTGCCTGATTAACCTCTTTTATTTCAATATTATTTATATATATTTTGTCATGTGTGATTTCTTTCATGCTTTGCTTTGAAATTACCATGTAATTGGTCTTCTGTAGGTTCATTGTTAATTTATTGGCCTGGAACCATTGTGAGAGAGTATTTATATCTTGTTGCACATTTTGTATGATTTCAATTATGTCTTTCCCAGTGTAGAAGATATTTGTATCATCTGCATACAATTTGATATGCCCTCTCAAATTACATTCCACAATATCATTTATATAAATTAAGAATAATGTAGGTCCAAGTATAGATCCTTGTGGAACTCCATGAGTTATATATTTTCCTGAACTTATGCATTTATTCAAAGCTACATGCTGCTTTCTTCCAATAAGGTAGCTTTGGAACCATTTTAGTGCTATACCTCGGACACCAGCATTTTCTAATTTTGATAACAGTATTTTATGATCTACTGTATCAAAGGCTTTTGTGAGATCAATAAATAACCCAACTGCCATATTATTTTTGTCAATAGTTTCTTGTAGCATTGTTATTAGGTCAATAGTTGCTGCCTCAGTACTAGAATTTTCCCTGAATCCATATTGCATATTATGAAAGAATGTATTCTTGTTCAGAAATGAAAGCAATCTTGTTTTTACCACTTCTTCCAGAATTTTTGAAACTACCGATAAAATAGAAACAGGTCTATAATTATTTGGATTTCTTTTGTCACAACCCTTAAATATAGGAACTACTTTGGCCACTTTTAAGTCATCTGGTATCATGCCAGTAACTAAGGACTCATTAATCATTTCAACCAAGATTTTAATAAATGATTGTATATTGTTTTTAATGAAATTTGTCTTGATCCTATCTAATCCACAGCTCTTTTTATTCTTTAAATTTGTGATGATGGACTTGACCTCTGCTTCATCTGTCGGATATAAGTAGAGAGAATTTGACTGATTGTGGTCCTTACTGAGGATTTCCTTCTGTTCAGGAATAGCTTTTGCTAGACTTCCAGCAATGTTTGTGAAGAACAAGTTAAATGATTCACATAGTTCTTGATTGTCTGTGATAATTTTGTTGTCTATTTCAAGTGAAGTGCATGTCTCAACTGTTGGTTTTTTGTTGTGTATGATTTCTTTGATAGTCTCCCAAGTTTTATTAGAATTGTTTCCATATGTTCTGAATTTATCTGAGTAGTAATTTGACTTTAGTCTTCTTTTTAAGTTTGTTACATTATTCCGGCATCTACAGTATTCTTGGTTCATATCATTATTATTTCTGTGAAGGGGATTTTTGAGCTTTGCATGCAGAGTGTCTCGTTGTTTTATAAGTGTAAGGAGTTCAGCTGTGACCCATGGTAAGTTAGTAGTCTGTCTGTTATTGTTAGAATTGTTTGTTATTTTTCTTTGGCTATGCCTGTTCCTTAGATTCAATTGTTTGATGAAAGAGTTATATAGAGAGTTAACAGTACTATCTGCATCATTATGGGAATCTGCATTTATAGATATATTAGTTTCAGGAGTGTGTTGCCTATCCCAAGAGTCCTCGTGTGTTGTTGATTTTGTCGGCTTATTTGACAGAGTGTACGTGCTATAATTGGTCTTGGAAATATCAAGAATTAATATACTGTGATCACTAATATCATTGCTGACATTTGATATTTTATAACTTAATTCTGAATTGTTTAGTGACACGTGGTCTATTAAGGTAGCTGCAGTGTCACAAAGTCGTGTAGCATATTTAGTGTTGCATTGTTTAAAACCATAGCATGCTATTAAATTCAGATATTTCCTTCTTAATTGATCATCAGCTAGGATATCAATGTTGGTATCTCCGAGGAAGATGCATAATTTATTGTTTATCTGGCTAAGAAAACTTTCAAATGAATTTAAGAAGGGTATGGCATTGCTTCTATTGGGGTTATATGCTGCAATAATGTCAATGCTTTTGTATGTTGGCCTATTACTTTTAACATCATCTCTGAATACCTCAATCCACATCAAACTATGATTCATTTCACACTTTCTTTTAACGTTCACTTTCCATTTGTGTGATACATAAATACCCAGACCCCCACCAACTTTGTCATCTCTATGAGCAAACACGCTTGTGAAATTGTTGAAGTTATAAAAATCTGCCTCATTACTTTTCACCCAGGTTTCTGTAACTACCAATACATCTATCTGACCTATCATCTGCACGAGAATTTCAATGTCATCAAGCTTATTCCGAATACTTCTGCTATTAATGTACAAACACCTAACCTCTCCACCTAATTCTAATGAGTTTATGCATGCACTTATATTAGAGTCCTGTTGCATGAAATCATCCAAACAGTTGTACTTATGTTCACTGCACTGTACTTCACCTAGGTGTCCACTTGTAGTCAGCGCTTTCTTCTCTCTAAACAATAAAATGTCATCACTCGTTCCAGCAATTAGTTTTCCGAGAGTAAAAACTTGGCAACTCTGTTTAAAAGTTTTCCAAATTTCATTGTTCCTCTTCTATTGAGGTGGAGACCATCATAAGCAAGGTCCCTGTCTTGTAACCAAGAGTTCCCTTCTAAAAACATAATGTTTTTTTCACCACACAACCAATCCAGTGTTGAATTCACTGCATTAATGTATCGTGGGTCTATGTCACGTCTTTGCAATACACCACTAATACACACTTTTGCACTCGGAAAGGCACTTTTCACTTCGTCCACGAGCTTGTCCACGTCATTCATAATGTGAGTTGGTGTTGGAGAACTGTTCAAGCAATTGGTCCCTACATGAATCATTACCACCTCAGGGTCTTCACGAACCTCGTTTGCACATACCTTTCTAGTTAATTGCTCAGTTCTTATTCCTGGATAGCAATAGACTGCGGCATCATCAACTACTGGGCCTACATTTCGCAGAATTGAGTCACCCATGACAAGTACACGGGGACGTCTCCTTTTCTTATTAGTAGGGTTATGGATAGGTTTGTCGTATCTGGATGTCCCGTTTTCAATACCGGTATCTTGTCTTTCTTCTAATTGGGAATCGGAACGGCTGAGGATTTCAAATGGATTCTGGGAGATAAAGTTGTTAGGAATATTCCCAGATTTCACCAAGGTAGGCCTACGTCTTGGAAAGCGTGCATTCGTTTTAGACCTAACCTCTAAATAGTCTGCCTGAGTAGGCCTATCTTCTTCTGCTTGTAGTCTTTCTTTAAGGACACTTATTTGAGATTGTGCGTTTTTTAAATCAACCACAAGCATTTTGATTATTTCCTCTTTGGAGGCCAATTCTAATTTGAGGAGTTCAGATTCACTCGCCGCTCGCGGCAACTCGTACTTTTTTCCCAGTTGATTTCCTTCACATCTCACAATTTTTTCGCCACTACATGCTTTGTCTTCACAATTAAGACACACCTCTTCAATGGATAAAGAATTGTTATCACATTGAACACTTACATCACTCGATTGGGAACAATTTTCAAGAGATAACCGTTCGTGACTTGCGTTTAACATCGCCATCTTAAGAGATATATTTTGCAAAGTGCACAAAACAAGTTGGGATTTTTAATACAGTTAAGTAGGAAAGCTAACAAGAAGCAATATAATATGAATATGGAAGACAGATAGAAAGCACTTATCACATAAGACCTCCATAGAAACATGAAAAGAATGACAAGTTGTCCAGAATTTTCAAGTGATCCTTTGTTAGTGGTGTAACGTGTTTTTCGAGGTTTTTTTATGCAACTGGCATAAGTCAGTAGGAAGCCATTCTATATTTATTTACGTGGCAAATTGTTCAGCCAAGAGAATTTTTCATGTTAATTTATTATTATTATTAATTTATTATAATTATTATTAAGGTATTTTCGGAGCATTTTATAAAAATTATTAGCATTCAGATAGGTTTTCTATGTCTTAGAAAACGCTATCATGCAAATTATTACGAACGACGATATCATAGAAAATTATGTGATTGCGGAATTTTACGGAGTTTTCGTCAGTTAGGGTATATCGAGAGACGTGACTCACTGGGAATTCAAGTACACGCTTAATCTTGTCGGAAAGCATGACGCAATCCTGGGTCGCAGCGTCCAGGAAAGGCGAATAGTTGGAACGGAAATCGACTTCATCATCGCCGCGCCGTGTGTAATGACCCGGAGGAGGGGAAGATCGCGTGGTGGGTCAGCCAATCAGTGAGGACCACGCAAGCTACAAGTCGGCTGAAGAGTGGGGGAGCCGACAGGTGCATCTATCGTTCGATGCGCCGTGGAACGAGGACAATCTGTGAAATACTTGACGAGTATGGGTGCGCGTGCGAGTGGCTCCGATGTTCGGTGGAGTTAGCGACTATCTGTGTAGAACTTGACGAGTACGGATGCACGCGGGAGTCGCTCCGATGTTCCGTGGATCGGAGGACTAACTTTAGTAAAACTTAACCAGTGTGGTTGCACGAGTGTTTGGGTTCGATGTACGGACCATAGAATTATCTAATCTACCAGAATCTCATCAAACATCGACGAAGATGACGACATCCAGGAGACTGTGGGAAGCTCACAGCATCATCCAGTACGAGGGAAAGGCTTCGGGCATTTCCAGTGGTAAGCGCTAATGACGCAGAAATACGCAATCTCTCATTTCTCTTGGTTTTATATTTCATATTTCAGTAACATCATAGCTTGGGAATAAGAGTAAAATCAATAATTTATCAGACTCCGTTTTCACGTAATTTTCTATCGGTAATATTAAAATCGCAACGCTCCAATTTAAATTTTAAACTTATTATTATTATTAATTTTGCTATACTTGTTTTATATAATAAATTCATTTCTTTTACAATGCAATCTTTGCTTTCAGTAGGTAGCGTTAGATATAGACCAATTCCTTCTCCTGATACAATTGTTTGTTGGGTTAATGATCAAATCATACCACGATCTGAGTGAATAGAGTCTTGAATGTGTTCTGCCAGAGCTAGACGTTGTTAAATACAAATTTAGATTTCAACATTGCGTTGAGGTCTTGGCGCCCATTAAAACAACATAGCTTAGGCAAATGTAAACAGTTACATTTCTCACCCAACAGTTAGGGGCAGCGAAACTGCTACATTTGTCGCTACCAACAGATGGGGCAATAATTAACGTTACGCTTGTCGCTCAACGTGAGGGGCTAGCAAAACGTTTCATTTGTACGCTCAACGTGGAGCAAAGTAAATACCGTTTCACTTGTCATCCCAGCCAAAGCAAAACGTTTCATTTGGTGCCGACAACTTGGGGCTGAAAACCTAATAACATTTGTGGAAGGAGAAGGGTAGCCTATATATTTCTGTGCCTGTATTTTGGGGGTTATTTGTCTGTATCAGTGTATATCATATGGGGGATGAGAAAGAAAGACAGATGATGTTACGTAGTGGTCATCAACGGGAGAGTGATGATATGAGCAGTATGTCGAGTGATGGTAGTACCGGGGTAGCGGAGGTAAATCCCGATACTGAAACAGGGAGTGTAGGCGGCCAACCAGAATTAAAAACTTTACTTCTCGTGTTTATGTATCAGAACAAAGTTAGTAGTGATGCCCTAAATGCAAAGTTAGAACAAAACAGTAGGGAAAATAAAGAGAGTAATAGGGAATTGAGCGATAGTTTAAACGCCAAATTAGAACAAAACAGTAGGGAAAATAAAGAAAGTACAGAAGCTTTAAATAAAAAATTAGAACAGAATAATGCAAAATTAGATAAGAACAACAAGGAAATTAGTGTGAAAATGGAGCAGATTAGAGGAGTAATGGAAGAGAAGGTTAAAGAGATCATTGCAGATGTAGACAAGAAATTAGGAAAAGTACAGGAGGCGTTGGAAAGTAGAATCAGCACACAGGCTGAAAATTTTAAGGAATTAGTTAAATTAGAAACACTGCAGGTTAAAAAGAAATTGGGGGGAGAAATTGACAAGATTCAAGTATCAACTAAAGAGGTTAAGGAACAGCTGGGGGGTAGAATTGAGAAAGTCCACTCGCAAATAGTTGCAGAAGTAAATGATTTAAGAGAGAGTAATAGAGAGAGCATTAGCAAGATTGAGGAGAAACAAGCAAAGCTATATGATAAAGTAGAAGAATCAGAAGGAAACATTAAATTAACAGTAAACAGTATTGAGAGGAAGGCTGAGGAGAAAATCGCAGAGTTAGAATTGAAATTAAAACCTAGGATCAGGCAAGAAAATAGTCAGAATAGGCCAGTTTTTGTGAATAGCACACACAGGGAGGTAGAACTGGGTAAGTTCAGCAATCGACAGGGGTGCCCAATGGAGTTCATGAACACTATAGAAAATAAATTCGGGGAGAGGTTGGAAAATGGTAGTATTGAGTGGTGCCAGGTAGTTGAAATTTTAGAACAAGTGTTTGTGGGGGAAACGAGGAATTGGTTTGCTGTCTACAGAGACAAGTTTACTGATATCAATGATTTTAAAATGAAATTCTGTGAAAAGTTCTGGAATGAGGTTATTCAGTCGCAGCATCGTGAGGGAGTAGTGTGTGGTAAATATAACCCTAAAGGAAGCTCCACCATGACCGAATACTTTTTAGGGCAGGTATTAGTGTGTAAATATCTGGATGGCTTGAAGGAGGAAAGTGATGTGGTGAGGTTGGTACTTAGGCACTTTCCCTATAGGATCAAGGAGGCTGCTTGTATCCAGAATGTAAAGACTATATCACAAGTAGAAAATTTGTTAAGCACATTTGATGCACTAGGGAGAGGGGGTTATGAGGACAATTTCAACCGGAACCAGGGTAATAATAATAATAGACCTAATGAAGCCAGGCATCAAGAAGTTCAAGGGAACGGTGGCGAAGGGGCCAACGCTCAAAATAGAAATAATATTAATCTGCTAAATCAGAACAGAGGAAATGGCTATGGTAATCAGTATCAAGGGAGGAACAATGATTTCAGGGGAAATCAAGGGAGGAACAATGATTACAGGGGAAATCAAGGGAGAAACAATGATTTCAGGGGAAATCAAGGGAGAAATTATAATGACAATAATTACAACCAGAATAGGGGTCAAGGAAGAGGACCGCCTAGTGGTAGTAATATACAGCCAAACAATGACAACACAGCCCAGAACAACCAGACCAGTTTAGTAGTTAGTAGTACTACGGCCAGCTGTAGCGGTTCTTTAAACGCGAACCAGGCTGCGAAGTAAGGTCAGAATCTCAGTCTGTAGCATGCCCTGTCCATACAATTATACAGGAACCCTATGACCTAAATGTAAGAATTGAATTATTACATGAACTAAATGATGAAGGTATTATTCAGGAAGTGGTTAGTAAGAGCCCCATAGTTAAATTTAACGTGTCCGAGGCGTATACAGATGTTTTAATTGATAGTGGTTGTATGAAGAGTTGCATAAGTAGTGCATTTTATGATAAAATGAAAGGAACTGGAGTAAATTTTGAGGAGATGCCAATTAAAAGCACTTTTGTTATCACAGCTGTTGGGAAGAGGTCTAAAGTAATTTCTAAGCAAGTTTTAGTAGACATTAAAATTAATAATCATGTAGAGAAGCAGATTTGCCTTGTAATTCCAAATTTAGTATTCAGTGTTATCTTGGGTTCAGAGTGGCTAAGTAGAGTGTCTGGTAACTTATGTTATGATGTAGGGAGTTTGAAATTTAAATGGGGAGATTCTGAAGTAGAAGTAGCGTTCAATGACCATATTCAGAGGAGTAGTATTGTAGGTGTGATTTGTACCTTAAATGAGATATCGCCAGCCGTAGAGCGGGGTTCTCCATGTTTTGTGGGCAGTGTGATTACGAACGGAAGTCTAGAGGACTCGTTACGTGATGCTGCATTTCAGGGTAATATAGAGGTGGAACAGTGTGTTCGGCTCTATGATGTGTTATTGTGTAATAGGAGAGTTTTTGAGGATCGCATTGGTATGGCCAATTGCTATACCCATTCATTGAACGTTATTGATAGGTCAGTACTCACAGGACATAGATATCCTGTATCTTTCGCTTATCAGAGTGCAGTTGAGGCACAAATTAACCAGATGCTTGAAGATGGGATTATTGAGCACTCTAACAGTCCGTATGTTAATTCTTTGATCACGGTACCCAAGACCGACGGCACTGTTCGTATTTGTTTAGACGCTCGTTTGGTTAACAGTAGAATTAGTTCAGATCAGCTGAAATCTATGTCAATAGAGGAATTAATGCAAACATTTGAGGGGAAGAAGTATTTCACTTGTGTAGATTTGAGTTCCAGTTTTTGGCAAGTGCCACTTATGTACGAAGATAGACCATTTACAGCTTTTAGTCATAAATATAACCTTTATCAATTTTGTAGAACACCTTATGGGTTAAAGAGTAGTTCAGCAGCTTTAATTAGGGCTTTAAACATCGCATTAGGGGATGACACAGGAGAGTTTGTAACCATTTACATAGATGATATGGTAATTAGTTCACACAGTTTTGAGGAGCATCTACATCATTTAGATATAGTTTTTCAGAAGTTAGATCAGGCAGGGTTCACTTTGAAGCTGTCTAAGTCGTCATTCTGACAGTCAGAAGTGACATTTTTAGGTCATAGGGTGTCGAGTAGAGGTGTGACACCATAGGAAGGTAGGGTTAGCATGTGTGGACAGTAGCAACAGGGCATCGTTACAGACACTGAGAAATAGGTAGGCAGAGCAACGTGATGACGTTCATTTAAGGGAGCCACTTGCAAGGCTGGAAGCAGGTGACGCAGAAACATTTATAGTTTCCAAACGTATTGGAAAAACAGCATATGTGCTGGAGAATAGTGAGGGAAACAGATTATACGGAACGTATAATATACATAGTCTACGAAAATAGGTGTCATAAAGTGAGTGTGTTTAGCTGGCGAGCCAGCCTATCAAATGAGTAAGTGTGGTATTTGGTGCGTGGAAGATCTGGTCTTCAAGGCAGGCGTATCAGAAGTCACACAGGGGGGTAGTATGTAAGTAAATGAGAGTTTTTAAGGTACAGGGAAATATGACGGGAGTGTCGGATGCTCTTGAGCACTAAATTGTCTCGATGCACCAAGGCCATTTTGGCAGCGCTGATGGAAGGAAGAAGGAAGATTGTAGTTTTACGTGACCGTGAATCTTGTGATTATGAGCCACGGGACCTCCTTTTTACGTGGAATCCGAACCACAGGACATGGCATTTCACTTCGAAAATCTCACATGCATTGACCGGGAAACGAACCCGGACCGCCTTGGTGAGAGGCATACAGCTAGACCGCTGAGCCACCACGCCCCCAGCGCTGATGGGTTCCCATTTATCTCCAAGAGATGGGGGAGCGCTTGTATAGGGCTTGTTAGCTTAAGGCGTCCACGAGATAAAAGATGGGCCATCAGAATGCGAGACAATCCTTCATGAAACTCATACACATCAGCACACGTGATTTCTGTTTACGGCCTCGCCATGTAAGATTTGTAAGTGTGTAATTTAAGGTAATTTGTACAAAGGTATTATTTGTGTGAGGAGAAATGGTCTGTGCTGAGAACTAGTATTAAGTAGAATATGGTCTACGGGAACTTAACAAGACAGGGCGATTACGGCACAGAAATATTTGGTGTTATATGTAATGCGCATTTACTGTTTTTTTTTTTTTTCAGAAGTCAATATTAATTTAATCTTCTTTAAAGAGAGATTAAGTATTATGGTCACGAGGCGCTGCCACAATAGTGTGATCGTGTGCTCAGTGATAAGTGGGATTAATTTCACCATAAGGAAGGGACCTCCAGTGAAATTAGGAAGTTCTATGGTGATATAAATATATCAGAACACCTTCAATGCGTGTGATATGACATCATAAATACATAGTGCTCACACATTAATTATGTCTATTTCTCCAACATTGAGAAATTTGAGAGGCGGAAATATCCGTGGAACACTATTTTATATGTAAAACATTGGACTGGTTGCAAAGTGCAATCCATAGTGACAACAAACTTTGACGCAAAGTGCGTGAAGAAAAATTATGAGTGTATATATCTGTAATTTAGGGTGATTTCATTTATGTAATATGTATTTTGGATGGGGTTTATTAACGTGTCTGGGATAATCGGATAATGGACCGTCGTCACGGTAAATCATCCGATGATCCGAGGCGAATATGTAACGTGTTTTTCGAGGGTTTTTTATGCAACTGGCATAAGTCAGTAGGAAGCCATTCTATATTTATTTACGCGGCAAATTGTTCAGCCAAGAGAATTTTTCATGTTAATTTATTATTATTATTAATTTATTATAATTATTATTAAGGTATTTTCGGAGCATTTTATAAAAATTATTAGCATTCAGATAGGTTTTCTATGTCTTAGAAAACGCTATCATGCAAATTATTACGAACGACGATATCATAGAAAATTATGTGATTGCGGAATTTTACGGAGTTTTCGTCAGTTAGGGTATATCGAGAGACGTGACTCACTGGGAATTCAAGTACACGCTTAATCTTGTCGGAAAGCATGACGCAATCCTGGGTCGCAGCGTCCAGGAAAGGCGAATAGTTGGAACGGAAATCGACTTCATCATCGCCGCGCCGTGTGTAATGACCCGGAGGAGGGGAAGATCGCGTGGTGGGTCAGCCAATCAGTGAGGACCACGCAAGCTACAAGTCGGCTGAAGAGTGGGGGAGCCGACAGGTGCATCTATCGTTCGACGCGCCGTGGAACGAGGACAATCTGTGAAATACTTGACGAGTATGGGTGCGCGTGCGAGTGGCTCCGATGTTCGGTGGAGTTAGCGACTATCTGTGTAGAACTTGACGAGTACGGATGCACGCGGGAGCCGCTCCGATGTTCCGTGGATCGGAGGACTAACTTTAGTAAAACTTAACCAGTGTGGTTGCACGAGTGTTTGGGTTCGATGTACGGACCATAGAATTATCTAATCTACCAGAATCTCATCAAACATCGACGAAGATGACGACATCCAGGAGACTGTGGGAAGCTCACAGCATCATCCAGTACGAGGGAAAGGCTTCGGGCATTTCCAGTGGTAAGCGCTAATGACGCAGAAATACGCAATCTCTCATTTCTCTTGGTTTTATATTTCATATTTCAGTAACTTCATAGCTTGGGAATAAGAGTAAAATCAATAATTTATCAGACTCCGTTTTCACGTAATTTTCTATCGGTAATATTAAAATCGCAACGCTCCAATTTAAATTTTAAACTTATTATTATTATTAATTTTGCTATACTTGTTTTATATAATAAATTCATTTCTTTTACAATGCAATCTTTGCTTTCAGTAGGTAGCATTAGATATAGACCAATTCCTTCTCCTGATACAATTGTTTGTTGGGTTAATGATCAAATCATACCACGATCTGAGTGAATAGAGTCTTGAATGTGTTCTGCCAGAGCTAGACGTTGTTAAATACAAATTTAGATTTCAACATTGCATTGAGGTCTTGGCGCCCATTAAAACAACATAGCTTAGGCAAATGTAAACAGTTACATTTCTCACCCAACAGTTAGGGGCAGCGAAACTGCTACATTTGTCGCTACCAACAGATGGGGCAATAATTAACGTTACGCTTGTCGCTCAACGTGAGGGGCTAGCAAAACGTTTCATTTGTATGCTCAACGTGGAGCAAAGTAAATACCGTTTCACTTGTCATCCCAGCCAAAGCATAACGTTTCAGTGGAGAAGAAGAAAAAAGTCAAACACAAGAATCTTTTTCTCTTTTCCACCGATGAAGTATCACCCAAGAATTTTGGATAACATGTACGGTACCGGTACCTCATTCTTTTCGTTTCTACAGGGTTTTAGCTGGTAAGCAACTGCTTTCCATCTGTCTTCTTCTATGTTTGTAACATATTCTTTTTAACTTAACATGTGTTAAAGAGCAATTCCAGAAAAACATCAACTACAACACTAAATTCCCAAACTGCATTATGCAACTCAGACTTGGGAATATCTACAGTAATTGCTAAAATATTGTTATTCTGAAATAACTGTAGTTATCAGCAGATGGACAGGAATTTCCCTAGTTCTTTGTGTACTGATAAGGGAACTGTCCACACGGTCATATCGAAAGCAACAATGATCTTTCGTAGAGATAATGAGGAAACCATAAATTGGCAATGTACAAAATATTAGCTGCCATTTCGAACTGGAATGTATTGAAATCTTGATACAAAATCCGCGTGACAATGCAACTACTGGACAACCCTTGCATCTTGCTGGCTCGTGCGGCGTACAGCGGAGTGGAGTTGCAGTTGTGCTGGAGAGAGAAAGAACGAACTGGCAGGCTACCACGACCCAAGGACACTTCATTGTTATTGAACGAATGTGAAACATAAATTAGGTTCGTTAATCGCATGATAAAAACAGAAATATTTTTGGCACCATGCACAACTAATATGCACTTTGAGGCCACATTGTTCTTCACAGTTTTCCTGACTTATTTGAAGGCAATATTTCGCAGGCACTTCGAAACGGGAGGTCTCTCCGTTGTGTAATTGGTTGCGAACCACGAATAAAACCATGTCCTTGAACCGTGGGGAAGAAAAATTAAAATGAATGAAAGATTGCCTTTTCAATACGCTTTTTCTCTGATATACATCAAACTGAACGTCTTCACAAGCCGACACAATGTCTGTTAACGGCGATACAAAACTTTCCATTGCCGGAAGAAAAACTTATCCAAGGGCTGTATTTTCCCTGTATTGCCAGGAGGAATCTGGGGAATTATTATACTGTTGCCTGTAGGAATGTCTTCAAGACAGCTTTTATCACTATAAGTAGTCCAGGAATCTAACAGTCCCGTGGCTCATGATCTCGAGATTAACGGTCACGTTAAACTACAAGCTTGCTTTTTTGCTTTGAATCTAACAGTAGCAAACACTTCTCTTCCGCAAATGGGAAAAAGGATTCTTTAAACCAATATATTAATTCCCTTTCCCCCATTTTTCCTGATTTTGTGGCTGTTACAATTATATTTCTGTCATGAAACATTTCTTTGAAAACTCTCGGACTGAAAGTCCCAGTTGCCTCCTGTAGTACAATGAATAATTTCGGGAAAAGTGTACAGGCCATACTAATTGTCGGCATAATTGTGTACGAATGGGTGTGTGCAGAAACTGATTGAGCAACTGTTTCTGTGTATTTCTCACCAACAAACGATAGAGTCCTTTTCGCTTTCATTTCGCAGACGAAACCACTCTGATCTGTATTGTACATTGAAGTCTAAAATTCGCTCTGTAACTGCTTCTACAAATTTCTTTGCGACTTGATCTTTTTCGTCTTCTCCTTGCAGATACGCACGGGATACAAATTTCGTGATTTTTCTACTTTTTATTCTGTACTTTTTCTTAAAACGACTCAACCCACTAGTACATGCGCTGAAATTAGTTCGCCCCATTGAAATCTCTTGTGAAATTTCAAAGGTCTGCAGTCACAGGTCTTCATCGCATACATTCCGATTCAGCCTTCTTGCTTCTGCAAAGCGAGAAAATAAATTGTGTATGCATAAATTTCCTGTGTTCAATGGGACTTACTGATTCAGATTCTAATTGGTTCTTTCACTTGTACAGTTGTCGTAGTGACGTCACCTTACAACAAGTTTTGTGAACAGTGGTGAATGAAAGCCGCTTCTTACCCCCCTTATTTAACAACAAATTTACAGCCTTCCTCTTGTACGCAAGATCTACAGTTTGTTTCACTTTCTTCTTTGGACTTGACGCATAGCTTGAACTAGAAGATTTGTTAGATGACGACGGTATTTCTTCACTGGATTGACGGGAATCAGATTTGGGGCTCAAACTCGGACCAACTCCTCTTGTACCTGCCAATCGTGGGCTGCCTTCTTTTTCAGGTAATGCAGATGAGGTGGCACTGCTACCATTATCACTTTCTCACTAATTCTCTCCAGACACGACTCGAGATGATGCTGGCACCCATGGGGTGATTTTCAATTAGTTCGATCACATGTCGACCCATCTCCCTTTCTTCTGAAGTTATTTCACGGGAGGAAGAGAAACCTTTTTCACGGAAATAACGTAATGCATACTCTAGAACATTAGCCGGATTCATGACTGCTCTCTTAAAGGAACATTTATGTTAACTGCCTAGCACAGAGCGCTCAAGGTTATGCGCACGCTTCAGCTGGTCACCAGGGCTGTCCACGTTGAGCTATATGCTAGTGCGTGCAATCCTATTTGAAATCTCCGTGCCTATTTCAGGATCTTCCAGTTCGAAATGGCAGCTAATTTTTTGTACATCACTAATTTATGGTTTCCTCATAATTTCTACGGAATATCATTGTGGGTTTCGATATGACCGTATGGACAGTTCCCTTGTGAGTATAATACAATGTTAGGCTATGAACTTATGAACAATAGGCTATTTGTTGTGATAGGCTACACTCATACTAGTACCGTACTGTAATTTTTTAAATATTAAAATAGCCTTCTATTCATAGTTAGCAGTTATGCTATGCATATAAATTTTCTTTCTTTTGTGGTTTATTGTTATTATTTGATGACCTAACTTTCAAGATACAAAAAGTAATTCCGTCCCGGTAATTCTGTCACAGTCTCCTAATGTCCTATAGTTTTATAAGTTGTGCATCTATATAAATTATACTTAGGTGAATTCAACTTCATACAGCAGGTATACAAATTTAATATTAGCTCAATTTCTCAATATCTACCTTTCACAGATTTTTGGTGTTTTATTATGATACGTTACCTAAAAATGCTGGTTGACAAAGCAGTAATTATGTCACAAACATTAAACTAATTTTTATATTATTTAATATATTTCAAATTAATGTTTTTAATACATGCAATTTATTCCTTGTAGTAAAGGGGAACCAGCTTGTTCAGCAAGCACACAGTTCATATAGCCCATTTTAAGTTATAAGAAGATTAAGATATCCCTAACCTCAATTACTCCATCACAACCAGAATCGTCCAAAACCAAATAAGTAAAAATATTAGGACTCTTATTTTTTAAATGACCTTTGTCTAAAATTGCCCTATTCCCTGGCTGAGCCCATGAGCAGAGGCAGCACTGTTGCAAGTGCCTCTCTGTGGTAATAATATCGTATGGCCTCGGGAGCCGGGTGCAAGCTTTGTAATTTGACACCCAGAGGGTAGCTTGCATGTCGAATTTCGTTGTTCCTTGAAGCACTATGAAAGTCGAGGAGGTTAGATAGCTAAGCTCCTTGAACACTATAGCACTTTCTAGTAGAGAAATGAGGAACTTTGTGTTGGCGGAAACTCCCGAGATTAATTTTGCCATTATGAACACGGCCTACTGAATTCAAATGGGTTCTTTGGCATGCCAACATCGTATGACATGCGTGCCGTATTTTTTCCGCCTTTCAAAAATCCACTTACCATGGCCAGGAGCGAACCTGCAAGCTTGGGGTTAGTAGACCGACACGCTAACCACTCACCCACCGTGGCAAGCCTCTCTGTGGTAGAGTTGGTAGTAACTTCTGTAGCAGGATGTACTCTGGTATGGGTGCTCTGTATATCAAGAGAAAGAGCTTGCTAGAGGGATTCCTACAGATGCTAAACATTTTAAATCATTTTAAATAAAAGCCCCATAATTATTGATTTTGTCATTAAAACATAAAATTAGAAGGAGAAACTGGCAGTAAATCAAGTATCATAACATGTTTCATGTTAAATATTAGTGCTAATTTTGACTGACCACACCAACTTAAGACAAGGGAGGGAATATGGAAAAACCTTATTCAGGGGAACATTGGAAGGTGACTGAGTGGTTATCTCACTTGGTGGCCCATCCCTTAGTGGGGCATGATGTAAAGAGGAGAAGAGGGTGGAGTTGCAGGAGTCTTGTGTGCAAGCATGTCTCCAATATTCACTTGGCCATTATTGCTGGCTATGGCTTCTCCAGACAACAAATGTGTAGAGATCCATTTTTCAAGCTTCCGAAGCGAAATGATATATGTATATGTTTTGAGCACAAGTAATATGATACCATGCCACACATTGCAATGACAGTGACAGTCCCAACAGAACAAGAGGGCGCACTTAAAGCACGAAGAGGTGCTCAGGCCACCATGTCAGACAACAACTGTGCAAGGGTATGAATTCAATAAGTTTAAAATAATATCAATACAGTTTCATCCTACATTTCATTGAATTCAAGCCATTAATCAGGGAGAGCTAATTCATGAGCAATTTTTTGAATCAATTGGTGGAGAAAGCTCTCTATGGGAGATACACAAGGTTGATCTATTCCACACTGCAGAGAAAAGAATCAATGACTTAATCCCTTCCTCCACCTAGCTTCATGTCGTGCCATGTCTGTCAATAAGCTTGCAATGCATGCCAACCGTAACACAAGAGGTAATCTCCAAAACCAACTTGGCACCAACTTTGTGCTGTGTCATTGTTGATGGTGGCTGTAAGTTAATGAATATGCCTCCCAAATGGATGAGGATGATAATTGTTGTTTTAAGGGGCCTAACACTTGAATAAACAGCCCAAAAGAGAATGAGAGTGAGCACAAGAGAAAGAGAATCAAGGAGACAAGAATTGGTAAAAGGAAGTAAACTTGTAGTTTTACGTGATCTTCAATCTTGTGACCATGAGCCACAGGATCTCCATTCTTACGTGGAATCCGAACCTCTTCAAAAATCTCACATGCATTGACCGGGAATGGAACCCTGTCCGTCTTGGTGAGAGGCAAGCAACTTGACCACTGCAACACCATCCACCCCTCAAGAATTGGTGGTTTCTTTATAACAACCACAGTAGGAAAACTATTCCAGTTAATTAATTTTAGCTTTATGCCAAAAATATATATTTTTGTAAGGGTTATTCATCTGATAAATGCTAAATTCACTTGTTGACTGGAGAAAGAAACTGTAACGTATTTTTCGTGGGGTTTTATGCAACTGGCATAAGTCAGTAGGAAGCCATTCTATATTTATTTACGCGGCAAATTGTTCAGCCAAGATAATTTTTCATGTTAATTTATTATTATTATTATTAATTTATTATAATTATTATTAAGGTATTTTCGGAGCATTTTATAAAAATTATTAGCATTCAGATAGGTTTTCTATGTCTTAGAAAACGCTATCAAGCAAATTATTACGAACGACGATATCATAGAAAATTATCTGATTACGGAATTTTACGGAGTTTTTGTCAGTTAGGGTATTTGAGAGAGATGACTCACTGGGATTTCAAGTACACGCTGAATCTTGTCGAGGAGCATGACGCAATCTTGGGTCGCAAGGTCTAGAAAAGGCGAATTGTGGAAACGGAAATCGACTTCTCCCTCCCGCGGAGTGTAATGAGGAAGGAGTGGGGATCTAGCGCGTAGGGTGCAGCCAATCAGTGGCGACGACGTAAGCTAGATGTCGGTACCATGGTGGGGGAGCCAACAGGTGCATATATCGTTCGACGCGCCGTGAAACAAGGACAATCTGTGTAGTTCTTGCCGAGTGTGGATATACGCGGGAATCGCTCCGATGTTCCGTGGAAGAGGACTATCTGTGAAATACTTGAGGTGTACGGTCGCAAGTGCGTGTCGCTCCGATGTTCAGTGGAGTTAGCGACGAACTTTTGTAAAACTTGGTTGTACGATTGTTTGGGTCCGAGGTACGGACCATAGAATTATCTAATCTACCAGAATATCATCAAATTCCGACGGAGATGACGACGTCCAGGAGACTGTGGGAAGCTCACAACATCTTCAAGAACGAGGGAAATGCTTTGGCAATTTCCAGTGGTAAGCGCCAATGACGCAGAAATACGCAATCTCTCATTTTCTTTGTTCTACATTTCATATTTCAGTAACTTCATAGCTTGGAAATAAGAGTAAAATCAATTTATCAGACTCCGTTTTCACGTAATTTTCTATCGGTAATATTCAAATCACAACGCTCCAATTTAAATTTTATACTTATTATTATTAATTTTGCTATTCTTGTTTTATATAATAAATTCATTTCTTTTACAATGCAATTTTTGCTTTCAGTAGGTAGCATTAGATATAGACCAATTCCTTCTCCTGATACAATTGTTTGTTGGGTTAATGATCAAATCATACCACGATCTGAGTGAATAGAGTCTTGAAGGTGTTCTGCCAGAGCTAGACGTTGTTAAATACAAATTTAGATTTCAACATTGCGTTGAGGTCTTGGCGCCCATTAAAACAACATAGCTTAGGCAAAGGTAAACAGTTACATTTCTCACCCAACAGTTAGGAGCTAGCAAAACGTCTCATTTGTACGCTCAACGTGGAGCAAAGTAAATAACGTTTCATTTGTCGCCGACAACTTGGGGCTGAAAACCTAATAACATTTGTGGAAGGAGAAGGGTATATATTTCTGTGCCTGTATTTTGGGGGTTATTTGTCTGTATCAGTGTATATCATTATGGGGGATGAGAAAGAAAGACAGATGAGGTTACGTAGTGGTCATCAACGGGAGAGTGATGATACGAGCAGTATGTCGAGTGATGGTAGTACCGGAGTAGCGGAGGTAAATCCCGATACTGAAACAGGGAGTGTAGGCGGCCAACCAGAATTAAAAACTTTACTTCTCGAGTTTATGTATCAGAACAAAGTTAGTAGTGATGCCTTAAATGCAAAGTTAGAACAGAATAACGCTAAATTAGAACAAAACAGTAGGGAAAATAAAGAAAGTACAGAAGCTTTAAATGCAAAGTTAGAACAGAATAACGCTAAACTAGAACAAAACAGTAGGGAAAATAAAGAAAGTACAGAAGCTTTAAATGCAAAGTTAGAACAGAATAACGCTAAACTAGAACAAAACAGTAGGGAAAATAAAGAAAGTACAGAAGCTTTAAATGCAAAGTTAGAACAGAATAACGCTAAACTAGAACAAAACAGTAGGGAAAATAAAGAAAGTACAGAAGCTTTAAATGCAAAATTAGAACAGAATAACGCTAAACTAGAACAAAACAGTAGGGAAAATAAAGAGAGTAATAGGGAATTGAGCGATAGTTTAAACGCCAGATTAGAACAAAACAGTAGGGAAATGAGTGACAAATTCGAACTGATTAGAGGTGAGATCCGGGGGGTGATGGAAGAAAAGGCTAAAGAGATTATTGCAGATGTAGACAGAAAATTAGGAAAAGTACAGGAGGAGTTGGAAATTAGAATCAGTACACAGGCTGAAAATTTAAAAGAACTAGTGCAACTGGAAACACAGCAGGTCAAAAAGCAATTGGGGGGAGAAATTGACAAAATTCAGGTAGCTACTAAAGAGGTTAAGGAACAGCTGGGGGGTAGAATTGAGAAAGTCCACTCACAAATAGTTGCAGAAGTAAATGATTTAAGAGAGAGTAATAAAGAGAGCATTAGCAAGATTGAGGAGAAACAAGCAAAGCTATATGATAAAGTAGAAGAATCAGAAGGAAACATTAAATTAACAGTAAACAGTATTGAGAGGAAGGCTGAGGAGAAAATCGCAGAATTAGAGTTAAAATTAAAAGCTAGGATCAGGCAAGAAAATAGTCAGAATAGGCCAGTTTTTGTGAATAGCACACACAGGGAGGTAGAACTGGGTAAGTTCAGCAATCGACAGGGGTGCCCAATGGAGTTCATGAACACTATAGAAAATAAATTCGGGGAAAAGTTGGAAAATGGTAGTATTGAGTGGTGCCAGGTAGTTGAAATTTTAGAACAAGTGTTTGTGGGGGAAACGAGGAATTGGTTTGCTGTCTACAGAGACAAGTTTACTGATATCAATGATTTTAAAATGAAATTCTGTGAAAAGTTCTGGAATGAGGTTATTCAGTCGCAGCATCGTGAGGGAGTAGTGTGTGGTAAATATAACCCTAAAGGAAGCTCCACCATGACCGAATACTTTTTAGGGCAGGTATTAGTGTGTAAATATCTGGATGGCTTGAAGGAGGAAAGTGATGTGGTAAGGTTGCTACTTAGGCACTTTCCCTATAGGATCAAGGAGGCTGCTTGTATCCAGAATGTAAAGACTATATCACAAGTAGAAAGTTTGTTAAGCACATTTGATGCACTAGGGAGAGGGGGTTATGAGGACAATTTCAATAGGAACCAGGGTAATAATAATAATAGACCTAATGAAGCCAGGCATCAGGAAGTTCAAGGGAACGGTGGCGAAGGGGCCAATGCTCAAAATAGAAATAATAATAATCAGCTAAATCAGAACAGAGGAAATGGCTATGGTAATCAGTATCAAGGGAGGAACAATGATTACAGGGGAAATCAAGGGAGAAACAATGATTTCAGGGGAAATCAAGGGAGAAATTATAATGACAATAATTACAACCAGAATAGGGGTCAAGGAAGAGGACAGCCTAGTGGTAGTAATATACAGCCAAACAATGACAACACAACTCAGAACAACCAGACCAGTGCAGTAGTAACTAGTACTACGGCCAGCTGTAGCGGTTCTTTAAACGCGAACCAGGCTGCGAAGTAAGGTCAGAATCTCAGTCTGTAGCATGCCCTGTCCATACAATTATACAGGAACCCTATGACCTAAATGTAAGAAATGAATTATTACATGAACTAAATGATGAAGGTATTATTCAGGAAGTGGTTAGTAAGAGCCCCATAGTTAAATTTAACGTGTCCGAGGCGTACACAGATGTTTTAATTGATAGTGGTTGTATGAAGAGTTGCATAAGTAGTGCATTTTATGATAAAATGAAAGGAACTGGAGTAAATTTTGAGGAGATGCCAATTAAAAGCACTTTTGTTATCACAGCTGTTGGGAAGAGGTCTAAAGTAATTTCTAAGCAAGTTTTAGTAGACATTAAAATTAATAATCATGTAGAGAAGCAGATTTGCCTTGTAATTCCAAATTTAGTATTCAGTGTTATCTTGGGTTCAGAGTGGCTAAGTAGAGTGTCTGGTAACTTATGTTATGATGTAGGGAGTTTGAAATTTAAATGGGGAGATTCTGAAGTAGAAGTAGCGTTCAATGACCATATTCAGAGGAGTAGTATTGTAGGTGTGATTTGTACTTTAAATGAGATATCGCCAGCCGTAGAGCGGGGTTCTCCATGTTTTGTGGGCAGTGTGATTACGAACGGAAGTCTAGAGGACTCGTTACGTGAGGCTGCATTTCAGGGTAATATAGAGGTGGAACAATGTGTTCGGCTCTATGATGTGTTATTGTGTAATAGGAGAGTTTTTGAGGATCGCATTGGTATGGCCAATTGCTATACACATTCATTGAACGTTATTGATAGGTCAGTATTCACAGGACATAGATATCCTGTACCTTTCGCTTATCAGAGTGCAGTTGAGGCACAAATTAATCAGATGCTTGAAGATGGGATTATTGAGCACTCGAACAGTCCATATGTTAATTCTTTGATCACGGTACCCAAGACCGACGGCACTGTTCGTATTTGTTTAGACGCTCGTTTGGTTAACAGTAGAATTAGTTCAGATCAGCTGAAATCTATGTCAATAGAGGAATTAATGCAAACATTTGAGGGGAAGAAGTATTTCACTTGTGTAGATTTGAGTTCCAGTTTTTGGCAAGTGCCACTTATGTACGAAGATAGACCATTTACAGCTTTTAGTCATAAATATAACCTTTATCAATTTTGTAGAACACCTTATGGGTTAAAGAGTAGTTCAGCAGCTTTAATTAGGGCTTTAAACATCGCATTAGGGGATGACACAGGAGAGTTTGTAACCATTTACATTGATGATATGGTAATTAGTTCACGCAGTTTTGAGGAGCATCTATGTCATTTAAATATAGTTTTTCAGAAGTTAGATCAGGCAGGGTTCACTTTGAAGCTGTCTAAGTCGTCATTCTGTCAGTCGGAAGTGACATTTTTAGGTCATCGAGTGTCAAGTAGAGGTGTTACACCAGAGGAAAGTAGGGTTAGCATGTGTGGACAGTAGCAACAGGGCATCGTTACAGACACTGAGAAATATGCTAGGTAGAGCAACGTGATGACGTTCATTTAAAGGGAGCCACTTGCAAGGTTGGAAGCAGGTGACGCAGAAACATTTATAGTTTCCAAACGTATTGGAAAAACAGCATATGTGCTGGAGAATAGTAAGGGAAACAGATTATACGGGACGTATAATATACATAGTCTACGAAAATATGTGTCATAAAGTGAGGATGTTTAGCTGGCGAGCCAGCCTATCAAATGAGTAAGTGTGGTATTTGGTGCGTGGGAGGAGATGGTCTTTCAGGCAGGCGTATCAGAAGTCGCACAGGGGGGTAGTATGTAAGTAAATGAGAGTTTTTAAGGTACAGGGAAATATGACGGGATTGTCGGATGCTGTTGAGCACTAAATTGTCTCGATGCACCAAGGCCATTTTTGGCAGCGCTGATGGGTTCCCATTTATCTCCAAGAGATGGGGGAGCGCTTGTATAGGGCTTGTTAGCTTAAGGCGTCCACGAGATAAAAGATGGGCCATCAGAATGCGAGACAGTCCTTCATGAAACTCATACATATCAGCACACGTGATTTCTGTTTACGGCCTCGCCATGTAAGATTTGTAAGTGTGTAATTTAAGATAATTTGTACAATGGTATTATGTGTGTGAGGAGAAATGGTCTGTGTTGAGAACTAGTATTAAGTAGAATATGGTTAACGGGAACTTAACAAGACAGGGCGATTACGGCACAGAAATATTTGGTGTTATATGTAATGCGCATTTACTGTTTTTTTTTTCAGAAGTCAATATTCATTTAATCTACTTTAAAGAGAGATTAAGTATTATGGTCACGAGGCGCTGCCACAGTAGTGTGATCGTGTACTCAGTGATAAGTGGAATTAAATGTCACCATAAGGAGGGGACCTCCAGTGAAATTAGGGAGTTCTATGGTGATATAAATATATCAGAACACCTTCAATGCGTGTGATATGACATCATAAATACATAGTGCTCACACATTAATTATGTCTATTTCTCCAACATAGAGAAATTTGAGAGGCGGAAATATCCGTGGAACACTATTCCATATGTAAAACATTGGACTGGTTGCAAAGTGCAATCCATAGTGACAACAAACTTTGACGCAAAGTGCGTGAAGAAAAAATATGATTGTATATATCTGTAATTTAGGGTGATTTCGTTTATGTAATATGTATTTTGGATGGGGTTTATTAACGTGTCTGGGATAATCGGATAATGGACCGTCGTCACGGTAAATCATCCGATGATCCGAGGCGAATATGTAACGTATTTTTCGTGGGGTTTTATGCAACTGGCATAAGTCAGTAGGAAGCCATTCTATATTTATTTACGCGGCAAATTGTTCAGCCAAGATAATTTTTCATGTTAATTTATTATTATTATTATTAATTTATTATAATTATTATTAAGGTATTTTCGGAGCATTTTATAAAAATTATTAGCATTCAGATAGGTTTTCTATGTCTTAGAAAACGCTATCAAGCAAATTATTACGAACGACGATATCATAGAAAATTATCTGATTACGGAATTTTACGGAGTTTTTGTCAGTTAGGGTATTTGAGAGAGATGACTCACTGGGATTTCAAGTACACGCTGAATCTTGTCGAGGAGCATGACGCAATCTTGGGTCGCAAGGTCTAGAAAAGGCGAATTGTGGAAACGGAAATCGACTTCTCCCTCCCGCGGAGTGTAATGAGGAAGGAGTGGGGATCTAGCGCGTAGGGTGCAGCCAATCAGTGGCGACGACGTAAGCTAGATGTCGGTACCATGGTGGGGGAGCCAACAGGTGCATATATCGTTCGACGCGCCGTGAAACAAGGACAATCTGTGTAGTTCTTGCCGAGTGTGGATATACGCGGGAATCGCTCCGATGTTCCGTGAAAGAGGACTATCTGTGAAATACTTGAGGTGTACGGTCGCAAGTGCGTGTCGCTCCGATGTTCAGTGGAGTTAGCGACGAACTTTTGTAAAACTTGGTTGTACGAGTGTTTGGGTCCGAGGTACGGACCATAGAATTATCTAATCTACCAGAATATCATCAAATTCCGACGGAGATGACGACGTCCAGGAGACTGTGGGAAGCTCACAACATCTTCAAGAACGAGGGAAATGCTTTGGCAATTTCCAGTGGTAAGCGCCAATGACGCAGAAATACGCAATCTCTCATTTTCTTTGTTCTACATTTCATATTTCAGTAACTTCATAGCTTGGAAATAAGAGTAAAATCAATTTATCAGACTCCGTTTTCACGTAAATTTCTATCGGTAATATTCAAATCACAACGCTCCAATTTAAATTTTATACTTATTATTATTAATTTTGCTATTCTTGTTTTATATAATAAATTCATTTCTTTTACAATGCAATCTTTGCTTTCAGTAGGTAGCATTAGATATAGACCAATTCCTTCTCCTGATACAATTGTTTGTTGGGTTAATGATCAAATCATACCACGATCTGAGTGAATAGAGTCTTGAAGGTGTTCTGCCAGAGCTAGACGTTGTTAAATACAAATTTAGATTTCAACATTGCGTTGAGGTCTTGGCGCCCATTAAAACAACATAGCTTAGGCAAAGGTAAACAGTTACATTTCTCACCCAACAGTTAGGAGCTAGCAAAACGTCTCATTTGTACGCTCAACGTGGAGCAAAGTAAATAACGTTTCAAAACTAGTCAAATATTTTCAAAAATGTATTTCTCAGATACCGGTAGGCTACTTCTTAAAATTATTCCCTTTCAATGTTCATAATTTAGTGTACAACAAATTGGATAATCTGAATCCATTCTGATGGGTAGTTTAATATTATATGTCAGTTTTTTTGTTCCTGCTGAAAACTAAAAAAAAGTAACTTCGTTCCTTTCTCCACTGACCAATTCATTAGAGAACTACTGGTATAAAGGTTTACACATTAAAGTAGACACAAACAACTAACAATGAATGCTCACACTAAGTTATAAGGTAATTCAATATTGCTCTTCATTCTTCTCCAGATAATTAATTAACATGCTGGCTACTGCTGGACATGCTGAACAGTGGTGGAAGAAGAATGGTGGCAGGACAGACAGCTATGGAAGGGGCTTGTTCATTCTCACACCCGGCCTGCTGGAGTGGAGAATCGATGATGATGATGTTGGCTACTGGTAGCTATTAGAGATACGTGGAAATTGCAGGTTCAATGGCATGCAGGATTGATTCTACAGTCCTATATGTACTTGGGCTGATATCCTGTGTTCATTGGCTGCTGCTGCAGTGGGAAACCATTTTATTGGTGATTGGGTTGCACATTCTGTTGTGGAGTGTTTATTACGGGCTGGGAGTCCTCCAGGGCGAATTGAGTGAACTGTGATTAATCGGAAATGCAGCATATATCTATAGACCTAGGTGTTTAAAATCTATCTTGCCATCAAATGAAACTGTGATTTTTCCCATATCTCTAGTGATTAATTTACATTCCCAATTTTCCTGAATTTATACTTTCTCTTCTATATTTGGTAAACCTGACACAATGGTAAGCTCTACTACTAACTATGCCTCATTATACTGTGCTTAAAAATTATTTTGTTGCTAAGATAATACATCAAGGCTATACGCCTTCAACACCTGAGCCAAGAGAAAGTGCCATACAATAAATATGCCTCAGAAAGTGTGCTGGGAAATAACAATAACTTTTCAGTAGGTTGAAAAGTTGCAATATCAACTGAAGGAGTGAGGAAGTAGAGTAATGCTACCATAGATGTGCAGTCACTGAGAGATTGAAGAATTTGGTCCTTATGATGTACTTAATATCTTGAGTTGTAAATATTTTTCTTCCAGCAAATATGCCAAGAATGTGTATGCTCATGCACAAAATCTCTATACATAAAAATGAATGTTACATGATAGTTTTTTGTGTGTATGTCTCCTATGGGTTCATATACCATTCATCCAATTGCGATGAAACTTGGGTGAGATGTTATGTGCACACCAGGGAAGGTTTCTGGCTTAGTAAATCCATTTTACAATAATTGGTAGCCACAAGTAGATTCAACAAATGAGCGACGATGCGCGAAGCATTTCAACAATGTCCCGTATGCGTTCATATAGCATTCATCCGTTTGCGATGAAACTATGGTGAATTGTTGTGTACACTCCAGGAAACGTTTCTGGCTTAGTAAATCCATTTTTCAATAGGTAGTGCACGAGTAGATTCAACAAATGAGCGATGGCGCGCAAATCGTTTCAACAAAATCCCATATGCGTTCATATACCATTCATCCGATTGTGATGAAACTTTAATGAATCGTTGAGTACGCTCCAGGGAAGGTTTCAGGCTTAGACAATCTTATTTTACAATAGGTAGCGCACGAATAGATTCAACAAATGAGTGACGGCGTCCAAATCGTTTCAACAAAATCCCGTGTGCGTTCATATGCCAATCATCCGATTGCGATGAAACTTTGGTGAATCGTTGAGTATGCTCCAGGGAAGGTTTCAGGCTTAGTAAATCCATTTTTCAATAGGTAGGTAGCACACAAGTAGATTCAACAAATTAGCGATGGCACGCGAACCGTTTCAACAAAGTCCCGTATGCGTTCATATACCATTCATCTGATTGCGATGAAACTTTGGTGAATCGTTGAGTACACTCCAGGGAAGGTTTCAGGCTTAGTAAATCTTATTTTACAATAGGTAGCGCACGAATAGATACAACAAATGAGTGACAGCGCACGAATCGTTTCAACAAAATCCTGTATGCGTTCATATGCCAATCATCCGATTGCGATGAAACTTTGATGAGTTGTTGTGTACATGCCAGGGAAGGTTTTCGACTTAGTAAATCCATTTTACAATACGTAGCGCATGAGTTGAAGCAACAAATGAGTGACGACGTGCGAAGCGTTTGAACAAAATCCTGTATGCGTTCATATACCATTCATCGATTGCGATGAAACTTTGATGAGTTGTTGTGTACACTAAAGTGAAGGTTTCTAACTTAGTAAATCCATTTCACAGTAGATAGCGGACGAATAGATTCTACAAATTAGTGACAGCGCACGAATGCTTTGAACAAAATCCTGTATGCGTTCATATGCCATTCATTTGATTGCGATGAAACTTTGGTGAGTTGTTGTGCATGCTCCCACGAATGTTTCTTATTTAGTAAATCCATTTTACAATAGTTTAGAGGCAGTTAACGGAAATTGAAAAAAATACTGCATATCCAAAAGCACTTCAAGAAACCAAATTACAACGCCAACACTTTCTTTGATTAACATTGTAACGTATGCCAGGTACAGCTTGTCTAATATAAATAAAAATCAATGTTACGTGATACTTTGTCTATCTGTATGTATGTCCCCTATGCGTTCATATACCATTAATCCGATTGCGATGAAACCTGGGTGAGCTGTTGTGTGCACTCCAGGGATAGTTTCTAGCTACAAATTACCGGTATTTATGTAACACAAAAGGGTGAGGGACTTAACAGGAACCCTTAAATCCCACAGTAACCCGATTGCACAATCTGTATACTTATCACACCTCAATGCCAAGTGTGAGAATGGCTTGCTGATTCATCGCGAGGTGACATGAGGAGACTGTCAGCAGCTTGTGTTATCTGGTATCGCTGTCTATTCCAATACAGCTAATGCCACGCCTTTGATTGGCATTGCAACGCAAGCTGGGTATAGCTAGTAAATAATAAAAGATATCTGACCTCAGCTACTGTGGCATAAACCTTTTGAGTTAGAACCATTGAGGTGATCTACTCTTCAATTTCAACATTGTGTTTAACACGGCCATCTGGTAGTAAAAACCAGAACTATTGGGTGACTTTCGCCTGAGATTTAATTCATTTTGTCTTGTGATTACCAAATATGATACAAGACATCTTTTACGAGCCATTATTATATGAGTGTGTGGATTTTTGTCATCCTTCAATAATCCGATTTCCTCTACAGGGATTGGAGTCCGTAATTTTTGGTTCATGAGACAGACACTCCTACCACAAATCTACCGTCAAGGAGGGATAAGGTAGGCTAGGATAAGTTGGCAAATTAGGAACAACTTTTAAGGATGCGTCCTATTTAAATGGTATCAAAATGGAACTAAGGGATAAAAGGCCCAGTAAACTCATGAATATATTTTTATTTTTGTTTAATGAATTCAGTAAGATTTTTAGCAGAAGAGTGGAATGCCGATATCGGAACTTTAAAGCCTCTATTGGCCGGCGAGATATGAAGATCGAATATTTTATGGTGATGCGACTTCTGACTCATGACAAGAGACTGAGTACCACTTCTGCCTGTCTCCATCTGTTTCTCAGTGTCAGCACATTATTTGGAATGAATAGTCATGTCCAGAACAGTGAAGACTTATCAATTTGAACCCAAGTGAACAACATCTGGATTAGAAAACAAAACCCTGGCATCTATTATTTCAGGAACACTGACTGGTGTAAGTGTGATCATTACAAAGCGATACCTACTGCTACTGAAATTTTCTGCTGTAAAGATAGTGAAACCCTACATGAAATTCATGGTAATGTGATATGTTGCCTGGGCCTTTAAGGTGGCAAATTAGAAACAATTTCTAAAGTGGAATCTAAGTGGTACTAATGGGGGAAATAGGGAGGCAATGAAGGGAATATGTTTCGTGGTAGTATCTAAGTGATATTAAGTGCGAAATTAAGATCGCAAACTTCACTTCTGGTGGGTATTTAAGAGGCATATGACTGGTACTAATGGAAAAATAAGGTGGCAAGTAAGGAACAACTTCTAAGGTGGTATTTAAGAGGCATATAAGTCTCACTTATGGGAAAGTAAGTAGAATATTAAAAAGAACTTCTAAGGTGGTATTTTAAGATGTAGAAAAGCAGGAACAACATCTAAGGTGGTACTTAAAATGGCATATTAGTGTCTCAGGGTTCATTTTGGGAGAACACCTCTAGGGTGGCTGAGGTGGAAATCACCCTCCTCTTCCAAGTTGTCTTCAAAAGGCTGTTCTTGGCAGAACTGGGAATCAAACCCAGGGTCAGTTGGGACAGGAATTTCAATATGTATACCTAGATCATAGAAGGTACATTTTTAATAAAAATCTCACTTCTTTCTTACTAATTTTTTGTTTTGAATACAGCATCTGCCCATATCAAGTGATCCAAAAGCATGCTAAACATTTAACAACTCCTGCTCACAGCTGGTGAAAGGGTGGGGTAGAAAATTGGTTATTACTGCACTTTCTCCCAATGCCAATAGATAGCTGGCTAAAGCGGGCCATACACGCTGAGATCTGTATCGAGAGACTGTCCCATGAGGCGGACTCTAGATACAGGTCTCTCGTCTCCGTGGCGCTACACACGCCGAGATTACACATTTAATAAACGTACTGTACTCTCCCATAAGTCCAACCCCTCTTCCACGTCGTGGGAGACGGGCAACGGCACAAAATAGGGGATTGCCTGTAGGGGCGAAGTACAGTGGGGACTTCGTGTGCCCCGGGACCGTTACGGTAGCTGTGAAGGTCCGACAGGAACCCTGAAAAGTGACGGCTAACGGGGCTCTGGTGAAGCTACGATAGGCCCAGCAAGCCAGTAGTGGATGAGACCAAATGCTTTCAAAAATGGAACGAGCCTCGGACATGATGGATTTAATAGACGACATGGCTGTACACATGGACCAAGATTTGGAACTTTAAACCTAAGAACTCTGACGGGGAAGGTGGAGGAGATAGTGGATATGATGGAAAGAAGGAAGTTGGATTTATTGGGATTGGCAGAAACAAAGTGGAAAGGGGAAGGAAGGAGAGAACTGAGAAAAGGCTATAGACTGTACTGGAGTGGGAACGAAGAGGGAAAGAGGAATGGAGTGGGAGTAGTAGTACGAGATGGTTTAAAAGAAGAAGTGAGGAGAATAAGTGATAGGATGATGAAAGTGAAAGTAGCACTGAGGGGAGAGACCGTAGAAATAGTGCAAGTGTATGCTCCACAAGTAGGCTGCGCCTCTGAAGAGAAGGAGGAGTTTGAAGAGGAATTGCAGAAGCAGCTGGTAGGAAGAAATATGATTGTTATGGGGGATCTCAATGCCCAGGTAGGAAGAGAAAGACAAGGTTATGAGAGTGTTCTAGGACCAGAGGGTTGGGGCGGAAGAAATGAGGAAGGAAAGAGACTGTTGGACTTCTGCCAGAGAAACAGCCTGCTAGTTGGGAACTCCTGGTTTAAGAAAAGAGAGAGCCACACAATCACATGGTACAGTGATGACTTGACCAGGAAGTCGGTGGTCGACTATATACTGCATGAGAAAGAACTAAATAAGAACATCACGGACATCAAGGTTATACCATCGGAGAACCTGGATAGCGACCATCGATTGCTGGTAATGAACCTGAGAGGGAGTAAGGAGAAGAAAGGGACTGAGAACCAGGAAAGACGTATAAGGATATGGAAACTGAAAGAAGGGGATAGAAGGGTCGAGTACCTCAAAATGGTAAAGGAAGGAATTCCAACAGATGAAGAAAGAGGGGTGGAAGAGGAATGGGCTAGATTTAAGAAGACACTAGTAGGTGCAGCAGAAGCAGTATGTGGGAGGACAAGTAGTAAGAAGAGGTGGAAGGAAACACCATGGTGGAATAAGAAGAAAAAAGATATAGTAAGAGAAAAGAATAGAGCCTTTAGGAGGTGGTATCAAAATAGGACGGTAGAGACAAGGGAAGAGTACCAGGAAAGAAAGAAGGAGGCGAAGAGAGTAGTGGCTGAGGAGAGAAGAAAGTGGATGGAAGAGTGGACAAAGATGATGAAGGAGGATAATGAAGGTACAAAAAAGGTCCTGTATGGGATGGTAAAAAATAAGAGGCGGAAGGATCTTACGGATTATGTTAGAATGGTGACCAAAGGGGACAAGAGATAGAAAATAGGGAAGAACTGAAGAAAATGTGGAAAGAATATTTTGAAGAACTTCTGAACCCAAATGGAAAAGATGGTGCGGAGGAAGAAATCGGGGAAGAGGAAGATGAACTGCAAACAGAAAGGGACTTAACATGGAAAGAAGTGGAAGATGCAGTGAACAAGATGAAAGGAGGGAAGGCACCGGGTGTGGATGAGTTGAGTGTGAAGATGGTGAGAGCAGCAGGAGAGGTGGGGATACAGTGGTTGTACAGAGTGATGAGGACAGCATGGTAGGAAAGGAAGACCCCAGAGGACTCAAAAAAAGGAATAATTGTCCCGATCTTCAAGAAATGTAGTAGAACAGATTGCAGAACCTATCGGAGAATAACACTGATGAGTCATTGTGCAAAGATCTTCGAGAAAGTTTTGGAAAGGAGAATTAGGACAAGGATAGAAGGAGGGATGAGGGAAGAACAACATGGCTTCAGAGCAGGAAGGTCCACAGTGGATTTGATTTTTGCTGTAAGGCAGTTACAAGAACAGCACTATGAGTATGGAACAGATCTACTGATGGCCTTCCTAGACATTGAGAAAGCATATGACAGTGTATGCAGAAACAAAGTATGGAAGTCCCTGGAGGATAGACGAGTAGAGAAATGGACTATAAAGAGGATAAAGGAGATGTACAAGGGAAGCGCGAGCTGTGTGAAAGTGGGAGGAGAGAGATCAGACTGGTTGGAACAGAGAAACGGCCTGAAACAAAGAAGTGCACTGTCACCGTCACTTTTCATTGTGGTGATGGATGACATAATGACCCGAGTGGCACAAATAATTGGGGGAAGGAAAGATGAAAGCAATGGTGTTTGCAGATGATTTGGGGAAACAAGGAGGAGAAGATACAGGAACAGTTGGACATGTGGGAAGGAATAATACAAGGATATGGGATGAAATTTAGCATAAATAAGAGTGAGATGGTGATCACAACAAGGAAGAAGGAAAGAACCACAACGTGAATAACAATTGGTGGGGAACAGCTGAAGAAAGTGGAGAGTTTCAAAAGTATCTGGGAAGCCTGATACATGATAATGGAAGAAACGATAGAGAAATAATTGATCGGGGGAGGCAGGCAGAAGCATTTCGGAGGAGTGTGAGAAGCATGCTATGGAGCAAGGATGTCCCTCAGAACAGCAAAAAGATCATATATCAGACGTACTATGACCCTATCCAGACGTATGCCTCGGAGACCTGGGTTATGAAAGGAAGGGAGAACAGCAAAATACAGGCCAGTGAGATGAGGTTCTTGAGAAGCAGTATTGGAGCTACAAAGATGGACAGAATAAGAAATGAGAGGACCAGAGAATTAATGAAGGAGGAACCATTACAGGATGGTATAGAGAAATCTAGACTTAGATGGTATGGACATGTAAAACGAATGGATGAGAAGAGGATACCCAGGAGAGTACACGAGACGAAGTGGGAAGGAAAGAGACCGAGAGGAAGACCGAGAGACAGGTGGCTGAAGGGGGTGGAAGAAAGCGTGAAGAAGAGAGGAGAAGACTGGACAAGGGTGGAGGCTGAGAGATGGTGGGAAGACAGAAGACGATGAAGAGGCTTGTGTTCCAATCAGACCCGGCCAGTGGCTGGAAACTGTGCAAGATGATGACTGTACTGCTGTTTATTAATCGCGCCTATAATGGGATGGGAGTGCGCTCTATCGGCGACGAGTAGAAATTTTCCAATTACACGTTATGCATGGGCTCTAATAACTGGGATTGTCAAGGCCGGTAAAGAGCGCAGCTCGCATCCATTCGGCCGTGCTCTGTGATACACGCGATACTTCCCTACACATGTTGGTACTTGTATCGTGTTGCTTGCATCTATCTCAAGGTCTCTTGTCCAGAGCGAGAGACCTGATACCTGCTCCGTTGCGTCAAGATACCATGTGAGACCAGCTGTGACAACGCTACACACGTCGCAGCTGGTATCAGATACGCGTTTCATGAGACAGTCTCTCGATACAGATCTCAGCGTGTATGGCCCGCTTAAGTGGGCAAAGTATCTCCCAAGCAACAATTTTGGACATGTCTCGGTAATTCTTCGGGAGTGATGAACCAAGATCCTACACTGTTACTTAGCTAATGTATGATTTTCATACCTTATTTCATATTCCGGGAGTCATTATCAAATGAAATTACTGTCCATTATCACTACTGCTCAGGAAATAAGTACTAAATCACGTAAATATGTGACGTAAGTAGTTATTTATTGTTCATTGAACGACGGCAATTGTCATGGCTTGTCGTTGCTCAACTGCTACTGAAGGATGCGCATTGGGCATGTTCAATTGTCAACGAGACGTCATTTCATTGTTGCCAATGTATGGTACACAAAATACACGACACAGGCCATGTGTAGCGAGCTAAGAGAGAGTACAGAGTAATTGGGCGAAGCGAGAAACTATTGGCTTACGAAGCGGGAGCGTAAATAGTTAATCGAGCGTAGCGAGGAACTATTGGCTTACGAAGCGGAGTTAGATACTACTGGCTTTTATGTCCGCTACTAAGTTAGGCACTGTCTTGCCCAAAATTACTGCTAGTACCACAAGCAAGGGGTCTGGGGCCTAAGCCCCAGGTTAGGTTTGTTTTTGTATGTAAAACATTAATAAGATAGAATTTATGTCCGCTACTAGGTTAGGTACGGCCTGGCCAAAAATTACTGCTAGTACCACAAGGAAGGGGGTCTGGGGCGTAAGCCCCAGGTTAGGGTTGTTTTTGTATGTAAAACATTAGTAACATAGAATTAGGCTCTTGCCTTTCGAATACGAGTATCAACAATCGCAACATCAAAGGATAGGGATATCGCATGCGAAAATTTTCCACCAGATGTCGTAACTGTTATATGTGGGACTCAATTGATTTGCTTTCCGTTGGAATTGTATACCCATCGAATTTGAAGAATGACGAGTTGATAATACAGTAAATTTTCATTTTAAAGAGTTTGTAACAGTCAATCATTGTGTGTTATTGGCAAATGCTATTTGAAATAAAGATCAAAATGATCCCAAATAAGTTAGTACCTGTGCGCTATCTGTTGGAGCTAGTTTAGGATGTCCCTATACAAACAGAAAGAAGCGAGTGTGCTCTCTCCGCTCAAAACAATCAACACACAACCATGATTACCGCATACGTGGGGTTGGCAATATCTTATTTGTCAAATAAGCCACGCCTACAAGGGACCACACAACTGACATTTCACTATATAAGTCGTGTTATTAATTGGGGAAGGCGGGTGGGTTATAGACAGCGGAGGAGACAAGATCTATTACCACATCACTCCTACAATTATTATTCATCATTACACAAGGTATTTCGGCTAATTTAACCAGTTTTCTACTTAGTTCATCACTCCCGAAGTGTTACCCATGTCTCTTTGTTATAGGTGTGACAGCAAGAAGCCTGACAGTTCACGGCAAACAAAATTATATAACAAAGTTGTGTTGTGTACAGTCTTAAAATGCAGAACGCACTGAAATTTACTGAAATTGTTAAAAATACATGAGAATGTTGTCACCCCATTTCATTTACTTTTTCTTTTAGTCACGTTTTCCCACACCAGCAATTATGTGTATTAAAATCCAACACAATCTTCTGTTTTTTAAAATCTTCGATAGAATAAAAAATTACGGTACTGTTTTGTCAAAATGTAGGGCTACCAGCTAAAGAAAATATAATACTTACTTAATAACCCATTGCCATATAAACAAACACGTAATAGGCCTACTACATCATCATTCATTAAAATGAACATTTCGTTTGTTGTTGTTTTAAGGGGCGGAACAATGAGATCATCTGACCAAGAACATTTCCACATAAGAACAATACACATTTCTGACCTTCTGTATCAATGATTATCGGGAGGTTCAGTATTATGCCTCAAACCTAATTTAAAAAAAAAGACATTATCACAGAACTGTCTTTCGAAATTGGCGCTCAAGTAAAGTCGCGGAAACTATATTTATAAAAGTGTAGAAGCAAGGAAAATAGAGAAGCGTACAAGACACACACCACTGAAATACAAATCGAAACAGACCCCCAAATGAAGCATTTCGTGTTCGAGATAACTTGACACTCGAACAATATTATTACTTGGAAGCTACGATTATATACGCGGCCGTACGTAATACTGAAATATTGCTAACCGATGTTAGTATTTAGAAGATTAATTTATTTCAGGTTAATAGCGTTTTAGATTCATTTTTCTTGAATTGTGAGACCAAATTATGTTCTCCTTGAAGCCTTCACAACGCACTGTTTGAAGTTTGAAACCCCCGATCCCCTAGATTTCGTCTTTCAACTTTGCATTGAAATTTATTTTGTTAGAACATAATATAATAAAATAATCGTCGAACATAAACAGTCGTATGCAACTCTCCTATAATAATAATTAAGACTCTCCTTGGCAACTCAAACTAACACTTGGGGCGCTGCGGTCGTCTGGATAAGTAGGGTAAAATTACTCAATAACACGCGTTTGATATGGAACACTTTTTATTTTTCGCTTATAATCAGTAAATGCGGTCCCTAAAATAATGACAGTGTTATTTTCAATTGTATATATGTTTAACTGTGCGATACACGTGAGCTAATTTGTGTGTTCCACTGGATTTTATGTGTCATTGCATATTATCAAGCATCGGTTGTCTGCTGGTATTTGTTTTTGTGCAGTTCGAGTCATGACGCTGTTACGTTTAAAAGCTATATTTGAGTTTGCTCACTGTACCATAGACTCGAGAAATTATTTGCTGCTTGGTAGGGCGAAGGGATGAGTTTAACTTGTATTAAAACTCGGGGTAGACAGGAATTGCTTGATTTGGATGGTAAGTATTTACCCTGCGAAGTCAAATTAGGCCTATATGACTCGTAGTGGAATGGCTCGGATATCGCAAAGCGAGGTGATGACGGTTGGTAGGGTTATTGGAAATGAACTAGGGAGCGGGAAAGGATACCTGACTGATGATGCTTGTCTGTCCTCGGCTCTCTTGGTACGGCTTGGCTCGGCGAGACTGTGCTTGGCTGTCTAGGTGCGACTAGGCTCGGCGTAAGTGAACAACCCGTCCTGTCGTCAGTGAGTGTAGTGGTGAGTGGTTCAACCCGCTCTTGTTGCCCGTATTTATTTGGTATCGTCACCTTTCGGCTATTGCTATTTGCATCTTTTGGAAAGTGATGAAAACGTATATCCGCAGCCCTCTTATACATCGACTTACAGCCGTAAACTGAACAATATACTTTGCTTTTACTCATTTTGCACTCTTATCAACGAGTACAACTTATTACTTATGTATAATCACCAACAATTTACCACGATCTGCTTACCAATACAAGAAACCATGTACATACAGTCACCACGTGACAAATGTACCCTACTTCGTAAGTTTCTCATTTTTACCGCAAGATGTCATATCAGATAGCTGGAGTTGCCATATTATAGTTTTTTTTTTCTTCTACTTTCTTCGTGTTTGTGAACTTCCCTTGCCGACACCGCTGATCTGCTTATTAGTAAGTGTGGTTATTCCATGCAATGTTTCATTATTCTTTGCTACGGTGGTTTATGCAAAGAGGGCGTAAGTGAAGGGTTATGTTTTGACATGTCAATTGAGCAGTAGCAAACAGTAGGATTTTGGCCGTAGAAGGTTCGTATAGACATTCTTGTCTTCCTGAGATGTACATAACGTACTGTTAGTAGTGCTTGCACCATGTAATTATTTTATTCCGCGATTTTAAATCGTGGACGTTAGGTTAGGTTAGGTCTCACTTAAGTTATAGTGGATGTTTTGAACTAAATTGTCATTTGTAGCTCTTCAGTCTTCAAATGACAATTTTGTACAGGAAACACTGAAAGACTGGCTTCAAATCTCTACATTTATGCACTAACCTGTTGATATGTTTACAGTCCGTTTGATTTGTTTTGATACAGAATAACCTTAAGTGCAAATGACCTCGATGTCCCGCCCACCCTTTAAACAATCATCATGTCGTAGTCAGATGGTGAAATCCGTCATTTCATGAAAATCCTAGGCACTTCATGAAGAGCCGGCATATGATGTAAAAAGGTACAGTTGCACTATCTGACGCGTGGTTTCATGAAATAACTAAATTTCGCCGTCACATAGTGTAATTCATTTTGTACATCATCTGACGGGAAATCCAGCCCATCAGTTCATGAAGTATCGGTAGCGGTGATCACGAGCGAGGGGAAGTGAACACTAAAGGGCTGTTATTTCCTCAGAAAGTGAACACTGTGACATATGGTAGCCTACAAATGTCTAATGGTTTGGACCTAATTTATCCCTTAATTCCTTCCCCAGCATCTTGGCTTTGCGCCTAGAAGGAATACAGTAGTATGCTGTAGGCCTATGCTGCCGTACTGTGAAAGGAAGAAGAAGCCGTTTAGATCCATTTTGTGAGAGATAGATAACCGATAGTATAATATGACTTGGTTTCACTGTTCCATCCTTTAGAACAAGAACTAACTACGTTACGAACGCGGAATAAAGAGATCTTGTACATCTCTTAGCAGTCTATTGTTCTAGGGAATTTGTGGTCTCGGTGTATGGTGTTAGCTTGCGGTTCACTACGTGGTGAGTTCGATCCCCACTGAGGGAGAATATTTTTGCCAAATAACTACCAGTACTTAAGTATTTTTTTGTTTAATCTGCATATTTTAATATAGTTCAGTTGTTACCTTGTTTTATAGTTGTTGTTTTCTTGTATATTTATTTTAAGGGCCAGAGACATCTTGGCCATCAGCCCAGTGTATTTGGGTGGATGTTTTCTGATAACCTGTATTTGCGTGATGACTGAAGTTGTGTGTGTAGCTGTAATGGGTAACGCATTTGGTAAGGTACCCAGAGACTTGAAATAAAGTACCATCCCGGCATTTGCCGAGAGGGTGTGTGAAAAGTCCTGGGGGAAAACGCCATTGTCAGCGACGGGATTCGAACCAGCATATACAATACTCGTTAAGTAGACTTATGAAATCAACTGTGGTTACCAGGGATAGGAACTTAATTATCGCCTGAGGGTTGAATCGGGGTACACTCACCCATGGAGGCAAAACTGAGAAGAGTCGGGTTCCATTCCTACCTTAGCCATCCTGGAAGTGGTTTACCGTGGTTTACCCTTTCTCCTCCAGGCAAATGCCGGGTTGGTTCCTAACTTAAGCCACGGCCGCCTCCTTCCCAATCTTAACCTGAACTACGAAAACACACATTACTACAAATACCACAGATTATCAGACAGATTCTACACACTCCCAAGTACACAGGGCTGAATGACCACGATGTCGAAGTAACTTACCTCAAATGAAACAACTGCATCATACTTCGTCTATTGTCTCTCAGTGCAACACTTTCGCAAGAAGTAAGTGGGGCATACACCAAAGCTTTACATTTGGTTGATTTAGTGGAGGGTTTACCTTCGAGAAAATCTTGAATTTCAGCCTATTTATTATAGATAGAAATATTTGAAAGAATGATTCTGCTTTCTTCTTCATTGTGTCTATCTTACCTGTTATCGTTCCAGATTTGTTGTTAATTCATTTGGGGGACTTGGAACACCTCATCATTGTGTGTATCTTACCTGTTATCATTCCAGTTTTGTTGTTAATTCATTTGGGGGACTTGGGACACCTCAATCATCAGCTCCGTGTGATTCGGTGTAAATTGAACATAATTATGCTTATGTGATAACTGTAGAGGTGGGTGGAACTGTATTTAGTTCTCACAGTAAAGAGGCGCAGGTGCGTTTCATAAAAAGGCGAAACCCCACACAAGACACGGCACAAACCTAGAAAAATTGCTGAGTTTTAATTCAGTGGCCATGAAAGCCAATATACCACCAGAGGTGTACATGGTCAATATAGGCTATGGTGCCAGTAGTTAGTCCTGTATGTTGCTGCGGCACACACACTGGTAGTTGCTGCTCTTCTGGTTGATGCTGTACTTGTAAACAGTCATTGCTGGTTCTAAGGCAGATTATGCTTTGAACACTAAATACAACTCTGTCATTCCCCCCTCCAGTTGTATCTTTCGCAACACCATTGGAGGTGAGCTCCACGTTGATCATAAACAAGCTGTCAGCAGTGGTTCCTGATGGTCCTAGCTGACATTCTGGGTGTAACATTGGTCCTAATATGTGCTGTGGTCACTGTATGATCAGCTATGGCTACTCTTCTAAAACGGCGCTGCAGGCATGAATCTGTATGCCATTGCTGTTGGAACTGGATTATGAGCATGTGCACCAACATTGATACTCGGCCGACATTTCATATCCATTGTCTTGGACAAGATTCTTAGGAAGGACTATCCATCATCTCACAGATGCACAATATGATCTTGCTGAAATTTCAATAATCACATGAATTGAACTCATTGATGCTGTTTTGGAATTTCTGCAATAATTTTAGATTATTTTTATCATTGTATGTAAATGCATTACCATTTTCACCTAACATCCATTTTAATGTAACAAGTAGATCACAGAATTGAACCATCTGAAGTAGGAGCTGTTTGATTGAGTAATAAATTATATTGATCAGGTGGACTATTTACAATATCTGAATACTGTATATGGAAGTATTAAATTGTTTCTTGTGCTAGTTGTTTGATTTGGTTTTCTAATACCAAAACAGAGAGGAGGTGGGTTCGATTCCCACCTAAGTCATCCTAGAAGTGGTTTTCCGTTGTTTTCACTCTTATACTCCAGGCAAATGCTGCGATGGTTCCTAACTTAAGGCTACGGCCGCCTCCTTCCCCATCCTCATCTGAATTACAAATATACTCACTACTGCAGACACCACAATAAAACAGGTTATCATACAAGTTCTACGTACACACACACACCCAAGTACACAAGTACACCATGCTGTCCAAGCCCCTCAACTTAAACAACAGCAACAGGTTTTCTAATAATATCATAAGAAAAATATTGTTCATCTCTAGTTACTGTGAGATCTAAAGAAATCAGTGCTTAGTTTGAAACATGTGGTCCTACATTTAATTTCTATAAGTATATAATTTTGATTTCAAATTGTATTGACCATTTACTTTTTTTAAATTTCCATTATCATGCCATTCACTGTATAGCTGCATCAAACTAGTATATGGGCTGATAACTCAAAACATATGCACTACTCGCTGGCCTGCAGTGAATAGAGTACTGTATGCAGTGCTTTGTACGTTGACATGAAACAAAATGTTCATGCGATCCATGAGTTTCTCCATCAGTCATTCTGGAACATTGTGATTAACACAAACTCCCTATGCCTGGATCCTCCTAAATAGATATCTACACAACAGACATTTTGCTCCCCTACCCTCCAATAGAACCAATGATGTCAATTGTAAGCAGATTTTACTTTATATTAAGCTTTCAAATGTATTCAGTTACCGTTTTTCTAAGATAATTTATTTCATTTGTTGTAGATTGCCATCAAGAATGGCTCCCGTACCTTTGGAAGGACACCAAACTCCGGTGGGAAATAATGTCCCACAGGAAGCTTCTCGTGGAGGTTCTATATCTCTCGCAATGCTTATTGACTTCATCATACAGCGAACCTATCATGAAATAACTGTGCTGGCAGAACTGTAAGTATGGGAATCAGTTTTCTTTGAAAATTTATTAAAACTTGACAATAGCTACTCCACTTTTACACTTGAACCTGGCAGATTATTGAAAATATATGAATCACATACCTTAGGAATTGGAAATACTGTCAATTATCAATGCTGTATTGGAAATATTTGTTTTTTTTTACGTAAATACACTGTGTGTTCCTTTCTTGTTCAATTTCAACAACGGCAGTCATGTTGCTCACTCAGAAGGTATTCATCAATTGTTATCTGGGTGAGATAAAACCCATTGGTCTTCATGGCTACGCTGTAACTATTGTCATAAAATTGCCTACACAGCTGGAATTTCTACTATATGAGTCGTGATATAGTTTGGGTAGGCGGGTGGGTTATAGACAGCGGAGGAGTAAACATCTATTACTACATCATCTCCAGATTTTTCCCAACTATTACCTGAGGTATTTTGGCGGTTCTTATGTAGTACACAGTGTCTCATTTCAATGTTGTTATTTTTTGTTAGTAGAACTTTGAAAATTGTTTGTACTTATTGTGCCACGTTAAAGCGGCTTCAATGGCGTAGTCGGTAGCATGCTGAGCTTTATGCCCAAGATCGTGGGGTCAAACCCGGCCGAAGACGTCGGATTTTTTAAGAGCGTTAAAAATCCCTCAGTATGCCTTCCTTCGGAGGGGAAGTAAAGCCGACAAGCCCATGTCATAGATTTATGGCATGTAAAAGAACCTTCCACTAACTACAGCTCATGAAGGACCTTCAAATAAAAATGAGATTTGTTGGTGAATATAATGTGAATCGACAAAAAGCACATCTGGTACATCAATGAACTCTTGTTATGTCGTCATTGTAATATAATGAAACGTGATTCATTGATAAATTCATTATTACCAGGCTTCGGATAATTATGCACTTAAAAATGCCAAAATATGCATGCAAATATGCACTAAAAAGTGTCTAAATAAGCACTAAAATATGCATTAAAAATAAACATATATCTGATATCAATTAGTGGTTTATATTACAAGAAATTAATGTTACATATTAAATATCGCCAAAATAAAGAAAATTACTTACAGTACTACAATGGATTGCTCCAGTTTGTCAATAAATTTTACAAGTCTTGATTACACTTAATCACTGCATGATGTAATAGGTTTTCAAACACAAACTTGTGCCTATTTTCACTCAAAATGACTTTGTATTCAGAAAACACTCTCTCCACATCACATGCCACAATTGGAGCATACTCCAACTTGGCGAAATCAGAGACCTCTAGTATCGATGCACTGTCAATTTTGTCTTTGTCTTGGATAACACCACAAATGCTTTTAAGTTTGAGGAGACCGGAATTTTTCAGCACTACATTCTGCAATTTTTTCGAGAAAACCTGATTAGTTAGGTTCTTTAGGGATCGATCGACTTCTTCAACAATTCCAATGCTAACGTGAAGAGGCAGTCCTTTTTCTTGCAATTTCTTGATGGCTGAAGGTATGCAACGCAAATTGGAACGAATGAATATAAGTTGCTCACGAACACCATCTTTGCTCAAGACTTCTTGAGCTTCTTTAATAGAAGCAGCTTCTTCAGAATCGAGGTCTTCAACTACCTTTTTTACTACCTCGAAATAATTGGCATAATAAACAGCAGTTTCGAGCCACGTTCCTCATCTTGTATGAACTGGTGAAGGCGGGAGCGGCACATCATGAACTGCATCAACACATTTTTCTTTGCGACTTGGAGCCTTCAGGAACACTCTTTTCACTGTGGAGATCAACGTGTTTACTTCAGGAAAGGAAGCCCGGACTAATTCAGCGGAATCGGATGAAGTTCATGTGCTACACATGTGACGTGTATCATCTTGGGATATAATATCCCAAGACCTCCCATGGCTTTACACATGTAAGGTGCGGCATCCGTGCAGGCCACGATAACATGATCGTAAAGAATGCCCGATGGCCACAAACAAGAAAGTGCATCATTGAAAAATGCCATAACTGTTGAGTGATTCACCTTAGGCAACACAGCCATAGTTAGTAGATATGATTTGTCTCTCTCTTCTTCTTCTCCTAAAATTCCAAACACGAAGTTAGCTACATATCTTTGATCTACATCCGTTGTTTCGTCTAGTGAGACCCAAATATATTTTCCATGAGCTTTTTCCCTTAGTTTAGCTAACGTTACATTGTAAAGCTCAGGAACGCAATTCTTCCTAATTGTTGATTCATCTGGGACTGGTTGTTTCGTATACTCCTGCAGAAACTGAACTAAGTTCTTATTGTTTAGTTTAGCCAACGGTATATTTGCCAAGAGAAATGCTTTACACAGATCTTCATTGAATTTACTACGTGTTGGTCCAGGTTTAACTAAAGCAGTGGTTACAAGAACCTGGTGTTTTTGTTTCAGGTTAACGTCTTTCAATTTATTGTGTTTCGTTGTTTGAAGATGTTGTTGAATTTGATACTTTTTAGATGCGTTTACGACTGTGCTACAGTATTTGTAAAACAATACACTTCCGTCAGTTGAAAAGTCTTGAAACTCTCGTACATACCCTTTCATTACCTCATTAACAGTTCTCTTCTCCTTAGGCATCTTAAATACAGTAGCTATTTAACGTGCTATGAGCCACAGCTTGTTTACTCACCGAAAGTAACACTGACAAGGTAACTATTTAAGGAATGAGGAAAAGATAACCTGCTTTACGGGAAATGCCAAGAATCAGTCCCCACCTAATTGCATTGCAGGTAGACAAAGCTATGGCCGGATGGAGGGCTCGTGTTGCTAAATTTAAACACGTTGCAAACCCAGCACTGCTCAACATTCCTGTTACCTGAAATACATGTCAAATATTCCAAAAGTGTCCTTCAGAAGCTGATGTCTACACTCAAGATTAAGAATGTTCTTGAAATATGCACTAACAGGAGGAATCCCCTAAATATGCACTGTTAAGTTAAAACTGTCCCAAATATGCAATTGCATATGCAATATGCAAAATGCATAATTATCCGAAGCCTGATTATTACTTTATTAATGTATACGCATACTTCGAAAGGTACTTCTGTTAAACTGCAGCACTAGACGACAGAGCTCTTACTTATGCGAGCACACTACCTTTGATTTAAATATTACAGACACCCTATCAATTGTAAACTGGCTTTAACTTCACATCAGTAAGAGGTAAGAGCTCTTCTCTGGTGTGTTGTCATTTGACTCTCAACGTATATGGAACAAGGTATATTTTCAGCACTGTTCTTATCATTAGAAAACTCCCAGGCATCCATGTCGAATTATCCTCAGTCTTAATAAGGGACACATGATTCTCTGTAATCCTCGGCATTGGTCCTCTTGTCGTGAAGTCATTTCAACAAAATAAATGTAAACTTCATCTCCGCTTATTAATGTACATGAAAAAATTACTCCGCATTCAATGCATTTCAAGAAAATATGTAAGTGTAAACCTAATCGCTGCATATTAATGAACGGGGAAAACATTACGCCGCATTCAGCGCCAGCAACCGATTTTTCTTTTCTTTTTCTTTTAAAAAGAATTGCGGCACAAAATAATATTTGTGGTCACTTGACTATGTATCAGGGTTGATCACGGACGCATGGCTAACAGCGTAATATTTTGTGAGAAAAGACCGTTTGATGTGCGTAGTAGATATTTATGGAGAACTACATTTGACTCATAGTCTCCCGTAAGTCCAACCCCTCATCCACGTCGTGGGAGACGGGCAACGTCATAAAGTAAGGGATTGCCTGATGGGGTGAAGTACGGTGGGGACTGTGTGTGCCCCATGACCGCTTCGGTAGCTGTGAAGGCCCAGCAGGAACCCTGAAAAGTGGTGGCTAACAGGGCTCTGGTGGAGATGCTGCTGCCTTGTAGTATGTGGGGTTGGTTCCCCAAAGGCTGAGGGAAGAAAACCCTGATTAAAAATTACCCATCCTCCGGAAGAGGTTGGACGTAGAGCTGACACACCGCTCTGTAAAAAGGCCAAGTTGCGAAACTTCAACGAATGGAAGCCGGACTGATTAAAAGGAGACAAACTTGGCATGGAAAAGGACAATGATAATGGACCATTAGTACATGAAAGAAAAGAAATATAAAGCGTAAGTCAGATTTATGTATTGGAACCTGGAATGTTAGATCTTTGTATCGCCCAGGAGCCCTGAAAGTGCTGCTGAACCAAACAATGAAGCTGAAGCAGAGTATCATAGCTCTACAAGAAGTAAGGTGGACCGGAAGTGGAATTCTAGAAAAGTGAGAAGCTAGTATATTCTATAGCTGTAGCGAGGAGAAACACGAGTTCGGCCCAGGATTTATGGTACACCACCAGTTAAAGCACGTTGTAATCGGGTTTACACCTATTAATCCAAGACTCAGTACTCAGGATAAAGGGTAAATTCTTTCACTACTCTATAATTAACGCCCACGCTCCGACAGAAGAATCTGAGGAAGAAGAGAAAGAATCGTTCTATGAACTTTTGGAAAGAACATATGATGGTTGCCCAGGCCATGACATTAAAATAGTAGCTGGTGATCTAAATGCTCAGGTGGGAAGGGAACAGATATATGAGCCAACTATTGAGCCCCACAGCAAGCATAATGTAAGCAATGGTATTGGAACGAGTCTTATATTATTTGCAGCATCTAGAAATATGGTTGTGGGCTCCTCATTGTTCCAACACAAAGACATACATAAAGGAACGTGGACATCGCCTGATGGAAACATAGTTAACCAGATCGATCATGTGTTGATAGATGCAAGGCACAAATCAGATCTCTTCGATGTGAGGAGCCTCAGATATCCAAATATAAACTCAGACCACTTCCTGATACGGGTACTAATTAGGGCTAGGATCTCTAGTGCATTCAAAGGAACCCGACCCAACAATCCTCTGAAGTCAAAAAGCAGTACCAGGGGAGGATAATACAGATTCTTGAAAATACTGAAGAGTGCAACGACATCGAGTATCAGTGGGAAATGATTAAAAATGCAGTAGAGACGTCAGCGAATGAAACACTGGGAATTGAAACAGGATATAAAAGATCTCCTTTGTTTTTACACTGAGTGTGAAATAGCAACAGAAGAGAAGAACACAGCGTACAGAAGGACATTACAATCAAATTGACAAGAAGAACAAAGGAAGTCTATAAAGAAAAACGGAGGATTGAAAAGAAGATCCATCAGAGAAAAAAGAGAGTGGATGAAGTCAAATATCGAAGAATTGGAGCTTCTGAGAAATCAAAATGAGGTGAGGAAATTTTATAGAGAGGTAAATGCTGCACGGAAACCCTTCTGTGGCAAAACTAGCCTGATAAAGGATGAAACAGGTAAAATTGTTAGAGAGGGGAAAGAGATATGTGAAAGATGGCGGCGTCATTTTGATAGACTTCTCAATTTTAGAATGATAACAAGACGTTCAATAGATGTGCAAGGAGAAAATGACCCTGACAAAAATATAGGTCCACCAACTCTAGAAGAAGTGATAACTGCCATGAAGAAATTGAAGAACAACAAGGCAACAGGAACAGACTATATTCCAGCAGATCTGATCAAGCAAGGTGGCAATGAATTGGAACGGACTTTCCTAAAAATAGCTACTTCAATATGGGAAGAGGAGAAAATGTCTCAACAATGCGAAGAAGGAATTATATGTTCCATAAGAAAGGAGATCAGCTTGAGTGTGATAGCCATAGAGGAATTACGTTACTTAATTTGGGATACAAAGTATTCTCCAACATTCTATTTGACCGTCTTCTCCCAATTGTTCAGCGAGAGACTGGGTCATATCAATGTGGATTTATCCCAGGAAAGTCCAATATAGATCAGATCTTCACCTTGAGGCAAATTTTAGAGAAGACAATTGAATATGGGATTGGCACGCATCACCTCTTCATTGATTACAAAGGAGCATATGACAGTATTGTCAGAGAGCAATTGTACCATGCTATGATTGAATTGGGAATTCCTGGAAAATTGGTAAGTTTGGTGAGAATGACAATGAGTGGAACACGAAGTAGTATAAGAACGGGAGGAATGATGTCTGAGACATTAAATATTCAGAATGGGGTATGGCAGGGTGACGTGCTGGCATGTCTCCTGTTTAATGTTGTCTTGGTGAAGGTGATGAGAGATGCAAAACTTCTGAATAGGGGAACAATTTTATATAAATCAGTGCAGATACTTGCTTATGCCGATGATATATAGTGGCAAGAACTCAAAAGGCAATGGAAGCGACATTCATCGCCCTTGAACAGGCCAGTAGGAAAATGGGACTGAACATCAACCTGCAGAAAACTAAATATATGGCTGCTGGGAAAGCACGTAAGGAGAACATGCCACCCTCAATAACCGTGGGCTATTACACCTTTGAGAGAGTTGAACAGTTTAAGTATCTGGGATCAACAGTCACCTACTCAAATGATACCTCTTATGAAATTAAACATAGATTAATAGCAGCCAACAGAGCCTATTTTGCTCTAACAAGGCTTCTCTACTCGAGGCTCTTGACCCGTACCACTAAATTGACCATCTATAAAACACTTATAAGACCTGTGCTTACATGTGCCTCGGAAACTTGGCCACTAACAGCAAAAGATACTGGAATGCTGGATGCCTTCGAAAGAAAGATACTTCGAAGAATCATCGGCCCAGTCTGCGAAAGAGAAACATGGAGGAGGTACAATCATGAATTGTACAACATTTATAAAGACCCACCTATTAGAAGAATAGTGAAATCAGTCAGATTGAGGTGGGCCGGGCATGTAGCACAGATGAGTGATACGGAAGTACCTAAAACGGTATTAAATGGAAACCCAGGGGGACAGAGAGGACGAGGTCTGCCGAGAACCAGATGGATGGACGGACTATCGAAGATCTTCGGGAAATGGGCTGTAAGAATTGGAAAGCTTTAGTGCTGGAACGAGATAAGTGGAGGAAGGTTGTTGAAGAGACCAAGGTTTACGACCTGTAGAGCCATAGAAGAAGAAGACATTTGACTAAAAAAACTTAATTAACTGTGTCGTGGCCATATATTGATATATCGCAACTTTGTAACAATTGATTTCATGACATCATTCCACAAAGCGAATTCCTTATAGAAACACACCCTTTTTTAGCCAGCAATATTGCTCTAAATTGCGACGTTGTATGACCAATGCGTCTGTTTCTAACTCTTTCGTGTTTTTTTCCATTATAGATGAATTGAAGGTAAGTTCATGCATCTTTTACGAAATCCGTGTTCAAAGATCGCCGATAACATAGCCTAAAATGGATAAATACAGTGTTTGATACCCTGCTTTTTAAGGACTAACTTACTTGTGTGTAACCTACTTGAGATATTTTTTCAATTACGAGATATGCAGCGAGTTTGGATATTTAAATTATTGTACCCGTTTAAAATTGGTTTAAAATTGACACTGGACTAAAGCAAGGAAGTGTGTTGTCACCATTATTGTTCATAATGGTGATGGATGACATCATGAAGGCAACAATGGAAGAATATAGTAGGGTAAAGATGAAGGTAAATTTGTTTGCAGATGACGTTGTGACCTGGGGCGAGGATGAGATGGAGGTACAAGAACAGTTGGCGTAATAAATGAAAAGATTGAGCAATGGGGATTGGAGATAAATGTGGAGAAGAGTAAAACAGTGGTGATGAGTACAGATAAGAAAGAAGGAAAAGGAGTAATCAAAGTAGGAGATAAGGAATTAGAAGTAGTGAAACACTTCAAATACTTGGGAAGTGAACTGACTGAAGATGGAAGACTAGATTTGGAAATTAGCAGAAGAATACAACTCGGGAGTGCTTTCTACCAACAGGTACGGTCGAACCCCTCGTCCACGTCGTGGGAGAAGGGCAACAGCACAAAGTAGGGGATCGCCTGTAGGGGCGAAGTACAGTGGGAACTTCGTGTGCCCCGGGACCGTTACGGTAGCGGTGAAGGTCCTACAGGAACCCTGAAAAGTGACGGCTAACGGGTCTCTGGTGAAGCTACGATAGGCCCAGCAAGCCAGTAGTGGATGAAACCAAATGCTTTCAAAAATGGAACGAGCCTCGGACATGATGGATTTAATAGACGAAACGGCTGTACACACGGACTAAGATTTGGAACTTTAAACCTAAGAACTCTGACGGGGAAGGTGGAGGAGATAGTGGATATGATGGAAAGAAGGAAGTTGGATTTATTGGGATTGGCAGAAACAAAGTGGAAAGGGGAAGGAAGGAGTGAACTGAGAAAAGGCTATAGACTGTACTGGAGTGGGAACGAAGAGGGAAAGAGGAATGGAGTGGGAGTAGTAGTACGAGATGGTTTAAAAGAAGAAGTGAGGAGAATAAGTGATAGGATGATGAAAGTGAAAGTAGCACTGAGGGGAGAGACCGTAGAAATAGTGCAAGTGTATGCTCCACAAGTAGGCTGCGCCTCTGAAGAGGAGGAGGAGTTTGAAGAGGAATTGCAGAAGCAGCTGGTAGGAAGAAATATGATTGTTATGGGGGATCTCAATGCCCATGTAGGAAGAGAAAGACAAGGTTATGAGAGTGTTCTAGGACCAGAGGGTTGGGGCGGAAGAAATGAGGAAGGAAAGAGACTGTTGGACTTCTGCCAGAGAAACAGCCTGCTAGTTGGGAACTCCTGGTTTAAGAAAAGAGAGAGCCACACAATCACATGGTACAGTGATGACTTGACCAGGAAGTCGGTGGTCGACTATATACTGCATGAGAAAGAACTAAATAAGAACATCACGGACATCAAGGTTATACCATCGGAGAACCTGGATAGCGACCATCGATTGCTGGTAATGAACCTGAGAGGGAGTAAGGAGAAGAAAGGGACTGAGAACCAGGAAAGACGTATAAGGATATGGAAACTGAAAGAAGGGGATAGAAGGGTCGAGTACCTCAAAATGCTAAAGGAAGGAATTCCAACAGATGAAGAAAGAGGGGTGGAAGAGGAATGGGCTAGATTTAAGAAGACACTAGTAGGTGCAGCAGGAGCAGTATGTGGGAGGACAAGTAGTAAGAAGAGGTGGAAGGAAACACCATGGTGGAATGAGAAGACAAAAGATATACACTGACCGGCAAATAAAGTGGAACACTTCAATTTTTTATATAATTTCTTAATTTATTCACTAAAATGTATCGGTTTTCCAATATTTGCATTATTCATGTAAATGTTAGATGGTTGGCTACAGAAAATACCGAAACATGTTTTACAACATGCTTTAACTCACAAATTTTGTTACATTTTACAAATCTTACATTTTTCTATTTTTTAGTAATGTTCTTTGGGGCTGGTTTTTATCAAACATATTGCCAAACAAAATAGAGTTAATGTTTGTACTGCACTGCACGGGAACACTGGTCACTAAAAACGAGTGTTTCCACCCTTAGCGTCTATGACAGCTTGTAAACGCACTGACATACTGTTCACAACTCGTTGAATGGCATCTGCCGGGATGCGATCCCATTGCTCCAGCAGCGATGTTCTCAGTTGTGCCAAGGTGGTGTGGTCACGCTGTCTGACGTTCCTTTCAAGCATATACCATACATGTTCGATGGGGTTCAAGTCAGGACTACGAGCTGGCCAGTCCAGGGTTTGATCCCCACTTCCTGCAGGTATTGTACAACACAGCGAGCAGTATGAGGGCGGGCATTATCCTGCATCAGCATGAAATTCTGACCCACGAAAGGCGCAAAGGGCATCACATGGTTCATCGGGATCTCTTCGATGTACCTTTGGGAATTGAGCATCCCGTGATCGATGCACACCAACTCAGTGCGGGCCATAACGTTGATGCCACCCCACACCATAACTGAACCGCCTCCAAATGAAGCCCTGGAGGAGAGAGCAACAGGGCTGTACCTTTCCTCGTGCCTTCGCCACATTCTTTCTCTTCCATCAGGAGATCTAATGTTAAAGTGACTCTTCAGTGAAGAGAACAGAGGCCCACTGCTCGTGGGTCCACCCCAGATGCTGCATTGCGAAGCGAATACGCGCCTCTCTGTGATGTCGTTCGAGTGTGGGTCCACGTGCATGTCTCCTGGATGAAAGATGAGCTTCTTCAAACCTTCTTCTTACTGTTCGCTCCCTCACTCTCACATTTCTGACATTTTCCAGTTGATTTCGTGCTTGGACTGCTGTGGTATGGCGATCACGCAGAACTTGCAGGGTGAGAAATCTGTCATCCCTGGCACTTGTGCTTCTTTTACAGCCTGACCCTCGTCTCCTGTCGTATGTTTGGAGTTCTCTGTAACGTTGCACTGCACGGTGAATGCTACCAAACGTTAATCCAATGACCTCAGCAACATAACGTAAGCTGCGGCCATCCTCCACCAATGCAACTGCCTGTGCAGCTCCTTCACGGCTAAGAGGCATGTTTTAGTGTGAACTGCACATGGATAACTTACTAAAATGTATGACATTGGCTCACAGGTGTTCAACAAACGCCAGTTGTTATCCCTAGAACAACAATAAGCGAGCGGCAACACTCATAAACCTTAAGCGCTTACAGTGCACTTCCCGCCTTAAACCATTAAGATAGGCTCATCGAAGATTGGGGGTAATTGGTGGTAATAAACCACCCTAAGAAATGTCATATTATCAATTTCTATTCACGGATGTCTCAGATGTGTGTTCTAATGCGTGAAAAGCTTTTAAATTGTGATTACATCTTTTTCATGGCTAATTTTATACTATTTATATTTACTTTTTTAACTGTTCCACTTTTTTTGCCGGTCAGTGTAGTAAGGGCCTTTATGAGGTGGTATCAAAATAGGACGGTAGAGACAAGGGAAGAGTACCAGGAAAGAAAGAAGGAGGCGAAGAGAGTAGTGGCTGAGGAGAGAAGAAAGTGGATGGAAGAATGGACAAAGATGATGAAGGAGGATAGTGAAGGTACAAAAAAGTTCCTGTATGGGATGGTAAAAAATAAGAGGCGGAAGGATCCTACGGATTATGTTAGAATGGTGAACAAAAGGGGACAAGAGATAGAAAATAGGGAAGAACTGAAGAAAATGGGGAAAGAATATTTTGAAGAACTTCTGAACCCAAATGGAGAAGATGGTGAGGAAGAAGAAATCGGGGAAGAGGAAGATGAACTGCAAACAGAAAAGGACTTAACATGGAAAGAAGTGGAAGATGCAGTGAACAAGATGAAAGGATGGAAGGCACCGGGTGTGGACGAGTTGAGTGTGGAGATGGTGAGAGCAGCAGGAGAGGTGGGGATACAGTGGTTGTACAGAGTGATGAGGACAGCATGGAAGGAAAGGAAGACCCTAGAGGACTGGAAAAAAGGAATAATTGTCCCGATCTTCAAGAAAGGTAGTAGAACAGATTGCAGAAACTATCGGGGAATAACACTGATGAGTCATTGTGCAAAGATCTTCGAGAAAGTTTTGGAAAAGAGAATTAGGACAAGGATAGAAGGAGGGATGAGGGAAGAACAACATGGCTTCAGAGCAGGAAGGTCCACAGTGGATTTGATTTTTGCTGTAAGGCAGTTACAAGAACAGCACTATGAGTATGGAACAGATCTACTGAAGGCCTTCCTGGACATTGAGAAAGCATATGACAGTGTATGCAGAAACAAAGTATGGAAGTCCCTGGAGGATAGACGAGTAGAGAAATGGACTATAAAGAGGATAAAGGAGATGTACAAGGGAAGCGTGAGCTGTGTGAAAGTGGGAGGAGAGAGATCAGACTGGTTGGAACAGAGAAACGGCCTGAAACAAGGAAGTGCACTGTCACCGTTACTTTTCATTGTGGTGATGGATGACATAATGACCCGAGTGGCACAAGTAATTGGGGAAGGAAAGATGAAAGCAATGGTGTTTGCAGATGATTTGATGATTTGGGGAAACAAGGAGGAGGAGGTACAGGAACAGTTGGACGTGTGGGAAGGAATAATACAAGGATATGGGATGAAATTTAGCATAAATAAGAGTGAGATGGTGATCACAACAAGGAAGAAGGAAAGAACCACAACAGGAATAACAATTGGTGGGGAACAGCTGAAGAAAGTGGAGAGTTTCAAGTATCTGGGAAGCCTGATACAAGATAATGGAAGAAACGATAGAGAAATAAATGAGCGGGGGAGGCAGGCAGAAGCATTTTGGAGGAGTGTAAGAAGCATGTTATGGAGCAAGGATGTCCCTCAGAACAGCAAAAAGATTATATATCGGACGTACTATGCCCCTATCCTGACGTATGCCTCGGAGACCTGGGTTATGAAAGGGAGAAGAGCAAAATACAGGCCAGTGAGATGAGGTTCTTGACAAGCAGTATTGGAGCTACAAAGATGGACAGAATAAGAAATGAGAGGACCAGAGAATTAATGAAGGAGGAACCATTACAGGATGGTATAGAGAAATCTAGACTTAGATGGTATGGACATGTAAAATGAAGGGAGGAGAAGAGGATACCCAGGAGAGTACACGAGACGAAGTGGGAAGGAAAGAGACCGAGAGACAGGTGGCTGAAGGGGGTGGAAGAAAGCGTGAAGAAGAGAGGAGAAGACTGGACAAGGGTGGAGGCTGAGAGATGGTGGGAAGACAGAAGACGTTGGAGAGGCTTGTTCCAAACAGACCCGGCCAGTGGCTGGAAACTGTTCAAGATGATGATGACGGGGACTAGTAAGGAACAAGGATATACCAATTAAGGCTAAAGAAGTTATGTACAAAGCATATTATGTTCCTATAATGACATATGCAGCAGAAACTTGACAATGACCAAGAAGGATTAGAGCAGAGTACAAGCAGCTGAGATGAGAATCCTGAGAAGTATGGTCCAGAAAACGAGGAGGGACAGAGTGAGAAATGAAGATATACGGAAGAACTGGGAGTACACAAACTAAATGACAAACTGGAGCAAAACAGATTGAGATGGTTTGGACATGCCAAACGGATGAATGAAGTACGGCTACCAAGATGAGCACTGGAACGACGGATGACAGGGAAGAGAGGACGAGGAAGACCAAGAATGCGTTGGATGGACTCGGTAGAGAATAGTATTAGAAAACGGAACCTGGATTGGAACACTGTGTCGGAAGAGAAATGGTGGAACGACAGAATAAAGTGGTGAGGAACCCTATTTGCCCCCACCCAGTGTCAACTTGAAAAGGGGAAATGAAGATGATGATGTACCAGTATGTATCGAACGCCGATCGTGAACTCCGGCTGCGCCGACCAGCTTTCAATGTTAAAGTTGGCTTGTTTTCAAGTAATCGGCTTAATTCTTGCCATTAAAATAAATCTTGATGGAAGCGTTTTGCCCATGATGTGGTTACAGTATACATACACTCTTTATGGCAAGTCGTGAATTTCATAATCCTTGTTTAGACTTCTTTACGGAAGCAAGTCTGCCCAGTAAAGTAGCATTTAATAGCCGAAAGACGGGCGCCACAAGGGTACGCTATAAAAGAGTAGGCACAGCATTGCGATCAGGGATGCTTCCAAGTATTATGCTCGAATCTAGTGTGTCGTCGCTTGTATTGCGTACCCTGATTTTCGAGACCTAATTTGCCCGAAATAGGTGCGCATACACTCTATTAACAGTAGTTATAGTGCATCCATCCTTGACCACGATTCCTTTACAGAAACCAAAACATTTGTTTAAAAAAAGAAAACAGTATGCTTGATCCAGAATACATGAATAAGATAAAAGCAAATACATCTGGGCCATCACGCTCCAGCTTCAACGCTTCCTTATTCCAAAATCTAATTCTTCAAAAACAAACCAAGAATCATAAGGTCATCAGAACGACACAGCACAAACCACAATCCCAAGCACTAAATTGATATCTTAACTAAAGGATATAATGTCCCCAATCAATTCACCACTGCTATTCTCAATGCACACATTCAAAATCTCCACAAGCCACGTCAAAACCTCAATTTACAAAAACTTTTGATGGCCAGAAATGCATTGTTTTCCCCCTGATTCTCCTATACAACATACTCTGGCAAAGTTCTTCACTTGTCTCTCATCTGCAAGAGATGACGAACCATCGTCCTGGGCACTAGTTCCTGGTTCACAGTCCAATAAGGTAAGATATACTTTTTGAGAGACTCGTATCCATTGCAGAAACTATCAGTCCTTTTCCCAGTGCCCGGCCTCCCAGCCAGGGGCTGGAAGCTCCAATTCCAGGTGCACTACTTACAAGTGTCTGCTTCTTTCGCATCCAGCAAGGGAGTCGTTCTTCCTCTTCTTTCCAACCTGAATGAATCATCACATCGTTTACAGACTCGCCAACATTATATCCCATCTTCTCACCTCCACACAAGGCATCCCAACTAAGGTTAGGTCTCAATCCGTCTACATACAGTTCACGCCACAGTTTTTGGCCGGTCAGTTTCGGTTTCACAGTCGTACAGAGGACAGGTGGTGAACCTCAGACATGTGCAATTGATACGCGAGTTCTCATCTGCGCAGAAAGCAACTCTCATATCAATTGCACATGTCTGAGGTTCGCCATCTGTCCTCTGTACGACTGCGCAATCAGAGCTCACCGGCCAAAAACCGTGGCATGAACTGTAATGACTCCAGAGTAGTTTAGTACTCAACTAGAAATAGAAACATGTCATTGAGGCGTTCAGATGCAAAAGGGACATTATCCACTTTTTAAAAAATTACAGGAAGATGGAAAAACTTATAGTCACTCATATAGTTGTGCAATTATTGATTTCTGTTCACTAATTCATTAACATTTGATGACAAAGTTTAAGCCGGCAATTTTCAGTTACAGAAATCATTAGAAGTTAACAAAAAATGTATTATAAAATGGATAATGTCCATTTTGATTGGGAATGCTGCAAAAAGGACATTATCCACTTTTTATAAAAATTACAGGAACAGAAAATAACGTAAAATTACTCATATAGTTATGCAATTATTGATTTCTGTTCACTAACTCATTAACATTTGATGACAAAGTTTAAGTCTGCAATTTCCAGTTACAAAAATCATAAGAAGTTAACAAAAAAGTATTATAAAATGGATAATGTACCTTTTGATTGGAAATGATGGATTGGATAATATGCATTTTAAAAATAAGTTTCATTATAACAATTACAAAATTTGCATTTGAAAACTGAATGCAGCATCTAACATTTCCATCTCCAATGAATAGCACTCCCGTGATCAGAATTAGGTCTACAATAAATGAACTACTGGAACTTCCTTGGCTTTTCCCCGCTTCCACTGTCCAGGTGTCCTTGATTTCTACCTTGTTACCCCTCCAACAAGAACAGGTGTCACATATTCTTCCATTTCACTAATTAATTAGTATTACAAAACTATTTTTTGTTTGCAAATTTCTTTACAGACAATCGAAATGAATCACAACTGTGAGCTTTATGCCATCTTTGTTGTTGGCATCATGTGACTTCGTATTCATGTCTCTTATTGGTGGAGAGGATAGTGTACCTTTAGCAGTACACTGCTGCGTGGATAATGTCCCTTATGCAGAAAGACGCAATATTCAATGTGTAAATTAACCAGGAAAATGTCAGTTTTGACGTAAAATGCTACTACTAAAAGATGGATATTTAATTCCACAAGATAGCAATATTAATAACTCGAATTTCACAAAAAGTGGATAATGTCCCTTTTGCATCTGAACGCCTCAATTATTAGTTTAGGATTTTCCACATGAAAAGAAAAAAAATTAGAGTTCACAGGCTGTAGGTCAGAGGTCAGGACATATATAGATCAACATAGAGGATGGGAGGATCCTGGTACTGGGTGACACACTTCAGTAGGACACGGGTAAGAATAGGTTGGGGAAATGCACGAAGACACTCCCTGAGGTACCATTTTGAATTCCCCAGTTTAAGCAGGCTAGGAGAGACACCAAGGCATGGTGCGGTCCTGGTTTAGGGTAGAAATCACAGCAAGGGGGTGATGAAAGATAAGTATGTGATGATTGTTACATTTATGTTTCTACTTTATAGGAAAACGCAACAAGGTGGACAGCGAATCAGTCCATTTAGTTTTATACTAGCAACCCTCCCCAGCTTTGCCCGGGAACAGTTATGAATGCATTACGTGATAAGCGCTTTTTTTTTCCTATTTCAATGAACTGCGACCTATATCCGTTTTACGTCTCGGCATGATGGGTTAAAATCACTGACTGGACTATTAATTATATTATCATGGAGATGCATGTGCAACGAATTCTTGTCAGACGCAATGTAAGAATGGCGAGGTGCATGAAACACAAATCCCCCTTCCGGGTTCCGTCCAATGTTAACTTGACGGTGTATTTGTGGAACGAAAAGTTCACAGGCGAAATGAAGAGAAGCTGAGTTGCACTTCCAGGGAAACTCCGAACAAAACCACACTTCTCTGAAGTCTTAACTCAACACGACACGACAGTTTGCTGCTTGGCTGTATCTGGGGTAATAGCCTCACCCGCTAGCTAGGCTGTAACTTGGGTGATAGACTCGCCCTAGTTAGCTCGTAAACTGTCGCCTCAGTAATTGAATGGAGATTGTTGGAAGAAATGAAAACGTAAAAACACTTACAGTGGGTGATGTATTGAAGATAGAGATATGCTCTCGTGGAATTTTTTTACGTTGAACAATTCTTACACTCATAGAATATTGATATTTTTAATGGTTTGCCATTAAGCTTAAAAAGCGCACCGACGCCAGTTTTTTTTCTTGACTTTTTCACTGATATCGTTACTGCTTGGCTTCCTTTGATCATAAATACATTATTTTCTACACAGAAACCTTTCTCGAGATATCCTTTACAGAATGGTGAAAACCGCATCAAAATCCATCCAGTGGTTCTCGAGATTACCCATGACATCCAAGAATCGGGGACTTTGTTTTATACTGAGTAGAGACAACCTTAATATGGTTCTCCTTTCCTTCTTTGCTTATCCTATGTGTTTGTCTGGTTTTCACTCCATCTGTTTTAGGTGACTATAAGGTGCATTCAAAAAGTAATGAGCCGGAGGCTGGAATGCGTAAACCGGTGACGACATCGGCTAATCGTGGCGTGTGTAACAAGGTGTGGTTCCGACTAGAGCGTAGAAGGTCACGGCCCGTCGCTAGAGGGCACGCGTGCACGTCTCGTGACGATACAAAGCGAGCAGCAGCATGCATCAATCGTCCAACGCTGCCAGTCGCATTGCAAACAGTGACATGGAGGCGCCAAACGAAGAGCAAAGAGGTGTTGTTCGGTTTCTGTCAGCGAAAGGAGTAGGGGGAACGGACATTCATCACCGAATGTCACAAGTGTACGGCGAACACTGCGTGTCCCTTGCAAGGGTCAAGGCGTGACACAAGCGCTTCAGGGAAAGACGGGTGTCGTTAGCCGATGATGCCCGGTCTGGGACACCCCCTGCATTACCAATGACAACGTCCAGCTGGTTGATGCACCCATTACCCAGGACCGCCGAGTGACCGTGAACGCCATAGCCGCCGTGGTCGGATTGAGCGTCGGAAGTGTGCACACCATCATGAAGGAACGACTGCACTTGCGGAAAGTGTGTGCCCAATGGGTGCCCCACAGTCTTCAACCACACCAGGAAGCATGTCGAGTGGCCTACTGTCTTGGTCTTGGTTGGACGATTGATGCATGCTGCTGCTCGCTTTGTATCATTACGTGACGTGCACGCGTGCCCTCTAGCGACGGTCTGTGACCTTCCACGCTCTGGTCGAAACTACACCTCGTTACACACGCCACGATTAGCCGATGTGGTCACCTATTTGCGCATTCCAGCCTCCGGCTCGTTACTTTTTGAACGCACCTTATATATGGTTGCTCCTGATGAGACTAGGTCAAAATGAGCTCCAGGACCTATAATAAAGGAGCTATTGATTGAATTGATGTGAATGCCCATCTTTGAAGACAACAATGTGTGCAGCTGAGGGGATTATCCTTGTACTTCTGATGTTTTTCCCTTTTATCATTCCTCCTTAACCTGCTCATCATTGTGCTTGTTCTTCATTTGTGTTACAATTATATTCTGATTATCGTTTCTAGCTTTCTTGGGTATGATAATTATTGATAATATTGATTCAAACATTGATTGTTTGCCCTAGGCTTCCTCTCAAAATGGACATGGAGCGTAAGATTGAAATTCACAACTTTGCTGCAAGAACAAGGCAGCTGTTTGTCAGGTTGCTAGCATTGGTAAAATGGGCGAGCAGTGCTTCAAAAGTGGATAAATCAGCAGTGAGTATAGTTCTTCTGTGGAGTGCAGAGGTTCATTTACACATTCTTCTTTTGATACCTCTCAGGATTTCTTCAGAAACTATTCCGATTCTTTCTGCCTCATATTTGTGATTTTAGAGTGAATGTCCTGGTTGGTTGTAGAGGATCCAGTACAAATAGTCCAATTTTTCAGGGCCAGTACTTCTTGTTTTTTTTTTTAAATTCTATGTGAAGAATGTATCTGTACTCTTTATCATTTCTTTGGCCTTATTTTAGGGTACTCATCTTGCCATTTGTTTACCACATAACATGTTGTGTAATGACTTAATAAATTAATGGTACCTGTTAAAACCATGACAACATCACTGCTTGAAAGATTTACTACCATGGCCAATAAAAAGTAGGCTGTCTGAGGAGAAGAGAAAACCATACCATGCTTCTAACATCCACTCCCTCTTCATTATTGCTTTGTTCCATAGTATATACCAATCGATTATCTCTCTAAACAAAAAAGGTAATAATGTTGATTTTTAACACAGAACATGCTTGAAAATAAAACTTCTGCAATGGGAAGGGTATTAACCTTTTAATTGCTATATATTTCCAGGTGAATAAACACCCATGTGCTGAGTTATTTTCATCCGTCTTAGCCCCATTCTACATCAAGGCCCTAAGTCAATTTATCATATTCTCCCTTCTCCTATTGGTTCCATATATTACATTGGGTTACAATTTGCACACATGCACTCAAATAAGTTTTCTTCAGGGGCATACCCAGAAAATAGCTCGTGGGGTAGTGGATTTCAACGCGGGAATAGACTTATCTTATGTGGTGAGTAGCTCTAAGGCCTCCCACAAGAGGTGACAAACCAGACTTTTCGGAAGGGTTATGCTTAGCCTCATTCTACACAAAACCCTAAAGTAAATTTAGTATATTCTCTCTCCTTTTGGTTGTATACATTACGCTAGGCTATATTTTATATACATGTACACTAAATAGTTTCTATCAGGTACATTCCCAGAGAATAATATTAGGAGGGGGATAGTGGATTTGGATTACTGTAGGTATAGACTGCCTTATGTAGTAATTGGCTAAATGGTCTCTCACTAGGCGGTGACATGAGAATTTTAATAGGATATATCCCCTATTCCTCTTCTTGGGTAGGGTAGATGTTTAGAAGCGCCACTACTTAAACCTCTAATTGGTCTGTTGTCAGCCATTGCAGCACACAGAAATTAAACATGAGTAAAATATTGCCATCACTTATAACCTATATAGAAGCAGGCTATCAAAGAAAACTCCAGACTTCTGTGGCATTCATCAACTTGACTGCGGCGTATGACACAGTTTGGAACTACTCTACAAATTCATGGAAGTGGTCCCGTGTCAGATAACTGCACACCTCCTGAACACCATGTTGAGTCATACAATTCTGTGTGTACAAGGGGAGAGATAAAAGCAACCAAAGATCACTGAACAACTGTTTGCCCCAAGGGTCAGTACTTGCTTCCTTGTTATGTAGTGTATACATTACCGACATGCCAAAGACACTTTCAAAAATATTCGGATATGCAGATGACTGGGTAATAGCTATCAGGGAGACTGTTGAGCCAACGGAAGAGATCCTGACGGAAGACCTCAAGAAGCTGGCACTCTACTTTAGAATGTGGGGACTCAAACCAAACACCAGCAAAACTGAAGTTTGTTGCTTCCATCTAAACAACAAAATGGCTCACAGGGAGTTAAATGTGTACATGGACAACCAGCAATTGAAACATAGTAGGTTCCCTAAATATCATGGAGTTACACTGGATAGAACATTGTTTTATAAACAACATCTTCAGAACGTCGCTGCCAAATTAAGAACTCGCAATAACATAATTCAAAAACTGTGTGGAACATCTTGGGGATCTACAGCCACAACTGTGCAATACTCTGCTCTGGGGTTGGTATACTCGCCTGCTGAATACTGTGCTGCAGTTTGGCTAGGCTAAATAGTGCCCACACGAATAGTGTGGACACCCAATTGAAAATCACAATGCGTCTCATCACTGGTTCAATCAAATCTACTCCTACACAATGGCTACCAGTGTTAAGTCATATTCCCCCCTTCGGATCTCTGACGTAATAAAATCATTAAACAACCCAAATCTACCAATATATGATGATGTTGGCGATGCAAATATAAGTTGCCTTCATTCGAGGAAACCACCACTAAAAGAAGCCATGAACTTGAGGAACTACAGCTACCAAACTTTAGCTGAGTGGCAGAAGAGACTCACCAACAAACACCACCTAACAATGCCATGTGTGCAGAAGATGTTACCTAGTGGTTTTAACCTCCCTCCTAGACTATGGTCTACTCTGAACAGGATTCGAACCAACCACGGGAACTGTGCAGCCTTCCACTACAAATGGAACAGAATCCCCATGACTGTGGTGCTCCACAACAGACAATTCAGCACATCATCAGTGAATGCAAGAAAGTATAACGGCAGTGTTAGTGACTTTGCTCTTGCGACTCCTGACGTTCTAGAATACATAAAAAATCTGGACATTACATATAGTATAGATTCTATCCATGTTAACTATTGTGTCTCTAGCCATATGCTAAATAATAATAATAATAAATCTCTTTGAACAAATTAATAGCGTAATTACCATCACCACAGAGATTAAAAATGTAAACTAAATGGTTCTATGGACTGTCACAAAAGAGCAGATAAGTCTTTCAAATGACATATCAAACAGCTGGAATATGGAACTAAAACGGCACGCACGTAGCAACAAACTGCTTCATCAATAGCACTGCCGTGTTGTAGTAATTGGGATGAACGATTTAGTCAATAGCACCACTGTGTTGTAGCATTTGTGACTAACCGTTTTGCCAATAGCACCTCCGTGTTGTAGCATTTGTGACGATCCGTTTTGTCAATAGCACCCCTGTGTTGTAGCATTTGTGACAAACCGTTTCATTAATAGCACCCCTGTGTTGTAGCATTTGTGCCAAACCGTTTCCTTAATAGCACCACCGTGTTTTAGCATTTGTGACGAACCATTTCATTAATAGCACCACTGTGTTGTGGCATTTGTGATAAACCGTTTCATCAATAGCACTTTAAAAGTTAAGCAATGTTCTCGGTTGCTCAATTATAACTGACCTATTACCTATTGGATATTACAAATTACATTTACTCACCCTTATGCAGTTTTCTCTGTATATTATTCTAAATCGAATTGTTACACAAACTGCACTAATGGCATCCTTAGTATTCATATTAACAATCATGTTTCGAGTACAACCATTATTTTCAATATTGTTAACCTTTTTACTGCTGTGACTTGCAAAACCACCCATGCTGGCATATTTTAAATAATTGACATGAATACCTATATAAATATTGGAAGTAACATGATAAAACCAGAGATGATCTTGCCTTAAAGGTCCTAACTGACCACTTTCTAACACAAAGTATAATTTCACTAACAATGTGCACCAACAGAAGTAGCTTTCATGTTAGTCATACTTGAGGTGTTGTTGAAGAGAAAGCCTTCAATGAAAATATTATAAACATCACAGAAGGGTCACAATTTCAGAATAACTTGATCGATTGATTGTACGAGCTGCTGAACTAAGCTGCCATGATGGAATACATGCTCATGTAAGGCAATTTTTTTAAATTAAAATTATTCATGCTTTTGGGATATTGCCATGTGAAAAAAACAATTAAACAATTAAAATTCTAGAAGTTTTGGGAGGAACCTTGCTTCCTATTTCAATAGAATTAACGCAATGTGGCCAAAGAATGTGTGTCAATGATTTTAATACCTATCTGGTGATGAACAGAGGAATTTCTCCAGTTTTTGTAAGCTCATTGACACACATTCTTTAGCCACATTGTATTAATTCTATTGAAATAGGAGGCAAGGTTCCTCTCGAAACATCTAGAATTTTAATTGTTATTTTCACACGGCAATATCCCAAAAGCATGAATAATTTTAATAGTACAGTATTCCGGGCTGTGAAAGCCTTAATCTACTTTTTTTTTCTTTCTTTCAAGTAATGAAATCTGTGACTACTGGTCACATAGTTATCCTTCATCTGCCTGTTTTACCCTTCCTTTGCATCGAGCCCCTGTGTCCCCTGGTCCGTAATTATATCTAGGGGAGTAAAACTATTTTTATCTATATGTATGAATGTAATTATTATTTGATTACAGGGCCGATAACCTAGATCTTAGGCCCCTTAAAACAACAATTATCATCATCATCATCATATTTTATTACAAAAATGTTCGTCCGTCAATCAACACTTTAAAAACATATAATCAATTCAGGTACATGTTTCGGGCTACTGTATGAGACCCTTCATCAGCCACATTATGAAGAAAGTATAGAACATCACAAACACATTAAAGACAATTGAAAAGCCCTAAAAATCATATACATAAAACTTATTTAAAAAACATGCAGAAAGCAGAGAATAAAAAACCATGCACTTGTCGTTGGAGCACTATAAAAGGCCCTCCAGCCCATGATTTCATGAGGTTGTGTGGGCAAAGTTAACTTGGAATGTTCATGAGGCGTGGTGGCCTGTCTCAGTTTGTTGTGCTGAGTTACACGAGGCTTGAGAAACATTCATATAGCCGTGGTAATACATCTGGTGCGTCACGTAATAGAAATAGTAGGTCAAAGTGGTTGAAAAATGGATGTGAGGCGAATCCCAGGAACTGAGGCCGACTAAGTGGCAACTCAAACTGGAAAAATGTAGGTCCATGTACAAACAAGTAGTAATCTTAAGAAAAAGAGAAAGAAAGGCCAAAAGATTAAATAAAATGGAGAAATGTTCAAGAACAGGGAACAGAGCCAGAGACGTGAAAAAGTAGCGATAACATACCTGGGGCAAGGTCACCGCCAAACGGACACAGGAAGCACTGGCATAGCTGGGCTAAGTGATACTGAGGCAAGGCAATGGAGGGGTAAGGAGAAGTTAGAGTAGGGCGGGGGAAGGGGAGGGATGCGTGGAGAGAGCGCGCAGTGGAAAGCAAGGTTGAGGCTTCGTATGGAAAGAAAGCAAAGAGGGTGAGATGAGAGAAAACATTTATGGAGGATTATTTGAAGGGATGTTGATGGTGTTTCTGGTTAAGGTGTCATACAGGATATTGCTGTCGAAGTTAATTTTGTTGAGGTTGGTGCAAGGATTGAGTTTTGGGCTTGATCTATTTCGATTTGTTCTAGGATGTTGAGCATGGTTCCTTTGCTACTATAATGCAAAATTTTGAGACTATGCTCAATGTCTGTAGATTTATGCCCCATTTCGGACATGATTGCCCATAGCTGAAAATTTTCTCTGTCAACGACTACTAGGCCAAGTTCAGAACTTAGCTACTAGACACCACCGCAGTCGGCTCTTGGCAACAAACGTAGAAACCTAAGAGCGTTGTTTACATTTTAACCTATCCAATTTAGCTTCACACAGGTGCAATTAGTGGAAGGTTCTTTAACATGCCATAAATCTATGACATGGGACCGCCGGCTTTACTTCCCCTCCGAAGGAAAGCATACTGAGGGATTTTTTAACGCTCTTAAAAAATCCGACGGCTTCAGCCAGGTTTGAACCCTCTATATTGGGCATAGAAGCTCAGCATGCTACCGACTATGCCTCCGAAGCCGCCATTCATGATTGAGATGTTGCTAAGTGTACTCTTGACAACTACAATATTTGCGGGCGACAGGTAATGCTAGTGCCTTTACATTAATGTCTTACGGTCACAGTAGTATCTTGTCACGTTTTTCATATTTCTCCGGTGTCAATAATTGGAGTATCCAATTCTGCTAGGATGTAGAAATATAATAATAATTGTTGTTTTAAGGGGCCTAACATCTAGGTTATCGGCCGATGTAGAAATACAAGAAGGTTCAAAAAATAAGTAACAAAACTTTCCACGGTGAAAATTTATTTTACAGACACACATAAGGATACACAGTAGTAGGCAGCCAGGACAAGCAGCCGTCAGGTAGTATGAGACCCCACTCAGACCAGCTTTCACAGTGCTCCCGCTGTCTGAGAGATGGGGCCACTCCCAGGGATCCTGTCGCTCCCCAGTCAGCTGTAACCGGTATTCAGGTGCCCATCACCACACCGTATGCACGATGCCATGGGTTGCGCCAGTGTGCGCCAACTGCAGGGTCGACCACCCGTCCTCCCACCGAAGCTGCCCAGTCTACCAGTTCATGGTAAGAGCATGTGGCTCGTACCTATGGACCACCTACTAGGCCCCTGCTCTGGGAGGCGAGGGCCCCCCGCTCTTTGGTCATCACTTGGACAGCATAGATTCCTTGTGTAGAACTCCCTGCGTGCCGACTACAATGAGTATTGCTTCATTAGAGCAAGAGTTACGGATTATAATGTCCAAATGTTTAACACCATCGCCATCAATAACATACTATCTTTAGAATTACAATGACAAGATGTAGTAAGTAAATAAAGTTACATACGATCTTTCTCTGTGAAAGGCACGTGATAAACAACTCCATTGTGAGTGGGTAGATTATCCAAATGTCAGTTCCACTGGATGCAGTAGTGGAATTACAACGAAACTTACTAAATGGGGAATCTTGTATAACTAGTGTTAGCCACTAGAATATCACACAATATTTTGCACAAGCCTCATCGTGAAAACATGAAATGTTAAAATCAGAAATACACAATATATCTAAGCAGTTACAATGATGAATATGCCACAGTGGTAGACTCTTACAAACGTTTCCACTGTATAAGGTACAAAATAAATGAATTCACATATTGAAGATATCACTATGTACATGTCATTCAGTAGATTTTCATTCCTTGCTCTTTTACCAATATGGGCCATATGCTCACTGCATTGTCTGTACTTTACGTTAATAGTTGACCACCCTAATGCCACAAAATTATATTACCTGATAAGTGGGGGGTGCCATGCTCCAAACCGGCTAAGGCTGGAAAATGGAATTTGATGATGATGATGATGAAGGATAGGATGAGATATAACTATAATCATAAATGTATATATATTCTTTACTGAACATCTTGTTGTACTATAGCCTTACTTTGTTTCAGCATATCATGGCTTTCCTGGATAAACAGTCTCTGTTATTTGTGGATACAGCAGATATGTTGGCACGCATGGCTAGGGAAACATTAGTTCATGCCAGGTTACCAAATTTCCATATACCTGCTGCAGTCGAGGTTCTAACCACAGGCACTTACTCGAGGCTCCCAGCATGCATCAGAGTAAGTGTCTCCTTTGCTTCTAATAATTCTACTGGATGTGGTATGAAATGCTACTGATTGTGATATATCCAAACTAATTTAGGCTACTTAGTCAGACATTGTTAGTTTATTTACTTAAATTCAGAAGTGCAAACTTTCCTACAAGAGTCTGCCAATTTTTCCAAAAGGCACTTCAAATAGCTACGTAGTGTTGTCTCGACAGACAACAAACTTCAGACACAAAGCAGTAGCAAATTTTGCATTTTCTTTTCAGCCTTCTAGAGGGTAAGAGCTAAGACAGCAAAACATATTTGCTTGTGATCCTGATCTATGGATTGAAAATTGCAATACTGCACTAGGCAGATACTAGCTACAAGTCCCTTTGGTCAAGCATACATGCAACCAACCGTTATTTCAAAAAATGCTTCTGTTTTCCTGGAACTACAGTATGGCTGCAACAAAGTGTGCTCATTATTCTGGAAAAGTCAATTCATGAATGACTTCAATAAGAAGCACCTAAGACTGCTTTGAAAGGAAGATAACCAGCAGTAGATGCTGGTGTGACTTGATAAAAGCAGTTGCTAAAAAGGACCTGGTCAAGAAAAAAACCCTAATGGAACAATTTAGAAGAGGAGTTGTGGCAAGATAGCAGATGGCTTGTTCGGTCCCACACTCGGCTTAGTAACATGGAGCATTGATGATTATGATCATGATGGGTGATATTTTTAAATTACAATTTGGTAGAAAAATGTATTTCAAATAAATTCATGTATGTTCTTGTAGAGCGACCTTTCTATATGAGGATTGGATATTTAAAATGCACCAAAAAAGAAATTCTCCCCTTCAGTTGTTGAAAAATGTGTTAAAAACACAACTAGGAAGTGTTTTCTACAGGAAACTTTGTGTTGATTTATACCGAGCGTATCTGAAATACAGTACTGTTTGTAGAAAGTGGAACATCAAGAACAAGAGATGTGACCACATTGCACTTTATATAACAGATTAGGGACATGACAATACATTACAGATTATAAGGATAGTCCGGTACATGCACGTCGACGGTCGGTCTTCAGTACGGCGTCGCGCCACCACGTGCTGCACTCAGAGCCGCTAGACGTTGTGGCATGGAATCATACAGTGCTTGAATACGCTGCTGGGGAATACCATCCCACGCGGTTTGTAGGCGCGTCCTCAAAGCATCAACAGTGGCGGCAGGTGGACCTGAACTAACAAGTTGCCGACCGACCATATCCCATACATGTTCGATGGGCGACATGTCGGGCGAATGGGCAGGCCACGGAAGCAGAGGTATCGGTCGTTCTGTGAAGAAGGCTTGCTCATTCCTTGCCACATGCGGGAGGGCATTGTCCTGCTGAAATATGGCCTGTGGAACGCCCTGCAAGAGGGGCAGTGCCGCGGGCTGTAACACTTCCCTGATGTATCGGTCACTGTTCAGATTGCCCGCAAGACGTACAAGGCGCGATCGCTTGTTATAGGCAATTGCACCCCAAACATTACACCTGGTGTTTGTCCACTATGCCGCTCAACAGTACAGTCTGCCTGATTGCGTTCTCCACCGCGGCGTCGAACGCATATGCAGCCATCACTGTAGGACAGGTTGAAGCGGGACTCATCCGAAAACACTACATTTCGCCACTCAGCCTGCCAGTGTCGGCGTGAATGTGCCCATTGTAGTCGGAGGCGTCGGTGGTTCCCATTCAATGGAAGCCGACGCAGTGGCATGCGTGCTACCAGTCCAGCCCTCAAAAGACGGCGCCACAAAGTCGACGCAGACATGTCCACCCCCGTTGCAGTGCTCCAACGTCAAGCCAACACCGAGGACGACGCTGTTCTGTCCGATACGGCAATGCGGAGAAAATAGTGGTCGTCTCGCGCTGTGGTCACATTGCGTCGACCTGTACCCTGACGTTGCTGTGTACGGTCCTCTTCTCTCCACTGGATCCACATACGCCTTACTGTTGACGCAGCATGCCCTGTAAGAGCTGCAATGTCCCTGAACCACAGACCCGCCTCCCGGAGCCCAAGCATTCTGTGCCGTCCAACCGCACTCGCTGTGATGTCGGCGAAGCATCGTTGCACTTGCTTACTCTTTCCACATGGTATGACGGCCCCACGCCGACATAGCTGTGCGGAACACAGACCTGTCCGGTCCCACGACAGAGGGCACTGGTGGGCCAATGTGCACGCCATCTCTCTGCGATTTCAATCACTTTGTATGGTACCGCAGGCCTACACGATCCCTGTTCTGGGAGTGTATCCGACTATTTCTTCTGGGTGTTTCACTTTCTACAAACAGTAGTGTACTTTGAATAAATAGTAGAACAGGTTGCCAAGAAAATAAGGCCACAAGGCCACAGATATATACCCTTGGAGCATGCTTCAAAGCTGCAGAGATGTGGTCTCTGAATCAATATGAATACAAAATAATATATTACAGGTTTACAATTCACATGCTTGTAATAGTGCTATTTATAACTCTACAGTACAGTGTCAAGTATTGGGAGGTTCATACTATGGCAGCACTTGATATGACTGGTTTCCTGCATGCTGAGTCAGATGTTATGAATTGCTGTAAACCAACCAGTGTAACTCTACACTGCAGTAAGGCGTATGTGTTGCTCTCTGGTATGATTCATTCTGACTAGGAAGCAAACTATGTATGTTATGATAACAAGCATACTTGTTTTGTCTCAGTCAGAGTAAGCATTCCCTCCCTCTGCCTACTCATTCTTCTGTACTCCATTCCCACTTGCTATCATGACACCTAAAATCGCACACAGCCATACTCACTGTTTGTTTTGGAAGTTTCATAGCTCATTTACAACCACTTTTTTTTTTCTTCTTTCTTTTCTTAATGCAGTAGCCTACTGTACTTCCCAAACATGCCACTATAACAGTCAGTCCTCTATTCCTTCAGAGATATGTGTCCATATATCTGTTGAGAGTTTCAGATACACCATGTACTGCACAGAATGTGTATAATAGGATAGCTAAAATACTGTACGATGATTTGAGTTCCCTATCATTCAATACATTTGTTGTTACTGTGCTCTTTCCATTTAAGATTGTTATGCTCAAATTCAGGCCAAAGTGAGGGCACAAGACATGAACCTGAGCAATACTTATAATGTTAAGTATAGATATTAATAGGCCATCTACTAAAATGGATATTATTTCTTGTCTGAAGGAGCGGATTGTCCCACCAGACCCAATCACTCCATCTGAACGGAGAACAACATTGCTAAGATTGAATCAGGTTATACAGCATCGCCTTGTCACTGGCAATCTGTCACCTCAAATGAGGAATTTGAAGGTAAGTTCTAATTTAATACAGTTGCTGTGTCTCAAACTTTTGTGTAAAATGGTTCAAGATCAGTGTATTTTTAGCCTATTTTCATTTATGAAAAAAGTAGGCTTATTAGATTGTAATGTGTTCTACCATTGACCCCACTGTTGGGTGACAGGTGTAACGTGTTCTCCTTTGGGAGTTTGCTTGAACCAACACAATTTACTCTCTTGTAACATAAAATGAAATATGGCCTACACTGAATGACCACGTTATATGTTTTGCAAAGATGCTTACAGGGTTTATTAGATAATTTAGTTGGGCACCATTAGGACACAACATAAAGCTGTACCCTAAAAATTTATAATGAAATAACTAGCTATTAGGAAACACTTGAGAACTCCTAAAATCAGGCCGTGGCAAGATTCCATCTTCAACCTTAGAATCATTTGTGTGGAAGAAAGGCTTGGCTTAAATTAATATAGTTCTAGCTACTGGAAAGAAAGGCTTCATCTGAATAAAAGAATTTAATAACCAAAATTGGCATTGTGGTAATCATGAGAAATACGAAAGAGAGCTTTAGAAAATTATTAAAATACCACATGAACGTATGAGAATTGGAAGTATGAAATTTACTTAAAATACAAACCATGAATTTACTGAATTTAAATTATTATGAGCAAGAAAAAAAAGGAATAATAGTACCTCTCTTCAAAAAAGGAAGCCGAAAGAAATGTGGCAATTATAGAGGGATCACTTTATTGGCTCATGGCCTGAAAATATTTGAAAAAATACTTGAGAGAAGGCTAAGGAAAATAATAGAACCTCAACTGCAGGAAGAGCAGTATGGATTCAGAGAACACCGTGCAACTATAGATCTCATGTTTTCCCTCAGAATGCTGCTAGAAAAGCACTGGGTGAAGGGTAGAGACCTAACACTTGTATTTTTAGATCTTGAAAAAGCATTTGATAACGTCCCAAGAAAGACTATATGGGAATGCCTAAGAAAGAAAAACGTACCCGCGGGGCTAATCCAGAAAGTTAAAATGCTTTACGAAGGTTGCCACAGTTGTGTTCAGATAGGAAATGGTAATTCTGACTGGTTCCAAACAACTAAAGGAGTTCAACAGGGCAGTGCCCTCTCGCCATTACTTTTTATCACTGTAATGGACGAAGTTATGAAAGGAATAAAGCATAACAACAATACAGAAATCAGCGCATTTGCATTTGCAGATGATGTAGTAATTTGGGGTAATACAGAGAAAGAAGCACAGGAGAGGTTGGCCACCTGGAATAACTGTCTAAAAGCACACGGATTAACAATAAACAAATCAAAAACGGTAGCGATGTCAGTCAACAGACAGAACAAGAAAGGAGAAATAAGGCTTGAAGGTACACAGCTTGAAACAGTAGACCAGTTTAACTATCTTGGGTGCATTATTTCAAGCAATAACAGGATACAGCATGAGATCAATAGCCGAACCCAAAAAGCAACCCAGTTCTACCATCAAGTTCGGAACCTACTCTGGAACGAACAAGTCCCCTTGAGATCAAAACAGACGCTCTTTCAATCATACTTTACCCCCATAATAACATATGGCCTAGAAACCTGCACAACAACCAGACAGATAGACGGCAAACTACAAGCTGCAGAAATGAAGTTTCAACGAACAATGGTACAAAAAACTAGGAGGGATAGGGTAAGAAATGAACAAATTAGGGAAGAAGCTGGAGTGTACCCAACTTTGAAAGAAAAAGTGACAAGGGCCCGTTCGAGATGGCTTGGCCATGTCAAGCGAATGGACGAGGGGAGGATAGCAAAACCAAGACTACACACAGATGTGGTTGGTAGAAGGCCAGTTGGAAGACCAAGGAAGAGGTGGCTAGACCAGGTGAAGGAGGACATAGGAACAAGGGGAGTTAGCTGGGATAGAATCCTGAAAGAAGAATGGTACATGGACAGACGCAAGTGGAGGGCGCTCGTAAACTACACCCGGGCAACTGGAGTAGAAGACAGATGATGATGATGAGCAAGAAAATTGAGAGCTTGAATATGAGGCGACAGTTGGCTCACCAGCGAACATACAGAGTTCTTCGACCACCATGATGAAAGCACTTTGAAGATCCTTGTGGCAAAACATCATCTTCTCGTTTTAAGTCGAAGCGTAGAATAATGCGAAAGTTCAAAATCTGCTGGAGCTGTCGATCAGAATCCGTTAGCCGCGCTTACGTTGCCTGCACTGTCACTACAGAACACGTCGTATTCATGACTAATATTTGCCATTGAATATCTCAGCGAAAAGTACTTTATGTTCACCATGGAACGAAATAATAATGTCCGAAGACGAATGAACACACGGAGAGATTCCCGTAACTGACTGCTCCCTACACGTCGCCGTAATACAGATTTGAACTTAACACATCGTGATAGAACACCTTTCTCGTTGCTTGCCCGGGTACTTATATCCCACGACAACTGTTCCAACAACTTCCGTTTTTTTTTTTCCCCCCCAATGAAAACGTGAGACTGCGTCCGCCAATCAGCGCTCCTCTTCCATGTTTTTCTCCGATTCGGCCAGCCCCGCCTCTTCTCGTGATAGGCCAAGCCGTCCACGACTCCTTCCTCTTCGTTCTTCAAGTCGGTTTTCCCGGGCGAGATTTCCGTTCCACTAATTCATGTTTTCACAGTGAGAACTGTTCCCTAAAGTCCCTTGCGCAACTTGTTATTGAGTAGCGCGTCTATATATAGACCGTAGAATCCAAGATGTACCAAGCCCTCTCAAAACCCTAAATGAATATAAAAACCTAGCCTTCCGTATTCTCATATATTCACGTCGCGTAATTTTAAAATATTAAATGGATCGTCATTTCTAATTTTAATACGTCTCACAAACCCATCATGGCGGCTGTGCGAAATATTTCACCGGTATTCTACATCTCCGAAACTACTACTAATATCACCCTGAAATTTTGTACGGTAATAAAGGGCACTACTAGAAGTTCACGTATGTGACTTTCATAAACCTTTTAAGTACAAAACGAACTTGGCGGCCAGGCCAATTTGAAATATTTAAATAGATGTTTTTCGTGATTTAACCATCCGAGCGCAGTGAAACTTCGTACAGCAATTGTTTATACACATTGTAATGCACTAATTTAGTTAAGTTGTTTACATAACCTCAAGATGGCGGCTGTGCAAAATTCTTAAATTAAGTTTTTATTTCTTGTGTCCTAATCGTGCGATCGAACTCAACGTTTGAATAATGAACCTACACAATAATCGTCACCTAAAAGTACATAACTCTGTGGCCTATTATATAAAAATCCAACATGGTGACCATCCGAAATATTTAGACGGTTCTCAATATCTACTAATCTATGACAGCAATCACCCTACAAATTTGTTGATAAGGCTATTAACATTAGTTCACCCATGGGACTTTCAATAACCTGATGAGCACAAATCCAACATGGCAACGACGCAAAATTTAATATTGAATGGACGTTTCTCGCGTTTTAACCAACCGAGTGCAGTGAAACTTGATAATATAATATCGTATGGCCTCGGGTGCCGAATGCAAGCTTTATTTTACACCCAAAGGGTAGCTTGCACGTCGAATTTCGTTGTTCCTTGAAGCACTATGAAAGTCAAGGAGGTTAGATATCTAAGCTCCTTGAACAATATAGCGCTTTCTAGTAGAGACATGAGGAACTTTGTGTTGGCAGAAACTCCGGAGATTAATTTTGCCATTATGAATACGACCTACTGATTTCAAATGGGTTCTTCGACATGCCAACATCGTATGACATGGTGTCGTAATTTTTTCCGCCTTTCAAAAAAATCACTTACCACGGCCAGGAGTGAACCTGCAAGCTTGGGGTTAGTAGACAGACACGTTGACCACTCACCCACCGTGGCAGTGAAACTTGGTACGATAAATGCATATACAAATTTTAATTCACTGACATTTAATTTATTTCAGTTGTTTTCATAACCTCAAGATGGCGGCTGTGCGAAAGTTTAAAATCTTGTTTTTTTATTTCTTGTGTTGTAATAATGAGATTGAAGTTTGAATAATAAACCTACACAATAATCTTCATCTAATAGTATATACCGGTAGTACATAACTCTATGACCCACATACAGTATTGTACCCGATACCTAGTTTAGGCTATCGGCTACGCCAGCAGACATTAAGCTGTAGTTGAGGTTTTGGAAAGAATTAGGAAAAGATAGCGCACCGATCGCGTCAAGAAGGATGGCAAGATGACGTAGGAGGTCTAGAATCAAGGAGGCATTGAAATCTGTAAGAAGATAGAATTATGGATAGTGATATGAAGCTTTATTGAGATATATATGGAATTATAGCAATTAAACATCTTAGAAGAGGATATATAACATGCATTATATGTGGAAATAATTTTATAGAAGTCTGATAACCCTTAAGTTATTTTATAACGGAATAGCCGAGATGATCTGGGTTCGAGACTATGATCGTGACGCAAGAGCACTGTGGTGGGGGACTACGCCACGTGCCTGCGCCAAGCACATAAGCAAGAAGACAGTATCAGCACATTCAGTAGAGCTCAGTCAGATGAGCAGGTAGGAGCAGCTCTATAGCGCAAGCGAGACGCACAGTGAAGGTCACGTAACATACAGAAACTGTCACGGCAAAAGTGTAGGCGACAGTTCCTGCATCGCCGAGCAGCGAAGGCCGAGCGGGTCGTTGATCCAGGCGGGCTGGCCGAGGAAGCAATCGCAGACGGCCGGGATATGTCAGAACCGCACTGCAAGTAGTTGAAGGCTTTATTTCAAGCTACATTTCGACGCAGTTTGAACATTGCTTTTACGAATAACTTTATGACTATGCTGTTCTATAACACATTCAAAGCTACTTTAACTATTTCAATTATACGGAATGTTGTTAGCATAGGCACCGATGAACATTAGATCGTGCATTAATAAGATTTATTTCTTATGCAGTTTTCATGAATTACCTAATACAGACAAATACAGGGTGTTTCGTAAGCTTGAACACTCTCAAGTAAAATTTCGTTTTACGAAAGTGAGACTTAGCAGTCATTTGAGATTGAACTTGCAATACTCAAACTGAACATTTAACGGAACAGTGGCGTATCTTAGAAGAGGAGTAGGGGGTCCGCTGTTTCCATGAACATTTTCGAGAAGGAGTTGGACAATATCCGCTATGTCCGAGTAGACACTGATAGAGACAAGATGGCACCGCAGAGCGATGGATTCGATTCCTGACGAGAGGAGTCCACCAGCTGATTCACTTGGGATTTCGAAGGCAATCGTCATTTCATGGATGGAATGATACTCACGCCGATCTTTCGAGAAATTCTTTATGTAGGGAAAATCGACGATCTTGGAAATTTAATTACAGCTGATTATGAAAGGTACTGTAAGAGTCATAACTACCTGATACGATTATTTTCATGAATACTGGGCACACATGTATATTTTTCTAATAGGAGTGATTCGATTATTAAGACATGGTTTGAATTTATATACTTCGAATTTGCTAGAATATGGAGTGACCATATGATATGGCAGGCATCATTATACGAAATTCTCACCATTGGTTGGCTTTATTAAGCAGATGTTTGGTCTTTTAGACATTTTTCCAGCTAGGATATTTTTCATGAATAGTTTTTTTTTTGTGTAACGAGTATTTCGAACTCGTGATCTGCAATTGATTATCTAAAATTACTTCGTCAGTTCATTGCATACTAGCGAGTGTGTATTATTCATCAGTAGGGATTTTTTCCATTGGATTGTTTGGAGATATTAAGAAGTTATTCACTTTAGTGAATGAACATCACTTTTATATGACAACTAGAAACTTGTTGATTCCTATCTGGTACATTCACTCATATAGACTACGAGATGGGGTCCTTCGTATTTATACGATTGTATGGTGGCTACTCATCTTACCCATCGTTCAGGGAACTATCATCCAAGTCGACGGGGCGAGGTCTTTCGTATTTATACGACTGTACGGTGGTTACACATCTTACTCGCCATTGAGGGACTCATTTTTATCATCCGAATGTACACGAGATGTAAGTGAATCAAACAAGGAACTACTAGTCACATATCAGTCGAAATTTTGTTAAATAAAGTAACGATAAATGTCAACAGGATTGCATTTAGTAATTCTTGTTTGCCAATCCAATATTTTGTTGCTATACTCTTTTGAGAGTAATTTCAGTTTAACAGCTGTTGCAGCTGATGCTTTGATGATTTTTATAATTGTGTTTGATACCTTTGAGAAGGATTTAAAGTAATTGAATCTTGTAAGATTAATCATTAATGGTCAAGATTTACTTCAAGGCAGATTTTGATATGAGATTATAGCACATTGGTGTTTTTCTGCGATGTGAATTATGAAATATTGTAAAAGAATTTATGCTATTTGAAAGCAGATCTTAAATTACTGAGGTAATATATTTTTTTCCAATTGTTTAAGAAGTTGTCTAGATGTGATCAGAGTAATTACAGTTATTGGAGATTGTGTGCGTTGATAATTTGAAGCCAGTTATATATTTTTTGTAGATCATGCAACATGGTTAAGTGGAGTTTGTGGTAGGCATTTTGTGGAAGTTGCCATGTGATAGTTGCAACGTTGATAATGTATTTTGAAGCAGACATGAGGTCGTCGTACCCAGTCTAGCGTAATTGTTGAGATTCATGCTGTATGTGCTGAATATTTATGGAGTTTTGTGGAGTAATTATAGTATTCAAATGTGATATTTGAAGTATTGAAGAAATGTAATGTCGTTGTGGATAGTTTGATCCAACGTGATGTCGTGGAGGCAATAATATTTTTTGGCATGATAAATTAAATACGAGATATAACTTGGAAGTGATAAACTGTAAGACAACGTTCTATAAACCTTATTAAACAATTTGTTAGGAAATTAAACAAATAAATGAAGTTGATAATACAAGGTTTTCTGAAAATAATAATTAACGAAATAATAATCTGAGATTTAAGCATATTAACGATCTGACCTAATGAAATAAAAATCAGAATGACTAGATGAAATAATAAAAACTAAATAACCAGATGATTGAAATTTAAATAATTTGATAAATTAAATTTTGGAATAAATCAATGAATTAAATAAATGGATGAATTAAAGATTGGATAAAATAAACTGATTGAAATAAATTAATAGACGATTGTAATGATGATGAATAACTGAATTAGGAGGTGATAATTAACTAAAGAAGCTGATGATTAATGAATTTATATGGAATTAAATAAATTTAATTGAGAGATAACTTGAAGGAATTGCAACTTGAGTTGAGGATTTAAGTGATGTAATGGTGATGAATTAACGATTCTGACAGGAACATGTAGAATTTTGAAGTGAGAATTAATGTGAGAAATATTTAATTTTGATAATGACGATGATGATGACCAATGAGAATTTGAATTTTCTGTAATTCACAGATAAGAGATTGTTAATGATGATGTAAATAGTGTAAATTAATTATTCGATGCTTAGGAACATTTGATTAACATGTTCAACATTCAAATTATGCCATGCAAACCATAAATTTACGTGATATTTAATATGTGTGATTATTATATGTGTAATGTTTAGACAGATTAATAAAATTTTTAAATCCACATCGATGTTAAATTAAAGAGAAATTAGGTCTCAGGTTTCACAAATGTCAGTGACGAAAGACATAGTGCTACAGTGATCCTGAGAACCCAAGAGAACTTTATAAATTTTTCTTGTTATGTGGATAAAAATTAATTTTGGAATAGAAAGGAGATGGTTCGATTTTTGGACAATGACAATTTAACTTTGGCATTCGACCATACTCTTAGGTAGGAATTATATTTAAAATGTCTGTCTGACTATCAAAGTAAAATAAATTTGTTTTTATCTTAGTTGTGATCTGATGATGGTGTGATGTTCCTTTTTCTTTCCTTGTCTTGAGTAAGGCTTATCCGGAAAGGAAGTGGTTTGCTAGGAATTCAGTTGATGGCGCCCATTTATATTTGCATTATTTCTATTAAACTTAAGCCCGTAACGACCCTAGAGATACTTTGTCTCGTGATACCCACTGCTTTTTCGATAACTCAGCTGAATTTCCGACACATTCCTTATTTGACTAGAGGTTCATTTAACTCCGCTCTGTCCTGGAACTCCAGGAATGCGATGTTATAGCAGATGGGTCATCGCATCCCCAGGACGAACGGGTACAGAGAGAGAGGGAGAATTGGCGCCCAACGTGGGGCTTTTCGATTTTGGTTATTCTATGGAATCACATCAGATTTAGATTACTGAGAGATTGATCTCAAGTTCATTTAAGTGTGTTACAAAATTTATTAAACTTAGTCAGACAATGTACTTGTGTGCCCAATCCAGTGTTCATGTTAATCGTATTAGTAATATCATGTTAGTTATAAGACATTTTTCCTATACCCAAGTGAATGCAGGAATTGAGACATTGTGATGTGTTGTTGTCTAACGTCTCTATATAAAACCTATATTGAAAATATAATTATGTTGCCGGAAGATTTAGCGAAGGTGTTAGGAGAGTTACTGACGGGTATGTCTGGTATTGCAGAAACTATTTCTAAGATGGAAACGGAAGTTAAAGAACAAATTAATAATTCAGAAGCTAGATTAGAAGCTAAATGTAAAGAGAATGTACAAGCATTGCAAACTAGTAATGAAGAAAATTTAAAATTATTGCAGACTAGTACTGAAGAAAATTTAAAGTCATTACAGGCTAGTAACGAAGGCAATCTGAACGACAGTTTAAAGTCATTAGAGACTAGATTACAGTCAAATAGCAAAGATGAGTTGATGTTATTAGAGACTAGGTTACAGTCAAATAGTGAAGACAATTTTAAGTCATTGGAAGAAAAATTACAGTCAAATAGTGAGGACAATTTTAAGTCTTTGGAAGAGAAATTACAGTCTCGTAGTGAAGAAACTAACACTGAATTAGAAAACAAGTTAACTAGATTAGAGAATAGCTTAACTTTAAAGAATAATGAGATGCTGAAGACTTTACAATTAGACATAATTGCAGTAAACATGAAAGGAGAGGAAAATGTTCAAATATTAAGAAAAAATATTATTGAATTAGAAAGTAGAGGAGAAGAAAATATTTTTACTTTAAGAACAGACGTTATGTCCATACAGAAAGACATTAAATCAGATGTATCGAAGTTGAGATTCGACATCGATGGTTTAGTGGCAGATGTAGGCAAAATTCAAGATTGGTCTACCGAAGTATCTTTCGAGACTAAGATTAAAGGTCTAGAAACGAATCTAGGTAACGAGATTAAAGATTTAAAGACAGTATTTGGGACCATTAAAGAGGAAGTCTTGGGAGAGGTCAATTCTAATTTAAAATCATTAGAAAATCAATTGCAGAAAGATATTAGGAAGATAGACGACGATATAGAGCAAAAGGTTAATGAAAACTTAGCTTTGTTCAAAAATAGAGTCAGTGCAATTGTGGAAGAACGGTATAGTGAGGTCGATGCCGAAGCAAAAGAGAAACGTGAAGGGTTAGATGAAAAATTAATCGCAGGTATGGCAAACTTAGAAGCGAGGTTTACGGAAAACAAGGAAGCGATGAAGATAGATTCAACTCTATTTAGAACAGATGTTGATCTGTTAAAAGAACAAGTCGCGTCAGTAAAGAACACGTGCGAAGGAAAAATTGACAAGTTATGAAACGACAGACGAGAGTAACAAGACGCAGGATGTTACATCGTTAGATGAATTGAAGACGCAGGTGAAGAAATTAGCAGAAGACAGGATGACTAAATTAGAATCCATGTTTAACAGTTTCACCAGTCAGAATATAACGTCAGGGGAAACATTGATAAATCAGACAGCGATAGACCGCAGTATGACGAATCAAGAAGCGAGCATGGGAGAAGACCGTCAAATGCAACCGAATGTGACATTCGAAAGGGCTAGTTCAACCCCTCAGGATAATCCAAGTTCGAATAGGAGTATGTTGGGTCCAAGCGAACGATACTCAGGTCCAGTCACCATTATTAGGAATCTATATGACAAGCCGAGAAAGTTTTCGGGAAATACAGGAGTCACACCAGTCGAATTTCTGCGAGATATTCGAGACTACATGGCGGAACATAGGTTAGCCAAAGAAAGAGAGCTAAGGATAGTCGAACGCGCCTTAGATGGATCTGCGCTTACGTGGTTTAGAGCGTTCAGAAGCAATTTTGCGAACATGGAGCAATTTGCCATAGCTTTCTTGAGGAGATTCTGGAGTGCCGAGGATCAACTTAACGTAAGAGCGGAGATGTACTCAAAGCGCTATTCTACGTCACATCCGACGCATTATGCCAACTATTTCACGTCACAGCTGGCTAAATTACAGTTCCTTATTCCTCCATTGCCAGAAGAAGAGCTTTTGCAAGCTATAGCGAGACAGTTACCGATTGAGGTACAGCGATCACTGATAGCGTCGGGAGCCAATACACTGGAGCACTATGACGACATTTTACGGCGATTGGACTATACAAGCGCACAAGTCACGCCTAGAAGTAACAGAAACGACAACAGAAACACGCAAGAAGTGAATGCGGTAGTCGTAGACAATGCAGCTCAAACGGACAGAAGGGATTCCTGGGAAAACCGACGGAACGAAGGGAATCGAGGAAACATCCGTAACGCTCGAGGAAATGATCGATATAGAGGACCATATGAGAGGCCATACGATCAAGAAGCAAGAGATAGCCGATATAGGAATTATAACCAGAATTCCAGATATCAAGACAGGAATCGATATAACAATAGATATCGGGGCAGAAATAACTGGAGCCAAGGTCAACAGTATAATGGGAACGACAGGCAGGATGGCCGAAGAAACGATCCTAACGACAGACGGGATATTCGTGGACATGAGAGGTCGAGGCAAGAAGATAGACAGCCTAGTGCACCACTCGAGGAGACAGTGAGAGATGTCAATCGAGCAAGCACGAGTGGCGAAGGAAGAAACAAACGTCAGAATAACACGGAATCAAGATGCTAATCATGGGAAGTCATCATTATTGAGAGTCAGAAAGAACCATCATGCTGAGTAAAGGAATTGTAGAGCTATCGTGTACATGTATAATATATAGAATGCCTGAGAGTGTATTTTTTTTTTCTCAATCCTGATAAAAAAAAAAGAAGATGTACGGGAGAGATGTACCCGATACCTAGTTTAGGCTATCGGCTACGCCAGCAGACATTAAGCTGTAGTTGAGGTTTTGGAAAGAATTAGGAAAAGATAGCGCACCGATCGCGTCAAGAAGAATGGCAAGATGACGTAGGAGGTCTAGAATCAAGGAGGCATTGAAATCTGTAAGAAGATAGAATTATGGATAGTGATATGAAGCTTTATTGAGATATATATGGAATTATAGCAATTAAACATCTTAGAAGAGGATATATAACATGCATTATATGTGGAAATAATTTTATAGAAGTCCGATAACCCTTAAGTTATTTTATAACGGAATAGCCGAGATGATCTGGGTTCGAGACTATGATCGTGACGCAAGAGCACTGTGGTGGGGGACTATGCCACGTGCCTGCGCCAAGCACATAAGCAAGAAGACAGTATCAGCACATTCAGTAGAGCTCAGTCAGACGAGCAGGTAGGAGCAGCTCTATAGCGCAAGCGAGACGCACAGTGAAGGTCACGTAACATACAGAAACTGTCACGGCAAAAGTGTAGGCGACAGTTCCTGCATCGCCGAGCAGCGAAGGCCGAGCGGGTCGTTGATCCAGGCGGGCTGGCCGAGGAAGCAATCGCAGACGGCCGGGATATGTCAGAACCGCACTGCAAGTAGTTGAAGGCTTTATTTCAAGCTACATTTCGACGCAGTTTGAACATTGCTTTTACGAATAACTTTATGACTATGCTGTTCTATAACACATTCAAAGCTACTTTAACTATTTCAATTATACGGAATGTTGTTAGCATAGGCACCGATGAACATTAGATCGTGCATTAATAAGATTTATTTCTTATGCAGTTTTCATGAATTACCTAATACAGACAAATACAGGGTGTTTCGTAAGCTTGAACACTCTCAAGTAAAATTTCGTTTTACGAAAGTGAGACTTAGCAGTCATTTGAGATTGAACTTGCAATACTCAAACTGAACATTTAACGGAACAGTGGCGTATCTTAGAAGAGGAGTAGGGGGTCCGCTGTTTCCATGAACATTTTCGAGAAGGAGTTGGACAATATCCGCTATGTCCGAGTAGACACTGATAGAGACAAGATGGCACCGCAGAGCGATGGATTCGATTCCTGACGAGAGGAGTCCACCAGCTGATTCACTTGGGATTTCGAAGGCAATCGTCATTTCATGGATGGAATGATACTCACGCCGATCTTTCGAGAAATTCTTTATGTAGGGAAAATCGACGATCTTGGAAATTTAATTACAGCTGATTATGAAAGGTACTGTAAGAGTCATAACTACCTGATACGATTATTTTCATGAATACTGGGCACACATGTATATTTTTCTAATAGGAGTGATTCGATTATTAAGACATGGTTTGAATTTATATACTTCGAATTTGCTAGAATATGGAGTGACCATATGATATGGCAGGCATCATTATACGAAATTCTCACCATTGGTTGGCTTTATTAAGCAGATGTTTGGTCTTTTAGACATTTTTCCAGCTAGGATATTTTTCATGAATAGTTTTTTTTGTGTAACGAGTATTTCAAACTCGTGATCTGCAATTGATTATCTAAAATTACTTCGTCAGTTCATTGCATACTAGCGAGTGTGTATTATTCATCAGTAGGGATTTTTTCCATTGGATTGTTTGGAGATATTAAGAAGTTATTCACTTTAGTGAATGAACATCGCTTTTATATGACAACTAGAAACTTGTTGATTCCTATCTGGTACATTCACTCATATAGACTACGAGATGGGGTCCTTCGTATTTATACGATTGTATGGTGGCTACTCATCTTACCCATCGTTCAGGGAACTATCATCCAAGTCGACGGGGCGAGGTCTTTCGTATTTATACGACTGTACGGTGGTTACACATCTTACTCGCCATTGAGGGACTCATTTTTATCATCCGAATGTACACGAGATGTAAGTGAATCAAACAAGGAACTACTAGTCACATATCAGTCGAAATTTTGTTAAATAAAGTAACGATAAATGTCAACAGGATTGCATTTAGTAATTCTTGTTTGCCAATCCAATATTTTGTTGCTATACTCTTTTGAGAGTAATTTCAGTTTAACAGCTGTTGCAGCTGATGCTTTGATGATTTTTATAATTGTGTTTGATACCTTTGAGAAGGATTTAAAGTAATTGAATCTTGTAAGATTAATCATTAATGGTCAAGATTTACTTCAAGGCAGATTTTGATATGAGATTATAGCACATTGGTGTTTTTCTGCGATGTGAATTATGAAATATTGTAAAAGAATTTATGCTATTTGAAAGCAGATCTTAAATTACTGAGGTAATATATTTTTTTCCAATTGTTTAAGAAGTTGTCTAGATGTGATCAGAGTAATTACAGTTATTGGAGATTGTGTGCGTTGATAATTTGAAGCCAGTTATATATTTTTTGTAGATCATGCAACATGGTTAAGTGGAGTTTGTGGTAGGCATTTTGTGGAAGTTGCCATGTGATAGTTGCAACGTTGATAATGTATTTTGAAGCAGACATGAGGTCGTCGTACCCAGTCTAGCGTAATTGTTGAGATTCATGCTGTATGTGCTGAATATTTATGGAGTTTTGTGGAGTAATTATAGTATTCAAATGTGATATTTGAAGTATTGAAGAAATGTAATGTCGTTGTGGATAGTTTGATCCAACGTGATGTCGTGGAGGCAATAATATTTTTTGGCATGATAAATTAAATACGAGATATAACTTGGAAGTGATAAACTGTAAGACAACGTTCTATAAACCTTATTAAACAATTTGTTAGGAAATTAAACAAATAAATGAAGTTGATAATACAAGGTTTTCTGAAAATAATAATTAACGAAATAATAATCTGAGATTTAAGCATATTAACGATCTGACCTAATGAAATAAAAATCAGAATGACTAGATGAAATAATAAAAACTAAATAACCAGATGATTGAAATTTAAATAATTTGATAAATTAAATTTTGGAATAAATCAATGAATTAAATAAATGGATGAATTAAAGATTGGATAAAATAAACTGATTGAAATAAATTAATAGACGATTGTAATGATGATGAATAACTGAATTAGGAGGTGATAATTAACTAAAGAAGCTGATGATTAATGAATTTATATGGAATTAAATAAATTTAATTGAGAGATAACTTGAAGGAATTGCAACTTGAGTTGAGGATTTAAGTGATGTAATGGTGATGAATTAACGATTCTGACAGGAACATGTAGAATTTTGAAGTGAGAATTAATGTGAGAAATATTTAATTTTGATAATGACGATGATGATGACCAATGAGAATTTGAATTTTCTGTAATTCACAGATAAGAGATTGTTAATGATGATGTAAATAGTGTAAATTAATTATTCGATGCTTAGGAACATTTGATTAACATGTTCAACATTCAAATTATGCCATGCAAACCATAAATTTACGTGATATTTAATATGTGTGATTATTATATGTGTAATGTTTAGACAGATTAATAAAATTTTTAAATCCACATCGATGTTAAATTAAAGAGAAATTAGGTCTCAGGTTTCACAAATGTCAGTGACGAAAGACATAGTGCTACAGTGATCCTGAGAACCCAAGAGAACTTTATAAATTTTTCTTGTTATGTGGATAAAAATTAATTTTGGAATAGAAAGGAGATGGTTCGATTTTTGGACAATGACAATTTAACTTTGGCATTCGACCATACTCTTAGGTAGGAATTATATTTAAAATGTCTGTCTGACTATCAAAGTAAAATAAATTTGTTTTTATCTTAGTTGTGATCTGATGATGGTGTGATGTTCCTTTTTCTTTCCTTGTCTTGAGTAAGGCTTATCCGGAAAGGAAGTGGTTTGCTAGGAATTCAGTTGATGGCGCCCATTTATATTTGCATTATTTCTATTAAACTTAAGCCCGTAACGACCCTAGAGATACTTTGTCTCGTGATACCCACTGCTTTTTCGATAACTCAGCTGAATTTCCGACACATTCCTTATTTGACTAGAGGTTCATTTAACTCCGCTCTGTCCTGGAACTCCAGGAATGCGATGTTATAGCAGATGGGTCATCGCATCCCCAGGACGAACGGGTACAGTATATAATAATACAATATGGTGATCATCCGAAATATTTAGACTGTTCTCAATATCTACGAATCTATTACAGCAATCAGACTGAAATTTTGTATGTTGATAGAGGCAATTAACATAAATAAGATATATGAAAATGAGCTATTTAGTTCTTCACTGAACTACTTGTTTTTCTGCTGATTGAAGCCAATAACCTCACAGTTATACCCCCCATAACAGCAATCTCCATTGTTATTACAGTAAAACCCCCGTTTTAACGTGCCCGCTTTTAACGAAGATTTTCGTAAGTCCCAGCCAAATCACCATAAGCACAGTGTTATTTAAACCCCCTTCTAACGAACCCCGATATAAGGAATAGTCCGCTTCTAAAGAATATATTTCACATAAATTACGATCGCGCATCCCGTTGTAACGAATATGTCGATAAGATACTTTTTTCTAAACTTGTTTTTAATGTAAATTAACTTCCGTTTTGACGTAATCTCAGTCCGAAGTTGACGCGCTAAACGAAATCGCTCCTTTAGCGATGTATAGAACCGTGATAAATTGGCGCGGCCGCTGGAAATCACTGTTACCGGCAAGCAGCAGTCACTATCACGCTAGACGCTGTTGGTTAGTTATGTCCATTGAACTGTAGGTAGTACTGGAATGACGGCTGTATGGGAACGAAGTGCGGTTTACCTTGAGACTAGCTATACAGCCTAGAGGCATGACTGACGTAGGGCCTACGCGTAAATGCCGCGAGACTCGGGTAACTTCACGAAATATAAATATTTAGGCCAAAGGTCTCTTGCAAACTTCACGTGATTTAGGTGAAAGATTAAAAGCAATAAGAAACTGAAAATGTTTATGGATATTCTACAAAATGAAAATGTATTCTAGAAAAAAATTACGGAATAAGTAGAAAGTCGTGCCTTCCATGGCTTACGCTGCCTGAACCGTCATTGATAGACCCCATGTATATGCGTACGAAATGTAGAGCTGTTTAAGCTCTACAAAAAAGTCCGCAAACGCATATACTTATCTCCAACCGTTAAGGAGTTAGGACAGTTTTAGTCGGGTAATGTCTACAGTGACTTCAGCTGCCTTAACCTATAGCCGCAGCGCTCTTACACCGGCTAGGCACTTCTGTCCCGCTGCTCCAATCGCTGCTTAGGAATCACGCGGACGCGAGGGGTGCGGACTGAAGGCTCATTCTCTGTTTTTGTTCCTGTGTTGTTGGAAGTTGTGCTGCGAGTTTTTTGTGTCTGTGATAAGAGTTGTACTGCGAGTTACGGCGGACCACATTCATTATGGCTGCAAAACGTAAGAAGCTGACTCTTTAGAAAAAGATAGACATCATCAGGGATGTTGAAAGGGATAGCCAAGTACCTTTGTCACAGATGGCAAACAAATATGACTTGGCACCCTCTACGCTGGTTGGTTGGTTCCTTAGTTTAGGGGCTGCGACAACGCGGTCATGTAGCCCGTGTACTTTGGCTCTGTGTAGAATCTGTCTGATAACCGGTGTTAATTGTGATGACTGTATTAGTGTGTGTATCTGTTTTTTAATTCAAGTAGGGACTGCAACTTTGAATTTTCAAATAGTTCCTACTTTTGCCGCCAAACGCCACCGTCAACGACTACTAGGCCTAGTTCAGAACTAGCTACTAGACGCCACCGCAGTCGGCTCTTGGCAACGAACGTAGCAACCTAAGAGCGTTGTTTACATTCTTAACCTATCCAATTTAGTTTCACACAGGTGTAATTAGTGGAAAGATCTTTAACATGCCATAAATCTATGACATGGGACCGCCGGCTTTACTTCCCCTCCGAAGGAAGGCATACTGAGGGATTTTTAACGCTCTTAAAAAATCCGACGGCTTCGGCCGGGTTTGAACCCGCTATCTTGGGCATAGAAGCTCAGCATGCTACCAACTACGCCACCCTCTACGCTGTTTGGCATCATGAAACAGAAGGAAGCTATTCTGACCGCGGAAGTTGAGTTCGGTTCTGGGGCAAAAATACGGAAGAATATTCGTTCTTCGCCGTACGAGGAACTTGAAAACATTTTAATGAATAGTTCGAGGGAAAAAGGAGTGAGAATGCTCCAATTGACGGGAACATACTTAAACAAAAAGCTCAAGAAATCGCACTTAAGCTGGGTTTGGTCGATTTCCATGCTTCTAATGGCTGGTTTGATCGCTTCAAAAACGGCACAATCTTTCGTTCCAAAACATGAGCGGCGAGAGTGCGGAAGTTAATGACGTTACAGTTGTATACTGGAAAGAGAAAACATTGCCTCGACTTCTTGAAGGATATGATGCTAAGGATATTTTTAACGCCGATGAAACGGGAGTGTTTTACAACTTGCTCCCGTCCAAAACATATGCTGTTCGCGGAGAAAAATGCCACGGAGGCAAAAAAAGTAAAGAAAGACTGACAGCGTTGTTATGTGTTAACAGCAACGGGAGTGAAAAATTACCCCCACTAATAATTGGAAAATTTAAGAATCCAAGATGTTTCAAGAACACCCGTACACTCCCATGTAAATATGATTTTAACAAAAGTGCATGGATGACATCGGAGATATTTCGAAAATTTTTACAAAGCTTGGATACCAAGATGGGATCGGCAGGAAGGAAAATAGTGCTGGTGATAGACAGATGTCCAGCTCATCCTTCAGATAAGGCTTTCCTGCGGAATATCAAAGTGGTTTTCTTTCCTCCTAACTGCACCAGTAACCTGCAGCCTTTGAACCTTGGCATTATTCATTCTGTGAAAGTGAAGTACAGGAAGGCCCTGGTTCAAAGAGCTGTTTCTTTCCTCGAAAGAAATGAGGTAATGAAATTGAACATACTCCAAGCCATGCATATGTTTGTAGCAGCATGGCAACTAGTCACAACGACCACTATTCAAAACTGCTTTGGCCATGCAGGTTTTGGTGCTATTTCAGAAGTTTTTAATGAAGAAGACGCTACTGATGACATTGGGGAAGATTGGGGGGTCGTATCAAAGGATTCTACTGTCACAACATTCGAAGAATTTGTTGCTTGTGATGATGATATCCTAACCTCACCACCACAGATGGATGTTGGAGACCTTTGTGATGATGCAAAAAGGCAAAGTACTGAAGAGGAAGACGAAGAAGAAGAAGAAGAAGAAGAGGATCCAGCAGAACCAACTTTTGGGGTAGCAGTGGAAGGACTGGATATTGTCCGCCGGTACTTCTCCTCCTTCAGTGTGGATGAAGCGCTCATCAACACTCTCAACCAAATTGAGAGAAAACTTCTTTCCGTGAGACATCTGGGCAAGAGGAAGCAAACTACTTTACTGGACTACTTCAGAAAGTGAATGGTAATACCTTATGCTTATTCTCATAGTTCTCATGGTCTGCCTTCACAAATATCCTTAATATATGTTAGGCCTCTGTTCCTTCAAGTTACAATTACAAGTCAGTAATACCTATTTCTCCTTTCCTTGCTGCAGCTTGTGCTCCCAATGGACCACTAAGGAATCCGTTACCTGTGCTGTTTCGTAAATATTTTCTGTTATTCTTGTGTTAATTTGACTTTTTAGTATTTCTTAACATGTTGATTTATTATTTCTTGACATTACATTAGTTGAAGACATAAATGTACCGGTATCATTATTTCTTGTGATATATAGACTACTAGCAGTAGTACCCGGCTTCGCCCGGTGGAATGATGATAATGTTTTAAGGTCTCCTTAGAAATATAATGGACTTAAAATCTAAGTCATTTGCCCCCAAAGACAATGAGGGAGTAATATCTAGGTCATTTGCCCTTTTGATAAGGATGATAATAAAAACTACTGTTGAATTGACACGTCAAACTTACAAACTACCGTAATAGAAATACATATTTCAAAATTCACAGGCGAGAAAGACTTATTGTGTGTGGTGATTAATGGTGTAATGGGCGTAACATCTACTGTAGGTCATTTGCTCTTATGATGAGGATGATAAGGGAAACTACTACCGGTATTGAATTGACACTTCAACGTATAATGTACACAATGTACTGTAATAAAAATAACTATATGGCGGCTTCGGTGGCGTATTTGGTAGCATGCTGAGCTTCTAATCCCAAGATAGCGGGTTCAAACCCGGCCGAAGCCGTCGGATATTTTAAGAGCGTTAAAAATCCGTCAGTATGCCTTTCTTCGGAGGGGAAGTAAAGCCGGCGGTCCCATGTCAGATTTATGGCATGTTATTGAACCTTCCACTAATTACACCTGTGTGAAGCTAAATAGGATAGGTAAACAACGCTCATAGATGTCTACGTCCGTTGCCAAGAGCCGACTGCAGTGGCGTCTAGTAGCTAAGTTCCGAACTTGGCCTAGTAGTCGTTGACGGTGGCGCTTGGCGGCAAAAGTACGAACTATTTGAAGAATTCTAAGTTGCAGTTTGTACTTAAATTAAAAAACAGATAACACACACTAATACAGTCATCACAATTAACACCGGCTATCAGACAGATTCTACACACACCCAAAGTACACGGGGCTACATGACCGCGTTGTCGCAGCCCCTAAACTTAAGAACCAACCAACCAAAAATAAATATTTTAAAAATCACAGTCGAGAAAGACTTTATGCGGCGGTGATTATTGGTATGATGCGCGTAACATCTAGGTCATTTTCACTTATGATGATAATAATTAGGTAATGAAAAAATGACTACTAAACGAACATGGTGTTATTTTAAAACTGATATAGGTAATTCAGGTGTCTAGCTTCGATGTATTCCAAAGTCTCAACCTTATTTTCTGGCTTAGGCCTGTACTGGATGCGTCTAGTGAAAGAGCGTACTGCTCGGCAAAGACAAAGAATATAGGTCCAAGCTGCACGAACCTGAGATGATCGCAGATGATGACGAAATATGATGACACACGTTCGGGGTTCCCCGTCCTATACAGATTGACCGGGAATCACTCACTGTTTCGCAACGGCCCTGTGCTGGCATCAGCATAGACAGCAGGAGATAACACGGCGGGCTCTGGAAAGTACCTCACGATGAATCAGCAAGCTATTCTCACTACTGACCCCCCCCCCCCCCCCAGGGTCTCACAACTTGTGGGACGTGGGTTGGCGACCACGGAACCCCAGCTGAGTCTGGCATCGCTTCTACTTCCTGGTGCTGGGCTCATTTCAGTTCTCTTTCCTGTCGGCCTCCCTTGGTCAACTCTTGTTCTCTTCCGACCCAGACTGTATTAGGGTATCCGAGGGCTAGGGAGTCTTTCAATTTCCCGCCTTAATTGGCTTTGTCTCATCTTTCCTGATACCCTCATTCTTCGAGGGGTCTGCCTTCTTTTCCTTTTCATAATATCTCCTGTCTTCTGCTCAAGGCCCTCAAAGAGGCAGGGTGTGTGTAGACCCACCACTTCTGGTACACCCTCAAGGGCTCATGACTGGTGAGTTAGGAAGCTGGCAACCCCGAGGAATTCCTGAGCTACATGCAGGGAATGGAGTGGTATGTCAGAAATTTCAAGTGGACAGTGTTACGCATCGGGTTCCAAAGGGTAAGTATACACACTTTGTTTTCGATCGGTGAACGATGTAGATTTGTACCAAAGGGCCTTAATGCGAGAAATGGAGTGGTCTGTCCGAAATTTCGAGTGGACATTGTTACTCGTCGAGTTCCAAACGGTAATTATGTAAAATCTGGTTGAGATCGGTGAAACGGTGTAGTTTTGTGCCAAGGGCCAAAATGCAGGGAATGGAGTGGCCTGTCCAAATTTTAAAGTGGACAGTGTTACTCATCGGGTTCCAAAGGGTAAGTATACACATTTTGTTTTCGATCGGTGAACGATGTAGATTTGTGCCAAAGGGCCTAAATGCGTGGAATGGAGTGGTCTGTCCGAAATTTCGAGTGGACAGTGTTACTCGTTGAGTTCCAAAGGGTAATTATGTAAAATCTGGTTGAGATCGGTGAAACGGTGTAGTTTTCTGCCAAAGGGCCAAAAAGCAGGGAATAGTGTGGTCTGTCCAAAATTTAAAGTGAACAGTGTTACTTGTCGGGTTCTATGGGTAAGTATATAAAATTGGGGTCAGATCGGTGAAACGGTGTAGATTTGTGCCAAACAGCCTAAATGCAAGGGATAGAGTGGCCTCGCCGCAATTTCAAGCAGACAGTGTTAGTCGCAGTGTTCCAAAGGGTAAATATACAAATTTTGGTTGAGATCGGTGAAACGGTGTAGATTTGGGACAAAGGGCCTAAATGCAGGGAATGGAGTGGTCTGTCCGCAATTTCAAGCAGACAGTGTTACTCGCTGGGTACCAAAGGGTAAGTTTACGAATATTAGTTCTGATCGGTGAAACGGTGTAGATTTGTGCCAAAGTGCCTAAATGCAGGGAATGGGGTGGCCTGTCCGAAATTTTAAGTGGACAGTGTTACTCGCAGGGTTCCAAAGGGTAAGTATACAAAGTTTGGTTCAGATCGGTGAAACGGTGTAGATTTGTGCCAAAGGGCCTAAATGCATGGGATGGAGTAGCCTCTCCGCAATTTCAAGCAGACAGTGTTAGTCGCAGTGTTCCAAAGGGTAAATATACAAATTTTGGTTGAGATCGGTGGAACGGTGTAGATTTGGGCCAAAGGGCCTAAATGCAGGGAATGGAGTGGTCTGTCCGAAATTTCAAGCAGACAGTGTTACTCGCAGGGTTCCAAAGGGTAAGTATACACATTTTGGTTCAGATCGGTGAAACGGTGTAGATTTGTGCAAAAAGGGCCTAAATGCAGGGAATGGCGTGGTCTGTCCGAAATTTCAAGCAGACAGTGTTAGTCGCAGTGTTCCATAGGGTAAATATACAAATTTTGGTTGAGATCGGTGAAACGGTATAGTTTTGGGCCAAAGGGCCTAAATGCAGGGAATGGAGTGGTCTGTCCGCAATTTCAAGCAGACAGTGTTACTCACAGGGCACCAAAGGGTAAGAATACGAATTTTGGTTCTGATCGGTGAAACGGTGTAGATTTGGACCAAAGGGCCTAAATGCAGGGAATGGGGTGGTCTGTCCGAAATTTTAAGTGGTCAGTGGTACTCGCAGGGTTCCAAAGGGTAAATATACAAATTTTGGTTGAGATCGGTGATACGGTGTGGATTTGGACCAAAGGGCCTAAATGCAGGGAATGGGGTGGTCTGTCCGAAATTTCAAGTGGACAGTGTTACTCGCAGGGTGCCAAAGGTTAAATATACAACTTTTGGTTCAGATCGGTGAAACGGTGTAGATTTGTGCAAAAGGGCCTAAATGCAGGGCATGGGGTGGTCTGTCCGAAATTTAATGTTGACGGGGTTACCCGCAGGGTTCCAAAGGGTAAGTATACAAATTTTGGTTCAGATCGGTGAAACGGTGTAGATTTGTATACATAACAGACAGACAGACAGACAAACTTTGTGCTTTATATATATAGATTTTCTTCGAATCCCCTTTTAAGGAAAACCCCCTTCTAAGGAAGAAATATCAAATCCCCCTGAGATTCGTTAAAAAGGGGTTCTACTGTATTTTTATTAATATTATTATTGGTTTTCCGATTGATGGCACCATCATAGTATATGGTACCATATTACCGAAGGCATCATATCTCCATTACCTTGGTTCCCGATCGATACCTGGCCAGTATGCATAAAGTCTAGCATATGCTTTTGCTGCCTCTTTTGTAAGCATATGCTGGAATGAGTATGCATAAAATAATCTAGCATTTGCTTTACTTACTAGTATTTACTTGCTACCTAGCATTTGCTTAATTTTCCAGCAAATGCTGAATTATACATGAATAAAACCAAGCATGTGCAAGTACTATGCAAGCATTTGCTTAAGATTTGCCAAGCTAGTCTCAGTTAGCTTGAAGTTTGTAATGTGACGACTTAGTGTTAACTTCTGGTTGATTTAATGGCACAAATTGTGAATATCCGACGCAGGAAACTCTATAATCCCAGACGGCAAAGTGATGAACGTTCATATAAACATTTGTACAGATTTAACGAAGAAAATGTTGAATTAATTTCTAGCTCCTTCTTGGGAAAAAGTGACGAGACGCGTGGTGGTGCGTTAACATCGAAGGAACGAATGCAGATATTTCTTCGTTTTGTTGGTGATCCGGGTTTCCAAGTTGGGATAGGAGAAGATAAGGGAGTGCATCAAAGTACTGTTAGTAGAACCATTGATTTCGTCAGCGAGAACATTTTTCAAAAAGCACATCACTGGATAAAATTTCCGTCGCGGCCGCAAGAAATCAACATAGCTAAAGACGAATGGCAGCAACGATTTAACGTTCCTTGCGTGATCGGTACTCTTGACTGTACACATGTACCAATTTTAAAGCCACGACTACACGGCGATGAATACATAAACTGCAAAAGTGTCGCTTCTATCTGTGTACAAGCAACTTGCAATTCAAGAGAAATTTTCACAAGTGTTGATGCTAGCTGGCCTGGTTCTGTTCACGACAGTCGCATGTTTAAGAATTCACATGTGTATGAAGGATTGCGAGAGCATGCGGGAGCTGCATTACTGTTGGGTGATTCAGGATACGGGCTTGCACCTTGGCTGCTAACTCCTTACCAAAACCCTCAAAATCCACAAGAAGAGAATTACAATCGCGTGCATGCTCAAAACAGGGTAATTATTGAAAGATGTTTTGATCAGCCTAAGACTCTCTACTAGCAAACAAAGTCAGAATCTCTTTAGAGAAAATTTCACGCATTATCATCTGTTGCTTTGTGCTACATAACGTCTCGAAGCATTTAAGGGATGAGGACAATTTTGATAATGTTCATATTGAAGAAAGATATGATGATGGTGCTGGTGACAGGGCTGAACAAGAATATGGTCATGATGACATGATGAGAAGACGTGGTGCACAGAGAAGAAATGAAATCGTTAATATTTTGTTTCAACACGTTGCTGTAAACGAACAATGAAAGTGAAGCACTGTGATCTGGGGAAAACAAAATTTAATAATTGTGTGGCTCGTATTTCTTCATTTAACTTATAATCGTACATCGCTATGAATTTATTTGGGATTCGGTACATGTATAATTTTGCCTCAGTTAAATACAAACATTTATCTCCCTGATCCACACATTATTATTCAAACTGTATGTAGGTTTGTTCACTTATGTTTGAAGCTAATTTCCTATCTTCTATTTCCTGCTGTTGCATGCGAGCTAACTTCAACTGTTCCAATAACACTAGTCTTTGAAGTTCCGTATTCGACAGTTTTTCCGTCTCCTCAGTCTCTGAAGACAACTTTATTTTCTTGATTTGTCTTGGTGATGTCATACGCTGTAGTGGTAGTGTGTCATCATTATTGCTATCAGTTGCGTGTTCTTTACTTCCTCCTACAGCACATCCTCCTGAAATAATGAAATAGAATTATGGTATTGACCTTGGCCTACAGATTAATAAAATGAACTCATAATAATAATGTTATTGGTTTTACGTCCCGTTTAACTACTAAGGCGTAATGCTTTTTTTTTTTTTTTCAACTAGAGGCCGATAACCCAGAAGGTAGGACTCTTAAATTAGGCCTATCATCATCATCACCTTTTCCTCATTACAACACAGCATGCGGTATGTCATCAGCGAGTATAGTAAAATTTAATAAACATACCTGGTACACGAGTGAATGTTGGCTTCTGTTGTCCTTCTATGAAATTGCTAAGTTCCTCCTCCCATTTCTTCAGCTGTATCTTCCTATTTCCTGTAGTGTTACGATCACTCTTCTTTTTGACTTCCGTCTTCATGTTATGGATCCTTTTTTTCAGCTGATCTGCTGTAAATTGCCACCCACGAGTCTTCTCACAGCTCTCACGTAACTGTTCAACAGCTTGTAATTTGGCTGTTTTCATCGACGGAGTTTGCGATTTACTCAATAAGACTGGTAACTGTTTTAGCATGGTAACAAAGTGATAATTCACGTCAATGTCAACCTCTGTTTCTGACATTTCCGACATCGTAGAATGAATAGGCACTTCAGGAAATCAAAACTGTAAACTAGTAACACCTAATGCAAACTTGTATGGTCACGGCGGTCAACACATTAATGTTGTTGAGATGAACATAACCTCTTACCGGCAACCAGCATGCTTTGCACGACTAGCAAATGCTAGTTAGCATATTCTACAAAAAGTCAGCACTTGCTGGAAAAACTTGTAGCACTTTCTAGTCAGCACAAGCAAAAGGTTATTCATATCAATTTAAGCAAATGCTTTTACTTGCTAGTATTTGCTGAAAGCATATGCTTTTACTTATTGCTTGTACTTGTAGTATATGCTACATTTTTATGCATATGACCCAGACTTGAAGAGCAGAAAACGCTCTAAAGAGAAAGTTACGGGAGAAGAACTCACTTCTTTCAAACACTTGGGGCCTCAACCCAAGCTGCTTGAAAGAGAAGAAAACAGATATCAATCTTAAAGAAAGATGAATCACTTCAGCAAGATAGAATGAAATAGAAAGGTACATTAGAATTGTAAGTATAATCAGTAATGCACAAAAAACATAACCTTAAAGGGATTATGGCGATCAGGGGCCAAATCCTGTCGCAATATTAACTAGAAGAAAACCATGAAAGAAAAACTTAACTTCCAAGATGGATAATGGCAAAAGCAAGTCGTTACGTCAACCCCAATCGGAGGTTCATATAACAAGTGAAGCAAGTTTAAAACAAGCAAATGCATTCAAGCATTTGCATATTAATTACAGTTAGTTGCATTGAAAGGCAAGAACAATGCCTGAAGAAAAGGTTTTCTTTAGCAGAATTACTCGAGCAGCAATGCTCATCACAAAATTTGTGCAGCTTATAACAGAGGCTCAGAAGAGAACAAGAAGTTCCGTGACGAACTAAAGAGCCTACTTTTCTTAAAATTTAAGATCTATGCCAATGATTAATCTATATGAATCTATCTAGAATAATGCCGAAATTAAGTTGGTAATTCGACATTTATAATTAGTTCGAAATACTGTATACCTGGCATAATGTAGCCTAATAGAGAACTACAGTTGGCAGCCCTGGTGACTGAATATATTCTTAGTTCTATCTCTTAAGGTACAGAATACAAAATTTGGTTGAAGTCCAATGGATAGCATGGACGTTACATGCAGTTAAGCATTGGATCTAACAGTGCGCGTAAAATCATGTTGGCAACAATGACATACATGTATTGGTCAGAAATAATCTGAAATAATATGCTCTATTGTTGTGTCAATTTTGAATGAAATCCATTAGTTAGTATAGAAGTTACATGCATTTTAAAATTGGATCTATCAGCAGGCTTAGAATCATGTTGGCAGCACTGACATATATTAGTTACTCCAAATTAATCTAGAATGCCAGGTACTATATGTGTGCATAGTTTAAAGCTGTCGGCTTGCATACTTTCTGATATATTGATATTAGGGTAACAAAAATAGAGACAGTATTTATTAACAGTTGGCAGATCTGGTTACTCTTAAGAATCGGCATAGTCATATCTGTTATGGTACACATAGCACACACGAAATTTGGTTGAAATCCAAATGATAGTATAAAAGTTACATGTATTTAAAGTTGGACCTCTCAGCAGGCTTACAATCATGTTGGTAGCACTGACGTATCTAAGTTACTCCAAATTAATATAGAATGTCAGGTACTATATGTGTGCATAGTTTAAAGCTGTCGGCTTGCAAACTTTCTGATATATTGGTATTTGGATAAAATAAATTGAGAGCATTTATTAACAGTTGGCAGCCCTGGTGGATCTTAAGAATATGTTCAGTCATGTCTGTTTATGTACACATAGCACATACGAAATTTGGTTGAAATCCAATTGATAGTGTAGAAGTTATATGCATTTAAAATTTGGACCTATCAGCAGGCGTATATTCATTTTGGCAACACTGCGATGTATGGCCTCCTGGAAATTAAACTGCAATATTATTATCTATATGTGTGCCAATTTTGAAATAGCTCCTATTCATACCTTCCAAGATATCCAACATGGAGCTCAAATTTCAATTGTGATTTTTCAGCAGTTGGTAGCACTGACATCATTTTCAAATATGGCCGTGAGATATTCAGGTATAGATCTTTACTCCTACCAAATTTTGTTTCGATTGCTGCAGCCGTTTAGGAGTTGATAGGGGGGGGGGGGGCACACACAGCCAGACAGACAGATACACATTTGCCCGATCTCATAAGTCTACTTTTTCCTCATTTTTGCAAAATGTGAAAAGTAGGCTAAAAAATGGTAAGCTAGTTTAAATTTTGAAGTATAGTGATAAAGGTTATTTAGCCATGTCCTCGTGGTGGAACTCGTAGGTTAAACAAGTCGTAGATAGCACTGCCACACACAAAATTAGTGACACGATGTATGTGCAAGTTGTAACATACTTGATGTAAACAGAAATTTAGACATGAAATGCACAGTAATAACTGTAATAAGCCGTAAGCACTTCCGTAGATTTAATAACTTGAAGATAGCATGCCGTTCAACACATCTTAAAACTGTTGAAGTTCCACTGATGGCAACTTAGAGCACATTTAGCAGGCACCAGGACTATGCACTTGTAGAAAATGCATGATGCACTTTATAACTTTCAAGAGTTACATTGAAGAAATTAATTGTTTGCTTAGCAAACATAATGAAGGTTTTGACTTAACAATACTTGTCGTTGAGTAAGCGATGTAGTAACCCAAGTATGGTTATGAAGAGTTCTTTTCTTTAAGACATGACGAGTAAATGATGCGAAGCTTCCAGATACTGAAGTACTTCGACGTAGTTCCACATGGCGAGAGAAGTCCCGGTAAACAGGAGACTGGTGCACGAGACGGTGCTCGAAGTAATCACTTAACGAGAAGAAGTCGTGTATGTAAGAATGACTTGTTGTCATTTTGAAGAAGTTCCGGACGTGATGTCGCAGGTGCGGCAAGGTTTGCCAATAATGAAACGAAGACTGATGTTCGTAGTATTCGAGCAGGCACTCGAAGTATTCACAAAGTTGCAGAAGAGCTTGGCCGCTTATATAGCAACCCAGATTATGTTCTTAATTATTCTGTGACGAAAAGTGCTGCGATTGGCCGAGGCAGGAAAGTCGACCAATGAGGGCGAAGCAATGGCTGTCAGTGTAGCAGAGTCTTGCGTGATGAGAAGTAATTGATACATCACTAAAACAGTACTAGAAAACGTGTCTTACAATCTAGGTTGTATAAACAGAAAATATGTAAGTAACAAATATAATATTTAATTTAGAATAGAAGAACAAATAAATTACGAAATAGGCTACCAGCACGAGGCTATTTTTAGGTTATGTAAAAACCGAATAACATCTGATATTCTCGAAGTTTTCTCTCGTAAAATTAGAAATACTTAATTACTGATTACAGGCTTTGTAGCCTTTCGCAAATGCGAACAGGGGGGGACACACACATGCACACACATGGACAAAAGGTGATCTCATAAGCCTATTTTTCCATAAATGAAAATAGGCTAAAAATGAAGGGGCAGCTGGAATGAATGATACACAGTGTAGAACAAATCACATAATCAAAAGCTTAACAGATGGCATTACCAAAACTGACCAGCCAAAATAACTTCAAAATAAAATATAAAATAAAATCGATAACACACCCCTATAGAGCATTAAGACAATGTGTAGGACAATGTGAGCTGAATAGCAAGGATCATAATTTGTCCTATCTTCACCCAAATCAACACAAGGTACACACAGTCTAATAGCAACACAGCAGACCAGTGAAAAGAACTACCAGCTTACAAAAAATCCTAAATTCAGCTACAGTGAGGTGTCCAGCTCCAAATCAGTGAGAGAGTTCGTTATTCACTGGACTACTGAATGCAATGATGGCAGATCACAGGTAGCTACAGCCGAGGGGGAGGGGATTTCCCAGCTTGTGCACACCACTGCCTTACAGGAAACACATGAGGTAAAGCCTGAAAGACTGTTACTAGAATATGCAATATCGTGAACAGGGCATCCCAAAAATACTGTATTTGAAGATATGTATTAATTGCTGTCTTGTGCACTTGTATATTTATTCTTGTGATCGTTTGGTTGGTTATCAAGTTTTGTTAGGACTACAATTTCTGGTGATAAATGTAGGAAAATTAGAATCCAAGGAAAAATGGTTATGAGTTTTTGAGACTAGAATTGTAATGGGAATGCTCTTGAAACTGTAATTATGAATCTGGTAAAATGATACTTCTGAATGAGACAATTTTTGATGTTTAAAAATAACTATTATGTCTTGTCAGTTGGTGAACATTGTAATACTGTATTTTACATCTGTTGCTGTTGTGCATTGTAATACCCTCTTTACAGATTGAGGCTGGTCGTGTAACCTTCACAGTCGAACACGAGTTTGAAGTCTCTCTTACAGTGATGGGAGATGGACCAAACATCCCATGGAGATTGCTGGATATTGATATCTTGGTTGAGGATAAGGAGACTGGAGGTATTGTTCTGTTTCATTATCTAAAAAGTATGGCTCTAAATGGGCAAGATTTAAATATTGTGAGTTTTTGCCTATGTTTATTAACACATTTATATTGCTTGGCAACAATTAAGGGGAGACTAGTTAGTTATTGATGTTTTAAGGGGTGGAACGACGACGTCATCTGCAGTCATAAAATGGCATACATGTATAGGTATAAATGGAAAAAATATAACACCTCAAGGAATAACAACAGTTGCACAGTGATTTCAGCCATTCTTATTCAAAGTGTCTGGTTTTGTGGCCTACTGGATAAGTACTGGACTTTGTTCCAAGAGGTCCAGGGTTAGATTCCCAGATGGGCTGTGGAATTTTAACTCCATATGATTATTTCCCTATACTTGGGGACTGGGTGTTTGTGATGTCTTCATCATTCATTTCAGTTCGCCTAAGGGTGTCAACTTGAAATATCTGCACCAGACCTCTCCGGAGGCCACACACCAGCCAAAATTTAAGTGCATGATGACATTATTATTATTTGTGATTTACGGCAAAACATTCACTTCTGTGCGAGATATAATCAATATCTCTATAGTTTGCATTCTTACACTAATCTTACACCAATGAACACTGTAATGAAATTAATTAGTTAAAAAACCATATACTAGCGTTTGTGAAGATAAAAGCCAGCTACTTAAATTTCCTACAGAATTCTTGAATTTCTTAGAATTAAGTAGTTTGCCTTCACATATTTCTACTCTAAAAGTTGGAGCCATAGTTATGTTCCTTTCAAATCTGAAAGTTTCCCAAGAGCTCCTAAACGGAACCAGATTAATATATATGATTTGGAAATAATAAGTGGAGATAAAATTGGGCAGAGAGCTCTAATCCCTCGAGTTGATTTAACACCATCTGATAAATTTTCCAATTTCTTTGGCATTCTGTATCGCAATCAATAAAGCTCAAGGGGATGCTCTGGAATTTGTAGGTCTCTATTTACCTCAAAAAGTTTTCAGTCATATTCAGTTATACAGTATGTTGCAATGTTGAGAGTGCAATCTTTTGACACCCTAAAGTTGCAATAGTCCCAAAAAGTAATCGTACAACGAATGTCATATATAAGGAAATCCTTCAGTAAATATGTTCCCATTGACAGTCCTATTTTTAAGTGTTTCAAGTAGTCTTTTTTTTTTTTTTTTTTTTTTTACAGTAAAACCTGCCTTCAGCGGAATCAATTCACAAATTTTTTCGTTGAGGATAGGTTTCCGGTTATTGGAGGTAGGTGTATTCTAAAATTCAGGGTTATTCAAAATGATTGTTGGAGTTTCATGATTTTTCATAGATAAAATGGAAAACTTACCAATGCTATTGTTGCAGTGACTGTTAGACAAAGTTTTAATCTACATTGAATTTAGTTACATCAGTTACCACCCGATGGGAGTAATAGCAGTGTTTAAGAAAATGGCTGTGAGCGATAAGGAGAAAGTGTTTTGCACTCTTGAATATTAACACCACCGGTTTGTCACCATAGTCCAGTGCCATTTTCGAACGAAATACTGGAAGGACCCTCTCTCCAACAATTCTATTTGCAGATGGTACGTGCAATTTGTAGATGCTCGTGTGTATAAAGAGAAAAGCAGTGGGCATCCCGCGGAAGTGAATCGGATCATGGACGTTAACTCCGTAGTCCTAAGAAATCGACTACAAGAGGAAGCAGGGCACTGCATATTCCTCAAACAACAGTATGGTGTGTGTTATGAAGGTGCCTGCCATATCGCCTACAATATTGCGTAAAGCTCTAACAAGTAGTGGCAAAGTCCTACGTTCAAATGTTTGCGTGGTAGTGCAAGAACGTTGTGCAGAAGACGATGGTTTCGTGACAAGCTAGTTCTCAGTGACGAAGCATATCGAACATTACTTTGTAATGTATGTACAAAATGCTTAATGAGTTTCAGTACGCAATAAGACAAGATTCATATTCCTACGCCAAATGCTTTGTTGGTTGGTTCTCAAGTTTAGGGGCTGCGACAATGCGGTCATGTAGCCCCGTGTACTTTGGGTGTGTGTAGAATCTGTCTGATAACCGGTGTTTATTGTGATGACTGTATTAGTGTGTGTATTTGTTTTTTGTTTTTTAAATTTAAGTACTGTAACTTAGAATTTTTCAAATAGTTCCTACTATTGCCGCCAAGCGCCACCGCCAACGACTACTAGGCCAAGTTCAGAACTTAGCTCACCAGACGCCACCGCAGTCGGCTCTTGGCAACGAACATAGAAACCTAAGAGCGTTGTTTACATTCTTAACTTATCCAATTTAGCTTCACACAGGTGCAATTAGTGGAAGGTTCTTTAACATGCCATAAATCTATGACGTGGGACCGCCGGCTTTACTTCCCCGCCGAAGGAAGGCATACTGAGGGATTTTTAACGCTCTTAAAAAATCCGACGGCTTCGGCCGTGTTTGAACCCAATTGCTTTGTGTATTATGAATTTTTGTTATCCCGACAATCATTTTGAATAACCCTGTAATTAAACCATCGATATGCATATAATGGACATAATGAGAAAAATGAAATGGTGTACATTATTGAATGTTTCGGCTACGAATTAACACTGTATCACTTTCACTCTCTCGTTAAGATCCAGTAGACAGGGTGCGTGGCTCAGTGGTAACGTTCTCGTCTGCTGAGTGCATGATAGTGGGATCGAATCCCGGCGCAATCAGTTGATATTTGAGGGTGCTTAAATGTGAGGGAGCTGTGTCAGTAGATTTACTGGCACGTTAAAGATCCCCTTCGGGGCAAAATTCCGGCACCGCAGCGTCTTTAAAAGCCTCAGTAGTTAAAAGGGACGTAAAACCAATAATATTATTATTAACCCTTGCTTTCAAAGCTAGAATGATTACTGCCAAACTAAGTCAGTACTGTAAGTTGAGAAGTGCTCAGTTAAAAGCTGGATTGACAAGGGCTGAGACAAAGACAGGCATGTTTTGATTGATAGTTCATTAAAGCAAGCATTGGCAAAGGCTTGGGGAACAGGAAACAGTCAATGAGCCGTACACTTTGACATGCAAGTTGGAGAACAAAAGAAGGATGAGCTATTTGTACAATCCTTGTTAGCTACAGAATCAACTGTTGCTACAGACACAGGGTGCCTGAAAATTTTCTAAATACAGCATTCCTGACCTTGGAAATTTTCCGTTAAAGTGCGTATTTTGATTTCTGTATAATGAAGGGAATTTAACATACTTTTTACCCCTAAGTTGACGGGACCATCAAATATTTCTGTTTAAACAAATTGAAGGCAGATGTTACTGTATTTTGTGTAACAGAAGGACATGAGCCCTAACTTCGCCACAAACAAAGACATAAAATACCGTAAATAAAATTAAGTAAGGTTGAGAAGCGTAAAAATGCATTGAGTTGATTGTTGAGTGTTCAGATCGGTTATGGGCAATATCACAGTGCATTGTTTGAAACAATGAACTGGATTTCATTAAGCTAACTTGGGCCTTCACTGGGAAATTCGGCATAACAGAGGTGTAAGGGGACAAATTGGAGCTGAAATGTATTGTTTCAACTGAAGGAGTTCACTGCACTAACAACATGCACAATAGTATCCAGTGAATTTGTATTGGAACCAATCACACCATGAAATGACCGTTCAACGGATGGCACCAATGGCAAACAGTTTAACATAGGTGTGCAGTTATTTACAATGGCCGTGCATTGATGTGCATTACGAAATCAGTTTACGGTACCTAATTGAAATAAACAGAAAAATCAAGCTTAGTAATTTTTTCCACCATACACAAGCTTGAAGGAAAACACCTCTTATCTTTAGTACAGGATGTTCTGAAAATATTGCTTTTTGTACACGAATTGCTATTGCGTGAATTAATACATGCATTCTTAAAAACGATTGATAAAAGATCAAGTTTTGTTGGGACTAAAAATGATACTTTGGGGAACAATAGATGTGAGGTTTGTTAACACAGGTTGAGTTGGCAGATTCTTGGGTATGTGAAATTTGGACAAAGAATTGGGAAAACGATACTTGCATGCACGATAGATAGAGATTTTACTGTAGACACATGCAGGTTATTACTTGTGTGTATCTTCCGGGATGAGTTAAAGTTTTCATTTTTGTACCTCGGTATACATCAGTAAAATATTTGCAAAACATTGGAATTGGCTCTGTGGTTTAATGGTTTTTTTTTTTTTTTTTTTTTGGGTTGCAGATGGAAAAGCACTAGTCCACTCACTGCAGGTGCAGTACATCCATCAAGTGATCCAAGCACGACTTGTGGATAACCCACAACCCCTTGCTGAGGTTTATAACTGTCTTCACTTCTTTTGCCAGAGTCTGCAGCTTGAGGTATAATGCAAGTTACATACTTCTATTATAGTTTAATGCACTGATATTGTAATAGTAAACCAAATTTAGGAAGAAGGGTATGATATTTTTAGGTAGAACGCTAGTCAAGAGGAAGGTTCTTTTTATTACTTTGTTTCAACAAACTTGCAAGTTAAAATCATGGATACAGAGGGAAATGAGTTTTCTCGGTGAGCCTATCTTTAAACCAGTAAGGTTCATTCGAAGGTGTACCAACTGAGATTTCTCAAATGCCAGACATTGCTTTGCAAAAAGCAGCACTTGTAAAAATATTAATAGAATACCTGTCAACTTCAAAAGATGCCAAAATCAGATATTATATTAGACCTACACAGAGGTGGCTTCGGTGGCGTAGTTGGTAGCATGCTGGAGGGGGCGTGGTAGCGCAGCGGTCAAGCTGTATGCCTCTCACCAAGGCGGACCGGGTTCGATTCCCGGTCACTGCATGTGAGATTTTCGATGTGAAATGCCATGTCCTGTGGTTCGGATTCCACGTAAAACGGAGGTCCCGTGGCTTATGATCGCGAGATTAACGGTCACGTTAAACTACAAGCTTCCTTTGGTAGCATGCTGAGCTTCTATGCCCAAGGTCGCGGGTTCATACCTGGCCCAAGTCGTTGGATTTTTTAAGAGCATTAAAAATCCCTCAGAATGCCTTCCTTCGGCGGGGAAGTAAAGCCGGCTGTCCCATGTCATAGATTTATGGCATGAAAAAGAACCTTCCACTAACTTTGTGTGAAGCCAAAATTTGTAAGTTAGAATTGATAACGCTCTATTCGTTCCAACGTTCGCCGCCAGGTGCTGACTGCAATGCCATCTAGTTGCTTAAGTCGTAAGCTAGGTGTCGTGGACGGTAGCATTTGGTAGCAAACATAGGAACTACTTGAAATTCTTGTCTACAGTCCTTACTTGAATTAAAACAGACAACACACACTAACATAGCCATCACAATTAACACTGGTTATCAGACAGGTTCTACACACACCCAAAGTAGACGGGGCTACATAACCGCGTTGTCGCAGCCCCTAAACTAAGGAACCAACCAACCAGACCTGCACAGAACTTTGTTAGAAATTCAGTTACCTTAATTAATGTTAACTCCTTGCTGGAATTCCTTTTCATTAAAAAATAAAATGTAATTCTTTACTGAATTTAAACTTTTCTGGCACCACTTTTTTATGAGTCTGTCATTAAATGGTTCCTTTCTTTTATCCATTAAACATTTATGAAAGGAAATATGTTCAATAGAGGTATTGCTATATGGAATGGGAAAGAAGGCAGGGATTCGCTTGGATGACTCATATCGGCAGTTCAGATTTCCTTCTGTCTGCTGTATTGTCCGAGCACCTAGGAAGGCCCCTCCGTGGATGGTCTCTCGCTCTGATATCATCCTGGATCTGCACACCGGATACGGACTCCTCTCTCCATCGGAGGCTGTTCCAGTCCGTGGTGGGCCTGTATCCAGGATCAGGGCTTCTATTCACTAACGGTTCGAGGGTAAACTAGAAAGTAGGCTGTGCATTTGTGGTTGAGGATCGTCGGTTTCTCTTTACACTTCCCGAGGCCTGTAGCATGTACACAGCGGAGCTATATGCCATCTTAGAGGCTCTGCAGTACTTTCTTGTGTGTACTAACTCTCTTAGTGCATTGCAAGCGATCGATGTGTTTCCCGAAGCACCCGCTGGTCCAGCGTATGCACGACCTGCTTGTCAGTGCGTGTAACGCTGGAACCGGGTGACCTTTGTGTGGCTTTCTAGCCACATGGTTATTGCGGGAAACGAGCTTGCTGATCAGGCGGCGAGAGAGGCAGTCGCACTGCCCTCGCTACCGTATAAGGTGCGCTCTCAGTTCCGACATTCGATCCTGTCGCATTGGGAGGAAGCGTGGCGTGCCACGCCTCCACTTAACAAACTGAGAGTCATCAAGGAGAAAACGAAGATGTGGAAATCTTCCTTCCGCTCTCTCCGGAAGGAAGCTGTGGTACTCTGTCGACTCCGGATCGGCCATGGGATTGCAACGCACTCCCACTTGCTAAAGAGAGAAGACTCCCCTGTGTGTACTTGCGGCGCCCACCTAACCGTGGCACACATTCTCTTGGAGTGTGTGGACCTGGCTAATCTGCGAAGGACTCACAAACTGCCTAACACCCTCTCCCTTATTCTCTGTGATGACGGGCCGTCAGTAGACCTCGTATCCGGTTGATGAGGGAGAGTGGTTACTTTCGTAGGTTTTAATGTAAGTTAAGACTTTTAATTCAGGTTTAGTCTGTTTTATGTTTTTTTTTTGCATTCATCTATTTTATTGTTCACTACGCCTTATTTATTTTATTGTTTTTTACCATCCCCCTTTTACTAATTATATTCAAATAATGCATAATATTGTTGGGACTACTGTCTGTTTCATATAATCCATTTTCTTTTCATCACTGGCAGTGGGCTGTTTTTATTTACATCCTGTCATTTCATTTCATTAGGGGCTAATAAGCTAGATTATTTATTTAGCGTATGGCTTTTAGTGCCGGGAGTGTCCGATGAGGTGTTCGGCTCCCCTACTGCTATAGTTGCTTCAAGCACCCATGGGGTGAGCTACAAGTTCCATTCAAGTTCAAGTAGTTCCAATTTCAGCTACCAGATGTCGCTGACACCTAGTGGTGAACGTTGGAACTTTGATAGAGTGTTTCAAAGAAATCTATCCTAGAAATTTAACTTCACACAAGTTTAGTTAGTGGAAGGATATTTTACATGCCATAAATCTATGACATGGGACCGCCGGCTTTACTTCCCCTCCGAAGGAAGGCATACTGAAGGATTTTTACGCTCTTTAAAACTCCGACGACTTCGTCCGGGTTTGAACCCGTGATCTTTGGCACAGCAGTTCAGCATGCTACCAACTACGCACCGAAGCCGCTATAACCTAGATGTTAGGCCCTTAAAAGAAGAATTATCATCATCATCATCTGTGTACTGTGTGAGTGAATGTGCCGGCTGTATAAATGGTGATTTTGTTTTTCAGGTTAGGTAAAGATTTGCGCCTTGCTTGAGCAGTATCTTTTGGTCATCGTGTCTTCTTTGCTGATGTTCCAGACAATGTAAAGACATGTACATCAAGAAAATGAATTCAGCGGAATCTCGCTAGCACGTTCTCGGTTACGACGTTTTCCCGTTGAGCGCGATGATTTTCTCAAGTCCCAGTCCCAATTCTACAAAATACATGTTGATATATCCCCTTAATACGTTCTCTATTCCCGCTTACGACGATCAAATTTCCGTTGTACTATTTGTAAGCAAACCGGATTTTATTCTTATTTCATTATAAAATTCGGCTTCTGGAAAACCCGACGCGATATTGCCTCATATTATCTGATAGTTATTTACAGTGTAAATGATTTCATTGTGTTTGACGACGTAGAAGTGGCTATAGCTATGACGCAACACAGGTGACGTGTCTCTCTCCCTCTGCCCTTTCTCAAATCCCTATCCTACTAAATTCATGTTGATACATCCCCTTAATACATTCTCTATTCCCGCTTACAAAGATTAAATTTCCGTTGAACTATTTGTTAATGAACCGTTTTTTATTCTTATTTCATTATAAAATTCGGCTTCTGGAAAACACGACGCGATATTGCCTCATATTCTCTGATAGTTATTGACAGTGTAGATGATTTTATTGTGTTTGACGGCGTAGAAGTGGCTATAGCTATGACACAACACAGGTGACGTATCTCTCTCCCGCTGCCCTTCACCCCCTTCCCTTTGTTTATTTCTCACGTAGGCGCATTATTGTCTTCTAGTTCTTAGTGTTCACGTCCACTTATGACCTATTTTATTGCGTGTTTCATAATGGATAAGAAGAAAGTACGGCAGATAACTAATAATGAGAAGATGAAATACATTCGAGACGTGGACTGCAATCCTCATATGAAGAGTGTGGATATAGCGCGGAAGTGGAACATTCCTCCGTCTACACTGAACACGATTCTCAGCAAAAGGAAGGAAATCGAACGTGTATTTGAAGAAGGGGTGAGCGGCAAAACGAAACGTGTGCGAGAGGGACAGTTTCCTGAACTAGAAAGCACTTTATTGAAGTGGTTCAAGCAAGCCCGTGCTTCAAACCTATGCGTGCGCGGTTGCCGGCAACAGAGGCGTCACTGGCGGAGTGCGAGAGCGAGAATCTCCTTGCTGTTCAAATATAAAGAAAGACCCTGTATTATATATGTTTGGAAGCGGATGGGGAACATTTTCAGCATCTACTGTAAATCATGGCCAGTAAAACTGCATAGTAGGCTACTGATTTTAAGCACCGTATTCTGCCGTAGGCCTACATATGCGTGCGCGGTCGCCGGCAACTGCGCCGTCACTGGCGGAGCGCGTTTTAGCGAGAGCGAGAATGTCCTTGCTAAGCAAAAATAAAGACCCTGTATTATACTGTAGTGTAGAGGTACAGTAATTCATTTTTATGTTATTTATTGCGTGTAAGTTACTGATAACCTATGTTTATGTCGTGACTGTAGTAGTGCATAAAATCCCTTACTAAGGTCGGCGATTTAACGTCCATATATACGCCGCGTTCTTTCATATACGTTGTAAATGCAGTATGGCGTTTTTCGGTAGTACGTTTTCCCGCATATGACGTCCAAAATTTTCAGTCCCTTGAAAAACGTACTAACGAGATTCCACTGTATCTAAATTTAAAATAAATGTAATTGGGTGCGACGTAGTTTTAAGGTTTCTCTGTATTGTTTTAACATAATATAATTATGCGAGTATGTTATATTGAACATCTCTTTTAGTTAGCGACAATCCCTAGTCAACCTGTATTCCTCTTTCCGGACCTCTGAGATTAGGGCCCTCTCCACTCATCCCAAGTGGGCAGGTACAGAAACTTTCACTAATTTGGAGACTTTTAGAAATGATTGCACAAATAAATAACCAAAAATTAACAACTGACTTCAAAATGTTGCAAAAGTTCAGCTGTGGCCGCTAACCACAGTCTCTGACATTGTTCGTTTTTCCATCTTAACAGTTTTCCCACATTATGATGAACACTTCAGCAGGAATTGACTTGTCTGATTGGTATCACAGAGGCTCTCATGACTTAAAGTCAGAACCTCACTGTACTGAGATCATGGGTCCTATATTTCCTGGCATAATCATTGCTCCCTTCTTTTCAAATCCAAAATTGGTTTATAAACTTTCGTGGTATAATCATAATCTGTGTGCCAGTCAGTTGCACAAACTACCAAGAGCTTATAACTTGGCGTGGCCTTGTCAGAAGAAAGGAGTCGCTGACTCTTTACCTCTTTACCTCACGCTATACGAGCAGTCAGCATGCGGCATGCTAGTGCTCAGCCGCACTTAGTGCCAATCTAGTACAAGGGGGTGATACGTGTATTGATCTGTCTCTTCCATTAGCTTCACAGCACTGCCCTAAGAAGCACTGCAATAGCATACTCCACCAGGAACCTCAGACTCGATCCGCTATTGGTTAGGTTCTGCAACATAACTTCCCTCTGTTGAATCATTTGAATACAATTGTGTGAGTGTATCTTTGGTCATCAGCTGTTAATACCGTTATTCCTTGGTCTAGCACCAGCCACATCCATGGAAATCTTGCTACAGAGACCATTATGTGGTGTTCATAATGAGAAAATACAATAATTATTCGGCAAGCTTGAAGTTTAAAGTGAATTATGGATTATAAGTTATGCAAATATTAATATAGTAAACAAAACAAAAATAACAATTTTATATGTAAGTTATCCTAGAATCTGAAAACTGCGGGGTGTCCGTATGAGATTACCGTATTGTTATACTCACACTCTTGTGAAATGTATTGCTTAATCAAGTAAAGTACAAACAAATTCAAAGTATTTCATAAAAGAATTGCTATATTCATGCCAAAATTACAAAAAATGGTTTTGTGATAAATTATGCAAATTTGCAAATAATGGAAAATGTTAAAATTTTGCACACAAAAAAAAAAAGTTGCGAGCACATAATGCATATAAAGATCCCTGCACTTCACGTCTGGCAATATATTAACTCTGCGGGGTAAAAATACAAAAATTTTTGAACAAAGCATTTGCAAAATTCGGGTGTCCCTAATTGTTATTTACATTATTTTATTGTTAATAGTTAATTATGCAACTACGACCATAAAGAATGGAAAATACATAGTAACCTACGAGTAAAATTTAGAGATGGAAAAGCAAATGTTGAATTAACCCATTGAGTTGCAATTTTCCGTGGAAAAAATTTTCCACGATTGCACTTTAATTTTGCTGAAATTAAAATTATTTTGATGCAACTTAATTTAACATTCCCATGATAACCTTTCAACAATAGTTGAGCACAGTGCGATGGAACATGAAACAGTCATCTACATGCAGTGCCACCTTGCTTTTATGGTATTCCCCCCCATTTGTGGCCTTTTCTCAACATATGAAAAAATAGTGCTATGAGATCACCTATTGTCCGTGTCTTGAACAGAAGACTTTTTAATATGAATCATCAAAATACACTAAGCAAAATGAGCCTTTTGTTCATCTTTAGTAACAGGAAATCATTTTTTATTATTTTGTTGTTGTTATTATTATTTTCAATTGCCTGCAGTAGCATTGCTGCAATGGAGTTTGTTTCATTGGTGACATGCTCCCAAAATTTTCCATTAGAAACTTGCCCTGTACTTCAGCTATCCCTGGATTCTCGCCTAGTCTTCGTGCTACAACAGGATTCAATTTGCCATCTGTATTACACGGCGTTTTATTCTGCGTGCTGTTTGCCAGTATTCAGGGGCATAAAACACAGAGGGGGCAGGGTGGGGCATTGCCCCCTTCCAAGTTTTAGGTGCAAGGCAAAATTTTTAAATAGCCTACCCTTAAAAAAAGTTCAACATTTGGTTCTAAGCTTGTGTCGTAGTTATCCAAATCGGTGGAGTTCCAGCATTTCATCAGTTTCTGTCTAAACTTTGTTGATTACTTTATTTAAATTTGTGAAGTTTGTATTTGTCACTGTGATGACCGTGAATCTGCTCGGCATACCTGCTTCTAGCTCTTCTGCAAAGAGAAGTTTTTTGGTGATGAGACTATCTCGGATCTACGATGGGTCAAATTAGACGAAACACGGAATCATTGCTGTCTATTTGCCACCTACTCGGAAATGGTTGACAAGCTCAATGACACGCGTCTTGCTCAAGCGTTTGTAAACAAAAATAGACGGTAGTCCAGGGCCCCCCCGAAATTTTGTCACACTTAATATTTGTTTATGAATAAAAACATTAAAGACTAATATACTTATCATGTACTATTGTTACTAAGCGACATATGGCAACGTAGCAAGGCGGTGGTAGCGTGATGTACGAAACAGTATGACTATCAGTTTGCTCTGATCTCATAACATAACCTCTTATTACTCTCCTGTGCCTTCGCTCTTAAGAACTTGCCAAGAACAGCAATAAGTGCCCTTGAAGCTTGTGATAAAAGATTTTTTCTCCCAACTTGTATACCCTTTGCAAACTTATGGCAATTTTGCCTTTCTCTGTAGCAGCCGCCAAACAGAGTTGGAGTTTGAGTAGGTTGAAAACATACTTAAAGAAATTCTACTTCCGAAAACAGACTCATCGGTCTAGCATTGTTATCTATTCTCAGTGACATACAAATCACTGACGATGATGTTATAAACCAATTTGGTAATGCTTCAAGAAACCTTGACTTTATATTATAGTGTAAGTTGTAAATCAAAACAGTTATTGAGGTTTTAAGCGGCAGAAGAGCAAGGTTATGTGCCCCAAATCCAAACAGTAATGTTCATTATTTCTATCTAAATACTATAAAGTGAGCAAGATAACTGTATTAATAAAAAGTAACATGAAATTCTCTCAGTTGTGTTTCACAATTCATCATCATCTTGCACAGTTTCCAGCCACTGGCCGGGTCTGTTTGGAACACAAGCCTCTCCAACGACTTCTGTCTTCCCACCATCTCTCAGCCTCCACCCTTGTCCAGTCTTCTCCTCTCTTCTTCACGCTTTCTTCCACCCCCTTCAGCCACCTGTCTCTCGGTCTTCCTCTAGGTCTCTTTTCCTTCCCACTTCATCTCGTGTACCCTCCTGGGTATCCTCTTCTCCTCCATTCGTTTTACATGTCCATACCATCTAAGTCTAGATTTCTCTATACCATTCTGTAATGGTTCCTCCTTCATTAATTCTCTGGTCCTCTCATTTCTTATTCTGTCCATCTTTGTAGCTCCAATACTGCTTCTCAAGAACCTCATCTCACTGGCCTGTATTTTGCGCTTCTCCCTTCCTTTCATAACCCAGGTCTCCGGGGCATACGTCAGGATAGGGACATAGTACGTCCGATATATGATCTTTTTGCTGTTCTGAGGGACATCCTTGCTCCATAACATGCTTCTCACACTCCTCCGGAATGCTTCTGCCTGTCTGCCCCGCTCATTTATTTCTCTATCGTTTCTTCCATTATCCTGTGTCAGGCTTCCCAGATACTTGGAACTCTCCACTTTCTTCAGCTGTTCCCCACCAATTGTTATTCCCGTTGTGGTTCTTTCCTTCTTCCTTGTGATCACCATCTCACTCTTATTTATGCTAAATTTCATCCCATATCCTTGTATTATTCCTTCCCACACGTCCAACTGTTCCTGTACCTCCTCCTCGTTTCCACAAATCATCCGCAAACACCATTGCTTTCATCTTTCCTTCCCCAATTACTTGTGCCACTCGGGTCATTATGTCATCCATCACCACAATGAAAAGTAACGGTGGCAGTGCACTTCCCTGTTTCAGGCCGTTTCTCTGTTCCAACCAGTCCGATCTCCCTCCTCCCACTTTCACACAGCTCACGCTTCCCTTGTACATCTCCTTTATCCTCTTTATAGTCCATTTCTCTACTCCTCTATCCTCCAGGGACTTCCATACTTTGTTTCTGCATACACTGTCATATGCTTTCTCAATGTCCAGGAAGGCCATCAGTAGATCTGTTCCATACTCATAGTGCTGTTCCTGTAACGCCTTACAGCAAAAATCAAATTCACTGTGGACCTTCCTGCTCTGAAGCCATGTTGCTCTTCCCTCATCCCTCCTTCTATCCTTGTCCTAATTCTCCTTTCCAAAACTTTCTCAAAGATCTTTTTACAATGACTCATCAGTGTTATTCCCCGATAGTTTCTGCATTACCGGGTGAGTTAGCCGTGGTCGTTACGGCATGACTGCTGGCAGTCGCTCACATCCGGGAGGCGAGGAGGTTCGAATCCCCCCGCCGGCAACCTTGAAGATGGTCTTCTTTGGTTTCCCATCTTCCTTCCAGGCAAATGCCGGGGTTGGTCCCTAACTATAGGCCACAGCCGCTACCTTCCAACTCCTCGACCTTCCATTCCAACTTTCCTCCCCAACGGTACTTGTAGCTCACCCATTGGGTGTCCGTCTCGAAGCAGTTACAAAACTGGCGAGCCGAACATGTCCTCGGACACTCCCGGCACTAAAAGCCATACGCTAAAAAAAAAAAAAAAGTTTCTGCATTCTATTCTACTATCTTTCTTGAAAATCGGATTTTTTTCCCCCTTTTTTCCAGTCCTCTGGGGTCTTCCTTTCCTTCCATGCTGTCCTCATCACTCGGTACAACTATTGTATCCCCACCTCTCCTGCTGCTCTCACCATCTCCACACTCAACTCATCCACACCCGGTGCCTTCCTTCCTTTCATAAGGGGCATGGTGGCTCAGCGGTCTAGCTGTATGCCTCTCACCAAGGCGGTCCGGGTTCGATTCCCGGTCAATGCATGTGAGATTTTCGAAGTGAAATGCCATGTCCTGTGGTTCGGATTCCACGTAAAAAGGAGGTCCCGTGGCTTATAATCACAAGATTCACGGTCACGTAAAACTACAATCTTCCTTCCTTTTTCCTTCCTTTCATCTTCCTCACTGCATCTTCCACTTCTTTCCATGTTAAGTCCTTTTCTGTTTGCAGTTCATCTTCCTCTTCCCCGATTTCTTCCTCCTCAAGATAAATTGGAGGGTTATCCATTTTTTAGGTCCGTATTGACGCTTACAAATCGAAATATTGAATCAAAAAAGTTTCCGCCCAATCAATACCTTTCACATTAAAAATTTAATATATCTTTTTCATCTTAGGAACATGTTTCGAACAATATTTGTTCTTCTTCAGCCTATACATTTATCAACATTGTATCTTATCTTAGACATTTGCATATTTAAAAAAACACATGCACAATAGACAATTCATTAAAAAATACAACTAAATTCATTAAGAGCATACAACTGAAAACGTTATATTAAAACACTTGATAACACATTAAAATTAATTTAGAAATTTCTTGTTCCCATTTGTACTGGAAGGCCTTGCTATGACGGCTTATTAAACGGTGATAAGTAGCAGTTCAAAGAGGAGCTCATAGTCATCTCCCTCTGGCTTAAGTTTGCAGGTGATGTATTGATGGGTTTCACATGGCTTTTTGTTAATTTTCGTTAGTAGCTGCGTCATACGGATTGTTGTTTTAACTTGGTAAGGCGATCCTGCCGTGGGGTGTTTATTGTGGAGTAAACTGTAAAGATACGAAATTTAATTAAACTGTAAAATGCGTCTGAGAAGAAGAATAGATATATTTAAAGGGTTAACCAGTAACTTACTAGGTGACGTCTTGAATGTGACTTTCGGGTTTATTGAATGAAAACCTTCCTGCCTGGTGCTGTAATGAGCCAAAGGTCTAGTATTAGTATGTATGTGTGGGAGACGGAAACTGTTGCCGAATGATGTTGTATTAAGCGGCTTACCTGTCCTGCCTGTGAGACGTCTTGCGTGGAGCCGCGTTACACTGACTGACCTGCTATGCGCCGGCTGAGGCGAGTGTTTGCGGTAGCGTGTGGCGGGGAGGGGAGGGGAGGGTAAGGAGAGGGGAACCTGTCTTGGCTGTGTGGAAGCATGTGTGTGGGTGTGACGCGTGACGTCATATGTTTTGATTAGTAACTTCATGGGGGGTGCAGGGTTAGAGCTGACGTGGGAGGGAGATTGGTTTGAGTGTTATTCGGAAACGTTTTTTTATGCCGTTTGGAGTCGGGAAAAAATTTGTTGATGTTTTCATATAGAATGTTTACCTCGAAGTTGATTTCATTGAGATTGTATGTTGGGTTATTGCGCTGTGCATTATCAATTTCTATTTGTTCAAGCACGTTCATTATTGCTCCCTTCTTGGCATGAAGGGAGCCAAGAAGGGAGCAATAATGAACGTGCTTGAACAAATAGAAATTGATAATGCACAGCGCAATAACCCAACATACAATCTCAATGAAATCAACTTCGAGGTAAACATTCTATATGAAAACATCAACAAATTTTTTCCCGACTCCAAACGGCATAAAAAAACGTTTCCGAATAACACTCAAACAAATCTCCCTCCCACATCAGCTCTAACCCTGCACCCCCCATGAAGTTACTAATCAAAACATATGATGTCACGCGTCACACCCACACACATGCTTCCACACAGCCAAGACAGGTTCCCCTCTCCTTACCCTCCCCTCCCCTCCCCGCCACACGCTACCGCAAACACTCGCCTCAGCCGGCGCATAGCAGGTCAGTCAGTGTAACGCGGCTCCACGCAAGACGTCTCACAGGCAGGACAGGTAAGCCGCTTAATACAACATCATTCGGCAACAGTTTCCGTCTCCCACACATACATACTAATACTAGACCTTTGGCTCATTACAGCACCAGGCAGGAAGGTTTTCATTCAGTAAACCCGAAAGTCACATTCAAGACGTCACCTAGTAAGTTACTGGTTAACCCTTTAAATATATCTATTCTTCTTCTCAGACGCATTTTACAGTTTAATTAAATTTCGTATCTTTACAGTTTACTCCACAATAAACACCCCACGGCAGGATCGCCTTACCAAGTTAAAACAACAATCCGTATGACGCAGCTACTAACGAAAATTAACAAAAAGCCATGTGAAACCCATCAATACATCACCTGCAAACTTAAGCCAGAGGGAGATGACTATGAGCTCCTCTTTGAACTGCTACTTATCACCGTTTAATAAGCCGTCATAGCAAGGCCTTCCAGTACAAATGGGAACAAGAAATTTCTAAATTAATTTTAATGTGTTATCAAGTGTTTTAATATAACGTTTTCAGTTGTATGCTCTTAATGAATTTAGTTGTATTTTTTAATGAATTGTCTATTGTGCATGTGTTTTTTTAAATATGCAAATGTCTAAGATAAGATACAATGTTGATAAATGTATAGGCTGAAGAAGAACAAATATTGTTCGAAACATGTTCCTAAGATGAAAAAGATATATTAAATTTTTAATGTGAAAGGTATTGATTGGGCGGAAACTTTTTTGATTCAATATTTCGATTTCTTCCTCCTCGCCGTGGTTTCCATTTGGGTTCAGAAGTTCTTCAAAATATTCTTTCCTCATTTTCTTCAGTCCTTCCCTATTTTTTATCTCTTGTCCCCTTTTGTTCACCATTCTAACATAATCCGTAGGATCCTTCCGCCTCTTATTTTTTACCATCCCATACAGGACCTTTTTTGTACCTTCACTATCCTCCTTCATCATCTTTGTCCACTCTTCCATCCACTTTCTTCTCTCCTCAGCCACTACTCTCTTCGCCTCCTCCTTTCTTTCCTGGTACTCTTCCCTTGTTTCTACCATCCTATTTTGATACCACTTCCTAAAGGCTCTATTCTTTTCCCTTACTATATCTTTTGTCTTCTCATTCCACTATGGTGTTTCCTTCCACCTCGGGGCAGATGACCTCGTAGTTCCGCCCCTTAAAACAACAATAACTAACTAACTCCTTCCACCTCTTCTTAGTACTTGTCCTCCCACATACTGCTCCTGCGGCAACTACTAGTGTCTTCTTAAATCTAGCCCATTCCTCTTCCACCCCTCTTTCTTCATCTGTTGGAATTCCTTCCTTTACCATTTTGAGGTACTCGACCCTTCTATCCCCTTCTTTCAGTTTCCATATCCTTATACGTCTTTCCTGGTTCTCAGTCCCTTTCTCCTCCTTACTCCCTCTCAGGTTCATTACCAGCAATCGATGGTCGCTATCCAGGTTCTCCGATGGTATAACCGTGATGTTCTTATTTAGTTCTTTCTCATACAGTATATAGTCGACCACCGACTTCCTGGTCAAGTCATCATTGTACCATGTGATTGTGTGGCTCTCTCTTTTCTTGAACCAGGAGTTCCCAACTAGCAGGCTGTTCCTTTGGTAGAAGTCCAACAATCTCTTTCCTTCCTCATTTCTTCCGCCCCAACCCTCTGGTCCTAGAACACTCTCATAACCTTGTCTTTCTCTTCCTACATGGGCATTCAAATCCCCCATAACAATCATATTTCTCCTTACCAGCTGCTTCTGCAATACCTCTTCAAACTCCTCCTTCTCTTCAAAGGGGCAGCCTACTTGTGGAGCATACACTTGCACTATTTCTACGGTCGCTCCCCTCAGTGCTACTTTCACTTTCATCATCCTATCACTTATTCTCCTCACTTCTTCTTTTAAACCATCTCGTACTACTACTACTACTCCATTCCTCTTTCCCTCTTTATTCCCGCTCCAGTACAGTCTATAGCCTTTTCTCAGTTCTCTCCTTCCTTCCCCTTTCCACTTTGTTTCTGCCAATCCCAATAAATCCAACTTCCTTCTTTCCATCATATCCACTATCTCCTCCACCTTCCCCCGTCAGCGTTCTTAGGTTTAAAGTTCCAAATCTTAGTCCATGTGTACAGCCGTGTTGTCTATTATTTCCATTATGTCCGAGGCTCGTTCCATTCTTGGAAGCATTTGGTTTCATTCACTACTGGCTTGCTGGGCCTATCGTAGCTTCACCAGAGCCCCGTTAGCCGTCACTTTTCAGGGTTCCTGTAGGACCTTCACAGCTACCGTAACGGTCCCGGGGCACACGAAGTCCCCACTGTACTTCGCCCCTACAGGCGATCCCCTACTTTGTGCCGTTGCCCGTCTCCCGCGACGTGGACTAGGGGTTGTACTTATCAAAGATCAAACATAAAACATCACAACAAATTGGTTGAGAAAGTGATGCCAGAGAGCCTTAAAACTCATAATTTCGTACCAAATTATACAAAAGTTTCTTTGGGGACTATTCCATGCCACCAAACTCCCAGTTGCCCCCCTCCCAAATAAAATTCTATATGCAGCCCTGCGATCAGTCATTGTTCCAAGTCTTTAGCTCGACATTGACAATTATTGTTTTATGTTTTGTATTTGACACCACACCTCCCCTCAAGAAAGATAGATTGGAAGGACCGCCCATGAATTAATACCCCAGAGGATGCTACCATCTGAACCAATTGAGACCCCTAAGTTTAGAAAGGAAAACACTGTATACTTTTCACACACATCATCTATTAAAACATATAGTACATTAGAAAACATTAACAAGCATGTATATTATATCAAAGGTGTAGATTTCACAGGAAGTATGCACTTACTTTTCGATATGTAGGACTAAAACATTATAACCTCCATGGAAGCCTGTGACATTCCTTATTATACGATATCTCTTGAAAACTGTAGCTCATAACCTGATTATCAGTTGCTTGATTAATAGGGGCTGCTAACTTGAAGTACGTAGCCTAGGCCAACTCCTTAAAATGTAGAATCATCGATCTGATTACCAAATCCGAATATTATATCTAATATTCTTCCACATTGTAATTCAATATCTCACTAATGTAGGATAATGTCGTATTCGACAAAGAATTCATCGTTTCCAGAAACCAGGTATCAAATAAGACTTAACTTCTTGACCAACGTAATATATCAACTTCTCCCTGACATGGCTGCCATCGTCCTTCTTCTTTTCTCAACAGCTGACTATTGGAGCTTAAGCAACAACATCAAGTTTCAATACTCATGACAAATGCCTAGCGTTTAGTAGTCGACTACTTCTCTTGACATTTCCATTCTAAATAATTATATAGCAGACCATAATGGTATTCTACCAGTGAACAGGATTAAGAAAGTTACAAAAAAAAAAAAAAAAAGTTTAAAATCCCTATCCACTGTTCCAAGATGCGGTGCCAACTTCACACAAGAAATCATGGGCTGAGCACATAAAATAACCTAGCATATTTAGAACGACATATGCACCAAAATAAAGATCACTTACATTACCTTTCTCTTAGAATCGGAATGATACTTACAAGTACCTCAATAGTGAAATATAAGGCATGACCAACACAAAACGATGGCCTTTCGCAGATTTCCAAAACTGGCATGTCGCCAATAAATAATTATTATTATTAAATAGGAACTCCAAAACAGCACAAACACTTCTTATCAGCCCTCCACATAAATCTCCGATCACTAGTCGTCTATCAATTGGTACACACGGAGTACTAAACATAACCGCTTTTCCTTGCACATAAAATATTAATTTTAAAACGACTATTCCAATGCGTTAACGTAGTAGGCCATATTTCTTCATATTTCAAGTAAGTGGAGACCACCCGATAGCTCGAGGCTATTGGTTTATAGCCTAGATCACTAGCGGCTACATTTTTACGTCTCTCTTTGCCTCGTCAAAATCTAACACTCTGTTATTGATAATAATCAACGTACTTCTTTTTTATCTCTTTCCCAATTACCGCAGACAAGGTTAAACAGGTACCAAAATGTCACACAAGAAACATCAAGTTCTCAAGTCTACACCAGATAGTGCAGACCACGAAGGACTCTCGGCGAATCCCAGCATCTCCTGACATCTAGCGCCTCAAGTAGGTACTAAGATCTCTGTACTTGTAAACCAGCTGATTCTTCCTTGGGACAAGGAAATAGGGTACTTAATGATGTGGCGGATAGTTACGCCACAGTATTCATAGTCTGATTGTATTTTAACCCTTATAGTGTCAGGGGGCAATATATCGGCCAAGGGCGCTTCTGCTCAAAAATGCCACGGACGGTAGATGTGTTATTATTAGGCTGCTATTTCTAGCCACGCAGTGATATCATTGTTGTAACCAAGACAATGTAGGAATTATCCTCTCTCTGGATATCAATATGTTTGTGTTCTGTGAATAACGGGGTTCATTATAAGTATTCTTTGAACATGCTGTAGTCAGCTGATTAACCGCACGTGTGATCTTTTGAAACTAAGTTTGTTTACATTCCTACTTGGAGCTACGGTACCTCTTTGAACGATGGAGAAATAAATGAGGTTTTAACGCTCAGAGTACGTTTTCGACTCATAACGACGATTTTGAAAAATGTCCATTTCAAATTATTAAAAAGAGGTATCTTTTAATGAAACAAATGAAACACTGTTTTAATTCAGCAATTCTTCTAGGTTTGTGCCATGTCTTGCGTGGGGTTTCGCCTAGGACACCAAGCTGGCTCATCGGTGGGCTCTTGGTGTCCCCGCCCGGACCCCCACAGTAGTGATGAACTGCGTGCCAACTCCCTTTGTATTAGGTGCAACTGCACCACTTAACTGCGAGAACCAAAAGCTCAAGCAGCCTTAACCTCCCTATGAAGGCTTCCAAAAGGATGGTATATTGGCTTTCACGGCCGGTTTATCAAAAACTTGTGACTTCATTAAAGTTAGCTTGGCATCCGAAGGCTTAATTAGAAATAGTGAATAAAATTAACGTATTCCTTTTAATGTAGCATTAGGCCTATAGTACCATGTTATTTCAAGCTTTAAAGCCTAAAACGAAGAAAGGTTCTCCCTGGTAGGTAGGCAACCGCAGTTTATAAATTTGACCCCCCCCCCTAAGTTTGCGAGGAGTTTTACGGCCCTGCCAGTATCCACTTCCAAACTTCGCGGTTATGCTCATGCGCACCTGCAATTTCTTCCTCTTCTTCAATGCCATGTGACTCTTCATATAATATAATAATATCGTATGGCCTCGGGTGCCGGGTGCAAGATTTGTTATTTGACACCTAGAGGGTAGCTTGCATGTCGAATTTCGTTGTTCCTTGAAGCACTATGAAAGTCAAGGAGGTTAGATATCTAAGCTCCTTGAACACTATAGCGCTTTCTAGTAGGGAAACGAGGAACTTTGTGTTGGCGGAAACTCCCGAGATTAATTTTGCCATTATGGACACGGCCTACTGAATTCAATTGGATTCTTTGACATGCCAACATCGTATCACATGTGTGTCGTAATTTTTGCCGCCTTTCAAAAATCACTTACCACAGCCAGGAGCGAACCCGCAAGCTCAGGGTTAGTAGACCGACACGTTAACCACTCACCCACCGTGGCAAGCTATACTCTTCATATGAAACACTGCTAATTTCGTTTGTCAGAAGAAATCTCACTGAAATCTCTATCTTCTAAAAAACACAATATTCTAGGGCAATCAGTTTCTTCCGAGTTAGTCATGATTCTGTGTTTACATATGCGCAGCAGCCGGCTCTTGACTTAACTCAGAAATACGACTGGCATTTGTAACCTCTATGACTATGAAATAATCTAGGTAGCCATGATTTATGGAGAAAAGTAGAGATACTATTACCAACATCTATTAGAGATATTGTGAATCTGAGGAAACAGCAATACATATCCATGAAAGTATACCAGAGCCGTGGCAGAAATTTCCATCTTTGTAATAATGGGAACAAAAAATCAATGACGGAAATTTCTGTCATTGCAAGGCAATGGGTTAAGGGTCGGTCACCTAACTGATTGTTGTATCTCATTAAGGAGTTCGTTTTAAAATCTGATGGGTCTCGGAGAGATTGCCATGATAGTTCATAAGGGAACAATTAGACTGTTTATTGTCAGCTTTGTATTTAGAAGTTTTAGGCCGTGAAGTATGGAAGAGAAGGAAATTACAGGAAAAACATTATTTACAAATTTTCCTTTGGTGTCGGGAAGATGTGTTCTTTGGGTAGATTACCTAAGAAACATCCCTCTCAGGTTGTATGATAGAGAACAAAAAGCTTATCCAGGGTCTTTCACTCAAAGTGGGGCCAGCCTCACGGCTGGCGCAGCGCTGCAGGTAGAAGGTGAGACGAGCACATTGCTACGTGGAGCTGAGACGGTTGCGATGCGTGATTTGTCGAGTAATGTTGACTTTGTTATTTCGTTTATAGCCAATTTAGTTATAAGTGGTACAAGTTTATAACGTGTGTACGTGGTTATTGTTTTTCAAAATTTTATAACGTGTTATTAATAAGTGTTAAAGCCTATTGCTTCAATTTTTATTGATGGGGAAAATTGAAAAATAAAGTTTATGCAACAAACCCTCACACTCTAGATGAACTCAAACAAAATATCACGAAAGAAATTGAGGCTTTCTCAGTAATGAACTAATGCGTGTGAATGAAAAATTTCCTTAGACGATGCCAGAAATTTGTAGATGCAGGTGGGGGACATTTTCAACCTTCTATGACAAGTTGAGTAATGATTCTACTTTGATTATGTGTTATTATTTGTGCTTGTTATTTACATGTGATTCGTACCGGCGTTCTCTCGACCCCAAACTCAGTGAGTTGCCATGTGCTTGTCCGACCCTCCACAGGCCGCGCGCCCGGCCCCACTTTGAGTGAATGTCCCTGTAGTAGTTCATGAATGAAAGAATTGAAAAGTCAGCAGCTGGAAACAAAGAGTCAGTGTCACCTTGCTGAATGACTCGCTCCTTCATAATTATTTTATGCATTATTTATTCATTAACACATGAGAAATGTTGCCTGCTGTTAAATATATCCTGAACTATTTTGATAGTACAGCAATTTTGTTGGATTGTATGATTCCAGGTGCTGTACTCGCAGACTTTACGTTTACGTCGTGACCGGTTAGATGATCATATATACGTGGATGAATATACCCCTGGGAAGTGTTTGTCCATATCATATTGGAGGTATGATTTAATGTTTGATAGTAGCTCAATGAGATAAATATCCATCCTGGTTGATCTTTGCAAAACATTCCACAGTTCATCCCTGTATAGGGTTCCCAGCATTTGAAAATCTCTCAGCTAGACTACATCTCTCTCACAAGCACACAGGAGAAGAGAGTAAAATTAATCGAGGATTTTAAAAGAGATTCAGTGGCCTTAAGCATTACTTTTTTAAACAATCATCAAGCCTAACGCAATTTAGACCTGAAGTAATTTTTAAGGGAACATACGATACCAATTTAACTTTCAGAGTCGTAGTGACGAAACGGTTCGTCACCAATTCTACCTCTTTGAACAAATGAATAGTGTAATTCGCATCACCACAGAGATTAAAAAAAGCAAAGTAAATGGTTCTATGGACTATCACAAAGGAACAGGTAGGTCTACTTTCAAATAATATCGCCTCAAACAGCTGGAATGGGAAACTAAAAAGGCGCGCGCATAGCGACGACCGTTTCGTCATTAGCACCACCGTGTGGTAGAATTGGTGACGAACTGTTTCATCATTAGCACTCTGAAAGTTTAAATTGGATTAGGCTTGATTGTTTTATAAACTAATGCTCAAGGCCATTGAATCCTTTTAAAATCGGTACTGTATTTATCTGTAAAATTGCACATGCACAGATGGTTATTAATTTGTTTATGTTTTATTCCAGAGAACTAACTTGCAAGGATCCCAGGTCAGAACTCGGATATCGTCTTACTGTTCAGGTTGATACCCATGACCCTGCTCGACCTCTGACTGTTGTGCACGTCCCATCATTAGGAAACAAGGTACTGTGTCTATATATATATATATTTATTTTTTTTTTTTTTTTTTTTTTTTTTTTAATGACATTCACAGATTTTTACCCTATTTACTTTTGGCTAAAGTTATATTTACAATGTTGCCATACTGAATGCTTTGTTTGATTGTCAATTTTGTAACTTGACTCCTTGACAAAGCCATTTAGTTTTTGTGTGCTCAATGTTATATAACTGTATTTATGCAAGTATGCTGTGACGTCTTGTTAGCCGCATAACCTGATTTTGTTAATTTGCTTTCAGGGGGGAGAAAAAGCTATTAAGCAAATGAAACTTCACATATTTTTCGTCATAGTTTCTAATTACCGTATATAAACTCATGCATCGTAAACACAGTCTGGAAGTCCCTTTAGTTAAAATGGTGCTTATTTATACATCAATTCAAGATAGAAACGTTACAAGCCTTTCTTCAATATAGCCTGAATAATGACACAGGCCTCCAAAAAAGGGGGGAAAGAAAATTCGGCAAAAACTGAAATAGGTGTGTTGGATTAATTATGCTGTGCTGATTTTGAAAATGCACTTTGATTTTCCCTGTCGCATCTGGTTAATTAGCAATAGTGGCAAAACATTATTTTTATTGTAACAATAAAAAGAGAATTGAGCCAAAACAAGATGTAATATTTAAAAAAAGTCACCATTTTCGTATTCAGAACATTAATCTCTGTCAACATAGTTAATTTTCTTATTTACCGCAAAATCATACAGGCCTGTGTAATTAATCGACAGAATTGTTCTCCAGTCGGTGAACACAACACTGCCCAAATAGATGAGCGAAACATGTTACCCAATTAAACCCCCACCATTTGTTAGCGAAGTGTTTTAATGTATAAATAATTCGTGTAACATTTATTTCAGGTAATAGGGTGATAAAATAGTTGTCGCTCACTGCCCAACTGACCAAATGAAGAGCAATTCTGTCGAGTGAGCAAGACTTTGTATTGATACCTGCAATGCAAGAACACGAATATTACACAGTGTAGAACAAAATTATCATAAAATAAAATAGCATACACTTCTTACCTACCTATACTGTACAGTGTCGTCTCCCAATACACTTGTGACGGAATCTTCACTGTCAATGGCATTTGAAATGCAGCATTTATTTTAAAATTGTGGATAATATGGACCTCTGGAATGGAGTTCCATGTTGGGATGATTCACTCATAAATGAGGGGAACTGCTGGAGGTTGGCACATTTGCATAAACTGCTGTCACCATCCATTCTGAATGCAGTCGCAGTAAACTCTGTTTGATGGGCTGATTGATACACACTCTTAAAACTGTAATAGAAATGTACAATCTCTCAGAAACACAAACAATTGCCTTAGCAGAGTAATTTTATAACATCTTCTACTAGATACCCATAGAAATTTTCCAGAACTAGCATACTTGATAAACTTGGTAAACGCAATAAAGCACCTGCGTGCCTTTTCCATATGCACTTCACCCAGTCAACAACCAGCCCATTATCCATCCAACCTTATTTCTTGCGCATTAATAAACACTACATGGATACACCATTCCTTACAGCAATGAAAGAACCACAAATGGCAGGAGTTTCTCGCTGTCCGATAAAATCACCAGCATAACAATACAACGCTGCTTTTCTCTGCTGCTTGTTTAAAAATACACACACTTTTTTTCCCTTTGTTCTCCATAGTAACACAGTCTATCATTGTTCTGTTGTGAGTATTTATAAAGGGAGGAAAATCTCTTTTGAAATACAGATTCATTGAACATTTTATTACACTATTCTATTAAAATTGTTTTGTGAAATTCAGGAATGTGAGATTGCTGATCGAGCAATTAGGTCAGATCTTCTCTCGATGGAGCGTCTTCTGGTTCACACTATTTATGTCCGTACAAGGAGCCGACTGGCAGAGCTGAAGCAGGAGTTGCAAACTATGTTGAAGGATGTTGAATGTAAGTAGTGAGTTAGTTGCTCATAAATACCGTATTATGATATGTTTTTTTCTCCTCTCTTGCTGGAAAATAGAACTAAAATTAATGCTGAATCTCATATAGTTATAAAATCTGAATGCTGCTCATACTAAAATGAACAATGTGACTTGAATAAGGGACAACGTCGGTCGTACATCATGCTGGAGATATTGTATGAGGTGATATAAACAGTTTTTTGAGTAGTGAGAGGGCAGTCACTGTACACTTCATCTCAGTTAAGCTGGAAGTCAAAGTAAACAACTCCGACCACATGTGTGGACGTGTGGTGAAATATTACCCACCAGTCAATTACCGTATTTCCTCGCATATTCGTCGCCGCCGCATAATCGTCGCACCCTACTTTTCAAATACTAAAATAGGTTTATAAAATTTCATTGCATAATCGTCGCATAGCATTATTCGTATTTGTGCACCAGTCAGTTGCACATGCTGCTGCGACTTTGTCAGAAGAAAAATATCTCGTCTTTATGCTAGTGGGCTATGAACTGTGACGCGAGCGACAAGCTTCGTCACTTAGCACATTCCGCGAGCGTATAATTTGCCGTGATCTTGCCAGGAGAAAGTAAACTCTTCTTTATGCCTGCGGTCTATGAACTGTGACGCGAGCGGCCAGCGCACATTCCGCGAGCTTATAGGCCTAATCTGGCGTGATCTTGTCAGGAGAAAGTAATCTCGTTTTTATGCATGCGGGCTATGAACTGTGACGCGAGCGGCCAGCACACATTCCGCGAGCTTATAGGCCTAATCTGGCGTGATCTTGTCAGCAGAAAATATTCTCGTTTTTATGCCTGCGGGCTATGAACTGTGACGCGAGCAGCCAGCCTCATCACTTAGCACATTCCGCGAGCTTATAGGCCTAATCTGGCGTGAACTTGTCAGCAGAAAGTAATTTCGTCTTTATACCTGCGGGCTATAAACTGTGACACGAACGGCCAGCGCACATTTCGCGAACTTATAGACTAATCTGGCGTGATCTCGTCTTTATGCCTGCGGGCTATGAACTGAGATGCGAGCGGCCAGCCTCATCACTTAGCACATTCCGCGAGCTTATAGGCCTAATCTGGCATGATCTTGTCAGCAGAAAGTAATTTCGTCTTTATGCTTGCGGGCTGTGAACTGTGACGCGAACGGCCAGCGCACATTTCGTGAGCTTATAGGCCTAATCTGGCGTGATCTTGTCAGCTAAAAGTAATCTCGTCTATGTCTGTGGGCTATGAACCACGACGCGAACGGCCAGCTTCGTCAGCACATTCCGCGAGCTTTAACATGTCGTGACCTTGTTAGAAGAAAGAAGCCCGTCTCTGACTGCAGGCTATGACTCGCGCCAGACTCACACTACGCAAATGACTGGCCCATGCAGCAAATAATGGTACAGTATATTCTTTGAACTTAAATATTCTTCGCATAATCGTCGCACCCTACTTTTTCCCACGAATTTTAGGCTAAAAAAGTGCGACGATTGTGCGAGGAAATACGGTACCTGAACACATCTGCTGGGATGTCATGCTTAAGTTGTCTATAGTTACCGCATATACCCGAATACTACCTGACCTCAAATAATCCATAGCCTACACCCTCATTTTAGGAATATTAAAACAGTACTACAAAATTGGAAGATTTGTGTAAAAAATAAAATGAAGTGTTTAGGTTATTCCTTCTGTAGATCCAGTATTACAGTAGAAAGCTTATTGATTATTTGTTTTTTAATGATATAATTCCATTACAATTTTTAGATCACGCTTTAAAGGTGTTTACTTGAACTTCACTATTGTTTGGCAGGCCAGCTACAGGGTTCACCAGCTATCCTGTCGGTACCTGTATTGCAACCATGTCTACGAGCGGAACAGCTACTGGTGACAGTAGATACTCACACTGGCATGTTACAATGCCATGTTCCTCAGTATGACGCCCCACTCATCCCCGAGTTGCAGACTGCCCTTAATGGAGATCACTCGCGGCTCCCCACCCTCGTGTCTGAGCTGAGGTGAGTGTTAACCCTTTCCACTCAAATTATTTATAAGTCCTGATTTCTCCCAACTCGTATTTATTTCTGTCAGCATTCTTCATATTTTAAAACCTGGTATTAAGTACTCGTAACAATATATACAGGAAGGAACTACAAAATAATGAATGTATGGTATTTACATGACACAAAATAATGTTTTTCACTTTCTTAATGGTATGTCTTGAGTGTGTAGAAGCGTTCTAAGCAAATGCCTGGTTGCTTCTCACAGGTTTTACTGAAGTGGACTGTCTCTCGCCTCCCTCCAACAACGCTGATATCAATATTGTCTTTTGAATCTCTCATGGATTTATCACTTACTTCGCCAGATTAAAAATTTTCATCACTTTCATGGTCACTAATCATAATCGGCCAAAATAGACGCCAGAATCTCAGCTTCGGTAAGACGGTGCGCCGCCATGTTGCTTCACCGCGACTGCTTTCCATGTCGAGGAAACGGAGCAGTTTTACATAGCAAAGAGAAACTAAAACTCCTGTTTGGTTTCTTTCGGTTTCCGGAAGGGGCCTGCACTTAAACAAGTGAAGTACAAAAGCCCTGGCATGCCAGGTAACCTAGAAACGAGCGGCAAAACAATGTGTCGACTCAGGGTCGACACACTAGCTATAGTGAAGGCTGTCGACTTCAGGTTGACCCACGAGTGAAAAGGGTTAAACATTTTGACTACTGTCCCTTGTCATTTCATTGCAGAGTAGACAGAGTACACTCACTCATGAGAATTTAATTGAAATATTTATTGTGACATCCTACTCTGCTGTTTGCATTTCAATCATGGGCTTGCTCTCATCAATTCACTCTTCCTTCTTCATGGGCTAGGGATGTGGATAGCTACTTCTGTGCCAAAGGTTCTGGGTCCGATTGCTGGCTCTGACTATAAATTTGGTTGTTGCATTTGGGCTGAAATTAGGTATGCTTCACTTTCTATTCTCCCAACAGGTTTTACTTTAAACTTTTTTTTTCATCCATTCAATTTCTCTTACTTTTCATCACTCTCTTCAAAAAAAATTTATACAGTCTTTGAAATGTTTCTTAAGGATTGCTGTTACTGATCACACCATTCTGTAATTTTGTGAAGAAATATCTTAAAATGTGACCCTGCACGTTAACCTTCATTTTCTGTGTGTAGTAAAGTCCTATCTTAAGAGTCTTGGTTCATTGCATAAAATTAGACTGTTTTAATATTTCGGTATTCTACCTGCAATGGTTATCTATTATAAAACATCTATTATATAAAACAAAGTGTCCTGACTGACTGACTGACTCATCATTGCCCAGCCAAAGCTGTTAAAGTTAGAAACATGAAATTTTGTGTATATGTTCGCTGTAAGTCGAAAACGCCCACTAAAGAATGATTTTCGTATATTCAGGTTCTAAAGGGGTGTTAAGGCGGTTAACCTGCATTTCATAGAATAACAATATCTCACGAGTGGTTTAATTTGGGAATGTAATACTCGGCATATAAACGAATAATTAAAAATGAGCAGACACATGTCTAAGAATTTTTTGATGTGGTGTATAAAAGGGGTGAAAAGTGGGGGTTGAAGGTTTCTTAATAAAGCGAGTATCTCTTAAACGACATAGGCGAGTAGTTTGAAAGTCAGCGGAAAAATATTAGCTTAAAAATAAGTGAATACGTGTTCGACAGTTTTGTCATAAATTCAATTTAAGAGGCCCGTGGGGAGGGGTGAAATTCTGGAATAAAAAAGGAAAGAAAGTGTCCTGACTGACCCACTCACTCACTCATCAAACTCAGGGTAAAAACAGCTTAAAAATAAGTAAATAGGTGTTCGACTGTTCTTTCATAAATCCAATTTAAGGGGCTCATGAAGAGGGGTGAAATTCTGAAGAAAAAAAAATGAAAGAAAATGTCCTAACTGTCTCACTCATCATCGCCCACTCATCATCGCCCAGCCAAAACTATTGAAGTTAGAAACATGAAATTTTGGGGATATGTTCGATGTATGTCGAAAACATCCACTAAGGAAGGATTATTGGATATTCAGATTCTAAAGGGGTGTTAAGATGTTAAACATGCATTTCTTTGAATAACAATATCTCACGAGTGGTTTCATTTGGAGTGGTTTCATTTGGAGATGTGTCTTAGCATATAAATTAATCATTAAAAACAAGCAGACACGTGTCTTAAGGATTTTTTCGATGTGGTGTATATTATGACGTGAAAGGGATGAAAAGTGGGGGTTGAACGATTCCTAACGGATCGTGTATCTCTTCAACGACTTAGGCGACGAGTTTGAAACTCTGAGGAAAACAATCAGCTTAAAAATAAGTAAATAGGTGTTCGACCATTTTTCATAAATCCAATTTAAGGAGCCCATGGGGAGGGGTGAAATTCTGGAAGAAAAACGTCCACTAAGGAAGGGTTTTCAGATATTCACTCATCATCGACCAGCCAAAACTATTAAAATTAGAACATGACATTTAGGGGATATATTTGTTGTATGTTCTTTCCGAGGCCCGTTCCCGTTTTAAAAGCAGTTTCATATCCACTACTGGTTTGCTAGGCCTAACGTAGCTTCACCATAACCCTGGCAAGGGGCCTGTTTTTGGTCCGCGAGAGGTATTTTATTTCCCTCAAACCCTCCGGACAAGTCCGGCGAGCCCCCCTATCTGCCACCTGGGACGCGCCCGATAGAGGAACAGGCAAACCCCCACGGGTTGGAAACTGCTCAAGATGATGATGATTTGTTGTATGTCAAAAACGTCTACTGAGGAAGGATTTTTGGATATTCAGGTTCTAAAGGGGTGTTAAGGGGGTTAAACCTGCATTTCATTGAATAACAATATCTCACGAGTGGTTTCATTTGGGGACGTGATACTCGGCGTATTAACTAATGTTTAAAAGAATAAGCCGACACGTTGTATAAGGGTTTTTTCGATATGGTGTATATTATGAGGTGAATGGGGTGAAATGTGGGGGTTGAAGAATTCTTAATGGAGAGTGTATCTCTTAAATGACAAAGGCGAGAAGTTTGAAACTCAGCGGGGAAAAAACAGCTTAAAAAACAAGTAAATAGTTGTTCGACCGTTCTTCCATAACTCCAATTTAAGGGGGCCATGGAGGGGAGAGGAGGGGGGGGGGGGAGAGGGTGAAATTCTGGAAATAAAAGTAAAGAAAGTGTCCTAACTGACTGATCATCAAACTTTGGAGAAAAAACAGCTTAAAAAATAAGTAAATGGATGTTTGACTGTTTTTTCATAAATCCAATTTAAGGGGCCCATGGGGAGGGGTGAAATTCTGGAAGACAAACGTCCACTAAGGAAGGATTTTTGTATATTTACTCATCATCGACCAGCCAAAACTATTAAAGTTAGAAAAATGATGTTTTGGGGATATGTTTGTTGTATGTCGAAAACGTCTACTAAGGAAGGATTTTTGGATATTCAGGTTCTAAATGGGTGTTAAGAGGGTTATACCTGCATTTCATTGAATAACAATATCTCACGAGTGGTTTCATTTGGGGGATGTGATACTCGGCATATTAACTAATGATTTAAAAAAATAATCAGACACGTGTCTAAGGGTTTTTCGATGTGGTGTATATTATGAAGTGAAAGGGGGAAAATGTGGGCGTAGAGGTTTTTTACTTGTGTAATTTTATGATGTGTACTGTTTTTCATAGGAATTTAGGTAAATGGATTTTGTGTTTAGTCAGTGTGTTTCTTCTTCTTCCTCTTCGCCTTTTGAGACCACATAGGATCACTTTAACCAACCATTAGTTCGTCGACTTGTAGGAACTGTACGAGCCTTGCGGTCCTCCCAGTACTTCTTCATGCATATTGATCGTCTTGCCCTTTCTTGGGCGGAAAATATTCTTGTTGGAATTTTATTTTTTGTGAGTGGAAAATGAAAAGTCATATTTTTAAGTGCTGTAGTGTGTTTATTATTATTATTATTATTAATCTTGATTGGTCACATTGGACCACTTGAGTCGTTCCACAATCACTGTGTTTAATATACTGTATCTCACTTATTTCCTATTAACGTTTGTGGTCGGAAACCGTGTTGTTATTTTGAGTCGAATTTTATACATGCCATGCGACGTGATGTTGTGGAGATTTTGATATTTATGTACTATAGTGTCTTTATATTGTGATTGTTTACGGTCTTTACCAAATTATTACCATTATTATTCAAAATTATACGAAAAATCAGTCATAGCATTCATGATTGAAACGTTGCTAAGTGTACTCTTTACAACTACAATATTCGTGGGCGAAGCCGCGACGGGTAATGCTAGTCTCCCACATTTAGTAATGGGTAGCACATGTCAAGTTGTGAACCAACATCTTTAACCCCATCACAATTAATGGCAAATACACATTTATAGACAGGATTGAGACCTGTAGTAGTAAGTGAATTAATATTGTCAATACTGGATGTAGAGTCTGCATCGTTCATGTATTGTATGTGCAGGTACTGGATCACTCAGCGACGCTGTGAAAAGACTCTCCAGCACCTGCCTGCTACACCTCATGAGCGCTTACCTCTTCTCTACCATCCTGATCACCCCATGTCGAAGATTGGCAGGCATCGGATATTTATTCGACTGCATCGACACCCTAATGTGATTTTGGTAAGTGATATATATGTAATATACTTTGTAGTTTCCTGGAGTTTATTATTTTCATATCAGGGGACACAAACATATTCACTATTGCCCACATTTTAACTGCAGATCTATGAAAAACCCTTAAACTGATATAAATGTTTAATCTTATATTAGCCAATAGCAAGGTTGCTGCTGATCACATCATCCCCTTTCTGGCAGAGAGTGAGTTATGACAACACTCTAAATTGACAAGTGTTTACTATCTCAAGGATTGAAAGGTTCTTTTTGATTTGGAATTAGAAATGTATATATTTATCTTCAATAAACCTAGGCCAGCATTAATTCATGTAATACCTCTTTCAGGTTAGGCTGTTAAAATATTTGTTATTCCCCACCCAATCTAATTGGGCACAATCGTGTTGACCGACTGAAAAGAATTCTGTTGACAGATTACTAGCCAACATTGAAATATGGATTCTAATACTTCAATTATCCATTCAAATAAAATCACATATTGTGTGGATGTGAATTGATTGTTTGATTGTAATCTGTTTTCTCTCTTGTTTCATTAGCTTGTTGAATTTAAGGAAAAAGAAAACTCCCCATGTGAGATCGATTGCTCATTCTATTTGGCTGTGGTGAAGCATTCCTCCATAGAAGAAGATCCTCATGACGACAATATTGAAACAGAAATTCCAAAGATGTACCTGAAAGTTCTTTCACTCATAGAGTTTGATACCTTTGTTATCACTCATGGTCCATTTACTAGTGTAGATGGTGAGTACTGCAATGTTTGTCTGCTAGCATCAATTCTTGCATGGCTTCATATTTTCTCTCTGTTCTTCAAGATGCTACTATATTTCCCTTCTGGACTGTTTAATACTGGATATTTCTGAGTCATTACTATTGTAAAGGAGAGCTTCAGATTGAATATAGCCAAGATGGTCTATCTCTACTTTTCATAAACATTGGGGTCTGGTCTCATGGCTAAGTCGATAGGACTCTAGACTCTAGACTTTGGTTGTTTTTTTTTTCCCCCTGATGATGTACTAAGGCTATATCTGTCATCTACTTACCCTCATACGTCACTCTACCTCCCTGTTTCTCGCTTGTAAAATTCACTATAATATGTCTAATCCCATCTTCAAACCCATGGGGATTCTCTGCTGCCGGTTAAGGTCAGGAACAGAAGGAAGGCCCTATCCCAGGGCCATGATTAGGATACTTCCGAAGGTATCCAGATTCTAAATAAATAGCTAATTCAAAGCTTTGGTAAAATTCTATTGACCAAAACAAACAACATCAAATGTGTATAAACCAAATGCCACATCAGCTATAAAAATTCCAAAACAAATAACATGCCACCTTGCCTTATATGAGTGCAAGAGATTACAATATGCCTCTTTGGCTTAAGAACTACAAACCTTATTGAAATAAGTTAAATTATACAATATTACTAGAATTGTCAATACACAAACCTACCTACTTCCAATAACAGAAATCCCGACCTAAATAAATTGCCTTGCAATAAGTAAACAACAAAAGACTTACACTTCCTGCAGAAGGAAATGTACACTAGAACAAACAGCCAAAATTTCACCCACAGATCAGTCCTTACTTCATGAACAGAAATTACATATTGTAAATCACACCAAATTATACATCAAAATACATGAGGTTTAAAAAGAAAAAAGGAATTCACCAAGATTTTACAATAAAAGGAAATACATAAATCACTTTAGTATGAAAATGCTACAACATGAGCAAGAATTAGTAGTGCCTAGACAGGATGGAGTCTCCAAGTAGACTGACTCCAAAAAATGGGTATTACAAAGGAAACTCACAATAAAACCTAGATCCAGATTCCTCCACCCACCCTTTAACACGAGAATCAGTATAACAAATCCTAAGAGATCTTAGTGCCTAAATCATATTTTAAACAATAAGGATCTTGTCAAACACAACACCTTGGTGTCTTCGTAAAGTTGCTCACCTGATCACAATAAAGGATAGCTCAAGTATTAGAGCACAGACATCCACGCCACTACAACCAAAGCCGCACAAGGCAGTTCACAACAAGTACCAAAAATCAGATACACTAAATCCCTATCACATAAAATACACACAAAACATTTTCATCTTACCAGCAGGAGCAAGAGCACGGAAGCTCACTGGCAAGGCAAAATCCATCACAAAGCAAACCCACAAAACAAATACAGTTGAGGGGCAGATGACCTCGTAGTTCCGCCCCTTAAAACAACAATAACTAACTACTAACAAATACAGTTGAGTCCTGAAAACTCGGCACTCGATTACCCGGCCATACGGATAACTTGGCAACACCCTGGCAGGGCAATAAACTTACTCGGCCTCCTGAAAAGAGTCCCTGGATGTGCGGAAGCCGATGAAAATTACATCGAACAGTGGTTCCAGAATGATACCGAGCAAGTCATTCATGTCCAATGCAGATTGCTGCTGTCACATTTAATGATAAATGCCAGTATATGATGAAGACGCTGATGTTGAGGACTCCACCGTACCAGCTCCTAAAATATCACATAGTGTGGGACCAAAGGCTGTCGAAACCACCCTTCAGTATTTTGAACAACAAGATACGTCGGTAATGGACTTAGTGTTCCTTCGTCGTCTTCGTGATGATGCAGCAAAATGCAGAATCTAGTGACGAAGACAACAGGACATTACGCATTTCTTTAAAAAGTAACCAGTTTTTGCAGTCGGCTAGTTAATTTTCATTATAGACAGCTTTATGCCTTCATAAAGTATTTTTCTGAGGTCTGTCTTATTAGGTAAAGTACTGTACACTGTGTATTCATTAAATTTCATCTTCCGGTCGTAAAGGCTCTATGCCTTCATGAAGTATGTACTTTTCCTTTGTTTAAGGGTATTTGGGCAGTTTATTCTCTGTTCTATTCTCAAGCAAATAATACATACAAGTACAATACTCTATTTTCTGAGGAAACACGTGTACTTATTCTTTCAACCCCATTCCCAATAACTCGTTATTTTCATAAACTCGACCAGCCTTTGGTCCACACTACTCCAAGTTTTCGGGACTCGACTGTACTACAAGAAAGGGTATTCAAACTCGATACAAATTCCAACCCTTCAACTTTATATAAATACTCTACTCGGACCTAACTAAACAACTCAAAATACACGATCGCTAATATTGTGACCCTGTGCGCATTTACGTTATCCTCTATTCCTAGTTTCATCACAGAATAATTATATCTTAATAAAATTTATATCATTAAAGTTATTTGGCCCAAATGAATGAAAATTGATGTCTTCTTTTAAAATTGGGGGGGGGGGCAATTCGACGAGGCCCCAAGGCCCTCCCCCAGAAACGCACACATGATATGTCTACTATTGAAACTTCAAAAACAAGTCTTCTTCACTGATGCGATCTGTTAAAACTAGCAGTCACACACTTGATAATAACAGGGTTGCCATCCTAATTATTGGCAGGTTATTTAAATTTAAATGTTCCCTGTTCAAAATTTGTTTTTATGGCAACAAGTCACTAGAGGCGTGAAGAACGATGACAGATGTATTAGACTGAAAACGCTGAGCCACTCCCCCCCCCACAAAAAAAAAAATTGAAGGTTACAGATACCGTTTACATGTGACTCCCTATCTCAAAAGTATAGACAATTAAATTGCACAGTTCAATTTAGGAACAATGGATTCTAAAACAATCAGTCCCCTCAGGTCCCTTACTTTAGGATTTGAAGGACACAATATTAGTTCACATGCAGACTCCAATGTGAGGCTTGGGTTCGATTCCTGGATGATAAAATTTTATGTTTAAGTCCAAAATTCAAGGTTTCAATGCGGGAAAGTCAAACACAGTATCGTTGTAACTGCCATTACAATATGCACAACCTTTTCGAACACATTTCCTTTAGTCCTCATCCAATCTACACTTGGGTTTCTTTAAATATCAGCTGCTCTGTATCCAATGCACTTAACATTTTTGAAAGTTTACATTGTATGGTTGTTACCTATCTGCTTGTTAATTTCAGAATTTCTTAACCTACATTTACTTCTTCTCTTAGTATCTGCAGAAACCTCAATTTCTCCTTATCAGTTTATTCTATTTCTATTCAATTTTTAATGCCTTCTTTTTTTTTTGTTACTGATGTTATTCTTTTAAAAGGTTGCACTGTGTTTTTTGTATATCCACATCATAATTTGAAATCTCATTATGATCAATGTATTGTTTCAGACCAGTCTGAAAAGTTTCCTGGTAAACGAAAAGCTGGTAATCGACAGGAGAACACATCTCGCCGTACCAAACATCCAGCCTATTTTATTCCTGAGCTTGCTCATGTGGTAGCCCTGTGTGATGAACGAATACCATTTGTCACCTTGGCGCAGGAGGTGAGTATGTAGTATGCTACCAAATGTACACATAGTATCAGAAAATGGAGGAAATTGGAAATTGGACTCTCATGTTTGTTGACAAAAATAATCCTGTTAATTTAGTGTCGTAAGGGAAATGGCGTTCTTGATGTAACATGTTGATTTAATTTGGACATGATTTTTGTATCCAAGTTTAAACACTGCAATGTACACTTCAAGACCACCTCTTGGCACAGTAGCTAGCATTCTAGGCTGTCACCCCTGAGGTTCGGGTTCGATTCCTAGGTCTGCCAAGACATTTAATTCTGGTCCGAGGACAGGAACGGGGTACACTCAGCTTTTGAGGCAGACTGAGAAGAGATGGGTTCGATTCCCACCTCATCCATTCTGGAAGTGGTTTCCTGTGGTTACAGACCTTTGCTCCGGGCAAATGACGAGATGGTACCTAACTTAAGGCCACAGGTACCTCCTACCCAATCCCCATTTCAATTACAAATACATGCATTAATACTGCCATCACAGTAACACAGGTTATCAGACAAGTTCCACACACACACACACACCCAAGTACATGAGTTTACCTCACCATGATATTGGAAAGCCCCTAAATAATTCAACAAGAACTACAAAAAATTATTGAGTCTTGTGGGCAATATACCGTATTTACTCGAATACGACCCGCCCCCGAATAAGACCCGCACCCTGATTTTGAAGAACAAAATTTAAAAAAAAGAATTTTTACTCAAAATTATTTACTATCTTAACTAAATAAACAGAATAGCATTTATCCAAAATAGTTTCCAACAGTTTTGAAGTCGTCCTAAAATAACACACATCAAACGATTAAAAATACAAATAAAAGTACACAAACACTTCATTCATCGTCATCAGAAGTACCAACTTCGGAACTTTTATCACCATCACTTTCCCACTAAATGTCGTCATCACAGCCATCCATAGCATTCGAAATACTACATTTCTTGAAGCTCTTCCGTATGAGATCTCCAGAGATACGATTCCATGCCGTCGAAATCCACGAACACAGCAGCTGAACTTTCTGGCGCTGAATACGACCAGTTGGAGTCGGTGCGTGCTTATCGGCCGCCATCCGCTCCATACACAGCTGTTTCAAGGCTGCTTTGAACGGGCGGTTCACGCAGCATAGACGTCATCCCGCCCAATCACGAATACATAACTCGTCAATATCATATTTCCTACCGGGCACGATTTCCAATAACTTCAGCTTCCCTCGCAACTTTCAATTTCTCACTCACAGTAAATGACCGCAAACGTTTCGTAGCATTCATATTTACACTCCGAGAACGTGCGTGTGACTATGACGCCGCGTGCTTACAGTAAAACAAAGTTATAGCCGGAAGAAGGCTAGCACCATCTAGCGGATACTCGCAACACCCGATATCGCGCGCGGCGGGCAATTTAGATCTTTCAAATTTGGATGACTCAAATAAGACCCGCACCCCAATTTTTCACGTCCGAATTTGTTTAAAAATGTGCGGGTGGTATTCGAGTATATACGGTATATGGAGTTGCAGGCTAGTTATTTATTTATTGTTGTTTTAAGGGGTGGAGCTGCGAGGTCATCTGACCCTGGAGTTACAGGCTGTTGGGCAATCATGACTCATTAATGAGTTGGAGGGATCTAAGTGTTGACTTTCTACGTTTGAGCTAGTCATTATCGAGGCTACAGTTGGCTAATTGGAAGCCAATCGACCAGTCAGTTTCCAACATGGTCAAACAATCTAAGGCATGCTCCGTGGTAGGATTAGTTGACATCTGGTTGACAGCACTGTACACTCACTCCAGGCAGGTACTTTATTTGAAGTACTGGGACACTTCATTAGGTTTAATTATGATGATGATTCATCTTACTTCGATTTTTCAACCTTTGTTTATGGTACACACATCAAAAAAAGTTTTGCATCACCTCGGTTCCAAGAGTTCCGGAACCGTTAAATACAAAGGGAATAGAGATCAACACAAACAACATTTCAGCTCGTTTTATTGCTCATGAGACCCACACATTGCATGTTGTACCATCATACAGCTAGACTTTCAGCATTTGTGGTCCAGATTGCAGTACACACCACTACCTCTAATACCCAGTAGCACGTCCTCTTGCATTGATGCATGCCTGTATTCGCCGTGGCATACTATCCACAAGTTCATCAAGACACTGTTGGTCCAAATTGTCCCTCTCCTCAACGACAATTCGGCGTAAATCTCTCAGAGTGGTTGGTGGGTCAAGACGTCCATAAACAGCCCTTTTCAACATATCCCAGGCATGTTCGATAGGGTTCATGTCTGGCGAACATGCTGGCCACTGTAGTCGAGCGATGTCGTTATCTTGAAGGAACGCATTCACAAGATGTGCACGATGAGGTCGAGAATTGTCGTCCATGAAGACAAATGCCTCTCCAATATTCTGCCGATATGGTTGCACTATGGGTCGGAGGATGTCATTCAGGTATCGTAAAGCCGTTTCGGAGCCTTCCATGACCACCAGTGGCGTACGTCGGCCCCACATAATGCCACCCCAAAACATCAGGGAACCACCAACTTGCTGCACTCGCTGGACAGTGTGTCTAAGACGTTCAGCCTGACCAGGGTGCCTCCAAACACGTCTCCGACGATTGTCTGGTTGAAGGCATATGCGACACTCATCGGTGAAGAGAACGTGATGCCAATTCCGTGGGGTCCATTCAGCATGTTGTTAGGCCCATCTGTACCGCGCTGCATGGTGTCGGGGTTGCAAAGCTGGACCTCGCCATGGACGTCGGGAGTGAAGTTGCGCATCATGCAGCCTATTGCGCACAGTTTGAGTTGAAACACGACGTCCTGTGGCTGAACGAAACGCATTATTCAACATGGTGGCATTGCTGTCAGGGTTCCTCCGAGCGGCAATCCGTAAGTAGCGGTCATTCACTACAGTAGTAGCCCTTGGGCGGCCTGAGCGAGGCCTGTCATCGACAGTTCCTGTATCTCTGTACCTCCTCCATGTCCGAACAACATCGCTTTGGTTCACTCTGAGACGCCTGGAAACTTCCCTTGTTGAGAGCCCTTCTTGACACAAAGTAACAATGCGGACGCGATCGAACTGCGGTATTGACCTTCTAGGCATGGTAGAACTACAGACAACATGAGCAGCGTACCTTCGTCCTGGTGGAATGACTGGAACTGATCGGCTGTCGTACCCCCTCCGTCTAATAGGCCCTGCTCATGCATGGTTGTTTACATCTTTGAGCAGTTTTAGTGACATCTATGAACAGTCAAAGGGACTGTATCTTGGATACAATATACACAGTCAACGTCTATATGCCGGAGATCTGGGAACCGAGGTGATGCAAAACTTTTTTTGATGTGTGTATTATGCAATACATTTCTTCATGTTTAGTCGTTTCATATGTTTGATAATTTTAACTACTCTGTTCAATTTTTGGCTCTGCCAAGAAATTAAATCTGGTCTGAGGGTTGGAATGGGGTTCACTCAGTCTCATGAGGCAGAACTGAGAAGAGGTGGGTTCGATTCTTATTTCTACTCGAGACAAATGCCAGGATGGTACCTAAATCAAGGCCACGCCCACCTCTTTCCCCAATCCTGATCTCAATTACAAATACACATACACTATTACAGCCATCACAGGTTATCGGACAAATTACACACGCCCAAGTACACAGGGCTACATGACCATGATGTCGCTATGCCCCTAAATAAATCAACAAATCACTGGGTACAGTTTATAAAGGCTAAAATCCTTTTATTGTTATTGTTGTCTGTTTTGTCGTGTAGCTGACGAAGCGCGAGATTGCCCACCAAGGACTCCAGGTGGAGGCTAATGCTACAGCCTTGGTGTTGAAGCTTGTCCAGCTCCCACCACCCTCTGGACCAACAATCGATCAGTCAGCATGGGTGTCACTTCTCAAGAGACTCCTGTCTGTTGCTATCCGAGTCCAGGGCAAGGCCTCCAAGAGCTGGATGGCAGAGTTCATATTCTATGGAAGTCCTCTGGCCAGCACTCATCCCAAGGAACAAGGTGAGTGGTGTGGCTTCATATGTTACCGACGTGATCTTAGGAAGCTTGAGCGTTTCCACCTACAGAAACTTCGATCAATCCTGAGGATTAAATGGGAAGACCGCATTACCAATATTGCTGTTCTGGAAAAGGCTCAAATCAACAGCATAGAATCATCCATAATAGGTCACCAATTTAGATGGATTGGTCATGTCCATCGGATGGATGATGTGAGATTACCTCGTCAAATGCTATATGGTGAGTTATGCTATGGCACCAGACCTCATGGTTGTCCTAAGAGGCGCTACAAGGACCAATTTAAGCAGACCCTGAAATTGACAGGTCTTGATTCACAAACCTGGGACATGCTGGCAGAAGACCGCTCAACTTGGCGCCGTACCATCTCGGATACTGTAAAGACGTTTGAAAGGGATCGACGCACATATGGAGAGGCCAAGCGTCAAGCTAGGAAACTTCGAACAGCCCAACCACATCCTCCTCCAACAATACTATGTGCCTTGTGTGGACGCTTGTTCCATGCCAGGATTGGACTCTTTAGTCACCGTAAACACATCCACAAACTGGACCAAAGGAAGGAGATTTATACTCGGATTCGAGTTAAAGCTGATGATGATGAGTGATAGTGCGTTTCAGGTTTAATCTATAGTAATAAATTCCACAGCAAATACTTATTTCTCTGGGTATACTCGATTGGACAAGTGGAAAGTCATTATCATTATTTTCCATTTTCCAGCCCAAGCCGGGTTGGTGCAAATATTGACACCTCTCCACTTAACTCTGTCTGTCCACCATCCTTCCTCAGCCACTGAACTCCACTCCAGGTTCTGTTCTCCTACACTGTCTTTCACCAAGTCCATCCACCACACTCGAGGTCTTCCTCGTCCTCTCTTTCCAGTCATGTCTCATCTTCACTTGTTTTGACATTCTTTCATCATTCATCCTTTTCACATGTCCATACCATCTGCTCCAGCTTGTCATTCAGCTTCTGTACATTCACTTCCTTCTGAATGTCTTCTCTCTCTCTCCTAGATGTCTGTACCATAGTCCTCAGGAATTTCATTTCGGCTTTCTGTCTCTCCTGGTCATAGGGCAGGCTTCTGCTCCATATGTCATTATTGGTAAGTAAAATACATCACTTCTTTCGACTTCAGTGGTATGTCTTTATCACAACCTGATGATAGAAAACACTCCCATATTGTATTCTCTTGTTGAAAGTGGAAGGTATTCATGTAATATTTTATATACAGTGGAATCTCGTTAGTACGTTTTTCAAGGGACTGAAAATTTTGGACGTCATATGCGGGAAAACGTACTACCAAAAAACGCCATACTGCATTTACAACGTATAAGAAAGAATGCGGCGTATATATGGACGTTCAATCGCCGACCTTAGTATGTGACTGTATGCACTACTACAGTCACGACATAAACATACGTTATCAGTAACTTACACGCAATAAATAACATAAAAATGAATTACTGTACCTCTACACTACAGTATAATACAGGGTCTTTATTTTTGCTTAGCAAGGACATTTTCGCTCCGCCAGTGACGGCTCAGTAGCCGGCGACCGCGCACGCATATGTAGGCCTATGGCAGAATACGGTGCTTAAAATCAGTAGCCTAGCCTGCAGTTTTACTGGCCATGATTTACAGTAGATGCTGAAAATGTTCCCCATCCGCTTCCAAACACATATAATACAGGGTCTTTCTTTATATTTGATCAGCAAGGACATTCTCGCTCTCGCGCTCCGCCAGTGACGGCTCTATTGCCGGCGACCGCGCACGCATATGTTTGAAGCACGGGCTTGCTTGAACCACTTCAATAAAGGGCTTTCTAGTTCAGGAAACTGTCCCTCTCGCACACGTTTCGTTTTGCCGCTCACCCCTTCTTCAAATTCACGTTCGATTTCCTTCCTTTTGCCGAGAATCGTGTTCAGTGTAGACGGAGAAATGTTCCACTTTCGCGCTATATCCACACGCTTCATGTGAGGATTGCAGTCCACGTCTCGAATGTATTTCATCTTCTCGTCATTAGTTACCTGCCGTACTTTCTTCTTATCCATTATGAAACACGCAATAAAATAGGTCATAACTGGACGTGAACACTAAGAACTAGAAGACAATAGTGCGGAACACGAAGACAATAATGCGCCTACGTGAGAAATAAACAAAAGGAAGGGGGTGAAGGGCAGCGGGAGAGAGACACGTCACCTGTTTTGCGTCATAGCTATAGCCACTTCTACGCCGTCAAACACAATAAAATCATCTACACTGTCAATAACTATCAGAGAATATGAGGCAATATCGCGTCGTGTTTTCCAGAAGCCGAATTTTATAATGAAATAAGAATAAAATACGGCTCACTAACAAATAGTTCAACGGAAATTTGATCGTTGTAAGCGGGAATAGAGAACGTATTAAGGGGATATATCAACATGAATTTAGTAGGATAGGGACTTGAGAAAGGAGAGGAAGGGCAGCTGGAGAGACACACGTCACCTGTGTTGCGTCATTGCTATAGCCACTTCTACACCGTCAAACACAATGAAATCATCTACACTGTCAATAACTATCAGAGAATATGAGGCAATATCGCGTCGTGTTTTCCAGAAGCCGAATTTTATAATTAAATAAGAATAAAATCCGGTTCGCGTACAAATAGTACAATGGAAATTTTATCGTCGTAAGCGGGAATAGAGAACGTATTAAGGGGATGTATCAACATGTATTTTGTAGAATTGGGACTGGGACTTGAGAAAATCATCGCGCTAAACGGGAAAACGTCATAACCGAGAACGTGCTAACGAGATTCCACAATGGAAGTAGGTAACATTGCCCCTTCATTTGTGTGTTGTGATAGGTGTTGTGTATTATTCAATGTGCGCAATAAATCTATTAATATGTTACCGTATATAAGCATAGAAATCAAAATTACCCTTGTACAGTAAATCCTCATTAATCCATACACCGTTAGTCTGGACTTTGCTTAATCTGGACAGTCATTTAATAATATTAGTCATCTAAACACAGATATATATTTTTTGATTGACCATCTTAGTCAATACAATTTATTTTTATGTCAATTAATTACAGTACAACTTTTGGGCCATAACCACGTGTACTGTAATTGAGTGACTGACCTTATTTCCAGACGTGTGTGCACCATAATATTGCAAAGCCAACTCCGGTGGTTGCCGAAACTGTTGACAACTTCATGCAAAACAAAAGTCTTACTGCAGATATATAACTTTGAGGTTGGAGGGTTTGGAGAATTTCAACTAACCTGAGAGCGATGCCTTATTCGTGTTACCTGCTCTCACGGCCTCTAAAAACCACAAAGCTTTTATTTTTAAAAATTTTTATTTCCTAAAATTAGGGTGCAGAAACCAGTTAATGGTGGGTAGTATTCGCTTACAGTATATTCTTGATCAAATTGAAAAGTTTTGCATGCTTTTTTTTTTTCTGTACCATCTCAAGTTATATATATATCAAGAGTTTAGTGCTTTTCAGTCGGTCAACACGAATGTACCCAAGAGAGATGGGTTATGCCCTAATCCTGAAATAAATTACATGAGATTAATAAAACACTAGGATGACCAGTTTCGATCGTCAAGCGATCATCATCAGATCCAATACACTTAGGCTATAAAATCTATGTTTGGAATACAGGTGAAAATATTTACAATATGTACAATTATTTAGTTGCAGTATTGGTACTGCAACTGTCAGTGTATGCTAAATGCAGTATATATGTTAGGTGAAATGCTAAATGGTGATAGCTATCCGGAGATTGTACTTTAGAGAGATTATATGGTTGTAAACTATGGTTAAACTATAAAATTTTAGGCTAACTACTTATCTGATTGTCTTCCGTACTACAGCTATTCGCAGTTTTCGTGCTCACTTGAACTCGCTGTGCGGTCGACTGCGGTGGTTATCTTAACGACTGGTTTTTCCCTGCCTTCCCCCCCTGTCCCTACGTGCTGTGGGGAGTGATCGCGATGTGTTTATGTGAGGTGTTGCCAACCTAGATAAGATGTATGTTATTGAATGAGGTGGATCTACAACTATTAAAGACCGTGGATTAGTCCTCGCCACGCGTGGAGCATAACCCATTCGAACTAAGCGTTGACGGTCTTATGAGGACGTCCCGGCACCTTTAATACTGCCTCTAATATGGGCCTTGGTTTATTGCAGAAGAAAAGTACATCGTACACCTGATCCAGATAACATTTACCTATTAAAAACCCCCTAATTTCCCCCCCCTTTTTTTTATCTAGCTTGGCTGTGTCGCTAAATTGTGTTTTGTTTCCGACAGGGTGTGTTTTTTAGTAGCGTGAAGAGGGGTGAGCTCTCCATGAACGTGTGTTCATTTAGATTGTTGGGATTGTTTCGTTTGGCTAGGTGTATCTCGATTGCTTCCTTTATGTCAAGAGCTCTGCCTTTCGATTCGTGATGGATTATTTTAAGGTCCGACTCTATGTTGGTAAAGCTATGCCCAGCGTCACACATATGTTCGCACACGGCTGAATGTGTTCCGTATCTTATCGCATTTCTATGTTCATTATAACGTGTGTCTACTCGCCTTCCACTCTGCCCGATGTAATTAGCTTGACAATCGGTGTCTTGGCACGTTATAGAATATACCCCTGACCTTGAATACGGGTCACGTTTATTTAGATTACTATTTAGGAGGTGCCTAGCGGTTGTGTTTTTCGTCGTGAAAGCTATCTTTATGCCTCTCTTTTGGGTACATTCGTGTTGACCGACTGAAAAGCACTAAACTCTTGTTTACTAAGGCAACACTGAAAATATGGCTTCAAACACCACAATGTTATATATATATATCATCATCGGCTTTAACTCGAATCCGAGTATAAATCTTCTTCCTTCAGTCCAGTTTGTGGATGTGTTTACGGTGACTAAAGAGTCCAATCCTGGCATGGAACAAGCGTCCACACAAGGCACATAGTATTGTTGGAGGAGGACGTGGTTGGGCTGCTCGAAATTTCCTAGCTTGACGCTTGGCCTCTTCATGTGTGCGTCGATCCCTTTCAAACGTCTTTACAGTATCCGAGATGGTACGGCACCAAGTTGAGCGGTCCTCCGCCAGCGTGTCCCAGGTTTGTGAATCAAGACCTGTCAATTTCAGGGTCTGCTTAAATTGGTCCTTGTAGCGCCTCTTAGGACCACCATGAGGTCTGGTGCCATAGCATAACTCGCCATATAGCATTTGACGAGGTAATCTCACATCATCCATCCGATGGACATGACCAATCCATCTAAATTCACCTAGTATGGATGATTCTATGCTGTTGATTTGAGCCTTTTCCAGAACAGCAATATTGGTAATGCGGTCTTCCCATTTAATCCTCAGGATTGATCGAAGTTTTTGTAGGTGGAAACGTTCAAGCTTCCTAAGATCACGTCGGTAAAGGGTCCACGTTTTACAGCCATACAACAATGTAGAAATGATATATATATATATATATATTCTGACTAAATAACCAATTTCATCAGTTATGGTATTTATATGTTGTAGGATTGCGGCGGCCAGTTTACTTCCAATATGAGATGGGTACAGCAGAAACTGTATCTAAAACAGTTGATACTCTTCTGAGTGATTGGGCACAAATAGTACACCTTTATATTGTTGTAGAAGAATTAGCTGAGTATTTTAGAATAGGTAAGTTTGGTTTTATTAGTAGCTTTGGTACTGATATTAGCTGGACCAGTTTGTAAGTCTTGCTTCCTGTGCTTTCAGAGAAATACAATTTGTCCAACATGGTGACCATTAAGTCTTACAGCTACAGTCGTCTGGTGATGGGGTATGGGCCGGATCGTGGAGCAACCGTTACTGTGCAGTGGGACAGTTCGCAGAAAGCATTCAGTCTTATATTCGGTTCGTACATAATTAATTACACAGAACAGCACTGTTTTTGCTCTCTGAGGAAAATAGTGTATTACAATTCAGTTTATCATGACATTACTAAATATATTGGTAGTTTGTTTTAACTCGACTATCCAGTGAATATTACATCAACTTTCGAGACCAATTGTATCCATGCATGGCTCCGAGGCTATTGTGTCGAGATAAATGAATCATAGAAGAGAAGGTTGAGGTCACGAGACCAAGAGTTAGAGCAGCGACTGGTTTACCTCTTCAGTAGGCTGTAAGAAAAGCTGGTAACCATCTGGGATGGTGCCACTTAGCCCATAAGGTCACAATGCTCTGCAATGAGTAAAACAACTTGTCATGATATATAAGTAATAAACTGCTTGTCCTGTTTTCAAGGTTAGAATTACCGTATTTAATCGGCTATAAGACCCCCTTTTTTTCTAAATTTTTTGTTCCGAAATTGAAGAGGGGTACTATAGACGTGAACTTCGCAAAAATCCATTATTTTGGGAAAGGGAGAGAGTAAAAATAAGCTATTTTATTTTGATGCTACATAGTGTGATATCATATATTTAATCAAAATAAACAAAGTTTACATCTTTAATCAGCCCATTAAGGACTGCCATAACCTCACTTTCCCGGCTATCCCCCAATGACTTTCACTACTATCCCTTGCTAAGCAAAAATCTTAGTATCAAAGAAATAGAATGAAACGGACAAAGTATCGGACGTGGAAATGCAAACTTTATTTTTATTTGAACATAGGGAGGGAGAATGCATCAATTAGGGAATGAGTGATCACATCTCACTAACATTTGTAAACACAACCGAGCACATATTATTCATATATTTCACATTAATATACCAATAACTTTTCACGCAAACGCTGAAGGTTATTGCAACAAATGAAATGTGTTTAAAATAAAACTAAGGAGACTGTCATAAACACAATCAAATCGCAACATAAATAATACTAAACAGAGGAATGCAGGCAAGATATGAAACCATAACTTTCATTGGCGGATGGCGCTTCTACTCGGCCAGTAGTGTGGCATCTTCTGTTGAATATCGGGTGAGGCCTATTGGCTACACAATTCGATACCCTGCCCAATCGCATACGTGGTATGCAAAATGGTGGTCATATCGTCTGAATAACAAACTGGACAAATATTTTAGTCATAAAAGAGAATGAATTTCAGTTGTAATTATAAATGTTTTAAAGAATTCATCAATTTCCAGGAATGTTGTATTTTGACTCTCAATAATTAAGGGGGGGGGGGGGGGTACTATAAGCGATTTCCAAGAATTTTTTATTTTGGCTCTCGAAAATTAAGGGGGGGTGTACTATAGGCGAGGGCGTCTTATAGCCGAGTAAATACGGTAATTAAAAAAGTGAGCCAACTATCGCATGTCACCTTCATAGATTAAATGACATTGGATAGGCCCTCTATCTTGATAATGGGGCAAGCCATTGTCCTAAAAGATTCCATTCATTACTATTATACATCTCAACCTATTAGCCTCACTGTTGCATCATGGGTATTTTTGTGTGCATTAATGATCTCCTCATTAAATAGGCTTCAAAATTACATTTTTGAATGCTCTGTACAGAGGAAATTTTTGCATCCTGGAGGACCAAGTTCATAGAACTAGCAAGGCCTAAGCCAGAGAGGGATTATTGCTGGAAAAGAAAAGTGCATACAATGCATTCAAGTGTACTAAACAATTTTTGTAATCAAAAATCTGAAACCAACTATAAATGAAATAATATGATCTTTCTGAAGTAAGAAGTACATTAGATTAGTAATGAATATGGTGGAAGATTCCAGGAGGCCATTTCTGTCATTGAAAACAATTTCTTGGGAGGTGAAACTGTGGTATGCTAGTGAAATATGATTGATCTGTAGTAGTAGGAATATCAGCACAAAATGAAGATATCAAATAAAATTGTACTAGTTCTTTTATATCTGTATTTAAATATTGTGTGACAGAACATAATTATTTATGTGCAACTCCTAATTAACCTGATTTATGACAACTAAAATCACATAATTCAGAGGACAGGGAGTAATTGTCTACCTCATCTTGAGGTTCTCTTTAAATGCTGCTTGCAGAATATTGCTTTATTTATTATCTGTTAGTACAATCCAGTGTTGATTGAAAAGCTGACTTTGTCATTGCTTTCTCCTAAAAATGTTGCCCACAAACTAAATAATGATGGAAAGATCATTGCAGATAAGTTGATTTTTTAAAGCTTTTACCCCTTTCTGCTGCTCAGAGATATTTTTGTTTTGTGCTAGAGTTTCTTCCTTCCTCTTTTATAAGAAAAGCTGTTCAAGTACAGTGAAGTTGCTCTGATTCCAGGTGCCACAAACAACTGTATGAATGCCCACTCCCTGATGAGAGAGCAGTTGGAAGCTCATCTGAATCGTCATCGTAATTTGGCTCAGATTGTTCATCTTCTACATGAAACATATGAACCTCTTATTTCCATCAGCAAGCTGCCAACCATTCCTCAACTTGGGGTGCACAACTCGGTATGTACTTCTCTAAATCATGTAACTTACCTTCATCTTCTCGAGTTCTACAATATTGTAGTCCTGATAATATTTGTACATTCAAGTCTACCTAGAGGTGTTTAATTTTTCTTCGTCTTCAGTCTTTTGACTGGTTTGATGCAGCGCTCCATGCCTCCCTGTCCTGAGTTAATCGTTTCATCTCTACATAGCTACCGCACCCTACATCCGAGGCAATCTGTTTAACATATTCTAACCTTGGTCTACCCATACAGTTCTTGTCCTCGACCCTTCCTTCCATAACTAAGCTTGTTATCTCTTCATTAGCAGTCGCAAGAAACATCTCTCCTCTTCCACTCGTCTTAATACTTCTTCGTTTGTAACCCTATCTACCCATCTGATCTTCATCATTCTTCTGTAACACCACATTTCAAACGTTAAAAATCTCCTCTTTTCTGCTGCACCAAAGGTCCAAGTTTCACTTCCATAGAGTGCCACGCTCCAGACAAAGGCTTTCAAAAATGACTTCCTAATACCTAAATTTATATTCGATGCCAACAGATTCCTATTCTATAGAAATGCTTTCCTTGCCAGAGCCAACCTACTTTTTGTATCCTCTTTGCTTCTTCCGTCACTGGTTATTTTGCTTCCTAAGTAACAGAAGTTTCCTACTTCCTTTAGTTTTTCACCTGCCAATTTGATGTCCATAGAGGTTTCTGATTTAATTTGGCTGCATCCCAATATTTTTGTTTTACATTTATTAATTTTTATCATGAATTCTTTCTGCAAGATGGAGTCCATACCATTCAAAAACTCATTCAAATCCTCAGGCGTGTCGGCCAAGATGACGATGTCATCAGCAAATCTCAGTTGAAATTATTTCTCCTTGAATCTTCACTCCCACTTTAATTTTTTCTCTAATTTCCTTCTTTGCTTGTTCAATGTAAAGATTGAAAAGTATGGGTGATAAGTTGCAGCCTTGCCTTACGCCTTTCTGAATACCAGCTTCTCTCTCATGTCCTTCAGCTCGAATGACTGCTGTTTGGTTTCTGTATAGATTGTAGATCACCCTCCTATCCCTGTACTTTATTCCAATCATTTTCAAAATATCTAACAATTTAGCCCAATCAGCTTTATCAAAAGCTTTTTCTAAGTCTACAAATGCCATGAACGTTCTCTTATCTTACCATATTCTACCTTTCAAAATCAGCCTAAGACTCAATACAGCTTCCCTTGTTCCTACATTTCTCCTGAAACCAAACTGGTCTTCACCCAACTCTGCTTGTATCTGGTTTTCCATCCTCTTGTAAATTATTCTAGACAGGATCTTTGAAGCATGAGTAATCAAGCTGATTGTAGGGTAATCTTCACAACTGTCAGCTCCTAATTTCTTCGGTATAGGAATGATAACATTCTTCTTGAAATTTGAGGGTACCTCACCTGTCGCATAAATCCTACACACCAAGTGAAATAACCTGATCAGACCATCATCACCTAAGCAGCGTAGCAACTCAATCGGTATATCATCTATGCCTGGTGCTTTGTTCCTGCTTAAGTCTTCCAATGCTCTTGTCAAATTCTGATCTCAATATTAAATCTCCTTTCCCTTATACAAACATTCTATGTAAGCTTTCCATCTCTCAACGTTTTCTTCCCTATCTGTTATAGGCTTTCCATCTGTGTCCTTAATATTACAGCACTTAGTCTTCTTTTCCCCAAAAGTATTCTTAATCCTTCGATAAGCTGTGTCTACTTTTCCTAATTTCAGACAATTTTCTATACCTGCACATTTCTCTTTCAACCATTCTTCTTTCGCTTCTTTGCATTTCTAGTTAAGCTCATTTCTCAGACGTCTGTATTCTGCTTTCCCCTTTTCATCTCTTACATTCTTGTGTTTCCACCTTTCATCTATTAATTATTTCTTTCCTACCAATGTTTTCTTATGCGGATTTTGTTATTTCATTCTTCAAAAGAGCCCATTTGTCTGCAATTGAAGTTCGTTAAGGGTTTTTCATTAGTCCTTCCTTTATACTCTTAAATCTTTCGTTTACATCCTTCTCTTTCAGTCTGTCTATTGCCAACTTTTTTGGCTTTTGACTTTTCTTCAGTTTCCTCAACTTTAATCTGCATTTCACAACAACCAGATTGTGGTCAAAGTTTATGTCTGCACAGGGATATGTTTTACAAAGCAAACTCTGGTTTTGAAATCTCTGCTTGACCATAATGTAGTAGTTGGTAATGCCCTGTATCTCCTGGTATGATCCATGTGTATATTCTTCTATTGTGGTTATTGAATAAGGTGTTAGCTATGACCAACTCATGCTCGGTACAGAATTCCATCAGCCTGCTTCCTCGATCATTCCTTTCACCTAATCCAAAATATCCTACTATCTTCCCTTCTTTTCCCTTTCCTACCACAGCATTCCAATCTCCCATTACTGTAAGATTTTCATCACCCTTGATATACATTAGAATTTCATCTACAGTATTTCTTCATAGACCTTTTCAACATCTTCATCATCAGTTTGACTGGTAGGCTTGTACCACTGTGGTGCACGTAGGTTTTGTATTGATTTTAGCTATAATGATCCGTTCACTACATTGCTCATAATATTCCACCCACTGTCCAAGTTTCCTACTTAATATGAGACCTACCCCCGCATAGCCATTGTTTGATTTAGTGCTAATAATCCGATAGTCTCCTGACCAAAAGTCCTGTTCTTCTTTCCAGCGCATTTCACCAATCCCAACCAAATCCAACCTCAACCTATCCATTTCCCTTTCTAAGTTTTCTAACATTCCACACTCCGATGTGTAGAAGGTCAGATTTCCCCTTTGTCACTTCTATGATGTTAACCCCCTCTAAAACCATATCATTTTTCCTTCCTTCCACAAAATAACACCATATAGTCTGATATATCATCTTTGTCCAACATTCCTTATCTTTATCACACAGCAAAACCTATGCATGCTGTGAAGCTTGTCATTATGATCCGTATTGACATCTTTTATACTTACCAAATTTGTTTTTAATCCACTTATCAATACAGGATATCTCCAAATCAAGTTTAAGTTCCCCATCCAACATTATTCCAATTCACAATCCAAAGCCTCATCTAACAAACATCTGTTTTGATATATTTAACAAATACCTTATCATCTTGCACAGTTTCCAGCCACTGGCCGGGTCTGTTTGGAACACAAGCCTCTCCAACGACTTCTGTCTTCCCACCATCTCTCAGCCTCCACCCTTGTCCAGTCTTCTCCTCTCTTCTTCACGCTTTCTTCCACCCCCTTCAGCCACCTGTCTCTCGGTCTCTTTCCTTCCCACTTCGTCTCATGTACTCTCCTGGGTATCCTCTTCTCCTCCATTCGTTTTACATGTCCATACCATCTAAGTCTAGATTTCTCTATACCATCCTGTAATGGTTCTTCCTTCATTAATTCTCTGGTCCTCTCATTTCTTATTCTGTCCATCTTTGTAGCTCCAATACTGCTTCTCAAGAACCTCATCTCACTGGCCTGTATTTTGCTCCTCTCCCTTCCTTTCATAACCCAGGTCTCCGAGGCATAAATTTAAAATACACAGTAAAAATCAATTAAAATTATTCATACTTTTGGGATATTACCGTGTGAAAATAAAATTAAAATTCTGGACGTTTCGAGACGAACCTTGCCTCCTCTTTCAATAGAACTAAAACAATGTGGCCAAAGAATGTGTGTCAATTTTTGGGTTCTACACATTCTTTGGCCACATTGTTTTAATTCTATTGAAATAGGAGGCAAGGTTCCTCTCGAAACATCTAGAATTTTAAATGTTATTTTCACAGGGTAATATCCCAAAAGCATGAATAATTTTAATAGTATTCCGGGCTATGAAAGCCTTAATCTACACCAAATCATTTTTATTAATTTCTGATGTTAAATGTTATTATCTTTACAGAGACCACAGGTGCCTGTTCAGACATTTACCATAATGCCCCAATCACCCACACTATTGAGGGTAGCATATCAGGGAATGTATTGTCTGGAAATAAGGTTACGTGGCTGTGGGCTGGTGAGTCTCCGTGATGGAGCATACAGTCGTTTTGATCGAAGCAATGTTGTGGAAGAGTTTACTCCTACACAGGGACTTAAGGTAAGTGCCTTTAATTCAATTCACCATATACCATATACAATGTCAGCTCGTAAGGGATGTCTTGTATCACATTTGATTGCAAAATCAATGAAATCTCAGCCACAAGTCACCCAATAAAGGTCTAGTTTCACTGATAGGTGGCAGTGCAAGTGGAACATTTAAAATTGTCGGATAGTTAGGCATGGTGAACCATGCATATTTTAATATGTTTTGACAGTATTACTTGGAGTTTATTGTTTCAGAATAAAATTAAATTAGTGCCCACCTAGTGTAACTTTCTACTAGCCCCTCTTGGGCAACTGATTTACAACTTCCCAAAATCACCCTCCTATTGGTGATCGGAAGCACTTTATCATATACCACACAATTGAAAAGGCAGGATCGTGGAGTGTTGGGCACACAATTGGTCAACCTAACTGGTATCATTTGGACGTTCAACTATTACGTGTAACTCCCTATAAAGAAAACTAATGATAACCTTTAAAATATATGTATTCAAATCAAATTCAAACATATGGCGGGGACTCTCGTCGAACAGACTATGGTTTCCTATCTCTATTTCTCCTCGGCAATGACGAAAACATGTGACCCAGAAATGAATGTTGTAATATATATAGATGTTCGTTGCTCACTCACCGACGGTCTTGCAGATAATCTACGAGACATGCTCGATAGATTAGTTCTCCCCAGCTTTCCAAGATTTTCCACACAGCTCCTACTGTTATCAATTTGCCTACCGCTACCTCCCAGATGATCATATTCTGTATGCTCTGCTCTTGCAGACTTTTATACAGATCAAAGTATACACAGAGGCTAAAAGCCTACTTCACAGCTCACAACGATATATTATATACAGCATCCTGTACTGTGTAATGAATGCACACGTGGTTTTAGGTTAGAAATGTTTACTGGTTTACAAAGCCACATCTCTGCGAGAGAAAGGAATGTACTTCCGTACCAAACTTGAAATGTGCTAACATTGTTCTGATTTGTAGCCCTTTCGAGTACATTCAAAAGCCATGCTTTCAACAATACAGTTTCTCTAAATAGGCCTATGCCAAATTACGAGAACGCGACCTCTCCAGCTAGACGCAAGAACAGAAGTGAAGCCTCTCTCGACACGAAAAACCAACCTCTTATCTCGTAATCATATGTTTTCGTCTTTCTCCGACAGGGAAATGATACCCTTCAACCCATACAAAATACACCAATAATCTCGAACCCATGTATATTACTTACACCTCATGGCTCGAAACTCTTCTCTGACGTCAGAATCTTACACAATTTACACAAAGCTTTCTTCAAGACAAGGGAAGTTATTCTCGGCCCAATCTAAATTTGGCCTAGAGTTTCCTGCTGTTGCAATATCTTGTAGCTTGCCTAACACAATCCACTGTCTTGTATGCTTACATCTCACATACAAATTAAATGAAATATTCCTGACTGAGTCCCCGAGATACATAAGATATATACACTAAATAAAATGAAATCCTATAACCTAAATGATGATGATGATGAACAAGAAAAGGAATTGTATGAACAAATTACCCTAACCTAACTTCTCTTCAAGTCAACCATATGATGGTTTGGGAACATCGTGACCGGAACGGTCACTATACGCCCCCATGTGATTCATCATCATCATCATCTTGCACAGTTTCCAGCCACTGGCAGGGTCTGTTTGGAACACAAGCCTCTCCAACGTCTTCTGTCTTCCCACCATCTCTCAGCCTCCACCCTTGTCCAGTCTTCTCCTCTCTTCGTCACGCTTTCTTCCACCCCCTTCAGCCACCTGTCTCTCGGTCTCTTTCCTTCCCACTTCGTCTCGTGTACTCTCCTGGGTATCCTCCTCTCCTCCATTTGTTTTACATGTCCATACCATCTAAGTCTAGATTTCTCTATACCATCCTGTAATGGTTCCTCCTTCATTAATTCTCTGGTCCTCTCATTTCTTATTCTGTCCATCTTTGTAACTCCAATACTGCTTCTCAAGAACCTCATCTCACTGGCCTGTATTTTGCTCTTCTCCCTTCCTTTCATAACCCAGGTCTCCGAGGCATACGTCAGGATAGGGACATAGTACGTCCGATATATGATCTTTTTGCTGTTCTGGGGGACATCCTTGCTCCATAACATGCTTCTCACACTCCTCCGAAATGCTTCTGCCTGCCTCCCCCGCTCATTTATTTCTCTATCGTTTCTTTCATTATCTTGTATCAGGCTTCCCAGATACTTGAAACTCTCCACTTTCTTCAGCTGTTCCCCACCAATTGTTATTCCCGTTGTGGTTCTTTCCTTCTTCCTTGTTGTGATCACCATCTCACTCTTATTTATGCTAAATTTCATCCCATATCCTTGTATTATTCCTTCCCACACGTCCAACTGTTCCTGTACCTCCTCCTCCTTGTTTCCCCAAATCATCATATCATCTGCAAACACCATTGCTTTCATCTTTCCTTCCCCAATTACTTGTGCCACTCGGGTCATTATGTCATCCATCACCACAATGAAAAGTAACGGTGACAGTGCACTTCCCTGTTTCAGGCCATTTCTCTGTTCCAACCAGTCCGATCTCTCTCCTCCCACCTTCACACAGCTCACGCTTCCCTTGTACATCTCCTTTATCCTCTTTATAGTCCATTTCTCTACTCCTCTATCCTCCAGGGACTTCCATACTTTGTTTCTGCATACACTGTCATATGCTTTCTCAATGTCCAGGAAGGCCATCAGTAGATCTGTTCCATACTCATAGTGCTGTTCTTGTAACTGCCTTACAGCAAAAATCAAATCCACTGTGGACCTTCCTGCTCTGAAGCCATGTTGTTCTTCCCTCATCCCTCCTTCTATCCTTGTCCTAATTCTCTTTTCCAAAACTTTCTCGAAGATCTTTGCACAATGATTCATCAGTGTTATTCCCCGATAGTTTCTGCAATCTGTTCTACTACCTTTCTTGAAGATCGGGACGATTATTCCTTTTTTTCCAGTCCTCTGGGGTCTTCCTTTCCTTCCATGCTGTCCTCATCACTCGGTACAACCACTGTATCCCCACCTCTCCTGCTGCTCTCACCATCTCCACACTCAACTCGTCCACACCCGGTGCCTTCCCTCCTTTCATCTTGTTCACTGCATCTTCCACTTCTTTCCATGTTAAGTCCTTTTCTGTTTGCAGTTCATCTTCCTCTTCCCCGATTTCTTCCTCCTCACCATCTTTTCCATTTGGGTTCAGAAGTTCTTCAAAATATTCTTTCCACATTTTCTTCAGTTCTTTCCTATTTTCTATCTCTTGTCACCTTTTGTTCACCATTCTAACATAATCCGTAGGATCCTTCCGCCTCTTATTCTTTACCATCCCATACAGGACCTTTTTTGTACCTTCACTATCCTCCTTCATCATCTTTGTCCACTCTTCCATCCACTTTCTTCTCTCCTCAGCCACTACTCTCTTCGCCTCCTTCTTTCTTTCCTGGTACTCTTCCCTTGTCTCTACCGTCCTATTTTGATACCACCTCCTAAAGGCTCTATTCTTTTCCCTTACTATATCTTTTGTCTTCTCATTCCACCATGGTGTTTCCTTCCACCTCTTCTTACTACTTGTCCTCCCATATACTGCTTCTGCTGCACCTACTAGTGTCTTCTTAAATCTAGCCCATTCCTCTTCCACCCCTCTTTCTTCATCCGTTGGAATTCCTTCCTTTACCATTTTGAGGTACTCGACCTTTCTATCCCCTTCTTTCAGTTTCCATATCCTTATACGTCTTTCCTGGTTCTCAGTCCCTTTCTTCTCCTTACTCCCTCTCAGGTTCATTCACACGGATGAAATGAGTGTGGATCACAAACACTCAAACACACAACACACTGAAAACACAAAGAAACACACTATTACATAAACACTGGAAAACATATATACACACACTTGTAAAATTTCCACACATTCTCACTCTCTTGAATGTCTTATTGTGTCCATTTCCTAGCCTCACTGATTTCTCTCAAGTGTCTTAGGTCTATCACTTCATTCTTCTTCGTCTCATTTTGAGACCCTATCGCTTCACAAGCCATGGTATTTGCCTGCACAGGCCTTATCATACCATCTATCCATCTAACACTCGACGATGTCACTTTGCTGGTTAGCATGCTTCGTCACATCTCTTGAGTTTTGTCATGCCATCATGTTATGTTGACTAGTTCTCTAAGAGTCCATGCCATATTATTTTACAGAATATCTACGGAGATTCCTAATATTATGAGTACTGACATACTTACCATCCTCGTCCGTTAAACTATAGGCACACTCACCAATACGTTTAACCACCTTAAAAGGCCCCTGAAATAGATGAAAAAACTTCCCCATCTCCTTATCTACAGCTGAAGACGGATATGGAACCCTCAGAAGCACCTGATCGCCTACTTCAAAAGAATCGAACTTTACCCGCTTCTGCTGGCACCTACGCTTATTCCCTGCCTTGATTAAGTTGTCCCTAGCCAGCTGGATACAAACATCCTTCCCAATCTCCTCTCCCCTGGCCAAACCTAGCATTCTAGCAAGCTCATTGGTAGGCTTCCTACCATACTGAATTTCATAGGGAGTACATTTCACACTCTCATGGAACATACTATTGAACCATCGATCAATATCTCCCAACTTGGAGAACCACGCATTGTGGCGATAGCTCACATAGGTGCGAAATACTCGCCGTAATTCTCTCATAACTCGTTCGGACAAATTCCCTTGAGGATATCGAATAGATGAGAATATGTGCTTGATACCCAATTCACTCAACTTGGTTTTCCAGATCTTAGAGGTGAATTGGCTACCATGGTCTGATAGTATCCTGAGAGGCACCCCAAACTCAGGTACATACTTATGAGTGATCTGTAGGACACAACCCTTCCCGGTCGCTTTTCTCAGGGGATACAGTTTGACGAGTTCACTGAATGCGTCAACAACCACGAAGATATACTGATATCCAAACTGAGCTTTAACCAATGGACCATACAGATCGACACAGAGTAAATCCTTTGGTTTTTCTGTGATCACCATTTGCCGAGGTCCCTCAAGAAACCTCGTTGGGCATTTACACCGTTGACACGAGTCACAACTTGCCAGAACTTTCCTAATCTGCCTTCCCATGTTCTTCCAAATGAAATACTGCTGAACAGCGAAAAGAACCTTGCTTGATCCAAAATGCCCCAAAGCCTTGTGATGAAACCAAATCATCGTTACCTGCAATGAGCTTGGCACCCACACTCTCCAGGCACCTTCATGGCACAGCCATGGCGAAGAAACCACACTCCAACTTGTACCAATACTTTCCAATCTTAATTCTACTATCCACTTCCATACCTCTCAACTGAGTCAAGATCTCACCCAAGACCTCATCTTTCTCCTGCTCTACAAGCAGATTCCTTAAGCAGCATATCTCATCATCACACTCGCTTACCTTGGTTACTCAGATTACAACACCTTCTTGTACCTCCAGTACCTGATGACCCTCATCACCCCCAATGTTTCTACTCATGAAGTCAGCCACAATGTTCTCAGTACCCTTAATATGCCTTACCTCAAAGTCATATTCGCTTTAGCTAATATCCACCTTGACATCCTGTTCGAAGTGAGCTTGCAGGATCCAATTAACAGTAATGCATGATGGTCAGTCATTATCTGCAACTTACTGCCCAACACATAACTCCTAATTTTCCCTAGAGAGTATACGATTACTAACATCTCTATTTCAGTAATGGTATACCTCTTCTCTGCCATGCTTAGCCCTCTGCTTGCTAATGAGACAATTCCTAGATTGCCCTCTCTATCCTCCTGACACAAAATCCCTGAGATGCCTTGCATGCTCGCATCAGTCATCAAAATGTAGAGACAGTCCAGACGAGGATACCTAAGCATGACAGTTTCTACAAAGCCTCTCTTCAACTCCTTGAAAGCCTCTTCGTGCATCTGGGTCCATACCCACTTAGTAGCCTGCTTCAGCAATTCCCTAAACGGTTCTACGAGACAGGAATATCTAACTACGAATCTACGAAAATAATTAAAAACCCCTAATATTGACCTCAATTGTTTGGCATTACGTGGTGTAGCAGTGTTGTGAATCTTGTCTAATCGTGACTGTTCGGGAGACACGCCTTGTGTTGTGATGGTATGCCCTAAAAATGTAATAGATGTTGTGCAAAACAGAGACTTCTTTGGGAAGTGACCTGGGGAGGTCTTCAGACTTCTAGAAGACCTGGACAAATGGGAGTGTGATGCGATGATGCAGATCACCAGCATCAATAATACATGGACTCAAAGAAGAGAGTCCACTTAGCCTCTCCACTCCCAACTCCAAACACAAACCTACACATGGGGTCCCCTGTTAAACCGAGCAACCCAGTGGAAGGTTGGGTAACCAATCCCAGCGGGAAACTGGGTCGGTGATCCGATTGTGTTTGGGGGGCTGGGGAAATTTCCTCAGTTCGTTTAGGTAGCAGTGAACGGCTTCGAAGGCGGATGAGGTACAAGTGTCCCAACGGCATAGAAGGCCAGAGAAACTGTCACCAGCAGCGTCTGTACTCCAGGGGAGCGGCTGCAAAAGGCGTCTGTTCTACATGTTAGGGGCGGCCTTAATTGAAAACCTGGCAGTAGGTGTAATATGCCTTTGGGTGTGGCGAACCCATCGTACAAACAGCCTAAAATATGAAAGAGTGTGAGTTGAGGCCTCGGAAACAGCTAGGGCGTCCCCCCGGAGGCGACTCGCAGCTCCTGCTGTCCTGGGGGAGCTGTGAGAAGTGGGCTACCAGAGACTATTAAGAACATCGTGAAGATTGCGACCATAAATGTCTTGACCCTCAATGGTAAGACAGAGGAACTTATCGATTATATGGAAAAGAAAGATATTGCTCTGATGGGACTCAGTGAAACGAAGTGGAGAGGAAAGGGACAGAAGAAACTGAGAAAGGGGTTTAAATTGTATTGGAGTGGAGGTGACAACAGTAAAAATGGTGTAGCAATGATTTTAAGGGAAGATCTAGTTCAGTATGTAGAGGAAGTTATCCAGGTAAATGACAGAATAATAAAAATTAGACTCGGCCTAGAAAGTGGGGTTAAAGATTTCATCCAGGTATATGCACCTCAGACAGGCAATGAGGAAGAAAGTCTAGAGGAGTTCTTGGAAGAGCTGGAGAGGTACATCGAAGAGAAAGAAGTGGTGATTATAGGTGACATGAATGCCCACATAGGAACAGACAGGCATGGAAAGGAAGAAATAATTGGTCCTTTCAGCTATGGAAGCAAAAATGCTGAAGGAGACCTTTTGATAGACTTCTGTGAGAGGAGTGGATTAATAGTAGGCAATACCTGGTTCAGAAAGAAGAATAGCCAGAAAATAACTAGGTATGGATGGGGAGAAAGGAAAACGAAAACCATGATAGACTTTATTTTAGTCGAAAGAGAGAACCGTAGACAACTAGAAGATGTCACAGCTTTGCCCAGAGAGGAATTTGAAGGGGATCATAAAATTGTTGTAGCTAAATTAAGGTTGGGCAAAATAGTCAAGTTAAAGGAGACAATAGGAAAAAAAAAAGTATGGCAATTAAAGGAAAAGGAAGTACAGGAAAATTTCCAAGAAGATCTGAAAGAACTGATCCCTAAAGAAGAGGTAGGAAGTGTGGAAGAGGAATGGGCAAAGTTCAAAGAAAGAATTGTAAAATGTGCAGAAGATATATGTGGTAGAGTGTCGGGTATAAAGAAGGAAAATGAGACACCTTGGTGGAATAACAGAGTAAAAGAGGCAGTGAAAGAAAAACAAAAAGCCTGGAGGAAGTGGATAGTAGACAAAAATGTACAGAAAAGGCAAAAGTATCAAGAAGCAAAGAAAGACTGCCACAGGATTGTACAGGAAGAGAAAAAGAAGTGCTGGGATGATTTTACAGAAAGTCTGCAGGAAGATGTTAAAGGAAGTAAGAAGATGTTATATGGATTGGTTAGAAACAAAGTAAAAAGCAGAGAAGATACAAAATTTGTAAAGACAGAGACAGGACCGATTTTGACACAAAGAGAAGACATACTCCAGCGATGGGAAGAATATTTTGATAAATTACTGAACATCAAATTCAAAGAATTAGTGGAAGTTGAAGAAGGTAAAGAAATGACTGAAGAAACCCAAGATGATGATATAACAATATTAGAAATAGAAAGAGCCATAAAGAAGATGAAGAGTGGTAAAGCAACAGGAGTGGATGAGGTAGCTGTGGAGATGATAAAAGCAGCAGGACCAGTAGGGATGCAGTGGTTGTACAGACTATTTCGAGTGATATGGAAGAACAAGGAAGTACCAGAAGACTGCGGTAAAGGGCTAATAATTCCAGTATTCAAGAAAGGAGATAAGAAAGAATTTAACAACTACAGAGGAATCACCCTCATCCCGCATGTAGCAAAGATATTTGAAAGGATACTTGAGGGTAGACTGAGGATGAAAGTGGAAAAGGAAATGGAGGAAGAACAACATGGATTTAGAAAAGACAGATCAACTTTTGATCTAATTTTTACCATAAGAAACATGATGGAGAAAAGGTGGGAATTCAGGAAGGATTTAGTGATGACATTTATAGACATTGAGAAGGCATATGACAGTGTACCAAGACAACTGGTTTGGGATGCATTGATAAAGAAGAAAGTAGACAGAGCAGAAGTGAAAATGATAAAAGCTATGTATAGGAAGTGTATAAGTAGTGTGAAGACCAGGGTTGGGCAAACAAACTGGTTTAATGTAGAAACAGGACTCCGACAAGGGAGTGTATTGTCCCCTATACTTTTCATCACTGTCATGGATGAAATCCATAAGCGAGTGAAACAGAAACTGGGAAGTAAAGAGACTAAGGCCTTACTCTTTGCTGATGACATAGTAATATGGGGAGAAGATGAAACAGAAGTACAGGAACAAGTCCATGTATGGAACCAGGAGATAGAAGAGTATGGAATGAAAATAAGTGTGGAGATGAGTAAGACAGTAGTGATGACGAGAAATAAGAGAGATGGTAGGGGGAATATTGAAGTAAATGGGAAAACATTAGAAGTTGTGAAAAGTTTTAAATATTTAGGGAGTATAATCACAGAAGATGGAAAGATAAGTGAGGAAATTGGTAAGAGAATCCTGCAAGCAAATGGGTTTTACCAGTGTGTGAGAGGTATGGTGTGGAACCAGGATGTTCCAGAGAAATGTAAGAAAGTCATCTATTCAACATATTACACACCTATATTGACATATGCAGCAGGCACATGGACAACAACAAAACGGGATGAAAGCAGTGTCCAGGCAGCCGAGATGAAGCTTCTTAGAGGAATAATTGGAAATACACGAAGAGACAACATCAGGAACACAGAAATTAGGGAAAGAACTGGATTCCCAAAGCTACAAGACAAGACAGAGATCAGTAAGCTGAAATGGTATGGACACATGATGCGAATGGGTGAAGACAGAGTCCCAGAGCGAGTATTTACAGAGAAAGTAACAGGAAAGAGGCAACGGGGAAGGCCTAGGAAGAGGTGGATGGATACAGTGAGGGAGAGCATAGAGAAGAGAGGGGTAAAAGTAGAAGATATACTAGAAGAAGGAAGAGAGTGGTGGAGAGACAGAAAATTATGGAGGTCCTTGATTCACACCCCGACCCAGAACACTGGAAACGGGAAATGAAGAAGAAGCAAAACAGACACTTCTTAAGTTTAATTGTAAATCCCCCGTCCCTTAATTTCCCCAAAACAATGTCTTAAGTGATCCAGATGTTCCTTTAATGTGTAAGATGCAACAATTAAATCATCTATGTACATTGTCACAAATTCGTGTGTGTCCCTCCCTAACACTAGATTTAAGGCCCTAATCGACGCTGAACTGCTGGTCTTGGTTCCGAAAAGAATGACCCTGAATTGGTACAAACCACTCTTAAAACTAAACGCAGTCAACTTTGTCCCGTATAAAGACAATTGCCGGATTACCCGTTGTGTGGAGGGCTGGGTTTGGAACTCATCGGCCGAAGTGGTCTACAACCTGACAGACCCTGTTTGCTCTGCTACGTATATTTTGAGGTTAACATAACCTGTATTTCCTTAGGGGAGTATTTCTGCTCTGTTGAGTGCTGACCAACCAATCCTACGTCCCTGTAGTGGTATTCGTGAAGAAATGTAAATGTATATTCTTGCTTATTACCAAGCATTGGTACTACGATGCTGCTTCTCAATATGGTTCACGTTGCTCAATCAATTCAGTCTTACTATTCAATCCATGTGTCGTTTATAATTTAATTAAATGAAAGACGATTTCATAAAAAACAACAACCGCCAAAATATATTCTTTAAAACAGAACAAATACAAATGTCAGACAGGTTAGAGGAAGGAACCAATCATTAAAATTATGCTCTAGGCAAATAATATTCTCCAATGGCGGCTAACAATTATTACGCAGTTTGGCAACATTGCATCCGAGCACTAAAATGGGAAGCTGAACATTCAGGAATCGCGAGATAATTACATTTCACAAAATAATTAATTATTTCATAGTTGTTTCAAACTCGCGTTATAGATGACGCCAGAAAAACAGCAGTATTCAGACGGGCAGGAAATATTTCAATTCTGACCAATCCAAACAAATGACGATCAGCCATGGATAACATTAATTTTTCGCGGCGAGAAAAATATTGGCAAGATATAACCAAAACTTAGGCCGAATATAGAATAATGGGCTCAGATTAAAATAAAACAAATCGCCACAAGAAAGAAAGGAATTCTGGCTATACTAGCCTCGTAGATAAAACGAATGCAGCAACTTCGTTAAAGCATATTGGCCAGACGACACCTGACTATGAATTCAATAACTCAAAGAATAAAATTATAATATGATCCGGAAACACCCCGAAACCGCCGCGAATAGAATTATCACAATATTCTTGATTACCTTGTATATCCAACGACGCGTTTATGGCCACCGAGGCCTGGCCTACGGAACACTTCCGACCAATTCAGGTCCCCATAGTTGAATGCTTCTGACTCTCCTTTTGTTTTCCACCAGCACCTCTGTTGCTGCTTGCACATGCGCAGTAAACAGAAGCTTTAGCAGAAACAAATGAAAAGCCATGCGCGAATTACGCGTTGCCAACCGTTGCAAAAACACACAAGCACCTTACCTAAAGAGCTTCCACTCCAGATACAGAAATTTAAGTTGGCATTTTCATGACATTATGAGATGTTACATGCCCATTGGTTCTTTGACTACAATGCACAATTAGAAGTACAAGACACATAAAACATGCAACAGAACTGGTACAGCACCATCATAGTAAATATACAATAATTTTCAATTACATGCAACATTCCAGGTATTGACATGCACCATTACATTTCCAAATATGTTCAGTCTCATGCAGTAGCACTAGTCTACTGGCATGCATTTTAAATTCATTTAAGGGGAAGCTAATTGTTCTTTATTTCTTCTTTTCCTAATATGGGGTTAGAAATTTTAAATCTTGAGGTAAGCAACGAAGTTTTTATACGAAATACGACGCCGGCCGACAGGACACGAGGGCTCCCGACGGGCCACGGAGAGGGCCGACAGCAGGGTTTGAATATTGTGTCAATTTCAATTGGCACAGTTCTCCCTCTGCGAAAGGTCAACCAGGGGTTCAGCAGTTGATTCCGCAGGGCGCATGCAAGGCATGGGTAGGGCTCACCGACTGACAGACTGTCATGTCTGTCACAGCTAGACATCTTCACGTTGTGGTAGCAGGCACCTCCACTCCGACCAGCAGAATGGCAGACACCTCCACCAGATGTTAGTTCGTGTATGGTGACAGCAGCCAGAGCTCTTGCTACCGCCACCCAGGATGAAAGGCAACTAGAACACAATCAAAACACAGCAGAAGGGAGCACCACCAAACATTGCACCATGGTTAGATTTTATCACCAGTCACCATGTCGTTTCATTCCAACCGCTAGAACGCGCACTAATCGCATACTTCGAAGAACTTTATTATCAAATTATACTCCCCAGACGACTTGGTCATATTTCAAGTATTCACTTCAATTGATACTGGACCAGGTTATCAACTTCCAGTACAAGCTTTTGGTCAGACATTAGTCAAGTAATAAATTTTAACAACAGAAGGGGGCATAGGAAACGAACATCACATTCCGATGCTCGGGCAAAGAAAATCAACTTTCCCACCAAAATCCTGCGTTCACATTCTAAGATGAATTAATTAATGGGGTTCGAAACGTGCTTAAATCACATAACCTCTCAATGACATGGTGACTTATGGCTCTCAAGTAATTTAATTAATTAATTAATTAATTAAAGGTATAAGGTACCACAATACCTTCTGGCAAGTGCCAGACAATACAGATATACTGAGTTGATTAATCTTATAGACTCAAATACACAGGCTTCAGCATGGCTTTAAACTTTACCTGTGACCGCTCGCAGCAGACACAGAACCGAACAAACACCGTTCAACAAGCTTACCAGCAACAAAATTTTGAAAATTAACATCACTTCGCCAGGACAACTCACACAAGAAACCCTACTTCTATGGCACGACCGCAACACTCAGTCATCATAGACAATCATTAACTCCAATCAAGAGATGACCACATAAGCCATAACCTCACTCTCAAGTCACGAAACACTTCTCATTCCTCACACCTTTCAGACATCAGCCCCTGCGACAACACGCAACACTCACAAACAACACTTGACAACATTCAACAATTCTGCCATAACCTCCGATCATCAACCTAATCCTCATTCAACACCAAACAATCCACTCAACACCCAGTCAATAACTCAATCAACAATCCGCTCAACCATCTTCTAAACGTCACAGTGCTGCTCAACTCCGCACCATGACCAACCTTCACAGCCCATTATTTCACAGTCAGCATGCTCACTTCATGCACCGAACCTTAGTGTAACCAATTATGACACACAGTCTACTCCTTATCAATCTCAGTGCAACCAATCAGCACCAATTCATCACAGATAGCAAGACTACTACCAACTTTCCAATAGGTCACCCAATGCAACCAACTAATTTCATCACCTCACTACAGAAACAACTACACAGTAAGGAGTTCCCATAATTCGTCCGTCAAAGCAGACAATAAAATATTTAAAATTACCCTCCTTAATATCTTCTAATCTTTCCAATTGCTAAAACGAAACTGGCTCGAAACATGTGCCACCATGCCTCGATGATAGGAAGTAACCACCTGCATATACTTCCCAACGTTAATATCCACCTGCATACACTTTGCCACGAAGTATCCACCTGCATATACTTCGCCACGAAGTATCCACCTGCATACACTTCGCAACTAAAACCTTCAGGGAATGAACATCCTGGAATACTTTCGAACCTCGGGGAATTTACCATCCCGGAATTCAACTGAGTCACTGTCAGCAACTAACCGTCCGTAGGTGCCTATGACGTCTGTACAACCAGACAAAATTTTAAATTTTCCCAACTAATCAATTTCAGAACCAGACCTTCCGTCGAACTCTAAACTTCCTCCAGCCATCCTGCAAATCCACAGTTCACCACTGAAAGCATACTAAGCTTCATAACATTCCGGCCTTTGAATTCCGAATAGATAAACTTCCAGTCGTCTTCAGAAACTGGCCTAAACACCTGCCACGTGTCGCAGCGAAAGGAAAACATCTGCCTGCATATACTTCACACGAAGTACCCACCTGCATATACCTCCCATGAAGTATCTTAATAAGGTCAATAGGCACCACTCGACAACCATCTCACATCATCAGGGAAAAATCATCCTGGAATTCACTATCCTGGACTTCAGGGAACCACCCTCCTGAATCCAACTCGACGAACTCACACTCACTCCCATATCCACCTAACCTTAACAAGGACCAGATTAGCTAGCACTATTCCCCATAAAACAGTACCAACCAACGAGGAACCAAAACAATAGACCAAGACTGGCTAGCACCACTTCCCATAAAATAGCACCAACCAACGAGGAATACAACAACAACAAATACCAACTAGGTACTATCAAAATGACAACAAGAAAATACCCTTGATAATGCTTCTCAAGTATCGACACAGAAGTACCGACCAAGAAACACTAACCAATTACCTTCTGATATTTCCACAGAAATACTAAGCTAGACAATAAACACTACCAAGTACCAGCACAGTAGTACCGACAAGCACACCTAGATACACAAATACCCATAAGAGTACCTACCAAATAAGGACACTAAATTTACAACAACAAGAATTGCCAATACCCACTCAGAGTACCAACTTAACAACAAGTACTCACCGAGCACCAAGTACCAAGAAGGCACTTAACACACCTGAAATAAAAACAAACAGAATATACCCTCAAACACTAAAACATACGATGCACGACCATCACCAGCCCAAACGACATCAAGAGTCAGAAGAGCATAGCAATGTCGACATCACCAACCCTCACTGAAAGCACCAGAATCATAACAAACAGAGACTGGGTACATCCACTAGGTTGATATCACTTCATCAGCAGTACCTTAACTAACTCTAACTCCCCAAAAGACACCACTGCTCAACACAGCCATGTCACCAAACAACACTAACAAATACCAACCACAGTTAGTACGAGAGAACGAAATGTTCTACAAGAAACCAAATATCCACACAGGATATCGAGTACCAATCAGTCAACAGGCACTCACACTCACTAAGTAAAAATAAATTAGCCCTAAAATAACCTTGATGAACGGGACACTCCTGCCCAAGCAACATTGAAGGTCAGAGAGAGCGCAGAATGCCCGACATCAACACCACCAAACACACCCACTACTCCTGAGGTGCATGTAACGCCCTAACCTCTCACCACAACAAACACACAAGCACTCACGCCATCACCATTCACCAACTGAAGATCAAAACCTCTCCACGATTAAGCAAACAGTACACCACGATCATCGCTTCTTAGCACCCACTCGCTGCTGACACCATGACCTCGGCATCACATTGCACTGAACAGCTGATCAAATAGGTACCAACCTCACAACTGATGTAACACTTAACCTCAACAAGACGGAATCACAATTCTCGAAACGATTTAGAATCTGGAAGATTCTCCGCTGAAAATGAAATCTGCAGCTGCACCACTGCTTAACCTGAAATAAAATTTCAAGAAATTTCCCATCACCCGACCAAGATCAACTCGGTAGCACTACACTCGCCGCTGTAGGCACTTACAGTACACAAGAGAAGTTCCCCTGCACGTTCACTGAAAGTACACAAGACTGTTGTACTACTAAAATCAGGTTACAACTCAGCACTATCCACCTGAGCACAGAAGTTTACTCACGACTAAATTGATAACTCTCCTCCAGATGACTAATTAACAACTGGGCAATTCACCGGAACTATCATTTTCACGACATCACTTTGGCAACACTGCCAGAAACATTTCAGCACGGTACAATGCAGCACTTTTCCAATCACTCGAACTTTACACAACAGAAGAAGCTATGAGCTCTTTGCTTGCCAACTGTGCAGAGGTAAAATAGTAACTACTTAAATAAAACACTGTATTATCTGGGCTTACCTCGCGATCTCCTGCAGCACCAACACCATCCAGATAACCAAACATAGGCCAACAGCCAAGCCAACACCATCACTTGAGAAGTCACATGCCTTGAGTGTCAGCTTAACAGCTGATCTTGACTCGTCTCTTGCACGTACACGTACAAAAGAATGCCAGCAACGTCTCGAACCCGTACGTTGCATGAAAGCAAGAACACAATACATCCATTAGTAATAACACTGGTTAGACCCCTACCTAACTGATTAAGTTAATATTAACTGTTACAACTTTGCCCGTAACTCCCCGCAACTTTAAGTTATGTTTAACAAGATCTGACGGCTGCAGAAAATGGAAAACCACGATCTATAGCTACCATCACTCTATCCCGTATAAAGACTAACGCCGGTTTACCCGTTGTGTGGAGGGCTGGGTTTGGAACTCATCGGCCGAAGTGGTCTACAACCTGACAGACCCTGTTTGCTCTGCTACGTATATTTTGAGGTTAACATAACCTGTATTTCCTTAGGGGAGTATTTCTGCTCTGTTGAGTGCTGACCAACCAATCCTACGTCCCTGTAGTGGTATTCGTGAAGAAATGTAAATGTATATTCTTGCTTATTACCAAGCATTGGTACTACGATGCTGCTTCTCAATATGGTTCACGTTGCTCAATCAATTCAGTCTTACTATTCAATCCATGTGTCGTTTATAATTTAATTAAATGAAAGAAGATTTCATAAAAAACAACAACCGCCAAAATATATTCTTTAAAACAGAACAAATACAAATGTCAGACAGGCTAGAGGAAGGAACCAATCATTAAAATTATGCTCTAGGCAAATAATATTCTCCAATGGCGGCTAACAATTATTACGCAGTTTGGCAACATTGCATCCGAGCACTAAAATGGGAAGCTGAACATTCAGGAATCGCGAGATAATTACATTTCACAAAATAATTAATTATTTCATAGTTGTTTCAAACTCGCGTTATAGATGACGCCAGAAAAACAGCAGTATTCAGACGGGCAGAAAATATTTCAATTCTGACCAATCCAAACAAATGACGATCAGCCATGGATAACATTAATTTTTCGCGGCGAGAAAAATATTGGCAAGATATAACCAAAACTTAGGCCGAATATAGAATAATGGGCTCAGATTAAAATAAAACAAATCGCCACAAGAAAGAAAGGAATTCTGGCTATACTAGCCTCGTAGATAAAACAAATGCAGCAACTTCGTTAAAGCATATTGGCCAGACGACACCTGACTATGAATTCAATAACTCAAAGAATAAAATTATAATATGATCCGGAAACACTCCGAAACCGCCGCGAATAGAATTATCACAATATTCTTGATTACCTTGTATATCCAACGACGCGTTTATGGCCACCGAGGCCTGGCCTACGGAACACTTCCGACCAATTCAGGTCCCCATAGTTGAATGCTTCTGACTCTCCTTTTGTTTTCCACCAGCACCTCTGTTGCTGCTTGCACATGCGCAGTAAACAGAAGCTTTAGCAGAAACAAATGAAAAGCCATGCGCGAATTACGCGTTGCCAACCGTTGCAAAAACACACAAGCACCTTACCTAAAGAGCTTCCACTCCAGATACAGAAATTTAAGTTGGCATTTTCATGACATTATGAGATGTTACATGCCCATTGGTTCTTTGACTACAATGCACAATTAGAAGTACAAGACACATAAAACATGCAACAGAACTGGTACAGCACCATCATAGTAAATATACAATAATTTTCAATTACATGCAACATTCCAGGTATTGACATGCACCATTACATTTCCAAATATGTTCAGTCTCATGCAGTAGCACTAGTCTACTGCACTGTCCGGCCGACAGGACACGAGGGCTCCCGACGGGCCACGGAGAGGGCCGACAGCAGGGTTTGAATATTGTGTCAATTTCAATTGGCACAAACTTCCTGTCCTGTTCTCTCAACGGTACCTGCCAAAATGATGCACTCAAATCCATAGTGGAAACCATTGCTTACCATTGAATTTCTGAACCAGTTCCTCAATGCATTCTGGCCTTTGTTGGTCCCCAGATATCCTAGAATTGAGCTGCCTGGCATCAATACACAACCTGACCGAGCCATCACTCTTCCCAACCACAACTAAGGGATTCAAATATGCACTAGTTGAAGGTTCAATAATACCCTGATTCAGCATAATGCCTATTTCTTTCTCCACAGCATTAGCAAATTTGTGAGGTAACGAGTACTTGGGTCCAGAAAATGGAGAATGATCCACAATTTCGAACTGATGGCGTATAGACATGTGTTGGTACTGGCTTATCACTGAAAACTTCTTGGTTTACCTCTTAAACCTCTAACAAACTATCCCTCTCCTCAACACGTAAAACACTCTTATTCACCGCCTGCTGGAGTTGATCACACTTATCAGCCTCCACAGCAATGTGACATAAATCCACAACTTCCTCCTCATTGTCAGGCTTACCTTCTGACATCTCCCCTACAGTGACCTCTGTAACACATGTCTTTACTGTCTTATCTACACTCTTGCATTTCATTCTTATCTCCTGGCTTATATTCCCCCACACAAAGTTGATAAAACCCCGGTCAAAATCAATAACAGCACTATGCTCGTTAAGCCAGTCTATCCCTAAAATCATTTCATAAATTAGGTTAGGAATTACCAAGCAAGTCTTGTGGTCAACTTCATTACCAAACCTCATGGCAACAATACCTGCTTTCCCACTCTTTGGGATTTATTACCAACAGCAGTTACCACATATGTCGACTTAACTGGAATTTCTTCCACCTTACCACCGTCCTTGATTCAAGTATCATAAAATCCCTTACTGATGACACTTCTCTCACTCCCCGTATCCACTAATGCCTGCACACTCTTACCTAGTATGCTCAACTCAACAGTTGACATGAAAGCCTCCTTCTCACCGATACACGAGAACTTCTGCTGGTCAGCTAGCAGATCCTCCCGACTCATAGGCATAAAATCTTCCTCGCCCACAATAACACATTGCCTGACTGAATTTCTTACGGACTGCCTGACTGACCTCCCTACACAGCCCGTTCGGAGTTTAAAGCTCCTTGCCCACCTTGTTCTTGTCTCCTCTGGTTCACCTGTACTCCTTCTTTACCACCTTCCTGACGCCCCCCCCCCCCCCCCCACCTCTCTGATAGTTACCTTCCTGTCGCTGTGAATTATCCTGATTCCCCTTCTCTGATAGTTTTCCTGCCTCTGCTGATAATCTCTTTGCCCCTGATAAAATCTACCCCTATTAAACTCCTGATTATTCCCCCTATTGTCCCTAAATTCCTGTTTGACCTCTGGCCTCTCCATATGCTGCTTGCCTAAAGCGTCAAAGCTCGTAAGAAGCTCTTACAACTCTTCAACCGTCCTAACCTTCTGCATACAAGCTGCCTCCTGAATTCTAGGTGGGAAGTGCTTCAACATGACCCTAACCACATCACTGTCAGAGGTCAGCCCATCTAAATTATTCCAAATAAGTACATGGGCCAAAAAATATTCTGTCAGGGATACCCCTTCTCTCTCCTTATATTTCCCAAAAGTTAATTTTTCCCTTTCCCTAGACTGTACCCCCTCCCCCCAGAACTTAGCTTTGAATTTATCCCTGAATTTCCTTTAACTATTCATGTTAGGCCTGTATATTTGGAACCATGCTTTCACATCCCCTTGAAATGAATTAGACAAGATCTCCAACACTGTTTCCCATTCGACAACCCCGTCGTCTAGATCCTTGCTGAATTTCTTCTCAATGGTTTTTAAAACTCCATAGAATTGAACTGCCTTGAATTAAATTGTGGCAGACCAGGGTCTCTGAGTAGCAAACTAGATGGCATCACAACCCTTTGACTCATAGGTCTTTCTTTCAACTCTCTCCTGACCTTTATCAGCTCTTCCTGCAGTTTTTCGTTTTTCTCGGTCAATGCCACCTGCCTCCCTCTCAGACCCTCAATCTCCCCCAACTTATTTTCAACGGCGCCTACTCTATCTAAATATTCCCTCTTATTCCCACTTACAGTGTTGCATATCTCATCACACTTTCCCGTTACATTTTGTACCTCTTCCCTTGAACTAGCTATCTCTGACTTAATTTTCTTTATTTCCACATCTTGCTGATTCTAATGGCCTTCCATCCGTTCTAGCCTACTTGTAATCCCAGCCTGATTCCCCTGCATTTCTGCCCTGATTTCCTCTCCTTGTTTGTTAATTTTCCCACTTAATTCCAGGTTCATACCCTCCATTCTACTATTAAGTACAGACTTATGGTCCTGTATTTCTTTGCTGAGACTCTATCCTTGTGTTCATGGCCCTGTTGCTCTCCTGAATTTCCTTACTTACAAATTCCTTCACTTCTACTATCTGTTTGGTCACTGACTCTACCTTCTCATTTACAGAGCCTACCTGCTCCTTTATTTCCTTACTCGTAGACTCCTTTACTTCTACCATCTCCTTACTCATAGATTCTCCTTGCTTTTTAATCTCTCCTTTTATTTCACTCAGTAGCATTTGGATCAAACTATCGTTCATAACCCCCCATTTACATTTAAGTTACTACCTTCAGCGATCAGCTGCGACTCAGTGGTAACAATGATCACATATGTTCCCACTGTCTTTTCCACTTCTTCCTCACTGCTACTTCCCCCCCCCGTTTCCTGATTACCTGGCATTTTACTGTTTGATTTACTCACAACCATGGATCTTAATTCTAAATTGTCTGATGTGGACATACCCCTTAAAACAAAACAAATTACTGTGAACCCTACTACTCCTGAGGTGTTTATCGGCTTTGTGCATATGTGCCCTAATGATACCTGCTAGGTTTCCCTACTCTCTCCCCACGTTGGGCACCATTTTGTAACTTTCTACTGGCCCCTCTTGGGCAACTGATTTACAACTCCCCAAAATCACCCTCCTATTGGTGATCGGAAGCACTTTATCATATACCACACAATTGAAATGGCAGGGTCGTGGAGTGTTGGGCACACATTTGGTCAACCTAACTGGTATCATTTGGGCGTTCAACTATTACGTGTACAACTATTACGTGTAACTCCCTATAAAGAAAACTAATGATAACCTTTAAAATATATGTATTCAAATCAAATTCAAACATATGGCGGGGACTCTCGTCGAACAGACTATGGTTTCCTATCTCTATTTCTCCTCGGCAATGACGAAAACATGTGACCCAGAAATGAATGTTGTAATATATATAGATGTTCGTTGCTCACTCACCGACGGTCTTGCAGATAATCTACGAGACATGCTCGATAGATTGGTTCTCCTCCGCTTTCCAAGATTTTCCACACGTGGTTGTTATTAGAAGCTCCTACTGTTATCAATTTGCCTACCGCTACCTCCCAGATGATCATATTCTGTATGCTCTGCTCTTGCAGACTTTTATACAGATCAAAGTATACACAGAGGCTAAAAGCCTACTTCACAGCTCACAACGATATATTATATACAGCATCCTGTACTGTGTAATGAATGCGCATGTGGTTTTAGGTTAGAAATGTTGACTGGTTTACAAAGCCACATCTCTGCGAGAGAAATGAATGTACTTCCGTACCAAACTTGAAATGTGCTAACAGATATAACATTGTTCTGATTTGTAGCCGTTTCGAGTACATTCAAAAGCCATGCTTTCAACAAAACCGTTTCTCTAAATAGGCCTATGCCAAATTACGAGAACGCGACCTCTCCAACCAGACGCAAGAACAGAAGTGAAGCCTTGCTCGACAGGAAAAACCAACCTCTTATCTCGTAATCATATGTTTTCGTCTTTCACCGCCAGGCAAATGATACCCTCCAACCCATACAAAATATACCAATAATCTCAAAACCATGTATATTACTTAAAACTCATGGTGCGAAACTCTTCTCTGACGTCAGAATCTTGCACAATTTACACAAAGCTTTCTTCAAGACAAGGGAAGTTATTCTCGGCCCAATCTAAATTTGGCCTAGAGTTTCCTGCTGTTGCAATATCTTGTAGCTTGCCTAACACAATCCACTGTCTTGTATGCTTACATCTCGCAACAAATTAAATGAAATATTCCTGACTGAGTCCCCGAGATACATAAGATATATACACTAAATAAAATGAAATCCTATAACCTAAATGATGATGATGAACAAGAAAAGGAATGGTATGATCAAATTACCCTAAACTAACTTCTCTTCAAGTGAACCATATGAGGGTTTGGGAACATTGTGACCGGAACGGTCACACTAGTCAATACAATGGTTATACAAATCAACATTAATATAAGTTTCAAGTTCAGCCTTTTAGTAACTGTAAGCTATATAGCACTGGTTTGTCCTTAAAGGCTTCATCATGATCGGAGAGAACACTAAAAGCCACTTAGTTTTTAAAGTGTTGGTTATTATGACTGGAAGAAAAAAGAAACATGGCTAGTGTTGCCCAGTTACAAATCAGATCGACATAAAACATAAACACTTTGAAAAGGTAATAAAAAGTTTTCAAATTGCTGTGGTCGGGAGGTAAAACTGAGATTAGATCTCGTCAGAAGTGTCTTGTGTATATGCTGCTTGTTATAGTGTGTCCTTTCATTTAAACAATGAGTTCCAAGTGGCTGTCTCGTAGGTCAATTGCCAAATAGTGCAATCATTATTAAGAAGCAATCTTAAAAAGAAAGGGAAATTAATAACAATGAAAAATATAAATGATATAAATGGAAAAGCAGAGTTATGGAACTTGAGAAAGGATAGCAAGCGAAAGGTACATCAAACGTTTTCTCTGCGCTTTCTTGGTAAATTTGTTTTTCTGACATATATTTTAGTCATAGATGAAAATATTTTTATTAACAGATTTATAATATACTAAATGTTCCCCCATATCTTAGTCATTACCGTATATTAATCTGCAGATTATTTTAGCAGAATGCACTAAGCAAGCCAGGGATGCTTAGGTTTGCTATTATAGACATCCTATACGAAATGTATTCGCATTAACAGATAATCTATGGTGGTACATGAGACTCCAAATTGTCAAATAACCAACAAAACATTGAAATCACGTTAGTTGGCTTGATAATATTCCTAGTCTGTTAAACAACTCGTGAAAGATTGTGCATTATTGCCTCAGAGAACTGTGAGGGACTGAAGCCGCACACTACAGTAAACAGTATCTCGTTCACTATCTACCCACTAGTCCCAATACAAACAACATTATAGCTGAGTGGGGACTCCAGCCAGCACCAACACCAACTTGGTTGTGGAACACAGCATGTTTGTTCTCAAATCACTTTGTAGTTTGTTAGAACAATCTTTTGCTCATAATATCATTATCATCTTCTTGTACAGTTTCCAGCCCCAGGCTGGGTCTGTTTGGAACATAAGCCTCGCCACTTAGTTCTTTCTTCCCACCACCTCTCCGCTGTCACTCTGGTCCAGTCCTCGCCTCTCTTCTTGACACATTTCTCCACTCCTTTCAGCCATCTATCTCTTGGTCTTAGTGTATAATCTATGTATTTGAACTTGTGCACCGCATGCATTTCCGTACGCTACTGTATCTGACAGTAACTATATTCCTGGAAATTATTTTGCGATACGAGTGTTGTGATCATCAATACAACTTTCTTCTGAAAAACGGTACTAAGGATCCACATCTAAATCATTTTCATTTATGTCATCACAAAATATTTTACACCTGTAAGTTACTCATCCTAATTCACACAGAACATATGCAGCAATTGCTATGTCGAGGTTCTCTCGCACTTGCATGCTTTCACCCTCCTGGACAGATTGCTCATTAAATACGATGTCATCATATCTCAAAATTCGGCAACTTGGTTCCATGTGTTTTCATATATAATTTTAACTGTAAGAACATCACATTTAATCATTTCTTTGCCCAAATATGCCATCAACTGCATACTGTATTTAAAAACCACTTTTTACTGTAATGAGACTGACATGAAATCTTGTAAGTTTATCTCCTACGAGATATGACATCGTCATAATTAATGCTGAGATGTACTTTCATCCTTCTTTTCATTGCTACTGCTGTTTGGTAAATCAGAAACCAAATTATTTTAGGGTATGGCTTCCTGTCAGGTCTGAAATTGAAGGAATTGTGTTGTTTTGTTTTTTTTTGTTTTTTTTTAGCCTAGGTGTGTGGTTTTTTTTTTTATAGCAATAGTCAAGCTTTCGCAATGTCAGATTCATTGAAGTCACTTTAACTGCAATATTAGCTACAAATAACAGCATTTCCAGTTGGGATGATTTGTTTTCTTTTTGTACAATTTACCCATATCTTCTGCAGTTTCAGGAATTTTCACTTGTTGGGAAAATAGTAGTATCCTAGATAAGGATGAAGACCACATTCAAAAACAGAACACCCTGGCATATTGAACACTCTTAAAACTACCATATTGTGTAATAATACAAAGACAGCAGCAGAGAAATGATTAAACAGCAAAGCACAAAGAAGTCACGCACAGTCTCAAACTGCATTAGCTACTATTGTGACACAGCTGCATTGCTACAATACAGTACATTAGCATTGTGAAAGCACCATTTTGGAACAGAGGTGTATTTCTCTTGGCTCTTCCTATAAAAGCAGCTTTGCTTAGAAACAACCAGATACTGGTATTGTAATTAGTCAAGTTAGTTCTCCTTTAACATCTTTACTGGAATGCTCCTTTGCCCTGGCTCATGAGAACCTCATGTGCTATGTTACAGCTTAGTCTGCATGGTCCTGTATGTTCGGTAATGGGCATGAAGTGAACTGTGATTTGACAACTTGAAGCTGCCTTCTTATTGTTAACAGATAGTTTATGTCTTGTTTTCGTTCTGCATTAAAATTCTCTCTCTTTACAGGCATTCTTGTCAAAATATGTTGATGAAACAGCTGTTTTTCGCCGACGGTCTCAATCAGAAGATGACAACCCACCCTCTCCTGTAGCAATGGATGCAGAGGCAGGTGGTCCTGTTTCCTTTTTGGGGTCTCATCACAGAGGTCCCCAGTCTCCAGCACAGCAGAGAGAAGGTGGTCTGCGCTTCCACCCTCCGCTAACCCCACCTTCAGGGAGTAACCCACATACACCAGCAAGCCCTCATCCTGCCATTTCACAGGTACAGTAGTCTTGCTATCATCAGTGGATGTTAGAAACTGTTGTTGTTGTTGTTTCATGTGGTCATTTAGCCCCATGTATTCTAGAGAGAGTGAGAGAGAAAGACTCTCTCTCTCATGAAATAAGCAAGATTATTCTAATACATTGATGAATGCGATCAGATGCATACCAATGCTTAAGAGCCTGAAGAAGTAACTACTGCTGAATCTGAAGTTACTTTCGATGACAGTAATGATCTGCCGTTATCTGCATTGCTGCAAGAAATCAATTGTGGTATTCAGAATCAGTGTGACTATTAAATGCATGTAACAATAGATGGTGACCTAGTTGCAACCAAAGCACAAACTGACGACGAAATTGTAAGTGAAGTGAAGAATAAGAGTTACAGTGACCATGAAGTGAGGGAGGGAGATTATGAACAGGGAACAGAACGGAACACGGAACGGAACTCTTGTCTATGTGGAACGGAGGAATTCCGTTATCTCCACGGTTATTTCCAAGTTGTAACGTTACCGCTGTCTGTTCCAAGCGTAACGTTACCGTCCTGGAACGGAACTGAGTCTGAAACCATACCCGGTATCTGGAACAGTGGAACGTTAGCCGAGCCACAGCATATTGGAGACGGGTGGAACGTTACGTTGTCCCGTACCGAAATGAACAGAGGAATATCTGATAAGTTACAGTTTGGAACGTTCTACTTATAATAACAGAACAAACAGACAGAACGGAACGTTACAAATTTAACGGGATTGTATTGTTACAAGGCTGCATTACGAGGTCTCAAGGTCAAATAGACGGCGTGCGATGTAGCTGCTATTTTTATTGGGACGACAGCGTAAGTGGTAAAATCACATCCAAACACGGTGCATGCATTTACTCACTCGATCCCATTTTCCCGCTCACCTCACAGCACGCCAGCCTTTTGTTTCAGCTAATGTAGAGATCCTGTACCCCAAAAGAAGCTGCGCGACTCCGTCCTCTCGTTGTGATCGGTTGATCAAAATATCTTTGGGATACCGTACACGATTTGTGAGGTAGGGCAATGGGCAAAGCACAGTGCTATCAAGCGGTTCCGTGGCACCGTTTCCGTATATAACTAAGTATATCTAAGTTGTGGGAACACCGTAGTGTTTGTACTTCAACGTTGATTATCACCGAGACATGAAGATTGAGACCACATTTATAAAATTTATACATTTCAAGCTGCCTGGAGTTGGAGAGGCGAGTACAGACGATTCTCTAGTTTAATAAAATTTTGGTTTGCTTACATATCATTGACAATCATTTCATGTCTCTGCTTTCAGAATAAGGCTACATTATGACTACCCACATAGTCACTCCAAGAGGACAGCAAAATACTTATTATTAGACTATTGTTATTATTATTATCATTAGACTGTTATCTCATTATTTACATATTTTACGCCCACATTGGAGCACTTAAATCAATAAATTTGAGTAAATTTCTTCTTTTTCTCCTCCCAGAACTTTCTCATCCTCTCCGACCTGGAAGCCCTTTGTGTGTCCGGTATAGTACAGTGGAATCTCGTTAGTACGTTTTTCAAGGGACTGAAAAATTTGGGCGTCATATGCGGGAAAATGTACTACCGAAAAACGCCATACTGCATTTACAACGTATAAGAAAGAACGCTGCGTATATATGGACGCTAAATCGCCGCCCTTAGTAAGTGATTATATGCACTACTACAGTCACGACATAAACATAGGTTATCAGTAACACAGGGAATAAATAACATAAAAATGAATTACTGTACCTCTACACTACAGTATAATACAGGGTCTTTATATTTGATCAGCAAGGACATTCTCGCTCTCGCGCTCCGCCAGTGACGGCCCTGTTGCCGGCGACCGCGCACACTTACGTAGGCCTACGGCGGAATACGAGTGCTTAAAATCAGTAGCCTACCATGCAGTTTTACTGGCCGTGATTTACAGTAGATGCTGAAAATGTTCCCCATCCGCTTCCAAACACATATACAGTAATACAGGGTCTTTATTTTTGATCAGCAAGGACATTCTCGCTCTCGCGCTCCGCCAGTGACGGCTCTGTTGCCGGCGACCTCGCACGCTTACGTAGGCCTACGGCGGAATACGAGTGCTTAAAATCAGTAGCCTACCATGCAGTGTTACTGGCCATGATTTACAGTAGATGCTGAAAATTTACCCATCCGCTTCCAAACACAATCGGCATATCCTTGTGAAGTTTCCGGTTAATTTAACTTCAGTAAGGAAATAAATACTTTTACGTCTATTTTTATTGTTTACTGAACCTGTACACTATACAATATGATATACAGTACACACTAGCTTTATAAAACACCCAATTAGATCGGAGCTCTCGTCTACCGCAGCAAGAGCGTGGGCATACGGCCGGGGACCACACGCGCCAACCGGCGGCCAAGATCGAGCGGAATTGTCTTGTCGAGCAAAAAAAAAAAAAGACCCTGTACTGTATATTCCAAACATCACACATTACAGAGCTTTGAAAAACCTATCCAGAGTGGACTGCTTTTTCTTTTGTCCAAGTTTACATAGTACCGAATCCATTATCGTCATTAAAGCCATGTCATCATCATCAACAACAAAACTTGTGACATATGATCGCACTGTGTCCATTGCTTCTAGAGCTTTTGAAAGTGTAGGCACTGGTGTGGGCTCTGGTTCGTCCTCTTCTTCACTTTCATCTCGTCTTTCATCTGCTGTCTGCTGCTGAAGAATTTCATCAATCGTTATAGACTGACATACTACAACACTTTCATCACAGTCTATGTAAGCATGGAAGCTTACGTTGTCGTCTTTGCCTGCTAACTGTCGCCATTCATCAGTCGTCGCAGGGTTTCCATCCACAGGCGTGACGTCATCTGCAACAACACGACAGAAACCAGCCGTGTTAAAACAATGCTTGATGGTGTTCGGTTCAACTGAATCCCAAGCAGACTTTACAAAATGCATTGCTTCCAGTACTGTTATTTTCCTCGTGGTTTGAAGTGAAGCCAAACGCTTCTGAACGAGCCGCTTCCTGTATTTTTGTTTCACGCATCTGATGATGCCCTGATCAAGCGGCTGCAGGTGACTAGTGCAGTTAGCCGGGAAGAAAACAACTTTCACGTTCCGGAGATAAGCCGTGTCAGTGGGATGTGCTGCACATTGGTCAACGAAAAACAAGATTTTCCTGTTCTGAGCACCCATTTTTGCATCCAGCGCGCGTAAATATTGTTCAAATATTGTTGTAGTTACCCAGGCGTGCGCATTCGATGTGTACTTACAAGGAAATGTTCGCACATTTTTAAAGCAGCGTGGACTCCTCGCTTTTCCTATTACCAGTGGAACCAACTTTTCTGTTCCACTTTCATTGCAGCTCAACAGGACTGTCAGTCTCTCTTTGTTCAACTTTCCCCCATGACATTTTTCGCCTTTAAATGCAAGGGTTTTGTCACGTAAGAGGTGAAAAAACAAGCCTGTTTCGTCCGCGTTGAATACATCACGAGGACTGTACTTTTCGAGAAGCTGAGGAAGTGTCGTACTTTTCCAAGCTTCTACTGTGTCGGTATTGACGCTAGCAGCCTCGACTCGCACTCATCTGTACACCAGCTGGTGCCGATTCTTGAATCTTTCGATCCACCCATTAGAAGCTTTGAAATCAGTGATGCCCATCTGCGTTGCTAAATGACAGGCCTGTGCTCGAACTATGGTCCCGTCGATTGGTATGTTTGAAGCACGGGCTTGCTTGAACCACTTCAATAAAGCGCTTTCTAGTTCAGGAAACTGTCCCTCTCGCACACGTTTCCTTTTTCCGCTCACCCCTTCTTCAAATGCACGTTCGATTTCCTTCCTTTTGCCGAGAATCGTGTTCAGTGTAGACGGAGGAATGTTCCACTTTCGCGCTATATCCACACGCTTCATGTGAGGATTACAGTCCACGTCTCGAATGTATTTCATCTTCTCATCATTAGTTATCTGACGTACTTTCTTCTTATCCATTATGAAACATGCAATCAAATAGGTCATAACTGCACGTGAACACTAAGAACTAGAAGACAATAGTGCTGAACACGAAGGCAATAATGCGCCTACGTGAGAAATAAACAAAGGGAAGGGGGTGACGGGCAGCGGGAGAGAGACACATCACCTGTGTTGTGTCATAGCTATAGCCACTTATACGCCGTCAAACACAATAAAATCATCTACACTGTCAATAACTATCGCGTCATGTTTTCCATAAGCCGAATTTTATAATGAAATAAGAATAAAATCCTGTTCACTAACAAATAGTTCAACTGAAATTTGATCGTTGTAAGCGGGATTAGAGAACGTATTAAGGGGATATATCAACATGAATTTAGTAGGATAGGGGCTGGGACTTGAGAAAGGAGAGAAAGAGCAGCGGGAGAGAGACACGTCACCTGTGTTGCGTCATAGCTATAGCCACTTCTACGCCGTCAAACACAATGAAATCATCTACACTGTCAATAACTATCAGAGAATATGAGGCAATATCACGTCGTGTTTTCCGGAAGCCGAATTTTATAATAAAATAAGAATAAAATCCGGTTCGCTTACAAATAGTACAACGGAAATTTGATCGTCGTAAGCGGGAATAGAGAACGTATTAAGGGGATATATCAACATGTATTTTGTAGAATTGGGACTGGGACTTGAGAAAATCATTGCGCTAAACGGGAAAACGTCGTAACCGAGAATGTGCTAACGAGATTCCACTGTATATTGTTTCCGTTCAACTGTGTTTAGTTTGAGACTTATGCTTTTGTTCTTCAAAATCCTCTTCTCTATCTTTGATTTGTTGCCGAGTTATACCCAATTCTTCCAAATCATCCTGAACTTCTTTGAACCAATTATTATTGATTTTATTTTTCAAAAAGTAATCAAATAGTTGTTTCAATATCCTGGTTTCTGGCAGTCTTGATATGTGACCGAAAAAGGAAATTCTTCTTTTACGCATTGTAGTTATTATTGATTCACATTCACGATAGACGATGTTGTTAGGCAACAATCTCCACTGTCCATCAACTTGGTGTTTTTTTTATTAATAATTGTTCTAATAATTCTTCTATCAGTTTTCTGTAATTTGTCTGTCGTAGATTTTACAATTGAATAAAGTTTCACTAGCATAAGTTGCCTCTGTTTTAACTATGGAATTATAGTGTTTCAGCTTAGCGTTTATCGAAAGAGATTTCTTTTTATAGGTTGGCCAGGTAAGTCTTTGTGCTCGTTTGAATTTAGTTGTTCTGTATTCTATTGCTTCTTTTTCATTTGTGTTCCTTGTTATTAATTCCCCAAGATATTTGAATTTCTGAACAATCCTAATCTCTTTATTATTGTTCAGTTGAACGACTGGTAGATCAACTTTAAAAGTTTCTGTTTTTTTCAAATGAAATTTGTAATCCTATTTTTTTGGCTATAATTTCTAGTTGTTCAATTTGAAATGTAGCCTCTTCTATTGTATTTGCAATTAATGCTAAATCGTCCGCAAAAGCAAGGCAGTTGAGCTTAATATTTCTACTAATCTTGATAGTTGGTTGACATTTCTTGTTCCATTCACGCATAACCTTCTCCAATGCACAATTAAACAACAATGGTGAATGTCCGTCTCCTTGTCCGAGTCCAGTTCTTATAGTGAATGATTCTGATAATTCACCTCTAAATTTAACTTTTGCCTTCGTATTTTTAAAAGTCATACTAATGAGGTTAACGAGTTTTTGGTGTAAGCCAAATTCTTTAAGGCTTTTCTGTAATGATTCACGATGGATACTGTCGTATGCTTTCTTAAAATCTACAAACGTGATGACTAGACCCTTATTTCGAACTCTTTGGTGCTTCATTATCCATTTTAAACTAATGATTTGATCTGGACAGACTCTACCTGGTCGAAATCCTTCCTGATATTCTCCAAGTTCTTGGTCGAGTTGTTCTTGGATTCTTGTGTATATAATCTTAGATAAAATCTTGTATGTAATATCAAGCAAGTATATCCCCCGATAATTATTTGGATCGGAGCGATCACCTTTCTTATGCAGCGGGTGAATTATCGCTGTATTCCATTCCTCGGGAAGCTTCTCCGTGTTCCAAATATCAATGATATATTTATGTAGGTTTTGAATAGTCTGATCATTAGCATTCTTCCATATTTCTGCTACTATTTGATTCTCTCCTGCTGCTTTGTAGTTTTTAAGTGCATTAATTGCTGTTTTCACTTCATTGTAAACTGGAGGTATAATATTTTGTAGTGGAGTTTTATTTTTTGGGTTATGGTTAAATTCTAGATGTTCCACAGGATCCTCACAATTGAGTAACTCTTTAAAGTATTCTGCGAGGATGTTAGCATTATCTTGATTATTGTGTGCCATTTTTCCATTTTTATTTCTTAACATAAGTGTGGGAGAGGTAAACTTAGATTGATATTGCTTGAATGTTTTGTAATAGTCTCTTGTTTTATGCTGATTGAATGTTTCCTCTATAGTTCTAAGCATTTCCTTTTGATAATTTCTTTTAATTCTCCTAATTTCGTTAGCTGTTTGTCTTCTGACGTTAATTAGTTCTTCTTGAGATTTTTCAGTTTTCCTCTGTTGATCATTTAACCATGCTTTGTGTCTTGTTTGAATTGCTTTGTCACATTCCCCCTTCCACCATACTATTATTATTATATTTTTTATTATTCTAGACAATTGAGTTTGTACAAAAATTCGCTATCCAGCAACAGAGAAACTACCTTATACTATCGGGGCAAAATAAATTCCTCACAGTTAGCCTATTGTTAGGGACTGGATTCTTAGGTTCTTATCTATTTTCCTCATACTTCTAAATACTTTTACGAATCACACTGAGAAGAGCCATATTCATGAATTCCGTACTACCTAAAAAAACTAAATGATACGCGAGTACCTAAAAATAACTAATTGCAATATTTTACCGTTTATTGTAGTCATTTCAATTTTTGCCCATAATTCTTGAAATTAAATGTGAAGATGTTGTTTATTCCTAGCTCTAGTTGATTGAAAGCAATCCTACCTACCGGAAAAATGAAATATTTTTAGTACTTTCCAGCTTATATATTACTAGCCGAAGTACCCATTCTTCGAACGGTCTTCGGTATTAAGAAACAAGACGTAATCAATTGAGCTACTGTTACAACGGTTAGAGGCTTGGAACCTGTTTGTCGACAAAGAAAAATGATATTAGTTAAAATATGCTCTGAAACTAAATTTACCTAACGTGTACTTCCTGACGTGAAAATAAAATTGAAAATCTCGTAGACGAAACGACGTCAAATAAAACTGACCTTCACTGTTTTGTCAAGTCCCCATCCAGAGAAAGACCCCTTTAATAAATTATAAAGGCTTGTGGTGCATGAAAATTCAGGTTCTTTTTAGCCTCCAATGGCCCAAATTCCTAAAAGAAAGAAAAAAAAAAAAGAAAAAACTACGGTACTTCAATTCAGGAATTTATGAAAATAATGTTTATGTTTGGAGATATAATAGACCTTCTGTACGACATATCGCACATTTAAGTCGTGTGAAAAAATCTAGGGTACCCCTTGACCCCCTTAAGCGCATTGATGAATTTTACAGTTTTAGTTGATTCCGTAATAACCTTATAGCCATTTGCAAACATTCACAGTAATTTAATAAATGGAGTGGCTTTACTTCTTGCAGAAATAGATGGAAAGTTGGATGTCACCTTTTGAGATACTGTTGTCATGGTTACTGGCTTGTATTCCTTCATTAGGTTATTAAATGAAATTAGTTTTCTGGGATTATCTCAGAAACTGTTGGTTTTAGAGTCTTAAAATGTAGTTTTCGGGGACCATTTACGGCTATTTAGGGTCACCGAGTTTTGTTTCTGACACCAAGGGGCTGAAAATAAGGTTTGTCTCGTCGCTGTAGGCCGTAGTATAATAATAATAATTATAATAATAATATAACAATATAGGGATAGGGATATAATAGACCTTCCGTACCACACCCCCATGTGTAAATCGGGTGAAAAAAATCTAGAGTACCCCTTGACCCCCTTAAGCGCATTACAGTATATGACATTGATGAATTGTACAGCTTAATTTGTTTCTGTTATAACCCCATAGCCGTTTTCAAACTATCTCAGTAATGTAACAAGATGTTCAGTAATGAACATATAGCCTACTTTCTCCTAAATGCTTGGGTATAGTTATAACTCTTTGTCCTTTTCAAGGAGTATAATTGAATGTTGGTTGTAGTAGCTTGTTGAAATACAACATGCTATACGGATATTAAACATGAATATGAGGTGCCCTTTGCTAGTGCTACCTCTGTACAAAATTTCATTCAATTCGGTTTCACCATGTTTGAATTGATATGGTGAATCAATTTGCACACATGCATTGCCGCTATCTGCAAACGATTCGGTGATGACCTTGTAGTTCAGTTAAAACATGCTTCCCACAAAAATGTATGTTGTTGCAAAATTTGGTAGTGATGAAATAATTAGGTTGGTCGTAATTTGATTTAAGCTTTTACCCTTTGGGTGGCCGCCATTCCGTTTCCGTCAAGATGGTGGCGATATAAAGCAGGCCCTGAGGTGCCCTTTGCTAGTGCTACCTATGTACCAAATGATTAATTGGAGGATTATCCATTTCACAAGGTCCGTATTGACGTGTACAATTGTATTGATTGGGCGGAGACCCCCTCAACCCATTAGAATCGTTTATGTACCAAATTTCGTTCGAATCGGTTTTACCGTGTTTGAATTGATAGGGGGAATCGATTTGCACACATACATGGCCGCCATATGCAAACTATTGGACTGATGACCTTGTAGGTTGGTCAAAGAACGCTTCTCAAATAAAGATATAATGTTGCAAAATTTGGTAGAGATCAGATGATTAGGTTGGTCGTAATTTGATATAAGATTTTAACATTTGGGTGGCCGCCATTCCGTTTCCGTCAAGATGGTGGCAATATAAAACATGACCCTGAGGTGCCCTTTGCTAGTGCTATCTCTGTACCAAATTTCGTTCAATTCGGTTTCACCATGTTTGAATTGATAGGGGAATCGATTTGCACACATAAATGGCCGCCATCCGCAAATTATTGGGCTGATGACCTTGTAGTTCTGTCAAAAGATTCTTCGTACATAAAGGTATAATATTGTAAACGTTGGTAGAGATCAGATCATTAGGTTGGTCATAATTTGATTTAAGCTTTTAACATTTGGATGGCCGCCATTATGTTTTCGTCAAGATGGCGGCCATATAAAACATGACACTGAGGTGCCCTTTGCTAGTGCTACCTCTGTACAAAATTTCGTGTTTAAATTGATAGGGGGGGGAGCAGACATATACACACACAGACACACAATGTTTCTTGAAAAAAGTCCCTTAATACTAGCCACGTTCTTCCACTGGCAGTGATCTGTAAGAAAATCAGACATTTTTAGAGTTTTAATATGTGTTTGAAATCTGTTGCAAATTATTATTTTATCATATTTTCATACATCATGTTATGGTATGTTAATTAAGCATTCAATTTTCCATCCTTCTTTATGGTGCACCATATAAGATTTAATACCAAGGGACTTTTTAGTGATACGCTATACATTTATCTTGTGTCTTTGATATTTATCAATTCATTCATATCGGCTGATGTTATTGTTTGAGTCTTCAGTCTTTTGACTGGTTTGATGCAGCGCTCCAAGCCCCCCTGTCCTGAGCTAAGCGTTTCATCTCTACATAGCTACCACACCCTACATTCGAGGAAAACTGTTTAAAATAATCTAATCTCGGTCTACCCCTACAGTTCTTGTCCTCGACCCTTCCTTCCATAACTAAGTTTGCTATTCCTGGGTGTTTTAGTATGTGTCCTACCAACCTATCTCTTCTCTTCATTAGCAGTCGCCAGAAACATCTCTCCTCTCCCACTCGTCTTAATACCTCTTCGTTTGTAACCCTATCTTCCCATCTGATCTTCATCATTCTCCTGTAACACCACATTTCAAACACTTCAAATCTCCTCTTTTCTGCTGCACCAATAGTCCAATTTTCACTTCCATAGAGTGCCACGCTCGATGTCAACAGATTCCTTTTCTGTAGAAATGCTTTCCTTGCCTGAGCCAACCTACTTTTTATATCCTCTTTCCTCCGTCCATCACTGGTTATTTTGCTTCCGAAGTAACAGAAGTCTTCTGAGATTCGGAGATATAGAATGCCAGTAAAATATTTCGAACAGCCGCAATGTTGGATTGTTGAAACGTAATAAAATTTGTAGGGCACGGTCGGGGTCGGCGTGAATAGTACTATGACCTTACCGAATCTAATTGAAATCTATCCAGCCATTTAGATTTTATTAGTGGGCGGTGGGGGCACACACAGGGACACACACACGCACAGTCAAAAGGTGATCTCATAAGCCTTTTTTTTTTTTTCCATAAATAAAAATAGGCTAAAAACGAGATTTTAAAATTTGACACTGGCGCCATCTCGTGGTTAAAAAACAATTAAGTTTGATTGTTGTCACTAATTGAGAATCTTCTAAATATTTCGGATGGTCACCATAATGGATTTTTATATACTTTGTAGGCCATAGAGCTATGTACTATTAGATGATGATTATTGCGTAGGTTCATTGTTCAAACGTTGGTTTCGATCGCATGATTAGGACACAAGAAATGAAACCTTAATTTTAAAATTTCGCACAGTCGCCATCTTATGTAAACAATTGAGCTGAATAGGATGTCAGTGCATTACAAGGTGTATACCATTTGCTGTACCATGTGTGACGGCGCTCGGATGGTTTAAATGCGAGAAAAGTCTATTTAAATACAACAACTTCGCTTGGCCGCCATGTTCGTTTTGTAAAGAGGTTTTTGAGAGTCCCATCGTTACACTTCTATTAGTGCTTTTTTCCACCATACAAAACGTCAGGGTGATATCTGTAATAGTTTCGGAGATATGGAATGCCGGTGAAATATTTCGCACAGTTGCCATGTTGGATTGGTGAGATGTAATAAAATTTGAAGAGCACAGTCGGGGTCGGACAAAATAGTACTATGACCTTACCGAGTTTCGTTGAAATCGCTCCAGCAGTTTAGATTTTATTAGGGAGCGAGGCGACGGACACATGCAAACACACACATACGTTCACACACACGGACTATATGTGCTGTCACAGGCCTATCTTTCATAAATGTAAATAATAAAGGAAGCTTTTCAGTCGGTCAACAGGACTGAATAGCTTTCATAATTAGAATTAAGCATCACTGATAAATGGCTTCTATCACTACTAAATGAAAATAGGATAACAAGTAAACGAAAAGCAAGAACGGAAGGTTTAATTTAGAAGAGAAATACTATTATTGGTCACAAAGGAGCTAAAGTTTGGTGTGTAGGTTACACTCTGCCTTATATGGCAGCACCGCGAGAAGGTGAGTTGGATTCCCATCTTAGCCATCTTAGAGTGGTTTTCCGTGGTTTCCCACTTCTACTCCAGGAAAATGCGTGGATAGTTCCTAAGTCAAGGCCACGGCCTACTCCTTCCCAAGCCATGCCTTCATTACAAATACACACGGTACTACAGACATCACAATAACAAAGTTTAGGCCTATCAGACAAATTCCATAAAAACCTCAACTATATGGACCGATGAACAATAACCTATGTTCCAAACCTCTATATGGAGCAACAATAAATATTTCGAATCAATGGGATCCATCGTATTGTTTTTAGGAAACATATTTCTAACGTAGGCTACAGTATGACTCGATCGAAACGTGCAAGGTGCCTTGCCCTGTCTGATGCGGCACGCACTCAGACTGAAATCAGTATTTTATTTTTATTGATATTTCAAGAAGTTATTATCCTATGTTTGAATAAATGATTTGCCTGGAATTGCATATAGCATCGTTCAGACTGGGATAGTTGTTGACTCAGAAAAAAGGATCTTTTTATCAGGGTTCTAGGTAGGATAGTAGATACTGAAAAATATCCTTAGGCTAGATAGAGTATTTCGATATCATGAAGGAAATGCCCCTAGATAAGATAACAGGTATGTAATTGATGTAGTTGTTGTGTAATTAGGCTATTATGTGACAGTATGTAATAACCAGCGTAACAGTGTGATAAGCGCAGTGTTACAATTGCCGTGGTAACTAAATAGACTGTGTAATAGCCGTAATAGTCTACGTAAAAATTCGGTGTAATAGCCATAATGGTTTTAATAGCTAGTGTACAGTAGTACCGGTAACAGTCCTGTAATAGTCTGTAGGCCTACATACATTTTGGGAAATGCTGCTGTACTTTTACAGGCTCTGTACCGTTCCACTTTCCGTTGGAACATGAGAACTTGGAACGTTACGCATAGATACCGGGTGGCTGGTTGGTATAACCTGGGACGGTACACAGTGTAATCGGGTACTGGTGGAAACGTTACTCTATTTCGATAACCAAGAACGGTACGCAGAGTAACTTTCCAACTGGTAACGCTGAGGAATCGTTCCAGTCATGTACCGTTCCATACGTAACCTTCTGCTAACACGTACCTTGATGCTCGGTACAGTTGGGAGTTCCGACTGTACCGTTCCAGGGTTGTAACGTTCCACATGCTCGTACCGAGTTTCAAGTTACAGTTACGGAACGATACCGCAAGCCAGCTCGGGCCCGCGGTATGGCATACGTAACGTAACGTGAAACACAGCGGTATGTAACACATTTCAGTTCTGTTCCGGGTCCCTGATTATGAAGAAGAAGAAGGAATAACTTAAGTGCGTCAAGTGCCACAGTGAGTGACACTTCAGAGGTCATTAGAATTGTGAAAATGTTCTATGAAGCTAGGGGAGGGAGCAGTGGAATTGTAACTGAAGTAATGAACATAGAATGTAATTCAAAAAGTGTGTATTGGACAAATAGGAGACAAGTATCTGCATCTGTAGGAGGCAGCTTGTAACCTGTTTTTAAGTGGGGCTTTTACGCCACTGACACCAGTCAGATGGTCGCCATATATGTGAAGTCAACGCGGCAGATAATGGGCGAAGTTTGTAAATTGTTAATTTTATTATTATTATTATTGTTAATTTTTTTAATTTTCTGAGCTTTAAATATTTCGAATCAATAGATAGATTTTCTATATAATAGAAAATACGATCTATTTAATATTTTAAATTACGCGACGTGAATATATGAGAGTACGGAAGGCTAGGTTTTAATATTCATATAGGAGTTTTAGTGAGGGCTTGAGTCATTTTGGGATTCTACGGTCTAAATATAGACACGCTGCTCAATAACAAATTTCGCAACGGACTTGAGGGAACACTTCGTAGTGAGAAAAGGAGAAATTCGTGAGCGGAATATTTGACTGGAAAACCCGGGCTGAAGATCTAAGAGGAGGGACTTAGCCAATCACGAGACGAGGCGGGCCTAGCCGATACGAAGAACACGGAAGTGGAGCGCTGATTGGCGGACGCAGTTTCACGTTTTCATTTGGACGAACGGAAGTTGTTGGGACAGTGGGCACGGGGTATAAGTACCCGGGACTGCAACGAAGATGGGATTATTATTAAGTTGTAACCGAATTTATTCAGTTACACTAGCTCACCCTCGGGTTTTCTGCCTTGTGCAGTTAGTTTGGGGTATTTTATTCGTATCTTATTATATTGGGTTAACATGGGGTTGCAAAGGTGATTTTTTTGTGCCTGTGTGTTTTTGTGGACGGATTCATCTTAGGATGATCCGGACCAACTAGGATCACTGTTTATTAATTATTGGTTTTTGGATATTTGATATTATAAAATACAGGGTTTTGCGATTTATTACGTTTTGGGAAATAAGGATATATAAGACTGTATTAAGTAGAAGCATTATTTCATTTTGGTTTGGGGTTAATGGCTTTATTTTGACTTAGTAATGTTAAATGTTAGATTCGTGGCTGTACTCTAAAGGTACAATGAATTGGTATTTTCGAGTGCTGGATGTGTGACATACAGGCAGTAATTCGGCCTGTGTGGGAATACCTAGGCTATTTATAGCATGAACTCGGATGAACTGGCGCGTGGAAAACTACTGTGTGACGTCAGTGTGGATTTCGACTGTCTGATGTTCATGTGTTGACACGGATGTTCCGCTAGGAGCGGGCCACGCACCAATTAGTTCCGGCAGAAACATTGGGGTTAGGTATCCCTGCGCTAGTGCATATAATTGCGTGTCTGGTGTTCCGAGATCGTCTTATTGCTTTATTGGCAGAACACTGATCTACTAGCGCCCAGGGTCGTTTTACGTGACATGGTTTCCGTAACGAACAGTTAGAGATCGTCTTCTTGCTTTTACAGCGAAAGTCCGTTGTCTACTTGCAAATTAGTGTCGTTATTACTTGATCGTGGTATCGTAATACGAACGAGCAGTGACTAATGTTTAGCAATCCACTGAGCTCTTACGGGCTATTGGAGGCTACGTGCATTTCATGGGTCCATCCATACCATGGGCTGTCGGTAATAACTTACCACGCCTAAAAGGATAATCAGTCGTAAACATTTCATCGAAAAGTCATGCGAGAATGGAGACGTGAACGAGCAGTTCGAGAAGAAAGAAAGTGGAGTGAACCAGTCTAACGTGTGTAGATATTTTGTGTACGGACGGTACAGTGTGTATATACGTAGGTGGCTGTTATGCCTGGGTCTGATATGGCCGTAAGTGTTTGTTGCTCTCAGAGCCTAAATTCAGTGGCAAGGTACTGTATAAATCACGAGTGTATGAAGGGTATTTTTGTGTTGTATATTATGTATATATGTGTATAGTACAGCCAATAGATTATCTCTTTAAAATTCTTGTGTGTTTATATTCCTGTCTTGCATGAACCTGGTACATCAGCGAACGCATGCCAAATGCCCTACGCCTGGGATAAGGTGTTTCATAGTCGGGGCAACAGTGATTTATTTTATTCTATTTTATTCAGGAAGACCCATATGGTCAACCTTGGCGCCCATTCAAAGTCGGGAAAACTTTAAAATCACTTGTGGCCTGTATTTAAAGGCAGTAAATTCTGTAGGTTTGTGTTAATGAGGGTAGTTAATTGTAAATCAACTCCAGCAAGGAGTAGAGAGTGTTTCAAAGTCTAACAGTCTAACACACCTCACATCACTGAAGTAAATACTCATAATATTTACTTCAGTGATGTGAGGTGTGTTCGACTGTGACGGCAATCACTCCGCGTAAACATACGTCTACAGACTTTGTAATTTTAGTTCCATGGGGAACATAAAGTTATTTTTGCTGAGATATTATATGGCAATATCAACCCTAAATATCATGTGTTCTGCAGTGACGAAGCAGTCCACATAAGTGGCTACTGGATTTGGATCCACCACTATTCAGCACATTTCGAACTTTCGTAAAATTCAATGCAACGCCGCTAAAGACAAAGAAGATGGCACAACACTTTACTCAAGCTCTCGATTTTCCTTTTCTTCATAATTTAAATTCAGTAAATTCATAGGTTTGCATTTCAAGTAAATTTCATACTTCCAATTCTCATACGTTCATGTGGTATTTTAATTATTTTCTAAAGCTCGCTTTCGTATTTCCCATGATCACCACAATGTCAATTTTGATTATTAAATTCTTTTATTCAGATGAAGCCTTTCTTTCCAGTAGCTAGAACTATATTTAAGACAAGCCTTTCTTCCACACAAATGATTCTAGGGTTAAAGATGGAATCTTGCCACGGCCTGATTTTAGGAGTTTCTCAAGTGAAACACTAGTTATTTCATTATACATTTTTAAGGTACAGCTTTCTGTTGTGTCCTAATGGCGCCCAACTAAAATATCTAATAAACTCTGTAAGCATCTTTGGAAAACATATAACATGGTCATTCAGTGTAGGCCATATTTTATTTAATATTACAAGAGTGTAACTTGTGTTGGTTCATGCAAACTCCCAAAGGAGAACACGTTACAAGCTGTGGCTTTAGGTTAGGAACCATCCTGGCATTTTCCTGGAGTAGAAGTAGAAACCATGGAAAACCGCTCCTAGGATGGCTGAGAAAGGAATCGAACTCACCTCTTTTCAGATTTACTTCACGAGGCAGAATGTAAAAAAAAACCACATTATTTCAAGGCTATTTCTTATTAATATATTGGTCCACGCAGACAACCGGCACGTTTAAAATGTTATTTTAAAAGGTTAGTTAACGAGAAAACTGACAATAATGCAAAATGTCGTCCTGTTCTTAATATTTCAGCGGCCCTGCATTCACTATTTACTTGCAGTCGGTGAGACATCACGATAACAGCTCTCACCAATTAGTGTTACCCATGGTTACTAAATGTATCCTGGTACTAGTGTTTCCCTTAGATTTAAAATATAATTCGATCCAATGTCTAAATATATTATTTCTCTATTGTTTAGGCTGTGTTTTAGTTGCTTCTTCAACTGTCTTAAATGACTAGATACAAATATTTAAATCAATGATATGGTTCCTTAACAACTTTGAATCGAGTGGGTAATTCTCTGTAATTTTGAGTGGGCCATGGTTTCGGTTCCCAGTATAATAGTAAGGTTGTCATGCAGCAAAAAACTACATCTGGTAACGATTTTGGACTTTTACATTTAAAATTTACACTGCAATATTATAGTAAACCTGATGAATAAAAGCTCAACATTTCACATTTTTAATTTTAATTCAACAAATCTTCAGGAAAAGAACACCTTTTTCAAACATCTCAGTTAACAACTATTTGGTGTATTGTATTTATTATAATGCACTTTGTGTTTGTAAACTGTGTATTATATTCATTTTACTTTCCTCATATTTACGGCCAGTAGTAATTATTCTAAACCGATTGCCAACACTTGACAATTTTTGTACATGAATAAAAACAAAACCACCAACTTTTGCATAAAAAACACTATTTTCAAACACCTCTATTTTATGTTTGCAGGATGAGCTACTGGAAATTCATTATTCACAAGATTTTTGCAAATTTATTTTGTTCATTGTTGGTAATAAAATTCTTAGGCGGTTGTGATTATCTTGTAACTCTCTCCTTCATTTGCCCCTTGCCCATGTGCTAACACAGTCACAATTGTGCCGTTAGCACAATAGCCCAGCGTGACCTCCCCCGTCCTCCGCCAAATCAAGAGAAGCGATCCCCAAACTTTTGGATATTTTAATTAAAAACTCTAAAGAAAGCATTCCTCAAATCTGCAAATTATCAATTACCAAAATTATCAAAAAAGATCAAATAAGATTGGTTGTGCAACAGGATGGTGCATCACTTTTGGGGCACCCTGTACTGCCACGTGGAGCAAGTTCCCAGACATGATCAGCTAGCGTCAGAAAGACACGCAATATGTCTTTGGCGGGGCGAGAACGTCTTACTGTGGTTTGAGTTATGTGGTATTTATTGTTAGGCCTTATTATGTGTTTTGTGTGTTCTGTGATGACCAGTGTGATGACCAGTGGCTCCTGCCACCAGTTTCAGTTATTTTAAATATTCAATCACATAGGAATATCTTCATCTTGTTGTTCTGGTGTTCTGTTTGTTTTGTTTTCATATTGCGGGGAGGGGAGTGTTATTTAAATTTATAGGTTATTGCAGTTGTTGGTCGTTCCATCTTTCATTTCCACTAAGTTTAGCTAAATGTACTGTTTGTGTGTATGAATGTACCGGCTGTGTGAATGACTAAACCATGTTTTAGGTTAGGTTAAGATTTCGCGCCTTGCTAAAATAAATATATTTTCGGATCTTCGTAGTCTACATAATATTGTGATAATGGCAATGTAGCGACTTTGTTCATCAAGTATAACCTCAAAATTAAATTAACTGCAATTGTGCACGGAATGGTTTTAAGCAATTTATGTAATATTATTTTATGAATACATCGTATTTCATTAAAATTTCAATATTTTTTAAATAGCTAATGTCCTTAGGTCTTCTGTCTTCCATTCCGAACTCTTTGGGGTTTGGGCCCACTCCACTCAGCAAATATGTGCCACAACTCGGTATTGTAGCCTGATGTCGGTCTTCAGTCCAAGAACTGGATTTACACAATGCATTGATGACCAAGGAAGCTTTCAGCTATTAGACCATTCATTTAGTGTGCATTCAGTGAAGTCCATATAAATGTAATTTTAATTCAACTCACGAGCTTTGTACAAACTTTTCCTAGACTTAATTATTCTTAGCCCATCAAGGCAACAATTTAATTTGATACTTAAGAAAGGGTCATGTTCAGCATATTCTTCTGGTCTTTCATATAGGGGAATGACCCTAGTTCCATAAAACCTGGACACAATGTTGACATGCTATTTCAAAGAGAAATGTCCAGTACAAATTCCTCGTGCACGGCCAAGATTTGAACTCAGGATACAGCAGTGAAAGGCCAACATCCAACAAAACAAATCCATGCAAAATTTTAAATTGTTAGGTTGAGTGGTTCCAGCAAAATAGGTCTGTGATAAATGGAGAGATGGACAACCAATTGTCTTTATAAGAGTCCTTGTAAGAGGGCTTTCTCTTTCATTTTGTCTAATAAGAGGGAGAATCACAATCCTTTTCTGTCTAACCAAGTGTACATGTGTTGCAATTCTCAGCTCTTACATCTGAATTTGTCCTTTTGCTGTAGTTTTGAATAAATGTTTTCTAACCTGTTTGTTGTTTACTTAACTCATGATGAAAGGTTGTACTGTAATACCATAATGCAAACTTAATAATATTTTGCACATTATGTTTTTAGAGTAGCCAGCACCAAAGTTTTGGGTCAAGTCCAGCAACATCATTTAACCTTGCATCTCCCCCTTCCTTACCACCCAATATCAACCCATCTCCTTCCATGCTTCCTCATGCATCTCCCGGTGGATTGTTGGCGAATTCTCCATCCAACCCGCTTCATGTACCGAGTCCAGCTGGCCTCATGCCGACATCCTCCCCGGGGCCTTGCACCAATGTCCAGGTGGGACATTCTCCAGCAAGCTCCTTCATGGGTCAGGCAGGTGAGTGATCACATTTGGAAAATTACAAAAACTTAGAAGAATTGAGAAATGGGAAATAATAAAATTATCTTAGGGGAGGATTCGACATGTTGAATATTGAGGCTAGCAACTATAGTATTTTGGAAAATCCCAATCTCGCTGACCATTGTCTCAAAATGTTAGGTAACCCATGCTGCAGAATAACGTGCAATAGAATTGCTGCCTTAAGGATGTGAGCTGTGGCAGTTTTCCAGCACCCAGAGATGATTAAAGGGAGTTACATGCACCTCATAATTTTTTTATTTATTTTTTGTTATTACATGTGGCAGAGGTGAGAGATGTTCTTTAGTGAAATGTTGTAAATGTAAAGTTTTGAAGCCAATGTTTCAGTGTTGCCTATACAAACTGTATGTTGTATCTCTTCAGTCGGTCAACACGAATTTGCTCAAATGACTGGGCTTGTACACCTGTACAACCATATACAAAATAGAATTCAAGTGCATGTTCTAATTTTATTATATTGTGTTTATTTTAACTGTATACACGTGCATGATATTCATGCGTAGTTCACAAACCCCTATAAAAGCCAACTAAGCTTAGCTTAGCATAGATTCAAACAGTGATTCGTAACATAAACATTAACCAGACTCTTTATTATACTGAGTATAATAAAGATTAACATTTCTATATAAATGTAAAGATCAACCCCAGTGATCAGGATCTGATGATGACTGCTTGACGGTCGAAACGCCTAATCCTAAATTGCCCATTATTTAATAGTGACCATAATTAATACATGTAATTTTTTTCAGGAGTGTTTAGCCTATTTGCTTATTTATTATTTTTATATTATACTAGTTGAAACCCGTCATGACGGTCAATGGGAAAATATTTTCGAAAGAATCTTTGTACGATTATTTTTTGGCACTATTGAAACTTTAAGGGCGTCAAAAGATTGCACTCTCGACATTGCAAGATACTGCTGGCCATTACTGAAAACTTGATGATGCAAATTGAGACCTGTATGTTCCAGAGTTTCCCCTTGAGCTTTATTGATTGTAATAAAGTATGCCAAACGAAATGGAAAATGTTACCTCTTAAAAGAAAATGATAAGTGTTTTATCGGATGGTGTTAAATCAAGTTGAAGGATTAGACCTCTCTGCCTAATTTTAACTGCACTTATTATTTTCAAATCCAAGCAATTTTCATGCATATTTCTTATAATTAATATGGTTGCATTTAAGAGCCCTTAGGAAACTTTCAGATTTCTAAGGAGCATAACTATGGGTCAAGCGTTTTGAGTATGTAGAGGCAAATCACTTAATTCCAAGGAATTCAAAAATTCTGAGGAGTCTAATATATACAACTGGCTGCAAGGAACGTCGCTTATAATTTTGGAATATAACGAAGAAATGTGATGATGTGCAATTCCATACATTTTAAAACAATATGGACTTTATGCATGTGGCACAGTAACATTGGCACCAAATGAAACGAAGGACATTTCATTATTATACTGCCGATTATTCTCTCTGAAATTCCTTGAGATATCGTCTCCAGTGAAAAATTGTTGCAGCCTGTCAAATATTTTATATTTAGTTAGATCAATTTTACAATTACAACAGCAAAGGTCAAAGCAACCAAGCGTAGATTTCTCGCTACAGAAATTCAGTGCAGAACAATGTTTACATTTGTTCGTCAAGGACCCTACACTGTACGGTATAATATCTGGAATTATTTCTGAAATGGCGTATTTATATTGGATTTTAAAAGTGGCTTCTTATTTTTTTCCGATTTCCCACTTTTTAGCGGCTAATGTTCTTTTTCGTCAAATTGGTTTATTTATAGTAGCTTTTCTCCCCAAATTAACGTCATATTCAATAACGCTATAGTGGCCTACATCAACGCAGCCGCCAAATATTAAATGCCAAATAATACTTCCATTGCCAAAATCAACAGCGTGGTTAAACTCATTGTTACGTACTCCAAACAAACAATCAATAAACAATAATATTCACTTATACAATTAATTTCAGAGACTTTCATTCTCGAATTGGTTGCTGATGAGAATGCGATGAGGCTGATCGCCAATAATAAACTCCTGCCTGCAACAATTTTTGCAATTTGCTTGCAAATGCAGCTCAGGATGATGTTCTTCATTTTGAAATAAACAGTATGAAACTGCTCTAAATAAGCAATTTCCATCACCTGTTGTAGGTACAACCCTTTGCATTTCCATAACAGTAAATTATGCAAGGGAGCATAGAATCACTTCGTCAACTTCTGGAATGAGCATAGACTCATTTCGACAGCCACCGTAATGGAGGATGTTATAGAATTATATGTTCAGTGCTTGTCAAAAATCGTATTAACATAGGGAAGCCCACTATTAAGGCTACATTCTGAGCTATCGCCCCAGATTCCAGATTCGATCCCTGCTCCGCCAAGAAATTTAATTTTGATCTGAGGGCTGGAACGGGGCGCACTCATGAGGCAAAACTAAGAGAGTAAGGTTCGATTCCCATCTCAACAATCTTGATTGTGGTTTTCCGTGGTTTCCCACTTCCACTCCAGGTAAATACCGGGATAGTTCCTAACTTAAAGCCTCGGTCGTCGACTCCCCATTCCCCACTTTAATTACAAATGCACACATCAATACAGTCATCACAATAACACAGGTTATCAGAGAAAATTGTACACACACACACACACCAAAGTAGACGGGGCTGAGTGACCACAACGTCCGAGTCCATCAAATGAATTATGTTCGCCAATTGTCTCTCATGGCGAAAGCGATTGTGGCCATCTTTTATTTAATAATTTAAAAGTATATGGCAAAGTAAATCGAGGGGAATTCCTTACTTTACGGGAATAATAAAAGTAAAATACGTTTAGACAATGTGATACCAATAGCATGAAAGAATAATTGGGAAATAAAAATACATGTCTGAGGTGGGATTCGAACTCCTTCATCGATGCAAAATTAATTTCTGTGTCCGATGTTAGTCCCTGAGCCACCCAGACAACGGACTTCCATTGCAATATTAAGTTATTTAAACAACAAACACACTCTGCCAGTTGAAGTTCTTCAATATTTCCCTTCTTTTATGATTCTATTGCAATATATATCGCGAGAACATCATAGATATTTCCCCTCTTTTTAATTGTCATAAACAAACATCACACTACGATTTGATGGATTTTTTATCCTCCATTTCTCTCATGAAGGAATGCCACTGTGTGCACGCGCAATCGCCATAAATATTACATTTTTCTTTAATCATTTAAAAATATACCGTAACATATATTTTCATTTTAAAGACACTCTGCAAATCTACAGGCCAAGAGCTTTTGTTAGAATGCTTTACGAAGACGTTTTCTCAATCTCGCGGTAACAAAAATTACCTTAGTGTTTTAAATATATCGATATACATTTGGACAGATCCATGTTGCCCGACTGAAGAGTTACAACTAACTGAAATGTTGTTATCCCAAGAAATTGTCTTTTTATATTCAAAGATTTTAAGTAAGTCTACCCAAGAAATTTTTTTGGTCTGCTTGCTATAAAAACAAAACCCGTTTAGAAAAATATTTTCCAATCCAGTTGCTGAAATATAATTTTGTGTAGGTCACACAGACGGAAGCCCATTTCCTTCATCCCAGAGTATGACCTCTCCAGCTACATCAAACTGGCCAGGTTCACCCAGCATGCCTCGGCCTTCTCCTGCCCGTCCAGGACAGTCTCCAGGGGGTCACCCTGCTCTGCACAGTCCACAGGCAGATCTCAAAACAGGTGAGTTCTCTTTTAATTTACCAATACCATATTTCATAATGGTACTCTCTCTTATTGAATTTCTTCATTTCTTCTCCTTCGCCTTTTGAGACCACGTAGGCTCACTTTAACCAACCATTAGTTCGTCGACTTGTAGGAACTGTACGAGCCTTGCGGTCCTCCCTGTACTTCTTAATTTGTATTGATCGTTTTGCCCTTTCTTGGGCAGAAAATATTCTTGTCGGAATTTTCTTTTCTATGGGTAGAAAATGAAAAGTCATATTTTTAAGTGCTGTAGTTAAACTTTTCTTATTTGTAGCATCTTCTCTTGTTAGGCCAATTTCTTTTAAGTCCTCTCTGATTTCTTTTAACCATCGGCATCCATCAAGATTGTCCTGTACTAGTTGTTTTAGAAGACATGAATCTAGCATTCTCATTATGTGCCCAAAGAATCCTAGTCTTTTCTTTCGCATGGTATTAGTAATGGGTTCTAGGTTGTTATAGACCATATTGTTAGGTATTATTCACCATTGCCCATCTTTTTTTATATCCCTTATTGATACAAGTTGTTCCAATTCGCCTTTCGATCTCCTGTAATCTGTCTGTTTTAGAATGTTCATTTAGATGGAATAATGTTTCTGCAGCGTGTGTGGCTTCCAGTTTTATGACTATTATAATGTTTAATTTTTGCATTAATTGATAGCATTTCTTTTTGTAAGTTTCCCATGTTAAATTTTGTGCCCTAGATAACTTCTTGGTTTTGAATCGATGCTTTCTCATTTAAGTTGTTCGTTATTAACTCTCCTAGATATTTGAATCATGTTACAATTTTAATTTTTGTATCATTAATTTGTATTTCCTTTAATGGTGTTTATTTTTGTGGCATGATTTCTGTTTTTTCAAATGATATCTTAAGGCCAATTTTATTTGCAAGGGTCTGAAGCTCTGATATCCATGTTTTGGCTTCCCCTAAATCTTTCGCCAATAATGAATGTCGTCTGCAAAACCAAGACGGTTTGTTTGGATTTTTCTACCTATTTTTATATTTGGAAGACATTTCTTGGACCATTCTCGCATTATCATTTCTAATGCACAATTAAATACTGTAGTAATGGTGATAAGCCATCACCTTGTCGTAAACCGGTTGTGACCTCAAATGAGTCCGAGATTCACCTCTGAATTTAACTTTTGATTTGGTGCCTGTAAGAGTTAGTTTTATGACTCAGCAATTCTTCTAGGTTTGTGCCGTGTCTTGTGTGGGGTTTAGCCTAGGACACCAAGCTGGCACATCGGCGGGCTCTTGGTGTCCCCGCCCGGACCCCCACAGGAGTAACGAACTGCGCGCTACCTCCCTTTATATAGATTGCAACTGCACTACTTGACTGCGAGAACTAAAAGCTCGTGCAGCCTCGACCTCCCTATGAAGGCTTCCAAAAAGATGGTATATTGGCTTTCACGGCAGGTGAATTAAAACTCTGCAATTCTTCTAGGTTTGTGCCGTGTCTTGTGGGAGGTTTCGCCTAGGACACCAAGCTGGCTCATCAGCAATTCTTCTAGGTTTGTGCTGTGTCTTGTGTGGGGTTTCGCCTAGGACACCAAGCTGGCTCATCGGCGGGCTCTTGGTGTCCCCGCCCGGACCCCCACAGGAGTAACGAACTGGGCGCTACCTCCCTTTATATAGAGTGCAACTGCACTACTTGACTGCGAGAACTAAAAGCTCAAGCAGCCTCAACCTCCCTATGAAGGCTTCCAGAAAGATGGTATATTGCCTTTCACGGCCGGTGAATTAAAACTCGGCAATTCTTCTAGGTTTGTACAGTGTCTTGTGTGGGGTTTCGCCTAGGACACCAAGCTGGCTCATCGGCGGGCTCATGGTGTCCCCGCCCGGACTTCCATAGGAGTAACGAACTGCGCGCTACCTCCCTTTATATAGAGTGCAACTGCACTACTACCTAGGCGGAACCAAGCACAAGACACAAAGGTGAGGGAGCCGTGTCAGTTGATTTACTGGCATGTTAAAGATCCTCTTTGGGGTAAAATTCAGACCCTCCAGCATTTCTAAAATCCGCAGTAGTTAAAAAGAACGTAAAACGAACTATTATTACAATAGTTCAGTTACTCTTTTCCTGACATCATTAGTTTACTCACTTATGGTAAACAATGTCCTTCTTTGGTCTTCAAAGACATTTCTCAGTCTTATAATAATCATCATGAAATGCAGTTAACTTAAAAATTCCTAATCTAAGCAATTGTTGGCAATGAATGGGAATGAACCGAGAGATTTCTGATGAATAGAGATTTAATAAAGTAGGCGATCTTTTGCACATGTTTCCTGGTTTTGTGAATTTATATCAGTCATCTTTATGGTGGTTTTCAGGTGGTATTTATAGTGCATCAAGGGGTCTCCAGAAGCTCTTGTTCAAGAACAAAGTTCACTAAAAAGAATTTGGCTAGGAAGCCTAGTATCATTCATTTACCAGACATGCCCCATCCTAGTCAGTGACTTATTATTAGGGACCTGAAAATTTAGCATCTATTTTCCTTTAAATTAGCATTCATTTTCCCCCTATTTAGCATCTATTTTTGGAAAATTAGCATCTAATTTTTTCCGGATTCTTACGGACTATATGACTTTATTGGCGACGCTTGAAATACAATTTAATGTTCAAATGAAAGCATTGTAAATAACTCAGCGTTGCACTCTTTCAAGTTACACTTTCTGTCTGTAACAACTGTATTGTAGTGCGACAAAACACGCTCACTATCCACATTGTTTGTTGGTGTCCACAAAAGATCTCAAGAACTCTTGGCAAAATGTTCATGTTCATATTGAACAGCAGTCAAGGCACGTACTACTTCACACTCCTCATTTTGTTTTAACTGTGATTCAATAATATTCTTGAAAGAATCATAGCCCTTCCTTATTTCATGACGTGGAATGTTTGTAAAGCCCGGAAGTTTTTGAATATCGGTTTCTTTGTCATGGTTCAATACCATGTATCTAGGATAAAATATCTGTGCTAGGGCTTCAAAGTTTTTGCGATTGGGATCACTTGCCTTTAGTCTAGCAAGCTTGCTTCTAGCAGACGAGCTACTTTTTACAAACAAATCTTTCCTTGTAGAACATTCTAAGGCTGTGAGTTTAGCTAAGGCATTATCTAGTATTAATATTTTGCAAAAGTTCCACCTAATCAATACCTTTATTGTATTATATATAAATGATCACTTAGTGGTCAATGGTACATGTTTCGAGGCCTATTGTTTTGGCCCCTTTCTTCAGCAGATATAGATAAAATGTGATTGGATAGCTTAACACTAATCAACATTCCCTTCTAAAAACCCTATTATGGTGCACCATAATGAAAGGTGAAAGATGTTTACCCCAAAGATACATGAAATGAAAATCCACAACCTGCTTCCAGTCTCCGACCGGGTCAGGAATGGAATGAATGAAGCCCCCATCTAGCGGCGAGGATATGAACTGTGCCGGCTGCCGAGGCCTGACGCACTCCTCTACCCCAAAGATACATAAGGAAATAAAATACATAAAGAAAGAAAGAAAGAAAGAAAGAAAGAAAGAAAGAATGAAAGAAAGAAAGAAAGGAATAGTTGATATTTTTTGAAGGGAATGTTTATTAGTGTTAAGCTATCCAACAACATTTTATCTATATCAGCTGATGAAGGGGCCAAAACAATAGGCCTCGAAACATGTACCAATGACCACTAAGTGATCATTAGGGATTGGAATTTTTCGGTGATTTCAGAGTGAAGAAAGTGGTATTTTAAAGTGGCAAATTCGGTGGTTTCAAGTACACTTTTCGGTACTTTCAAAATCATAAATTTTAGGTGGGATTTTATAAATATCATGGATAACATGCATAACATAACACATTTCAGTCATCCTTCAAAGTATACTTCAGTAAAGAGATCAAAATTCTCTTGTGACAAATGGTGACGCATATCACTTAACGTGCTAGTGTAAACTGAAAAACAAAAGTTCACAGCGTTTGAACAGGGGATCCAAATGGTTTTCAACACAGATTCTGCAAACTTAGGAAATACAAATGTCATTCTTTGCAAAACTCCAACAATGTCTGTCTTGGTCCTGTCATGCATCTGCTTCTTGATTAAAGTTTGCATTTCTTTGTATCTCTTAACACCTCACTTTCTTCCAGTGTTCCACAGAAAGGCAACTTCTTAATTTTCTTTGCAGGGTCCTCATTGATGTTCATTGGCACTATTTATGCTGGATCAAACGCACACATTTGTAAATCCTGTTCCCAGGGTCAACAGATCTCAAGCTGATTCATTTTCCAAGAGCATGGGACCCAGCATTTACTAAAACTGAATGTATTTTCCCTCTTTTTAACACATTTCCACAACCCTCCAACTGCTCCTTAATGTTGGTACCGTACTTTCCAGAAACAGCAAGTTTAAGGGCTTGCTGAATTCTCTGTAGATGTCCATCAAGAAGGTGAACAGTTGGATGTGGCCGTCTAATAAGGGGATGAGTTCAGTGATGTCTGTGCCAAATTCTTTGAATCTCAAGTATTTCGTCATGTGAAACATTGTTGAGGAAATCAACACCAGAGTTATGTCCCTACTACTTCACTCATAAATTGCAAAATATCTTTCAAGTACTCTGGCAGGCACACTACAGAATGACACCAAGAAGACCACCTGGTTAATACTGCTTCAGGAAACAGTGGCACATTTTGATCTGGATACTTGCCATCTAGATATTCATGTCTGATAGGCGGACTACATGACGCCACGCATCGAGTAGAAACTAGGATGAAGGGGCAGATAACCTTGCTGTTCCGGTCCTTAACACCTCAATAACTAAGTACTGTAACTTACTAGGATGATTTCCCAGATTGTTAGAGATCGCTGTATGCAGAAAGTGAGGCCCGCTATCTACCGTTAAGTTTCCAATCTTTCCGTGTTTGTTGGATGCTCTCCATGCAGTCAAGTCATGGGAGAAGATTACCGCTACTACACTCGCACAAAAACAAGCGTTTGTCGGCTTCTGTGACGACGATATTTTAAACGTGCAAGGTGGTCTCACTACGATGACATTAGGGCAAAACCTGGATGAATGTCAAGATGCAGAAGAAAGTGACATCCAGTAGTTAGACTTCGATAAAGACAATCATGGTTTCAGACATGAGGATATTGTATGGAATTTGACTGTCGGTGAGGTAAACTGAGATCCAGTACATATAGAATGCAGGAGTGATGCAACTGAAATTCCGAAAGTTCCCACAGTCATGCTAGTGTGTCTAGTCACACTTATCTCTTACATAGAAAATCAAGATGAATTTTCATTCTCATATATTGTTTTCTTCAGAATTGTACAATCTAAAATTAGAAAAAATAAACCAACTAAGAAACAAAAAATTATGACAGTCATTTTTCTTAGTTTTTAATTTGGTAAAATCCACAGTGTGTCTTACAATACTATGTTATAATAGTACATTATGCAACGAGCCTATAAGGGCTATAATTAAGACACGAGTATTTTTTATAAAACGAGCGTATGCGAGTTTTATAATTTCCATACGAGTGTCTTAATTACCATTATAGGCGAGTTGCATACGACTGTTTATGTTCGACGATAATTATAACTTTATTATATGTTTTAACATAAATATTCATAAATATCTGTTGAGAGTCAGCTACTGGAATTTTGTGATCGCAGAGCGAGCGTTGGGTGTTATATCTTTGTCTTTCAAGAGCTTTGAACGACCGACGCATGCGCTCTGTGGGCTTGCAATGCCATATGCAGCCATATGTTTACATCAGCCGTCCCTCAGTAATATTGTCACCGCAGTCATTTGAAGACAATGCGCTGTGTAGAAATTAGTGTTGGTGATTTTAAGGTACAGTGCTATTTCTTGTCTCATATTCGCCAGTTTATTTACGCGAACATATGGACGGTGGGTATTCCATGTCGGTAATTTATTATAGTTCGATGTTGTGTTTATGTCCGACATGTTGGATTTTGAGCGCATGCGCGAAGTTATCGTTACCTAATTGGTCAATGAACGAGCTCTGATTGGCTGGAGAAACTGTATCATAATGGAAAACAGTGTTATAATGACCATCATTATGATACAGTTATCTGACACATAATAGTGAGGGTCGAACATAAAGTATTATATTTTTTTTGCGTGTTCATAAAATACATTTCAATATTTTTAACCAATAGTTTTCTCTTTGCTAGGCTTAAAAACATTACTGTAGATAATTCGCAGTTTTCAATATTTCGCGGAAATTCGTGCATTAATTGCCGCGAATTATCGGAAGTGCACTGTAAAAAAAAGCTAAAATTCGCGTTTTCAAGCGAAATTCATGCCTAATTCGCGAAATTCGCGTCTTCATGCGAAATTCGCGAAATTTCGCGACTTCAAAAACAATTGTTTTCGCCATTTTTAGGGTTATTAAAACACATTACCATCTATGTATTACTTCATTTAATAATTCGCGAAATTCGCGATCGCGAATTTTTCCAATCCCTAGTGATCATTTATATATAATACAATAAAAGTATTGATTAGGCAGAACTTTTGCAAAATATTAATACTAATTGTTATGTGAAGTAACTTGGAATAACATCGACTCAGACCAAATACCGTCACTCACTACGGATTTATTTTATTTTCTTACATCAATCAACATGTCCCTCAGCAACTGTTGCTATGCACACCGTAGCTGTCAAAACCACTGCCTCCTTATCCAACACTAATTGTTTCATCAATACGGAACCAGAATGAACCATTCAAATACTAAAAGGCATTATCTGTCGCTTCAGAATAATGGCCTTGAATTATTGCATCAAAATTAGCATCTAAGTTTTCAAGTTTGGGATAATGCAAATGTGAGGTTGGATACTGGGACCCCTCAAGCAGAGTTAGAAGTTCAACAAGTTCACTAGCATGCTCTTTCACAAATATTATTTCAGAATAAATCCTATCTACATGTCTATATGTCAAGCCTTGCAGAAATGTAACACCACTGTTACTAACATCTTTCATGTCAGGTAGCTTAAAAAAACTCACAACATCATGAAAATAACTCGCTAAGTAGAAAACGGCTTCAACCCAGCTGTTCCATCGAGTAAGTACCGGCGATGGAAAAAGTTTTGCTGCCTTTAAGTCCCCATTTTTTGACTTCAGAAAGTGCAAGTAGTTATATTTGCACTTCCTTGTGTTTAGAAAGGCCGACTTGACCATTGTTACAACCTGATTTAAATCGGACATAGCTGCTGTCCAACAATTACCAACACTGCACATGGAGCAAATGATCCCCAATGATGATCTTCAGTGTTTTGTAACGAGGAGTCATATATGGAGCACTGTCACAAATACTTTCATGTCATCATATTGCACACTGAGATCACGCAATGAATCTTAACACAGCACGGGAACAGTTTGTAGCATTTCCGGATTCGAGGTATTTCACTCCAGCAACAAATAATTTCTTCTAATTGCTGTTGGCACTTGGAACAGTACAACAAAACACAGCGACCCATTCTGTCTGTGGTTTCATTATATAAAATGTTAATTTTATTCCCAACTAGAGCTTCAGTTGTTGATTTCTTGTGATCAGCTGCAACTTCTGAAAATAAAAGACGATTTGTGTTAGCCATAGGAATCCAGTGAAATTTATTTTATTTCATTTTTTAGGGGCTATTATGGACATGGCTCAAACCAAATAACAGAATTATCACATTAGCTTCTCCTATAGTAAAATAGATGGACAGGCTCTGTTAGGTATTATATTATGAAGTTGGATTACCTTCACAACTTTATAGGTTAAGGTATGTCTTGGAAAGGTTATGGAAGCACTGGCTGTAAGCTTAGCCTCTACAGAAGTTGGATTAGCTTTGCTTTGTATAGGTTATATGAGCAAGAGAGAATCGAAATGAAAATGTATTTATTTCAACCGTACTTACCGGGCAAATTTTTTTCACGGAGAGTTCTCGCGTTAGGCAGCTCCCCTTGACTTGAAAATTCAGCAATCCACGCTCTTACAGTTTCATTTTCAAGCTTTTTTAAGGGAATATTTGCTTTTGCAAATTCTTCAACAGTTCTTTTTGTGAAGTAGTCCTTGTCATGCTTCTGTCGTTTGGCACCCTGTATTCTTTCAATAACAGAGGTTTGTTTGGGTTCAGAAACTGTTGCGCATTCTCGTTGCTTCGCAACATGTTTTACCGATGTAATATGTTTCTGAATATTGTCCTTCTTCTCCCACCCAACACGGCAGTTACAATATTTGCAAAATACAGTTGCAGAGTCAGAACAATAAAAGCCATGATTAGCAGTACGTCCCATTTCTAGAAAAAAACGTTGAACCTTGAAGTGCTTGAAGGTTACAAAAAGAATAAGGTTACTATTTAAGCGGCAAGCCACAAAATTTTCCGTTTAGCGAAGTCCACGCATTCGACAAACCACCAGTTGCCACGATGCGCCAAGTACACAAACGAGTTTCGTTCGTCAGCTGTCTGAATAAGTTATAGATAGTCGAAAGTTAGTATCGATACAGAAATCGATTGTTACATCGACCAATATGGGCACACTGCTAGTCCGAGATGAGGTATCGCTAGCCACCTACTAAACATTTTCTTTTGTTTAATAAATAAATTAGCAGATTTAAAGTAATTTTGCTATAAAATCGCACTTATTTGGTTGGTTTTTTTCTGCATTTTGGGTCACAATTCGCATTTTGTCGCACTTTGATTTACGCGTAAAAATGGTTTTATTTCACATTAAAATTAACGTAGGCTTGGATTCTGTACGGAATTTTAAAATTCGCATTTATCGCAAATGCGATTTTTTTCAGGTCCCTACTTATTATAAAGACTTCTATACTAAACTAGTGTTTTCAAGAACTGTGATCTTGGTGATGCAGCACTCACACGTACGTTCATAATGGATGAAAGGTTTTGCTGGTGGAAGCAATCTGCTGCCCACAAATAAAATCATATAACATTTCCATAGTTAATATTATAAAATCCTGCACATTATAGTTCTACTGTAGCTGGTACTTGTTTTGCAGTTATGCCCAATGATACGCTTATGAAACACACGCTTTTGTGAGAAATTTGTAATGCAATTAGTCTCTCGAAACTAGTATACACCGATTTTCACCGAAAATCTGTGGCTCTTCTCCCTTGTGCAGAGTGCACACCATGCTCTAAAAATTCCATACAAGCCTAACAAGCATTGGTTGAGCAACAAACTGGCCTCAATGAGTGGAGAAAATTAACATTAGGATCATTCAATCCATCATTGGACATGAAAAGAAAGATAGAAACATGGATAATGGACAAACACAATGTCAGACAGATTGTCATTGCTGGATGCTACTCGTATTAAATTACATTTATTAGACTTAGTGGTTTATAGCATTTGCGATAAATGTGATATTTGTACAAAACTCGTCATGTAATGTATCTTCATGGAGTGGATTTATGCGATATTCAATGCAAAATTGACTCAACATGCAAAATTGACTCAACGTGCAAAATTATTAGTTTTCTGTAAAATGAATGCAATATTGTTAATTTTCTATAAAGATATACAGTGAAACGTGGCTAATTCGAACTTCTATAATTCGAAATCTTCTTTAATTCGAATTTATCTCTTGGTCCCTAGCATTTTATATACAATCAATGCAAAAAAATCGTGGTTAATTCGAATTATATTTTGGATAATTCGAAGTTTTTACGTGTAAAAGCCGATTGGAAGCCAAACTGTTGGGTGAGGAATTCCCGAAAAATGACAAACCACATCACAGAACTTTTTAAAGTAGGAATGACGTGATTCTGTTTTCCGTTCCTTTAATTTGTTACATTCTTTTGTGATGGCCGCGAGACTTAATCGTAAGAAAACAGGTAAAAATCTCAAACCTTTCTGAAAAATTGTAGATTTCTCTAAGACTTATCTAGATTTCTGGATTACTACTGTCGTTAAATAGGTGAATAGTATATTTTGATTTTATTTTATCATTTGAAACTTTTGAGGTTAATCACGATACAGTCATCATACAGTACCGTTCCTTTGTTGAACGTAAATCATTATGTAAACTTAATACAATATATTTTCTCTACACTTTTCAAAGAAGTTTCTTAATTCGAATTTTTGGATAATTCGAATTTTTAACTGGTCCCTTGAGGTTCGAATTATCCAAGTTCCACTGTACAATTTTTTAATAAAATAGTGATGTATACCTTCTTAAGAATGCTTGAAATATTTATTCATTAACTAAAAGTAGCTTTCGTGTTTCAACAGAAAGGATTTCTTTCACAGTCATCAACTAGAATGCAAAATATCTGATCTGGAAGAATGTATGTAAATTTAAATATTTTTGATACATAATATTTATATGTTGGGTTCTTCTGTCTTACTTTTCTATAATATAATGTGACGAGCAATGTTATATTGAACTATATTATTTAAAAAGATGACATATTGGCTTTCACAGCCATTAATTATTCTCCAGCAATTCTTTTAGGGTTTTGCCATGCCTGTCATGGGGTTTCACCTTCATGCACCAAGTCAGGCACATCAGCAGGCACTTGGTGACCCTGCCCGGATCACTGCTGGGGTAGCTCATCTTGCACTTTGTCCCATATTTGTAGCATACCTCTGTGCCACTTTGGTCTGGGATCCAAGAGCTCTCACAGCTTTTCTCCTCCCTGTAAAGGTTTTCAAAAAGATGACAGGTAATCCAGGCAGGTTCACCAAGTGTCGGCTGAAAAGCCTAGGCAAAACCCCGCAACAGACAAAACCCTACAAGGATTACTGGAGTATAATGTATCGGTCCTCATGTAATTTTGCATTAACTCTTTATTTGTAACAAATGCTAAATCTGAAAATCATAGATGCTTAGAAATACGGGAAAATCGCAATTGAGATAATGCGAATTTTACTCTTTTCTCGTTTTTTCAACTATTTGGTAACTATTATGACTATGTATACCCAGAATTTGCGAAACTGAATGTGCGATAACTAAGGGTTTTGCGAATTATTCCCATAAATGCGAAAAATGCTCAATTTACCGAAAAGTATTGAATATGTTGTATTACATTTTCACACCACACTTTGAAATTTGCGATTACCTTGCCATGGAAATATCGGCTAAATAATCTATATTTACGAGGAATAATCGATATGTACGAACATCGATTAATGTCGTGGAAACAATCGATTACGGTAGAAAGATAAAATTGAAAATGGCTGCTGTTATTGCCACATGACCACTGTTTATCGCCAATAAAACGATGTTTTTGGAGCAATTATTTCATAGTTTCATTTGGTTGTGCTAACAAAAGGAATATTCCAATCATTTGTATCGATTCTTTTTTAAAAATTAGAATAATAAGGTTATGCTTATATTGGTTAATATCGTGCCGGCCCTCTTTTCTAGTATTTGACCCTTATAAATAAAACTGTACAGTAAAGTATGTATCATGTTATGAATAGACAATGTTTGTTTGGCCTTCTCCTCACTTTGGGGAACGTTGTGCAATATGATAAAAAGTATTCTCTACAATGTGTGAGTTATGGGTTATTTTATATGTCGTCCAGCGATTTCTCCTTGAATTCGGATACTGTTTTACAGATTGTCAGTCAAGAGTCGCAAAAAAGTATATCAGTAATTGCATGTTTGCATATTCTGTTTAACTTAAGAAAATCTTTGAGACTGATGAAATTTGATTGTTTAAATCTTTGGAGTAGACATGAAAGATGCACAGCAAAGTTCACAGGATTGTCAACATTCGTCTATAAAAGTTGCATTGGCAGCAGTGTTAAGTCTCCTGTTGTTTTGTTTTTTATACCGGGTCATCATTTTATTTCCCGCATGTACGCGCCGCTAGGCCGGTGAAGGTGGCCTTGGCGGATGCGGCCGCTAGGCCGGTCAAGGTGGCCTTGGCGTTCTCCCCGCAATGAACACGTGCGCTGCGATCGGCAATGTTGCAATCAGCTGTCAGTATCTCCGGCGTATTCAAGCTTGTGAAATGCTAGTTGATTTGACCTAACATACAGTGCAGTCACGGGGCAATTTTACAGCTTATGTGTTGCGTTAAAGTGATGTTTCTATACAACAACGTGTATTCATTGTGCTTTGTTATGCAAAGTGATGTTTTCTATAGAACAACATGTATTCATTGTGCTTTCTTATGCGAAGTATTCTTCTGTTAGAGAGTGCCGTTTTCGATTCATATGCAAACAATCCTCACAAGTGAGGAGTTAAAAGAAAATATTCGCCAAGTTATAACGAACGTCGCCCAGGAAGAAATTCGCCGTGTGTCTAGAAACTTGTTTACGAGGTGCCAGGCATGCTTGCGAGCTGACGGACAACACTTTGAACATTTCTTGTAAAACCAGGTAAGTTTGTAGATAATTAATTTCACTAGAAATTGCTATTAAATGACAGTATGTTGACGCGAAGTAGTGGGGAGAATTAGCGCACTTTTTACCGGCCAGCGAGCGGGTGTCAGCGCGAGAGCTTGCCGTGCCGTGATCGGTATCGGATGCGAGACTTAAATTGATGACCCTGTACTAAGGGAGTGTTAGAAGTACTAAAATCACAATGTCAGTATCAGGTGTTGTGCAGCAACTCAAATTACCCTGATCTGCTGGTGTTGTCAGTACAGTGCTAACTCCACAAGCGAGATGGACAGGATGTCGAGGGCCGGCAGAGAGTTGTACTAGTTCATTGATGCCAAGGTGCCGATTGTTAGAATAAAGCTAGCTGTGGTCAGGCGACAATGCTCGTCTTATGAAGTTTACCGTATGAAGATGAAATGACAACAATACCAGGCTGCCCTGAACTCTGTGGAGGAATTGGTTCAAGAGATGTCTATGAAATCCTTTTGTGTGGTTTCCCTACTAACCCCTTGCCAAGTTCCATTCATTTCTTTTAATAACTTGTCTTATAAGGTTGGATTCAAGAAGTGCCATTTGACCATTAAACCACCCAGCAAATGGAAATTAAATGCACCTCATCCCTGGCCCTCATTGAAAAGGGAATAATGAGGGAGTAAACGTACATTTCATTATTTAGTTAATTATCAGTTGTATGGTATTTACCTGAAGTTAAGTAAATGTACGATTCACATTAGCCTATTACAGGACTCCCAGCAGGTCCATAATTATGTATTTGGTCCATATTTTCAGCTATATCCATACTTTTCTCCATTTGGTCCATAAGTCCATATTTTTGTCGCAATGGCCCTTTATTTGACAAAACCATACTAGTCTTTTTTTCTTTTCTTTTTTAATTCCGCTCTGTGTTTGCTTTCTACCAAGAAGGGATTAGAAGAGCGAGCAAACTAGAGCGAGAGAGATGCACAAGGAGAAAAAGAACAAGTGTATAGTGCTGCCATCGTTACTTCCGACTTGACAGTTCACCGGTTGGCGACACGGTGTTGCCAGTCCACTAATGTGAATCAGCTGACGTACATGATTATAGCCGTAAAGTCAACAAAACACTCGTAATGTGAACAGACATGTTTACTCACATCATACTCGTGAATAAATACATAGTAGCAGAAACTACACATATACTGCGGTTAATAGAATATTTCTGATAATGAAGCAGACATTTTTTAAAACAAATTATAACTCACCATTACCGCTCGCGTCCGGAGTCGAAGATAATCAGAGTTCGCGAAAATGTATTATAAAACGTATAAAGGGAACACACCACTCATTACGGAGTCATGTCGTCACGTAAAGTAATGTTGTGGCTTGTCAGCCCTCAATGAGCACATTCTTTCTTACTGCCATTGTTGGAGCTTTGTCGTGAATGACACTATGATATGGGGCATTGCCCATAACAATTGTGCTTTTCTCAGGAAAGTTGTTCAGCAATATTTCTTCAAACCATTTCCTCTCTTGGCGCTTGTCTTCCTCGTGCTAGACCCCGGCATGACACTATCACACACACGCATGGCAGAAATTACACCAACACTCACTGACCTGAAGCTAACCTACAACTACACGTAATTATACTGCACTATGTAAAACGACAAACAAATACTAAGCTATCAAATAACAACAGACTAGAATAATATCAAAAAGAAAAATATACGAGAATACACAAAGAGTAAAGACCGCCAATGAAACTAACCGAGCACAATGCAAACAGCTGACAACAACATGTGAACGCAAGGTGTTAGCTGGCAATACCGTCAGCGAAACTGGATTTATCTCGATATATCAATTTGAATGGCTGCCTGTGATTGGCTGGTTAGAGTGTAGCTGTGACGTAGCACTGAAACTTCAAGTCGGAAGTAAGGATGGCTCTAGTATAGATAGGGGTGGTTGGGATGCGCGGATGGTCTTCGGTTAAGTCAGGGATCTGTTCGGAAAGATTCGCTTAGCGCATCTTTTGGTAAAGTCCGGAAACGTTCATTTCCGCGCAGCGCGAGCCGGTGCTGGGGGCGGGAAGGTGGGAGGTTGCGTGCAGCGACAAGTTAAGACACGCTGACATGGCCACTAGAAGAAGAATGATCGGCAGATGGACAAAGCAGGGTGTGGAGGGGTGGTTTGGTTGCGAGGTGGCTGGAAGGTTAACAAGTTTGTCGTCGTCAGCAGGTTAGTTAATTATTTTATTGTCATCGAATGTGCACGTTTGTTTTCATTAATTGTGATTTCATTTTCTCCGTATAGTGCGGCATTCATTATGGGTAAATGTCAGTACCAATCGGCGTGGGAGTCAAAGAAGGACCAGAATGGATATTAGCCTATGTGAAAGAATGGGGGAGGAAAGACAGTGACTCTATTTACAAGATGTTTGGTATCGTTTGCAAAAAATCTTTTTCGATCACCAGTGGATATTCTTTTGTAGAGCAACACTGTCGTGGGGAGAAACATGTGGACGAGTGCAAGCTACAGCTGGACTCAAACCAGTTGAGATTACGCGCGGAACGTCCCGCCTCGACGAATCCAGCATTTGCAGAAACAGCAAGTTCAAGTTTAAGTGACAATAGTGTCATGGGACTAGACTGTGTTCAAGACAGTGCTACAGTAATGGAACTCCTTTGGGTCTTGAAATGTGTAAATTAAAATTTTCTTTCGCGTCGTGTGAGGACATGACAGATACTTTGTAGTGTGTGTTTCCGGACCAGTGTTGCCGATCGTGCGTGAAGGACGTTTTCGGTGTGCTTAATGAATTTTCATATATTGACAACTATATTCCTAAACACGAATATGACCTGGCGAAGACTAAGTCCTACCAAGTTATGAAGGCATGCCTGAAGAATCCCCACAAACTCAAAGCGGAACTTCATTTCGTTTGCCCGAGCGCTCATCTCTACCAGAATAACTGGTCTCTTCAAAAAGGATGAGCCGTTAATTCATCTCCTGCACGGAGAACTACGATCGTTGATAACGTCTCGCGCTGGAAGATCGTGTAAGCCAGACGCAATCAAAATGCGCGGCCTTAAATCAGCATTCAAGAAAGTTAACCTGCTTGCAGCAACCAGTATCATCTGCTCGGATGACGTCAACCGGGAATTGAGATTGTCAGAAGTTTCTATTTTTTAATTTATTTATTCATTTTTATAAATTATCTGTCAACCACCTTTCCATAATTTACTAGGAACGTTGCAATGCTTGGTAATGACATTTTTATAGAAGGTATATCTGAAATAAAAATCTAATATTGATTGATTTTACTTTTTTGTAGTTAAATATTACGTGTATTCTTGCCTTTCTGTGTCTGAGAAGAACAAGCTTCTGTTCAAGTTGAACATGCGAAACCACTACGCTGCTGCTGGACAACATATTGTGGACAAGACTGCCCTTTCATCTAGCAGCGCTCAGTTCATGGAGCAATGTCGAGTTCTGGATCCAAGGAGGAAGGCATCCCCCGAAAGCCTAAACATCTTGGGTATTGGAAGAAAAATGCCTTTCAAAGTGTAGATTAACTGGAGAATTTTCCATTTTACAAGGTCCGTATTGACGTGTACAAATCAATTTTAATAAGGTGAGGGTTCTCCGCCCAATCAATACTTTTTGTTATGGACAACTAGAGGTTTATTGCCAATGGGACATGTTTCGGGACTTTCTTCAGCCATATAAGTAATAAATTCTTGTACATCCATCAAATACATTATCACCAAAAACATGCACATTACAAGAAAATATGAAAAGAGCACTCAAAAACTATATCTAACAGGGTATTTAAAAAACATAAAATAAAAAACACTTTAAAACGAGATAGATCTCGTTGCTTTGTTGGCCATTCTAGTGGTTGATTTTAGCTTAATAAGCAACATTTAAGAGAACACTTTAAAATTATTGAAATTATAAAAGACTGGTTTAATAACATCACTAAGGGTGTATTGGTATGTCCTTGATGTGTGATGCCACTGTGTTGTAGCAGGTCTTGATGGCCTGGTTCAAAAGGCAGGCTAGGAAAATGCCGTAGACGAGACCCATTCGACCTTTACTGCATTGTTTTTATGCTGGACAGAGATGGTAACATTCATTGTATTGGTACGTCATACGGACTATATTGATGAGACGACCTTGCCAAAAGATGTGTTAGCGGCGCAAGTGAATTCAAGGTGGAAAGTTATATCGTATGTCTTAAGAAGAACCTCCTGCCTGGAAGCTGTACTGGAACTGTTGAAGGCTAGAGGTGGACTGATGATGATCTGTGCTGTGGAGTATAACTTTCCACCTTGAATTCACTTGTGCCGCTAACACATCTTTTGGCAAGGTCGTCTCATCAATATAGTCCGTATGACGTACCAATACAATGAATGTTACCATCTCTGCCCAGCATAAAAACAATACAGTAAAGGTCAATTGGGTCTCGTCTACGGCATTTTCCTAGCCTGCCTTTTGAACCAGGCCGTCAAGACCTGCTACAATACAGTGGCATCACACATCAAGGACATACCAATACACCCTTAGTGATGTTATTAAACCAGTCTTTTATAATTTCAAAAATTTTAAAGTGTTCTCTTAAATGTTGTTTATTAAGTTAAAATCAACCACTAGAATGACCAGCAAAGCAACGAGATCCATCTCGTTTTAAAGTGTTTTTTATTTTATGTTTTTTAAATGCCCTGTTAGATATAGTTTTTTTTTTTTTATATAGTTTTTGAGTGCTTTTTTTATATTTTCTTGTAATGTGCATGTTTTTGGTGATAATGTATTTGATGGATATACAATAATTTATAACTTATATGACTGAAGAAAGTCCCGAAACATGTCCCATTGGCAATAAACCTCTAGTTGTCCATAACAAAAAGTATTGAATGGGCGGAGAACCCTCACCCTATTAAAATTGATTTTCAAAGTGTAGTCGGATGTTTTGTCCGATGAGTGGCTGCTGTTCCAAACGGAAAATATAGAGCGTTGTGACATCACCGGTAGACGAGTTTTGGGTGAACGTGTTTTGCTTAAAACATCCTTCTGGAGATCCAAAGTACCCTACATTGAGCAAGGTCGTCAAAGCCACATTGTTTCTCCCACATAGAAACTCTCATGTTGAACGGGGCTTTTCCGAGTCCACCAATGCCTTGACAGAAAATAGTGTCGATGAAGGAGCAGACTCTCAACGCTCTCATGACTGGCTCAGCGGGGTTGAAACTGTACCAATCAGACCTATCGAAAGTCCCAATCACCCGATCGTTTATTTCGATGGCGCATGGTGCGTACAGAAGTTACATGAATCATTTAGAGGAAGAAAGAATGGCCATAGAGCTGCTGCAAAGAAGAAGGCAGAAGAAGAGCTTGAGAGGAAAGAATGAGAGTGGAAACGCGAAGAAAGAATGGCAGAAAAAAGAAAACTTGATGAGGAGGAAGATTTGCTTTCAAAACTGAAGATAGAAGAGTGGAGCAAGAGAAAGACAGCAGAAAAATGGTTTCAGAAGCTCAAGAAAGGCTGAGAAAAGCCACAGACGCGAAGGACAAGGACGAAATACAGCTGGCCCATGGGATGCTGATGGGCTCTGATATGTTCCGTAAAGAAGCGGATCGGAAGAGAGTTGAGTGCGACAAAATGTAGAAATCTATCCACAACAGAAAATCCAAATTGATCGATAATATGAGTGCAGAATTGAAACCCAACCAAGCCAAATAACTTTGTTAAAGTCATGTTAACAAAAGTGAATTTTCTACTTGGAATAATGTTATTGAATGTAAATTAAGTAAAATTCTTAAAATTAAGTAACAAGACTTATAAGCTAGTCATAACTTGTAACCAGAATTTTTGTGTGTGAAATGCTCAAATATTTTTTCAAAAGTATACCCAAAATGTAATTAAATGTAATTGACTTTTCTTAAAATTAATAATAATAATATATTAATATCGTATGACCGACAGTAGTGGCTACGCTGGCTAAAACGCTGCGTTAGGCCATGGGGCCAAGCTCTCTGCTGACTCGGTAGACGCGTGGGTTCGAGACCCACCGTTGGCTGTCCTTGAAATGGTTTTCCATGGTTTCCCATTTTCAACACCAGGCAAATGCTGGGACAGTACCTTCTGACAGGCCACGGCCGCTTCCTTCCACATCCTTGCCCAGTTTCATTCCTCTTCGTCCATTCCATCTCTCATCCTGACGCGCAGGTCGCCCACGGGCGTTGAATAGAAAGACCTGCACTCGGCCTCTCAGGAGGCCACACGACAAAAAAAAAAGTATGGTGCCGGGTGCAAGCGTTGTAATTTGACTCCTAGAGGGTAGCTTGCATGTCGAATTTTGTTGTTCCTTGAATCGCTATGAAAGTCAAGGAGGTTAGATATCTAAGCTCCTTGAACACTATAGCACTTCTAGTAGAGAAATGAGGAGCTTTCTGTTGGCGGAAACTCCCGAGATTAATTTTGCCATTATGAACACGGCCTACTGAATTCAAATGGGTTCTTTGACATGCTAACATCGTATGACAGGCGTGTCGTATTTTTGCCGCCTTTCAAAAATCACTTACCACGGCCAGGAGCGAACCTACAATCTTGGGGTTAGTAGACCGACACGCTATCCACTCGCCCACCGTGGCAAGCTTTCTTAAAATTAAGAACTATACAAGACTTACAAGCTAAGATTTATGTATGTGAAATGTTCAAATATTTATTCAAGAGTGTTTCATATTTTATAAATAAATTGTTCATTTTTCTCTGACATGCTTTTGTTAAAAATATTTTTTTCTTCTGCCTTTTCTCCAGTATTTAACTTTTAGCTTAAAAATGAATTTACATGAAAATTTTGTATCATAAATCTGACATTTTTTCTGAATTATAAGTCGAGTTACTTGATCCTACATCTTATTAGTCTAAAGCTAAAAATAAATTGCTGGATTCTAAAATCAGTTCTTCTGGCGCTAAAATAAAATTTTCATACCAAAGAACCCGTAAATACTGGCCTAACGCATAATATAACTATTTATCGGTCTCATAATTCATGCCCTTAGTAGTCCATAAAAGGTCCATATTTTTGTAGCCCCAGGTCCATAATTCACATATTTTTGTCAGCACGGATCGCTGGGAGCCCTGCTGCTATATTAAATGCTTATGCCATTTATCAGAAACACCCATTATCCAATCCTACGGATGTTTGAATAAGTTTCCGTACATATTAATTTTGAACCTGTTTTCCTACCTGGTAATGAACTTTTAAATGCTACAAATGCTAATTTTTAAAATTCAAAATGCTACAAAATGCTATTTTTCAAAACGAAAGTGCTATAAAATCAATTTCAAAATGCTATTTTCTCGTATCTTTATAGATGCTACAAAATTCTGAGATCAGAATGTGAAATTATGTATTTTTAATTGCTGAAAGCCACAAGCTCTACTTATTGTGTCGCTTATGAACTTAAATTGTTTTAGGATTAATAAATATAGCAAATTTAATAACTTTGTATTTTCTTAGAAATGCACGCTGTTCAAATGATGAAACACCAAACAGGGAGGCATCGATCATCAGTTTTTAATAGAGTAAGATGTTTTGCAGTAATAGATATCACTACATATTCAAATGGGTTTTGGGTTCATTTTATAATACAAACCTTATTTTTCATTTTAGATGTTTCCAACTATAAAGCACTTTTATTAAAGAAGAACTCTGCACACCACTAATTACAGTTTCCGTCTTATCAAAACCGCAACAAAAAGGAATATTCGCAAATTTTAACAATTTTTGAAATCAATAAGAAAGAGGTGCCATAGTGCACAGCAGATCAACAGACATGAATCAATGGACAAATGGATCAAAGTTTTTAATATGGTTTTTAAGTGTATATTTTAATATTTAGCAATTTTATTTTAACAATGTTAATTTTAATAACATGAATTCTGCACACTACTAATTACAGTTTGTCTCATCAAAATAACAATAGAAAGGAATATTTGCAAATCTTAACAGTTGTTAAATTAACAAGTAAGAGGTGCCTCAGGACACTGTAGATCATCAGCTATGAATCAATGGACAAATGGATCAAAGTTTTCAACATGTTTTTAAGTGCATATTTTTATATTTAACAAGTTATTTTCAACAATGCCAATTTTAATAATAATTAAGTTAGTGTCAATTTTATATTTCAGTCTAATGGACTATGTGTATTTATAAGTGTTTTATTCATGTTTTATTTGATTGTATATTGGCTGTAGAAGAACGGAGTTGACCGTTCGAAACCTGTCCCAATTTTAAAATAAAATAATAATAAATTGTATTGAAAAGATGGAAATAGTATAGTGGAAGTTAAATTGGCTCTTCCTTGCATTTACAGTAATATTCATCGAGAGAAAATGTTTGTTGTCCCTCAGGAGTCAGTCACCTTTCTCGAGTGCTTCCACAACGGTCATGGGCTGGTGCTGTTCCCACACTGTTAACTCACGAGGCCCTGGAAATTCTGTGCACACCTTCTCAACATCCCATGGGGCTGCCTGGACCTAACATGTCCCCATTGGAACGCTTCTTGGGCTGTGTGTACATGAGGAGACAGTTGCAGCGCTCCATCCAGAATGAGGAATGTGTGAGTTTTATTAGCAATAGCTCCTGTTTGCCCTACCAGGTCCCCACAACTTCCACTCACTTGTGTGAGACTCCTCTCGTATGGTGTACTAGCAGTAGTGCCCGGCTTCGCCCAGTGGATTTATATGTTTTATGGATGATAATGAATACTACTTCAGAACTGGCACATTATACATTAACTAACAGAAAAAACAAATGTAAAAATATAACTTTTTGTGGTGGTAGTGGGGATTGATACGTAGTATGGTATAATGGACTTGATATTCAGGTCATTTTCCCATAATGATAATGATAATAATTAATAGGGAAATGGCTATTTACTAACTACATTACTGACACAATACATGTAATTTACAAACGAATTGAAAAATATGATTAGAAAGAGGAGTAAGTGAAATAAAAGACACTGGCTAGGGCCTATATCTCATTGGCTGTTAGAAAAGTAGAGACTAATAGTGTCGTCTGTTGGCGCATAGCACTGTAGGAAAATAATCAGAGCTCTTTGGAAACCTTTGGCTGTCTCGAGCTCCTGAGGTAACAACAGTGTCATTTAGCACCACATAGCGCTGAAGGATAAGGATCGGAATAAATGAGAGTAAATTTGAAAGCACCAACGCTTATTGCAGCTGATCTCCACCTCAATGTACTGCACCAACACCATTGCACTTATACAGAGGCATAATATTTTCATGATCATAACTGTTTTCAGGGGCCTAAGAAATCTTTTTGTACTAATTATTCCCCGCGACTGCAATTTATAAACAGCGCAATTCTGCTCCGGAACACGGGTATGGGCGGCGTGATACAGCCCGCTTTGTCAGTCGACAATAGACTTGTTAAGATATTCTTACAGTTATACTACTACGTACATGAATGGTTCTAGGGCCTTAAAACGTGTTTCTCAAGATCCTTTTGTCTGTTATTCTAAATATAGAGAATGGAGAGGGTTGTCCAAAATATCAAATGGACCTTGTTACCAGCAAGGTTTCAAACGGTATGTAAAATTCATTGTAATTAGGTGAAACGGTTTAGATTTGTGTCATAGTGCCTAAATGCAGGGATTAGAGTGGTCTGTCCGAAATTACAAGTAGTCATTGTTACTCGTCGGGTTCCAAAGGGTAAATACATAAAGTTTGGTTCAGATCGGTGAAACGGTGTAGATTTGTACCAAAGGGCCTAAATGCAGGAAATGGAGTGGCCTGTCCGAAATTTCATGTAGACAGTGTTACTCGCAGATTTCCATAGGGCAAGTATACAAATTTTGGTTCAGATCGGTGAAACGGTGTAGATTTGTATAAATAACAGACAGACAAACCAACATTGAGTTTTATATAGAGAGATTGAGTACCAATAGACATGGCTACTGTAGATTGAACATACTGCAGGAAAAGAGGTGAAAGTGTAATCCACTGTTACTCAGCCTACACTACAAAACTCAGAATGTGCACAGATAGTACATCTTTTTTTTTTTAGAGCATTTCATAGTTTTGTCTTAACTTTGCCAGAGATTAGTTCAAGCAATGTTTTATATACTGAAACCTAATAATCTGAACCAACAGGGAACCAACTAAACATAAATGAAAATCGGGCAACATGCACTGTTTCAGGGCAAATTCAGTAAATTTTTCTTTACAATTCAATGTCCTATTGCAAACAGATCTATGATACTTAGGGTTTTTAGAAAGTCGATCACTTTCATAATTTTATTATAGCTTAATTTCATAATAGCCAATTGACATAGTTCACTCGGATTACCCAAATTGAGGTCATGTTTTAATCAATTTCTTGTCTGTTGTAATCCTTGGTATTTGTGGATTACACTATTTCTTGTGTACACGTTGTTATAATATATGCCATTTAAGAGTACAGTCAAGTCTCACTAATCCGAAAGTTTGGCTAATCGGAACTGGAAATGGAGAACATAATTTTGTTTCTTAAAAATTAAATTTGTGTTTATTCAAATTAGCAGGTTACGCCAATCAATACCTTAATGCTTTTACATAAACCCTAGGTGCAGTACATGTTTCGAACCATTATCGGTCCTTCATCAGCTGACTTAATGTCCTGTCAACAGCATAACACATAAAAACACTGAGCATTGACACAAAAATATGCATGCAAGTTAAAATATTCACAATCATTCATTCTTTTAATGAATTTTAATGAATGATTGTGAATAGTTTAATGAGGCTAACCACCAAATTGAAGAACTTGGGTCTATTGCAGCAAACGTAGGACTTCAAATTTCATTTGAAAAGACTGAAATAATGGCATCCTTTGATGTGGAAACACAAGCTATTACATTGATTAACAATAAAGAAATTAAAGTTGTACATAAATTTAAATATTTAGGGGAGGTTATAACATGGAATTTGAATGAGAAAGATTCAATCGAAAATAGAACAACAAAGTTAAGACAAGCGCAACATATTACTTGGTCTAGTTACAAAAAAAAAAAAAAAAACATAAATGCCAAATTATGACATTACGAATCAGTTATTAAACCGGAAGCAATATATGCTTGTGAAACACTTTTCAAGTTAAACACTCGATCAGTTACTGACACATTACAGAAGACTGATAGAAGAATTCTCAGAACTATAATTAATAAAAAACATCAGGTGGATGGTCAATGGCGTCTATTACCAAATGAAGTGGTTTATAAAGAAACTGAGTCTATAGTCGATACTATGCGAAAAAGGCGAATTGCTTTTTTTTTTGTCAAATCTCACACCTGCCGGATGCCAGACAATTAAAAGTATTATTTAATTATTTTTTCAAAAGTAAAACAAAGAACTCTTGGTTTATGGAAATTCAAATGATCTGGATGAACTCGGCTTGACAATGTCCCAAATTGCTAACAAAGATGAGAAGAATATCTTGAAAAACAAGAACATCCGACTTCCCTTAAAAGCTTTACCCGCAAAACTTACACCATAAGTAGAGATACGGGAAAATCGCAATTGCGATAAATGCGAATTTTATTCTTTTCTCGATTTTTCAACTATTTGGTAACTATTATGACAATGTATACCCAGGATTTGCAAAACTGAATGTGCGTCAAAGTGCGATAACTAGGGGTTCTTACGAATTATTCCCATAAATGCGAAAAGTGCCCAATTTACCGAAAAATATTAAATATAATGTTTTATTACATTTTCGCGCCGCAACTTTGAAATTTGCGAGTTCCTAGCAATGGAAATTTCGGCTAAATAATCAATATTTACGAGTAATAATCGATATGTACGAACATCGATTATTGTCGTGATAACAATCGAACACGGTAAAAATCGATTTGAAAATGGCTGCCGTTATTGCCGAATAATATGCACTGTTCATCGCCAATAAAACTATGTTTTTGGAGGAAATATTTCGTAGTTTCATTTGGTTGTGCTAATAAAAGGAATATTCCAATCGTTTGTAACGATTCTTTAAAAAAAATATAGTAATAAGGTTATGCTTATACCGGCATTGGTTTATATCGCGTCGGCCCTCATTTCTAGTATTTGATCATGATAAATAAAACTGTAAAGTACTTATCGTGATATGAATAGACAATGTTTGTTGGCGTTCTCATCGCTTTGGGGAATGTTGTATAATTTGATAAAAGTATTTTGTACAATGTGAGAGTTATAGGTTATGTTACATGTCGTCCGGTGATTTCTTGTTGAATTCAGATAGGCTACTGTTTAACAGATTGTCAGTCAAGAGTCGCAAAAAGGTATACCAGTAATTGCATGTTTGCATATTCTGTTTAACTTAACTTAAGAAAACCTCTGAGACTGATAACATGTGATCATTTAAATCCTTGGAAAGGTACACAACAAAGTTCACAGATTGTCAACATTCGTTTATACAAGTGTAAGGGAGTGTTAGAAGTACTAAAATCCCAATATCAGTATTAAAGAAATGTAGAAACTTGACACCATACATTTTTCAGAAATGTGAGGTCTCTGAAAACAAAGGCACCAGCCTGGCTACTTGGCAAGATTGAGCTCAAGTGCTGTCGGTTGGTTGTATGACGTGAGACGGGGGCACCTGAGCAGCGACTCAAATTACCCTTAGCTGCTCGTGTTATCGGTGCGGTGCTAACTCCACAAGCGAAATGGACAGAATGTTGAGGGCCAGCGGAGAGTTGTATTAGTTCACCGATACCAAGGTCATAACGAATAGAATATAAAGTGTGATCTCTTCTCCCTCAATAGCATGTAATGAATACGGATCGGGTTGGCACTCGCCGCTACGCAGCGCTACAGTCTATTTGAGATTGTTGATTCCCACATATGTTTATGTGTTTATGTGCGATATATTAAGTATTTAATCGGTCGGAGTGTTTTGGTGGTGTTCTGTGCAAACGTTTATTGATATATAAGTGCTTACACTATTACTTCATAGTATTAACCCCTTAACCAAGGGTTTATTTTCCACTTGTTGCGTATTTTTTTAAATGCGTTTTCTGTTCGTCCAAATTGTGAACATTTCATAGGAATAGCAAACAGATCTGAGGTATAACAAAAAAATAAGTACTTTTGAATGGCGACAAAAATCACGGCACGCATGTCATACGTAGTTGGCATGTTAAAGAACCCATTTGAATTCAGTAGGCCGTGTTCATAATGGCAAAAATATGGGAATTTTAGCTCGTAAAATATTTTGTTATATTTATATATATATATTGGTATCGGTGAACTAATACAACTCTCCGCTGGCCCTCAACATTCTGTCCATTTCGCTTGTGGAGTTATATATATATATATATATATATATATTTATTTATATATATTTACATTTATGTGTATACAGTGCATCCTAAATCTAGTTCAATGTCGGATTTTCATTTAAATTGTTGGACATTTCTGGTAGTTTTTTCAGACTGGAAGGTTGCATACTAAATCATAATAATGCAATACACCATTCAAAGTGGAATACAATATAACAGAATCAACAGTTCATGTAAACAATCACTCACATGAACCCACGAGTTAGAAGTTTTTCAGAGTGTGGTACACCTTGAAGCATGGAACAGCACACAGTGGCACATCACATTCCCTGCAGCAGTAGATTGTTTCTTTTCTCACCTTGTGAGATAGACAGACCACACACCTTTTCCTCGAATGCGCTTGCGAAGAAGTTCCGGGGTTCATGTCCATGAAGTGCCGTGCTGTGAGTCGAGCTACGGATTCAATACTCGGACGTCCAACTCTCCATGGCTTGGAGGTAGCTGTTATATACTTTTCAGTGAGTCCTTCTACTAACTTCAGTCTGAAATTCAGCTGGGACTCGTAATGTCCCATCTTCGTGTACAGGGTAAATGAATTGAAAACACTGATGTCTACTAAATGCCTGAACATTTTTATGTAGAACTTCTTCAGCCTTCTCCTTGAAATAGTGTAAGTAACAATGCACTGATCTGCCAAGTCTACTCCACCCATTCCTTTACTGTAAGCGACACTGATTGTTGGTTTCATTTTCTGGCCCCCATCTTTCTTATTTACTGTAGTCACTTCCTTATCGTGAACTGTGGAAATCATACAAACGTCTTTCTTGTCCTTCCATTTCATGACCATCAATTTGTTTCTGTACCACGTACTAAATTCTCCTTTCTCCAGCTTCTTCTTCTTCATGTCTTTCGGGAGCTCCTTCCTATTTATTCGCACCGTCCCGACAGCATCAGTGTTCTTCATTGTGAGCTGATCGAAAAGTATTGGTGAAGCGTAGTAGTTGTCTACAAAGAGCATGTAGCCCTTATTCAGAAGACCTTCAAGGAGGGTGAAGATGACGCGCGATGGTTTGTCAATGTCCTTGAAATTGATGTCTAGAACACTTTCGGGAAACTCTGTAGTCTTTCCAGTGTACACCAACATGTTATAAACATAACCTGATGAACTTTCACAGAGTTGAAACGACTCCATCCCGAAACGTGCTCTCTTTTTTGGGATGAAAACTTTCCAACCAAGCCTACCTTTCCAGAGAAGTAAGCTTTCATCTATTGCTATGCCACTTTCCGGTGTGTAAGTGGTTTGAAATTTATGGATTAGGTACTGTAAAACCGGTCTAATTTTGAAAAGTTTTGGATTCGGGTCAGTTGTAGCGTCAAATTTCGTATTGTCATTGAAATGGAGGTACCTGATAAGAAGATAAAATCTGTGGTCCGTCATAATTTCTCGAAAGAATGAGGTGTCAATACATTTTTTCTTGCTGAAAAACATACTTGTGGAGGGCTTCTGAACTATACCCTGAAGAATTAGGAGACCTATTAGGAGTTTTATTTCCCCAGCGTTTGTTTCCACCCATTCGTGGTCCCTGCTCCTGGGTTTGAGCAATCCTAGCACACCTTTCTGTTCAATCGATTGTTTGGCATAAAGATTTGTTTCCCGTGCTATAAGTTCAGCGAGTTCGTCAGAAAAGAAATGTTCAAAGATAGTTAGAGGTTCACAGTCATCGCCGAAATTCACATGCATACCACTATTGCCGGTAAAAGCAAACCTTTCGCGGGCCGCTCCGAACTCCACCCACTCTGTTTGCGTGTTGCCATTCAATAAATCTGGGATGTTTACTTCGGTATCTTGATCATCACTATCACTCGGATCACTGAAGTAATTATCACTGTCACTCTCACTTTCTTCCGAATCTAATAGCATACGTGCTATATCCGTTTCAGCTAATTCCTTGAGCGTTGTTTTACTCTGCTTACCATTACAAGATGCCATGGTGAAATGATTGCCCGCCAGACGAAGAGTAGTGGCTTGGCGGGAACGCAGCAACAACCACGACTAACTCCCAATAGGTGGCAGAAGCGAACACAAAGTTCAAACAAGTACGAATAACTCCCAAAAGATGGCAGAAGCGAATGCAGTACATTTGACGCCTAGAAGCGGTTCACGCAACGTGCGAAGTACATTATAAATGGGCTGACGCTTAGAAGCGCTTCACGCAACTTGCGATCAGTGTGCTATGACGCGTATACGCGGTTGACGCGGTCAAGCGGTTAATACCTGAAATGCTATTGTAGGAAGCATTAACTGAAATGGTATTTAATTTCTTGTCGTGTGTTGACGTTATCTTCGTGTGTTAATTTTATTGTTATTTAATGTAAGTAAACAGCAGTTTAGCCCTTAAATTTTCATGAGTGCATAATGTGAGTAGTGAAGATGCCTTGCTCTCTTGTACCAGGATGCAGATCTAGCTATGGGGACTGTAAAGAGGTCAGACGGTTTTTCAAACCTCCTAAAGATTAGGAACGTTTTATCAAGCGCAAAGGGGCCATACCAGGGAAGGATAGGGAACTTACTGAAACGTCCTACATCTGTGATACTCACTTTTCAGAAGATTTAATTGTTAAATTTGACAAATTTGTGATAGAAGGGAAGGAAGTATTACTTCTCCCAAGAACCAACTGGCGATTGAAAGACTATTCTGTTCCACATATATTTCCTAATTTGCCTAAGTATTTGTCCAGTATGGTGTAAATAAAAATGCTCTTGATGCCATTAAAGACTACTTCTCTGAAGAAAGGGATGAGAATAAAAAGACAATGAGTTAAAAAACATATATGTACTGTAATGCTGAAGGAGGCATGATCAGTTTTAGACAATAGCCTACTCTATGAAGGGGTCATGACTATGCCTTCTATGTCTGTTTAATGTTAAGTTCTTCTGAAATGATGGTAGTTTAATGATTTTGGTGTCTGTGGAGTGAAATTTATGGTTATTATTGAATTTTATAGTAATCTACTGTAAAGTTGAAAGTTGCGTTCGTACGGCTTTTTTTTTCTGTGTTGCAAGTCTGTTAAGGTAATGTAAAATCCTTTCTGATAGCAAGGTTAATTGTTCCGTTCTTTTCTTAATTGACCGATAGCTGGCAAAACTAATTACTGTTTGAACTTGCTCTCTGTCTTCGCTTATTGTCGAAACTGGACTATTACAGGAGACGACTTATTAAATTATAATTGGGCACAGTAAAGTAAATGGAGATGTCGAACTTATTAGCACCTATGAGGATATCTTGCAGTGTTTTAACATGTAAAACAGGTCGCAAGGTTTTAAAAGTCTCGTAAACGCCAATGCTAATTTACATCACAAATCGGAGCCAGTGCTGCGCTGCGGCGGACCAGGCGTACTAGGCCAGTGATATCACTTCTTATTCTATTCGTTATGCCAAGGTGCTGATTGTTAGAACAAAGCGAGCTGTGGTCAGGTGACAATGCTCGTCTTACGAAGTTTACCGTGTGGCAGGTGGAATGACTACAATACCTGGCTGTCCTGAACTCAGTGGACAAATTGGTTCAATTTCTGTGAGATGTCTATGAAATCCTTTTGTGTGGTTTCCCTACTAACTCCTTGCCAAATTCCATTAATTTCTTTTAATAACTTGTCTTATGAGGTTGGATTCAAGGAGTGGCATTTGACCATTAAACCACCCGGCAAATAGAAATTCAATGCACCTCATCCCTGGCCCTCATTGAAAAGGGAATAAGAAGGAGTGAACGTACATTTCATTATTTAGTTAATTATCGGTTGTATGGTATTTACCTGAAGTTAATTAACTTAAATGTACGATTCACATCATTATATTAAATGCTTATGCCGTTAATCAGAAACACCCATATTTCCAATCTTGTGCTTGTTTGAATTAGTTTCCGTGCATATTAATTTTGAACCTGTTAAATTATCGTACCTGATGACAAACTTTTAAATGCTATAAAACACTAGCTAATTTTTAAAATTCAAAATGCTCCAAAATGCTATTTTTCAAAATGAAAGTGCTACAAAATCAATTTCAAAATGCTATTTTCTCGTATCTTTAACCATAAGCGATGCAGAGAGAGCGGCAAGGTCGACTAGAATGAAAATGTTTTGGGAAAAGAAGAAAAATAAGAAGCTGAATCTTTAATTTTGTTTTTGAGATATGTATATACTTGTTTTGGTTAAGTGCAGTCACTGATTGCTTTCCTATACAGAGTCTGTTAGTGTCTCTGGCCACAATAATTGAAACCTCCTGGATGAGCATCACATCAGTGTTTCTCGATGTATCATACAGCAAGTTTGAAGTTTGTGAAACACATGGTGGCGCAGTGGTCAAGGTTCAATATCTAGTAAATGCATGTGAGATTGTCAAAGTGAATGAATGTCCTGTGGTTTGGATTCCACAAAAGAAGAGGTCGCGATCCACTATGATGGTTGTCCCAACTACCTCTCTCGATCATGCCAGACACCTGAAGGTATCTTTCCCTTAAGTTGGATTAGAGGGTTAAATGCCAAGAAAGTCGAGGGCAAGGGGTCAAGAACCACGTGAAGTGGTGGGTGGAAGACTGATTAAATGAGGGTCATCTAACGCTGCTCAATGAGGTACTAAGGAGTCAGAAGGAATAAATATTTTTTCAAATATATTTCAGGCAAGATACCGTATTTCCTCGCATAATCGTCGCCACCACGTAATCGTCGCACCCCACTTTTCAAACACTAAAATAGGTTCATAAAATTTCATCGCATAATCGTCGCATAGCATATTCGTATTTGTGTGCCAGTCAGTTGCACATGCTGTCGCGACTTTATAACCTGGCGCGACTTTGTCAGAAGAAAAATATCTCGTCTTTATGCTTGCGGGCTATGAACTGTGACGCGAGCGGCAAGCTTCGTCACTTAGCACATTCTGCGAGCATATAATCTGGCGTGATCTTGTCAGGAGAAAGTAGTCCAGTCTTTATGCCTGCGGCTTATGAACTGTGTCGCGAGCGGCCAGCGCACATTCCGCGAGCTTATAGGCCTAATCTGGCGTGATCGTCAGCAGAAAGAAATCTCGTCTTTGTGCCTGCGGGCTATGAACTGTGACACGAGCGGCCAGCCTCATCACTTAGCACATTCCGCGAGCTTATAGGCCTAATCTGGCGTGATCTTGTCAGGAGAAAGTAATCTTGTGTTTATGCCTGCGGGCTATGAACTGTGACGCGAGCGGCCAGCGCACATTCCACGAGCTTATAGGCATAATATGGCATGATCTTGTCAGCAGAAAATAATCTCTTCTTTATGCCTGCGGGCTATGAACTGTGACGCGAGCAGCTAGCTTCATCACTTAGCACATTCCGTGAGCTTATAGGCCTAATCTGGTGTGATCTTGTCAGCAAAAAGTAATCTCGTCTTGATGCCTGCGGGCTATGAACTGTGACGCGAGCAGCCAGCGCACATTCCGCGAGCTTATAGGACTAATCTGGCGTGATCTTGTCAGCAAAAAGTAATCTCGTCTTGATGCCTGCGGGCTATGAACTGTGACGCGAGCGGCCAGCGCACATACTGCGAGCTTATTGGCCTAATCTGGCGTGATCTTGTCATGAGAAAGTAATCTCGTCTTTATGCCTACGGGCTATGAACCGAGATGCGAACGGCCAGCTTCATCAGCACATTTCGCGAGCTTTAACCTGTCGTGACCTTGTTAGGAGAAAGAAGCCTGTCTCTGACTGCAGGCTATGACTCACGCTACTCGAATGACTGGCCAGTGCAGCAAATAATGATACAGTATATTCTTTGAACTTAAATATTCTTCGCATAATCGTCGCACCCAGCTTTTTTCCACCAAGTTTAGGCTAAAAAAGTGCGACGATTATGCGAGGAAATACGGTACAAAGAGACGGCCCCATGGTGTTGGGTAGCACGCCTGCCTCTCACTCGGAAGCCCCACGTTTGATTCCCGGCTCCGTCAGGGATTTTAGAAACTGACGTGTGGGCTGGAACGGGGTGCACTCAGCCTCATGAGGACAATTTAGTAGCTGTCTGACAGTGAGGAAGCGCCCCAATCACGAAAACCAAGATTAACGGCCGAGGGGACCCGATGCGCTGATCACGCGTCACCCTAATATCTGCAGGCCAAAATGGCTGGGCAGCGGTCGCTTGGTAGGCCTAGGCCCTTCACGGGCTGTAGTGCCAGGGAGAGCAGATACAGAGAACTAGGCTCAATTAGAGTCCGATAAAAATTTACGGATAAACCCTATTAATAAATGGTAAATTAAAAAGGCAGAGGCCAGGCCTCAGAAATAGATTAATTCAACAGTAGAGTTGAAGAATCCTTAACAAATTTTGGGTGAAGTTATTACGGTAATTAGTTTAAGAACGAGGACCGCAAGGAGAACACGCCATTCCCGTGCAAGATAAGGAAGATTTCTGTTTGTTGCTCAAAATGAAATGCTGGTCGTAACCTACAATCCCCTTAAATCAAAACCCTGCCCTTAACACAAAGCAACCCCATTAAATAAAATAACCAAACACAAGACAAGAAACATGAAATTCTCCTTTCCTGACTACATAATCGACAGTTTAAGAAAACCCAATAAATGAATCACTGCCGATACATAACCGGCGATCATAATAAATTCAAAGGGCAAATGGCCCACAAATAGCCCACAAAATGCAACGAACAGTTTTCACATGACATCTATTAAATTACAAACGAACTAAATAAAAATAAAATACAGACCAGCATTTCAGGAAGAACAGAAACCTTCCGAGTTAGATTGGAATTACATCCTAATTAAAATTTGGAAGGCAAATTCAAAAGCCCTTAAAACAAACGTCTGTCTGTAAAATGACAGGAAAATATGGTGAGGGGAAAAAAAAAACACATCTTATTGTGGATACAGTGAAACCTCTCTAAGGCGGACACCCCTTCATAACGGACGATCTTCTAGGTCCGTGGCCACACCTGTATTAAGTATATCAGTAATTAATCTCTCTTATGCGGACACTCGCTATTACGGACACACCGACCGCATTAAAAGTAGCAACAAACCTCTCTTAGCGGACACTTGTTTTGAAAAGAAATCGCATCTCTGTTAGTCGTATGAACACTCTCGTGTTATGTTCTTTCGACACATCCTGTGCTTCCTGGAAGCCAGTTAGCGCTGACTTTCTCATCCCCCATCTTCTGCACTGCACCAAAAGTATACCTAAGCCTAACGGTAGGGACCGGAAAAATTAGCATCTATTTTCTTCAAAATTAGCATCTATTTTCTTCAAAATTAGCATCTATTTACAAAGTTAAAAATCATCACATTGTAATATTATTTTAACGACTTCATGGTTATGAAGTGCAGTTATAGTCCTCAAACAAAAGCATTGTCAGTAGTTCAGCATTGCTTTCTTTCAAATTGTACCGTCTGTCTGTAACCACTGTGTTGTAATGGGACAACACACGCTCGCTATCGACATTGTTCGTTGGGGTCCACAAAACAATATTTACAAATATGCTGAACTCTGTCTGAACTGCAGTTAATGCAAGCATGATATCACATTTTTCACTTTCTTTCATCTGGGTTTGAATTGCATTTAGCCAACTGTGGCCGAAGACGCGTCGAACAATGTACAGCGTGCTAACACTCACGCTGCGCCGTATGCTTGCACGCGGCCGAGTTCTGATGCGACGCAATGCGTAAAGACGAAATCATTGAGATTCGAGAAGACTGAACTGCGTTTCCCTGTGATGTAACAGTAGGCCTACTTGCGCAACTGTTGTGGCGCGCTAATCTCTAATTCGAACGTATCTCGAGGCGGCGAATTTAGCCAACCGTGGCCGAAGACTCGGCGAAAGATGCACAGCGTACTAACACTCACACTGCGCCGTATGCTTGCACGCGGCCGAGCTCTGATGCGACGCAATGCGTAAAGACGAAATCATTGAGATTCGAGAAGACTGAACTGCATTTCCCTGCGATGTACCAGTAGGCCTATTTGCGCAACTGTTGTGGCGCGCTAATCGCTAATTCGAACGTGTGTCAAGGTGGCGAATTTAGCCAACCGTGGCCGAAGACGCGGCGAACGATGTACAGCGTGCTAACACTTACGCTGCGCCGTATGCTTGCTCGCGGCCGAGCTCTGATGCGACGCAATGCGTAAAGACGAAATCATTGAGATTCGAGAAGACTGAACTGCGTTTCTCTGCGATGTAACAGTAGGCCTACTTGCACAACTGTTGTGGCGTGCTAATCGCTAATTCGAACGTGTCTCAAGGCGGCAAATTTAGCCAATCTTGGCCGAAGACGCGGCGAACGATGTACAGCGTGCTAACACTCATGCAGCGCCGTATGCTTGCACGCGGCGGCTCGATCCTTAATCGGCTCGTATCGAAGTTCGGATCAACTCGTTGTTGCTCGCTCTTCCTGTTAGTATCGCTTCGGGTAAGTTCTTGGACAATGACAACGGTTGTGGCGCGCTAAATCGAACGTGTTTCTACCTGAAGGTTATTACGGTCACTTATATGACGGTGTCAAGTAATGAATGCGAGATATATGCGAGTACTTTTTCCCCCTGAAATTTCAATTAAAAACATGGGGGGCGAGATATACGCGGGGGCGAGCAAATACGGTATATCGATTAGAGCGGTTGAAAAAGATATGCGTCATATTTGCAGTATTTCTCATGATTTCGCCGAAATATGTGGTTTTCGCCACTAAAATAACAAATTTTCGCAGAATTCGCACCAAAATCGCATATTTGTGCTAATTTCGCATTTTGTCGCATTTTGAATTTAGGTACCACAGTGCTTCAGAACACCTTAAAACTATTTAAAAAATGGTTTTAACACATATTACAAAAATCGCATTTATCGCAAATGCGATTTTTTCCGGTTCCTAGCCTAACGGTATCGCTTTCATTGTTCTCTTGAACTTGAAATGGTCGGGATAAGGGAATTCATACTTTCACTATCTGGTCAGTTTTATCGTGAAACTTCTTAAATCTATTGTACGACCTGTGTGTTACTGAGCAAGTGAGTGCATCTGAAATGGCTCCTCGTAAAAGTTTAACTTTAAAAGAGAAAGTAGGCATCGTAGATTATCACAAGCATGAGAAATGTGATGTACGGAAACCATGTGAAGTGTTTAAGATTGGTAAGACACAGGCAGCATAAATTTTGAAAAAACGAGAAGAGATAATAAGGTATGGCGTCTTAATGGTAATGAGCTGCAAATTAGACAGTTTCAAAGTGGTAATGGTGCTGTTATTGATAAGGCAGTGATAGAGTGGTTTAGAAAAATAAGAAGTAAGAACGTCCCTGTGTCTGGGCCAATGATACAACTCAAAGCATTGGATTTTGCGGCAGAATCCAAAGCCTCGAGAAATTCAGAAAGCGCCACGATGTAAAATGTAGAGTAATTTGCAGAGAATCCTCCATTGTTGATATGGATATTGTTTCAAGCTGAGAAGACAAATTGCCTTTGATCACTGACGGCTATTCGCCGGAAAACATTTTAAATGCGGACGAAACTGGATTGTTTTACCGCACGTAACCCTACTTTTTCATGTAAGTACACATACTGCACAAGTACATGTGCCAAATTGCAATCATTTTCTCTAACCCTCTCTATAGTGGACACCCCTCTTTAGAGGACAGTATTTACGGTCCCAAGGGTGTCCTTTATAGGGAGGTTTCACTGTTCTCCAAGTCAGTTATCTACTGCCAACTTTTGATTGGCACATTCTGTAGCCGTTCGCTATATCCGCCGATAATGACTCTTCTTCTCTTCATTACATGTTACATTTCGTCCTCTTTCGGCTTCCGGTATTTTCTCGGCGGAAATGCTAAACTAGCAGCAGGAACAACACCAGGAATGTCAAGGCATGGCATTCTAAGTGGGGTTGGAAGGTTTAGAGTTAGATAGACGCATGGCAGGAAGATAGGACATGAATTCAAAAGTCGATGAGTAACATGGGAAGGAAGGATCACTTAAGGGAAATGCCTGTCATGTAATACCAAAGGTGCTACAATGGTGAGAATAACAGTCACGTAAAACTACAAGGTCCTTCTGTGTGGTCATCTGTTTTGTCATCCTTCTCTTTCTTGTGAAACCCAGATCTTGCCGCACCATGGCCACAATTTCTTCATTCCCTACTACTGTAGCAGCAGAACTTGTAACCTAACGTCTGAAGCCAGCTCAAGACATCTTGGCTCAGGAACTATTTTCCAGTTAATTCAAAATGTTTCTGATTCAAACCTGGCCTAGTCTCAATTAAATAACAGGACTCGACTGAAGTGTTTAACTACAGTATACAGTGGAATCTCGTTAGTACGTTTTTCAAGGAACTGAAATATTCGGATGTCAAATGTGGGAAAACGTACTACCAAAAAATGCCATGCTGTATTTACAACGTATAAGAAAGAAGGCGGTGTAGACGTGCACGTTAAATCGCTGACCTTAGTAAGTGATTACATGCCCTACTAGTCACATCATAGACATAAATTATCAGTAACTTACACAGGGAATAAATAACATAAAAATTAATTTCTGTGCCTCTACACTAAAGTATAATACCGTATTTACTCGGCTATATGACTCCCTCGCCTATAGTACCCCCCCTTAATTTTCGAAAGCCAAAATACAAAAGTCTTGGAAATCGCTTATAGTACCCTTCCTGAATTATTCCGAGTCCTGTCCGTCATTGTCCAGCAACGAGCGCGGCGCGAGCAGCTCCACGTTGGTGGGATACGACCGGTGGTTGGTCACGCAAAATAATCACAGGGAAAGTGCGATATCTTTTAAGCGGTGGTTGGCAATAATCATGGAATATACTTGTCTTTGTATACCAGATGTTGGATCATTGTTGGCTGCTTGGGTCATACCATTCAATCGTATGCGAGTTCCGTTGCTAACAAAGCGTGACCTTGTTTAAAGAAACAAGTCTCTGTCTTGCGTCCTGTGTCTACGGCCTATATGACTCGCGCCATGCGACAGATGGCGTACGCACGCTGCCGCATTCACTTAAGGTCGAGACGCTAGTATTTCTAAACAAAGAATGTGTTATAGGTAAAAATTATAGCGTGACTTGGTATTCAGCCTGCATGTTCCACTGGCTTGAGAGAGACACGTCGGCTACCTTCTGTGTTGAGTCATAGCTCTCAAGCCACTTCTACACCATCAGCTATCTTCTGTGTTGCGTCATACCTCAAGCCACTTCCACACCGTCAAAACACACTAATCGTCTACACTGTCAATAACTATCAGAGAATAAGAAGCAATATCGCATCATGTTTTCAAGATGCCGAATTTTATAATGAAATAAGAATAAAATCCGGTTCCCTAACAAATAGTACAACGACAATTTGAGCGTTGTAAGCGGGAATAGAAAACGTATTAAGGGGATATATCAACATGTAATTAGTATGAATGGGACTGGGACTTGAAAAAATCATCGCGATAAATGGGAAAACGTGGTAACCGAGAAAGTGATAACAAGATTCCACTGTATTGGGAACCATCCTTTGGCAAATGGCTGCCATATGAGTAAAGATATGAATCAAAGACAAAACTGGACAGCTGAAGCCAAATTGATGATTGGAGCATACCAGACAGTTTCCTAGTTACTACAGCTTTGAGAGGAAGGACATTTTATTAAATCATTAAAAAGTATACAATAGTAGCCAAAATAACACATTTTTGTCATTTCACTCACATAATCTTATTTTGGACACTCTAATCAAGAAAATTTAGGTATTTCCTGAAGAAATGGTACAGATTTAAAGTTATTGATCAGTTTATCAACATCAACAATTCATCAAACCTTTGAAGTCTTCCTAGCTTTCAGTGTTAATGTTTGGAGTTTTATTTTATTCAGGGACAGGATTGTACTATTTAATTAATTAGAGACTTGTTGACTTCTGGTATGCAGCGCAAATTCTTTCTCTTGCAAATTACTGCAAACAACATTATGTAAAAAGAAAAGAATACTGAAATAAAATAACATTTTCCTCCTATGCATTCCATTTGTGTTTCAGCTGATTGGTATCCCTAGCACAGAGCCCGGAGTTGTTCATTTCAAGGTGGAGAGTCTGCAATGTCGAGTGGGACTGAACACACAACACCTGCAGTCGCTGCACATCAGAGTCACGCCCATGCCCGATCACAAGGAGCAGTGGAGCGCTGAGGAGCTGCAGGTCAGTTGCAAATTAAATTACTTGAATATGAGAGCTCCCTTTCCTTCTCTACCTATCTATCATATCAGCATGCTAGACTGTGATCCAAAGGGTTCCGACTTCAATTACCGGCCAGGCCTTGGGAATTGTGAACCTCTGTGATCCTCTGGCTCAGTTACAAGGTGTTGGAGAGATGTCCTTAATCCATTTCATCCTCGTTACGTGGCTCCGGTCGCCCTCAAGTATCAGCTCAAAAGACTTGCACCAGACTTCCCTGGATGCTACACGTCGCCATTACATATCTATGACATCAATGTTTTGGCCATAAATGTAATACAGTGAAACCTCGATGGTTTGTATTTCAGGGCAGACATTCGAGAAAAAAATATACAGATGTAGGAGAAAAATTGATGCGAGATTCTAATCATTGTAACAACCACAACCTCTTATCCCTAGTGACTGTACATTGCTTTTCTCCATCATCATTCATGCAATTTGTTGTACTAAGAGATATTGTGTTGTTTTCCTCTATGTAGAAATTTAATCTTGTGTTCCTCAGGTCATCGAGAAATTCTTTGACACTCGTGCTGCAGCACCTCCATACAAGCCGAATTCTCTGTCTGGTTTTGGGCGCATGCTGAATGTTCCATACAATGTCTTAAAGGACTTTGTTCAGATCATGAAGCTAGAATTGGTGAGTCAACATTTTCCTGTTTGAGGAACATGACCTATTGGGTTAGCATCTTGTCATCATTTCAGTTTGTAATCAATTCCTCAGAACTTCCACGATAAGTCATCTGGCAAAATCCACCTCGTAGCTCCGCCCCTTAAAACAATAACTATATAACATCATCACTAGCATTGTATCGTAATTACTTGCATATCAGATGCACTTTTTATGTCAATCTGAGAATCCCTAAATAGGGGGTGTGGCTGATCACTTATGTGGTAGAAAATTAAGCTTTATTTAGAGATAATCAGTTAATATTTTTAGGGGTTTTAATATTTTAAAGGGATATTAAATTATATTAGTAGGTGATATTGTTGCTAACAAATATGTTAACAACCACACTGTACCATAAGCAAATACTCATATTTAATGATCAATCGAGAAATATTCATTCATGCTTAATATTTTGCTTTGGAGAATGTTGTAGTAATACAGTAGTTGCTTAGCAACAAGCAACGGATGAGAATAGATGCACAGTGCACAGCATACATTTTTAAACCGATAATATTTGCAACAAATTTTACATTCAACTTGCAGCTAGTGTGGACGTGATTATACAGCTGGTCTGCTATCCTTCTAACCCGCACCGTTCTTCTATTTTTCTCACTACAGTCATCACAGAAATGCAGGTTATCAGACATGTTCAACATACACCCAAGTACATGGGGCTGATGACCAAGATGTCCCAAGTCCCTAAAATGAATTAACAACTATATCTTTCTCTCTTGCTTCAAGGTCATGGCCAGCTCCGTCACACGTCTTGTTTGTTGCATGTGACTGGCGTGCAATGCCATCAGATGTGGATTTTATTATGCTAGATTTAACGACTTATAAACACCTGTAAGTGGCAAGATATTGTAATATTCTGATAGGCTATAAATTGAGCAACCTTTAAAATTGATTTTAATGATGAAAAATTAAACAAATCTTTCTGTATTGATGTATTCAATGGTTCTTGCTGTGAATGCACTTTTACAGAATATAAGTTAGCAACATTGACAGCAAGAGATGTTTAAGAACATAGTACAGAACTAGGAATAGATTACACTTCAGAAACTGAGAATTTGGCTGAAACCAAATCATAACTCAATTTCTATGAAAGTGAAACTTATTTTATACATTTCACATTTATGTTATTCACGCTTACTCATTTCTTGGTCCCAGCAAAATCCCTATACTTTCCATACTAATTCAGTTATACGTTTTACATTTATTCTTTATTCAAGCTTTCATGATCATGATCCCTGGCAATATGAAAGATCATTTATACATTTAGTGATTTACATTGCATATTCTGCAAAAATATAAGTTAGAATACAAACATTTGGTGCAGGCCGTACTTCCCATCACACTGACACGAAGAATGCAGGTAGCGAGCACTATTTATGTTATGATGACCTTGGACGACACTCGCTGGGCAGGGTGTCGGTATAACAAGGAAAGAGTTTCTTGATTAACTAGTAGCGAGCACTATTTGTGTTGTGATGACCTGATCTCTCAACACACATGCAGTGGCAAGAGTAATACAATTAGACAGCGTCTGTGGTATCGTGCATATGTCAAGATGAGCGGAAGAAAGAGGACGTGTGTTACAATCGCCGAAAGGTTTAAAATGTTAAAAGTTATTCAAATAATGCATGGTTTATGGGCCGTGAAAGCCTTAATCTGCATGTTAAAAGTTGTTAAAAAAAGTGGGAATAGGAAGCATATATATATAATTAGCGAAGGAATTAAGTATTCCATAATGCACATGAAATTTTACCATCACGAATGCGAGTGTAATTGCAAATTGTTTCGGAGTCTCCAGAAACAAGCGCATACGGATTCAAGGCAGTCAGTGTTTTTTATACAAAGTATACAATTCTTTTTCTGTCTCCGTTATGAGTTTTTCACACTTACCGGTATAATTTTTTTTTCTTCAGACCGCTGAAAAACTTATAAGTGAAGCTTTGCTGTATTAATTGATTCACATTAATAGTAAGCCCACAATTTAGAAATGTAGCCATGAGTGTATCAAAAATGTATACAGACTTTTTTGTTAGAAAGTAGGGGTTCAGCTCTTAGGCAATTGCAGCTGATATGCGACTAAATACGATAAGATACAGTAATTGTTTAATAGTCACAGGTTATGGAATAATGTGATGGGCAAACAGGGACTTGGAAAATGTAATCCCAATGGACTGTTGCTTCTTGGTCTTTGTGCAGAACACGAACTTTTCATTACCAACACGCAGTTCCGGATACCTGACCGCTTCAAAACCACGTGGATGCATCCTCGTTCCAAACACTGGCACATTTTTGATTATATCATTACCCGGCAATGTGATAAGAAGGACACTCTTATTACCAGAACAGCAAGGAATATAGACGATTGTTGGACAGATCATAAACTTCTTATATGTAAGCTCAGGATATCCATCAGACCTAAACCACCTAGGAACATCAAAAATTTGCCAAGAAAGAAGTTTAATACATCCAAACTTCAGGATGAATCCATGTACAAACATTTTGGAAACAGGATCGTCACCCAGTTATCAGAAAACCCAGTAACAATGATATTCAGCAAGAATGGGCCACATTACAGAAGATTATCACACAGTCGGCTGAGGAAACCATTGGTTTTATAGTACGGAAAAGACAAGACTGGTTTGATGACAACAATGAGGAAATTCTGTCTCTCATCAATGCCAAAAGGAATGCCTATCTTGCCCATCTTCAAGACCCAACTTCCAACACAAAGAGAGATAAACTACTGGAACTCAAGGGTAAATGCCAGACGCAGATAAGGCAGATTAAAAATACTTGGTGGCAACAGAAGGCTCAGGAACTGCAGAGACTATCCGATGCTCGAGACTTGAGGAACTTCTATGCCGTACTCAAGGAAATATATGGACCATCTCGCTCATCATCAGGTACACTGAAAAGCGCTGATAATTCTACTACCTTTACTGATAGTCAAGAAATCTTGCAACGCTGGAAGGAGCACTTCTCCAATCTCCTAAATCGTCCATCAGAAGCTGCTGAAGACTTCCTCTGTGATGTGCCGCAACAACCTGAACAACTGTGGTTGGCAGTACCTCCTACTTATCATGATTTCAGTGCAGCTCTCACCCAATTGAAACCCAGAAAAGCACCTGGCCCAGATAACATCCCTCTGGAACTAATTCAAGCCGGAGGTCATTCCCTCAAAACAAGAATTTTCATCCTTATCCTCAGAATATGGGAATCAAGAAAGGTACCTGGAGACCTAAAGAATGCCACTATCGTCACTATCTTTAAAAAGGGTGATCGCAGTGTTTGTGGCAACTACCATGGTATATCACTGCTATCAATTGTGGGGAAGATTCTTGCAAGAATTCTACTTAACCGCCTCAAGGTTATCTCTGAGAGGATCCTCCCAGAGTCACAATGCGGATTTAGAACTTCCAGAAGCACAATTGACTTGATTTTCTGTGTGAGACAGCTACAAGAAAAATGTAGAGAACAACAGAATCCACTCTTCTTAGTCTTTTATGACTTGGAAAAGGCATTTGATTCGGTTCCAAGACCAGCCATGTGGGCAGTGCTGAAGCGGTTTGGTTGCCCTCAGCATTTTGTAGATCTAATCAAGGCTCTCCATGATGGCATGACAGGTCAGGTTTGCCATCAGAATAAGATGTCCGATGAATTTCCCACTACCCATGGACTGAAACAAGGATGTGTACTGGCTCCAACGCTTTTTGCACTGTACTTGGCTGCAATGCTTTATGATTCACCCACAAACATCCCAGGTGTGGAGGTCAAGTATCGTTTTGATGGAGGGCTTTTCAACCTAACTCGTCTCCGCTGCTTGAGGAAAACTCAGGTTACTAAGGTTACTAACATGCTGTATGCAGATGATGCTGCGTCACCAACTCTCACACCAGAAGAGCTGCGTCAGTTAACTGTTACAAAAGTGCATGTGATCGCTTTGGTCTTACCATAAATGTCAATAAGACTAAAGTCTTAGCACAACCTTCACCAGGTACACCTCTTCCTCAGTTCAATATCTCCATCTCAAATTTGCCATTAGAACAGGTTGACCACTTCTCGTACCTGGGCAATACCATTTCTGTGAGCTGTACCTGTGAGCAGGATGTGGATAAGAGAATTGTCGCAGCCCATGCAGCATATGGACGATTAGCGCACCGGGTCTTCATGAATAAAGATCGGTCCATGACTACAAAGCTTATGGTGTACAAAGCAGTAGTCATTTCTACGTTGCTGTATGGCTGTGAAACGTGGACCCTTTACCGACGTGATCTTAGGAAGCTTGAGCGTTTCCACCTACAAAAACTTCAATCAATCCTGAGGATTAAATGGGAAGACCGCATTACCAATATTGCTGTTTTGGAAAAGGCTCAAATCAACAGCATAAAATCATCCATAATAGGTCACCAATTTAGATGGATTGGTCATGTCCATCGGATGGATGATGTGAGATTACCTCGTCAAATGCTATATGGTGAGTTATGCTATGGCACCAGACCTCATGGTGGTCCTAAGAGGCGCTACAAGGACCAATTTAAGCAGACCCTGAAATTGGTCTTGATTCACAAACCTGGGACATGCTGGCTGAAAAACCGCTCAACTTGGCGCCGTACCATCTCGGATACTGTAAAGACGTTTGAAAGGGATCGACGCATACATGAAGAGGCCAAGCGTCAAGCTAGGAAACTTCGAGCAGCCCAACCACGTCCTCCTCCAGTAATACTATGTGACTTGTGTGGACACTTGTTCCATGCCAGGATTGGACTCTTTAGTCACCGTAAACACATCCACAAACTGGACTGAAGGAAGAAGATTTATACTCGGATTCAAGTTAAAGCCGATGATGATGATGATGAATAGTCAAATTACAAAGGGGCAGATGACCTCGTAGTTCCACCCCTTTAAAACAACAATAACTAACATAACTAACAAATTACAAATGTAGGTCGTATTTTAGTCATCCCATAACACCCATATGGTTGCAGCCACATGTGATCTGTATTATTATACAGATTATTATTATTATTATTAAGAAACGAGTATCCGAGACTATCACGTGTGAGTGATGTAGTGCCCTTTTTAAAATAAGGGCAGTATCTTCTGCCTGTGGAAGCTTTCTGTGCTGTCCAAAAGTCTTCAACTCTTTCTTCTGTACCTGACTGGTTGAATAGTTGCAGTGTTGATTTTATGTTGCAGATGCCTAACCTGATCCAGCAGCAGCAGTTAAAGTGGGCTGTGCAGTGGGCCTTGAGGATTCCTCCCTCTGCTACACCCATCGTACCCACCGGCATGGCTGCTGTGCTTGTCTGTCGCAATAAGATCCTTTTCTTTGTAAGTTACATTATTTACGTGTTGAGAAAGTTCAGTGTAACTATCATGTATGTGAGTTTATGTCCACAGTGATCATAAAACTTGTCAGACATTTATAGTTCAGTCTCTGTGTTCACTAATGATATATAGTTGTTGGACACTTGTGTTAAACTGTATATACCCGAATGTAAGACGACTGAATATAAATCTGAAACTGCAAGGTGCATTGTTGGTCACCAAACGTCGCACCATTTCTCTGAGGGAAAGGTAGTAATATAACCACAGCACTCTTGGCTGTCACCACAGAGGTCTGGGTTTGATTCCCAGCTCTGCCAAGAAATTTAATTCTGGTCAGAGGGCTGGAATAGGTTCCACTCAGCTTTGTAAGGCAAGATTGAGAAGAGGTGGGTTTGATTCTCACCAGTCATCCTGGAAGTGGTTTTCCACGGTTTACCACTTCTACTCCAGGTGAATGCCGGGATGGTTCCTAAATTAAGGCCACGGCCACCTCCTCCCCATCCTTCATCTGGATTACAGCTGCACTCACTAATACAGCCAGGTTATCAGACAAATTCCACACACACACACACACCCTACACGGAGCTACATGACCTAGATGTCGCAAAGTCCCTCAATGAATCAACAACTAATTAACCAACTCTAAACACACATCAAGAGATGGTAAAAAGAAGCATTACAAAATCTATGTGATCAGCTTTTATTATGATTTTGAAGACTGTATAGCTGAATGAATGCTGTTCGCAGTCCTGCCAACTTTGAAGCTCCAAATGTATTTGGTGGTTATTGTTGCCTTAAGGGGTGGAACATCAAGGCCATCTGCCTCTTGGAAATGAATTTACTTTCCATTAATAGAATTAAGGTGTTTTATCCCTGTTGTAATTTGATGAAAATAACTTTAAAATTTAACATCTTAAACTAAGGTTATGAAACTCTAAAATAATCATTGCTTCCAACAATATGTGTGCAGGTTATTAAAAGTAAACTTATGTAGGGCACCAGCCTGGTGCTGGTCAATGATATCATTCCAGTAGCTCCAGGCGGGGACACCAAGTGCCTGCTGATGAGCCAGCTTGGTGTCCTAGACGAAACCCCACACAAGACAAGGCACAAACCTTGAAAAATTGCTGAGAATTAAATTTCTTGGCAGAACTAGGAATTGAACCTGGGCCTCAGGGGTTGGTGCTTAATGATGCTTGTCATCCCACTCACTCTCTAACTGAGATGAGAACCCCGTGTGGTGTGTGCTACCCAATGTGTACCCAAAGATGTTAATTCTACTGAGAGATACCATGCATAAAAACACCAAGATTAATTTTAGGCTATATATTCTGACAATCATGCACTATACATTAATAAACATTAAATAAAATCATATACAGTATAGTGAAACCACTCTTAACGGACGATTTTCTAGGTCTGTGACCAAACCTCTATTAAGTATAATAGTAATTAATCTCTCTTATGCGGACACTCGCTATTATAGACACTGACACACCGGCCGCATTTTAAAAAATCAACCTACCTCTCTTAGCAGACACTTGTCTTGAAAAGAAATCGCATCCCTGTAGGACTATTAGTATTGTATGAACACACTGTTGTGTTAATGTACTTTCTACACATCCTGTGCTTCCTGGAAGCCAGTTAGCACTGACCTTCCCATCCTCCCTCTTCTGCACTGCTCCAAAAATAAACCTAGGCCTAACGGTATCGCTTTCATTGTTCTCTTGAACTTGAAATGGTCGGGATAAGTGAATTCATACTTTCACTGTCTGGTCAGTTTTACCGTGAAACTTTTAAAACCTATTGTAGGACCTGTGTGTTACAGTAGCAAGTGAGTGCATTTGAAATGGCTCCTCATAAAAGTTTAACTTTAAAAGAGAAAGTAGACATCGTAGATTATCACAAACTTGAGAAATATGTTGTATGGAAACCATGTGAAGTGTTTAAGATTGGAAAGACACAGGCAGCGTGAAAAAACAAGAAGAGATAATAAGTAGAGATACGGGAAAATCGGAATTGCGATAAATGCGAATTTTACTTTTTTCTCCTTTTTTCAACTACCTGGTAATTAATATGACTATGTATACCCAAAATTTGCGAAACTGAATGTGCGACAAAGTGCGATAACTAAGGGTTCTTGCGAATTATTCCCATAAATGTGATAAATGCGAAAAGTGCCGAATTTACCGATTAATGTTGAATATTATATTTTATTACATTTTCACGCCGCAACTTTGAAATTTGCGAGTTTCCAGCAATGAAAATATCGGCTATATTCTCGATATTTACGAGTAATAATCGATATGTACGAACATAGATTATTGTCGTGAAAACAATCGATTACGGTAAAAATTAATTTGAAAATGGTGCTGTTATTATTTCCGCATAATATCCACTGTTTATCGCCAGTAAAACGATGATTTTGGAGAAATTATTTCATAGTTTCAGTTGGTTGTGCTAATAAAAGGAATATTCCAATCGTTTGTGCCGATTCTTTTTAAAAATTAGAGCAATAAGGTTATGCTTATATAGGTTTATATCTCGCCGGCCCTCATTTCTTGTATTTGAAATGAAAATGAAAACTCTCAAGTACGTATCGTGATATGATTAGACAATATTTGTTAGGTGTTCCCTTTGCTTTGGGAAATGTTGTATAATATGATGAAAGTATTCTCTACCATGTGTGAGTTATAGGTTATGTTACATGTCGTCCGGCGATTTCTCCGTGAATTCGGATACTGTTTTACAGATTGTCAGTCAAGAGTCGCAGTGTGGTCAGGAAATAATGAGCGAGTAAACATACATTTTATTATTTAGTTAATTATCCATTGTGTGATATTTACACTAAGTTAAGTAAATGTATGATTCACATTATTACTTCCTTTTCAATGAGGGCCATGGATGAGGGGCATTGCATTTCTATTTGCTGGTGGTTTAATGGTCAAATGGTACTTCTTGAATCCTACCTCATAAGATAAGTTATTAAAAGAAATGAATGGAACTTGGCAAGGAGTTAGTAGGAAACCCACACAAAAGGATTTCATAGACATCCTCAGAATTTGAACTAATTCGTCCATCGAGTCCAGGACAGCCTGGTATTGTCGTCATTCCACCTGCCACACAGTAAACTTCGTAAGACAAGCATTGTTGCCTGACCACAGCTCGCTTTATTCTAACAATTGGCACCTTGGTACCGGTGAACTAATACAACTCTCCGCCGGCCCTCAATATTTGAGTTGCTGCACAACACCTGATATTGTTGATTGCATAACATGACCTTTGGATCTTTTGAGCATAGCTTAGGTACCCTCGTCTCACGTCATACAACCAACCGACAGCACTTGAACTCAATCTTGCCAATTAGCCAGGCTGATGCCTTTATTTTCAGAGATCTCACATTTCTGAAAAATGTATGATATCAAGTTTCTACATTTCTGTAATACTGATATTAGGATTTTAATACTTCTAACACTCCCTTAGTAAAAATAAAAACCAGACACACAACAGGAGACTTATATTAAATGCATATGCCATTTATCAGAAACGCCCATATTTCCAATCCTGCACATGTTTGAATTAGTTTCCGTGCATATTATTTTGAACCTTTTTATTGTACCTGGTGACGAACTTTTAAATGCTACAAAATGCTAATTTTTAAATTTCAAAATGCTCCAAAATGCTATTTTTCAAAATGAAAGTGCTACAAAATCAATTTCAAAATGCTATTTTCTCGTATCTTTAATAATAAGGTATGGCGTCTTAATGGTAATGAACTGCAAATTAGACAGTTTCAAAGTGGTAATGGTGCTGTTATTGATCAGGCAGTGGTTTAGAAAAATAAGAAATCAGAACGTCCGGAGCAATAATACAAGCCAAAGCATTGGATTTCGCGGCAGAATTAGGTATCGGAGATTTCAAAGCCTCGAGCGGCTGCCTCGAGAACTTCAGAAAGCGCCACGATATAAAATTTAGAGCAATTTGCGGAGAATCCTCCCCTGTTGATATGAATAATTTTTCAAGCCGGGAAGAAAAATTGCTTTCCATCACTGACGGCTATTCGCCGGAAAACATTTTAGATGCGGACGAAATTGGACTCTTTCATCGCGCGTAATCCTAAGTTTTCATATAAGTACACATACTGCACAAGTACATGCGCCAAATTGCAATCATTTTCTCTAACCCCCTCTATAGTGGACACCCCTCTTTAGCGGACAGTATTTACGGTCCCAAGGGTGTCCTTTATAGTGAGGTTTCACTGTAGTAATAAATCATTAACATAATAGAACCTGAGGAAACCTAATTGTTAAGAAGATATTATTCGAATAATGGTTAAGTGGCTAGAAGAAAACATAAGCATGAAATGAACAATATGGTTTTCACAATAAATGAAACTCGAAGTTTCAATAATGATTAGTTGAGTAATCGTAAGCTTTAAAGAAATAAATCCATTACCATAATGATGATGATCCAAGCATCAGCTTGCAGGTTCGCTCCTGGCCGTGGTAAGTTATTTTTTTTGAAAGGCGGCAAAAATTTACGACACGCATGTCGTACGATGTTGGCATGTCACAGAACCCATTTGAATTCAGTAGGCCGTGTTCATGATCATCATCATCATCATCATCATTTATTGCATGTGACAGGCCATTAAGACCCATAGCAGAAAAACAAGGGTATACAATTCTTGATTACAATATATATAGCAAGCATAACATAATATAGGCTATAACATTGTACTTCATAACAGGAAGAATGATTTCAGCTTCTCAAATAATGGTGGCATATATTAGACCAATGATTTCTATCCCTGGCATCTTCCATACTTGCATCTGGATCTACCTGGTTCAGTGCCAACATAACTCGATCTTTCCATCTCGCTCTTGGTCGACCTCTTGGACGTTTTCCCGTTGGCTGAAAATTGAACACACGGTTCGGGAGAGTACCTTCTGCTCTGATAATGTGTCCTAACCATTGTAATCGTCTTCTCTCTATCTCTCTACTGATGTCTGCCTTTTTATAACGTCGATATAACTCCTCTCTACTCCGTCTTTCCCAGCTGTCAGTTTCTGGGCAGTATTTTGGGCCATAGATTTTCCGCAGCATTTTTCTTTCAAATGCACATATACGTTCTTCAAAAGTTCTTGGAGTCGCGCACGTTTCACAACCATACATTAAAACAGGTCGTACTAGGGTCATGTATAGGTGGATCTTGTTTTCCTGAGATATTAGACGTGACGTGAAAATTCGATTCATGCTGTAGGAAACATGAGTAGTGTTGGTGATTCTTTGTCTTATTTCCTTTTCTATTTCACTTTTGTTTGACAATATTGATCCTAAATATTTGAATGATTCAACTGTCTCAAATTTGTGCATTCCAACGTCGATAGCGATCGGAATATTCTGTCGACGTGATATAATCATGTATTTTGTTTTCGATTCATTAACCACCAACCCCATTTTCTTTGCTTCCAGTAGGAATCTTGATGTATCAGTCGTTACCTGATCCAAAGTGTTCCCCATGATCACCACATCATCAGCAAATGCAAGAATTATGTCGGATCCGACCATCTCCATTTCCCTATTCCAACCAGTTCCACGTTTAATCTTTTCCAATGCTATATTGAAAAGGACTGGGGCTAGAGGATCTCCTTGTCTTAGTCCACTTTGAACGCTAAAGGATTCTGATTCTTGATTTGCAAACCGCACCTGGCATCTAGAGTCAGAGTAACAGGTCTTGATCAACCTTATGTACTTAATTGGAATGCCCATCTCGTGCATAGCCGTCCATAATACTATACGGTTTATACTGTCATAGGCCTGACGAAAATCAATAAAGATTAAATGCAATTCCTTGTCAAATTCGTAGAATTTCTCCATGAGTTGCCTCAATGTAAAGATGTGGTCGATAGTAGACCGACCAGATACAAAACCACATTGATATGAGCCTATAATGTCTCCCAAAAATGGCCTAAGTCGATTCATAAGAAGTGAGGTAAAAATTTTATATCCTATCTCGAGTAAGGCAATCCCTCGGTAGTTAGAAGGTTGTGTGGCATCACCTTTCTTAAAAATGGGGCATATCACGGCTCTTTTCCACTCACTTGGAATAACTTCTTTCCTCCAAATATTAACAATTAATTGTTGCAGATTTTCCATTAACACTGCTCCACCATACCTAATCAACTCGGCAATAATTCCACTTCCTCCCGGAGCTTTGTTGTGCTTTAGAGATTCCACAATATGTCTTATCTCATCAATAGTTGGCTCAGGTACTTGCATTTCCGCCGTCATCATTGGTACCTGTGCATTTATAGCATCCATCTCAACATGAACATTTAGTAACTGATCAAAATGTTTTCCAAATAGATCTGCCTGTTCTTCAGGGGGTACAATTTCTCCATCTTCGTCCTTTAGTATTAGTGTATGTTGCTTGTAGATTCCCCTCGCAGGGTTAACCATTCTAAAGAAGGATCTCGATGCTTTCTTGGATTCCTCTCTTGCTGTCAGTAGTGCCTTACCATGATCCCGTTTTTTCTGTCGGATGAGTCGATATGTCATACGTCTCACTTCCATATACGCTGCATTATTATCTTCCGATGGATATTTCACCCATTGCAATCTTTTTATTGTTCTGTTTTTCACTGCGACTTGACACTCATTATCAAACCAGGGTTTGTTTTTGGTTTTTGGTCGCTGTCCCAAAACTTCATTTGCACTTTGTAGAACTGCCCTCCGCAAAACAGACCACTGCCCTTCCACATCTTCTAATGTATTTGATGTAGATAGACACTCCTTGATTCTATCTTGATATTCTTCCCTCACAGACGTAAGGGCCAATTCATCTTTGTCCGGGATGACCATTTCTTGCTTTCGCTTTCGCCATTTGGTAGACAGCTTGAGGCGCAATTTCATTACTACTAGAAGATGATCTGAATTCATATCCGCTCCACGGAATGTTCGTACTTGTTCAACACACCCACGATGTGTACCATCTACTATTATGTGATCAATCTGATTCCTCGTATCTCCACCTGGTGATATCCATGTTGCTTTATGTATTTCTTTACGTGGAAAATATGTGCTGCTGATGACCATTCTTCTGTCATATGCAAATGTGATCATTTTGATACCATTTTCATTGCTATTGACATGGAGACTATCTGGTCCGATGGTTGGACGATATTCGTCTTCACGTCCAACTTGTGCATTAAAGTCACCCAGTATGAGACGAATAGCATGTTTTGGTAAATGATGTACAGTAGATTCCAATTCTGCATAAAAGTTGTTTTTCACCTCCTCCTCCGCATCTTCTGATGGTGCATGACAATTTACAACACATATCTTATATGGGGATGCTTTCAAGATCAGTGCACAAATTCGATCATTTATGGGCAACCACTTACTTACAGCAGAAGATAACTTATTATGTACAACAATTCCAACTCCCGAAGTCCATTCAGGTCGATCTTCGTTACTATTAAACATCATATATTGATTTCCAACATTCATGATCCCTTTCGGTAGTCTTGTCTCTTGGACTGCTGTTAGTATACACCCGTAATTACCCAGCACTGATTCCAGCTGCTTCATTCCTCCTGTCATGATTGACCTAACATTCCATGTACCAATTCGAAAACCAATCAGTCCTTTAATAAAGCCTTTGTCGTCAACCTTGAGATCATTCCTGTATTTTCCTTTATTTCTTTCTTTGATAAGTGTAATTTAAAACTATCAGGATATCAGCCTGATGAGCTCGAGTCCAGTGGTGGGGTTGCCACCTACGGTTTCTGGACCACCAGGTTTGTTAGGGCCGTGTTCATGATGGCAAAATTAATCTCGGGGGTTTCCGCCAACACAAAGTTCCTCATTTCTCTACTAGAAAGCGCTATAGTGTTCAAGGAGCTTAGATATCTAACCTCCTTGACTTTCATAGTGCTTCAAGGAACAACAAAATTCGACATACAAGCTACCCTCTGGGTGTAAATAACAAAGCTTGCACCTAGCACCCGAGGCCGTACGATATTATTATTATTATTATTATTACGAAACCTCAATGTCAAAACAAGTTTGCGATCAAACTAGACGAAAGTCTAGGTTTGATAATCCACTTCACATTACATATAAAATATTATTATTATTATGTTAGATGTACCCCATAACATTAGAATATTTCCATGTGACTTGTATACATATAGTTTTCTAACCTTACAACACAACACTTCGACAACACCAGACATGATCAAACTCACCTCTCGTAACAGTACACGATTCTAAGAAAGATCAATTCATTACTTTCACAACACTCGCCTCAATACTATATAATCATGTATTCCAAGTCACATTTCCCTATGCTAACATCCTTGAAATAACCTTCCGTACCTAATCCATTGTATCAGTCGGTCGTATCACATGTAGGAAAAAGTAAAAACCAAAATTTCCATTATAGGTCACATGTTGATATGTTCCTTCAATAAGCAACATATTAGATGACATATCCCTACATCCGAGGCCTGTCTAAAGACCGCCTGTAATTAAAATAACCTGAGCTCTGTCCTGTTCGTGACTAGATCCTTGTGTTTTTCTCAAGACTCTCTCTTTTTTTTAAATAATTGTCACTCATGGTTACATTATTTTAAGTATCACGTGATTTCTAACATTATCTATATCCAATCAGAACACGATTCACGTAAGTGCAGTACCCAGTGTTACACGCCGCCACGCGGTTGAATGATGAATCAGTAGTTCACACACTGATAGCCAGATTGCAGGAGCAATCAAGTTCGAGAAAATTATAGTCCCAAGGTTGCTCACAGATGGTATGTCTAGTCATATATTCACAGAAGTCGACGATCTCAACTCCCACAAGTTGACTAACATTCCGCAAATACAGAATCAATCAACATTGATCAAGAGGTCTGATTAATAAGGGGAGGTCAAATATGACCGTAACAATGCTCACCACTACACCACAAGGTGTACTGCAAATTACTGAAAACCTGACTGATTTCTCTTGTAGCTTCAGATAACACGAGTTGGTGTGCAGTATCCAGCCAATATTGAGCCACCGTCGTTAGTGCTGCCTCTTGTGTATGACGTTAGCACAAACCTGACCCAATTGGCAGAGAAGAGAGATCCAGGACCAGCTACTGCCACCACAGCAGCAAGTCTCCAACTAAAGAGGTTTGCAGAGTTTGGAGTCACTCAGAACGAATGTTCCCTGTTTCCAGCCGTGCGGGATCTCTTGGCCAATCTCATTCTGCCCTCGGAACCACCTTCCCAGGTACTGTAATACAATGCATTTTCTCCCCCTTTTAGTAGGTAAAAAGAAGTTACTTTTACAGTATATCTTTATTAAAGGTGGTGTCGTCTCCTGTCCCTACGGCTATGCAGCAGTCGCCAGCCATGCAGATGCACTCTCCCATGACTGGTGGAGTGGTTGGACCCCCTCAGCAACCTGGAGGACCCCCTCAACTTCCGTATGCTGTCGGAATGAATATGGCTCAACATCCCATGATGGGGCCTCAATGAAATTTGTCTTTCTACACGACTTAGGTCCATATTGTATAATGCCCGAGTGGACAGTCGTGTGGTGTTCATTTTGTACGTTTCTAAATGTCCATAAAAACTATTCCTGACATGTGTATAAAGAATGAATGTCGAGACTAGTGTAACTTCCTCCCTGAATGATTGATTGAATGAATGAATGAAAGAAAGATGTCAGTTTTGTGATCAACTATAGTTGTTTTTTGTGATTTACATCAGTGGTAGGCTACACAAGGGTCTGAGTGTTGCTTCTGAAAGAACAGCTGAGTATTTGCTAGGAAAGAATATTGCAGCCAAAGCTGGTGGATGGTATTGTGGTTGATTGTGACTTTGTATTGCTGCTTTCATGTCATACCTTTAATTGAGGTGGGCAGGTTATATTGCTGTAATTGCATTGTTCTTAATGTTTAATTACACACACATGCCCATCCTGTTCACTGGTGAGCATGAAAACTAGCTACCTTCTTGTATCCTGCACTCGGTAACATGGCTCAAGAAGTACTGCTCTTTATTCAGCCACCACTGATTGTTGTAAAGAAAGAATCAATATTTTCAGCTATTACTTCCTTAGTGAAGGGATTCTCCAAGAAACTATGGTCAGATCTGGCTCTACGTTTGAGCATTTTTGTTGTCTTTGTAACCTTCACTAATATAATAGCTGAACATGTTGACTACAGACAGGGTGTATATACAGTGCACTCCCAATAATTCACAATAATTAATGCATGAACATCTGCAAACTGTCCGCAGTTCATATTGTTACAGCCAGTAAACACAAAACCATATTTTTTTATTGAAATGTATTTTATGAACAAGCAAAAAATAATAATCATCACACTTTACATTGTATTGTAAGACAACACTATCGTAAATTACTAACTGCTATGTGGATTATGCCAATATTAATATCTAACGAAAAATAAAATCTGTCATCACTTTTTGCTTCTTAGATAAAATCATTCATTTTTTTCTAATTTCGGATTGTACAGTTCTCAAGAGAACGAAAATTTATCTCGATTTTCTATATACGAGATAAGTGTGCCTACCTGTATAGAGACACTAGCTTGGCTGTGGAAAACGTTCGGGATTTCCCGCACTCAATATCATATGGATCTCCATCTACCTCACCAACAGTCAAATTCCGTACAATATCCCTGTCACTTTCGTGTCTGAAACCATAATCGTCTTTATTAACGTCTAACAATTCAATTATGTCATTTTCTTCTGCATCTTGGCATTCATCATAGCCATACTACCTTGCCCGTTCAAAATATTGTTGTCGATTAAGCCGACGAATGCTCTTTAGAATACGCTGTCCGCGCATCTGCCCTTCACAACTCGCAGGTCAGAGACCTTCGGGTGTGACTATTAGGAAAGGGAGAGTAGGTTCTGAGTGAAAATACATTCCTTTTGTATTGTCTCAGCTTCGAAGATAAAGGAAATCTGTGCCATACCACCTGCGGCAACATGCTCGTATGTTTACAAGTTTGCAGCAATCTGGTAGCGGTGTTCAAGTAGGCCTACTGTTACATCGCGGTGATACAAAGTCCAGTCTTCTCAAATTTCAATGATTTTGTCTCCAAGCATCGTATCCCATTTAAAACCTTTTAAATAACGCAGAGATTATTTTACTTAGTATGGTGATTAGGTGCGGTAAGAATTACTTTAAAAAATACTCTTTGAGACCCACGAATTAACCGCTAAACGAATTATCGGTAGTACACTGTATGATGTGTTTGGGTATAGTCTGTATTTCTTATTCACTGTTTCCTTCAACATACTGTTACTTAGTTTTTCTAATGTAATCATTTTAGTTTCTCTTTCCTCTCATTTTGTGCAATTGCTCTTGCTCATTAAGATCATTTTGTATTATTATTATTACTATTATCATTTTTCATTATTATTATTATTATTATTATTATTACACAGTTGTAAATATTCTGTACAAATACGTTGAGTGTTTTAACTCTATTTATTTATGATTGAAATATATGAGTTTTACTTCATGATTGATTTCAATATTTTGTGAATCATAATTATACTGTATCATAATGACTAGGTTACAGACTTGGGATTGCTAAAGAGTGAATTTTAGAGTGTTGTACAACACAGCAAGTAAACTAGGAGTTCAGATTGAGGACAGTATAGCATTAACACAATTGTCCGCTATGCCCAAAGACCTCTCTCTCGCAGAAGGACAACAGTAAATCGTATAGCATGTGAATTAGCCATGCCTAACCTTGTCCACTGATAGTATGAGTTAGACAGTACTCTGGAGTTTTCCTCTAAAACATCACTTACCGGTAACTTGTCCCAACAAAACTCTCACTGGACTATTCGACCAGCAACAGAAAAACACAGCGGAGACATGATATCATTCACTTGGCATCAAAGTTAATTAACCGGTCTTCAAATTCTGCATAAACATATTATTATGGGTTCTACATCCCTTGTAACTACTGTGGCTTTTAGAGATGCTGGGCTGCCAGAATTTTGCCCTAGAGTAGATCTGTAACTTGCCTTTAAATTTACTGACACGGTATTTTTGCTTTTAACCAGATGATGGGGGCTGATGACCTTGCAGTTCCACCCCTTAAAACCTTAATAACTAACCAAATTTGGTTAGAAATGTTCATCTCGCTAGGTGTCAGTGACAGTGGCATCTGGTAGCCAAAGTTGGAACTACTTGAAATTGAACTTACTGGGAGCTTACAGGTATTCAATTAAAATACCTGCTATGGTCATCGACTGTAATTCATTTGTTTGCCTTTGGAAATAACATACAAACCATTTTATAGACGTTTGTCCTATACAGCTGGAGTTCATCTGTGATGTAAAGAAGCATGGAGGGATACAAGCAAGTTCTTCTCGCCGGGTTGATTTCGGATGAAAGAACATAAATTTTATACTAAGTAAGGAGCAATATGTATTAGTTGCCTACTGATTTTAAATAATTATTTTATTTTAGGCCCTTACCTGGTATGGAGATGATGCAAGCGTGGGTACGAAAATTCTAACTTTGATTTTCTCAAAATAAATATAATTGTAGGATATTGAATTTGCATTTATAGACATTTTAAGCCTATCAACTGCACCAGCATTCAATCCTGCTACCTTGGTCACAGCAGGCGAGAACATAGTCGCTGCATCATGAAGTCAGCCTGGCCGAACAATGGCACTTACATTTTATATCTCAGATTTAGTAGCTTGCACCATGTACCGGTACTGTATTTAGTGTTCGTTAAAGGCTTAAAATGTGTTGAAAGGCTTTAACACACAAGTGAAGGTGTATTTAGTGTTCGGTAAAGACTTAAAATGTGTTGAAAGGCTTTTTAACACTCAAGTGAAGGTTTAAAATGAGAATTGCATTCACCAGGTATGTGTCGGATTATAGCATATAGAATGCCAAGCCTCTTGTTTATACACTGCGAAGCAAAGGAAAAACCTCCTCCAGTTATTTGAGAACCTGAGATATATGAATTGTTAACATTGTTCTCTTATGAACTGTTTTACTACAGTATGTACTGAATCCAAAAAAATGTTTCCATGACATTGCTATTTGGAGTGAACTCAAAAGTGGGCATTAATAGCCAACAATAGACCACCCCAAATCTATAGTATTAAGGTCGATTCACACTATACGTTACGTAACCTTTCCGTTTCCTTTCCATCACATCACCGTACATAAAAGTTTACTGTATTTTAAATGAGTACATGCACACTGCACGTTACATACACCTTCCGTGAGCCTTCCATTTCCCGACAGGATTGTTTCGCAGCAATGTTTACGGAACGCATGCGGACACTCATTGACAGTGTGCACTTAGCAACCATTTCCATTCCGTGTCTAGAAGGCGTGTTTTGGCGCTCTGTGTTTATTCACTGGCATTAACCTGGGTTAGGTTTGGTTACAGTTTGCAGTTACACTCACCAGAACGAAATAGGTTATAAGAAAAGTTAGCAATATGGCGACGAAAGATGTACTGGAATTGATATGGTGAATAAATAATGGTATTGGAATTGATATGGTGAATAAATAATGATGATGTCGACCAGATGTGTTTCCTATGATATATAGAGGGCGAAACTATTTTTAAAAATATCGCAATGGCTCTGAATGCTTCCAGAGAACATTATTTCCCCCCAGGGGCTCACATCTGGTGGGACGTGGGTTGGCAACCACGGGACCCCAGCTGAGTCCGGCATTGCTTCCACTTACTTGTGCCGGGCTCCTCTCCGTCTTCTTTCCTGTTGGCCGATAGCCTAGATGTTAGGCCCCTTAAAACAACAACAACAACTTCTTTCCTGTCGACCTCCCTTGGTCAACTCTTGTTCTTTTCTGACCACAACGGTATTAGGGTATCCGAAGCCTAGAGAGTATTTCACTTTCCCGCCTTAATTGGCTCTTGAATATAACAAGTTGCAAAGTTTCCGCAACTTGTTATATTAAATTCTAAACGTCAACACGGAACCTGCAATGGATTCTTCTTCGAATAAAGATTAATTGGCTCTTGTCTCATCTTTCCTGACCCCACACTGTTTTTGTTAATTGGCTCCTCGTGTGTCTAAATTCCCTTTAGCGTTTTATTTTTTTCGCATCTACACTCCATTTTGTGGGTATTTTCAATCTACGTTACATTTTGTAAGTCTTTTCGATCTAAGTTGCATTTGCGAGTGTTTTCAACCTCAATTGCAATCGTGAAATATAAAATTATAAATAAATTATAATTATTATAAAAACCACAAAGAATGTGATATTAGGCTATATGATTTCATTTGTTGAGTGCTGAGTGGTTCAAGTTCAAATATGATTTGATATCCGTACTTTCAATAGTAGTTTCAGATTATGTTTGAATTGGTGCTTCTAATGTGGTTAAAATTTCAGTAACCACAGTAGTAGCTTGGTTAGTAATTTCACCACCAGACAATACGCGGGTTAAAATCAAAGCTCGCCAAAACGGTCTTGTTAGCTTTTGTATTAACCAAAGTATAGGCTACCAAACACCAAACCGCGTCTTATATTCCAGCATCATGGAGGAAAAATTGATTGAGAATATAAGAAAACATCCAGCGCTGTATGATTTTCTGTATTTCGCTCTTTTAACATATCATGAACCTATTTTCTTCGTTTCCTCTTTCTTGTACTACGCTCCTCCTCGTCTAAAATGAGAGCACATAGAACTTAATTTTTTCTGGACCACATTCTGTCACCAAGTCCTGAAATTGCTAACTTTTCTTATAACCTGTTTCGTTTTGACGATTTTGTTTACCGCAAACTGTGAACAAACCTAACCCAGGTTAAAACCAAAGGGAGCGCAAAAACACGCCTTCTAGATACGGAATGGAAATGGTTGCTAGTGCACTCTGTCAATAAGTGTCCGCATACCTTCTGTGCCGATTGCATCTGCACACTTTCCCTGCCTGAACTTTCGCCAATCCTATTTCGTGAAAATAATCTGAACCCAGCTTCTGACCCAGTGGTAACCTAGGTGATTATGGACCTCATGAAGTATAAACTTGCCCTAAAGGTTCTAGGGTGAAATTTTCAAATAAACCGCTTGATCTTTAAAATTATGTTGACGACAATGGGAATATCATTAAAGACATTATTGTCGTCTGTGGCAAAAATTATGAACATTGATGTCCGGAATTCGCGGTCATACAAATTCAAACTTGTGAAGTGACCATGTGACCAATGAAAGCTAGGAATCTTCCCACTTCTTAAATGCCAACCTAAAATTGGAACTGAAGTGTTTTCGGGCATTTGATATGCAATCTACATTGGAAATTATGTTGTCCACCCTGACAAAACACTCGATAACTTAAATGGTTTCCATAGTTCGAAATCTGCCACTGCATAACCTTGGCAGCACGACGTGTGTAGCGCGCATGCGCGGTGGCGCTCTGGCGGGCTAACGGATGGAGGGCTCAGTGACGCCGCACTCTCAAGATGACTTAAGTTGAAAGCAGACGTTGGGGCTCTGGGCTCCGGCCCATGGCCGGACTGGAAGGTAGGAGAAGATAGCAAACTACTGATTATTCTGAGACTTGATGAAAACATTTGGAAAATTATTTTATTTAAATTATTTCTCATATTTTTAGATTTAATGATCATCGTGTCGTTGGTGATCTGTTGGACCACATAGGGAAAACAAAGACTTTAGTTATGTTTAAATAGCAAGCTTTCTTAATATCAATGACTTAAATTTTATTCTAACGGGCCAAACATTTGCGCAAATGATGGTTCCAACTTGTTAATATATTTTCTTCTTAGCTTGCAACAACTTATTAGTGTGGTCAACATCAGTTAGGTTTAGTTTAAGGATTTTACTTATTTCTGTTTTCAAATTTAGATCGAAGAACTTGTTTCTTTTGGTGGGAAAATGTTTTAATTACTGGTGACTGTCCTTTGTTTTTCGTCACTAGTTTGTTTCCATTATTATTTTTTGACTTCAATAGTGGATTGGCATCAAGGCCGTACGTTTCGACGTATTCGTTAATCGCTCCGTATAAAAGTTTGTTTTTTTTGCGGTCTTTTGAGACCTGAATGATTTAATTCTGGATGAAGTCGTGCATTAATGTATTTACGTGTTGTGGAAATAGTAATTTACTCGGTGGAAGCTTATTTTCGCCAGATTTTCGATGTTTGGTGTTCATGCTTGAAGCATGGTGATAGCGTCGGTTGTGACGCCATCTTGGCATAATTCATCATTTTCTCATTTCTAATTAGCTTAACTATTTCTCTTGTCACCTTGTGCAAGTTTTCTATTTGCCAAAAGAGTGCCCGTGTGTGATTTGGGGTGAAATTAATTTTTCATTTGAGGTTCGGCAGAATCTTTGGATTTAGTACCTTGCAAATATGCAAATGGATCTCGTGGCCTGAAGCCACAGAGGGTACTGATGTACGCTGCCTTTGTAAGTTGGTTGATTTGGTCTGGTTTTCTCGGTTCAATTAATTTTATTTGGTTTTCTTTCATATCGTGGTATCCCGCGCGTACTTGGCCTTGCCAAATTTTATTTAATAAGGGGTTCCTCCAACAATTTTCTTTTTTTAAATCTTGTTTGGGCTACGTTATTTTTCGAGCGACCACTCAGCCACGGCTCTGGATAGTTGGTCTTCCCTCCACTCAACGAGCATTGTCTCGCAAACCCTTTCGGGGGTGACTGGCCTAGATAATTTATTTATATGGGACACCTTCCGTAAACATCGTAGTGACAAGGAACGGTACAGTATGGTGTGAATACAACAACTTTTAACCCAACGGATATGGAAAGGAAACGGAAAGGTTACGTAACGTATAGTGTGAATCGACCTTTTTGCCACTAAAATATACTGCCTATGACAAGAATGCAAATCTTTGTTCCCATACCCTAATTGTTATTTCCATGTGTATGATGGTTCTGTAATGGTTTGGGCTGCCCAAACAGAGCTCATCTTACAGCTAGAGGTTAAAAACCAGAGCTGTATTTTTGTTATAATATCAAATCAGTGTATTCATCATCATCTTGCACAGTTTCCAGCCTTACTGACTGTGTCTGTTTGGAACATAAGGCTCTCCAACGAAGGCTCGGTCCATTTATCAAAGCGATGGTGATTATCCGCTACTGGCTTGCTGGGCCTATCGTAGCTTTACCAGAACCCCATTAACAGTCACTTTTCAGGGCTCCTGTAGGACCTTCACAGCCACCATAGCGGTCCCCAGGCACACGCAGTGAGTAAGTAAATTAGTTGAGGAGCGCCGGAACGAAAACCGATAACTCCAGCTTTGCTGTTTTGGCAGGACGCAACGAAATGTAATCCCGGAGTGGTTGCACGTATTGTGGAAAGGCGAAACACACCATGATATAGTACCAGACAACACCATTCAGGGAGCCCCATTCATTATTGCATTGCTCTTTCCATTACTCAGATATTAAACGCGCGAAAATGGAGATGTCGGGTTTTGATCCGACAGCGTGGAGTTATCGGGATATGCTCCAACCGCATTGGATATATCGGGTTTTGAGTCGGCAGCATAATATGATTGTAGTGCATTACAGCAATGCGATACTAGCACATGCGACACGTAGCTGTATCGACTAAGGTCATTATGCTGTGAAGCTAACACCCGATGAGTAATACGGCTCCAGCCGACCTACACATAACACGTTGAGTTTGTTTGTGGTATTGTGGTGAATAAAATGGATGAAGGACGAGTGGCAGTGAGTGATATTAACCAGGGCGTGCGACGAGAAAGGAAGACAGCAGTGGAACGAGCCAACCGGTATGTACGGTAAATTAGTATCGTAGTTGACTGTACTATTGGGGTGTGTTGCATTGATGGGTTGTAAGGGTTGCTTATTGTTTGTAGGTACCGGGATGCTGATCCTCTGGGATTAAACGTTACAGTGCCTTGCAAGCGTAATTCATCGACGTTACAGTGTTCACGAATATCGAGGTTGTATCTTATTCGAAATCGTCACAGATTGTATGAACACCATTCAAAGGTGGCACAGGACGTGTTCCTTACCCGTTTAATTGCACCATATGCACCACGGCAACGAAGAGAAAGTAGAGTATCAGCAGGACAGGAACGGAGAGGCCGTACCTTTAGTACCACGTTTTACCTACTAGATAAAGGACACACTAAGAGACCTGTATGTAAGAAATTGTTTATGAAGGTGTTTTCTATTAAAAAGGATAGGGTGCATGCAATAGCTAAGACGGTGTTTGAGGGACGAATTCCTAAAGAAGGACGAGGTGGGGACCGAAAGTTCATCAAATCCGCTGCGAAGAAGGCAAAATTGAGAGAGTTTTTAGGTAAACTTCCGACAACCGAGAGTCACTATGACAGACGTAAATCCAGACGTGTTTATCTATCTTGTGAGCTAAATCAAAGGAAGCTACGGCAACTGTATAACGAGTCGGTTCCCCAGCATTTACAGTTCAAGAAGTCGATGTTTCACGAAGTATTTACATGCTCCTTTAATATTGGTTTTCGGTCACCTTCCTCAGGTACGTGTAGTACATGCATGGTACTCGCACAGAGAATAAAGGTTGAAATCGATCCTCAGAGGAAGAGTGTTTTCATGACGCAAAAACGAGTACACACGTTACGTGCAAAGGCGTTTTATAACCTGTGTAAAACCAATGATCCTGATTCAGTGTCATTCTGTTTTGACCTACAACAGGTCCAACCCCTGCCAAGAACACCTATCCAAGAATCATTTTATGCACGGCAAATCAGTTTCTATACCCTTTGTTTCGTCGGCATGGACTCGAGGACGCCAACGTTTTTTCAATGAACCGAGGACGTAGGCGGCAGAGGGGCAACGGAGGTTGGTTCCGCACTCCTGCATTACTTGGATTCGTTGCCATTAGACGGAACACGAATGTTGAGATTATTCTGTGATGGGTGTGGGGGTCAAAACAAAAACTCTCACATCATACACACCATCATGTTTTGGCTTGTCAACAAATCACCTGCCCATTTAGAGGAAATAAATTTGACATTAAGCCTTGGAGGCTGGATTTAGACAGCTCCTTAACCCGGTCGTGAGGCAATTATAATTGGCTACATGGATTATTCTTGCCAGGCGCGTCCACGTGGGCAACGGTGCTGTAATATACCATGGAACTACAGTACCGGCTAAGTTCTGGCGAGGACCCAGTCCTATGGGGTATAACATAGGCCCCGTGCACAGGGTTACGTGCGAAGACCTCAACGGAATCTGCAGCGGAGAAGATGGACTTCGGAACGGTGGAGATTGCGGAAGAGGCAACCCAGTACTCAGGGAATAGTATGAGTACAGCATCAATCGGTAGCGTCTGTTTTCCAGGTTAGGGGCGGCTGCAAGGGTGTCTGTTTCCCATATTAGGGGCGGCCTGTATAATAGCTGGCAGTAGCTTCATAAAATGCCTTTGGGAGTGGCAACCCCATCATAATAGCCTAAAATGGAAACGGTACTTCAAATGATTCGGAGAAGGTTAGGGCGTACCCTGCAGGCGACGCGCAGTTCTTTTGGTACTGGGGGAACTGTGAGAAATGGGCGACCAGTAACCGAAATGAAAGTGGGAATCATGAATGTCATGACCCTGACAGGCAAGGTGGAGGAGGTGGTAGACTTCATGGAGAGGGAGAATGTTGGATTGATGGGGCTGAGTGAAGTGAAAAGGAAAGGTAAAGGAAGGAAGAAATTGAGGAAAGGACATACATTATACTGGAGTGGTGGCCAAGAGGCAAAAAAATGGCGTGGGACTGATAACCTCGAAACAACTGGAGGAGTATGTTGAAGTGATCGAGTGTGTGAGTGACAGAATAATGAAAATTAGAATGAAGATGAAAAATGACGTGATGGACTTCATACAAGTGTATGCACCACAGACTGGAAACAGAGAAGAAGATATTGAAGTATTCCTGAAGTAATTTCAGATGTAGAAGTGATGATCATGGGAGATATGAATGCACAAGTCGGAAACGAGAGACAAGGAAAGAAAGAAGTCATTGGACCATATGGATATGGGAAAAAGAACCAGGAAAAAGAGGAACTTGTAAACTTTTGTGAAAGGAATGGATTGATAGTGGGTAATTCATGGTTTCGGAAGAAAAACAGCAGGAAAATTACGAGATATGATTGGGGCGATAGAAGAAGAACATTCAGTAATTGACTACTTTCTGGTGGAAAGGACTAATCGCAGAAAGCTGATAGATGTGACAGCTTTACCAGGAGAAGCATTTGATGGGGACCATAGAGCTGTGGTGGCAAAATTTAGATGGGAAAAATTGGAAAACCTAAAGGAGATCAGAGAAAGTAAAATAAAAGTATGGAAATTGAAAGACAAAACTGTACAGGAAGATTTTCAGGAGAGATTGAAGCAACAAATCCCAGTTACTGAAGGGGAAAACATAGAAGAGGAATGGTCCCACTTTAAAAAGGCATTTGTTGGTGCAGCAGAGAGTGCTTGTGGTAGGACATCAACAAGAGTGAAAGATAAGGAGACACCGTGGTGGAATGAGGAAGTGAGGAAAGCAGTGAAAGAAAAGAAGTCTGCATGGAAAGAATGGAACCGAGATCAACAGAAGAAAGCAAAAGGAAGTATCACGACAGCAAACGGAGGTGTAAGAAAGTGCTAGGAGAAGAAAAGTTGGGAAGAATTTACACTAAGAATGGAAACAGATGTAAGTGGCAGTAAAAGGATGCTGTATGGGCTTCTAAGAAGTAAGAGGAAAGGAAGAGTTACCACAAAGCTGGTGAAAAAGGAAGATGGAGAGTTGTTAACACACCCAGAAGAGATAAAGGGACGATGGAAGGCGTATTTCGATAAGCTATTGAATGTGAGCAATTGTACTGGTGAGATGGAAGTGACACAACCTGACGACTCTATAACAGAAGATGATATAACAATGCTGGAGGTGGAATTAGCAGTACAGAAAATGAAGATGGGAAAAGCAACAGGGGCGGATGAAATCAGTGTAGAAATGATAAAGGCTGCTGGACCTGTTGGTATGCAATGGTTGTATCGACTGCTAAAGTGTGTGTGGAAACGGAAATGTGTACCAGAAGACTGGGAGAAAGGGCTAATAATACCAGTGTTTAAGAAGGGGGACAAGAAGGTGGGTGATAACTATAGAGGGATCACCCTCTTATCACAGATAGTAAAAATACTGGAAAGGATATTAGAAAGAAGAATGAGAAGAAAGGTGGAAGGAGAGTTGCAAGAGGAACAGTATGGCTTCAGGAGTGGAAGATCCACAGTGGACCCAATCTTTAGCTTGAGGCAGGTTGGAAATGGTTCAAGCAATGTACAACAACTGTGTTAGCAGGGTACTGACCCCAGTTGGAAAGACAGATTGGTTTAGGAACAAGACTGGACGAAGACAGGGGAGTGTGCTGTCACCTCTCTTGTTCATAATGGTGATGGATGAAATTGTAAAGGAAACAAAGGAAGCATATGGACATAAAGAAATGAAGTTACTGTTATTTGCAGATGATATTGTGGTCTGGGGAAGGAACACCGAAGAAGTGCAAAAACAACTAGATGCACTGAACGAAAATATTCAGAAGTACGGCCTGTAAATCAGTATAGAGAAAAGCAAGACCATGGTGATGACAAGAGGGGAAAGACAAAGAAAGGGCACTGTGAAAATTGGAAGTCAGAGTTTGGAAATTGTGGACACTTTCAAATACCTAGGAAGTGAATTGATGCAAACTGGTAGGTTGGACATGGAGATTGGCAGGAGGGTACAGCAGAGCAATGCATTCTATCAAAGTGTAAGAAAACTTGTTTGGGATAAGGAAGTACCAAGGAAAGGCAAGGAGGTAATGTATAAAGTGTACTATGTTCCCATATTAACTTATGCAGCTGAGACTTGGACCCTGACAAGCAGGCAAGAGAGTAGAATCCAAGCCAGTGAAATGAAATTCCTAAGAAGTATGATAGGAAAGACAGAGTGAGGAATGAAGATGTTAGGAAGGAAGTTGGGATGGGAAAACTATATGAGAGAATTGAGAAGAATAAACTAAGGTGGTTTGGACATGTAAAGAGGATGGAGGAAAATAGAATACCAAGACAGATGCTGGAGGCGAAGTGCAAGGGTAAGAGAGCAAGAGGAAGACCTAGAACAAGGTGGATTGATTCAGTGAAGAACAGCATAAGAAAAAGAAATCTGGACTGGGACAGGATCGTGGAAGAAGAGTGGTGGAAGGAGAGAGGAAAGTGGAGAAGTGCCATAAATACCCTGACCCGGCAGGAGCTGGATAAGGGGAAATGATGATGATGAAATTTGACATTTCCAGTAAGAGGCCATAGCTTTCTGCCGGCAGACCGTGTGTTCGGTCGCGTTGAGAAGCACATTCGGACAACGCCGATTATTACACACAAGGACGAATATGAAGCAATTTACAAGGAACACTGCACTGTACGAACCTTAGGACGGGACTATGTCTTACACAACATTAAATCCCTTGGGGAGTCCTACAAAAAGTCCGTGGAATAAGGGATATCAAACGATGTAACTTCAGGAAATACATCGTCATTTAGGGCAAAGGACAGCAAAGACAGGCAAAAACATTATTCCAATTAAAATGCTTCACGAATTACAAGTATGAATCTGTTGCGGGAAGGAAGCGGTTTTGTATTTTGAAGCGAAACAGACGCCATCCACAGGTAGTGGACAGCGGCCAAGAAGGATGATGTGCGAGGTTTGCTGGTCAGGCAGTTTGGAAGGGAATGGGAAATGGATGATCGTTTCCTGTGGTACAAGAACCTGCTTAACCCTAGAACACAAACCCTCGTAATTTTTACGACGTATACTTGGCAACACGGCTCTATCTGTTAGGCTTTTCTCGCCACGTTGCTGTCCTACTCAGTAGCTTCCTACAATACCGCGAGCTTCGTCAGTGTGCGTGCATTTTTAGAGTGAGTCTGTTGATTTAAAATTGAAGACCCTTGCGTCGTAAAATTTACGACGATTTGTGACTACTTATGCTAAACTTAGCAAGGTAAGTTCTGTAACAAAGTTAAATTACAGCATTATTCTCATAGAATAAGTATTTAGAACCGCAGAACTTGTCAAATACACACTGGTAAGAACTGTTTGTCACATCTGTCCTGCTCAGAAAAGGCGAATGACGACAACTTACTGCAGCAAATGTCACCGCGAATATTGCAAGGAACATGGAGCAAATCTTTACACAAACTGCTGTAAATGAGACACCAGGGACTTGAAAACCCAGGAGTTAACACTCTGTAAAATAACTTACATGTGCTTCTTATATTATATTTTGTGCGCAATTACATTTTATTCATCATAGAAATAAATAGTCGTAAATTTTACGAGGGTTTGTGTTTATGTACTACCAAATTAGGGTTAGTGTTCTAGGGTTAATGACTGTGAAATCGGCGAAGACAATGCAGATGAAGAGAACGTATCCGCAGATAAGCAGTGTGATTGCTTGGAAGATGAACTGCCAGCGATAATTTAACATGAAACGTGTTTGTTGCCAACAAACAGCCTTGTTCCCAATAATAGTGTATTGGTTACTAGACTACTCCAGAGCGGTCGGATCAAGGTCCGATAACTCCCAACGGTTGAATCAAAGCCAGACATCTCCATATTTTTGGGGGGAATGCCCTGGATGTTGCGTAAACATCCATTGAAATGACGATAACGTACTGCATCGGACGTTCGGTGTCTGTACTTTGGTTTCCTACCATATTCCACAATTGTGCAACCACATGGTTACGTGGCGTTTTCCTGGCCTGACTTAGGTGTTTCCCGGGAGTTATCGGCTTTTGATCCAATCGCGCATTTCAGTTGACGATGTACGCGTCATATCCTGTGTTTTTATTAAAATTACTCTGTGGCAATATACATTTCTCTTATGTCTCCCCCCTGCACCTCACACATGCGAAGACAGCAAAAAGTGGATTTATCGGTTTTTGTTCCGGCGCTCGTTATTGATGCTTTAAGGGGTGGAACAGCGAGGTCATCTGCCCCTCAGGGCACATGCAGTTCCCATTGTACTTTGCTCCTACAGGCAGTCGCTTACTTCATGCCGTTGCCCATCCCCCACGAGTGGTTGGAGACAGTATAATACATGAATTCACTTATAAAATTAGTTGTATTGATGACAAGAATGCTTGTAAGGAATATGATTTTTGTTTTTAAAAAGGATATTACTTTAGTCGTGCCAATATTATTATAAATTTATCATGCATAGAAGTCTAATTATTATTTATATAATTTTCAAAAGAAAAATATGTATTGTCCGTTGAGCCATTATATATTTAAACACAAATTGTGCTAAATGTTCCGGCATAACTCCCAGTGTGTACTAGACAGTGTCTTGGTGAGGTGTGCTTTAACCAACTGAAGAGCCCAATTGCACACCGCGGCGAAACACTGTCATTTTGTTGAGTTATGCCGGAACATTTAGCACAATTTGTGTTTAAATAATTATTATTTGTTACTAACCACCTCGTGTTGTAGCGGCTAGCATTCTTGCCTGTTGCCTCGGAGTTCCAGGTTCGATTCCCGGCTCTGCCAAGAAATTTTCATATTGGAGTGAGGGCTGGAATGGGTTACACTCTGCCTTGTGAGGCAAAACTGAGAATAGGAGGGTTCGATTCCCAGCTCAGCCATCCTGGAAGTGATTTTCCACGATTTCCCACTTTGACTCCATGCAAATGATGGGATGATTCCTAACTTATAGCCTAGGCCACCTCCTTCCCAATCCTATCCCCAGTTCATAAATATGCACACAGCACAGGTTATCACACAAATTCCACACACAAATACACGGGCTATGTAACCACAATATCGCAGCCCCCAAAAATAAACAGCAACAAAATATTTATTACTAAATTAAATATACAACTACCATAATAAAACAATAAACAAAGTTAAATAACTATTGCAATGTCTTTGCATGAAGTCGACATGGCTTATACTTTGTTTTTGTTTATTTTAGGGGCTGCAACATCGTAGCCATGTGTGTGTGTGTGTAATTTGTGTGATAACCTGTGTTATTGTGATGGCTGTACTAGTGTGTGTATTTGTGAATTGGAGATACAATTGGGGAGGAGGTGGCCGTGGCCTTAGTTAAGAACCATCCTAGCGCCTGGAGTAAAGTGGGTGGAAACCATAGAAAACCACTTCCAGAATGGCTAAGTTGGGAATCGGATCCTCCTCTTCATTTTTGCAAAATATGAAAAGTAGGCTAAAAATGGGAATTCTGCTAGGAAATAGAGTTGAAAGTTTTTATTGATATTGTATTCACAACTTTATTCTTTTCAAACACACTGGAAATAGCACACAAATGAGCACAACCACAAGTTAGGATTTCTTTCCACACACACGATTACTAGAGGGGTGGCTTTAATGCGTAGAGAACCAGGTTTCCAATGTAGCTTCGTTTCTTTTACGCCAGGAGATGTTGTTAGCTACTGTCTCCAGGGCTTGACTACGGGCTGCCTTTCCTGCACCAGCTTCTGGATATTGTTCAAAGAATGATTGCATCTGATCAACAGAGAAAGAACAACAATTTTAATCATTATTTATTTACTTAATCGTATGGTAATTTATACAATTATACATAACAAGGTAATATTCAAACTTTAAAGTCCATCCTTCTCAACCATTCGCTTAAATCGGGTGTGAGAGCGAACAAATCGTCAGGAATGCCAGGGTACGAATAAAGAGGACAGCGTTGGACCAGATGTTCGATCGTCTGTTCTTCCAGGTTACACTCACATATTGGTGAGCTGATCCAGCCCCACTTGTACCTGAAATAATTGCAGCAACCATGTCCAGTCCTCAGCCTGTTGATGCGGCACCTGAGGTTCCTCGGTAAGTCAAAGCTGTTTGGTTTCTTTGTGGGATCAAGATGGTGGGCACTTGTTCCCAATGTTTTAGTTGACCACTCATGCTTCCAGCTTTCATTTAGATCAAATCCAGCAGCAATGTGTTGCCCCGCAGTGACACTTACTGGTCTCCTAAATTGCAGTCGTTGCTGTGATGGATGGCAGAATTCTTGGTGCAATGGCAAAGAGGGTGATGCAAAGATTTTCTTAGCTTCCCTTAGTAGAGCTGAGAGATGAGATACACCAAGTTCGCATTATGCAACTTAACATAGAAGGCATGGAACCAGTAATGCAACGCATTGTATCATTCAATTTTGTGTCTACCTTCTTCACATGTACGCTTTCCAACCAGACGGGTGCACAGTAGTACTCAGCGGCCGAGTAGACAAGACTGATGGCAGATAAGCGTAAACAGTCAGCAGAGGCTCCCCAGGATGTACCACTGAGCTTATGCAATATGTTTCTTGTGGCAACTTTGTGGGAAAGCTTAGTGATGTGTTCTTTGTAGCTCAGGGATCTATCTTAAGTGACTCCAAGATATTTCGGAAAAGAATTGTAACTTAGATTTCATTCGTTGAACAAAACTCTTGGATTGTAGTTTACAGCTCGATTCGATAGATGGAAACAAGAGACTTCAGTTTTTGAAGTGCTAGGGATCAATCTCCAGGTCTTAAAGTTGACATCTTCTTGAGATCCTTTGTAAGGATTTGTTCACTGTCTTCAAAATGATTACTCTGTGCTACAAGAGTGATGTCATCAGCATATATGAACTTAGTTGATGTTGTAACTGGTAAATCGTGCATGTACAAATTGAAAAGCAATGGGGCTCACGTCCGTAGGTCATCATCCTCATCTTGTACAGTTTCCAGCCCCAGGCTGGGTCTGTTTGGAACATAAGCCTCGCCACTTAGTCCTTTCTTCCCACCACCTCTCCGCTGTCACTCTGGTCCAGTCCCCTCCTCTCTTCTTGACACATTCCTCCATTCCTTTCAGCCATCTATCTCTTCGTCTTCCCCTTAGTCGTTTCTTCTGCATCTCGTGTATGCTCTTGGCAATCTTCTTCTCTTACGTTCTCTTTAAGTGTCCATACCACCTCAGTCTTGATGTCTCAATCCTGCCTTGCAAAGGCTCCTCTTTCACTATTTCCCTGACCTTTTCATTCCTCACCCTGTCTCTTCTTGTTACTCCAATCCTACTTCGCAGGAAATTCATTTCACTTGCCTGTATTCTGCTTATGTCACTTTTCTTCATTATCCATGTTTCTGAAGCATAGGTCAGGATCGGGATATAGTAGCTTCTGTATAACACTTCCTTGCTTTTTTGTGGGACATCTTTATTCCACACTAAGCTCCTAATGCTTCTCAGAAATGCTTCTGCCTGTCTGCCACGTTCCGTAATCTCTTTGTCATTTCTCCCATTTTCCTCCACTATACTTCCCAAGTACTTGAAACTTTCCACCTTCTTCAGCTGTCCACCTCCAAGTGTTATCCCACTCATTGGTCTGTCCTTTTTCCGGGTCGTTATCAGGATCTCACATTTACTTATGTTGAACTTCCATCCGTACTCTCCCACTGTTTCTTCCCAAGCCTTCAGTTGCTCCTGAATTTCCTCCTCCTTGTTTCCCCAGACCATGAGATCATCTGCAAACACCATTGCTTTCATCTTATCTTCTCCTATCTTTCCTGCTACCCGTGTCATTACCTCGTCCATAATCACAATAAAGAGAAGGGGTGACAGTGCACTACCCTGTTTCAGGCCACTCATTTGTCTGAACCAGTCTGTTCTTTCCCCTCCAACTTTCACACAATTCACACTTCCACAATACATCTCCTTCACTGTGCCTACAGTCCCTTTTTCCACTCCCATGTTTTCCATTGCTTCCCAAACCTTCTCCCTACACACACTATCATAGGCCTTTTCGATGTCCAGGAAGGCCATCAACAGATCCTCTCCAAATTCGTAGTGGTGTTCCTGGAGCCGTCTCACTGAAAATATGAGATCCACTGTTGATCTCCCAGGTCTGAATCCATACTGCTCCTCTCTCAATTCTCTCTCCACTTAGGCTTGTATTCTACTTTCTAATATATTTTCATATCTTGGCACAGTGTGGTATGAGTGTGACTCCCCTGTAATTTCTGCACTCCTTTCTGCTTCCTTTCTTAAATATTGGGACAATTAACCCTTTCTTCCAATCTTCTGGGGTCTTTTTCTCCTTCCATACCATCCTCATCACACGGTACAGCCACTGTTTCCCAACCTCCCCCTGCTGCCTTCACCATTTCAACACTCACTTCGTCCACTCCTTCCTCCTTTCATCTTGTCTATAGCCATTTCCAGTTCTCTCCAAGTCAGGTCCTTTTCCATTCCTTTGTTGTCTTCTCCATCTTCCAATACGTTGTCTTCCTCCCTATGACCATTTGGATTCAGTAAATCCTCAAAGTACTCTTTCCACACTGTCTTGAGTGTCTCTTTGTCGTGTACGTCATTTCCGTTTGTGTCCACCATTACCGCATTCTCTCGCAGACCTCTTCTCTTACTTTTGACCATCCCATAAAGTACTTTATTTTCTCTGCTGTCTTCCTCCATCATCTCTGTCCACTTTACCATCCACTTCTTCCTCTCCTCTGCGACAATCTTGTTTGCTTCTTTCTTCTTTATCTTATTATCTTCCCTTGCCAGATCAGTTCTTTCCTGGAACCACACTCGGAAAGCCTTGTTCTTCCTTCCCACAGCTTCTTTTACTCTCTCATTCCACCATGGTGTCTCTTTACACCGCTTTCTGTTGCTTGTTCTTCCACATACTGCCACTGCAGCTTCCACCATTGTATTTTTGAATTGCTTCCATTCCTCTTCCCCTGTTTTAGGATTGTCTGTTGGCATCCTTTCCCTCATTATCTTCTGCAATTCTTCCTTGACTTCCTTTTCCTTCAGTTTCCAAACTTTGATTCTCCTTTCCTGGTACTCTGTCCTCTTGCTATCCTTAACAACTCCCAGGTTCATTACAAGTATTCTGTGGTCGCTATCTAAGGCCTCTGATGGTATTATCTTTATATCTCTGACACTTCTCTTCATTTTCCAGTCGTACAGCATGTAATCTACCAAAGATTTCTTTGTTAAATCACTGCTGTACCACGTTACCTTGTGACTTTCTTTCTTCCGGAACCAGGAGTTGCCTACCACTAAACCGTTTCTCTTGCAAAAATCCAGCAACTTTCTTCATTTCTGCTGCCCCATCCTTCTGCTCCCATTACATTTTCATATCGTTGCCTTTCACTTCCTATGTGTGCATTCAAATCTCCCATGACAATGATGCTCTGACCGTTCAACTGCTGTTGTAGCTCCTCCTCAAAGACTTCCTTCTCTTGAGCTGTACATCCAACTTGAGGGGCATATACCTGGGCTAACTCCAGCCTTCTTCCCTACACGTGACCCCTGGGTGGTGCTAAACGAGCAACAGCGTTAAAGGTGACATACTATAGAGTTGTCCTTTGAGACAACACTTCCAAGGTACTTAAAGTTAGAAACTGATTGCAGTTTTGTTCCCTCCAGAAAGATGTTTGAACATGAGCCTTTCCTGTTGATAGTCATTTCAACTGTTTTTTGTTTGACTGATCTTTAGTCCAAATTCTTTAAACTTGTCATTCCATAAGTCCACTCCTGCACTTCTGTGCTATTTCAACTTTTATGCTTGAAATGTAATTATATTTCTTAACACCATAAAATTTGCTCACCGATGAGACTGTATAGTGCCAGAACTATTGTAAGGATTTTTTTTGCAACCAAACATTTATACATTGACATTAATCATTTTATCTATACTGCTTTGATCCATATTGACATTTATACTTCTTATTTAATGAGCCATTATTTTATGAGAAGTGACATTTCTTGGCTCACTCCTACCCATATTTATAAAATTAACAAAAATATGGTAAAAATAAAAACTCTGTCTTTTCTGAGTAAACAAAACCTATTCCTCCAGTCAAGTGTTCATAATATGCTGCACCAAAGGGTTAGTGACTTACCTCTCTCAGCTTGAACTCTGTATTAAATGATTTGGTGAGCGCTGGAATGAGACGTCCTAAATAACGGTCGTTGAGTTCGAACCGATCCACAAGGTATTTCCATTCAGACCTGCAGGAAAAGCAATTTCTTCATTACAAATGAAAAATTGGAAGTTAGTTTTTGGGGATAGTTTCTCGTGAGGCAGGAAACTTCAATCTTTCCTGCCATCACAATGACACAGGTTATCAGACAGATATCACATGCACCTAAAGTACACAGAGCTAAATGACCACAATGTCATAAGGCCCCTAAATGAATCAACAACTCAATCTTTCTGCAATCGTGGGCCACATTTGATCTGTGAAAAGATTCACAAACATTTAAGAAATATTCAAGGTGTAATGGAATATTGTGCCATAAGTGGAGAATTGCATTTGAAACTAATTGACCCATTTACTAACAGCGTCTGTTGACGTTAATTTTTAGCACTGAAAGCAGCAATGCTTTACGTCTCTGGTACTTGGTATCAGACACAGTATGCGCAGGTGGAAAAATAATACAGAGCAGTTGCTGTTCTGTAACAAGCTTAAATAAGCATGTGCGTGATATTAGTATTATTATTATTTCTCTGGTTACAAATATTTTATAGTTTAACTGCATACTACTCACTTTTCATGAATTGAATTATTTTTAAGGCATGAGTTGTACTATCACAAGATTAGTTGTAGTGATAGTTTTGTTTTGTGATAGTTCATTTTGTTTTTCCATATTTCTGGAATCCGCTATTTACAAAAGTATCGATTCGTTACTTTGATAATTGTAACTGTAATATTGTTGCTATTTTTGGCAAGTAACTGTAACGTAATTACTTTTGAAAAGTAATTCGCTCATCACTGTATATATGTGTGGCTGTGTTCATTGGACATTGAAATAATATTAATATTTTGCTACATCTCTCGAGTCACTCCCTCATTACTGGTTTGGAGGCAACGATGCAGTCTATTCCCTCCTACATGATTAGTTGCAGGAAAACCACCTCCAATATATGGACCATAGTGTGACATAGCCGACTTGCATTCTATGAAGTTAACTGTTCCCTGATGAACATTCCTCGATGACACAAGAGCACACCATCAACAATTATCACACTCAGAAAGAGCTCGGATGGTCTGTGTAAGAGTGGGTTACCTCCACAAACTGTAGCTCCACGTGTTGGCCAACAGACATCTATGGATATGATGGTACGCACCCTCGTAGACAACTGTGATGGAGGATGGCCTCCACAACAGCTATGCAAATTCGAGCCATAGGTGCACCTCATGTTCACAACAAACAGTTGGGAATCGTCTGTGTGCAGAAGGCTTATGAGCCCATGTTCATGCAGACAGTGTTCCATTGACCCCACAATATCAACGTGGAAGGCTGGCGTGGTGTCGAGAAAGATCTGCATGGATCAGCGTTTATAATGGGAGGATGACAACTCAGAACCAGGCAACAACACAATTCAGCTAGAAAGCAGGGCCGTGTTTCTAAATAGGCTAAGTAGGCTGCAGCCTAGAGCGGCAAATTTTAAGGGGCGGTAGTTTGGCAATTTATTCAAAAGTTAAAATGAAGTATTCCAGACATTAATAATATTTTCCGTACGAATTTAAGAATGCATGTTACTTAAAAATATGTTTTAGTCCTTCTACAGGTTTTCCTGCCTTAAAAGAGTTAAGAACTATCTGCGAACTAGTATTTCTGAAATACGCCTAAACTCACTTTCATTACTTTGTATTGAGGTAAATACAACAAAAAACACTTTCATATGAGGACATTATTAACGAGTTGGCCATTAAGAAATCTCGTAAGAAAGCTATGTACATTTGAACATCAAGATTACGTGGGGTGAGTGGTTTTAGAGAATTTTTTAATATTTTCAACAAATAAACCAGTAATAAACTACATTTTGTGTAATTTCATTTCTCCGTGTCGGACAGCTTAATTCAAATTGAACACAGTTCTTTAATTACACAAAAGATAGTCATTATGATTAAAATATAAAAATATGTGTAAAATAGTGATCACTAATCTCCAAGAACAAATTAATTAATTAATTAAGTTCGAAACACATTTCAATTTTTAACGAATCTTAAAAGAAGTACCGGTAAGTTTAAAAAATAACAAGTAGTTAACTAATTTCATTATATAATTTATTATATAAACCATTAAAATTGTAGTTTTATCTAAAAAAAATGAACTTTATGTTTAAAAATATGAAAACGCTAATGAACTCTATATTTTTGTTGTATAAAACAAATGTAGTAAGCAAATATGAACTATAGAGGTGGCGGCATACTCTTAAATCCGGCCCTGCTAGAAAGTGTGCTAAAAGAGCAATGTTTGTATGGCTTGTGACTTCTGTTAAGAGCAACAAGTAGTGTTGAAGTCAGTTTTGTTGTTTTAATGGGCGGAACAGCGAGAAAAGTCACTGTGAGTGCCATTGCTGTAGGGAGATTTTCAGCCACCATGATCCTTCCATTCTCAGTATTAACACAACCTCTAAGATTCCATATTAAAGCTGAAATAATGATTCACCACTTCCTATCCAAGAAAATTGATCATTCAAAAGTTTAGAAGCAATAAGAAATGGTGAATGATAGTCCATAACTTACCGTAGAAAATCCCAGGCAATTGGATTGCCCACAGGATTATTGGAAATATACTGGATCACTGAGAAGAAATCTTGGGACCGTACATACTCTTCATTCTTAGTCAATTGAATAAACCTGCAAACAAGAGAGACAAACTGAAATGCTTTATACACTATGTATTCAGAAAGGTAGAAGGCAAGGCTACAACATATTGCCCATACGTTTCTATATATACCTTGAACAAACAATGAAGGAAATGAGAGAGAAATTAAAAGTAGGTGTAAAGGTTCAAATCAAACTTTTTACAACTCTGAGATTTGATGATGACATTATTTTCTTAGTATTTGATGAGTTTTTAAATGGTAAGGGCTCTGCCTTGAGGAAAGAATTCATTATGATAATCAATACAGTAGTTGTAAAACAAACAAAACTAATGGAATGTAGCAGGAAGAAATCAGAAACCCCTATTGACATCAAATTGGCAGATGAAAAACTCAAGGAAGTAGAATTCATTGGGGAAGCAAAATAAGCAATGATGGATGAAGCAAAGAGGATATAAAAAATTGGTTGGCACAGGGATGCATAGTATTAATTAAGACCCAAAGCAAATACAAAAGAAATCCTTGCTTGTAACTTTTGCATCAAAACAAGAGTTGCTTTGTGCTCCCAAGTCTACAAAATATGCTAGATCACTATTTCTCAAAATTTACAGTGAATTTAGGCACAAAGTAAATTTTTTAAAAGTCGACCTTTACTTGCCTTTGCAAGAGCCATGGCACTCGTACAGAAGCCAGGCCCTGTAGCAGTTTTAACTTCTCCTGGGCATCTGCTTCCTTCATGTAGAGCTCCCAAACAGCATCCCAGTTCTTCTCATCGCCACTCTCCTCCATACCTAAACACCACCATCTTTGTGTTATTGTACTTCATTGTTTACATTCCTGAAATTTCCTTCATTTATCAGAAGCACTGGCACTTAGCTTTTAGCAGAGGAACAAGACTTGCCTCAATGTAAAGCCCACTTAATACCATTAAGGCTGACAGAGTGAAGAACTGTTCTTCAAAACTATCACAGGGTTAAGTCTACTGGATACAAAGCAAAAGGGCAAAGTCAAACCCAGAAAAGAAGCAATTGGGTGGTATTAATAAAGTTGAACCAGCCGCAGTGGCAAAGAGCGCTAACATGCTACCTCGCGCCTCGCTGGCATCGGGAGAGTATGAGTTTGAATCCCACCTCAGCAGTCCTAAAGATGGTTTCCATAGTTTTCAATTTTCACCACCAGGCAAACCTTTTAATAGGTCCACCTTCCAAAATCCCTTCCCTGACCTGTCCTGAAAAAATAATGGCCATTGACTGCATTAGTAAACAAAATTATTATTAAAGTTGAGCAAGTATTCAACGTTCAACACGTCAGAACCATTTACACCACATACCTCGCCCAAGTCTTGAAGTACACGAGCGTTCTATTTTCCACTGTCTACCTACCCTTAGCAACTCCCTTCCAAATATTGACATATTCTCTCCCTATAGAACATTCAAACATAACATTAGAAGATCCCTTTCATCCTCAATTCCTACCCCCTCACCCTCCTAATCACTCACTACCCCAATCACTCCCTGCGTCTTTCCCGAGATTTATCCCTTGCTGCCATCACTGCCAATTGTTACCTATTATTGTTGTTGTTGTTGTTTTTGTTAATATTATTTCAAATTGTTAAAATATATTTTCATGGTTGTATCTAATAATTATTAATTAAACAAAAAATAAAGAAATTAAAAAAAGAATGAGGATTGAGGGAATTGGTTGAACTATGAAAGGAGATAGAAAAAGAAAAGAGGAGAGGGTCCACCTCAAAGTCCCTGGAAAAATAGACCCAACTCAAGGTCATAAAATCTTGAGTCAAAATCAATTTTGTTTGATTGATAAAAGACTAAGAGGTTAGCGAGTTTGGTTGTAGAGGTAAACCTAGGAGGCGATGGTTAAATTCGGTATTGAACAATTTCAAAGTGAGAGGTCAGTGCTAACTGCTAATAAGGGATCATGGAGGCGACTTGTTCACCAACAGAGGCTTGCAGTAAAGACTGGACGTCGAAAGGCAAAACCGTCTCAAATGTAAATGTATGTACAGTATGATAAAAGAGTACTCTGTTCTTTCGGAGAAATCATATATTTCTCAAGTAAAGACAAATAACACGTAAACTAGATGGAACAGTGACTGTGTGCTTATGTGTATTTTTAATTTTCATTAAACGTTGTAGGTTATTAAGTGATTAGCAAATCTGATTACACAAGAAGAGCTATTACTTATCAGCCTTACCTCTTTGTAGCCGCTGACACTCAGTGTGGAGTGATTTCATTCAAAAGTCTGACAAGGTAAGTATCCTGTCAATTACATTTATTGCTTGCCAGTAATGTGAAGCCTAACTCTCAACACATTGTAAATTTTAAATTATTTTACATTGTTTCATTTTTTAATAACTTTAAATGTTTATTTTATTTCATTATATTTTAAGATCAATTATTATAAACTGTCTCTGGAAGAATAAGTGTAATGGCCAACGCGGGAAGTCAACAACCCACCAAGAGTATTCTGGTAATAGAGGACAATGTATAAAAATTTGTTGGCCAAAGCATTAGATAATGATGTGATAATACAAAGGGTTGACTTTACAAAGGTCGCTTGACAATTTAGCAAACATGTGGAGGACCAGACAATATTATTGTCACTAAATAAGGAAGTCCAGGAAGGCATAAAGGACACGACACCACCACTAACTAATAATAAGATATATTATTAAATAGATGGCACATAAACATATGAGAAACATTAGCACAAATTTACACACTTGAAGAAACACTCATTAAGAATTAACACACGTTACGTCTTGAGCCTAAAACACACATATTGTCTTGAACGTAGCTGCAGATCAGTACATCATAGAACGGCATGCAATACACGGCGGTTCCAAAGAATGATATAATTTAAATATGCAACACAAGTGGAGTTGCAACAAATAATGAAAAAACAGGTCGCATGGAACGAGAATGTGTCGTCGAACCAGGACTGACTTACAGTGATGCGCCGATACTGTAAGCCCAAAATGAATTGTTAATAAAACAAATTATGTGTGAAACGCAGGAAGTCAAAGTAGTTGCTGTCATACAAATACCGGGATATGCCAATCGCACGGTATTGTCACAATAGTAAAGTAGTTAAACCCAGCGTCAACTTCCATTCCAGTGATGTTGCAGGAAGTCAAAGTAGTTGCTATCATACAAATACCGGGATATGCCAATCGCACGGTATTGTCACAATAGTAAAGTAGTTAAGCCCAGCGTCAACCTCCATTCCAGTGATGTTGCAGGAAGTCAAAGTAGTTGCTATCATACAAATACCGGGATATGCCAATCGCGCGGTATTGTCACAATAGTAAAGCAGTTTAGCCTAGCGTCAACCTTCATTAGTGATGATGCCTAGCCTTGTAACATGCTTCCAGACACGATGAATTACTTATCACACGAAGCATCATCATTATTCATACGCGTGAAGACAAATTGTTAGGCAGTAAATGAAGATAGAAGTAAACACATTATAACAAACTATCCGACGCCGCGGATTGAAGAATTCGTCGACATGACGCGTATCAACATCAAGCATGGTTTGAAGAGATCGAAAATCACCGTAATGTCACTGCCCAAACAAAATATGAATCATGTGCATAGGACATGATTGCTAAGCACGGTTACTATGAAGATAGCACCAATTATAGAAAAGATTAGCTGGATACTTGTTGATATATCACAACCAGCGTTGACGCACAGCATTGTGTCATGGCTACACACTTAGAGCACAACGAAGAAGAAACACGTGATTGGTCGCTACAAGCAGCAAGGAGGCCTCTGATAGGCTGGAAGCAGCCAATCACAGTAGAGAGTTTAAAAACCAAATAAGAGGCCTCTGATAGGCCGAAAGCTGCCAATCACAGTAGAGTTCAAAAACAAGTTAAAGATGAATCAATGTGGCCAACTTAGAATACAAAATTACCTTCTAAGCCAAAATATCCTACTGGAAACACGGCAGTGGGAATACTACATGCAATCAAAACAAATAAATCACGACAACCAATCAACATAAACAAAACCAACCTGACAATGAATAAATACAATGAAGACAAATAATACAGATATGTACCACCACACAGAGTGGAAACAAATGGGGAAACACAAAAACTGGTTTGCCAAGACAGTGGCCGAACCATATTGCCCGCACAGAAACAACAGGCAGGTTGTTTATGAAAATACAAGAGTGTTTAGTTCTGCGGCAACAAGGGAGACACCTTGACGATGGGACGTTTCAAGAGTCCAGAGGTGGTATGTAGAGAGACCACACGAACTAGGCCGTCCTTACCACAATGAACCTCAAGAATTCGTCCAAGTCGCCAGTAAGTAGGAGAAACATTGTCGTCCATAATAAGCACAAGCGTGCCAACCTTGAGGTTAGGAGACATACGGTTCCACTTGCGACGTTGTTGAAGGGAGAGTAAATGATCTGTGGACCATTTACGCCACAATGAAGTCATAATCTGTTGAAGTAATTGCCATCTAGACAACCTATTGATGGGCACTTCAGAAGCGTCAGGAATGGGCAAGGCATTCAAAGGTCGTCCAACAAGAAAGTGACCTGGCGAGAGATAGCACAAGTCAGTAGGATCCTCAGTCATAGGCGAAATGGGTCTAGAATTTAGAATGGCTTCAATTTGCACCACGAGAGTGGTCAATTCTTCATACGTAAGTGCTTGAGCCTTCATGATTCTTATTAAATGAGATTTCAAAGATTTGATGTTTGCCTCCCAAATTCCACCAAAGTGCGGAGAACTAGGAGGAATGAAGTGCCACTGAATTAGTAGCGATGACGTAGAATCTTGAACAACAGATTGAAAATCTGCAGAGGAGAGCAACGAACCAAGATCAGCAAGGTCAGACTGTGCGCCTTGAAAGTTGGTACCATTGTCGGAATACACTTGAGCGGGAACGCCCCTTCTACTGCAGAAGCGAGTAAAGGCTACAACGAAAGCATGACTGGAGAGGGAAGTGACGACGCCGTAGGTATCAATTGACAATAAATAGAGACAAGCTCCATAGGCCTGCTGACTGCTGTCGCAAAAGCCATGAAGTCGCATAGATTTGATTTCTGAAGCAGGCTTAATCAAACGTGGAGTAGAAATCGCAGGTAAATTGCTATAAATGTTCAGCCAAGCTTGCGTGATTTCCATTGGAAGGGGGTCATCCCAACCGAGTTTGTAAATCCACAAATCTTGGAAGAGAATCTTACAAGCAACTACAATAGGTGACACTAAACCCAAAGGGTCAAAGATAGAGGCAACAATGGACAAAAATGAACGCTTAGTAAAAGTAATTGAAGTGTCACAGTTCACGATAGGTGACTGAATCCGCAACAAGTCATCGATAGGTTGCCAATAAAGTCCTAGCGTTCTGGCGACTGTTTCTTCACCATCGCCGAAACTACGGAGTTGTTGTTTCTCTTGATGATCAAGAGGAATGTTTTCTATTAGAGTCATGGAGTTTGAACTCCACTTACACAGTTCAAAACCACCTAATCTCAAAAGAAGGGTCAATTCATCATACAGAATGAGTGCGTCATGCTCGGAATCACATCCCGAGATACAATCATCAACATAGAAGTCGTTTAAAACAATCTGAGTGGCAGCTGGAAAAGCTGTGCCATCAGTGAGGGCGAGCTCCTTTAGCACACGAGTGGCTAAGAAGGAAGCTGGGGCAGTACCATATGTAACGGTGTTTAATTGATATTCTACCATTGGGTCTGAAGGAGAGTCTCTCCAAAATATTCTCTGTAAGTCACGATCCTTGTGATCTACAAGAATCTGTCTGTACATTTTACTCAGATCAGCTGCAAACGCTATCAAGTGAGTACGGAACCGAAGCAAAATAGAGAACAAATCCTGCTGAATTACAGGGCCCACCAACAAGGTATCATTAAGGGAGCACCCAGACGTAGTAGCCATCGAAGCATCAAATACCACTCTGAGCTTTGTAGAAGTACTGTGCGGCTTGAAAACAGGATGATGGGGAATGTAGTAAACTTCACCATCAGTCGGGTGGGGGGCAACTTGCATATGGTTTAAGGCTAGATATTCATGCATGAATTCAGTGTATTCTAACCTTAACTCAGGGTTACGAGCCAAACGTCTTTCGAGAGAGTGAAAACGTTTTAGTGTAGCGTAGCGAGAGGCACCTAGAGGCTCCGAGTCTACCTTGCGAGGGAGTCTAACCACAAATCTACCATCGTCTTTGCGAGTGGTAGTAGCAACGAAGTGTTCTTCACATATGGATTCATCAACAGACAACACTGGGGTTTCAACTTCTTCAACGTTCCAAAACGCTTCCAGCTGTTGTTCTACATGAGGGCGTGAGAGTGTAAGTGCTGATACCACGTGCGATGGTTGCGAGGTGCTTGCACTGGGCAGCTTCCCAGAAAACACCCAACCCACAGAGGTATTTTGAATGATGGGCAAATCACCAACTGGTATGATTTTACCAGGACATAACAGGTCAAAGAAATATTCTGCACCAAGAACAAGATCAATAGATTTAGTGCAATTGAAATCAGGATCAGCTAAATCAATATGTGATGGAATGTTCCATTCAGAGGTATCGAAACCAGCAGCGGGTAGCTCAAGTGCAATATTGGGAACCACGAGACATTCAAGCTTAGCAGACCAATTAGTAGCACAGGCAAAAACGTTCACATCAGCAACAACAGTAGCAGTGCTTTGATTTTGACCAACACCGTGAATGTGTACCTTCATAGGTTTGGTGTGGAGTCTTAATTTCTTAATTAAGTGTGACGAAATTAAGTTACAATCTGATGCAGAGTCAAGTAGTGCAGTGACAGGTACACGTAAGCCATTGCCAGCTAATATATTCAACTTGGCAGTGGGTAATAGAGTCCTTGAAAATTGATTGTCACGAGCGACGTTACTGCAACTAGTGTTTACCACGTTAGCATGAGCTTGAGAAGCATCATTACTAGTGCCACTGGAGGGCTCATAGTGAAGAAGAGTGTGGTGTTTTCGGGAACAAGTGTTACAAGAGTACTTCGAACATTGATGATTAGGCTCGAAATTACGCAAACAATTATAACACAATTTACGAGACCTGACAAAATCCCATTTGGCTGTGGACGAAAGTTTGATAAAGGTACCACATTTCGACAATTGGTGATCAATGCTCCTACAATATGTACAACAAGATTTGGTAGTAGTTAACATGGGTTTCTGAGGCGAATGACCTTCAGCTTTAAGTTTGGTTACAGCAGTATGTAATGCAGGCCTGGACACATTCTTTTCAGTTATTTCCAGTACCTTGCATTTTTTCTCTAAGAAGCTAACCAAGTCCTGGAGAGTGGGAATTCTCCCAGAATCAACATGATTCTCCCATTCACGGATGCTATCATTATCTAGTAGCTCCAATATAAAATGTGACAATAACAGGTCTTGAAGGGGAACCCCGTTAAAGTCCAAAGCTTCTACCGCATTGACATGAGAAACAAAGTGGTCGATGATGGCACGCAATGACACTGAATCATTACCGTATGCGGGGGGCTTGAAAAGCTTGGTAACATGATTGTGCGCTATGAGCCTAATGTTATTGTATCGAGTTGTCAGCAAGTTCCATGCAACCATAAAGTTATCATCTGACACAGTAATGTTCTTTAAGAGGAGTTTGGCCTCACCACTAAGACTAGAATTAAGGTAGTAGAACTTAACAATATCAGACAGAGCATGGTTATCAATTACTATAGCCTTGAAGCTATCTCTGAAATTCAACCAGTCTGTGAAGTCGCCACTGAACTGCGGAATTTGAATTTCAGGCAACTTTATATGAGCTGCAGCTACGTTAGCATTAGGAAATTGTGCACTCTGCAAATTATTCAAAGGGTTATCACTGTCTGTAGTGTTGGATTTTTTGAAATTGTCACAATGTAGTTTAATTTTAACCAGCAACTCAAAATATTTATCTTCGAAGTCACAACATTCGGCTATTTCTTCGTCGATATTGTCTGTAATATCCTCTAAAGCGACTTGCGCTTCGTTATATTGTTCATAAATTTCCTCGCATTTGTGTTTGCGTAACACTAACATTTGATATTGCTCTTCTGTAATGTCCTGAAAGTTGCTAATTACCTTTTCTTGTGAGGTAAGCATGCCCTTAGCGACTGCACGCTTCCTAACTAAAGGTCGTTTTTGGGCATCCTCCATAATGACTTTAGGATTGCCCGCCTAGATGTAATTACCAGAGTTGCACACCTAACTAACACAACAACTAACTAACACAAAAAATAAACACTGAGACAATGGTCTCGATTAAGTTGTAAACAAACATCTGAACATAGAATACTGTATTGTGTCCTTGGGAAGTTAATGGGAACGTATACAATTTTAAATTTATGGCCTTCCTGGTGAAATAGCAAGAAACAAGGGCCCAACATGGCCAAAGCAAAGCTTAATGATTCAAAGTAGTGAACAGCTCAATATCCGGCCCGGAGAGGACCAAATAATGTAATGGCCAACGCGGGAAGTCAACAACCCACCAAGAGTATTCTGGTAATAGTGGACAATGTATAAAAATTTGTTGGCCAAAGCATTAGATAATGATGTGATAATACAAAGGGTTGACTTTACAAAGGTCGCTTGACAATTTAGCAAACATGTGGAGGACCAGACAATATTATTGTCACTAAATAAGGAAGTCCAGGAAGGCATAAAGGACACGACACCACCACTAACTAATAATAAGATATATTATTAAATAGATGGCACATAAACATATGAGAAACATTAGCACAAATTTACACACTTGAAGAAACACTCATTAAGAATTAACACACGTTACGTCTTGAGCCTAAAACACACATATTGTCTTGAACGTAGCTGCAGATCAGTACATCATAGAACGGCATGCAATACACGGCGGTTCCAAAGAATGATATAATTTAAATATGCAACACAAGTGGAGTTGCAACAAATAATGAAAAAACAGGTCGCATGGAACGAGAATGTGTCGTCGAACCAGGACTGACTTACAGTGATGCGCCGATACTGTAAGCCCAAAATGAATTGTTAATAAAACAAATTATGTGTGAAACGCAGGAAGTCAAAGTAGTTGCTGTCATACAAATACCGGGATATGCCAATCGCACGGTATTGTCACAATAGTAAAGTAGTTAAACCCAGCGTCAACTTCCATTCCAGTGATGTTGCAGGAAGTCAAAGTAGTTGCTATCATACAAATACCGGGATATGCCAATCGCACGGTATTGTCACAATAGTAAAGTAGTTAAGCCCAGCGTCAACCTCCATTCCAGTGATGTTGCAGGAAGTCAAAGTAGTTGCTATCATACAAATACCGGGATATGCCAATCGCGCGGTATTGTCACAATAGTAAAGCAGTTTAGCCTAGCGTCAACCTTCATTAGTGATGATGCCTAGCCTTGTAACATGCTTCCAGACACGATGAATTACTTATCACACGAAGCATCATCATTATTCATACGCGTGAAGACAAATTGTTAGGCAGTAAATGAAGATAGAAGTAAACACATTATAACAAACTATCCGACGCCGCGGATTGAAGAATTCGTCGACATGACGCGTATCAACATCAAGCATGGTTTGAAGAGATCGAAAATCACCGTAATGTCACTGCCCAAACAAAATATGAATCATGTGCATAGGACATGATTGCTAAGCACGGATACTATGAAGATAGCACCAATTATAGAAAAGATTAGCTGGATACTTGTTGATATATCACAACCAGCGTTGACGCACAGCATTGTGTCATGGCTACACACTTAGAGCACAACGAAGAAGAAACACGTGATTGGTCGCTACAAGCAGCAAGGAGGCCTCTGATAGGCTGGAAGCAGCCAATCACAGTAGAGAGTTTAAAAACCAAATAAGAGGCCTCTGATAGGCCGAAAGCTGCCAATCACAGTAGAGTTCAAAAACAAGTTAAAGATGAATCAATGTGGCCAACTTAGAATACAAAATTACCTTCTAAGCCAAAATATCCTACTGGAAACACGGCAGTGGGAATACTACATGCAATCAAAACAAATAAATCACGACAACCAATCAACATAAACAAAACCAACCTGACAATGAATAAATGCAATGAAGACAAATAATACAGATATGTACCACCACACAGAGTGGAAACAAATGGGGAAACACAAAAACTGGTTTGCCAAGACAGTGGCCGAACCAATAAGAAAAACATTGATTGTAGTTATTAATTCACTGTTCAGGCTAAGCATCACCTACCTAAACTGGCGCTTCATAACCTGTTTAATACTGTACTGTAGAAGTACTGATATAATAGGTATTTCATGATTGGAGAAGTGGGCATTTTACTGAGAATTGATTTCAAGCACACATGTGCGTTCTTGACATTTCAGCAGAATGCAGCATTATTTGAATTAGGACACTGGATAGTAGTGATATTTATTTAATGCACAGAATTAAAATGACTTCTGTTTATTTCACACATCATCAGGGTGACCGCTTTCTGGAAAACTCAGGGAATTGAAATTGCATAGAATAAACAATGAAAATACAGGGAAAAAATTCGGCAGGATGGAAAAAAATGTCTTGACCTATGATTGGGCTTAATAATAATAATGCATCGTTGGCGGTATTGTTAAGATTAAAGATTAAGTACCGTAATTTGACCGTTCTGCCATTTCTTCTTTTTGGATGTTCGCCTTTTCGGGGTATCCAAGGTTAGAAAAATTAGCTTCGCGAGATAAAATGACTCGGGTGTTTATACCTTATTCCATATAAGTTGAGAGTAATCACAACACGCCAGACCCGCGAAGAAGAGCTCTTACCTATACGAGCATACTACCTTCAATTGAAATATTACAGACACCGTATTAGTTGTAAGTAAACTGGCTTTAACTTCATATCAGTAAGAGGTAAGAGCTTTGGCGTTTTGTCATTTGACTCTCAACTTATATGGAATAAGGTATAGTTGTGGAGTATCGTGATTGAACAGATGGCACAAAATCTGAATTGAGTTAACTTATGTCCCAGGCATCCTTCCTGCACTGTCGACTTGTGACTGTAAATGATTTGCAGACTGTCAACGAGTGTTTTTATACGTTGTCGTAAGAGACTATATGTGTTGTGTATTTTAGGTTCTACTGTACAATAAATAGAAAGAGAAATCTGGGAAAGAAGACTGGAGGGCATTGGATCAAAGAAATTCAAGAGTATCTCAAAACAGTTGGACTCGAAATTACAGATGCAGAGAACAAGAAAAAAATTACCACCCTTCTTAAGAATCACAAATTTTCAGCAGAAATGATGCACAGACGGCCTGCAGAGATTTCAGACGAATTAAGAACACTGCGATCAGAACGAATGAAGACATACTGGGCAGATAAGAAGACTCAAACAATACAACCTTCAAAGAAAAAGTGTACATGGAAGACTCAAGTGGTCCAATGTGGCCAATAAGGTTAATAATAATAAAAAAAATAGAAAGAAGTATTTGCCGTACATAAATTTTGTTGTATTTTTTGAAAATAAACATAAATAGTATCCTTTTAAGAGTATATGTGTTAATAAAAGGTTAAATTTAACACAGGGGAAAATTATAACAACACAGGGAAAATAATTTTAGGTAACCCACGGTCACCCTGATCATGTTCACAACTTAGTGCAGTTCTCCTCACTATTACATTCGACGTGCAAAGCAATCTGACAGCGAGAGGCAGGGAGTCGCACTACCGTGATGTCATTCGAGGGCTAGACTCGGTCTCAAGTGTCAAGGAGAGTAACCAAGAAATACCGTCAGACCTGTACATGCCAATCAAATGAATCACAATGCGTTATAGAACAGGGTGTCTGACTCACCATACTGATACACTAGGTCTCGTATATCAGGATTGGGTCTATCATCAGGGTTCTTGATCCACTTGTTAAATTCTTCCTTTGCCACATCCAAGCAGGCTGTGTGTCCAGCAGAGCAAGCAAGACTCAGTATCATCCCACGTAACCGCCTTCAACACAAAATAGTACATGTTCACCAAATCGGAATAGTCTCATTCAACAGACTTTGTTCAGGAATGTAGCTATCAAATAGTTTATTCAACAATGTTGCCACTTTTTGTGACTACTGTATTTCAAAATCAACTATTAAATAATATATGAGGCATGCTTTACATTGTTTTCTTTATGTACAGTAGTTTAACATGACTGCCATTATATCCCTTTAATCCAGGAATCTTCAGCCTTACACATTTCCACAGCCCTAACAAAATGTACCATATTTAAATGTTGTTTTACATTGTACAGTGCCTAAATTCTAATATTTTAAATGTGTTGAAGGGTATAATCCTAAGATATTTGCTTATATGACCTAAACAATGGGTTCACTCTCACCAAGGCCTACATTGGTGTCCAACTATCTTTGCTCCAAAAATATAAGTCCTGTACAATATTACTTGTAAAACTAAGGTAAAGACAGTTTATGTTGCTTCAGTTAATTACTATTGTATTTTTTATTTTTATTTTGATAGCTTAGATAGACCACAGTCATTCAATAGACTGTTTTCATACTTCCATCACTATGTCCTGATTTTGTATCCTACCGTTATGGCAACCCTAGTCACAACAGCACACGGCGAACAGAGCTGAACAGCAGATGTAGCCGACAATTTTTTCCAGCAATCAGGTAAGTGTTTCACATAATGGTATTCAGGTAGATGTTCCCAAGTGTTTGTTTGTGTTAATAACATGCTAACATCATTTATAAAAGCCCGTTAGCTAGACGCACGTACTAACACAAACACAATATTTACAAGAGCACTATAAACTAACGAGACACAAGTAAAAGTTTTTACAACTGAATCTCTACACAGTATAAAACAAAGTCCCTGATTCTTGGATTTAACGGATAACCTCGAGAACCACTCATGTATTTTGATGCGGTTTTCACCATTCTCTAAAGGATTTCCCGAGGAAGGTTTCTGTAGAAAAACATTCATTTATGACCAAAGGAAGCTAAGCAGTAACGATTTCAGTGAATCGAGTCGAAGAAAAACCTACCGTTAGCACCTTTTAAGCTTTTGCTGGGTAAACTGTTAAAAATATCTAAATACTATGAGTGTAAGAATTGTTCAGCATGAAAAGTTCTACAAAAAAGTCTGCGACAGCATATCTCTATCTTTAATACATCACCCACTATAATTGTTGTGGTGTGTTCTTTATCACCGTATTTTAGAGTATTACCATGACACAGAAAATACTCTATCTTACCGTGTAAGATGGTCATCATTTGGAGCAACATCCCAACTCATCTTCTTGTATATATTGTCAACCAAGGTTCGTATTTTCTTCTGTGGGGGGAAGAAAAAAAAAGTTTGTTGAAAGAAGAAGAAGAAGAAGTCATAGCATGGCACCATTATTATCACTACTAGACTCAAGTGACTGAGGAAAAAGAAATCAAAATGCAGTAAATAATAATTTGTGATATCAGACTCTATAACAAGACAGCACACACACACAATTTGGAATAACATAAATTGTAACAAACTGATTTCTTATAACTTACCCAAAGCTTATATCCTAGTAACTGAGCTCAAGTACTGTGCCACTACTGTAGTAAACCAGTATTGAAAATATTGATGGAAAATAAAAATACAAAAATAAATTCAAATTGCTTCAATAGAATATATTTCATTAATACATATATATATACACTGACCGGCACGAAAAACGCAACACTTCAATTTCTTACAAAAACTGAAATTTATTTCAAATTTATGACACTTTTATAACACTAATCTACTATATGATGATGAAATATTGCAGTACGGTCCCATGTAGGTGTTTAACAATGGAAAATAAAAGATGCATTATACACAAATTTAAAAATTAAGCCAGTGATGCACACTTCAAGGAAAGAGCACTAAAAGAGCAGGAAATTTTGAGTAAGGTCCTAAAGGTCCTCACTTCTGTTTTGATTTTATACATTTCACACATTACTTCACAGACCTCGGAGACCTCTGTTCGCATCTTTAAAAGTGTGTTTTGCCACCTCTTGTACCAATGACGGCATTCAACCTTTCAGGGATGCTCCTGATTAATGCTGTAATGTCCTGTTGAGGAATCATCTCCCATTCTTCCAGGAGGACATTTCGTAGGTCCTGTAGGGTCTCTGGATAGCACTGACGGGCTCTTCTCCCCAGCCGGTCCCAAATGTGCTCAAGAGGATTCAAATCAGGGCTTCGAGCAGGCCAAGCCATAGCATGAATCCCTGCTTCACCCAAGAACTTTTGCAACATGTGGGCGTGCATTGTCTTGCATTAGTGTGAAATCATCACCAATAAATGGAGCGAAAGGCACAACATGCTCCAGAAGGATTTCCTCCACATACCGATGTGCAGTGAGGCTCCCATTCTCCATGAAGACCAAATCCGTCCTTGCAGCCATACTGATTCCTGCTCATACCATCACACAACCACCCTGAAATGGCATCCTGGATGAGAATATGCAAGGGGAATACCTTTCCTCTGGCCTTTTACAGACCCTCTCTCTTCCGTCAGGTGATCGGAGGCCAAACCGCGACTCATCGGCGAACAACACTTGTTCCCATTGTTGTACTGTCCAGCCATGATGTTTCCTTGCAAAACGTAGTCGAGCTGTGCGATGTTCTCTGGTAGGTTCTAGGTCTGTAACTGGTCTTCTGGATTGAAGATTGGCTTCTTCAATCTTCTTCGGACGGTTCTCTCACTAGCATCGACCCCTCGAACTTGGTGGAGTCTATTTCGTGCTTCAATGGCGGTGGAGTGACGGTCGTGAAGAACTTGAAGTTGTAAGAATCGGACATCTCTCTTCGATGTTGTTCTTCTCGGGCCTGATCCTGGTCTCCTTGCAAAGCCTCCAGTTTCCCTGTACCTTCGTACGGTTCGGGAAATCGTGGAAGCTGTAATCCTCAACACTTCTGCAATGTAATGCATGCTGTAACCATCTTCCACCAAAGCAACAACTTTTGCAGCTTGTTCAGGGCTTAAGGGCATGTTTGCTCCAGAAAGCTAATTACGACAATCACAGAAAGATCCCACAAACACATGTGATTGAAAAGGGAACAATTCAAAGTACAACACTAAGCGCTATAAGAGCGGGAACACATTATTGGGTTACATCCAGTGATGTGTTTTCCAGGTTGCGCGGGAAAAATTAATTGAGGCTAGTGCAATCAACAATCAACACTTCATTGTTTGCTTGCAAAGCAACGCCAATAACATACCCCGTCTAAAAAAATAGGTTCAAGTGCTTCACTTTGATTAAATAGATAAATTACACAATAATTTCACATCATTTATTGGGTGTTGCGTTTTCCGTGCCGGTCAGTGTGTATATATTATTATTTCCGATTATTCCCCTTCAGGAGAGCGTGAGAACTTGAGCCAATCACAGCTTCACTTCCTTTTCCTCTCTTCTTTTCTTCTCAAAACCTCTTCATTAGTTCACTGTGCTTTTTCTTCCTTTCCTCTGTCCATTTTTTCCCTGATGTATCTTTCCTTGAAACTTGTACAATTTTTGTGTTTCTGATTTTATTTCTAAATTGTTCTCTGTCCTTAATGTCGTCTTCAGAGATTTTAAGTAATTCCATGTCTTCATGTATTTCTTTAATCCAACTGGTCTTTAATTTACTTGCATTCACGATATTGAAAATCTTCTTAGTGAGTCTGTTCTCATCCATCCTATATATGTGTACATAGAACTGCAGACGTCTCTTCCTAAATTTATCTATAATGGTGTCTGTATTTTCATAAAGTTCCTTTGTTGGTCTCCTGACCCAAATTCCATTACGGAAAACAGCGCCATGGATTTTCCTAAGAATTTTTCGTTCCTGTTTCTCAATATCATGAATTCTTGTCATTCCTCTAATGACGGTGGTTTCTGCCGCGTACAAGGCTTCAGGCAAGACAACTATGTTATAATGGTGCAATTTTGCATTGCGAGATACTGCTCTTTTGTTATAATGATTCCATGTCAGTGTGTATATATATATATATATATAGTCTTTTGAGTTAAAAGTCACTAGTTAAGTTAGAATTCATTAGTTAACCCACTCTCTCCCATAAAGTGAATGAGGAGATTGGACTACCCGCCATTGGGTTAGCATATGACTGATAGTTTCCAGCTGATAAGGTTTTCCTGTGGATACATGTCTAAAATGTGATCCATATGATGGCAAAGTTGGGAGTACTGTACTTCTCTATTTTTTAGATGAAAATCTACTGATACTTAAAAGCTTGGCCTCCCTCTATGTAGCCGACAAATTTTTCCAGCAATCAGGTAAGTGTTTCTCATATGGGTCATCTAGCCACTGATATTCTCAAATGGTGTGCCCATTTGCAGCCTCTTATGCAGATATTATCTGATGGCTTGCAAGCTACAAGAAGGTGATACTAGCGTCAGCACTATATAACCCATCTAAGAGGTCATGTACAGAGCATGTTTAAGTAGGCCTACCATGTTTAAATATGGCCACTGCAGTGCATGCACGCTCAGTTGGCTAGCCACAAACACCATAATGGAAGCTGTACTTTGTTTACGTTTGATTGTGCGTATTGAAAATGCCTCTAATAATTAATGGTCCCACTGAGTGTGAAGTGAGTGTGCATTATGATTTCTAAATGCAAAAGATGTGAAAGCGGTTAATTCATCGGCAGATTAGTAATGTGTATGGAGAACACATTATGAGTGAAGGATCGGTAAAAAACTGGGTTAGAGCATTTAAAAAAGACTGCATGTACTAATGTCCATGATGAAGAGTCTAGTGGATGACAGTCTGTCATGTCATGACAGAAAACTTGGTGCAGGAAGCTCTTGCAAAGGTTTGAGAAAGCAGACGATTTAAGATTTCATCATTACCCTATGTTATAAGTCGAGCCCAGCGCGGATATACAAAACGTTATCTACATCCCTCCTCCATCTGCACGACTGTTATCCGAATCTACTAGCATTACAATAATATTTTTAATTAGATAAAGTATAAAGCAACACCTTTAGACATTTGAGGAGAAAGTCTCAATCAAGTGCTATGTTTCAAATAGCAACCCTTTCCAGTTTGGAGTGTTAAATATGCTTAATGGCATAATTTGAATGATATAAGCTTAAATCATCTCACATTTGTCATGAAAAAAAAAAAAAAAAACTGAAAAATATGATGTCATAAACATCCGGGTCCTAGTAATGATATTCAACAAGTTCGGATTGTAATCCAAAAGCTATCCGCAGATTTACTCCAAATATTATCCGCAATTTATCTGCTAACCGCACAGCCATGCAAAGTATACCCGCATGGAGAAAAATTTTGCGGACATCCGCATCCACGCAGGGCTTTAGTTATGAGTCCTGAAATTCTGGCAGGACGCTTAACACTTACCCTGCTGATGCCTTAAATGTTGCTCCTCACCCCTGTGCTGGCTGATTTCAAGAATTTATGGCTATGTTCAGAATAGCACAAACTGAATGTGGTTTGAGTTACAAATAAATTGAAAAGTCCGTTCGATTTCTGAATCCTTACACAACAGATTTCATAAAAATCCGACACGATTGGAAAAAAAACTATATTGTAAAAAAAATGCCGTAAAATTACACAATTTTTTTGAGGAAGAAAAAATAAAAATTGTAAAATCAAATGTGCAAGCACTACACAGTTGAAATAAATCTCAATAATCACTTCATTGACATAACACCCTATTTTGAACTTAAAACCAAAAATGTCACTTCTCATAATGCCCTACGGTGTGGTAAATTTTGAAACGAGGGGTGACACTAAGTCCAACGAGGGAAGCTCCTTCGCTTGCCTTGGGAAGCTCCTTCGCTTGCCTTCGAACAGATCGATATTCTTCCGCTGAACAGTGACGTGGTGCTATCTAGCGATAGTATGTGCAACTTCATGCTTACTGGCACCCACACGCGAGTGCTAAAGCTGTAATATTACGTTCGTCTCCAACACAAAGCGCGAGAAATCGATCAACGTAATATTATGCTCGCCGCAGTTTTAAGAAGTTACCTTCAAACGTAATAGTACGGCGCCCGCGCTCTAAGTGTAAAATTACCGGAAGTTGTGCTCTAACTGGGCACCGAAGATGCTGACTGAGGTGCACTTAACCAATCCCATAGACAGTGCTTTGAGTGGTACAGTAATGAACGTGACGAGTTCCTAAGCCGAATTGTCACAAACGATGAAACATGGGTGGTTTATGGTATGCTGGAATCAAAACAACAATCCATAAAATTGAGACACTCAACAGCACCCAAGAAAGTGAAGTTCAAGCAAACAATTTCATCACGCACTGTGTTTTGGGATAGGCAGGATGTGTTTCTTGTGAATTTTTTGCACTAGGGCAACACAACAAATGCTGAGAATTATTGTGAGACCTTATGTAATCCAAAACAAATAGCGTGGCATGCTCGAAAATGCTTCATGACAATGCCCGCCCTCACACAGCTAATGAAACCCAAGATCTCATCGCTTCATTTGGTTGGGAACAATTTGATCATACTCTATATAGTCCTGACCTAGCGCCTAGTGACTATCACTTTCTCCTGTACTTGAAAAAGCATTTAGGAGTTCTGTGGCATGGTGATGATATGACATAAAAACGACTGTGCTGCGGTGGCTTGCGCATCAGGCGGAAGATTTCTATGAGGATGAAATTCAGAAGCTGTTTTCACGATATGATAAGTGCCATAATATACGTGGAAATCACATTAAGAAGTAGATTAAGGTACGGGCTCACATGTGAAAATAACATTAAAAAAAATTGCATTCATTTTTTTATGTATCAAAACTGTACTTACTTAAAAAACATGCAGAATCAGTGGACATTGCAGGAAACGTGTAGCAGTTGACTGCAATGAGCTCAAAGAGTCAATACCCACAACCAAGTGGAGTTGTTGAACATGTTAACCCATCCTGGTACAATTCCCTGTTCTATCGAAGATTTCAGAACTAACACGAGGGCTTGAACAGGGCACACTGTCTTGTGAGGACAACTGAGTAGCTGTATTATCAGAGAGGTAAGAGGACACCTCACTTTGACCATGCATCATCCCACTATCTACAGGCCATATGACTGATAGGCCAAGGCCTTCAATGGGCTGCAAAGCCACAGGTTTGATGTAATAGGATTAAATAAAATAAATAGATACAGCAGGCACAAGAAGATGCTATCATAGACATCTTTGCCCACTTGGTTTTTATTTTTATTCACAATAATATATACACAGGGGAATCAAAATACAGCCAGTGTGCAAGTACCTTTGACTATTTTTCTACATAGTCACCACTGTGGTTCAGGCGTTTGTCCCATCGCAGTACTAGTTTGGAGATGTTGCTGCAGTAGAATTTGGCCAGCTACACACTGAACCACTTCTAGAAAATGATCTTTATATCATCGTTGGAAATGAACCTCTGGCCTGCCAGTGGATCAAATACATGGTAATCAGTGGGGATGAGATACGAACTATATGGTGCATGCTGCATAAACTCTCAACCAAATTACTGTAGTCGGAAGGAGGTCCTGTTTACCACATGAGCCCTGGCATTGTTATCCACGAGAATCCCCTGGCACTTTTTCCTTATGACAACTCAAAGACATGGTGGTTCCACACCCAACCAGATGAATTCTCCAACAACAGTATTTACAAACTAGTGCTGCAATGAGACAAATGCCTAAACAATGTTGGTGACTATGTGGAAAAATTGTCAAAGATACTGCACTTACAGTATTTTGTTTTCCCTGTACGTTTATTATTGTGGCTGAATAAATGAAAAACATTTTGATTTTCCCTTGAATCAAGCCTAAATATAGCTGTGTACATACCCTTATATTAGCAAAGGTAGATGTTCCTGAGAGCAGTTTTTTGATCTGGCTAAACTTGGTTGAGGCGACACTCCAAGGTACATAATGCTCTTCCTGGGGCAGGTACTCAGTCATATCCAGGGCCACATCGAAGTTTAGCAGCCCAGCATCCGCAATACTGAAGGCATCTTCCAGCAAATTTGCTCGATCTGAAGGATGTAGTTTCTGCAGACAACATTTTTGAACTTAATTCTAAAAGAAGACAAGAATCCATAACTAACAGAAAAATAACTTGAAGGAAACATTGTGAAAATTATACTCTAGTGCCATAAGTAGCACCAGCTCCCAGGGCTTAGTTTAGTGAGTCAGGTTTAACACTGGAGACAAGATGGATGGGATGTTCCATTTCCCAAGTTGACATTTAACATAAGCTTACAACTAGTGGTATGAAGGTTGCAACTCCTTTCTTTCATCATTCCTGCCCTTTCAGTCCATTTAAATAATAATTACCACCACACGTTAACATGATATTGCAGGTTTTCCACAGCTGCAACTTTTAGTTGTTGTTTCATTTAAAGGGCTTGGACATCGTGCTCATTCATCCATGTGTCTGATAACCTGTGTTACTGTGATGGCTGTGATGGTGTGTGTATTTGTAATTCAGGAGAGGATTGGAAAGGAGGCAGCCATGGCCTTAAACTAGGAACCATCTCAGCATTTGCCTGGAGTAGAAGTGGGGGAAACCATGAAAAGCCACTTCCAGGATGACTGAGGTGGGAATCGAATCCACCTCTTCTCAGTTTTGCAAATAGTTCTTGTGCCAGTCCAGTCTTGAAGATTCCGAAGACAAGACGTCCTTTTCCTGCCCACTCTTTGATGCCTGTCAATTTTGTCCTTTAAAATTGAGGTGTAATATTGCGTATTTTTCACCACAACACATGACCCATTTATGCAATTTTCCTACATTTGATGGTAAGCATTAGCTCCCGCTTAGAGTTTGCTCTCCACAGTACATATTCATTAGAGATGTGATCTATCCAAGGGTTTTTCAACATCCTTCTATGGAACCACATTTCCAGAGCTTCAAGTCTTTTAATGGAGGACGATTTTAATGTCCAAGCTTCTACTCCATAAAGCAAGGTGGACCAAACATAACACCCTTGATGATCCAACTAGTGAAGGGAATAAAATAACTAATTAAGCAATTAAGATAAAGTAGCCTGTCGCAGAAATACTTAGGGGCATCCCTCAAAACAGTTTACAGTTAAAGGAACATTAACCCGTTATGGATATACTTTTTGTTCAACATTCCCTTATATGAAAGATTCTGTAATTGTTTTAGACTCCTGGGTATAAACTATAAAACTTGCAGACAGTATAAGACTGGAATTAGCCTGGCTCTAATACACCTTGCATTACCTTTAAGTCATTCTGAAGCAGTTCACTGAACGTTTTCCATTCCTTGTCAGAGTAGTTGACTCTGTAGTAGCCTGCTTGGTGGCGGTTGAACTTGATCCAGGCAGCATTACCCTCCTTGGGCACTGTAACTGCAATCACAAAATGATACATTCAGAAACTGGTTTAAGTTACATAGTAACCACAGGTGTGCCTTGCAGGACAAATAATTTTGTCCAAGACACCGGTCACTACTTCTCGTCTCTATGGCTTTTGAGCTGGGTTAGCTCGTCTTAGATATTTTCGATATTTCATAAAAATGGAAGCCATGGCTTTCATTTCACAACCTGTTTCGAAATTAAATGGCCCCAGGGAACCAGTTTTGGTCAACAATTACGCTGGCGCCTCTACCGGCAACCATTTTTCATCATTTCCCTTCAATCCGTTTCTCAGACAACATGGTATAATTTATTCTGGTATTTATTTATTCTTGTTCTATAGGGTATACCAATGTATTGGTGATTTTTGAATATCAATTTTTGAAATTGAAAAACTAATCTTAGCCACTGACTACTTCTCTTGTATACTGTGTATGACTATTTAGGTCAGACTTGCTTAACTTGGTAATTTTCGAATAATTTTACGTAAAAGAAATTTCAGTGTTTCGCCATCTTGCAGGTAGGAAAATGACGGAAATAGATACGACGATCTTACTGTATGTGAGTAAATGGCATTTTCTCTCTAGGCCGAGGGAAATGGTTTCTAGCCTGAGCTGTTTTTTAGAGCAAAGATCAATCCCAGAGAAGGTGATGTACAGAGTGCTAGACTTATGATTCTGTTTGTGTTCCATTACTAATTTCTTGTTTGATGGTGCCACTGTAGTGCAGTATTTGAAGTTATCAATGATGTCTAGGCTGTCATGATTGACATTTAGAAGTATTTCAGTTTTCCTGCTCATCACCACACCAACTGTCTTATTTCAACTGAATTTTAATCCCTTCTCAGACTCTGTGTATTATAAGGGCGGCTATTCATGGCTGATCGCCTGCGCGTGAGGTTTTTGAGCAAGTCTACACAATATCACGGGACTTCCCCTTGGCAATCTTCCCGCCTCAGCTGTGTCCAATGTTTTAACCACTTACACAAACATCATGGAATCGGGTGAAAGCTACTCACTTGTCACTAAATAAACTAAAACAGATTCTTCCTTCGCCCCAGCAGGAACACGTCAGGGCGAGAAAGATTGCTACCATTTTACGATAAGATAACAAAATTCGAAGATTGACAGGGTATATTCCAGAAACACTGAGTCATTTCATGCATCACATAGTGAGCAAGGCTTCCAGCAACTCACGTGATGGAGAATTCTTTACGGTAATGAGCCGCATGTCAACACGGATCATGAGATTTATTAATTGATCAATGAAGACAACGACGATCCAACATTCATGTAAAATTTTGATTTAATGGGCGGCATAATGAAATCAGCCAGCCACTATTCTAGGTGCTCACATGTCATACTTTGCTGTCCTCACCCTGTCGACTGGAGTAGAACTCAAGAGATCTGACCAACTCAATACACACATGCGTTGTGCGTGGAGACATTGCGCATGCCATTTCCACTGTACACACACATACGTAGGCTCACTGTGCACTGAAACACCACTGCGCATGCAAAATGCACCGGCCGAAAAGGAGCAGCCAACATATATATCAGTGTCTGCTTCTGTCTCGCTCCCTCACAATATTTCCACAACATTATATCACCCTAAAGCAGCAAAAGTATGTGGGAGGGGCAGAATCTTGTGTGATGGATACTGTAATTTTATCTCCTTACCATTCAATAGAATACCAATTAATACTTACCACTTGGTTGATCAGAATACAGCCATGTGTGCTTAACATCCTCTGAGTCGGATGATATGTAAGTGATAGGCACCTCCCATTTGTACCTGTTCAACAAAAGAAAGGTCCCACATAGAAAGAAAACAAGGCATACTGTTCGTATACTGGTGATCAGGCTGGAAACCACTTCCCTCGGCCTAGAGAATAAAGAGAACATTGTGTAGAGCAACACTTGGCACTTGAAAATTGCAAAACAAGGACTTTTTGAAGAGTCAGTTACTTCGATACATATTTTAAAAAATTTAATTTTTAATATAGCCTAGTCATCTTTTACTCTTAGTGTAGTGTATTTCTAATTTAAGCCTTCCAAAAATATTATTTTTAGAATGCAGCAAAAAATAGCCATTTGTTTCTGCTAAGATCTCTTTGTTCAATGCAAATATTTATTCTCCAAAACATTTCTTCAGGTTTAGAAAGAGGAAGTAGTGGCAAGGAGCCAAATCTGGAGAGCATGGTGGACGAGGAAGCAATTCAATAATATCGGCCATACCAATTGCAAAGTTAACTGTTTTGGTGAAACATTTTCTTTCTTTGCCAAATAGTGTTATTTTTCGACCAATTTTCTGTGAAAAGTGAAGGAAAGGGAGGAAGCTCGTAGTTTTACATTGCATTTATCTCGTAGTCATGAGCCACAGGACCTCCATTTTTACATGGAATCCAAACCACAGGATGTGATATTTCACTTTGAAAATCTCACATACATTGACCAGGAATCGAACCTGGCCGCCTTGGTGAGAGGCAAGCAGCTTGACCACTGCACCATCACGTCCCAAGAGTTATATTAATGACCTATGATTATTTTTTTTCCTCGCTCTTTTCCAGGTTGTCAATGAATATTATGCCAAGAAAATCCCTGAAAATTATGACCATGACTTCTCTGACTGATGGAATTATATTTGCTTTTGGGGAGATTTCCTGAGAAAGCTACCTATTGCAATGGGTTGCGACTTCCGGAAAATTGAGACATATCTTCGCGTTCCACATCCTCCAGACCTCAAAACTGCCATCAGTTGAAAAGTTTATAAATAATTTATACGTGTGTATATACATGGGTTGGTTTTATAGTTTTGGCACCAATGCTTCAGTGCCAAGTTGCAACAATGTTGGGCGCTGCCACTTGTACCGACGGTTGCTGCCCTCCATCCCCCCCTCAGAGCACATGACCTCGCCCGTCCTCACCACCGCTCGTGCGCAGTCGCACCTGTTAGATGAATAGTGTGAGACCAGCGCTCGCGAAAGACAGTCGCAATGTTTTCCAAGCAGGAGCAGAGAACGTGGATGAAAATTCAGTGTGCTAGGGGTCGCAGTGCTAAACAGTGTCACCGAGGATTGCAGGAAGCGTGCGGTGCAGCTGCGTTACCGTTCAGAACGGTAGCAAGATGGGTTGCAGCCTTTCGAGATGAGCGCGAACGTGTGGAGCACATGCCTCGATCTGGTCACCCACCAGCAGGGCCGGTCTTAGGGGTTTCAGCGCTCTGTGCGAAATTCGATTTTGCGCCTCTCTGTGCGAGGCAGGTTGCCTAACTCTGGCAAATATTATGCGGTATCATAAAGAGGGATCATGAAAATATAAAGAAAATGCAGGCCAAGGCAAGGCACCGAGTTATTGGATGAAATTAAATAAAATGAACCTAAAGTACATTTACCCATTTACTATATTACTTGAACATGCCTTACTTGCGTTGTAGTAAGGGGATAGTCAAGGTAACGTACAAAATATCAGCTGTACGCTCGCAAGATGCAAAAATACTGGACTTTATTATCTAATAGGTTTTTTTTTTTTCGTGTAGCCTCCTGAGAGGCCGAGTGCAGGTCTTTCTAGTCGACGCCCGTGGGCGACCTGCGCGTCGGGATGAGAGATGGAATGGATGAAGATGAATGAAACTGGGCAAGGATGTGGAAGGAAGCGGCCGTGGCCTGTCAGAAGGTACTGTCCCAGCATTTGCCTGGTGTTAAAAATGGGAAACCACGGAAAACCATTTCAAGGACAGCCGACGGTGGGGCTCGAACCCACGCGTCTACCGAGTCAGCAGAGAGCTTGGCCCCTTGACCTAACGCTGCGCTTTAGCGCGCGTAGCCACTACCGTCGGTATCTAATAGGTGATGCGTAACATATTACAATAACTTTTTTTTCAGTTGTGATGCAAAATGTCAACATAACAAAATCACTGGAGAAATACACTTACAGGAATCTAGCTTTGCTAATTCAAACGACTACGGCACACGGGAAAAATCACACTAAAACCCAAAACCTTATGAGAAGGGAGCTATCCGTGCTTCGACTGAAGCAAACTGGCTAAATCGCGTGAACGCGCAACATCGATCTCTATTGAAATTAAAGCAAGTTTTGACAGTCTCTCTTTGCCCATTCTAGCACGCATGTCGGTTTTAATCAACTTCAATTTTGAAAAGCTACGTTCAACCGAAGCGACAGTTACCGGCAAGGTTAAGAGAATTCCCAAAGCTACCTCGACGTTTGGAAATACGTCAATCATATTCGTGCTGTAAATGTATTGCAACGCAGCACGAGGGTTTTTTACTTTTGGTGGTATGCAAGGGCTCAAATGTTGCAGCTCAGAACATATCCATCCCACTTATGTCAGACTCATTATTTCTACTGGAAAGCTGCTTTTGCAAGTTCAAGCAATGATCCATGAGTGGACTACTATCTTTTATAGACCCAGGCAGTGCCTTTAGATCGTACAAAAATCCCCCTGTATCGGAATGCTCTTTAAAGAAAAAGAATCTCTTCCTTACAGACTTTAAAGCTACCGTTAGGAGTTTGTCAAAAGAAACTTTTTTTGAAGAGTCGTTGTAGCTTCACTTGTTTGCGCTTAACCTTAGCCTGAGCTTCAGCCTCTGTCAGCTCCGGCTCCGACTCTGACTCAGAACTCACTCTCAGTGCCTGACTCGATGACTTGGTCAGAGTCATCTTCCCCATTCAACCGTTTAGGGGGTCTAGTCTTCCTTTTCCGTCTACCTTCTTCGACCCCAAGAGACACAGACGCAATGATTTCATTAGCCGAAGTTATAGTGCTTTCATAGCCTTCTTGGAAATATTTTTCAAGGTACGCGATACAACCTTCCGCGAAAGAAGACTCCTTTTGTATATCAATTGCTTCTGCTTGCATGGCTTTGCTAACTATGTTTACTTGAAACAAAATGTCGTGCCATACTACAACAGCAACGACAAATTCGAATGTCACAATTTGTTTCGCCAAGTATTCAGCTTCATAGCGTAGCCCCGAATCAAAAGCAGGAATTCTCCTTAATGGCCTTTAAGGCTGCCACTAGGCCTAACCCCATTCGTATCGTATAAAAGGCCTCACTGCATCTATGCGACACTCCCAGCGAGTGTTACTCAAATAATTTAGAGTCAAATTACAAATGTTAGCCAACAAAATAGACCACCGGCCAGGAGACGACGAAAATAAAACATATATGCGTTGAATAATGCCAAATAGAGTAACGCAGTAAGGACAGCATTCGGCTGAGTCAGATAAAACTAGGTTTAAGGAATGGCTACCTCATGGAACATGTTTTGCGTGCGGGAACTGTTTTACAATGCGAGCTTGAACTCCTTTATGTTTACCTTTCATATTCGCGCCGTTGTTAAAGCCTTGACCTCTAAGGTCCTCTAGCTTTAACCCCGTTTCTGTCAAAGTATAAATGATCAGATCGGCACATTATTGGACTGATCAGTAGGATTTGTTTGAGAAGATCTCCCGTCTATTGATGTTGAAGGTCGGACAAATGTTTTAAAAGCTTCTGCTGCCTTCTTGTCTTCTTCTGCATGCTGCAACCTTCGTTTTTTGTTTGCAGATCCACGCCGACTTCGCCCAGCCACACGTGCCGTTTGTTATGATTTCTTTCTCTTTGACTGTCTCCAGCTCGTGCCACACCCGCACCCCTTTCTCCAACCTCACTCCCCTCTCTCCCTGCCATCCTCGCTTTCTTTCTCTCTCATTCGCCTTGCTACAGCTCTGCTACAACAGCGAACCGAACCGAAATATCACGGAAATGCCCGAGCGCTGCCGAAGGGCGATTTGGTTGGTCCCGGGACCAGGAGTCGAGGCGGGTTGCATTTCCGCGATAGTGAAAAGGCAAGGCAAGGGAGAGAAAGATATAGTGTTTGCTAATCACTATTTCACTGAGTTTAACTTCGGTCCGTCACGGTCTAAGGTGCGCGTAGGGTTTTCAGTCGTGAGAGATAACACCGGATGAACTTTTTTTAAAAACTGATCCCCTTCTTTGTTTGACGAACTCGCATTTATCTATCTTGCCATTTGTTCAATAGGAAATAAATCGAAAATTGCCTATCTTTGGGGGACGCCTTTGGCGCCCACCAAAACGTTGGCGCCCTGTGCGACCGCAAACGTCGCACACTCCTAAGACCGGCCCTGCCCACCATTAAGTGATGACAATGTACAGATGGTGTCCGCGTTAGTAGAGGTGGATCGGAACGTAACGATTCGTCAATTAGAGCAAGATACCGGACTGGCGCATTCAACTGTCCTCCACATCCTGAAGGACTTACTGAAAATTAGGAAGATTACGTCCAAATGGGTTCCGCATAACTTAACCGACATGCACAAATGGCTGCGATATTACGCTTGTCGTATGCACTTGCAGCGTTATGAGCACGAAGGAGAGGCCTTCTTACGGCGTATCATAACCATTGACGAGACGTGGGCCAGATCTTATGAGCCACAGTTAAAATGCCAATCGAACGAGTGGCGGCACCACGGATCACCACGGAAACAAACAGTTCGACCAACCCCCACCAATGTGAAGGTAAAGTTGATTCTTGCCTATGATTGGGATGGTGTGATCATTCACCATACTGTTCCCCGAGGGCAAACCGTTAATGCAGCGTACTATTGTTCATTTCTGCAAGACCATCTCCGAGGAGCTCTGAGAAGGAAACGGTGCTACCACATGGTTACACCGCCCATCATTCAGCATGACAATGTTAGGGCACACACAGCAGGTGTTGTGTCGGCATTGTTGGATCCCTGGGGCTGGGAGGTCCTCTATCACCCCCCATATTCTCCCGACATCAGTCCCTGTGACTATGATCTCATCCCGAAGATGAAAATGACAATGCGCGGAGAGTGCTTCCATACCATTGAAGACGTTAAGCAGGCTGACGAGCGCTCTCTTCGTACCATCAATAGATTGGGCAGTGCCAACAGGATCCAACGACTTCCACATCGCTGGGAACACGTACGCAACAGTGGGGACTACATCGAGAGCCTGTGAAACTTGGAACCATCTAAGTGAGTTATTAATCCAGTTATAACTAAGGTGCCAAAACTAAAAAACCAACCCATGTATATACCAGTAACGTTATTTTGCATCAATCACTTTCAAATTTATACAGAAAATATATGGTAGTCATTCAAAAACTCAGTCGAATTCATTAATGGGCAAAATGGGGGCCTTTTTCGAAAAAGTGAAATACCGCTATAACTTTCTTATTCGAAGAAGAATTCATTGCAGGTTCCGTGTTGACATTTAGAAATGACAAATTGTGTTGATTAGGCGGAAACTTTGTATTTTTGTTATTGTCATAACTTTCTTGGTCGAATTTGACGTTTTTCAGTCGGTCAACACGATTGTTCCCAAATGAGACAGGTTATTCCCTAATCCTGAAAAAAATTTACACGAGATTAATAAATACACTTGAATGACCAGTTTCGATCATCAAGCGATCATCATGGCTATGTCCAAAAGTATGGGTGATAGTATTTACAATATGTACACTTATTTAGTTGCAGTGTTAGTTGAAATAATGCAACTAGTCAATATTTGTTAGTTACAGTCTATGTGATGGTTTGTTAAGATACTGATACCGGGTGAGTTAGCCGTGGTTGTTATTGCGTGGCTGCAGGCAGCCACTCACATCCGGGAGGCGAGGAGGTTCGAATCCCCCCGCCGGCAACCTTGAAGTTGGTTTTCTGTGGTTTCCCATTTTCCTTCCAGGCAAATGCCGGGGTTGGTCCCTAACTATAGGCCACAGCTGCTACCTTCCAATTCCTAGTCCTTACAATCACACTTTCCTTCCCAGGTAACTCTCTAGACACGATGGTACTTGTAGCTCACCCCATGGGTGTCCACATAGAAGCAGCTACTAACTCCGGCGAGCTGAACATGTTCTCGGACACTCCCGGCATTAAAAGCCATATGCTAAAAAAGAAAAAAAGATACTGAAAGTGGTGATTGACCTCCAATCAAGTCAAACTACAAGCTTCCTTCCTTAATATTTCAACCAGAATGTTTGAAAAGCACTCAGGTGTTGATTTTAGATAATTCCAACATCATTCTTTAACGATGAAGACAGTCCCAAGATAGCGTTAAAAATCCATCAGTATGCCTTCCTTCGGATGGGAAGTAAAGCCGGCGGTCCCATGTCATAGATTTATGGCATGTTAAAGAACCTTCCACTAATTGCACTTGTGTGAAGCTAAATTGGATAGGTTAAGAATGTAAACAACGCTCTTAGGTTTCTACGTTCGTTGCCAAGAGCCGACTGCGGTGGCGTCTAGTAGCTAAGTTCCGAACTTGGCCTTGTAGTCATTGACGGTGGCGCTTGGCGGCAAAAGTAGGAACTATTTGAAAAATTCTAAGTTGCAGTACTTAAATTTAAAAAAAACAATAACACACACTAATACAGTCATCACAATTAACACCGGTTATCAGACAGATTCTACACACACCCAAAGTACACGGGGCTACATGACCGCGTTGTCGCAGCCCCTAAACTTAAGAACCAACCAGGCAGTCGGGGAGGAACAAGGAACCTGCTTCACCATATCCCAAATTAGCATGTTGACTGATTACAAGAGACTATTCAATTAATCTTGTAACGTTACTACTTCCTTATAATCCAAACATAACATATTCCTTTCTCTCACAGCTGAATCCCAAACATCAAACTATAACCTATCATAACATCTTTCTTTAGAGAGAAAAAGGAGAATGGAAATATGGATAAAAGACAAACACAATGACAGACTGGTGCAGGTGACTACTCACACATAAGGAGGTTCAGCATTAGGCAGTATTGCACTCACCCATAAGGAGAGACATCATTGGTTGCATTGGTGTCTGGATCAGCAAAGAAGCGGCTCTGACTGAGAACCCTGTTCCCATTTGCATCCATCTTGACGGTGAGAAGTGGGAAGCTCATCTGGCGTGTCCATGTGTCCATCACACGAGTGATATTGGTAGGTTCTGCTCGTACCTCATACTCCACTTTCTGAAGCACGTCCCACAAGTCCTGAGTCACTGCATTCTTAAATTTATACTCTTTCAGGAACTGACTGATACCTTTTTTGAAGTTCTCTTCACCCATGAAATCCTCTAACATTCTGATGATGGAGGCACCCTGAACACAACAGAGAAATTTACTAGTAAGGTAACATTTACAATCAACAAATAATACTGCAAACTATTCTATAAAAAGGTATTAATAGAAATGCTTTTCTGTCAAGCTCCAAAAATTGTGCCCAATTAGGCTGGGTGGGGAGCAATGAACCCTACCACCTGACAGAAATATTACATGAATTATAAGGTGTATTCAAAAAGTAACGAGCCGGAGGCTGGAATGCGCAAACCGGTGAAGACATCGGCTAATCGTGGCGTGTGTAACGAGGTGTGGTTCCGACCAGAGCGTGGAAAGTCACAGCCTGTCGCCAGAGGGCATGCGTGCACGTCACATGACGATACAAAGCGAGCAGCAGCATGCATCAATCGTCCAACGCTGCCAGTCACATTGCAAATAGTGGTATGGAGGCGTCAACCGAAGAGCAAAGAGGTGTTGTTCGGTTTCTGACAGCGAAAGGAGTAGGGGGAACGGACATTCATCGCCGAATGTCACAAGTGTACGGCGAACACTGCATGTCCCTTGGAAGGGTCAAGGCGTGGCACAAGCACTTCAGGGAAGGACGGATTTCATTAGCCGATGATGCCCGGTCTGGGGCACCCTCCTGCATCAGCGATGACAACGTCCAGCTGGTTGATGCACTCATTACCCAGGACCGCCGAGTGAAAGTGAACGCCATAGCCGCCGTGGTGGGATTGAGCGTCGGAAGTGTGCACACCATCATGAAGGAACGACTGCACTTGCGCAAAGTGTGGTCCCAATGGGTGGTTCTCGGCCACCCTCCATACAGTCCCGACCTCTCTCCCTGTGATTAAGCCATGTTTGGTCCCCTGAAAAGGGCTCTGCGGGGCCAACGATTCACCTCGGACACCGACGTCCAGCTGTACGTGCGGAACTGGTTCACATCGCAGCCCATGGAATTTTATGAGACAGCCATTCACCGCCTCGTGTCACAGTGGGACAAGTGCCTCAACAGCCAGGGCCAATACTTCTAACATACAGGTACTGGTTTCTGTAATTATGCCTCCGGCTCGTTACTTTTTGAACACACCTTATATTTACACACTCATTAATACACTTCTAGAACAAATGGGGGGGATTTAATGTTTTGTATGTGAGGCGAACATCATCAGATCCTGTTCACGTTAGTTTGAGGGATATTTATATAACACTTATCATTATCATCATCGTTTTCCGTTTTCCAGCCCAAGCTGGGTTGAAGCAAATATAACACCTCTCCACTTAACTCTGTCTGTCCACCATCCTTCCTCAACCACTGAACTCCACTCCAGGTTCTGTTCTCTCACACTGTCTTTCACCAAGTCCATCCACCACACTCGAGGTCTTCCTCGTCCTCTCTTGCCAGTCATCTGTCTCTTCATCACTTGTTTCGGCATTCTTTCATCATTCATCCTTTTTACATGTCCATACCATCTCACTCTGTTCTGCTCCAGCATATCATTCGGCTTCTGTACATTCATTTCCTTTTGAATGTCTTCTCTATCTCTATCTCTCCTAGTTGTCTGTACCATACTCGTCAGGAATTTCATTTCGGCTTCCTGTATTCTACTTTCATGTCTCCTGGTCATAGGGCAGATTTCTGCTCCATACATCATTATTGGTAAGTAATAGGTCTTATACATCACTTCTTTAGCCTTCAGTTTATTCTTTATCCCAAATTAAACTCCGAACCTGATGATAGAAAACACTCCCAAGCTGTATTCTCGTGTTGATCTCCACATCCAATCTTACATTTTCCATCAATTCACTTCCCAAATATCTGAAGTGCACTACTACTTCCAAATCTACATCTCCAATTTTAACAATCCCTTTTCTTTCTATCTTTCTTTCTTTCTCTTTCTTTCTTTCTTTCCTCTTGTCATTACCATTGCCTTACTTTTCTCTACACTCATTTTCATTTCCCATTTCTCAATATTTTCCTTCAGTAAGTCCAGCTGTTCTTGGACCACATTCTCATTCTCTCCGCAAATCAGAAAGAGAAACTTTTTGATCACGCCTTATATTCAAGCAACAGTTCTGTATTTCCTCATTCTTACCTTGTTGTAGGAGATGGTATCAAAGAGCTCTGTGATCTCGTCTGGATGCTTTACTTCTTGTACGATGGGGTGTGAGCTGAGGGCTGCATCTAAGATGAGTACTGGGTGCAAGTTATCTATCAGGAACTGGTCCATCTGCAGAAACAAATACGGTACACTGATAAACATCTGACTTCATCACTGAGCTAAAATGAGGCACATAAACAATTCATCATACTTACCATTGCCCAGTCTTCGTGTACATGGTCCACGCCCTTGTATTGCATGTAGCTGGCAAAGCCCTCGTTCAGCCAGAGATCGTCCCACCACTTCAGGGTCACTGAAAAAAAAAAAATGTATTGCTCACATTGTGATTGAGTGTCGTTATTATTAACGAGGAAGGTTTTATAATGACTAACTTTAGAAAATACACCTGCATAACAGAATGAATGAAAAGGATCACAAGCACTGTTATAAAATACTGAACACACAAACTTATCTGATTATGGAAGTGTATCTGGTCCATTTTCATTTGTCTGTTACACAGCTGTATTTTCAAATGCTAGTCGTTATTATACCACCCTCATTAATAATAACAGCATAGTCCAATACATAATGATAATAATAATAATAATATTGGCTTTAAGTCCTAACATTTGCGCACCTTCAAATGCCAACTGACTGCACCAGGATTCGATCCTGCAACCTTGGGAACAACAGGCAAGAACATTACCGCTGCACCACACAGCCAGTCCAATATATATTAACAATAGCTGACCAGGACTGATAATAATAATAGTGTATGGCCTCGGGTGCCGGGTGCAAGCTTTGTTATTTGACGCCCAGAAGACAGCTTGAATGTCGAATTTAGTCTTTCCTAGGAGCGCTATGAAAGTCAAGGAGGTTAGATATCTAAGCTCCTTGACACTACAGCCCTTTCTAGTAGAGAAAGGAGAAACTTTTGTGTTGGTGGAAAATCCAGAGATTATTTTGCCATCATGGACACGGCCTACTGAATTCAAATGGGTTCTTTAACATGCCAACAACGTATGACATGGGTGCCGAGATTTTTGTCGCCATTCAAAAATCACTTTCCACGGCCAGGAGCGAAGCTTCAAGCTTGGGGTTGGTAGTCCGACACGATAAACACTCGCCCACCGTGGCAGGCACCAGGACTGATGTAAATACATGGGTTGATTTTCAAATAGTGGCAACTATTAGGTAGATTTCATTAGAAGGAAGGAAGGAAGGAAGCTTGTAGTTTAACGTGACCGTTAATCTCGCGATCATAAGCCACGGGACCTCCGTTTTACGTGGAATCCGAACCACAGGACATGGCATTTCACATCGAAAATCTCACATGCAGTGACCGGGAATCGAACCCGGTCCGCCTTGGTGAGAGGCGTACAGCTTGACCGCTGAGCCACCACGCCCCAGATTTCATTAGAAAGCTAACTATTGCAATGGGTACCATGTTTCGACTTCCGGAAAATGTCGACATATCTTCGCGTTTCACATTCCCCAGATCCCAAAACCACCGTCATTTCAAAAGTTTATATATAATTTATGTATAATAATAATAATACAGTGAAACGTGGCTAATTCGAACTTCTATAATTCGAAATCTTCTTTAATTCGAATTTTTCTCTTGGTCCCTAGCATTTTATATACAATCAATGCTAAAACATCGTGGTTAATTCGAATTATACTTTGGATAATTCGAAGTTTTTACGTGTAAAAAGCGAATCGGAAGCCAAACAGTTGGGTCAGGAATTCCCGAAAAACGACAAACCACACCACAGAACTTAGCAGTTTTATTTAGTAGAAGTAGACTGGAAGAAAGAGCTAATAATACCAGTGTTTAAGAAGGGGGACAAGAAGGTGTGCGATAACTATAGAGGGATCACCCTCATATCACAGATAGTAAAAATACTGGAAAGGATATTAGAAAGAAGAATGAGAAGAAAGGTGGAAGGAGAGTTGCAAGAGGAACAGTATGGCTTCAGGAGTGGAAGATCCACAGTGGACCCAATCTTTAGCTTGAGGCAGGTGATGGAAAAGAACTGGGAATATGGAGAGGATTTGATCATGACTTTCATAGATCTAGAAAAGGCATATGATAGTGTCCCCAGAGAGAAGGTATGGGAAACCATGGTTAAGAAGAGACTGGGAAGAGAAATGTTGGAAATGGTGCAAGCAATGTACAACAACTGTGTTAGCAGGGTACTGACCCCAGTTGGAAAGACAGATTGGTTTAGGAACAAGACTGGACTAAGACAGGGGAGTGTGCTGTCACCTCTCTTGTTCATAATGGTGATGGATGAAATTGTAAAGGAAACAAAGGAAGCATATGGACATAAAGAAATGAAGTTACTGTTATTTGCAGATGATATTGTGGTCAGGGGAAGGAACACCGAAGAAGTGCAAAAACAACTAGATGCACTGAACGAAAATATTCAGAAGTAGGCCTGAAAATCAGTATAGAGAAAAGCAAGACCATGGTGATGACAAGAGGGGAAAGACAAAGAAAGGGCACTGTGAAAATTAGAAGTCAGAGTTTGGAAATTGTGGACACTTTCAAATACCTAGTAAGTGAATTGATGCAAACTGGTAGGTTGGACATGGAGATTGGCAGGAGGGTACAGCAGAGCAATGCATTCTATCAAAGTGTAAGAAAACTTGTTTGGGATAAGGAAGTACCAAGGAAAAGCAAGGAGGTAATGTATAAAGTGTACTATGTTCCCATATTAACTTAAGCAGCTGAGACTTGGACCCTGACAAGCAGGCAAGAGAGTAGAATCCAAGCCAGTGAAATGAAATTCCTAAGAAGTATGATAGGAAAGACAGAGTGAGGAATGAAGATGTTAGGAAGGAAGTTGGGATGGGAAAACTATATGAGAGAATTGAGAAGAATAAACTAAGGTGGTTTGGACATGTAAAGAGGATGGAGGAAAATAGAATACCAAGACAGATGCTGGAGGCGAAGTGCAAGGGTAAGAGAGCAAGAGGAAGACCTAGAACAAGGTGGATTGATTCAGTGAAGAACAGCGTAAGAAAAAGAAATCTGGACTGGGACAAGATCGTGGAAGAAGAATGGTGGAAGGAAAGAGGAAAGTGGAGAAGTGCCATAAATACCCCGACCCGGCAGGAGCTGAATAAGGGGCAATGATGATGATGAACGTAAGTGATTCTGTTTTCCGTTCCTTAAATTTGTTAGATTCTTTTGTGATAGCTGAGAGAATTTTTTGAAAAACTGTTGATTTCTCTAGGACTTAACTAGATTGTTGGATTACTACTGTCGTTAAATAGGAGAATAGTAGACTACATTTTCTTCTTTCTTTCTTTCTTTCTTTCTTTCTTTCTTTCTCTCTCTCTTTCTTTCTTTACCCATAGGGCCTAGTTAGGACCACGGGGCTCGTATCTACTCTTCGGTAAAGTTGTTGCTTTCTTCTTCTTCTTCTTCCAATAGTCCCTCATTTTCTATGTGTCATTTGAAACTTTTTAAGTTAATCACGATCGAGTCATTATAAAGTTCCGTTGTCTGTTAATCTGCTTTGTTGAACGTAAATCATTATGTAATCGTAATACAATATATTTTCTCTACCCTTTTCAAAGAACTTTCTTAATTCGAATTTTTGGATAATTCGATTTTTTTTACTGGTCCCTTGAGGTTCGAATTATCCAAGTTCCACTGTAATATCGTATGGCCTCGGATGCCGGGTGCAAGCTTTGAAATTTGACACCCAGAGGGTGGTTTGCATGTCGAATTTCGTTGTTCCTTGAATCACTATGAAAGTCAAGGAGGTTAGATATCTAAGCTCCTTGAACACTAGTAGAGAAATGAGGAACTTTGTGTTGGCGGAAACTCCCGAGATTAATTTTACCATTATGAACACGGCCTACTGAATTCAAATGGGTTCTTTGACATGCCAACATCGTATGACATGCGTGTCGTATTTTTGTAGTCTTTCAAAAATCACTTGCGACGGCCAGGAGCGAACCTGCAATCTTGGGGTTAGTAGACCGACACGCTATCCACTCACCCACCGTGGCAAGCTATAATTTATATATAAAACAAACTCCCCGATTTCTGTTTGTTACGGGTAAACTCGAGAACCACTGGATGGATTTTTATGCGGTTTCCACCATTCTGTAAAGGATATCTCGAAGATTATTTCTGTCGAAAATAATTTATTTATGATCAAAGGAAGCCAAGCAGTAACGATTTCAGTGGAAAAGTCTAAAAAAAAACCTGGCGTCCGAGCACGGTTTGTAAGCTTACGCTGGGCAACAGTTAAAAATATCTCAATTCTATGAGTGTAAGAATTGTTCAGCATGAAAAGTTCTACAAAAAAGTCCGCGGAGCATATGTCTATCTTCAATACATCGCCCACTATGAGTGTTTTTACGTTTTAATTTCTTCCAACCATGTCCATTCAAATACTGAGGCAACAGTTTACGAGCTATCTAAGGGCGAATATATCATCCCTGTTACAGCCTAGCTAGCGGGTGAACCTATTGCCCCAGATACAGCCAGCAGCAAACCATTGAGTCGTGTTGAGTTAAGACTTCTGAGAAGGGTGGTTGTGTTTGGAGTTTCCGTGGAAGTGCAACTCGGGTTTTCTTCCTTTCGCCTGTGAACTTTTCGTTCCACAAAATTCACAGTCAAGTTAAGATTGGATGGAAGGGGGATTTGTGTTTCATGCACCATTCACTTTGATTTTTGTACATAATATGTATCCCTTTAGAATCTCAGTTGAGTTCGTTAATGGGCAAAATCGGTCGAAGGGGGTGAAAATGGGGGGCTTTTTTCGAAAAAGTGAAATATCGCCATAACTCTCTTAATACGTGAAATATCGAATCCATTAAAAGTTCATACTTTGTGTCGGATAAGGGCCAAAAAATGTATGTTTAGAAAGTTTGTTGATATCACCAACCATTGACCAGAGAGTTGCGAAAAAGTGGGTTTTTCGGGAAACATAAACCATATCTCTCTTAATAGGCACAATATCAAAGCCGTACAAAACCGACAATATTCCCCTAATAATTACCTAAAACTTTTGTTTGAAAGAATTTTTGATATGACCCACCATTACGCCAAGGGAAACTAATTTCGGAATTATAAGGAAATGCCAAGAGCCATCAGAGGTTACCATGACAACGCTTCTACATTGATAAGGTAAGACCAACTACAATACTCAGACCTTAATGCAGGTATCGAAAGTGTGAAAATGGCGTAAGCAGAAGCCCGACATATTGTTTGTTTACATTCGTTGCTGGGATACAATATTAGCTTTGATTAGCTTTGTTTGATGAAAGTTGGGATAAACTATTGCTCATCTGTAATTGTTAGTGTCTTTAGTATGTCTGTAAAATCCAGTGCGCGTTAATGTACTGCAATCGTGTGTAAATATGTGATAATACGCTTATTATGGACTGGTTCGTTTATGTGATGATTGTTCTGTCGACCGATGGCATTATGTTATTTAGCCTACTGCAGATGTTGAAGTACGTACGACTAAAGCATTCATCGAAGTGTCTCAAGAATATACACCGCAATGATTTGCTAGTTAGTGACAATATAATAATAGCTTAGTATACTTCAGTAGTGTCGAACTCAAGTACGTAAAGGGAAAACGCAATGAGCATCTACGGCTAGACCAAACCATTGACGTTATCTTCAACGCTCAGCAACATGTGCCTCCGTAAATCCTTTCCAGTCTGGCAGATGATCTACACTGCCTTGTATACACACCAAATAATACAGTGAACTTCTGTTTTATTGGTTAAGGAAGATGTTTCCCCTGTGCCAAACAGTGAACGCAATTGTATTCCGTCATTATTTATACTTTTGTGATTCTTACAGCTTCCAAGTTATTTTTTATTATGATGTATACACTAAAGTGTTATGAGTACCTTGCCAATTATGTACTTATATTGCGGTCTGGTGTGCGGCGATAATTCCGTAAGAGGGAGATGGTGCTTGCCTATCTACTTTACTATAAATCAACTATTTCCAACGTACAACTTTTCCGAATGGTAAAAGCGAATATTTAATAGGTTAAATGGTAACGTAGTATCGTGTTCTTTGTGTGTAGTAATCTCCATATGTTCTAATTTCGACACGACGACTGCTTTGCATGTTTCAATCAACTAATTCGATTTGATGTTTACCCGTGATTTTAGACACTTCCACGAGAGGTCTTAATTGATCTCAATTGTATCCCTATGGCGTTAATTCGATTATTGCCGGCAACTATTCTCATTCCGATTGTGTACACACTTAATCTGCATGTGCTGGGACAGCACTTCAGTAACCGGGCCACTTTCTTCTCTCCTACTTCGGAATCTGTTTGATTTCTTGCTAATAATATGTATCTACTGTATAATTACTGAACTTAAATACAAATCAGGATTCCTCGCCAAAAAGCTTCTTATTTAACTACAAAAAGAGCGAGACTGTTGTAGCAGGGTGAAGACGAAGAACTTATAATTCGAGGTGAGTAGTATCATATTAATTCAGGTAAGTCTATATTATTGATAAATATTTCTTCGGAACCTTGTGATATATTTTATGGTCTTAGGTGAATTAAAATAATATTTTACACGAACCGTGGCAAGCCCGATGACATAACATTAGCTATTGGAAGGGCATTTATCGCCGCCATGTTTTTTCTACATTAAGGTCTGTGGATTGTAGTTGGTCTTGGATAAGGAATGAGCTATCGGAGGTTGCCATGACAACGACATTGCACGAGATCACATTCAGTTTTCCATATGGCTCTGTGGAAAGCAGCTTCGGTGACGTAACTGATAGCATGCTGAACTTCTATACCCAAGGTTGCGGGTTCAAAGCCAGCCAAAGTCATCGGATTTTCTAAGAGTGCTAAAAATCCCTCAGTATGCTTTCCTTCGGAGGGTAAGTTCCAACGTTGCTGGTTGCGGTGGCATCTAGTAGCCAAGTTCACAGCTAGGTGTCATTGATGGTAGTATTTGGTAGCAAAATTGCGAACTACTACTTGAAATTGACCATCTGCAGTCCTTTCCTGAATTACTGACTATTACAGCCATCACAATTAACACCGTTTATCAAACAGATTCTACACACACCCAAAGTACACGGGGTTACATGACCACGTTGTCGCAGCCCCTAAACTGAGGAATTAACCAACATAAGAAATGTAAAAAATATGCATAGAAAGACGAAAAAAATGTAAATTAAGCTCCAATTGTAAAATATATGAGGAAGAAGTACAAGAGCAATTAGATGAGTGGGAGAAGGTAGTGTTATCATATGGGATGAAGTTCTCAGCACAAAAGAGTGAAGTGGTCATCACAACGAGGAAGAAGAACAGACTGGATATGGGCATAACACTTGGAGGACAGCAATTGCAGAAAGTAGAATGCTTCAAGTACTTGGGAAGCATAATTGAAGAAAAGGGAGGCAATAGGATGGAAATAAATGAGAGGGGAAGGTGCGCAGATGGATTTTTCAAGAGTGTTAGGGGGATGATATGGAATAAAGATGTACCACAAAAATGTAAAGGAATCATCTACAAGACCTACTTTGTGCCAATTTTGACATATGGTTCAGAAACATGGGTGATGAAGGAAAGGGACAAGAATAAAATACGAGCAGTGGAGATGAAGTTCCAGAGGAGTAGGGTAGGAGTGACAAGAATGGACAGAGTAAGGAATGAGAGAGTCAGGGAGATGGTAAGAGAGGAACCATTGCAAAATAGAATAGAGCGATCTAGGCTACAATGGTATGGACATGTGAGGAGGATGCAAGAGGAGAGGATACCGAAGAAGATGTTTGGAATGGAAATGACGGGAAGGAGGCCAAGGGGAAGACCAAGGGACAGATGGACAAAAGGAGTTAAGAAGAGTGTGGAGGAAAGAGGAGTGTGCTGGGACACAGTAAATGACGAGAGATGGTGGATGGACAGGAAACGATGGAGAGGCTTATGTTCCAAGCAGACCCGACCAGCGGTTGGAAACTGCTCAAGATGATGATGATGATCTGCGGGAGATAAAATTTTGCGTGATGAAGTAACAGACTGTTAGATAGTTACACATATGTCGAAATCTTGCATAAGGACAGTGTGACCACAAGTATAAAAATGGACCCCAAATGATAAGAAGGTTACCGTCCCCATAAGAAATGTAAAAAATATGCATAGAAAGACGAAAAAAAAGTAAATTAAGCTCCAATTGTAAAATATTTTCTCGCAATAAATGAGGTCTGATCCTTCTACGAAAACCTGCACATTTTGCCTATTATAGCCTATCCCTAGTTTGCCCGGTGAAATCTACCTCCGCCTTCCGGCGTGCCGAAAGGAATTTTTTAAATTATTTTTTTAGTACATAGCATGCTTAGCTCTTAATTTTTACAGGCCTTCAATATGCCAGAGCACGGAGCAAATGGACTCCCTCTATGCTGTGCACAACGACAACTACAAGTGGTTGCAGAATACAGTCGCAATGTTCTCAAACAGAGAAGCTGGATAAAAATTCAATGCACTACAGATTGCACAGTGTGATAGCATCACAAAGGACTGCAAGAGGCATATGGTGCGACTGAATCACCTATACCATACAGTAGCAAGATGGGAAAGAGCCTTTAGAGGAGGATGTAAAAATGTGTTAAGACAACCCTCAGTTTGGTCACCCACCAGTAAGTGACGAAGATGTACAGACTGTGTCCCTGTTTGTGGAGCCACTACTTGAAAATCAACCTATGTAATATAGACATGTTACACCAGTATAACCATACATTTTGTATACAAGCTGGATGGGGTATGACAACCAGCCAAGTCATATGCTAATAAAATGTGTGGTTTAGCAGGGAAAAAATGGTTGTGTTATGGTCCATCAGGCTAATCATACATCGTATAGACTTTGTGCAGCTTAACAAAACAACGAAATAAGGTCCACGACGGATCTGCATATGGCGAAAGGTCCTCCATATTACTGCAATCACATTGTGAGAGACCCTGGCAACAGCACTACAAGTGTCATGTGTGCATGGGGGGAAAGGATATGCATGTAGTTGGGTGGGTTCCTGTGAAACCTGTCTGTATGACCTTCACCTGAATAATTCCTGGCTGCATGTCTGTCACATGTTATCTTGTTCACATTTCTCAGATTTGTTGATGTGTATGTTTTATGTTTACACACAAAACCTGTTTGTCATGCTCATCCTTTCATGACAACCAAACATGAGGTAACTGCTGATTCATCCCTGAGCAGCATTGCCTGGTTCTAGTCTTACACACAGTAGTGAATTACTCCTATTTTCTCCTAAATCATACACCTATTTCCTGACGTTTTTCACATTTTTTGGTGCTTCCCGAACTGAACAATTGTATGTTACTGGCTGCCAAGTCATAACCCAGCCATCCTGTATACCTGAACATACAGTATAAGAAAATTAACTAATATGAATCTAAAGACATTCACCTAATGAACAAATATTTTCAACCTTACGCAGTGAAGTGTAAGTGTGTCATTTTTGTATTTATTTAAGCTTTTTAACAAATATTTGAGTAGGTTTATTAATAATAACCCCAAGATAATTGGGCCCCTGTCTGCGTGTTAACCGACTGAAAAGCATCCTTGCATGAATAAGAATAAAGCTCATCAATTTTTATCAATATTTATAAGAAGTCTCGATTTGGGGCTGATAACCATGATGTCTACGTCTCTCAATGAAACAATAACCTTTAATATTTTGTACCATGCAGTTATTATTGTGGGTGGTTTATTATTGATTAGCGGTCTAAAATAAAATGAATAAGATTGTTTGAGACACTATGTTATAAAATCCTGAATATACAAACTTGTTTGTTCTCATTTATTCACACACACTAATCAATTATATATCACTCACAGCACAGTGCAGAATAACATAGGTCAGCCAAGACAGTTTTTTAATAAAACCCTTACAGTGTGTTTTATTATTGAGGATTATAAAAGGCATTTATGCAAGTTGTATGCCAATGATGATGATGATGAGGGCTAGGACCACCATTGTCATTAGCCCAATATTTTGCTAATTAAGTGGACAAGAAGCTGAGGGAATACATATCTACAAAGATGAATGATCAAAATTTTAAAAAAGGAAGGAAGCTTGTAGTTTAACATGACTGTTAATCTTGCGAACATGAGCCACGAAACTTCCTTTTTACGTCAAATTTAACCACAGGACATGGCATTTCACTTCGAAAATCTCACACGTATTGACTGGGAATTGAACCCTTGGTGAGTGACAAACGGCTTGACCGCTTCGCCACCACGCCCCTTACAAAGTAAAGATAAATGTGAAAGAAACTTACTCAAATTGCCGAACCACATGTGGGCCAACTCGTGTGCAATCACAGATGCAGTTCGTTGCTTGTTAACAGAAGAGCTTATCGTAGGGTCGTAGAGCACACTAGTTTCTCTGTATGTTATCACCCCCCAGTGCTCCGTAGCACCAGACACATAGTCTGGAATGGCGACCATATCTGAAAACACATCATACCAATTGTATAATCGTAACAGCATAGAATCATGAAATCATAAGATTGTTATTTTCTTAACAACAATAATAAAAGTAAACAGTAAACCTCTAGCAGCTATATGATGTTATAAATTCTGTATTACAGTTATGGGATTTGAACTTAATGTTAATGTTAATCTCAACATTATTTGCTCTTAAGATAGTTGATTTCTCCAGTAATTTGGAACAATCAATTAACTGGACATAGTTTTGCAGAAAAAATCCAAGCATTGCAAATTGGTTTTGAGAGAAATGCAACCAAAGTTAGGAATGGATCTGTACATCTTGAACACATTTTATGTAGGGTCACACAAAATTCACATTTGTGAGATTGCAAAATTTTATGCAAATGTTTTTTTTTTAATTTTGCATATTTTTGCTACTTTTGTAAAATATCACTAATTGTAAGCAATCAAACACAAAATCTATAATCAAGTACCATACAAGCAGCATCACATTTCTACTTTTCTATTTGTCATATCTGGGCTGAATCGTTTCTCCTGGCTGTAAATCACTGTTTTATGAGTGATTTTCAACCTTGCAGACATCAAATAAATATTTCTTTTTAGGGGACTTAACACTTTAGCATTTCACAGCAGCACTAGCTGCACTTCATCAAATGTTGTTGCTCCTTAGAGGGTTGGTGTTGAAGGACCACATCCGTTCATGGTTGGTAGTGTTTTGTAGAGCTGTCTTGTAGATTTAAAAGTTTTTAGGGATCAGACAATACTCGCTTGATAAGTGAAACATGTCATTGTTTGATCCCCCTCTGCTTCAATCCAGAAGAACTACTTAAACGGCTCCCTAAAATACCTAATAAATAAAAGAAATTGAGAGTGTGCCAAGGAAAGCAGCAAGATTTGTGATAGGGGATTTTAGGAGAAGAAGCAGCGTATCAGATATGTTAGAGAAGTTTGGGTGGGAAACATTAAGTAAGAGAAGGGAGAAAAACAGACTTGTAGGGTTATATAGAGCGATTACAGGAGAGGAAGCATGGGGGGGAAATCCGTGAGAGGCTTCAATTGAAAAATAATTATATTGGCAGGGCAGACCACAAATTCAAAATTGGACGACACTCTAGCAGAAGCGATTGGGGTAATTTTTTTCATTCATTGGGAAAGGTGTGAAGGAATGGAACAGTTTACCAAGGGCGGTGTTTGATCCCTTTCCAAAATCAGTCCAGGTATTCAAGAGCAGAGTAGACAAAACCAGGGAAAAGAAAGAAGTGGTATAACTTAGTGCTGTATTCCTAGAAATATTACACGTGCTATGTAATTCCTACAGCAGTTGTGAGAGGGGAGTTCAATCAATGTGTGAATAGTACATTAAGTTACTGTATTCTTTTAATATTGTGTAGTGTTCGTAAATTATGTACCTCATTTACCACCGAGGTTGACACCTCATTGCAAATGAAGTGATTTTGATTGATAACAGACAATCCTGGATATGGTGAAGAAAGATCAACAAAATGGGCTGCAGGTTTTCAAGAATTTCTGAGCGAGTCCCGGAAACAAACAGCTCCATTAAGGAAAAGAAAGAGAAGGCTCAATGTTAAACCTGGAAAGAGCATCACTGATTCAGATTTTAAAATTGCCGAGACATTCAGTGGAATGGATAGTGCTAAAGAAATTGAGGCATCCAAGACAAGGAAGCAGAATACCGGTAATAAAAAATTGAGGGCTGCTGACATCTGTACAGAATCTGAAGATTCCCACTCTAATTACAGCCTTCACGACTCTACATCATCTGGATTTGAAATTTCAGGTGATGAGAATTCATCAATTGTGCCAACAATATATCAAGAAAATTCAACACCAAAAGTGGAAGAAAAGGATCTACATGAAAATAGCATTGCTATTGTACACTTTGTTGCAGATAGGAAGAAAAAAACAACTAAACAAATCATTGGTCAGGTGGTTAAGAAGTCCAAAAATTCCAAAAACATTACATTCAAATTCATGAGTAACTTCTCCGAATGTGCGAATGTGTATGTTTTTCCATCAGTTGATGACATTGCTGAAGTTGAAATTGATCAAGTAGTGCAGGTAGTACAACCTTTGAACTCAAGCAGAGGAAGGTTCATGTTTCCTTATGAGCTGAATTAGTTCTGTGTAAATCTCTGCATACCTGCTAGTGTATTAATTATAACTAAGTTGATCCTCCTTGTTTAAATGTTACTCTGGAAGTTCCAAGTTATCTGAGAGCAATATGCAATGGTTTAAATAATCCTTCTGATGGCTAACATGGTTCTCTGATGTAATGTACATACATGGTCCAAGTTACCCAGAGTTGGGCAGTATCGAAAATACATGTATTTAAAATACGTATTTTCGATACTTTTGTATCTTGTATTTTGTATCGAAAATACATTTTTGAGCATGTATTTTGTATCTGTATCGAAAATACTTTTCATGAGTATTTTGTATTTTCAAAATACATAAAATACAATCAAAATACAATCACTGTATTAGGTAATTTTCAGTTTTATGTTCCATTATCTTCCCTTTTCATGATTTAAGTCAATTGGTAGACATTAAATTTGAGATCAATACAACTCTGCCAGCAAAAAAGCAACCTAGTAAGACCATGTGCAATGCTATTTATTTAGGATGCATTTAGAACAAAATCTCCGAAGGATGTCTCCCGGATGTTCTGTTATCAGTGAGGTTAATCTTGGAAACCTTTCCACAAGCAGTAGCCTCAAGCTACGTAGTATGAAATTCCCAAACGCAAGAGGTTGTCTGAACCTGTTAACGAGTATTGTTTGAAAATTCCTGGAAGTGCTCACACAAGGGCAGTACAAAATGCAGCAATTGTCTCCCGTAAGAGTTGTGTAACAGTTGTATAAAACTTTGAATTGAGAAATAAGTTGCTGTACTTTCATTTGACGGGCTTGTACATCTTGATCATTTAGTCCCGTGTATAATATACATAATTCATAACCGTGTTATTATGGGTCAATGTCGTAGTAGTACCGTAGTGTGTTTATATTTAATTTGGGGAAGAAGACGGCCGTGGCCTTAAGTTAGGAACCATCCCGGCATTTCCCGCAGGTTTGCTAGCCACTGCACCACGAGGCAGACGAAAATAAATATGGTGGTTGTTGTTAGTAAATCTTGATAATCAGCCCGATGTATTTGGGTGTGTGTTAAATATGACTGATAACCTGTGTTTGTGTGGTTTTTGTAGTAGTATGCATGGCTGTATTTATTATGGTCTAGGATTGAGCAGATGCCCTGTCAGTGCCAGAAAAAGAAACTTGGATCTCTGTATTTGTCTTGAATACAGTAGTTGCATACGTTAAGGATGGAAGGAAGAAGGAAGATAGTATTTTTACGTGACCGTTAATCTCGAGATCATGAACCACAGGACCTCCTTTTTACGTGGAATCCGAGTCACTGGACATGGCATTTCACATGCATTGACCGGGAATTGAACCCCTTCCGCCGTGATGTGAGTCCAACAGCTTGACCGCTGCTCCACCACGCCCTCTACGTTAATGATGGATGACGATTTTGTATGTATGTACGTATGTCTACCCCTTACTTTTACCGATTTAACGGGATTGGGGATGAGATGCGATGAAACGCTATGAGGGGGATGTTTTTACGACCTGATGCCCTTCCTGACATCAACACGAGAGGAGTTAATGAGAGTTCTAGATGAATGAAGCTGGGCAAGGATGTGGAAGGAAGCAGCCGTGGCCTGTCAGAAGGCACCGTCCCAGCATTTGCCTAGAGTTGAAAGTGGGAAAACCACGGTAAACCATTTCAAGGACGGCCGACGGTGGGGTTCAAACCCACGTCTACCAAGTCTGCATGGAGCATGGCCACATTGCCTAGCGCTGTGCGTTAGCGAGTATAGCTACCGCTGTCGGTAGTGATAAGATGATCATAATAATACGGTAATAATAACTATAATGCGTATTATTCCCGTTTCAACTGGGACGGAAATGAGATAATATATTTTTTCGCGTCCTTATGGTGGATAGTTTATACTGTCGGATGCCCTTCCTGTCGCCAACCTCATGAGAGGAGTTAATGACAGATGATATGAATGAAGGTGAACGAAACTATGCACGGACTAGGAAGGGAGCGGCCGTGGCACATTCGAAGGTGCCGTCGCAGCATTTGTCTGCAGTTGAAACTGGGAAACCACGGAAAACTATTTCACGGACGGCCGGCGGTGAGGTTCGAACCCACGTCCACGGAGACCACAAATAACTGGGCACCAGCTACCGTCGTTGGTTGGTGGTAATAATTATAAATGACCCAACTTTATTCATTAACTTATTTTTTAAATTTTTTGTGGCATACCGGTACGGTATTACTTACAAAGGAGAATTTATAACCGAATGTACAAATTAAACATATGGAGTCAATTGACCGTAGTGTCCTGTGGTGCTGATTTCTTACATCACCATTTTAGGATTTCAGAGAGTAGTCTAAATGAAATGCCTCACTGTTTGCCTGACAGCGTTATAAAGAAAATATGAACAGACGGACATATAACTACACATTTTTTTTTAATATCTCAACCAAGAGACAGTTCTAAATAGTAGGAAATATTATTTTATAGATCCTCAAGCAGTGTTGACCATCAATAATACTTTTATTATGTTAATTTTTAAATATAACTCGTATACAATTTTAATAGCCATTGATTTCAAAAAATGAAAATAATTTTACAATATTTACATAGTGAATGCAGAATAAAAATAATTTATATTAACTTGCAAAAGAGAGTGGCATGTACTAGGTATTAAAATAATTTCAGTATTATCCTGTGATAGTCTCCTGAAATTTCTTCTTGCTAACAAGGGCTGAATTAATGTGTTTTTTTCCCCCCTTTTTTAACGACATTTCGCTTATGTTTGGCGGTTTCCAAATGTTGAGCCACTGAAAACTTGCTAGAAACTCCCTAAATTTGTTTCACAAATTTTGCAATAAAGGACACTATCGTCGGTAGAAAATAATTCACTTCCAAATGTTTTCACAAAATTTCGCAACTTAACAACGGCGTTAGCTTTTATTGGAGTCATAACTCCGTGCTTGCTGTGGTTGACAGTAAGCAGCTTGGTATTTCACTGAAGGTTGGAATTAAGGAATTTGAGCTAATAGGTCCAGGTAATATTTGTGGAAATTCCTGGTCATTCATAAGCTGAACCCCTATTGTGAACTGGTAATAAAGTGAAAGGAACGAAGGTATTTCAGATGTTGGAGAATCCGGTTTTTCCTTACAGGCAGTGCAAACCACTAATTATCAGATGATACAAATACTCGGGGTGATTTAAGGGAGGTGAAAGCAACTTTATCATTAACAAGGAAATGCTCAGGTTTGACTAACCATTCTCGAAACTCTTGGAGTCCGAATAGAAATATATACGTCTGAACATGAAATAACAACAAGCGCTTCAAAACAATAGGAAATTAGAATATACGCCATTCTCAAGCATCGATATGCACTTACAAAGGCAAAGGAGAAAAATATGATGCTTTGTGCCAAAATAACCAAAATAAGCATAAATATGCAAAAATATGATTTTGCATGATCTTCCGAGCCTTCGTTATTAAGCTGTACACCTATTATCTTGGCACGAGAGCTCTTTATCCGACTACTTCGTGGTGCAGTGGCTAGTATTCTTGGCTGTCACTCCTGAGGTCCGGTTTCGATTCCCGAATGTGTCATGAAATATAATTCTGGTCTGGGGCAGCTCAATTATCCTGCAAGTGGTTTCCCACTTCTACTTCAGGCAAATGCCGGGATGGTACCTAAATTAAGGGCATGGCCGCCTCCTTCCCAATCCTCATCTGAAATACAAATAGGCTACATACACTAATATAGCCATCACAATAACACAATTCATCAGACAAATTCCACACACGCCCAAGTACACGGGGCTACATGAACACAATATCGCAACAACAACTTACTCTTTATCCACACTGGTGCAGAGGATTCAGTGACAGATTATACGAAGTCAATAGCTGAACAACCGAGAGTATTGGTCTTGGACCCTAAGTGGAACCACAAAGCTTCCACAAAATGTAATTCCACGTCTTGCGGTTTTCAGCAGTCTTTGTTAGATAATCTTTGAAAGATAGCGTTCTCTCAATAGTTTCATCCAGTGTAAACAGTACACATATACACTATATATATAAGTCCGCCTGGTTGCGTAGTGGCTAGAGCTCTTGGCTGTCACAATAGAGGCCCGGGTTCGATTCCCGACTCTGGCAAGGAATTTAATTCTGGTTTGAGGGCTGGAACGGGATAAACTCAGCCTCGTGAGGCAAAACTGAAAAGAGGCGGGTTTGAATTCCATCTCAGCCATCCTGGAAGTGGTTTTCCGTGGTTTCCCACTAATACTCCAGGTGAATGCCGGGATGGCATCTGAATTACAAATACACACACTAATATAGCCATTGCAGTAACACAGGTTATCAGACAAATTCCACACACACCCAAGCACATGGGCTACGTGACCAAGATGTCGCAAAGCATCTTAATTAATCGAAATACCGTATATAAAAATAAAGCCACAAATTTATACAAAATAGTATTGTACCACTCTGGTCGATTAATGGTAGTTTGATTCATGACGGTACCAGCTCAAAAGATCTCCACGAACTAGCTTAGGTCATACTATAATAATAATAATAATTTCTATACCGTATATATTTCCCATTTTGTGGGTTTAGTTTGGGGACAAATTCTGGTAAATTTCTATGTGGCAGTGGTTTTCACGGCTGGATGACCCTCCTGACGCCATCCTCAACACAGAGCTGGATGGGAAACGAAATGACAATAGGGCAAGGGGCTGGAAGAAAGCGACCAAGGCCTATCAGGAAGTACCATTTCATGGAGGCTGACGGTGGGATTTGAACCCTTTGGCCTTGCGCATTAATGCATGCACCCGTCTAGATCACTGATATAATAATATATAATAATAATTTATTTATTTATTTATTTACATAGGTCCCAATGAGCCTGAGCTCGTGTTAGGGACAATCAAGTAACATAGTTACAGCATGGCATATATATAATTTTTGTAACATTATTGTTTATTTTAATAGTAACTTATATTAGATTGCTAGTGACTAACTTTACAGAGATAATTCGGTATGATACATTGCATTGCTTAAGGCTATTGTACATTGGCTATTCATTCCTTAATAGGAAGTCTTTTGTTTTCCTCTTAAATGTTTTTATAGAGAAACTTTCCCTTATGCCTAATGGTCGCGAGTTGTATTCTTTTATTATAGAGGACATAATTCCTTTAGTTCCAAATTTAATGGATTGGGAATGGCTGGTGAATATTTGATTTACTCCTCTTGTTGCATAATGATGAATGTCATTTGCATGGGTAAAATGGATGTGTGTGTGTATCAATTTGTTTTCTAATTTGTATACAAATACTGTTGCTGACATAGCTATTTGTTTTTGCATTGGCATAATTTTAGTTCTTGAGTATAATTCATTTGAGGGTGTGAGCCAAGGAAATCCAAAGATAGATTTTATAGCACGTTTCTGGAGTATCTCAAGTTCTTTTATCAGCTCCTTCTTACAATATCCCCATATGAAATTCATGTACCGGTACATTAGATGTGAATGTATCAGAGCAAAGTATATATTTTTCAATTGTTGGCTAGTAAGACAGCTATATCTTAATCTGAAAATAATACCAATTAAAGGGCTGGGCTGATTTTATGTTTTACATTTTCTACATGATTTTCCCAGGTTAGTGTGTTATTCTGAAAAGTTTGAGTGGAAGAGAAGCATATTTTTCTAAAAGTATTTTGTATTTTGAATTGTATTTTAAAATACTATTTTGTATTTTGTATTTTCAGGAATTTTATAAGTGTATTTTGTATTTTGTATCTAAAATACTTTTTTGTGAGTATTTTGTATTTTGTATCGAAAATACATTTTGGGAGTATTTTGCCCAACTCTGAAGTTACCCCATCTCGCAGGGTAACTTGGACCACCCAATTTTTTATTTTTTTTTACATTCGAATTGTGCCACTATGGACTACGGAGTAACAATCAAAATCAATGTTTCGTTCTAGATCGTCTGCCAGCCTTGATGTCCTGCCAGTATCTCTTGAGCCCATCACTCAGTGTCTTCTTCCGATCTTCTGAAAGAGGTCCCCTCCGTCTTTTGGGTTCTGCCCCTACCTTAAATTCCTGGTAATTTTTGATTAGGTGTCTGAATTCACACCTGTCCATAATTTTGCAGTCCGGAATACCAATTTCTATAAGGTCTTTGTTACATTTCTCAAACCATGCCAATTTTTTCCTTTTTGGTTTCACGAAATTCCAAATTTTCTTTGTTAGACGATCGTTGGACATTCTGAAAATGTGTCTATAGAAGAACAACCTTTTCCTTTTTTATTGTTGACGTGACTGGTTCTATCTTTCTATATAACTCTTCGTTTGACTTCAAACGTATGTGTCCGTCAACCCATCTGTTGCCGAAAATTTTTCTCAATACCCTGTGTTCTCTTTTGACTAACTGGTCGACTAGTCCCCCGCCTGTTCATAGCCAAAGTCTCCGAAGCATATAAAGCTTCAGGTTTGACAACCGTGCTGTAGTGTCTTAATTTGGATCCAATGCTCAGCGACTTCTTATTATAGAGAGTTTTTGTCAGGTGATAGGCTCGGTCTAATTTCCAGATTCTAAGGATAATTGCTTCCTGTTCTAGGCCGTTTTGTTGGATTACCTCACCCAGGTATTTAAATTTCTTTACACGTTTAATCTTCCCTTGGTTTGTTTTCATCCATTCTGGTCCATCATTGATGTTTGTCATGTACTTTGTCTTCTCAAAGGAAATCTGTAAACCTACTTTCTCAGCCATCTCTGACAACCGATTAATCTTTACAATGGCTAATTTAATATTGTTGGCAAAAATAGCTAGGTCATCCGCAAAAGCCAAACAATCAACATGCACCCCATGTTAGTTTGTGCCTTAGCCTGAATCGTTCTTCATTCCCTCCTTCCCGACTCTGTGTCTTCCTCCATTCATGAATGACCTTTTCTAATACACAGTTGAAAAGGATTGGAGATAATCCATCACCTTGTCTGACACCAGTTTTGATTGCAAAGGGATTTGAGATCTCGCCAATGAATTTTACTTTTGACACTGTGTCGGTCAAAGTCTGTTTAATCAGATTTCGAGACGTGTCATCCACTCCAAACTCTTCCAGAATTTTCAGTAGCGAGTCGCGGTCAATTGAGTCATACACTTTCTTAAAATCAATGAATACGACCACATAGTCAGACCTGCCTCTCGTCTTATACCTAATTATGTTTTTGAGGTTAAGAATCTGTTCCGGACAAGAACGTTCCTTTCTGAAACCGGCCTGGTACTCACCAATCTGATTATCAAGATGATCTTCAATTCTGTTCAGGAGTGCTTCGGATAGGATCTTGTAGGGAACAGATACAATTGATATACCTCTGTAATTATTAATGTCCTTCTTATCCCCCTTTTTGTGGAGAGGGTGGATTAATGCAGACTGCCACTCTGTGGGTATCCTACCAGTTCTCCATATCTCCGCAAAGAATTCAGCTAATATATTCAGAGTATCTCCATTTGCCAGTTTTAGCAGCTCTGCCACAATGGAATCCTCTCCCGATGCTTTATTATTCTTTAGACCATCGATAATCATTTTAATTTCTGTCTTAGAAGGTGGATGCGAGTTGGCCATTAATTGAGTAGGACGGCCTATGAGAAGCCTCTGTTTTGGTTCATCACAATTGAGTAATTTCTTCAAGTACTCAGCCAAGATACGACAGTTCTCCTTAATCAACTATTCAAGTAATACGCCAAATCAATACTCAATTTATATATAATTCTATATAAATAGGACATGTTTCGGCCTTCAATGAGGCCATCTTTAGCTAAACAATAAATTAATTAAGAATTAAGTTAAACTATAAAAAAAAACTTAAATCTAATAACAAAAGAAATATTAATGTTAAAATTGAATAAAATGAATCACTATTAAAATGGATATCCTTACAAATCAAATTTTAAAAATGAAAATAAAATACTTGTTATTTTTCTTCAAAATGTAGTTAAAAAGGAGAAAATATTATTGGCAAATGTAAACAAATAATATTTTCTCGTTTTTAATGACAAGTATTTTATTTTCATTTTTAAAATTTGATTTGTAAGGATATCCATTTTAATAGTGATTCATTTTATTCAATTTTAACATTAATATTTCTTTTGTTATTAGATTTACGTATTTTTTTAAATAGTTTAAACTTAATTCTTAATTAATTTCTTGTTTAGCTGAAGATGGCCTCATTGAAGGCCGAAACATATCCTATTTATATAGAATTATATATAAATTGAGTATTGATTTGGCGTATTAATTGAATAGTTGATTAACTTCTATCAATACGGATTTTAATGGCGAATGTCTTCGCATTACAGTTCTCCTTGTTGTTAAGACCTAACTTTCCATTTTCATTTCTGAAGCACATGCTCGGTGCTTGATACCCTTTCAGATTAGACTTGGAAGTTTGATAGAAGTCCCTGACATCATTCTTCCAGAAATCCTGATCAATCTGTTCCATCTGTTGTTTCTCATATGATCGCCTTGCAATTCGGAAAACCCGGGCTGCATCTTTCCGACTGTCACAAAACGAGTTATAATCTTCTTGTCTCTTCGTTGAGTTCCATTTCTTCCAGGCATCTGTTCTTTGTGCACAAGCACTATCACAGGTCTCGTTCCACCATCTGTGTTTACGCTTCTGTGCTCTCAAGATTGAAACATTGGCTGCTTGTTGGATTTTGGAGGCAATGTCAGTCCAATTCTTGGATTTAAATGTTAATTGCTGGTGGTATTGCTCCAATACTTCTTGATCAACCTTAAGTTTTGTCACATCATATCTGTGAAGTTTATTTCCAGCTTTCGGAGCCTTTCTAAAAGGAATGAAATTCACTTTAATCTTGGAGAGATAATGATCTGAATCAAATCTGGCCCCTCCTTGTACTTTAACATTCATAATCTCCTTCATTGCTGTCCTGTATATTGCCACGTGATCAATTTGTTTCTCTCCGTTCAAATTGCCAGGTGAACACCATGTCTTCTGTTTACTTGTTTTATGTTTATAGAAAGTTGACATTATCTGAAGATCAAATGTTCTACATAGTTCGACAAACCTTGTTCCATTTTTCTTGGTCATTCTGAGAGTAGGATATTTTCCTACTCATCATCATCATCATCATCTTGAGAAGTTTCCAACCGCTGGTCGATCTGTATCTTGCTTCTATTCCCAGTTGAGCGTTGAAGTCGCCCAATAAAACCTTGATATTCTTTATCAGTATTTTCTCCATCTCCTCCTCTATAAGGTCCCAAAATTGTTCAACATTCTCGGGATTACACCTGTTGTTCTCATTAATAGGTGCATGTGCATTGATCAGGGTATAGCCTTTGTTACCACAGCGTAGAGTTAGGAGTGATAGTCTTTCTGATGGGCTAGAGAAGTCCACAACTGCACTGATTACCTCCTTATTTACAGCAAAAGCTGTTCCAAACAATGGCATATTCTTACCTATCTTCACTGCTCTCTGTCCTTTATAGATCCTATAGCCCTCAATGTCCATTACATCTTCGTCCTGATACCATGTTTCCTGCAAGGCCAGGATTGAGATGTTATGTGTCCATCATATTTGTCAGTTCTTTGTATTCAACTTTGAGTAAGGAGTTGACATTTAACATTCCAAAATAATATTTCTGTTTTGTCTTCAATTTAGTATTCTTTAAGCATCTACTTGCAAGCTCCCCAGAATCCAAAGGTTTGCGTGCACTCCTAGGAGCGGTGGATTCCCTTAAACAGTTACCACCTGGGGTAGTGTCTTCCTTTTGACGACTTTCCATGATGCTTGATTGTTAAGAAATATGTGGGTCGAATTGCTCCTTCCCGTTAGTAGAACCAAGGTTGTAAGCCCCGGAGCTTGAAGATAGTTCCTCCGCTTTATCCGCTGTTGGGACGCGAGGTCCTCTTATTATTATTGTAATTACATTTTTTTTTTTAGATGTAACTATGAATATATCAATAGTTTCTTTATATGCACACCTATATATTGGAATAACAAAAAGTTAATAACTAATGATATTTCTAAGATAAATTTCTCCTTGAACTTTAAAAGTGGTCCAAGTAACCCCACTTGAAGGTACATTAACACTAATTTATTGAGTGTGAGATAGCAGAGTTGTTTCATGTTACTATGTCGTTCAATTCCCTGAATTACGGTTATCCCCCAGTTACTATAACCCCTCCCATTGGTTGACCTTGGCTACACTACTGGTGTTATCAAAAAACATTACTGAGTTAAGTTTTTGACCCTTATCGGCAGAATAGTATAAACTTTGAATGGATTCAATTTTTCGCATACCAAGAAAGTTTCAGTGATATTCCACTTTTTCGAAAAAGGACCCCCATTTCCACTCCCTTGGTCTGATTTTGCCCATTAATGAACCAAACTCAAGTAAGATTTTGAATGATTATAATTTATGTGTAAATTTGAAAGTGATTGGTGCTAAATTACAGTGGTTATCGTGTCCACAAGAAAGTGATATATATATAAATTATATACCGTATAAACTTTTTAACTGACGGTGGTTTTGAGCTCAGGGGGATGCGAAACACGAAGATATGTCAACATTTTCAGGAAGTCATGACATGGTACCTATTGCAATAGGTTCTAATGAAATTTACCTAAAAAGAGCCCTAATTCCTCAATGAATGAGAGTATTGGCTTAGAGAAACGAGAGGCAGGAAAGTGAGACCGATTCCCCACAACTCCAGAATTCTGCGCTAGCAATTGCTGAATTAAAAGTGGCTTAAAAAATACTTAATTAAGTTTTCTTAGTATTACCCACAGTTTGAAGCCTATGGCAGCTCCCCCTCTCTGCTGTGAAGTTCATATTCCTCCACCCGGACGAAAGCGGCTGGATTCGACATTGACTTAACAAGTAGATCATGTGAATCTGCTGCATTCTGGTCAAGTGCACTTTCTCTTTACGTCCAAGGACTGGTCACATCCAAGTTAGGACACAGACTACTGTGATGCAAACAGAAAATGGAACTGCCCAGAAAGCAGGAGATTCAGGTTCAAATCCAATACACATTTTGGATTACTCTTCAAGGTTCAAATCCCAGTATATTAGCCATATACTCCCTCCAGACAAATGCCGGGATAGTGCCTTTCTCAATCTTTGACCGACATATACCCACTATCTTCAGTAAAACAAATCATATCAGACAAATTCAACTCACACCCAAGTACATGGGGTTGATGACCAAGATGTCCCAAGCCCCTAAATGAATTAACAACTCAATTTCAAATCTTAAACTACAAATTCGACTTGATTGGAAGTCATTTCTATAAATTGTTAAAAGTTAAATCCTGTTCTTAACATGGTAGAAGCTTCATGCTTAGGAAATTTAAAATTTGACAAATAAAAACTCTGTAAATAATGTGAAATACCGGTACCTACCTAATTTGGGCAGGGGATATTCTATTCCAAAGTAGTCAATGTAGTAATCAACGATCTTGACACCAATGTTGAGAGCATATTCTGTTTTGTGCACCTGGTTAGGTGTAGAATAGACTGTAAAGGGGAAAGTGTTTTTGACGATAATAGTCTTGGATGGCTTGAAATCACTGACGACGAAACAGGCCAGGTACGTCACCATTGGAACCGACTCATGGAAGTATACTGTGGTCAGCCCAACTGCAGGTTCATCAACTGTCTCCTTCTGTACAACAGGAAAACACACAATTCTTATACTGTAGACTCAAATGTGGTTCACACGATAGCCGACCTACACTTATTCCTTAGTAACTTTTAGATTAATACATTAATAAGTATTGTATTCTCGCTTGAAAAGACAAATTCAACCAATTTATGTTTATGTTGGCCGGTCCCGTAGTGTTGGGGTAGCACGCCTGCCTCTCACCCGGAGGCCCCGGGTTCGATTCCCAGCTCCGTCAGGGATTTTAGAAACTGACGTGAAGGCTGGAATGGGGTGCACTCAGCCTCGTGAGGACAATTGAGTAGCTGTCTGACAGTGAGGCAGCGCCCCGGTCACGAAAACCAAGATTGACGGCCGAGGGGAACCGATGCGCTGACCACGCGTCACCCCAATATCTGCAGGCGAAATGGCTGGGCAGCGGTCGCTTGGTAGTCCTAGGCCCTTCATGGGCTGTAGTGCCAGGGGTTATTATTATGTTTATGTTGGGCTTTGGGCTGTGATGGAAATATTTGAAACATTTTTATTTATCATCAACATCATACACATCAAAACCAAACCCCGTGGTACCACAGACCATAAAGAGCCTTGGCCTACCAAGCAACCGCTGCTCAGCCATTCGGCGTACGGATTGCAGGGTGATGCATGGCCAGCGCATCGAGTCCCCTCAGCGACTAATTTTTGTTTTCCTGACCGAAGCAGTGCCTCACTGTGAGGCAGCTACTCAATGGGCTTCACGAGGCTGAGTGCACCTCATTTAAGCCCTCACTTCAGTTACTAAAATCCCTGAGCCGGGAATCAAACCCGGAACCTCCGGGCGAGAAGCAGGTGTGCTACCCAAACACCATGGGCCGGCTATCATACACACATGTATAAAAAATAGCTCTCTGAACACTTGAAGGTTTTGGCTAAATTTTGTATTTATCCCAAATGAGTTGTAAAATGACCAAACAGACCGTCAGTTTAATTTTTGTTCGTGATGGATTGGCATCAAACGTACTGGAGCGGATAGCTTGAGAATTCATAGTTAAGTAAAAGGCTTCCATACAATAAAACTATGCTACAAATTGTGTACAAATGATTGGAGTGGCTTCATTAATTCAGTGTGACATAGCATCACAAAACTTTACAGTCATATAGAAAAACTAAAAAGTATTGTTTTCTTGGAACTGAATTTTGGATTTCTGCCGATAAGAGCTCAGCAGCAGCAGTTAGCATAGTTTTGTTTTCTTTCCATCCCACTTCCATTCCGATACTCGTGATTTCTTAAACAGATGTCTGGAAAACCAATGGATCGGTCGGAGTGGGGATGATGAACTTCCTGGCATGGCCTTTACGCTCCCTGATCTAACTCCATGCGATTTCTTTGTGTGGGGTTATTTGAAACATTCAGTCTTTGTGTATTAGCCATTCAAAAAAAACCAGCTGTGCCTGCGTTTGTTTATTGCAGCAGGAGCCTTGCGGGACAAAGCGGGGGACACTGCGATGACGGAGTGCCATCTGCATGAAGTCAAGCAGCATTGTGCGATACATTCCTTGCAATAGCACAGCTAAGCATCACAGGAGCTCATGTCACAACAGACAGTTAAACGATGACTGAGGCTACTGGAGCTGAGTCATATCCTACTCGCTCAACTGTACTTGTCAACCAAACAGTGTGACACGTGTAAACAAAGGATAGTTCCCATCTCGACCGCCGGCAATCAAATCTTGAAAGGCTAATGCCTTTTTTACCAGCAGACCAATCAGAACTACAAACTCACATCAACAGATTGATGGGAACATGCTACATCGAGTGTGGGAAGAACTCGACTATAGACTTGATATCAGCAGAATCAGAAGGGGAGCACACATGAAATGTAAAAAATGTGTCAAAAAATATATATTATTATTATTATTATTATTATTTATCTTGATTGGTCACATTGGACCACTTGAGTCGTTCCACAATCACTTCTTCTTTGAAGAGAGTACTGCTTGGTTCTTGCGCTCTTTCCAGTACTTTTTTCATTCATTCAGATCGGGATTTTCTCAACTCATCTGAAATCTCCATAGGCTATGCGTCATTTCTGCAGAAAATTTGTAAGTTTTAAGAATGGTGTTAATAATAATTTATTTTGTTGCAGCCAATGGCCATAACTTACAAGAGAGTATAATGTAATCAACTATAAATTATTCATTGCCAAAAGCTGTTAAGGACTCGAGCCAAAGTTCGCAAATCGTAGCATTGTACTGTTCGCAACTCTTGCTACAAGGATCACAAACACAATTTGAACCTGGTTGATGGAATTTCTTAGTCTTTCACAACTTAAAGTGAAAATAATGTATGTCGAAGCGCGTAACCAATTGTCGCAGCTCATAACCCGCTCCTTGCCAGTCTTTGTAGATCATGGCATCCATGGAACACTCCATATTTCTCTCTTATTTGCCCTTACTTTCTCTACGAAGCATACTGTATAACTCAGTATAGATGGGAGCGAGAATAAAGTTCCTTAACGTAAAACGGTTCATTTGTTAACTCGTATACGAGCCTTGATGGTGTGCATTTGGTCACACAGATGGCTCTTTTCAAAAATGCAGCTTTCACTCTTTCCAATTGCTCTAGGTGTTCCAGTTTAAAATGTGGCCAAACATTTTGGTTGATTCCTCAGTTTAGGGGCTGTGACAACGCGATCATGTAGCCCCATGTACTTTGAGTGTATGTAAAATCTGTCTGTTATAACTGGTGTTAATTGTGATGGATGTATCATGCGAGTTATCTGTAATTCAGGTAAAGACTGCAGACGATCAATTTCAAGTAGTTCCTACTTTTGCGACATGTAGCCACGAACTTAGCTACTAGATGCCACTGCAACCAGCACCTGGCGATGAACGTTGGAACTTAATGTAGAACGTTAATCAAATCCAACCTACAAATTTAGCTTCACACAATTGTAGTTGGTGGAAGGTTCTTTTACATGCCATAAATCTATTACATGGGCCCGCTGGCTTTACTTTCCCTCCGAAGGAAGACATACTGAGTGATTTTTAATGCTCTTAAAAGATCCGACGACTTCGGCCAGGCTTCGAGGCTTAGCTTGCTGCCAACTACGCCACTGAGACAAACATTTTCCAGACCATATGTGACAGCGGGTGAAACCTTCAGGTCAAATAGTTTTAAAGCTGTTAAGTTTTGTGATGCTATGTCACACTGAATATTAATGAAACCACTTCAATCATTTGTAATAATTCTGTATATAGTACATTTATAATGAATGTGAGGAGGGGGAATTTTTAAGAGGAAGGCCTTAATCAATTATCACTTTTTTCTTCAGAGCAGTCAGTTTAATTTAGAAACTTTGGACCTACATGATAAAAGTCAGAGAATTTAAATATGAACATTTTAAACTAATGTTTATGATGGAAGAACCCTTGCTGAAAATCTGCCCAGGGAAGTAAAACGATTTGCATCTTCTACCTTTCCTCACAATCGAAAATAGCTTTGAAGGACTCTTGATACACTGGCTGCGTGGCTCAACGGTAACGTTCTTGCCTGCTGTGCTCAAGATTGTGGGATCGAATCCTGGTGCAGCCAGCTGGCATTTGAGGGTGTGCAAATGCAAGGGAGATTTACTAGCATGTTAAAGATCCCCTTCGGGACAAACTTCCGGCACCCCGGCACCTCTAAAAGCCGCAGATGTTACAAGGGACGTAAAACCAATAACATTATTATTAAACTCATGACTCATGCCATCTGTCAGCATGTCACGACGTGCAAGGTTAGATACTTGTGATATGAGAGTCATCATCATCATCTTGCACAGTTTCCAGCCACTGGCCGGTCTGTTTGGAACACAAGCCTCTCCAACGTCATCTGTCTTCCCACCATCTCTCAGCCTCCACCCTCCTTGTCCAGTCTTCTCCTCTCTTCTTCACGCTTTCTTCCACCCCCTTCAGCCACCTGTCTCTCGGTCTTCCTCTCGGTCTCTTTCCTTCCCACTTCATCTCATGTACTCTCCTGGGTATCCTCTTCTCCTCCATTCGTTTTACATGTCCATACCATCTAAGTCTAGATTTCTCTATACCATCCTGTAATGGTTCCTCTTTCATTAATTCTCTAGTCCTCTCATTTCTTATTCTGTCCATCTTTGTAGCTCCAATACTGCTTCTCAAGAACCTCATCTCACTGGCCAGTATTTTGCTCTTCTCCCTTCCTTTCATAACCCAGGTCTCCGAGGCATACGTCAGGATAGGGACATAGTACGTCCGATATATGATCTTTTTGCTGTTCTGAGGGACATCCTTGCTCCATAACATGCTTCTCACACTCCTCCGAAATGCTTCTGCCTGCCTCCCCCGCTCATTTATTTCTCTATCGTTTCTTCCATTATCTTGTATCAGGCTTCCCAGATACTTGTAACTCTCCACTTTCTTCAGCTGTTCCCCACCAATTGTTATTCCCGTTGTGGTTCTTTCCTTCTTCCTTGTTGTGATCACCATCTCACTCTTATTTATGCTAAATTTCATCCCATATCCTTGTATTATTCCTTCCCACACGTCCAACTGTTCCTGTACCTCCTCCTCCTTGTTTCCCCAAATCATCAAATCATCTGCAAACACCATTGCTTTCATCTTTCCTTCCCCAATTACTTGTGCCACTCGGGTCATTATGTCATCCATCACCACAATGAAAAGTAATGGTGACAGTGCACTTCCTTGTTTCAGGTCGTTTCTCTGTTCCAACCAGTCTGATCTCTCTCCTCCCACTTTCACACAGCTCACGCTTCCCTTGTACATCTCCTTTATCCTCTTTATAGTCCATTTCTCTACTCCTCTATCCTCCAGGGATTTCCATACTTTGTTTCTGCATACACTGTCATATGCTTTCTCAATGTCCAGGAAGGCCATCAGTAGATCTGTTCCATACTCATAGTGCTGTTCTTGTAACTGCCTTACAGCAAAAATCAAATCCACTGTGGACCTTCCTGCTCTGAAGCCATGTTGTTCTTCCCTTATCCCTCCTTCTATCCTTGTCCTAATTCTCTTTTCCAAAACTTTCTCGAAGATCTTTGCACAATGACTCATCAGTGTTATTCCCCGATAGTTTCTGCAATCTGTTCTACTACGTTTCTTGAAGATCGGGACAAATATTCCTTTTTTCCAGTCCTCGGGGGTCTTCCTTTCCTTCCATGCTGTCCTCATCACTCGGTACAACCACTGTATCCCCACCTCTCCTGCTGCTCTCACCATCTCCACACTCAACTCATCCACACCCGGTGCCTTCCCTCCTTTCATCTTGTTCACTGCATCTTCTACTTCTTTCCATGTTAAGTCCCTTTCTGTTTGCAGTTCATCTTCCTCTTCCCCGATTTCTTCCTGCTCACCATCTTTTCCATTTGGGTTCATAAGTTCTTCAAAATATTCTTTCCATGTCCCAATTATGGTCCTTTTTGTTTTTCTTTCTTTTTGGCTGGTGTGGGTAAGGTGATGGTCTTGAAATTCATATTTTTATATTTGTAATCATGATAAAAATAATTACTGTAATGAACCTACAAATTTACAATTAAAGACAATACACACATCCATATCTGTGGATTGAAAGCGACAGCCAGCATAAGCTGAGTTTATACTAAGTACTTTCCTTTAAAACAAATAGTGCCATTTTCTTTGTAAAAATTTAACTTTTCAAAAAGAGTATTTTTGAGTAAAAATGATTTTTTTCTTTCTTATTGAAGGCTAAAAACCAAAATGCTAACTTTTAATTGTTAAATCCAAAATATATTAGAAACCATCCACAAGACATGGCATAAACCTAGAAAAATTGCTGAGTTTTAATTCACTGGCCATGAAAGCCAATATACCAAAGTTAATAATATTCATAATATCCTTTTTGGCTTATGCTGTGTGAAACTAATTAAAATAAGACTATTTTAATCATTTTCATATGGCAGTTTCACTATTATGAATAGAATTCCGAGCTGTGAAAGAATATAAAATATTTATAGAGGTGTTGACATATCATGTGTGTGCTGCCTGCAGCGATCTATTAAGTCCTCCTCTTTGCATAGTGGCTAGCATTCTTGCATCACCGTGGAGGATGGGGGGGGTTGATTCCCGGCTCTGCCAAGAAGTTTAATTCTGATCTGAGAGCTCGCACGGAGTACACTCAGCCTCGTGAGGCAGAACTGAGAAGAGGCAGATTTGATTCCTAGCTCAGCCATCCTGGAAGTAGTATACCATGGTTTCCCACTTCTATACCACAATTCGAGGAAAAACTCTGTCAATCAATACCTTTTATTTTCAAAACAGTTAGATAGGGGACATGTTTCAAGTTTTTTTTTTCTTAGCCCTTCTTTAGCCCTGACTTAATTAGTATTAGACAAACAATCCTTGTACATCTCCTTTCATCAAATAAAAAACATGCAAAAATACACTGCACACAAACATGTTAAAAACACATTAAAACACACTAAAAAACACCGTGAAATAACTCTGTATAAATGCTGTGTCAAGTTTGAGGAAGCCTGTTTCAAACATGACTTGTTACAATGCAAGCAAATTGTATGTTGTGTCATTGATTATGCCATTTCCTGTATGACATTTCTCTTGATGGGGCAGTTTTGCCACGTAAAAAATATTAAAAACACTAACAGCACTATAAAACATCTATTGTGACTATTGCGTCATGTAAATTCATGCAGATTGTCGCTTTGTTCATCTCAATGCGAGCTTGATTATGTGACCTGATCTTTATTGAGGATTATTTGACAGAGGTTTTCTTCATTGTTGGGACAGCCTGTGAAATAAGGTGTGCTCTCCTTGCGCGGAAGCCTCCGTGGTTTAGGCGGCAGCACGCCGGCCTCTCACCGCTGGGTCCGTGGTTCAAATCCCGGTCACTCCATGTGAGATCTGTGCTGGACAAAACGGAGGCAGACAGGTTTTTCTCCGGGTACTCCGGTTTTCCCTGTCAAAATTTCATTCCAGCAACACTCTCCACTATCATTTCATTTCATTTCATCTGTCATTCATTTAATCATTGCCCCAGAGGAGTGCGTCAGGCCTCGGCAGCCGGCACAGTTCATATCCTCGCCGCTAGATGGGGGCTTCATTCATTCCATTCCTGACCCGGTCGGAGACTGGAAGCAGGCTGTGGATTTTCATTTTCTTGTAGTTTTATGTGACCATTAATCTCGCAATCATGAACCATGGGACCTCCTTTTTACGTGAAAACCGAACCACAGGACATGGCATTTCACTTCAAAAATCTCATGTGTATTGACCGGGAATCAAACCCAGTCCACCTTGGTGAGAGGCTTACAGCTTGACCGCTGTATCACCACGCCCCTCAATTACAAATACACACACTAGTAACTTACAGACATCACAGTGACTCAGGCTAACAGACATATTCCACACACACACACACACAAGTATAGTTGTCGCACTTTTCTCATCAACGAGCGATGGCTCAAACGTTAGGCAGTAGCACGCGCCGACAAGAACCATTGGTTCACTGCCGACCAATAGCATGCTTCGTCTATCTCTCCACATGGACCCCAATCCTAGCAGCCTGCTTGTGTGTCAGGTGTTCAGTGTTACACAGCTGCACGTAATTCTCTCCAGTCTCGGTGCTTGCTCTCAGTGGCTACGGTGGAGAATTGACAACACTGAGCCTCAAGCTGGGAAAGCCTTGGCTGCACACAGACAGAGAAATGTAAACATATCCGCCCAGCCTGAGCCACTCATTAACGAGGAAAGTGAGAGAACTATACACGAAGCTATATGACCATGATGTCACAAAGCCCCTAAAAGAATTAACAATAAGCCTGTCTGGGTAAAAATAAAGCTTACTGTGCTTCTTCTATCCTGCATCTCAATTTATTTCAAACATGCACTCAGTGTACTTATGACCTTGACATTCATCATGGTTTCAGTTTTTCCATATTGACTCAATATCATAAATTAAATTGTCCGCTCTTCAATACAATTTTCAATTGGACCCTACTGGTACAATTTTTCGGCACGCCTATTACAATATTATCATACGACTACTACAGCATTAGCATCAAATTTATCACACATTCTTTTAAAAAATAATCACTAATTTTGACTCATATGACATTGTTTTTCAACATAGATTTGAAATTCTTAAAATGTTGCTTGAAACCTTCCTTTGTCAAACATTTAATATTCATTACCTTGAATAAAATCTTCTATTCCATGTTAAGGAAGATTGTAGTTTTACGTGACCATGAATCTTGTGATTATGAGCCATGGGACCACCTTTTTACGTGGAATCTGAACCACAGGACATGGCATTTCACTTCGAAAATCTCACATGCATAGACCGGTAATTGACCTCCATGCGCACCCCCCCACCCCCCACCCCCCACCCACCCACCTATTGCATGTTGTTGCCATATGAACCTATTGACTTGCTATTTCTTCAACACTGAACATACATATGAAATTCTTTGTGTTAATAAGTTTTTATAAAATCTTTGACATCTTTCCAATTTTCATATAGAAGTTACCCCATTCATTCTTGATCTTTGTTGGTCAACCCTGTTCTTGTCACGGGTGATCATCAGCAACTCCATGGCAACAACACGGAATAGAAGATTTTATTCAAGATAATGAATATTAAATGTTTGACAAAGGAAGTTTTCCGGAATTCTTTTTTATTACACGCGACATTTTACGATTTTTAAATCTGTGTGGATAAAACACTGTCATATGACTCAAAATTAATGATTATTTTTTAAAAGGAATGTGTGATAAATTTGATGCTAATGTTGTAGTAGTTGTATGATAATAATGTAATAGGCTGAAGAAGGCAATGTACCGAAACTTGTACCGATAGGGTCAAATTGAAAATTGTATTGAAAAATGGACAGTTAAATTTATGACTCTGTGTACTTCTCCTTAGGGCTGACATTTTAACATAATATTTTGTACTGTTGTTTCATCTCTACTAAGCATTTTGATCCTCCACAATCACTGCAACCTTCATTTACTCTCATTCAATTAGGGATGTATTAAAGATCTCTTGGAGGCTAACATTGTCTGAATTTGATGTTACTAAACTAGCACCAAGCACTCTCAGTTACTTACTGCAATATCCATGTTTGAGAGAGCAGTGTAGCCATTGCCTGTGGGCCGTACAAGGCGCACAGTAAAGTTGGACTTGAATGATGGCTCATCGAAACACGGGAAAGCTTGCCGAGCATATGTGGGCTGGAATTTAGACGTTGCGATATACCTGTAATATGAAAAGAAACCAGATCTACATATCAGCAAAACATATTTTAGCAAATACACATTTCTTTCTGTAATGTAATAGGTATTATGTATGTATATATGATATGTGTAAATTGTAATGTTGGTACTACATCTTATGTTATGTTATGTTGGCACGTCTTAGAAAGAAATCAGTTGAGTTACAAATGGACTAGTATGAAGGAGTCATTACACTGGCGACGAGCCAGAGTGCAGTGGTTAAAAACGTAAGTGAAGTGAAAAGGACAAGTAAATAGTGATTATGTGGAAAGTACAGTTAAATGGAGTCAATTAAATACGATGGACCTTGATTTCAAAGGATTTGAAACGGACGAGTGCATTGTTGAAAGCCGCGATCAGCTCACGGGAGCACCAGTACTTCAAAATATAATAAAGGAACTTGAGGAGGACATTCAAAATATGGCCCAACCACCGTGCCTTATTGGAAACTTGGAAGTTTTCAATCCAAATGATGAGAAAATAGAAGACTTTTACAGCAGATTCGAGGACTACTGTTTAATGAATAACCATGCGTTGGGTCCGGACGCACCGGCAACTGAACGAAACGATTCTCCCGCGGATGGATCAAACGCCGTGAGAAAAAAATTGTTTTTTCTTAATCATTTAAATCGCGAAGTACGGGCAACTCTAAATCGTTTGTGCATACCTGTGGAACCCAGAAATATTACCCTTGTGGACCTTCAGAAAAGACTAAAAGAACGTTTTAATCCTGCCGGTTTGGCGCTCGCTGAGACAGAGCTGTTTCAACGTATGACACAACTGCCATCTCAGACAGTTGCGGAATTTGTGCTTAAACTTAATGACGCAGCTCAGACGTGTGATTTTGGGAACAATTTGGACTCTCGTCTACGAGATCAGTTCATGTTTGGTCTCACATCAGACAAAACTAGAGATCGATTATACCAAGAGCCAAATCTTACTTATGATAGAGCGGTGGAGGTGGCTAAACAAATGGAGAAGTGGCAAACACAGTCACAACAGATGGCCACAGAACGGGAAGGATATCAGGTCAATACAATTAAGCATGGGCCTGTATACAGTCAAAATCGCGGATGTAGCCGTGTCACCAATAATAGCGGGACGCGAGGACGCGGCACTATCCCAGGACGCGGAGCTTTTGATCTACAGTTTCAATATCCGGCACCAAACAGAGGAAAGGAAATCCAGGGAAATTCCGAACGAGTAGGCTAAACGCAGTGCCTACAGGTCAACACTTAGGGCGGAGACAACCTAACAAGGCGTCACAAGGATGCTGGAGATGTGGATCGTCAAAGTGTCACCCAGATAATTGCTGGTCCAAAAGTGTAAATTGTTTTGCGTGTGGAAAAATAGGTCATATGGCTCGTTATCATAGAGAACAAATTAAATCAGTTGTCAGTGACGAAGGGCAACAAGAGGAGTGTAGTGAACAATGGCGGTATGCTCCGTATTGTAGGGAATCAGCTGAAGCTATTGTTAGCGGCGATGGACGATCAGAACACACGTGTGATAGGCTTAAACAGGTGCAATGTGAGGAAAGTATTCTGGACTATGACGTGAGTAGTGATTATGATCAATTAGTCATAAACAGAGTAAATAATGGGGATGTAATAGAAGAGTCATGTGAGTGGGAACTATCATTTAATGTGGAGAAAGAAGCAAGGGAAATGTGTAGGCTAGTAGATGAGGACATGTGTGTAGAAGAAGAAGGAATAGGATTTAAACAAAACGACACTGAGGATAGTAATAAAAACAGAAATAATGAGGTAATTCGAGATACTGGGAATTATGTGAACGGAGTGGAGGTAAATCTTGTTACACATAATAATGAACCATTGTTAGTGAAAGCCAATATTGATGGTGTAAAGGTATTAATGGAAATTGATACGGGCTCAGGATATAGTTTAATTCATGTAAAGCAGTTGCAAGAATTGTTTCAACATTTAAGTAGGCTATTATAGTAAAGCCATCATAACTTACGACTTGACGTTTCACTGCTAGGCTAGAATTTCGTTCGCTAAATTACGCCATCGCGAACGAAACTCAATTTGTCATGATATATCGATTTGAATGACTGTCTGTGATTGTCTGGTTAAAGTGATTTTCCTTCTGACCGCTAGATAACTCTAGGGTAACACTGAAACGTCAAGTCGGAAGTTATGATGGCTTTACTATAGTGGATGTGATGCTAAACTTAAAACAGTAGATGGTAGCCCGATTAAAGTGGAAGGAACAGTAACAGTTAAGGTTAGTGACAATGTAGGAGATAAACATGACCTGAAGTTGGTAGTATGTGACACACCTGAGTTGTTTTTGCCTTTGATTGGTAGGGATTGGTTGGAAGAAATAGTAGTAAATTGGAGGGATGTAGGAGAAAGACTGGGAGAAGTCAAAAAGAAAATAAATGGGAGAGTTAAGGTGATCAAAGAATCAGAGTATTGTCCTGAAATTAAAGCATTAATTGCCAAGTATCCTGAAGTATTTTCAACTGATCGTACTAAGATAATAAAAGGGTTTAAAGCAAAATTAATGCTCAAAGACGATGCTGTCCCAGTACGTTGTAAAGCCTATGATATATCGTATTATGCAAGACAAAAAGTGACAAATCAGTTGAGGCAGATGATTGATGATGGTAGAATGGTGCCTGTCAAATTTTCAGAATGGGCATCACCATTATTTCCTGTGCTGAAACCGGATGGTAGTTACCGACTATGCGTAGACTATAAGAGAACTGTCAATGTAAATATCAAAATTGATCATTATCCATTGCCAAACGCAGATAATGTATTTGCTAGTTTAGCAGGAAATAATATTTATTGTGTGTTAGTTCTCAGTGAAGCATATTTGCAGCTAGAATTAGCTGTCGAGTCACAGGAATGTCTTACTGTAAGCACACATTTAGGATTCTTGAGACCAACGCGCCTCATGTATGGTGTGGCTCCTGCACCTGCCGCCTTTCAGGAATTCATGGATGTGTTATTGTGTGACATGGAGGGAGTGACATGCTATATTGATGATGTTCTCATTGGGGCAGTAGATTTTAAGTCTTTACTCTGTAAACTGGAGAAAGTGTTAGGATGCTTTCAAGAACACAATGTTAGGGTAAACTTAAAGAAATGTTTGTTCATGAAAGAAAGAGTAGAATATTTAGGACACGTTATTACGAGTCAAGGAATTGAAACTACTCCCAAGAGAGTAAAGCCAATCGTAGAAGCTAGAATTCCCACAAATGTATAAGAGCTGAGGTCATAGTTGGGCATGATAAATTTTTATAAGAAATTTTTGCCAAATCTTAGCACCTTGCTGTAGCCCTTAAATGAATTATTAAAAAAGACAGTCAAGTGGTCTTGGTCTGATGAGTGTAATAGTAGTTTTGAAAATAGTAAACAGCTGCTGATAGGGAGTAATGCACTCATGCATTTTGATCCTTGTAAACAATTGGTACTCTGTTGTGATGCGTCACAATATGGACTAGGCTGTGTTCTAGCTCATAGAGTAGATGGAGTTGAGGCATCCTATTTATTTTGCTTCGTCAACACTCTCCGAAACACAAAAACAATATTCACAAATTGAAAAAGAAGCATTGGCTATAATGTATGGGTTAACTAAATTCTATAAGTATTTAGCAGGGAGAGAGTTTATATTAGTTACAGATAACTTGCCCTTAAAATCCATATTGTCACCTGAAAGACCCATACCAGTAGTAGCAGCTGCCAAATTACAACGTTGTGCTACTACTTTAGCAGCATTCAAATACAAAGCAGAGTATAGGAAAAGTGAAAATATGGGACCCGCAGACATGTTGTCTAGACTTCCCAGTCAAGATGAAATTATAGAAAGTGTAAAAAGTGTAATAACTGAACTGTTAGGGTTACCCATAAATGCTGAAATTGTAGCAGATGTTACTCTTAAGGATCCTGTATTGACAAAGGCTATTGAGTTAACACAGTCGGGTTGGCCACAACAAGTGACAATGCCAGCGCTCAAACCGTATTTTGAAATACGCTATAGCCTGTCAGTGGTAGAAGGGCGTCTTCTTTTTGGAGATCGTGTGGTAATCCCCTATGAATTAAGAAGTAAAGTACTGGATACCCTTCATGGTGGACATCCAGGTAGTGTAAGGATGAAAATGAGAGCAAGGAATGTGGTTTATTGGCCAAATTTTGCCAAAGATATTGACGAGTATATTAAACTGTGTAAACCATGTGCTAAAGTAAATTTTCAGGCGATTTCACCAATACAACATGTTTGACCTTCAACGATCAGTAATTGGACTCGCCTGCACTTAGATTTCTTTTATTTTAATACTGAAGTGTATCTGATATTGCTTGACAGTCATAGTAAATGGCTGGAAATATGGGATGTTGGGGGTACCTCCTCCACAGCTGTAATTGACAGACTGAAAGCATGCTTTGCCACGTTCGGACTTCCTGCTCAAATAGTGACCGACAATGGTCCCCCCCAGAGGCGGCTCCAGTCCCGCATAAGGGGTAGTGCCAAGTAAAAAATATGAAAATATTGGTATTTTCATAACAGTATATCAGAGCAGGGTTCGATTTCCGATGTATATATAGGACCTACACTAATCTTGATAGTCAACATTTCACATCGGGACTTACCGAATATAATATATATGATAAGAAAATATATAAAAATATATAAAAGAAACTTTTTCAGCACTCAACCAATCACTCACTAGTAGCCTACAACACAAACTCAATGTTTGACTCTTTAACACCTTGACTCACTAAATATAACCACGAACCGTTAACAAGAACTGAAGATAGACTAGACTACAAATAGGAATTTGCGTGATTTCATCCAAGCCTGACAGTTGCAGATGGTTTATCAACCATAAATATTTAGCTACCGAGAGTAATCCGTGAAGCCTTAACATGTAGGCCTACGGTAGTCATGCTCTTACTTTCTTTCTCTTTTATTCATTCACTTAGTTATTCACTTTACCAAATAAGGAATTAATAAATACATACATATTATTTTCGCTATTTATTACGGCAAGTTTAAATTTCACTGTTGGACCCAGAGCCCCCTTTTAGAGAAATCGAGAGCGATTGGTTGTCAGTTTGTGTCAACCAACGCCCCACCCCACCAATAACCAATGAGTCAAATTACTTCCAGCCAATCAGGCCATTGGCCCACACCCTCTTCCGTTTGTGACAGCTTGTGACAGGCATGTCGCTGGCCCAGTACCGATAGCTGGCCGATATATAGCATTGCCCTTCACTTTCAGTACCGCTTTGAGCCAAACTCGATTCGGCACGGAGACCAGCATATTTCCTCATAGCGAGTGACGAGAGAGGCTACGGAAAAGATCGTAAATTGGACTGCGCATGTGTCAACCGTGCCCTATAGGCCGCAGCTCAAGATATCACTGGGGCGAAGATGGACTCAATGATCATAGTCTACGGACGGAATATTTTAACTACAAAGTAATTTGAAACGAATTAGATATCGGTATTAAACGTAGGCATTCGAAATTATTCTTTCAGGACTATGAATAATTTATTTTCTCTTAGAGGGCAGTGCCATGGCACTGTGGCACTACGCCTAGAACTGCCCCTGGTCCCCCCTTTGATTCCTTCAATTTCTTGTCATTTTGTAGAGATAATGACATAATAGCTTCTAAAAGCCCACCTTATCATCCTCAGGCGAATGGCCTTGCAGAAAGGGGAGTGCGAACAGCAAAGACTGGTCTTAAGAAAATGCTAATGTCTGAGTCAAAATTCTCAATTAAGCATAAAGTTTATAATTTCCTTTTCCAGTACCGAAATACGCCAAGCACGGTAACTAATATCACTCCAGCAGAAATGATCTTTACCTTTCCGGTACGAACACCTCTCAGCAAGCTGAAACCAGCTGCTGAACAGTCTTATGTGCCAAATGTAATTACATTTCAGATAGGGGAGCAAGTTCGTGTGCGTAGGAGAAAGGAAGATATCCCTGAAGTGGGTACAGTGTTAAAAGCCCTTGGCCAAGAGCCCTAACTGCACCACCAATAAAGGCAATAATAATAATAATAATACTTGGTAGATTTAAAAGGTAAACAATCCTTATGGCATATAAATCAAATGAATATGTATTATTCTAAGCCAAATACCCAAGTTGGGGAACAAAGGTCTAATCAAGATGTTTCAAACAGACAAACTAGTTGTGCCCCATAACAAGACAACCATGTTAGCGAAACAGGCAACTCCGCTAGCAATAAACCTAGAAGCTGAAACTATACCTCATCCTAACCCTGAGGTAGCACCTGTATCAGAAACATCCTGTCAGGACATGAAATCAACAATTATCGTTCCCCCTGCTGGAACTCAAGTGCGCAGATCTGAGCGCATCAGTCGACCTCCTGTTAGACTGAATTTATAGATTTCTAACGAGTAGATATTGTCATTGAAGTGAGGAAAGAGTGTAATGTAATAGGTATTATGCGTGTATGTATTGTTACGTGCCACCCCCTAGTGGCACTTTTGTTACCTGGATTACGGTGGGTAGGAAGCACAACACAGATTGTTCCTTTAAAGAAATAATTAATTTTATTGCGGCCAGAAGATACACTACTCATCAGCAAATACAAGTAATAAGAACCTTACTGCAGTTTCCTCAAGTCTCTTCCTTATGGAGCGCTCTTTCCCCCCTTTCACTTGTCAACAGACCACAGTTAATCCTCTCGCTAATGAGTCCGGTCCCGTACGCCGGCTGGAAATAGCTGCACTAAGTCTGTCACTCACTGTTTTGCAACTCACCACAATGACCTCTGTCGCACTAGGTAAGCACACTCGCTCAAAACACAGGCAGTCCCCTGTATGCCTCTCACTCCCTCGCTGTCAAGAGAATCGGCTTCACTAGGGGTTTCGCAAGTCACCACACTTCTGTCGCTCAGGATAAACGCTCGCACTAGCTCGTAAAACACAACTACTCACTGCTTGACAGGTCGCTCTTATATAGCAGGCCGGTGACTCAATAAATGCTTCTAGACCCATCCAGGGCTCACGGCTTCTCGAGGCTTCCATCGCTGGTTGGGTCACGAATATTCTGGACCATCCCTTTGTCCTAGTAGACCTGTTGCATAAGGCGCAGGCAATACCCTGAGGCAGAGCAGCCCAGCCCTGGGGCAGTTGTGACTCATGCGGCGAGCGATGAAACAAACTCACAGCCGTAACACCACCCCCTTCCTAAAAGGCTGATCGTCCCGATCAATCATTGGTCCGTCTGTGTCCCTTCTTAGGCTGCCAGGCGATCTCGATGCACGATCTTCATCTTCGCCCTCGGGCTCCACTGGATCCTGTAGACGACATCGTTGATCCGTTTCACGACTCGGTACGGGCCCTCCCAGGACTTCTGCAGTTTGGGTGACAGGCCTTTCTTCCGTAATGGGTTGAAGAGCCAGACCAGGTCGCCCTCGTGGAATCCGCCGGCATCCGTCTGTTGGTCGTATCGGGTCTTCATTCGGTCGGTCTCGATCCGCAGTTTCCTCCACGCGAACGCGTGCACGTCCTCCAGTTGGTCGACCAGTTCTTGACAATACTGGCTTACCGGGACCGGATCATTCCCAGGTCGGCCGAAGGCAAGATCGACAGGTAGACGGAGCTCCCTCCCAAACATGGAGAAATAGTGGAAGATGTTTGTCCCAATCCCTCTGGTGCTCGCTGACGACTATTCGGAGATGGTTCTCGATGGTGCGTTTGAATCGCTCTACCATCCCGTCGGACTGAGGGTGTAGCGGCGTCGTCCTTGTCTTCCGGATTCCCAGCAGCTGGCATAGGTTCTGGAACACCTGCGACTCGAAGTTCCTCCCTTGGTCGGAGTGCAGCTCCAGGGGTACTCCGTACCGGCTGACGAATTCCTTCACCAGGGTCTCTGCGATCGTCGCGGCTTCTTGGTTAGGGAGCGCATACGCCTCCGGCCATTTGGTGAAGTAGTCGCTGACGACCAATATGTAGCGGTTCCCTGCCTCGCTTAACGGGAATGGCCCAGCAACATCGATGGCCACTCTCTCCATGGGGCCGCCCACGTTGTAGGTCTTCAGTGGACCCCGTCGTCTTCGTCCTGGGCCCTTGCTGGCTGCGCAATCGTGGCACCTCGCGCAGTGGTTCTCCACGTCTGTTCGGCATCCGATCCAGTAGAACCGCTCTCTCAGCTTCTCCAGGGTCTTCTTTATCCCTAGGTGTCCACCAGATGATCCTTCATGAACTTACTTCAGGACTTCCTCCGTCATTGCCTTTGGAACGACGACTTGTTCCCGAGATGTCTTCCCGTCGGTGCTCTCCCAGGTACGGCAGATGAGGCCATCCCTTACAATCAGCGAGTCCCACTGCGCCCAGGACTTAAACTTTGGGCTACAGTCACTCACAATGTTCCACCCGGGTCTGGGGACACATGCCCTCTTCCATTCGGCTATCAGTCCCAGCTCATCATCTTCTGCTTGTGCCCCGTGAAAGATTCGCGGCTCCAGCTCCCCTGAAGTTCCACGGTAGTCCTTCGGCACTGTATCCCGGTGTTCTCCTCTCTTCTGGTACAGAAGGTGTAGTCTTCGGGGCACGGTCTTCGTGACAGGGCGTCGGCGTTAGAGTGCAGTTGGCCTTTCCTGTGCTGGATCTCAAAGTTGTACTGTTGAAGCCTCTCTAACCACCGCGCGAGTTGACCCTCAGGCTGCTTGAAGTTCAGGAGCCACCGCAGGGATGCATGGTCGGTCCTGATGAGAAATTCCTGCCCGTACAGGTATTTGTGGAAGTGTTCAATGGTCTTCACGATGGCGAGCAGCTCCTTCCTGGTGACCCAGTAGTTCCTTTCGGGCATTGACAAGGCTTTGCTGAAGTAGGCCACTACTCTCTCCTCGCCGTCCACTACTTGCGACAGGATTCCCCCTATACCAAAGTCGCTGGCATCGGTATGGACGATGAACCTTGTTCCAGGTCTGGGGTAGGCCAGAATAGGTGCGGTGCACAGAGCCTGCTTGAGTTGTTCGAAGGCACCGTGGCATTCTGCTGTCCACGTGAAGAGTTGGATCTTCTCAGTCAGTCGATGCAGTGGTTTAGCGATGTCGGCAAATCCTCTCACGAAGCGACGGTAATAGGTGCAGAGTCCCAGGAAGCTTCGTAGTTGGGATTTGTCCTTCGGAACTGGCCACTCCCTCACAGCTGCGGTCTTCTCTGGGTCGGTGCGCACCCCTTCCTCGGAGACGATATGCCCAAGGTACTGGACCTGCTTCTGGAAGAGCTGACACTTCTTGGGGCTCAACTTCAGCTGGGCAGCCCGTAGCTTCATCAAGATTTCCTTCAGGTTGCTGTAGTGCTCCTCGAAGCTTCTCCCCAGAACGATGACGTCGTCTAGGTAGACCAGGCAGGTCTTCCAGTGTAGTCCCCTCAGAATGGACTCCATTAGCCTTTCGAAGGTCGCAGAGGCGTTGCACAGACCGAATGGCATGACGGTGAACTGCCAGAGCCCGCTGCCCACAGAGAACGCCGTTTTCTCGCGGTCCTTAGGGTGGACCTCCACCTGCCAGTAGCCACTCTTCAAATCCAAGGTGGAGAACCATCTTGATCCTGTTATGGTGTCCAGCGTGTCGTCGATCCTGGGTAGAGGGTAGCTGTCCTTCTTCGTGACGTCGTTCACCCACCTGTAGTCCACGCAGAACCTGGTGGAACCGTCCTTCTTCTTCACAAGCACGACCGGAGAATTCCAAGGACTATGTGATGGCTCGATCACCCCTTGCTCCTTTATCTCTTCTACCATCCGGTCGACTTCGGCTTGCTTGGAGAGCGGGACACGTCGGAATGGGGCCCTAATCGGTGCGCTGTCCCCAACGTCGATTCTGTGCTGGACCAAGCTTGTCCTGCCGAAGTCTTTGCTCCCCACGGAGAAGACGTCCTGGAATTCGCGTAGCAGGTCCTGAAGTTGGCGTGATTGTTCCTCGTCTAAATGGTTCTGGGATCCTTGGTACAGCTTCTGTAGTTCTTCTGGCAGTGCGCGTCTTCTTCGGTTGTCCGTCTGCAGGTGTCCGTCCGTCATATCTGTGATGCGGGCAATCTAGGTAACGGGCTCGCAGACTCCTAGGTTGGTGTCCCGGTGAACCGTAATGTCGTAGTCGTTCAGGTTGGACAGGCGGACGTACGGCCGAGACGTCGTGTTGATGAGGGTCTTGGCAACTAGCAATCCTTTTGTTTGGACGTCCTCATAATTTGGCTCGATGACAGCCGCCACTCCCTCAGCAGTTCCGTCGACAATTACGGCGGCGCTGACCTCCGTCCTGGCGGGAACGATGACGTCCTCTCTCAGCCTTACTCGTCGTGCGTTGACGGCCTCGTGTGCTGGTTGCAAAGCAAGTTCCTCACTTCCAAAGTGCCGAGTGTTGGTACTCAGATCCAAGATGATGTTGTTCTGGTCCAGGAAGTCCAGTCCGATGATCACTTCATTTGATACGTCAGCCACAAGCACTGGATGCTTTATCACCCGTCGACCTATGACTAACTCCAGTGATGCTTCGCCATGTACCGGTGCGGTCTCTCCGGTCGCGGTTATTAGCTGGAGGTTCCTTTGTGTGGGTTGCACTCTCCACTTCGGGATCACGGTGGGACTAACGATGGTCCTCGATCCTCCCGTGTCGATTAGCATGGGCCAGCTCTCTCCGTTGACGACTCCGTCGGCCATCAGGCTGCTATTATCCCTCCGTAACTGCGTCACACGAACTTGGACTGCCGGGGCTTGACGACTGTCACAAGCCAACCTTTGCCCCCCAATGCTGGCTGATACTTGCTTTCCTGGGCCGCGCGGTTTCCCTACGACTGACTGTCCCGACGGAAACCCTTGGCGGCGGCGATCACCGCAGTCCTTGCTCAGGTGGCCTCTCTTACGGCAGGTCCAGCAGGTCGGTAGTCCTCTTCCGGGCCGCCTCTCCGGATGTCCTTCGGCTACGTTTTTGTTGGTGGTACTGCGACTCTTGAAGAACCGGCCTAGCGCCTCCATCAGTTCATCGGCCAGGGGCTTGGTCTTGTCGGCTTTGGCTGGTTCGTCGACGTCCACCTGACGTACCCGCGCGTGCATTCTAGATGCCTGTTTTGCCGTCTCGAACTCAAGTGCGTAGCTCAGCGCATCTGCCAGGGTTTTATTGCGCGCGAGTCGCAGCGCTTGTTGAGTGTCCGAGTCCCGTAGCCCGTCGGTGAAGGTCTGCGTCGCAATCTCTTCCAGGAAGTCGGCTGGCGCTGTTGGATAGGCGAGCCTTACGAGGCTTACGATGTCCATCTCGAACTCCTGCAGGGTTTCCGCGTTCTTCTGTACCCGGGTCCGGAGCTGCATCTGGTAGGCCTGCTGAAGATGGCTATCTCCATATCGGGACTCCATATGGGCGATCAGTGAAGCGTAGTCCTGGGATCCAGTCGGGATGGCCTGAAGGACGTTAAGGGCGTCACCTCTCAGCGCTACAATAAGAGCCGTAGCCTTTTCTGTGTTGTTCCAGTTATTTATGGAACAGGCTGCCTCGAACTGACGTAAGTAGGTGCTCCACGGGACCTTTCCGTCGAAGGTTGGGGGCGTCACTCTGCTATGTCCCGTTCCTGATATTCCCGGTGTAACGGTGGGCGGGCGTTGGCGCAGCTCGGCAACTTCCTCTTGTAGAGCGTTGAATCTCGCTTCCATCCCCGTTGGCGGGCGTTGGCTCAGCTCAGCAATTTCCTTTTGTAAAGCGTTGAATTTCTCTTCCACCCCCGTCAGTGGGCGTTGGCGCAGCTCGGCAACTTCCTTTTGTAAGGCGTTGAATTTCTCCTCTACCCCCATCAGCGGGCCTTGGCGCAGCTCGGCAACTTCCACTTGTAAGGCGTCGAACTTCTTTTCCACTGCCGTGACTTCCTCACGCAGACCCTGTTCTAATTTCCTTTGGCTTTCCTCTAATTTCGTCAGCAGACACCCTTCCAGATTTTTCTGGCCATCCAGAAATTTGGCGGTTAGGTCCTCTGCTAACTTATTCTGACCGTCTTCTAATTTAGAAGTTAGGTCCTCAGCTAAATTCTTCTGGCCGTCTTCTAGTTTGGCAGTTAGGTCCTCGGCTAACTTCTTCTGGCCGTCTTCTAGTTTGGCAGTTAGGTCCTCGGCTAACTTCTTCTGGCCGTCCTCCATCTTCTTCTGGCCGTCTTCCATCTTCTTCAGGTCATCCTTCAGGTCCTTGGCTAATTTCTTCTGGCCGTCTTCCAGCTTCTTCTGGCCGTCTTCCATCTTGGTTTCCATGCCACTTAACTTTTCTAGCAATGCTGCCAATTGCGCCTCCATTTTAGTTGCTTGTCTTGTAAAGGGCATGCACTCACAGGAAAATTAGAGAAAATGACCTGCTCGGGTTTTGAAACCAGGACCGTCAGGTGTTGTGCTTTTGCTTGAGCTCGTAATCCGGCTTCTGACACCAGTTGTTACGTGCCACCCCCTAGTGGCACTTTTGTTACCTGGATTACGGTGGGTAGGAAGCACAACACAGATTGTTCCTTTAAAGAAATAATTAATTTTATTGCGGCCAGAAGATACACTACTCATCAGCAAATACAAGTAATTAGAACCTTACTCCAGTTTCCTCAAGTCTCATCCTTATGGAGCGCTCTTTCCCCCCCCTTTCACTTGTCAACAGACCACAGTTAATCCTCTCGCTAATGAGTCCGGTCCCGTACGCCGGCTAGAAATAGCAGCACTAAGTCTGTCACTCAATGTTTTGCAACTCACCACAATGACCTCTGTCGCACTAGGTAAGCACACTCGCTCAAAACACAGGCAGTCCCCTGTATGCCTCTCACTCCCTCGCTGTCAAGAGAATCGGCTTCACTAGGGGTTTCGCAAGTCACCACACTTCTGTCGCTCAGGATAAACGCTCGCACTAGCTCGTAAAACACAACTACTCACTGCTTGACAGGTCGCTCTTATATAGCAGGCCGGTGACTCAATAAATGCTTCTAGACCCATCCAGGGCTCACGGCTTCTCGAGGCTTCCATCGCTGGTTGTGTCACGAATATTCTGGCCCATCCCTTTGTCCTAGTAGACCTGTTGCATAAGGCGCACGCAATACACTGATGCAGAGCAGCCCAGCCCTGGGGCTGTTGTGACTCATGCGGCGAGCGATGAAACAAACTCACAGCCGTAGCAATATGATATGTGTAAATTGTAATGTTGGTACTACATCTTATGTTATGTTATGTTATGTTGGCACGTCTTAGAAATAAATCAGTTGAGTACAAATGGACTAGTATGAAGGAGTCATTACACTTTCCATCAAAATGTAATGCTTTTCAGTCGACCAGCACAATTGTACCCAATTGTACTGGGTGGTACAATGATACAGAACCACAACGGGAAAAACAATTGGTGGGGAACAGCTGAAGAAAGTGGAGAGTTTCAAGTATCTGGGAAGCCTGATACAAGATAATGGAAGAAACGATAGAGAAATAAATGAGCGGGGGAGAGAGGCAGAAGCACATTCCGGAGGAGTGTGAGAAGCATGTTATGGAGCAAGGATGTCCGTCAGAACAGTAAAAAGATCATGTATCGGACGTACTATGTCCCTATCCTGACGTATGCCTCGGAGACTTGGGTTATGAAAGGAAGGGAGAAGAGCAAAATACAGGCCAGTGAGATGAGGTTCTTGAGAAGCAGTATTGGAGCTACAAAGATGGACAAAATAAGAAATGAGAGGACCAGAGAATTAATGAAGGAGGAACCATTACAGGATGGTATAGAGAAATCTAGACTTAGATTGTATGGACATGTAAAACGAATGGAGGAGAAGAGGATACCCAGGAGGATACACGAGACGAAGTGTGAAGGAAAGAGACCGAGAGGAAGACCGAGAGACAGGTGGCTGAAGGGGGTAGAAGAAAGCGTGAAGAAGAGAGGAGAAGACTGGACAAGGGTGGAGGCTGAGAGTTGGTGGGAAGACAGAAGACGTTGGAGAGGCTTGTGTTCCAAACAGACCCGGCCAGTGGCTGGAAACTGTGCAAGATGATGATGATGTACTGGGTGGTTCCCTAATCCTGAAAAAAAAAAAAAAATCATGAGATTAATAAATACACTTGAATGACCAGTGTTTATTAATCTCGTGTAATTTTATTTCAGGATTAGGAAACCACTCATTACAATTGGGTACAATCGTGTTAACCGACTACTAAGGCAACACTGATAACTTATTTCCATAATTACTATGTTTTAGCTTTTCTAGGACATGTACAGCTACAGAATTCAACAACTTGATCAGTCTAGTGCAACTATACTTTGTATGTTTCGAGAATGGTATTGACGTTTCTCATCTCACCAGGTTGCCAAAACTATTGTGTGAGTAGACAGTGATAGAATGCAAATACATTTGCCATGATAGCCAAGTATAGACAGTGAATGCTACTAACCCCAAACAACCCTGTGAGTTTCAGATAGCCCTTCAGAGGAATAAAGCATGTATTAATGTATTAGTGTTAACTGTTGAGTGAGACATTAATAGGGATTCATACTGTTCAGGCAGGTCAATCATGACCAGAACTTTTTTACAGATCTTAGATGTGGACTGCCCATAATGGTGTATGTGGCTAAATGTACTGTCCAGAAAGTGTTCAAATCCCATCCCAACTATGGTCCAATTCTCAAGTCTTACTCAACATTTATGAATTATTCCCTGAGGTCAGTTGTACACACATCAAAAAAAGTTTTGCATCACCTCGGTTCCAAGAGTTCCGGAACCGTTAAATACAAAGGGAATAGAGATCAACACAAACAACATTTCAGCTCGTTTTATTGCTCATGAGACCCACACATTGCATGTTGTACCATCATACAGCTAGACTTTCAGCATTTGTGGTCCAGATTGCAGTACACACCACTACCTCTAATACCCAGTAGCACGTCCTCTTGCATTGATGCATGCCTGTATTCGCCGTGGCATACTATCCACAAGTTCATCAAGACACTGTTGGTCCAAATTGTCCCACTCCTCAACGACAATTCGGCGTAAATCTCTCAGAGTGGTTGGTGGGTCAAGACGTCCATAAACAGCCCTTTTCAACATATCCCAGGCATGTTCGATAGGGTTCATGTCTGGCGAACATGCTGGCCACTGTAGTCGAGCGATGTCGTTATCTTGAAGGAACGCATTCACAAGATGTGCACGATGAGGTCGAGAATTGTCGTCCATGAAGACAAATGCCTCTCCAATATTCTGCCGATATGGTTGCACTATGGGTCGGAGGATGTCATTCAGGTATCGTAAAGCCGTTTCGGAGCCTTCCATGACCACCAGTGGCGTACGTCGGCCCCACATAATGCCACCCCAAAACATCAGGGAACCACCACCTTGCTGCACTCGCTGGACAGTGTGTCTAAGACGTTCAGCCTGACCAGGGTGCCTCCAAACACGTCTCCGACGATTGTCTGGTTGAAGACATATGCGACACTCATCGGTGAAGAGAACGTGATGCCAATTCCGTGGGGTCCATTCAGCATGTTGTTGGGCCCATCTGTACCGCGCTGCATGGTGTCGGGGTTGCAAAGCTGGACCTCGCCATGGACGTCGGGAGTGAAGTTGCGCATCATGCAGCCTATTGCGCACAGTTTGAGTTGAAACACGACGTCCTGTGGCTGAACGAAACGCATTATTCAACATGGTGGCATTGCTGTCAGGGTTCCTCCGAGCGGCAATCCGTAAGTAGCGGTCATCCACTACAGTAGTAGCCCTTGGGCGGCCTGAGCGAGGCCTGTCATCGACAGTTCCTGTATCTCTGTACCTCCTCCATGTCCGAACAACATCGCTTTGGTTCACTCTGAGACGCCTGGAAACTTCCCTTGTTGAGAGCCCTTCTTGACACAAAGTAACAATGCGGACGCGATCGAACTGCGGTATTGACCTTCTAGGCATGGTTGAACTACAGACAACATGAGCAGCGTACCTTCGTCCTGGTGGAATGACTGGAACTGATCGGCTGTCGTACCCCCTCCGTCTAATAGGCCCTGCTCATGCATGGTTGTTTACATCTTTGAGCAGTTTTAGTGACATCTATGAACAGTCAAAGGGACTGTATCTTGGATACAATATACACAGTCGACGTCTATATGCCGGAGATCTGGGAACCGAGGTGATGCAAAACTTTTTTTGATGTGTGTATATTAAACATCTTTCGTTGTTGTTGTTATTTCATTAGAAGGGCTTAGACATCGTGATCTGACCTTTGTCCGTTTTATGATGGACGCCAATCCGTGAGGTATTACGCTACTTCTCTGGTGAGATTGAATTTGAAACGTGTTTCTGTTTAGAGTTGTGCCATTGTAATGCAGCAGAAAGGAGAAAGAGTGATTGATGCCTTGACTGTCATATGCCGGTATATTTAATTTCATAAAATCGGTTGAAAAGTGTGCACAGGTTGACAAATAATACAAAGTCGTCACAGTTCTGCAGCAAACTTAAAGGAGCATGTGCAGGTAAGGCATAAGTAAATCGATAGCTTGATAATATTATTATTATTATTATTATTATCATTGTTCTGTTACACCTTAAGCAACTATATTTTATATACAAAAGTAACAATAGTTACTTTGACAATTACAACTGTAACGTCGTTACTATTTTCGACAAGTAAATTTTTGGCAAGTAACGCCGCGCCGGGGCGCCCAAATTATGCCGCGAAGGAGATCTTTAACGTGCCAGTTAATCTACTGTAACTTTGTTACTTCTTGGCAAGTAACAGTAACTGTAACAAAGTAACTTACCCTGCTCGAGAACTATTCGTTGATAGCCTATAATAGGCCACAGTAATAATATTATTGGTTTTACGTCCGTTTAAACTACTGCGGCTTTCAGAGACGCCGCGCCGGGGCGCCCAAATTATGCCGCGAAGGAGATCTTTAACGTGCCAGTAAATCTACTGACACGGCTCCCTCGCATTTGCGCCAGGATTCGATCCTGCAACCTTGGGGAAAGAAGGCAGAAACATTACCGCTGAGCCACGAAGCCAGCCCCAGCAAATTGATCGTTCAGCTCAGACTCTCCCACTTTCACTTCGAAGAAGATAACAAAATGTAATTCCATAGCATCCTGGAATTTACTCTGTCCATATGGCGAAAATAATTATTCATCAGTTTTACAAATTAATAATGTTTTATCATAATATTGTAGGCCTAAGCAATATTGTCAGTAGCCCAATTGTACTGTTATCTGTTCAGTGGAAGGATCGACATTATTTGGATCAAATTCTACATTCAACACAACCTGGGCCGGATTTAGATTTTATGCGCTCCTAGGCCCGTGTGTTTTTTGCCGCCCCCTCTTCATACCATCGTGAAGGACGGAGAATTTAGACCTCAGAAAGGTCTTTGTGAAGGTAATTTTTATTTTATTATATTGTATCGGGAAGTAAAATCAATTAAAATAATGAGAGAATCAACTGTTTCTAAATTTGTATATATAAACTCTAAATAAATAGGCCAACGAGGTAATAAAATAAGTTTAAACCATTTAAGACTCATTAATCATTATACACTTAGTCTACATATATTCAGATATACATATACAGTAGACTACATCATACAACCTACAACTATGCATTATGAATTGTTCAAATTAAACTGATATGTATCAATATTCAAGACTTAAATTTTCTCGTAATAAATCATAAAACATTCCTGTTCTAAGGCTGAATTCGAAAAATCTGCTGTTGCAAAACATTTCTTGGACTTCGACGTGTATTGTAGTCTATAAAATTTTATGAAAATTTTCTGACAAAAAGAATTGCGGACTAGTTTTGCGCCCCTAGGCCGGGGCCTATGGGGCCTATTGGTAAATCCAGCTCTGCACACAACGTACTGTTTACATGAGTCTCCAAGAGAAACCTGTCCCCATGTGTCCACGAGATACGCAGGCCCGAAGAGAGGGAGGGGCAATTCATACACAGCGATCAAAATCTTGAAGTAAAAGAACAACCAATGAGAGACAAAACAAAAGGAGAGTGGTTGAATAAATAAAAACAAAGTAAATTATATTATTCAGTTTTGGCAAGCTAAATTCCACGGAGTACCGTATCTTTCTTTTTTGACGGGGGGGGGGTTAATCATTTGCAAATTAATACCGTAATTTCAAAATTATGTCATAGGCTAAACAAGTAGTTCCGTGAAGAACTATACAGCCTATTTTCATATATCCTACTTATGTTAATTGCCTCTATCAACATACAAAATTTCAGTTTGATTGCTGCAATACATTCGTATTTATTGAGATCCGTCTAAATAATTCGGATGCTCCCCATGTTGGATTTATATATATATATATAGGTCTTAGAGTTATGTACTATTAATGAAGATTATTGTGTAGGTGTAGTATACAAACTTCAATCGCATGATTAGGACAGAAGAAATGAAAATCAGATTTTAAAATTTCGCACAGCTGCCATCTTGTGGTTATGAAAACAATTGAAATACCGGTAAATAAGATGCCAGTGGATTAACATTTGTATAGGCCTACGCATTTACCTTACCAAGTTTTACTGCGCTCGGATGGTTAAATCGCGAGAAACATCCATTTCAATATTTATATTTCGCGTCAGCGCCATGTTGGATTTGTGCTCACCAGTTTATTGAAAGTCCCATATGTGAACTTATGTTGATAGCTTCTATCAACATACAATATTTCAGTTTGGTTGATATCATAGATTACCGTAATAGATATTGAGAACCATATAAATTTTTCGGTTGGACGCCATGTTGGATTTTTATATACGTAGGCCATAGAGTTATGCACTATTAGATGACGATTTTGGCTTAGGTTCATTATTCAAACGTTCACTTCGATCGCATGATTAATACACACGAAATAAAAACTTAATTTTAAAATTGCGCACAGCCGCCATCTTGATCTTATGTGAACAATTGAACTAAATTAGATGCCAGTATATGAACATTTACTGTACCATATTTCACTTCGCTCAGATGGTTACCTCACGAGATAAGCCTATTAAAATGTCTCACATTCGCTTGGCCACCATGTTCGTTTTGTATTGTACAGGTTTTTGAAAGTCTCATAGCTGAATTTCTAGTAGTACCCTTTATCACCATACAAAATTTCAGGGTGATATCAGTAATAGTTTCGGAGATATAGAATGCCGGTGAAATACTTCGCACAGCCGCCATCTTGTGGTTATGTAGACAATTGAACTAATTTCAAGGCCAGTGTATTACACTGTGTTTAAACATCTGCTGTACCAAGTTGCATTGCGTTTGGATGGTTAAATCGCGAGAAAAGTCTATTTGAAAGTTTCAACTTCGCTTGGCCGCCATGTTCGTTTTGTAGTTAACAGTTTTTTGAAAGCCTCATAATAGTACTTTTAGTAGTGCCCTTTATCACCGTTCAAAATTTCAGGGTGATATCAGTTCTAGTTTTGGAGATATAAAACGCCGGTGAAACATTTCGCACAGTCGCCATCTTGAGGTTATGTAAACAATTGAACTAAATTAGATGCCAATGTATTACAATGTGTATGGACATTTTCTGTACCAAGTTTCATTGCGTTTGGATGGTTAAATCGCGAGACAAGTCTATTTAAAATTCTCAACTTCGACAGATTTTTGAAAGTCTCATAGGTGAACTTCCAGTATTGCCCTTTATCACCGTACAAAATGTCAGGGTGATATCAGTAATAGTTTCGGAGATATAGAATGCCGGTGAAATATTTCGCACAATCGCCATGTTGGATTGTTGAGACGTAATAACATTTGAAGGGCACGGTCGGGGTCAGCCAAAATGGTTCTATGACCTTACCGAGTTTAGAAGTTATTAGGGGGGAGAGAGAGACAGAGACAGAGACAGAGACAGACACAGACACACACACACACACACACACACACAAGGTGATCTCATAAACCTATTATTTTTATTTACTTTTTTCATAAAATGAAGATAGGCTAATAAAAATAAAGGGGCCTTGATCGACCTTGTCCTAGGGTCCGTGATACGGCCGTGCAGACACGTACAGTTGTAATACTTAAAGTTGAAGTCTGACAGCTAGTGCTGGAGGGAGGAGCATTGCGCGTGTCATTTCACGCGGTTGCCACATTCCTGCATTCCATACCCTACCCTTCTCACTTCCGGCTGGCTTGTTCGTTCGTTCATTCTGACCGCTGTGTTTTCTTGTAGAGTACCTGGCCAGACCATGACTGACTTGGTCTTATGTTCGGTTTTCTTTAACAGAGGTCGGGCTGAAAAGCTCAGACAGCAGAGCGCTGGCTTTCTGAGCTCAACTTGGCAGGTTCGATCCTGGCTCAGTAAGAATATATGTGCCGGCGAATAGCATCCTCTCTAAACGGATCCAGATTTCTAATTCTGGAGGTTCTAGGCCGCTTCTTTCCAGGCGTGGACAGTCTAGATGAACCCTATTCTGAGTTGTTATATTTCTCCATCGTAACTCTTGTCACAGTACTTTTACTAACTCTAAGAGCTTTCGCAGTGCGTTCTTGAACTCTCATGAATGGAATTAAAGGAACATTCCTTTCCAAAAAACTCTTAGCCTCCTCTTCAAAGAATTCCCTTGCGGCACATATCATTTCTCTTCCTTGGTGATGAATTGTCACACCATGGCCGGCGGTATTTTTTTCATGAGGTGGATGAGTTCTGGGCCTCCCTCTCCCTCGAGGAGTATTCATAATGCTCGAAATATATATTGCAATACAATAATTGTAGGTCTACGTAATTAGTATTTAAAATACCGTTAGATACTTAATGACGGCCTCCAAACAGAAACAGAAATAGAATAACACTCACATTGAACTGCTTGTGACAAGATCTAACTCAGAAGTGCGAGATTTGGCAACTCCTACAAACTCCTCCTCAACACGAGCTGGGCAGAGGGCTTATCTCCATGGCAACCGCAGTCGCCCCACCCCGTTTCCATGACAACCATACCCCCACCCCACCTCTCTTTATCCCACCCCGGTAGGCAGTAAAAGGACCTCCCTCTAACAACTGTCAGACTTCAACTTTAAGTATTACAACTGTAGGCCTACTAACAGATCGAGTTTGTTGAAGCTTGGTGCTCTGTACACGTAATTCCAGCATTCGGCCATTAGGATGCAAGCATACACCGAGCGAGCATGGACAGTTTTTTGTACAACTGAAGTATAGCCTATAGCCCCTTTGGCAATGTGGAGCTTGTTCTTGGGGGACATAAAAATGAACCATTGACTAGAGACACTGCAAAAGTTGTAAAAAAATGCGTCGCGGACGCGGTTGGTAAAAAAAAAGTTTTGGACTCTTTCAGCTTGCAACTTGAATGTGCACAGTACAGTTACAGGCTATTCAGTTTGTCAAGTACTGTATGCAAAATCCTTCTGCACTTGAAGCCATCATTAGCAAATATAGCAGAGTTGAAATTTAATTTATTTTAGGCTATAGACAATTTTTCCCTGATTCAGTTCATGGATTCTGACTGAAATGTTATGCATTCTGGTGACAAATTTACCAATGAAAATGTCTGTTATGTCTAGCATCAAGAAACTGTGGGAGCAGGTCGCCAAGATGTATTGGCGCCATTTATGAACCGCTAGACGCGATTCCCACTGGCTCCACTCCACGGTCTCAAATAAGCGAGTACGATGGTCATGGCAAATAGTTGAAGGCCTACTGAAGTCAGAGATGTCCAACAAAATAAATTATTCTCCAAAATTATTCCTAATATGCTCACGGCCACTTTCCTGAACGTGGTCTCCTCCTCCCTGAGGTTTATCCATACTCCACGAGGCAAATGTCAGTAAGCTACGTTGCCTTACTTCAAGTCTCCAGACAGATTTATTAATAACTAAAATAACACTGAAACGGCAATCCTCACGGCCCTGATTACCGCAATATCCATGGTCCCTAAAATGAAGCCGCAAACGGTATGATATTTGTTGTTGTTGTTGTTGTTGTTGTTGCTGCTGTTATTGTTATTTAATCATTTGAGAGAGTTAGACATCGTGGTTATTTAGCCCCGTGTATTTAAGTGTGTGTAATTTTGTCTGATAACCTGTGATGGCTGTATTGGTGTGTGTATTTGTAATTCAGGTGAGCATTCGAGGAGGTGGCCGGGGCCTAAGTGAGGAACCATCCCGTAGTAAATACATTTTAGAGGCTTGAGACATCTTGATCATCAGCCCCGTGTACTTGGGTGTGAGTTCATTCTGATAACCTGTGTTTCTAAGGGTAGTGTGTATAGCTGGAATTATTAGGGTCGGGAATGAGGTAGGCGTTCCGGGACTTGTCAGTTAGTTATTGTTGTTTTAAGGGGCGGAACTACGAGGTCATCTGCCCCTCTTAACACAGATTAAAGAATACAAATTTGGAAGTAAATTTAAAATTTTGAGGTGGACACCTAAATTTGAAAAGACCTAAAATTAATAAAACAAAAAATTAAATAAAAATAATAATTATAAGAATCAACAAAAATTACGGAAAAACAAAAAAAAAACATTCAAAAACGAACAAGTCGTTGAGTCAATGTTCACTGGAAAATTTAGATTGCTGGCCCTAACCCACTCTCACTTATAAAGCGGATAACGCGATCAGCAGCCACCGCGTCATCGGCTAATATAAGTTTGAGTGTCATCTGCAGACCAAGGTTTCTTCGTAAGTCAGCAAGATCCACACACTCGGTTAAAATGTGGGCCACGGTGAAAACGGCTCCACAAGGTACGAGTGGGTGGATCTTGAATGACCTATCCTTAGCGTACACAAAATGACTGACTCTCTCCGTGACCGGAAAGAGCTCCGCCACACGCGAGTAGTTCCCTTGATCGCTCTCAGTTTACGGGCCAGTGGGAACTATGCTGTGTAACTGCCTCCAATAAACGGAGGCATCCGTGTTCACCTTAGGACCTCGGTGCAGATCTAACCAAATTTCCGGACGCGGGACCTGCCACGAAGGCACCTTGCTAGGAGTCCGGATCATACAGGGACATACAGCCGCTCCTATTTCAGTACACGAGCTATCAAGTCTAATACCAACTATCCGCGTGGCACGAGGCTGGTTGGCGTACCCCTGGTGGTCCGGAAGGCACCGGTAGCCAGCCTAACGCCACTATGGTGGATACTGTCCAGCATTTTCAAGGTTGCCGGCCTTGCTGAACCGTATGCCGCAGAACCATAGTCTAGCCGGGACATGACGAGGGCTTGGTAGAACCGTAGCAGCACCGCACGGTCAGCCCCCCACGTAGTGCCACTAAGAAACTTGAGCATGTTCAGTTTCCTGAGACACGTCGTTTTTAGTTGCCGTATATGGTGCTGCCACGTTAATTTGCTGTCAAAATGGAGCCCCAGGAAGCGATAAGTGTCAACCAACGGCAACGCAGCATCCCTGATATGTAGTTCAGGGTGCAAATGTAGCCTCCGGAGCCGACAAAAATGGACGACGGAGGTTTTCGCTGCTGAAAAACGAAAACCCCGGTCGTGGGCCCACCTGTCGACCCGGTTAATAGCTAGCTGCAATTGCCGTTCCAAGACTGCCATACTTCCAGAGCTGTAATGCAGAGCTAAATCGTCTACATACAGCGAAGGAACTACCGTGGACCCGGCGGCAGCAACAAAGCCGTTTATGGCAATCGCGAACAGGGTGATACTCGGCACAGAACCCTGAGGAACTCCATTTTCTTGGGTATAATATTGCGATAATGTCCTACCGACCCTTACACGGAAGAGTCGGACGGACATGAAATTCGCAATGAAAGTCGGTAGATTACCACGTAGTCCCCACTCATGAAGGGTGGAAAGGATCCCGTGGCACCATGTGGTGTCGTAGGCTTTCTCGAGGTCAAAGAAAACCGTGACTAGGTGGTGCCTTCGGCGAAATGCCTCCTGTATGGCGCTCTCAAGTCGCACTAGATGGTCGGTGGTGGGCCTATGAGAGCGAAATCCACACTGGTACTCAGACAGGAGGCCTCTCTTCTCCAGGAACCACACCAGTCTACGGTTCACCACCTTCTCCAGCAGCTTGCATAAGCCATTTGTCAGACAAATGGGCCTATAGATGATGACAAACTTGGGATCCTTTTCAGCCTTGGGAATCAGTATCACGATCCCCTCTCGCCATTGAGATGGAAACTCCCCTTCAATCCATATACGATTGAAGAGGACCAACAATTGTTTTTTTATATACTGGATTCGCACAGATGTTTTAGCATTTGATTATGGATATTGTCCGATCCAGGAGCCGCATCCCTGCACAGTGCAAGCGCACTGCGCAGTTCCCATTCAGAGAATGGTACATTGTAGGACTGCAAAGCAGCAGTGACAAAGGACAAGGGATGAGCCTCTGCCTCCCGCTTCAGAGTCAGAAATGTAGGATCATAACTCCCAGAGCAGGATACATCACTGAAGTACGATCCAATTCTATTGGCAATGGCGAGATGGTCCGTGATGATGTCTCCATTGATGGATACTCCGGGTATCGACAATGATGTCGGGAGTCCGGAGATCCGACGAAGCTTAGTCCACACTTGAGATGAAGGAGTATGTGCCGTCATAGACGACACATACTTTTCCCACGTCGTTTTCTTACTCTCACGAATCAGATATCGGGCTCTAGCACGCATCCTTTTGAAGGTGATAAGGTTGGCCATAGTGTTTTGCCTCCGATAGCATTTAAAAGCACGTCGACGATCTTTAATGGCTGTTGCAATCTCGGCTGTCCACCAAGGGACAAGCTTCCGGCGCGAGTTGCCGGATGAGGAAGGTATTGTTTCCTCAGCAGCAGCCAAAATGCCATTCGTTATGTATTCAGTCGGCCGTGGATGGTTCGAACTTGTTCCGCATTTTGCCACTAGGTTCGCTGTCTGGCGCCCTTAATCGTACCGTTTGCATTACGTACAATGTGAATAGTGTGTCTGTATTTGGCGGTAAATAAGGTGTCCTAATGAATGAGAAAGCCAAGGTGAGTTTAAAATTGACTGGCGAAGCGTGTCGCATTATAGTTGTGCTTTCGTTAAGAGCAGTAGACTGCTGTTTGACTGATATTGAGATGGGTGCTAAGTGGTCTTTATGAACAAGACGTAGTGAAAAGCAAGTTTTAATCCAGTGTACTAGCGTAAATGTGACATGTATGTGTGATAAATACTTTAGATATAAATCACTGAATGATTTTAATAGAGTAACTTATGTGTAAATATTAGTGTTATTTCGTCAAAAATGGTCTACTGTAGCGTGCCGTATTGTAAATCTCGTCAGGTTAAAGGCAATGGACTTTCGTTTCATAAATTTCCATTGAACAATGACATACAGAAACAATGGGTTCTAGCTGTTTCACGTGAGGGGGTAAAGTCAGGGTCTTTGTGGACACCAAAACGGTCTTCTACAATTTGTAGCAAGCATTTCAAGGATTCTGATGTTAGTATAAGTACTACAAAGAGAACGCATTTCCGACGGTTTTGAGGACTACCCCGAACATAAACAAGCACAGATAAATAGAAATACGCGCAAAAGAGCACGTGTCGATAGAGACATACATATCAACAATAAAAGGAAATGTTCAGGTAATTTAAATTTTATGGAAGACTATTGTGATGAACGAATTGAAGAAAACCATGATCAACCACGTGTTGGTGAAGGAACGCAATGTTCTACAATCAAGCAAGCTTATTGCAAGTCAACAAAATTGAAATTAAGGAGGGCACTAAGAATCATAAGATAATTTCATTGAAACAAAAATTACATTCAGTGCAACGCCAGGACAAACTCGATGTTCAAATATCGAAGCTCAAGAGTGAAGCGGATCGTGGGGACTTGAAGGCTAATTTCTTACTTGAACAAATTCGAGCTTTCACGAAACGAAAGTTTAAATACAATGAAACAACAATAAAAATATGTGTATTGCTCTCTAATAAATCACCGTCGGCTTACCGCTTACTGGGAGATATAAATATTTTACAACTTCCTCATCCACGAACACTGAAAACGTACATTGGGTATACGAACGGAGAGACAGGTGTCACGTCACTTGCAAAAGCTAGGTTGACAGCTGAAGAAAAGTCACTTGACTCACGATAATGAGAAGGTTGGTTCATTAATCATTATGAAATGGCCATAAAGTCTAGACTATTGTATGACAAGAATTTAGACATGTTTCTCGGCATTAGTGATATTGAGAAAGATGCAATTGGAATCGAACATAAATTAGCTAATAAATTATTATGCATACTGTTGAAGGGCCTGTCATGCTTCTACAGGATACCTGTTTCGTTCCACTTTACATGTGGACTCACAGGACAACAGTTATCTAGGATAACACTGGACGCACTGACTGCGGTTGAGGAATGCGGCTTCAAGGTCATCAGAATAGTGACGGACAACTGTCAGGTGAATGTGTCAATGTTTGAGGCGCTGCGTGGCGGATGTGTCACTCATGAAATTCGTCACCCGAAAGACGAGCAAAGGCCACTTTTTCTTACAAGGGAACGGATCGCGGTGTAAAATTCTGATCTGGTTGAAATTTAGTACACAATAATCCTACGAAGTTGTACAATGACGTAGTGAAAACCGCATGGGCCGATTTCAATTTTGAACGCCAATATTGAACGCCGAAAATCTGCCGGACGACGGCATGAGCGAAGAGGTGAGAAGAGGTAAAGCTGACCTTCAATCCTAGCAGCACGCGGTGGCTCCCGGCCACTAGTGCAGCAACCTGCCGTGCTGCGATGCATTCCCCACCTTAAACGTTCCCCTCACTCTTCTACCCTCTCGATTAGAGTATAAAATGCAACACAATGTGATGTTTTGCACTTGGCTATACTGTAAATAAAATAAAACAACCTTTCATTTTTTTTCTGTTTTACTCTTTGTAATCCTTGCAATAGTGAATGCTTACAAAAAATGTGGTCAATGCAAAGAGATTGCTTGCACCACGCGCGCCTTGCAACACTTTCTTTTATACAGATTTCGCAAGCTTTTTGGATAGCACATTCCTTGAAACAAAATTGAACGGGGTTCGCAAAGCAAGCGGCTACTTTGTAGTACAATGTTGTACAAGTTGTACAATGACGTAGTGAAAACCGCACGGGCCACTTTCAGAACGCCAAAAAACCTGCCGGGCAGTGGCATGAGCGAGGAGGTGGGGAGAGGTAAAGCTGACCTTCAATCCAAAAAGCACGCGATGGCTCCCGGTCACTAGGCAGCGACCTGCCGTGCTGCGTTGCATTCCCCAGCTTCCACCTTCCCCTCAACCCGTCACTTCCTTAACAGTTCAGTGGGGCTATGCAAAACAAGAGTTATGTTTCGGATGAACAGGTCCCAAATCGTTCCGCCATCAAGCCATGGCAATTTTATTGTGTCTGTGTTTAATTTTTCTGGCACAGACAGCAATTAATGTTAAATCCTTTACTTTACAGTCAGAATATTTACAAATGTCAGAAAGTGACGACGACGATGTTCAATTGGAACACCTTCCAAATTTTAATCATTGGAATGTGGTAGTTGGTCTACAAAGCGGCTTTGCTGAAAGTAATCGCTGTGAAAGCCAAATAACACCTGGTGAAAGAGAATTGGGTTTTGAACTGTACCATAAGTAAAAACTTTGTTTACATTTTCTCATGGCAAAGGCAGACATGCACCAAGACTGAATCATGATCCTTGTTTACAGGCCTTATTGCAGAAAGGGTTGGTGATGTGCAGGTCGCCATTGAACATCAGGATACGTTAGTTTTGCCTGACAATAACAATGTTATTCAAGACGATGAATTTGCAATATCCGACACTGACAGTGAAAAAGATGCTACCACAACACCTGCAATAAGTGTCACAAACAAACAAAAAAGGTGGTTGATTATTGGCTGAACAAAGGAGGAAAAAAAGGTCATTTAAAGTCATTCAGCACAAATTTAAAAAGCTACGGCACCAGTCGGACCTTTCTAGATGGAAGCTACAAGTAGAATCAGGCGGTACAAAGGATGAATAACTGATATTTATCACCAAAGAAACATTTGAAGAATTTAAAAAGGTGAGGCTGAATAACAACAAAAATCTCCATGACGTACACATTAGGAAATGGGCTCTGAAGAATGCTCGGCGTGTTCATGACGATACCATCCGTGCCTCAACTTTCTGGGTTCGCAAGTTTAAAAATAAATTCAATATTGGTTCCCGAAAAGTTGCGAACTGTGTAACCAAAAGTTACACAGCCGATCTGCTTGACCTTGGGTCCAACGCAACAATGTTTGTAGGAGAGGTATCCGAATTAATAAACACTCACTCTCCAAAGTGTGTCTTTAACACAGATCAAAGCGGGTTTAACGAAGAGTTCCATGCAGGACATACGCTACATGTAAAGGGAGACAAAAGAATCTTCGCAGAAGCGCAATCGTTGAACTCATTAACACACAGCTATACAATTCAGCCTGTAATATCAGCCGATGGAGAATTGTTATCTAAACTGTTAGTTGTGTTGAAAGAAAAGGACGGTGAATTTGGCTCTATTGTCAAAAGAACTTTGTTTACAGCAGATAATTTATTTGTATTGCCGTCCCCGTCTGGAAAGTTAACTAAAAAGTTATTTCAAAAGTGGTTACAAGATGTTTATATTCAAACGACAGTATTTTACTCTTGAATTCGTGGACAGCACAAAGTGAAGCAAATATATTAGCGTCAAAACCCGCCAACAAAACTATCATTGTTAAAACTATTCCCCAGAAAACTACTGGAATGATTCACCGTTAGATGTGCTTGGTTTCCGGATATGGAAACAATTTGTTCGTTATTTTTATGACCTAATTGCATTATACAATTTTGATATTAACATTCATTTGCGCCACAATATTTTAAAAACCCAATCATTGACCCACAACCAACTATCTTCTCCGCGGTTTCGTAACATGTGGAAGTATAGTTGGTACAAATCCGGCTATGTTGAAATACAGCCCGCTTGCTTTGCGAACCCCGATCAATTTTGTTTCAAGGATGATGCTATCCAAAATGCTTGCGATATGTGTATAAACGGAAGAGTTGCAAGGTGCGCGTGGTGCAAGCAATCTCTTTGCATTGACCACTTTTTTTGTAAGCATTCACTATTGGAAGGAAGCTTGTAGTTTAACGTGACCGTTAATCTCGCGATCATAAGCCACGGGACCTCCATTTTACGTGGAATCCGAACCACAGGACATGGCATTTCACATCGAAAATCTCACATGCAGTGACCGGGAATCGAACCCGGTCCGCCTTGGTGAGAGGCATACAGCTTGACCGCTGCGCCACCACGCCCCCATTCACTATTGCAAGGATTACAAAGAGTAAAACAAAAAAAAGGTTGTTTTATTTATTTACAGCATGGCCAAGTGCAAAACATCACATTATGTTGCATTTTATACTCTAATCGAGAGGGTAGAAGAGTGAGGGGAACGCTTAAGGTGGGGAATGCAACGCAGCACGGCAGGTTGCTGCACTAGTGGCCGGGAGCCACCGCGTGCTGCTAGGATTGAAGGTCAGCTTTACCTCTTCTCACCTCCTCGCTCATGCCGTCGTCCGGCAGATTTTCGGCGTTCAATATTGGCATTCAAAATTGAAATCGGCCCATGCGGTTTTCACTACGTCATTGTACAACTTTGTAGGAATATTGTGTACTAAATTTCAACCAGATCAGAATTTTACACCGCGATCCATTCCCTTGTTAGTTTCGATCCGAGTCACATCATTAAGAATGTACGATCACAATATCTGAGAAGGAACTTCTATGTAGATGACAATTTAATAACTAGTGATCACCTCAAGAATCTCTACCACTTACAGAAAAAGCTAGTAGTAAAGTCAGTTAGAAAATTAAGCAGGAAGGTTGTATATCCAAGCAATTTAGAAAAAATTAATGTGGCAAGAGCCAAATTGGTGTTTACTCCAGAGACAATAGCTGGGCTTAAGAGCATGGAAGTCGTGTGCCCAGAGAAAGTTGAAGATAAGGATAGCCTACACGAAACAACAAAATTCTTGGAAATTTTTAGAAAATGGTTTGATATACATGATATCTGCAATACCATACACGGACTTCATTCCAGAAACACGGACAAGCTTATTTTCAGTGAAGTTAATGATGAGAGACTTTCATGGCTGACCAATGAATTTCTACCCTAGCTGTCACAGATTCAAAGTTATCCCGATAAAAAGATGACACTTACAAAGGAAACTTATCAAGCTTTGGTGCTAACAACTTCATCAACCGTGTCCTGCATACGATTTCTAATCAGTATCGGCTTCCATTATGTGCTTACGTTGAATTTCTCAAGTGACGATGTATAACTGCTCTTCAGTCACCTGAGAAATAAGGGAGGTAACAATGACATGATGGACGTGAGATCATGCCTGCATGCCATCGAGTCAACACTTAGCACAGGAATTATCGCATCTTCTAGAAGTGGGAATGTGGAGCTGAGGGAAGATGCAGTCGTAACAGGCGCCTTGACCAAGTTTCTGAAGCCTAAAAAATCGCGGAAGGTGCAAAACCCAGCCAATGCTAAAGAAACACCCCAGCTTCCGGCACATGTCTTGGAGATTCTTGAAAGCCCTGTTCAAGGTAAGAATATGGGGCATATAGCCTATATTAATTTCATTGAAATAAAACATTATGGTTGACATTTTAGCATTAAAATCACTTTTTTTTTCTTTCAGAAAAGCAGGCGTCTCTATCTTCCATTTCAATTGCAATGGTAGCGGGATTTCTTGTAAGAGTGGCAGAAGAGAGAACAGACTGTGAAGGTTGCTTAGAGAAAATATCAGCTCCAGCAAATTCAAGCCTGCCATTTAGTTTAATACATTGTCAAGACAGAGGGGGATTAAGATATCCCAAAGCTTCTTTTATTTATCTGTTGGAAACAATTTCTCACTTTGTCACAACAGCCGTAAATTTCATGTCTCGAAAATATTTAGTGTCCAATTTCACAAATATTTTAATTGACACGTTTTCCGATCACACAAAATGCGAAGTGTGTATTGACAATTTTCTCTCCGTAGTTCTTCTGCAAAAATTCTTAAGGCCGCTTTTAAAGAATATTGGTATGAACCACACGGGCAGTAGTGCAACGTTTCTGACTTTAAGTAAACCACTTGACAGAAAAAATTCTTAAAGTGAAGTGAAATACAGTCAAGAGTGAGCCGTATTCATCATTTGGGGGAAACTGGAGGAAAACAGGTAAGAAGTGCTAAAAAACATGTATTAAATGTACTTGAGTTGCATGTAACGCATAGTCAAAGGTAGACAACTAGGGCGCCGAGCCGCGATCCTAGTGGCGTAAAGTGGAACTACCAGTTTGGCGCACCGAGTCTCCGCTCTATTTCCAGGCCTTGAGTATAACGTAGGCCACGGTTGACACACTCAAAAGTACCTTCAGCAAACACTGCACGTGCCGTGAAAGTTGGCCAATCAGCCCGACGGAGAAGCCATCGACTTGGTAACTCGATAGCTCTCTGGTTCGGAAGAGTAACGATAATCGGGAAATGGTCACTATTACAAAGGTCGTCGTGTAGACCCCACTGTAGCAGGGGAACCAGCGCACAACTGCATAAGGTGATATCGACACTTGAATAAGTGCCGTGAGCAATAGAGAAGCGCGTAGGTTCCCCTGTGTTCAACAAACACAGGTCCAGCCGCCTGATCAGTCTCTCAAAATCTCTCCCTCTACCGCTAGTGGTAGAGGAGCCCCAGATGGTGTTGTGGGCACTAACATCTCCCAGAAGGAGAAAAGGAGGGGGAAGATGAGAGACTAGATCCACCAGCTGGTTGTAATCCAGTTGAGAATCAAGCGGGATGTACACGTTACATACTGTTGCCATTACTGGCAACGAAGTACGAACTATAACTACTTCTAGCTGAGAACGAAACGGCACCTCTTTACTAAAGAGGCTAGAGTGGACGAGAGTGCAGACGCCACCGGCGGCCACATCTCCGTCCACCAGGTCCTTAGAGAAGAGTTTGAAGTGACGCATTGTTGTCTCATGTCCAGGACGAAACCTGGATTCCTGAAGTCAGATAATGGTTGCCGAAAACGAAGATAGTAATTGACGTAACTCAGCGAGATGACCAGAATAGCTATTACAGTCCCATTATAATAGTGCCATGGTGTGGACTTAAGTAGAAGTGGGTCTTCTACTTACGCTTGGCCGTTTGCCACCCTTCCCCAACTATAGTTGGAGATGATGGGGCAGGAGAGCGCACCTCAATCTCCACATCTCCGTCTGAAGACGAAGAAAATGGAGCTGGTAGTCCCCTGGATAGCGTGCGGTCCTCGTCGGACTTCACGAGTCCCGCTCTTGGGGAAGAGCGAGAGCGGTGTCGTGGGATTTTCTCCCGGTCCTAAGACTGAGTGTCCGTCCCCGACACTTCCCGAAGAGATTTATTTCTTGATCGGCGCAGACGTCTATTTGGGGAAGTAGATGGTCCCTTCCCCACAGACGACAGTTCCTTACAAAACAAGGCGCTCCTGCTGGCACCGCTCCACTGGTGGTGGTGGGAGCGGGATGGCCAGCAGATACGTGAGCAGCCCTGTCTTTAGGAGAGGAAGAGAAACGGCGCTGAAGTGTTCCTCTCTCCTCCGCCGATCTTTTTTTTCTTTTTTGTAGGAGAGTTCCTCCATACGTACGGGTTTGGCTTCAGCTAGCTTCGCTCCCTTGATGGTCGTGGGAGCAGAAAGGCCAGCAGAGACAGTAGCCACCCCGTCAGCAGGAGGGCGAGAGAGACGGCGACGAACCTTCTTTCTCTTCTCCACTACAACTTTTTTCATATCGGGTGGGCTGGAAGAAGGACCAGCCCAGATCGGCAAAGTCTTCTTTCCCCGGTTAGCTGGGGAAGACTTGTTCGCCGACCGTTCCGGAGAAGAAGCGGACTTCTTCTCCGATTTCGGCGGTTTAGTTGGTATAACCGGCGCCTTCATTTCCGGGGCCGAAGAAGGTTGTTGTACCTCATTCACTAACAATTAAACTGGAGTATTTACACAAATAGTCAGTCTTTTCTTAAACACACCTAAATGTTTGGGAAAAGGCTCAAAGACTGCGGCAAGTAGAGAGTTCCAATTATCAATGGCACGGTTTACGAAAGAATATTTACCATAATTTGTTCGCTGTGGTCGGCCCTTAACTTTGAAAGGATGATCGCTCCTACCCATGTAAGTAGGCTTTTCCATACGTTTGCTAAGCTCACCCCATGCTGGTTGATTTGTATACCTGTTGTACAAAGCGCAGAGTCTAGATTTCATCCTCCTAGCCTCAAGTGATTCCCACCCAAGTTTCTTTAACATACGGCTCACACTGCTCCTGGGATTAAAGTCGCTGAGCACAAATCTAGCGGCCTTTCTTTGTACCATTTCCAACTCATTTATGAGTCCTACTTGATATGGATCCTAAACCGCCGAGGCGTATTCCAGAATAGATCTTACAAGTGACAAATATCCTAATTCTTTAGCAGAGGTACTACTTCCTTTTAATATCCTCATTACAAAGTGCAGGGATTTGTAAGCTTTAGAAACTACACATCCTATATGACTACTCCATTTCATATCATTTCTTACGTGAACGCCCAAATATTTGCAAGAATCTTCTTCTACAAGTATTTCCGAGCCAATGTTATATTGAAAATCTTGCCTTCGCACTTTCCCTATTTTTATTAGACTACATTTTCTTGTGTTTATTTTCATTTTATTTTCAATCGCCCACTTATAGACCAGGTTCAGGTCATCTTGAAGTACTGCATTGTCTTGTGAGTCATGTATCTTTCGATATATATTACACAATCATCCGCAAACAATCGACAGTCACTGCGAATCCCATTTGGTAAGTCATTTATAAACGCCAAAAATAACAAAGTTCCGATTACGCTGCCCTGGGGGATACCCGACGTTACGGTAATTTCATCCGAGAATCGGCCTTCAACTTTCACTTTCTGGGAACGACCCGTCAAAAATTATTGGATCCATAAAATTACTCTTCTATCAATCTTCGTCGAAGCTAATTTATGGAGTAGCATGTCATGCGGCACGTCATCAAATGCCTTCGCAAAATCTATAACTACGGCGTCGACTGGAACTCCATCGTCTAACGATTCGGTAATATCTTGAAAAAGTGATAGCATCTTACTCTCGCATGAGTAACCTTTCCGAAAGCCATGTTGTCTATCATTAAACCATGATAATGTTTCCCACTGTTCCCTCAAGTAGTCGCAAATGAGATGCTCCATCTGTTTACAAACGATGGACGTAAGACTAACCGGCCTGTAGTTGCCCAATTCAAGTCTGCTCCCTCCCTTAAATATTGGGACTACCGTAGCTCTTTTCCAGTCATCCGGGATTTGCGCATCGTTTATGGATACATTAAACATCACCTCTAAGTATCTGGCTGGCGTTGCGTGATCTACCCTGCACGATCTAGCCTTGCTACCCATTCTCCGCCGACCGAGTTGCTCTCTCCTGCTGCATGTTGACAAGCAGAGTGAAGTTCGACTAACTCAGCCGGATTTCATACTTTCGTTAATAATGGAAAAGACGCCAAAGAAGCGGAGGTACGCCACATCCTTTTAAAACTGAATGGGAGTTGCTCTTTTTTTTTTTGCTAAAATAAAGGAAATAATTCGATGTGTTTAGCGTGCGGTTGAACAATCGCTGATCAACGCAAATATGCCATAGAAAGCCATTACAACACACTTCATAAAGAATTGAGTGAGTTAATGAGCGACGAGCTAAGCTGAAGGCAATGCAAACAGCCGACTACTCCGACGTGGTACTACTAATTATTGCAAACATTCAATCTTGGAAACAGTGTACGATTCATATCGTCATTTCACATTCTGCACATACAGTGGCCTATATCTACTGACGAAGATTGGAATGGTATTCTGGGCCGCAAAAGTCGCAATGGAACGTTTATTTTTATTCTTTACAGTATGTTCTGTTTCATTTTGTCACATCAGTTGACGACGGCCCTGTTCATTTGCAGATGGAACTGATTGACCTGCAGTGTCATTCGTTCTTCAAGGACAAATTTTTATACGTTAAAATCGTTCAAGAATTTTACGAAGGTTTCCCGCAGAAATTATTTCTACGCCTCCATCATGAGACTTCCTAAATTATGACCTACGTTTGTGAACGAGTTTACTCTATGAAGAAACTTAATAAGCCACGGTTACGCGACAGACTCAGTGATGACAATCTGAATTACTGTTTACGTCTGTCTGTGTGCCGACAATTTGTTCTGGATTGAAGTTATATTATTTAGTCGTCAAAACAAAAATAGCTGTGTCATATAATTTAGCTTCTTTTAAATCTAATTTTTCTATAATGTTTAGCTCTTGAAATATCCCGATCTAGTGGATGTTAATACAGCGACTGTGAATAAAACCATTCTACCCTCTTGATGCACCTTTTTTTTTTTAACCCTTAACGCCTGATGACATTAATTGTTGTGTTCTTTTTGTTTTGGTTTTAAAAACAGCAGAAGAGAGTGATGGTGGAATAAAAGATGAAAATGAAATAGGGCCAACTAAATAACCAACACATGGCTTTTAATGCTCATGTTTAACAGTAATCGGTAACTGTCTGTCTGTTAGGTAGTCAGCCTGGAGGCAGGTTGGATCCTCAAAAAGCACCACAATAGGTTAGGCTATGTGGTAGAAACCCACAAAACCAAGGCAGCACTTTAATGAGGCTTACTAGGCAAAAGAATGATGTAGTTTGCCATTGCTTTCCTCACTGAACCAGTATAGCTGAACTTTAAAATCTTCTAAGAATAGCAAATGATGGTAGATTACTACAAAAATGAAACTTTAGGGGGTGCATGATCACACTCAAAACGACACACATTTAATAATAATAATAATAATAATAATAATAATAATAATAATAATAATAATAATAATAATAATAATAACGGGTCGATGAGATGCGATGCGATGAATTTCAGTTGTTTAGAGACTGCGACATTGTAGTAATATAGCCCCGTATATGTGTGTGGAATTTGTATGATAACCTGTGTTATGGTGATGGCTGTACTAGTGTGTGTACTTGTATTTGGGAAGGAGGCGGCCATGACCTTAAGTTAGGAACCGTCCCAGCATTTGCCTCGAGTAGAAGTGGGGAAATCATGGAAATCCACTTCCCGGCTGGCTGAGGTGGGAATCGAATCCTCCTCTTCTCAGTTCACGATGTTGAGTGTACATCGTTCCAGCCCTCAGACCAGAATTAAAATTTCTTGGCAGAGCCGGGAATTGAACCTAGACCTCCGGGGCGACAGCCAAGATCGCAAGCTGCTACACCAAGATGAATGTCTATGAAGCGTGACGTTTTACGGCTGGATGCCCTTCCTAACCCTAACCTCATGAGAAGAGGTAATGCGAAATGAAATGATGAAACTGGGCAAGGAGATGGAAGCGGCCGTGGCCTAATAGAGGTAACGTCCCGGCATTTACCTGGTACTGACAATGGGGAAACCACAAAAAAAAAAAAAACATTTCAAGGACGGCCGACGGTGGGGTTCGAACACACGTCTACCGAGTCCACAAGTAGCTCTGCCCCATAGTGCGCGTTAGCGAGCGTAGCTACTGCTGTCGGTAATTATAAGAATAAAATATTGCCAACTACAGAAGATGACGATTTTGGGAAGGTGCCATACTGTGCGAAAGGTTTTAGCCGTGAATGAGCTGGTGTAGTGAATGGACCATAGTACTATAAAAACACACAGACAGTTGAAATTAAAGCCTGTGCACCTTGTTATTAGCAGCGGCTCATTGGTAGATTGTTAGAGAAAACCTGTGAGAAATAAATAAATAAATAATAATCCTTTAAAAAACGGGGCAAATTCTTGTAACCAAAGGGACGGCCGGGACAAAACATAAAATGCGATGTACTCGTATGATCACCCAGACTAGTACTACTACTGTCATGCTGACCTCTTACTGCCGGTGGTGTCGTCCATGTACTCGCTGCGGTAGAGGCCGATGATCTTGCCTGTGAGCAGTCCATTGAACTCGAAGTGTAGGATGTATACTCCGACAGGGAAGACAGCTTTCAACACCCACAGCTCGTGAGGAGCGTACAGGAAGGCGTCCTCTTGCAGAGGAAATAGAGTACCATTGTCGAAGAGCGTAACATATGATGAAGTCACGTTCAGTTGCTTGACATGCACGGCCAGGAACTCGCGGGCCTCAGTAACCTTCACTCTGATAGCCACGGTGCCCGAGAACGTGCCTTGCTTGAGGCCTGGGTGCAGGGTAAGGTCGTAGTGCAGAGGCTGGGCATGAGGAGAAAGACGAAAATCTTGAGCCCATGGCTCGGTAGGAGATGGTGCATCACACACGCACACGTCGGGCATGGCGACCACTGAGCCCGCTTCGTGAGAATCCTCGAAGTGGAGGCGTAGGAGGGCTACGGCCGCTATAAGACACACGCATAGCACAGTCAGAAAGATACACAGACTCGCAAGTATCCATAGAACACGACTGCGCTTCATGACAGTCAAATATTAACTCACTATTTGATCCAGAACATTGTAGAGAGTTGGAACTTTCGCTAAGACAAAAACTGTTGTGTGGCATTGTCTGAGTAGGCTCTCACTTGCCACTCGCAGCACTTGGCGTACACTGCAATACATGGCCTACTTACACCAGTCAACGTAACTCCATTCCTGAGTGGCACCCTATTGGATTGAGGAATAAGAAAGCACGCACTAATTGAGGGTTTGATCTTAAGGTACTGTACAATCAAGTCGCAACAGAAACATTTTATATCCAGGCAGAATGTGAGATTCTGGAACTGAGCCATGCTCATGCTGCCGGTTCAAGTCCGGCCTAGGGCATGGGTGTATTTGCTATCCTTATATGTCAAGGTTATTTCTGTATTACGGTACCTTTATCATAATACCAATAAAAAAATACAAATAGAAGCTTAGACCTAAAGCCAATATAAATATGTATACACAACTCGCGCTAACACCAAAAAGTGGGAAGGAGGAGAAGCTAACCTTCCGACCGAAATTTGGAAATCCATCAACGGCATGATTCAAAATGTAAAGTTTAATATTGTTATGCGATTATAATTGTCAATACTGTAATTAAATATTACATCTTTGTTAATGATTTGCTTAAAATGAATTTGTAGTCTACTGAAATTAGACTTCAGTACAAGATGTTATTGATCTTTGTTAATGATTTGCTTAAAAACGTTAGAATTTGTAGTAAACTGAAATTAGATTTATGTACAAGATGTTTATTTCTTAGGTCTAGGGGCTTTGTGACGTCGTGGTGATGTAGTCCAGAGTACTTGGGTGTGTGTAGAATTTGTTTGATGACCCATATCATTGTGATGGTGTGTATTTGTAACTGGGAATTTGGGTAGGAGGCAGCCGTGGCCTTGACTTAGGAACCTTTTTCTTTTATTGGTAGAAGTGGAAAACTACTTCTAGGATTACATTATTTAAATGACTCATGGTGGTTCCGTATTGATATGCTAGAATAGTTATTAACAGGAAAAGTACATCCGCCTGAATCAATACTATAAAGAAAAAATTAATTATTAAACTTGTTTTCAGTACATGTTTCGAGGATTAATTACATTTTATCCCCTTCATCAGCTATTGAAAAACACAAAACAAAGCGTAGCACAGTAATAAGATACGTATTTAAATCTAATATGGTGCACCATAAAATTTAGGTTATAAGAAGAGAATGAAATGATATGAAATAGAAGGTGACGGTGATCAGCTTGCAGGTGCTTGTGACAAATAATAGTTCCGTATTGAAGCTTGAAACGGTAGATATGGAACACCAATACTTCACCAATCCGTGTAGATCTATAATAAATGGAGAGCCTGTATCCAATTTTAGCCATTTCAAAACAAAGTGGCTTCAAGAAAATCGACGTGATGGAATGTGATCTCTTGGCTTCCAACTAACCTCTCTTTGCCAGGATACAGGCTCTCCATTTATTATAGATCTACACGGATTGGTGAAGTATTGGTGTTCCATATCTACCGTTTCAAGCTTCAATACGGAACTATTATTTGTCACAAGCACCTGCAAGCTGATCACCGTCACCTTCTATTTCATATCATTTTATTCTCTTCTTATAACCTAAATTTTATGGTGCACCATATTAGATTTAAATACGTATCTTATTGCTGTGCTACGCTTTGTTGTGTGTTTTTCAATAGCTGAAGAAGGGGATAAAATGTAATTAATCCTCGAAACATGTACTGAAAACAAGTTTAATAATTAATTTATTCTTTATAGTATTGATTCAGGCGGATGTACTTTTCTTGTTAATAACTATACTTCTAGGGTGACTGAGATAGGAATCGAACTCATCTCACGACGCTGACTGTACCCGTTCCAGCCCTTAGAACAGAATTAACAGTTTGGTAGAGCCGGGAATCGAATCCAGACCTCCGGGCTGACAGCCAAGAAGGCTAGCTGCTGCCTGCTACAGCACGAGGTGATCGTTCACCATCATGGCTGGACCTCGGAAGTTCATACATGTGCAATTCAATGGCCATATTGCATTTCAAATTCTTTACATTAAAAGAAAAAAGGAATGAAGCTTTTGGTTTTACAGGACCGTTAATCATGCGATCATGAGCCACGGGACCTCCATTTTACGTGGAATCCGAACCACAGGACATGGCATTTCACTTCGATAATCTCACATGCATTGACCAGGAAACGAACCCGGTCCACCTTGGTGAGAGGCCAATAGCTTGACCGCTACGCCACCACGCCCCCGTAAATTCTTTACATTGAAAATAGGCTACGTGAAGTTTCTCTTTTTATCATGCTTTGACCATTTTGATCAATAATGCAAGCACAGTGTGGTTGGAGTGTTACTAGGCAGTTGGAAACGTGCGATTCTCAATATTGGGAACACCGAAAGATTTGAAAAAAATAATTTTCTTATGGGCAAATGACCTCGCTGTTCCCCTCTTAAAACAAAAATAACTCACTAATACTAACTGTATTCTAGTCTGAGAGTTGGAATGGAGTACACTCTCCTTCGTGAAGAAAAACTGAGAAGAGGAGTGTTTCAATCCCACCTCATGCAATCCTAAAAGTGGTTTTCCGTGGTTTCCACTTCTACTCCATGTAAATGTCGGGATGTTTCATAATTTAAGATGGCCGCCGCCTTCCCAACCCTAACCTCAATTATAAATACAAACAGTATTACAAACACACAATATCACAGAGTATCAAATAAATGCTATACAAAACTAAGTGCATGGGGCTGATGACAACGACCCTTAAGTGAAACTATCTAAATTATCAAGTGTGTATTTACTAAAAGAACTAGTTCTTTTTTTGAATTCCTGATTTTCTGTAATCCGTATATTTTTTATGATTATATTTATCAATTATTTTTTGTTTTGTTTTATTAAAAGTAGATTTTTCTCATATTTAGTCGTCTCCCCTCTAAATTTTAAGTCAATTAAATTTGTATTAATTATTCTGTATTAAGAGGAGCAGATGACCACGCTGTGACAACAAATACGTACGAATGACACTATGCAAGAGTTTTAATTGGCTATGCTTTTATTATCACCGTTTAAATTTCGGTGATCATTTGATCTTCAAGACACGGGACACAAACCACATTTCCGAGACTGTCTCGGTCATTCAAAGACAAACGGTAACCCTGATGCACACAGGGGGCGTGTTGGTGCAGTGGTGCCTCTCAACAAGGGACGGGTTTTGATTCTTGGTCAATGCATGTAAGATTTGCGAAGTTAAATATCACATCCTGTGGTTCGGATTCCACATAAGAATGGAGGTCCTGTAGCTCATGATCGTGAGATTAATGGTCACGTAAAACTAAGAGCTTCCTTTTCCTGACAAACGCACACACACTGAGAAACACGTGCAAAATATGGAGCACTAAGAACATTTACCAACATATCACACGTAAGCTTTCGTGATGCAGAACACTGATGTGAAACTGTTGTGATTATGGATTAGGTCACAGAAAGGGGAGAAAGCACGTGGGATCGGTGAGGGGGGAAGTATACAAGGGTGAACACAGGGAAGGGAGAGAGACACTCGTCTGACCGGCATCCCATAACAGAGTGCGTGTGATAGTAGATCTAGTCACCTGATTGCCGATGTATTTCTATTGCTAACCCCTATTATTCTCGACGTATATGGTGTGATATACTGTACTGTAAGTCTACCTGGCGCCAAAATCATCTGAGAAGTTAAGGATAGATGAAATTGGACAAGTAGAAAGGAGGCAGCCGTGGGCTATTATGGGTTATCATTATCGCACTTGCCTGTAGTTGAAAATGGGAAATTGCGGAAATCCATTGTAAGGAAGGCCGAAGGTGGGGTTTGAACTTACTCGTCTCCGGCTGATACATGCTCATTTTTTTTAATGAACTTACAGGCACAAATATTTTAAAACATAACTTAAAATTATAATTTGAGTCCACGAGCTGAGCTAAAAAGGTCGGTCCCTATTCGCAAATCTCTATACATTATATAAAAAGAAAGTGTCTAATAGATTGTTTGTTCCGTATGCGTTAATACACCGTTCATCCGATTGCTATAAAACTTGGGTGAGTTGTTGTGCACACTCCAGTGAAGGTTTCTGAATTAGTAAATCCATTTTACAACGGTGGCGCACGAGTAGTTTCGACAAATGAGTGTTGGCGAGCGAATTGTTTCAACAAATGAATTTTGGTTAGTTGTCGTGTGCTCGCCCAGGAAAGTTTCTGAATTAGTAAATCCATTTCGCAATAGGTGGCGTGCGAGACGTTTCAAGAAATGAGTGATGGTGCGCTAATCGTTTCAACAAATGAACTTTGGTGAGTTGTTAAGTGCACGCCCGCGAAGGTTTCATTATTAGAAAATTAATTTTGCAATAGGTGGCCCGTGAGTCGTTTCAACAAATAAGTCTACTTCATACAGTTTAACTGCAATAATTTATGTTTCCATACGTTTGCAGATTCGGGTGCGACTCGCATTTATGACGACCATCAACAAAGCATAGGGACAACCCCTACAAGTGTGTGGAGTAAATTCGGAAAATACAGTACATGCTTCTTACATGAACATCTGTATGTGGCCTGCTCATGCATCGTAAAGCCTTCTGATTTATTCATAGACGCACCAGACAAAAAAGCAAAAAATATTGTGTATCCAAAAGATCTTCATTAAGCAAAATTACAACACACAAACACTTCTTTCTTTCTTTCTTTCTTTCTTTCTTTCTTTCTTTGATTGGCATTGCAACGCATGCCGGGTACAGCTAGTAAATAAATTAATAATAAATAAATAAATATATCAATTAATAAACAAACGATGAATCATTAATAAACAAACACCGAATCAGCTGTGCATTATAGAGATTGGAAGGAGTCAACTTCAGATATCATCTCTGAGGAGTGAACTATGAAACCTCAGAATAAACACGATTCTCTCGTGCGGGCAGCTGTAGCAAGTAGGTTCGAGTCCCGGCGCTGGCAGAGTCTATCCCGAGTGTGATTTTCCCCCGTGTTTTTCCACACTCCTCCCAGGCAAATGCAGAGATAGTACCTTATTTCTAGTCCAGGGGCGTCTACCCCATCGCTGTCCCTAATACAGCTACACACACTACTACAGTCACAACTTACATATCAGATAAATTCAACTAGCCTACACGGAGCTGATGATCAAGTTGTTCCAAGCCCCTCAAATAAATTAACAACAACAACAACAACAACTAAAATGCTGGCCGCTACACGACTAGATGGTTAGAAAAACAACTGTATTCCTCTCTTGAAAATATTTAACACGTCTTTTTCTTTTTTACTTTTGTTCGGATGTGTTTTTGTTCAGATAATTGCAAAATATGATTTGTTTGTGATTATAGCGCCATATAAATGTTTCAGACGACATCAGCAAACTTTGTACGGGCGGCTTCAGTGGCGTAGTCGGTAGCATGTTGAGCTTCTATGCCCAAGATAACGGGTTCAAACCCGGCCGAAGCAGTCGGATTTTTTAAGAGCGTTAAAAATCCCTCAGTATGCCTTCCTTCGGAGGGGAAGTAAAGCCGGCGGTCCCATGTCATAGATTTATGGCATGTTAAAGAACTTTCCACTAATTACACCTGTGTGAAACTAAATTCTGTCTGGCTGCGTGGCTCAGGGGTAACGTTCTCGCTTGCTGAGCCCAAGGTTGCAGGTTCGAAACCTGGCGCAGTCAGCTGGCATTTGAGGATGCGCAAATGCGAGGGAGCCGTGTCAGTAGATTTACTGGCACGTTAAAGATCCCCTTCGGGGCAAAATTCCGGCACCCCGGCGTCTCTAAAAGCCAGTGTAGTTAAAAGGGACGTAAAACCAATAACATTATTAAACTAAATTCTATAAGTTAAGAATGTAAACAACGCTCTTAGGTTGCTACGTTCGTTGCCAAGAGCCGACTGCGGTGGCGTCTAGTAGCTAAGTTCTGAACTAAGCCTAGTAGTCGTTGACGGTGGCGTTTGGCGGCAAAAGTAGGAACTATTTGAAAAATTCAAAGTTGCAGTCCATACTTGAATTTAAAAAAACAGATACACACACTAATACAGTCATCACAATTAACACCGGTTATCAGACAGATTCTACACACACCCAAAGTACACGGGGCTACAAGACCGCGTTGTCGCAGCCCCTAAACTAAGGAACCAACCAACCAACCAACCAAACTTTGTACGGTATCGAAGAATTCGATTCTGTAATACAGAAAATAGGTGTTCTCATTTAGCATTTCAATGCTAATATGTTATTTAATCCCGTGGCGTAGCCATGCCCGTTAAATCGCGCACCACGCCCCTCTTCAGTTATACTTCTTTATTAATTCTCACTCGAGAATAAACAACGGAACTTAGTTTTGGTGCGAATGTAAAGGATGTTTTAATAAATTGATACTGGATCTCTAGTAAATGAATGCAAATTTGTGGTATTTTGTGATAAGTTTGTTTCACATTCCCAAGTAAACTTGAGGTTTTCACTTTTCAGCTCACTAGGTGGCGACGCCCCTCAGCGGAATCTGCAGGTCCCGGTTGTACGTACGGGTCTACCAGTATAGGTGGTCCACATAAAATTCTCGTCAGAAATCACTGAACTATACCGCCGAAAATCTATAGTGTGACAACAGCCCTGAATGCTGCTGGAGAGGCTACGACACTCTTCAGAAGCTTGTTTCTTCCTTCCCAGTTGACAACATGACCCGGCATTGCATGCACAACTAGCCTTTAATCCAGTTATAGCTGTAGTTCTTGTTTCATTTAAGACCTTGGCATTCTGGTAATTTCAGCCTTGTGTACTTAGACGTGTTTGTGTAGAATTTGTATAATAACATCTGTTATTCTACGTCTTTAGTAATATGGGTGCTTTCAATTGAGGCTAGTATTGGGAAGAAGATGGCCGTGGCCTCAAGTTAGGAACCATCCCTGCATATGCTCAAGGTAGAAGTAGGAAACCATGGCAAAACATTTCTAGGATAGCTAAGGTCGGAATCGAACCCGAACATCAGAGGTGACAGCAAGAAGGAAGGACGGAAGGTTGCTCAGTTCTGCCCTGCCATATAACGTATGTATTTATTATTATTATAATAATAATAATAATTATTATTATTATTATTATTATTATACAGACAGCAGTGGCTACGCTGGCTAAAGTGCAGCGTTAGGTCATGGGGCCAAGCTCTCTGCTGACTCGGTAGACGCGTGGGTTCGAGCCCCACCGTCGTCCGTCCTTGAAATGGTTTTCCGTGGTTTCCCATTTTCAACACCAGGCAAATGCTGGGACGGTACCTTCTGATAGGCTACGGCCTCTTCCTTCCACATCCTTGCCAGTTTCATTCATCTTCATCCATTCCATCTCTCATCCTGACGCGCAGGTCGCCCACGGGCGTCGAATAGAAAGACCTGCACTAGGCCTCTGAGGAGGCCACGCGACATTAATAAAATTATTATTATTATTATTATTATTATTATTATTATTATTATTATCGGAACTTGTAGCTCACTCCATGGGTGTCCGCATTGAAGCAGCTACAGCCTCTGGCGAGCCGAACCTGTCCTCAGATACTCCCGGCACTAAAAGCCATACGCTAAATAAATAAAACTATTATTATTATTATTAATATTATTATTATTATTATACTAAATGTTTAGCTCTACAACTTAGGAGAGATTGTGGTAAGAATGAATAAGTGTCACCCAAGATTCAGGGCGGGGGAGTCAATTCCACCTGCATGATATAGCAGACTACGCGCGAGGTCTGGGCTGCACCGTTCTGTGAAGCTGACGTTCACCGAGATCACCCCGTATCTTACCAAAGGAAAAATGCTGTAGGCCTATAGTGCCTTTTTAAAGTTCCAAAGGCAACCATGGAAAGCCTAGAACGTAATAATACGAATCATATTCTGTTTGGGCATTTGCCATATTTAAATGTGAAAACGAAATGGAAACATTCTAGGCGTTTCGCAAGGAATCTAGCCTGCTTTGTCAATAGTAAAACACAAAAAGAATATCGTGACTACTGTCGACCAAAGTATTATGTGTACTCGAGTTTGAAGGTTGTTTGTGAAGTAACCAATAGACCTACATAAAATCCAATAACATCATCATTTTCGTCGTTCTATTTTACGTTAGCTCATGTAGGTTTGGAATTTTTAATTTATATTTTAATATTTTTTGTCGCAGTTGGAACACAAAAAGTGCACGTTTTTTAAGCGTGTTTCAACCATGCGTCACATTTAAGAATTATTATCTCAAACACCCGTCATCAGATCGAATCAAAATTTTAACACAATATACATTGGAATGTTGTATAACTGGTTTATTAATTTCAAAATGTTGCGTGTCCAAGAAAAAAAGTTGTTATCATTTTTGTAAGGTAACTTTTTCTCGGCTCGGGGTGGTTGGAAAATGTAGTTCTTAGTTGCGATGTGATCCTTATACATCAAAAAGTTATGCTGTATGACTGTGAAATACGTAAATTAACTCACTTATTTTATATCGGTTTGTATTTGTAGGCGGAAATAACACATCGTTCACCACCTACCCGCTCCGGGAAAGCTGTACAGCGTTGCTGTGATGGAGCCCATCACTTCCGAGCGAGGCACGCCATGATGCGTGATGGGCTCTATTTCGGCAACGCTGTACAGCTTTTCCGGGAGCGGGTAGGGGGTGAACGATGTGTTATTTCCGCCTACAAATACAAACCGATATAAAATAAGTGAGTTAATTTACGTATTTCACAGTCATACTGCATAACTTTTTGATGTATAAGGATTACATCGCAACTAAGAACTACATTTTCCAACCACCCCGAGCCGAGAAAAAGTTACCTTACAAAAATGATAACTTTTTTTCTTGGACACGCAACATTTTGAAATTAATAAACCAGTTATACAACATTCCAATGTATATTGTGTTAAAATTTGGATTCGATCTGATGACGGGTTTTTGCGATAATAATTCTTAAATGTGACGCATGGTTGAAACACGCTTAAAAACGTGTACTTTTCGTGCTCCAAATGCGACAAAAAATATTAAAATATAAATTAAAAATTCCAAACCTACATGAGCTAACGTGCAATAGAACGACAAAAATGATGATGTTATTGGATTTTATGTAGGTCTATTGGTTACTTCACAAACAACCTTCAAACTCGAGTGCACATAATACTTTGGTCGACAGTAGTACTCCAGATCGTGAGAGCTACAAACTGTACACTAGTACAAACAGCACAATAAATAACACATCGTATCAGACAAGTACACGAGACTAGAGTAATACACAATTGTTCTTAGATCCTATGTGAAGCAATAACAACAATTTAATTCACACCTCATGGAGCAACTCAGACACTTCCTCATCATCTCCAATTCTTGAACTCTGGCTGTGTGTCAGCTATTCAAGACAATATACTGTTTTAAATTTTGAAAACATAGAAATGTCATTAGGACATAGTAATATTAAGGGGAGGAACAGCGAGGTCATCTGCCCCTCTTTAGGACATAGCTCTCCTTCGAACGGTCATATTATATGTTGAGTAAATCTAGAAACTGTAACCGCAGTCTGGATTCAAACCCGAATCCTCTGCTGTCCGGGCAGATGTGTTAGCCACTTAAACCTACACCAAATGTGACTACGCTCCCACCGCGGTTTATTTTCAAATATTGCTCAAAAGACGTTAGATTTCCAGTATCTCTAAAACTATTGTGGTTGAAGCTCAATCCACAATGCGAAGTGCAAAGTCGGTAGTCATAAATGTACCTTTGCGACAACGTGGTCATAGTGGCTTCGGTAGCGTAGTTGGTAGCATGCTGAATTGCTGTGCCCAAGATCGTGGGTTCAAACACCGCCGAAGTCGTCGAATTTTTTAAGAGCGTTAAAAACCTTCAGTATGCCTTCCTTCGGAGAGGAAGTAAAGCCGGATTATGGCATGCAAAAGATCCTTCCACTAACTAAACTTGTGTGAAGCTAAATTTCTAGGTTAGTGTTCGTTGAAACGCTCTATCAAAGTTCCAACATTAGCCACTAGGTGTCAGTGACATCAGCGACAGTTGGAACTACTTGAAATTGAACAGAATTTGTAGCTCACCCTATGGGTGTCCGCTTGAAGTAGCCACAGTCTCTGGCGAGCCGAACATGTCCTCGGACACTCCCGGCATAAAAGCCACACGTTAAATAAAATAAAAATCGTGGTCATGTTGCCCCATGTAGCCTACTTGGGGTGTTGTAGAAGCTGCCTGATAACCTGTGTCATTGTGATGTCTGTACTAGTGTGTGTATTTGTGATCGAGGTAGGATTTGGGTAGGAAGCGGCCGTGGCCTTAAGTTAGGCACCATCCCGGTATTTGCCTGGAGTAGAGGTGGGAAAACCACTTCCACGCCTCTGCAACTAACTATAGATGGCGCCAATATCATCGTATTTCATTCAAGACAGAGAATGAACTACAGAACTCCACTATTCGGACCCAAATTCTGCATTATTTCCGTTCGACAAAGCTGTGGATACTTGGAAAACATAAATTGTAAAAATTAAGACAGCTTCCTTCGTCACTACTTTCCACAGGATTCGTTTGAAAATTGAAACTAACTAGACCTACTCATAGCAGAACTATAATGAGTGATAGAGGCACATGACCTCGCTGTTCCACACTTTAAAACAACAATAACTAACTACAGTGAGGACCATCCCTATAGAACGGGTCTTTCCGCGGACACATCGCAATGACTCACCGTCACATTGCTTGCCACGGTGGGTGAGTGGATAGCGTGTCGGTCTACTAACCCCAATATTGCAGGTTCGCTCCTGGCCGCGGTAAGTGTTTTTTTTTTTTTTTTGAAAGGCGACAAAAATACGACAGATGTTGGCATGTCAAAGAACCCATTTGAATTCAGTAGGCCGTGTTCATAATGGCAAAATTAATCTCGGGAGTTTCTGCCAACACAAAGTTCCTCATTTCTCTACTAGAAAGCACTATAGTGTTCAAGGAGCTTAGATATCTAACCTCCTCGACTTTCATAGTGATTCAAGGAACAACGAAATTCGACATGCAAGCTACCCTCTGGTTGCAAATTACAAAGCTTGCACCCGGCAGCCGAGGCCATACGATATTATTACCGTCACATTATAGCATGTGCTGATTACAACAGCGCGCCGTGAAGCCTTGGATGCTGTCATAGCATTTATTATAGTCTACCAGTTAACGCCACGGTTTTTGGCCGGTGAACTCCGTTTTCACAGTCGTACAGAACACAGAGGACAGTCTGCGCGGAAAGCAACTCACGTATCAATTACATATACGTGAGGCTCGCAGACTGCCCTCTGTACGACTGTGAAACCGGGACTGACCGGCCAAAAACCGAGGCGTAAACTGTAGGTCTACTTACCTTGGCATTTATTATATACGGTACGCAGCTGGCAAGATACCTTAGTTGTGATAATTAAGACTTGCTGTGAAGTATTGTAGCCTACCTCGTATCACGTGAACATGGTTATGTTTAGAACAAAACATCGACGTTTCCTAGTGGAATCTTATTTTCTCAAGAAGAAGTTTGCAGTAAATTTCTTCGCAAGTTTCAGCGCCTGAAGCAAACGGTATACAGAATCAATCCGCGTGCTCTGGAGGCTCGCGAAAACGAAATAACTGCACTGATATGAAATATCAGTGTGAACGAATTACGGTACAGTGAGTGTAGACCTACCGGTAACAAAACTTCCTACGTTGGCGCAATGTGTGTTTAGAAATTGAAGGACAGCATTTCCAGCAGCTACACTGAAATTCATGTTTACAAGTAATTCATCATCATTTTCATTTCCCGTTTCCAGCTTCCTGGGTCGGCTTGTGAATTAAAGACCTCCATCGTTGTCTGTCTCTCCACCACTCCTCTCCCTTTTTAAGTACGGTACATCTTCAGGTTTTCTTCCCCTCTTCTCTATGCACTCTCAGACTGTATTCGTCCATCTCTTTCGGGGTCTTCCTCGTGGTCTCTTCCGTGTCATCTTTTCGGAAAAAGCTTTCTTTGGTACTCTCTCCTCTCCCATCCTCATCATGTGACCATACCACTTTAGCTTTGTTGTTTCTATCCTGTCCTGCAGCTTCAAGATTCCTGCCCTTTTTCTTATCTCTTCATTTCTAACTCTATCTTCTCTGGTCTTGCCCTCTATGCTTCTCAGAAATTTCATCTCCGCTGCTTGCATTCTACTCTCCTCTCGTTTTGTAGTAGTCCATGTTCCAGCTGTATATGTTAGTATAGGCTCGTAATAGGTTGAATATAGTACCCTTTTATCATGTAAGTAATTATGATTATTAAATACGTTAAATGTGTTCAACTAGTTGGGCGCTACGCTGCTGCTAGCGCCAATGCCTTGCTCGACACGCGGCTAGAAACAGTACCCTGGCGACCAGGCGGCATATGCGAGTCTCGTTTATATAGGGAGGATCCTCACTGTATGAGCGGTGGTAACGGAGGTGAGGTTAGTGACTGCATAGCGTGGGTAGCCTGTTGTCAAGTAGCCTACAACCAGAGTCCGACTGCAAACTGCTGTCTACCAATGAGCATTATGGATTCCCAAGATAGCGGGTTCAAACCCGGCCGAAGCCGTCGGATTTTTAAGAGCGTTAAAAATCCCTCAGTATGCCTTCCTTCGGAGGGGAAGTAAAGCCGGCGGTCCCATGTCATAGATTTATGGCATGTTAAAGAAACTTCCACTAATTGCACCTGTGTGAAGCTAAATTGGATAGGTTAAGAATGTAAACAACGCTCTTAGGTTTCTACGTTCGTTGCCAAGAACCGACTGCGGTGGCGTCTATTAGTTAAGTTCTGAACTTGGCCTAGTAGTCGTTGACGGTGGCTCTTGGCGGCAAAAGTAGGAACTATTTGAAAAATTCTAAGTTGCAGTACTTAAATTAAAAAACAGATAACACACACTATTGCAGTCATCACAATTAACACCGGTTATCAGACAGATTCTACACACACCCAAAGTACAAGGGGCTACATGACCGCGTTGTCGCAGCCCCTAAACTTAAGAACCAACCATTATGGATTGAGCTTTAACTCGGTTCAGTTTTACTGGTGCTAAAATTCTAGACTATACATCCTCCAACTTTCGACTAACTAGTCATATGGTAAGGAGTGCACTGAAGTGGTTTTATACGTACCGGTACTAAACAAGAAAGACATCACGTGTCTCACCATCTTCTTTGATTCATAGGCAGGCTCATTTTACACCATTTTCCATTCCCTCGCCATTGCTGTTGGTAAGACATAGCGTCCGGGTTCTTCCTAGAGGGCCAAACAATGTTTGTCCCTCTTTGCATTTCTTTCTTTATCCCATATTTTAGTTCAGATAAATGTGATTCACAGTAACTTGCACGGCTAGGAGGCTAGGCAGGAGTGTGCCAGCATGCGAACAACTCTGAAAATGAGGTAAATTATGAAGGGATAAAAATGTAAACAGCCCGTCTGTTCAAAGACCGTCATGTCGTTGCCTACGAGACCAAGGACGAGATAGGCCTCGGAGAGTATGGTATATACAAATAGCTTATAAAGATAAGAGGATCAGGAGCATACACCGCCATTTTGTATTGTATTTCCAATCTTTCCGTTATTTAGGTAGTCTTTGGATAGTAGTTCTCCAAATCTCCACCAGAACACACTCCTTATAGGGATATTTTGCAGGATATTTGAAAATTCGTGGAATTCACATCAGTCCTAGGCGATTGAATTATTTTATTTTAAATTAAGATGTGCTTCTAATAAAGACACTCGATTAGGAGAAAAACTTGATTAATAAGAACTACATACTGTAAATACAGTAGCCTACTGTTTGTAGAAAGTTAAACACCCAGAAGAAATGGTCGGAGACAATCCCAGAACAGGGCTCGTGTAGGCCTGCGGTGCCATACTAAGTACCGGGTGAGTTAGCCGTGGTTGTTACGGCGTGGCAGCAGGCAGTCGCTCACATCCGGGAGGTGAGGAGGTTCGAATCCCCCCAACGGCAACCTTGAAGATGGTTTACTGTGGTTTCCCATCTTCCTCCCAGGCAAATGCCGGGGTTGGTCCCTAACTATAGGCCACAGCCGCTACCTTCCAATTCCTAGTCCTTACATTCACACTTTTTTCCCCAGACAACACTCCACTTGTAGCCCACCCCATGGATGTCCGCATAGAAGCAGCTACTAACTCTGGCGAGGCGAACATGTCCTTGGACACTCCCCGCACTAAAAGCCATACGCTACCCAAAAAAACATACTAACTGATTTAAATCGCAGAGAGATGGCGTGCACATTGACCTACCAGTGCCCTCTGTCGTGGGACCGGACAGGTCAGTGTGGCCGTCATACCAAGTGGAAACGTGTAAGTAAGTGCAACGATGCCTCGCCGACATCACAGGGTGGACTATCAGCAAGTGAGTGTGGTTGAACGGGGCAGAATGCTTGGGCTCCGGGAGGCGGGTCTGTCGTTCCGGGACATTGGGGCTCGTACAGGGCACGCTGCGTCAACAGTAAGGCGTATGTGGATCCAGTGGAGAGAGGAGGGCCGTACACAGCAACAACAGGGTACAGGACGACGCAATGTGACCACAGCGCGAGACGACCGCCATTTTCTCCACATGGCCGTATCGGACAGAACAGCGTCGTCCTCGGTGTTGGCTCGACGTTGGAGCACTGCAACGGGGGAGGACATGTCTGCGTCGACGGTGCGGCACCATCTTTTGAGGGCAGGACTGGTAGCACGCATGCCACTGCGTCGGCTTCCATTGACTGGAAACGTGGGAACCACCAACGCCTCCGACTACAATGGGCACGTGCACGCCGACACTGGCAGGCTGAGTGGCGAAATGTAGTGTTTTCGGACGAGTCCCGCTTCAACCTGTCCTACAGTGATGGCCGCATATGCGTTCGACGCCGCCGTGGAGAACGCAATCAGGCAGACTGTATTGTTGAGCGGCATAGCGGACAAACACCAGGTGTAATGGTTTGGGGCGCAGTTGCCTATAACGGCGATCGCGACTCGTACGTCTTGCGGGCAATCTGAACAGTGACTGCTTCATCAGGGAAGTTTTACAGCCCACGGCACTGCTCCTCTTGCAAGCCGTTCCACAGGCCATATTTCAGCAGGATGCCCGCCCGCATGTGGCGAGGAATGTGCAAGCCTTCTTCGCAGAACGACGGATACCTCTACTTCCCTGGTCTCCCCATTCTCCTGACATGTCGCCCATCGAACATGTCTGGTATATGGTCGGAAGCAACTTGTTCGTTCAGGTCCACCTGCCGCCACTGTTGATGCTTTGAGGCCGCGCCTACAAACCGCGTAGGACGGTAATCCCCAGCAGCGTCTTCAAGCGCTGTATCATTCCATTTCACGACGTCTAGTGGCTCTGAGTGCAGCACGTGATGGCGCGACGCCGTACTGAAGATCGACCATCGACGTCAACGTGCATGTACCGGACTGTCCTTCTAATCAGTAATGTATTGTCATGTCCCTAATCTGTGGTATAAAGTGCAATGTGCTCACATCTCTTGTTCTTGGTGTTTCACTTTCTACAAACAGTAGTGTATAAATGGAACTGAAACAAAGCGTTAGGTGCCGATAACTTATAGCTTGGGCGGTACGTTGTGAAGCCTCAAGATACTGTATATTATCAGAGATGTGAAGAAATCTGGTTAGTTGGTCCCTTAGTTTAGGGGTTGCGACAACGCGGTCATGTAGCCTCGTGTACTTTGGATGTATGTAGAATCTGACTGATAACCGGTGTTAGTTGTGATGGCTGTATTAGTGTGTGTTATCTGTTTTAATTCAAGTAAGGACTGCAAACGATAATTTCAAGTAGTTCCAACTTTTGCTACCAAATGCTACCGTCAAAGACAACTAGTTGTGAATTTGGTTACTAGATGTTACCGCAGTCGGCTTCTGGCGACGAACGTTGGAACTTAAAGAGTGTTAGTCAAATCTAATCTATAATTTAGCTTCACACTAGTGTAATTAGTGGAAGGTTCTTTTACATGCCATAAATTTATTACATTGGACTGCCGGCTTTACTTCCCCTCCGAAGGAAGGCATACTGAGGGATTTTTAACGCTCTTAAAAATCCGACGACTTCGGCCGGGTTTGAACCCACGACCTTGGGCATTTAAGCTCAGCAGTGAAGAAATCTCTACGTAGAAAACATAGTCCCCGATTCTTGGATGTAACGGGTAAGCTCGAGAACCACTGGATGGATTTTGAAGCGGTTTTCACTATTCTGTAAAGGATTTCTCGAAGAAGGTTACCGTAGAAAAAGATTCATTTACGATCAAAGGAAGACGAGCAGTAACGATTTCAGTGAATCGAGTAGAAGAAACCCCTGCCGTCCGTGGGCCTTTTAAGCTTACGCTGGGTAAACCGTTAAAAATATCTATATACTTTTTTTTTGTCGTGTGGCCTCCTCAGAGACCGAGTGCAGGTCTTTCTAGTCGGCGACCTGAGTGCCGGGATGAGATATGGAATGGATGAAGATGAATGAAACTGGGCAAGGCTGTGGAAGGAAACGACCGTGTCCTATCAGAAGGTACCGTCCCAGCATTTGCCTGGTGTTGAAAATGGGGAAACCACGGAAAACCATTTCAAGGACAGCCGACGGTAGGGCTCGAACCCACGCGTCTACAAAGTCAGCAGAGAGCTTGTCCCCATGACCTAACGCTGCGCTCTAGCGAGCGTAGCCACCGCTTTCGGTATATATGTACAGTACTATGGTTGTAAGAATAGCTCAGCATGAAAAATTCTACAAACAAGTCCCCAACAGCGTATCTCTATCTTTAATACATCGCCCACTATAATTGTTTTTACGTTGTCATTTCTTCCAACCATCTCAATTCAGCGGGAAAATAAAATACTAGCTTCGAAGCGAGTTTACGAGTTAGCAAGCGAGCCTATCACCCCAGTTTCGGCCAGCATCAAACTGTCGAGTCGGGTCAAGTTAGGACTTCAGAGAAGAGTATTCGACTCTTTCAATAAAATCGTTACTGCTTGGCTTCCTTTGATCACAAATAATTTTTTTTCTACAGAAACCTTCCTCGAAATATCCTTTACAGAATGGTGAAAACTGCATCAAAATCCGTCCAGTGGTTCTAGAGATTACCCGTGACATCCAAGAATCGGGGACTTTGTTTTATACAAAGTAGAGATTGAAACTAGGCTAGGTCTATACCTGTATTCTCACCATATTTTAATTGGCATTATACAGTGAGGCCCTTCTCTACAGAACGGAACCTCGCAGGCGCCGAGTGGCGGATGGGCCACTGTACATTGTAGTGTGTCGAGCAGGGCACTGGCGCTAGCAGCAGCATAGCCGGGCATCGAATCCGGACCTCCAGGGGCGACAGCCAAGAATACTAGCCGCTACACTTCGAGGTGGTCCTGTACCTTAACGACTGTTAACGTAGGCTGATTTTCCTCTTTGACATCAAGCCTGTAGAGGAGACGTGTTGGACTTCACCTTCGTGACTCCTGCTTCATTGGACTACATGTCAACGCTAGACTTAAAAGATTGTCAAGATTTGAGTTTTATCTTGTTACTTGTGTACCATTCACTTAATAATAATAGCCTCTTTGACAGGGACAGCTAATCCTTTTGTTTCCTTGTCCGGTCCCTCACCAGTGCCAGATGGGGCTGGATTTCCTCGACAGAATTGCTCAGAATATCATCCAGACGTGCCCATTACGAGCGCTCCCTGGTGACTCGAAGAGTTCTTGTAGGCGATGGAATCGATGGATAGAATACATCCACAATTTACATGTTTGTTTATATAAAGTTTAATAAGTAATGTATTATTATAATACGCTAAGGTGTCTGTTTCACAAAACTCAAGCTCCTAAACCAGAGGGAGTTAGAAGGTGCAGTTTGTACTAAAATCTTCCAAATCGTCTGAATAGTACAGGAAAAATCTTACATTTTTTGAAATATATGTATTTGTTTATAAAGTGATTTTAAACAAATAAACAAGACGATAGCCCCTGGCAGAACTGTGTCGCGTACAGCCCGCATAGCTGAGCGGGTAGTCTGTAGACATGGGGCGCACACAACCCATTATGCGAGAGTTCTCGCATGGGTCCGCTAAACTCCGTCCAAGCAATCTGCGAAGTGCCAGTGTGAAAACACGTAGTCTGCACACAGGAGTGACTCGGCTGACTGTCCAATGAGGCGCGATGCCACTGAATAATACTTGACGTTACAGACAGCTAACGCACAAGGCTGCGAGTAGCGTACAAAGCCGAAGTTATACGATTGACTTCGCGTCACCACATGGTAGCTTTACGATTGCTTGCGAAGTGAGAAGTTAACACTTGACGTTACAGACAGCTAACGCACAGGGCTGCGAGTAGCGTACAAAGCCGAAGTTATACGATTGACTTCGCGTCACCACATGGTAGCTTTACGATTGCTTGCGAAGTGAGAAGCGTATATCCTCTCTGTTTCAAAATAAATCATGTGATTGTGCCAGAGCTTATCTATATTTACGACACTTTACTAAATGTAAAATACTGTAGTGTAATATTCAACATATCATATTCACAGAATACATTACATTGAAGTAACTCCATTTTCTGTATTTCGTATGTCGGTCTGTTGGTCTCGGGGTACGGTTCTTGCTTCATGTGCGAGAGGTATAGGGTTCATATCTCGGAAATGCCCGCTTTTTAACTTTTGTTTTATCTCTTGAAAAGATTCAAAAAGAAAAAGTGTACGTTCTTTTTTTCGTGCGAGACTTGTACATATACCGGTAATATAAATACATAGTTTGAGGTCAAACGCTTCTTTTTTCTTCTTTTCGTCGGTTTACCATCCAGGTTGGCTTTTCCCTCGGACTTAGGTTGGTTGGTTGGTTCCTCAGTTTAGGGGCTGTGACAACGCGGTCATGTAGCCCCGTGTACTTTGGGTGGGTGTAGAATCTGTCTGATAACCGGTGCCAATTGTGATGGTTATCACAAGTGTGTATTATTATTATTATTTTGTTTATTTTTGTTTACCCTCCAGGTTGGTGGAACCCACGGACTCAGCGAGGGAACTCACCACTACCGCCTCTACGGGCAGTGTCCTAGAGCTGGGAACATCGAATCGGAAGGGATACAACTGGTGAGGTGGGATTGGCACCTCGCCCAGGCGGCCTCACCTGCAAAGCGAACAGGGGCCTCATGAGGGAAGGTAAGGGATGGTTAGGTTGGATAGACAAGGAAGAGGGAAGGAGGCGGCCATGGCCTTGAAGAAGATACCACCCCGAAGACGAAGTGGGAAACCACGGAAAACCACTTCGAGGATGGTTGAGGGGGAATCGAACCCCCCTCTACTCATTTGGGCCACCCGAGGCTGAGTAGACCTCGTTCCAGTCCTCGTACCACTTTTCAAATTTCGTGGCAGAGCCGGGAATCGAACCCAGGACCTCCGGGGCGGCAGCTAACCGTGCTGACCGCTACGCTACGGAGGCGACAGTGTGTATTATCTGTTTTTTAAATCACGTAAGGACATAATGTCTGCATCTAATACAGACAGATTCTACACCCACCCAAAGTACACGGGGCTACATGACCGCGTTGTCACAGCCCCTAAACTGAGGAACCAACCAACCAACCAACCTAAGTCCGAGGGAAAAGCCAACCTGGAGAGTAAACCGACGAAAAGAAGAAAAAAGAAGCGCTTGACCTCAAACTATGTATTTATATTACCGGTATATGTACAAGTCACGCACGAAAAAAAGAACGTTCCTAAGGTTCTGTTATACACTTTTTCTTTTTGAATCTTTTCGAGAGATAAAACAAAAGTAAAAAAGCTGGGCATCTCCGGGATATGAACCCGGCACCTCTCGCACACGAAGCAGGAACCGTACCCCGAGACCAACAGACCGATATGTTACGTACAGAAAATGGAAATACTTCAATGTAGTGTATTATGTGAATATGATATGTTGAATATTACTCTACAGTATTTTACATTTAGTAAAGTGTCGTAAATATAGATAAGCTCTGGCACAATCACATGATTTATTTTGAACAGAGAGGATATAAGCTTCTCACTTCGTATGCAATCGTAAAGCTACCATGTGGTGACGCGAAGTCAATCGTATAACTTCGGCTTTGTACGCTACTCGCAGCCCTGTGCGTTAGCTGTCTGTAACGTCAAGTCTGAATAATAAGCGCTGGAGGGAGGCGCGACCTTGGCTTCAACCAACCCTCGCAACGGCTGGGCTGCCAAGCTCCACTCATAGCATTCTCTTTCCACTTCCTTTTTGTGACGTCATGTGCAAACCTATTTCACAGATTCCGTGGATGAGGTATAGTAGTAATGTATTATGATTGTAACCTAAGTGTAAGTTTATTTTATTAATTTGTGTTGACCGACTGGAGAGCTTTCTTTAATAGAACTAGGCAACTCTTAAAAATGGCTTCTATCACTTCAATTTTCTAGTAAGTTTCATTTTTATCATTGTAAAGTGAAAGAATGTGATGTGACGTATAGCCTACACTAAATTAATGGAGATTATTAGCTGATTATAGGTTCAATAAATCAATATCTACTATCCATACGTCTTTAAGAAACTCGATTATCTTATCTCAGCAGATCTTATAAGAACGAACGTGACAGATATACAGGTTCAGGAGATAAGAGGCACTGGTAACATGTAGCTAACATACGAATTATTTTCAAGCGTGAGAAATGGAAACGAAACCATCGAATCTTCTGCATTCCAGGCATATGAAATAACGGAGTGCCCATGAATAATAGGCTACTCGTCGGTTCCTAATGGGTGTTAGCAGACAACCTGAGATATTGTTCTACATCTGAATACTTTGCCCATACTGTATGTAAACATAATCGAATAGCACTGGCAATGCGGTCAGCATCATTGGCCTCTGCCAATACCACTATTAGATGTCTGAGATAGGAATCGAAACCACCTCTTCAAAATGTTACCTCACGAAGTTTGTGCACCTGTATACTCCGTTTCAACCCTCAGATCAGAATTAAATTCCTTGTCAGAGCCGAGAATCGAACCCAAGACTTCTGCGACCGGAATCTCAATACGTAGACCTGCTGCTGTGACCACAAGAGATGGTGGGCTTCCGAGACGGATGACTTTCAAATTAGATGTATATAATTTTGTCTACGAAGCAATTTCAACGGTTCGTTGTACGCATATTCAGGCCTCATTTCACTGGATAGGGAGCAATCCAAGTAATATACTGATCAATAAATTATTATTATTATTATTATTATTCCCAGGATGTTTCATTTTCTTGACCACCTCATGGTGTAGCGGCTAGTGATCTTGGCCGTCACCCCGTAGGTCCGGATTCGATACCCGGCTCTGCCAAGAAATTTTAATTCTTGTATGATGTCTGAAATGGTGTATATTCAGCCTCGTGAGGCAAAACTGAAAAGAGGAGGGTTCGATTCCCAACTCGGTCATCCTGGAAGTTATTTTTCGTGGTTTCCCCACTTTTACTCCAGGTAAATGCTGGGATGGTTCCTAACTTAAAGCCACGGTCGCCTCCTCCCCAATCCTATCCCCAATTTACAAATACACACACACCAATCCAGCCATCACAATAACACAGGTTATCACACAAATTCCACATACCAAATACATGGGGCAGTAATATGACCACGATGTCTCAGCACCTAAAACAACGTTATTTTCTTCCTCCAAATTGTGTTAATCTAAATGTTACGGTATCTCTGCCCTTAGAACACGGCCTATAAGCCCGCGAAACAGAGATTCCTATTTCAACGCCTGTCGTGAAAGTCTGAATTTTTACTTAAATGTTACGGTACTTAAGTCAGGACCAAGTGGAGGTTCCTAAGGTTTTCCCTGTTATTTTAAATATGTATAGCTTAGGCCTATTGCATAAATGAGTTTTACAACTGTATTTCTATATCAAATGAGATATTATTTCCAATCATATGTTTCACATACCGTAATAAACGTCGCGGTCAAGAATTTGTTCTTTCATCTATCTCGCTATTGACGAGTGAATGGGCATATTTATAGAATGCAAATACATTTGCCATTGCTAGCAATTTTTTTTTGTAATCCGTATTGATAGATTAATTTAAAGTTTAAAATGAACGCCAATCAAGATCGCGGGTTCAAACCCGGCCGAAGTCGACGAATTTTTTAAGAGCGTTAAAAATCCCTCAGTATGCCTTCCTTCGGAGGGGAAGTAAAGCCGGCTGTCCCATATCATAGATTTATGGCATGAAAAAGAACCTTCCACTAACTACACTTGTGGAAGCTAAAATCTCTGGGTTAGTTTGATAACACTATATTAATTCCAGGTGCTGACTGCGGTGGCATTTAGTTGCCACGTCCGCAGCTAGGTGTCGTGGACGGTAGCATTTGGTAGCAAAAGTGGTAACTACTTGAAAAAAATATTATTATTATTATTATTTGATTTCTATCTGCGGTAGGCCTATGTCAGCGTTGCTTATGATTCAGTGTTTCCCTTATACGTCTGGCCACTTGAAAATATCTTCAAAACCTGCCACATTCTGCAGAACGATATTCTCATCTTCATTCAAGGTAAATGAGCTTTCTGTGCCGCATTGTTGTTTGGCAGTCATTCACACCCCTGAAGTCACTAAACCGGTTAACATAGCTAGAAGCAGACGCATCATTCCTCCTATTTTACTCCAAAGCACGTGTCCAAATCAATTGGAAAAGCATACACAACTTTATATCTTGGCGCAGTCAGGCGCATGCGTCGCGTCTATGGATACTAACGAACACTGTTTCAACAAAAGAAAATTGGTTAACGACATCATTACCTGAAATCCAAGCGGCGAAGATGCCATGAACTGAACGGAACTAAAAAGTGTACTCAATGAGACTAGAGAAGTGCTCGGTGGCGCCCCGCACCAAAGAGGATATAAGCTACACGCTGCAACTCACTGAGTCATCTGACTTGTCCCGCTTTATATTCAGCTGGCGGCATCTATCCACCGACATTTTAACCTTCTCGTGCTTTGTGATGGGCGCGACAATTAAATGTAAATTTCGTTCCTAAAAATCGATCTTTCTCCGCGGAACGCAGGGTGGCTTATGTGACGAGGACCAAGCTAGCGACTTCCTGGTTTTTCCCAGCAGCGATATTTCTCACCTATCAAGCTTGAGTGACTTATCGGCGATTTCCATGCCCATCTACCGTATTTCAAATTGCATTGAGTCAGGAGTTTCGTAGTATTTAAGGCGGTTTTCACACCATATTGGCAAGTCAGAGGTTGTATGCGTCCTGGTAATAGCGCTAATTGCAACGTTGTTGCTTCGCATCGGCGACGACTATGACTCTAGAAACTGATAATAAAGAACACTTAGCCTACGTCAACTTTTATTTCACTCGCTAGGCTAGCAGAATGTTTTTGAATAATTTTGTTTGATATACGGTACTGTATATATGTATATATATTTTTGGATTTGACTAATTTTTAGCCTACTTTTCACATTTTGCAAAAATGAGGAAAAAGTAGACTTATGAGATCGATCCGGGAAAATGTGTGTCTGTCTGTCTGTCTGTCTGTCTGTCTGTCCTTCTGTCTGTCTGGCTGTGTGTGTGTGTGGGTGTGTCCCCCCCTATCAACTCCTAAACGGCTGCAGCAATCAAAACCAAATTTAGTATGAGTAAAGATGTGCACCGGAATATCTCACGTCCATATTTGAAAATGATGTCAGTGCTACCAACTGCTGAAAAAACGCACTAGAAATTTGAGCTCAATGTTGGATATCTTGCAAGGTATGCATGGGAGCTATTCCAAAATTGGCACACATGTAGATAAGACTATTTCAGTTTAATTTCCAGGAGGCCAACCATGACAGTGTTGCCAAAATAATTTTAAGCCTTCTGATAGGTCCAATGTTTAAATGCATGTAACTTCTACACTATCAATTGGATTTCAACCAAATTTTGTATGTAATATCTGTACATAAACAGATATGACTGAGCGTATTCTAAAGAGCCACCAGGGCTGCCAACTGTTAATAATTGCTCTCTCTATTTTTTTTATCCAAATACCAATATATCAGAAAGTATGCAAGCCAACAGCTTTAAACTATGCACACGTATATTCTGACATTTTAGATTAATTTGAAGTAATTTATATACGTCAGTTCTACCAACATGATTATAAGCCTGCTGATAGTACCAATTTTAAATACATGTAACTTCTATACTATCAGTTGGATTTCAACCAAATTTCATATGTGCTATGTGTACCATAACAGATATGACTATAAGTATTGGTAAGAGCAATCAGGGCTGCCAACTGTTAATAAATGCTGTCTATATATTTTTTACCCTAATATCAATATATCAGAAAGTATGCAAGCCAACAGCCCTATACTTTGCACACGTATAGCACCTGACATTCTAGATTAATTTGGAGTAATGAATACAAGGCAGTGCTGCCAACATGATTCTATACCTGCTGATATGTCCAATTTTAAAATACATGTAACTTCTATACTAACAAATGGATTTCATCCAAAATTGGCACAACAAGATATCATAATATTTCAGATTATTTCTGACCAGCACACGCATGACATTGTTGGCAACATGCTTTTACGCGTGCTGATTGATCCAGTGTCTAACTGCACGTAACGTCCATTGGACTTCAACCAAATTTTGTATTCTGTACCTTAAGAGATGGAACTAAGAATATATTCAGTCACCATTGCTGCCAACTGTAATGCTCTATTAGGCTACATTATACCAGGTATATTTTGAACTAATTAGATATTTCGATATTACCAACTTAATTTCGACATTATTCTAGATAGGTTCATATTCTGTAGAATAATCATTGGCATGAAAAGTAGGCTGTATAGTTCTTCACGGAACTTCTTGTTTATTTATTAATTTATTTATTTTTGTAATTTTTGAACTGGTTTTCACTAATTTGACTAATTGTGACTGTTATCTTTTTGGATTTTGAGTGTTTTTTTTACTTTGAGCACTTTTGATTAATTGTGATTTTTTTGTATTTTGACTAATTATGATTTTTTGTGTTTTTCTTTTTAGATTTTAAGTATTTTTCGTATTTTTTACTTTTCAGCTTTTTCTTGTACTAGGCTAATTATGATAGTTTTGTGGGGGGTTAAGGATTTTGACTTTTTCTTTCATTTTTTAAAATTTATTTTTTATTAATTTGCTGTGTATTTTAGGACTGCCAAACACTGGTGGGGATTGGACAAAAGGGGGAAGTGGGGGAAGCAGAAGACGAACGCTACCATTCTAGGGTTAAGCACCGGACCATGTAGGCCCTAATCAAACGAGAGCACTGGAACCATGTGCCACGGCTCGAAGACCAGCGGGCTGGTTTTTATCAACGTGCATCTTTGTTGTGCGGATCTACAGTATTATATCAGGAATTTGACTCGCCGCATCCTACATCGTCCTCGGAAAAATGGAGATTGTTGTTGATTCTTTAGGGGTTTTGCGACATCGTGTTCATGTAGCCCCGTGTACTTGGGTGTGTGTGTAGAATTTGTCTGATAACCTGTGTCACTGTGAGGTCTGTAGGCCCTACTACAGTAGTGTGTGTATTGTAATTGAAATAGGATTTGGGGTAGGAAGCGGCCGTGGCCTTAATTTAGGTACCATCCCGGCATGTATCTGGCTTAGAAGTGGGAAACCACGGAAAACCATTTCCTGGATGGCCAAGGTGGAAATCGAACCCACCTCTTCTCATGCATCACGAGGCTTACTGTATAAGTTCCAGCCCTCAAACCAGAATTAAATTTCTTGGCAGAGCCAGGAATCGAACCCAGAATTCCGCGTTGACAGCTAAGAATGCTAGCCACAACGCCAGGAGGCGGCCACACTGATGTTTAGTCCCACAACCATGCATCAATTGAACGTGTTAACTGAGCGTTGTAACTGAATTTAACTTGCGTGGTATTAGGCCTAATACGGTGTTTTAGGTTGAAAATTGCGTAATGATCTATTCCCATTATTCTTATAGTTTCTTACACATCTTTATGACTTAACTGATATGTTTGAAACCTATTTTGTGACGTGGTCAATAATTTAAAATAGTTTTTTAAGCTTAATTTTATTTTTAGAGAAGCTTGTGAACGTTGAAAAGATAGATAGAACATATTGCAGCAGTTTCCTTGAGAATTTCCGTATCATGACAGTAAAATGCTGCGTGGCTATCTTACTAATAACATATTTCATGGAAATTCTAGCCTCAGATTCTTGTATTTTTCACAAATGTGAGATTTGAGGATATGCTGTTTACTGACCTGGACGTATACCATAATACTGTCACAGGTGAAACTTGTGAACCTGTTCTATTGTGGTGTCTGTAGTAGTGTTTGCATTTGTATATCAGGGGAGGATTGGGAAGGAGACGGCTGTGGCCTTAAGTTAGGAGCCATTCCCATGGGCTTCGTGACATTCATCATTTGGCTGCTCTGAAACCGTTGGGTACCGTACATTATCTTTATGGCATGAATGGGAGGAATAGTTTTTTTTAGTTCAGAGTTTTTGTCCATAGAAGTTCGCTTTTCTTTGCGAATCATCGTCATAATGTTCATTTCTTAAAAACAGGTAAAGAAATAGTTGTATCACCCCGTATCGACAAAAATAAAAATCAAGCAGTTCATTAAAATGGTAATGTTAATCCAGTTCACCGATTTTCTAAATAACTGGAGATTTTTTCAAATAATCCCAAATTACTAAGTTAAATAAAACTGTGGAATTATCCCCACATCTAAATCAGTTAAATATCAATAACTTCAATTAATGAAATGAACTGGTGTGACAATGAACAATCGAAATATTCTCGGGATTCCAGGGAGAGGGGGAACACGGCCCCTCCTTGACCCCTCCCCCACCCCTCCCCCCTGCGGGCGCCCATGGCCATCCCGGCATTTGCCTGGAATAGAAGTGGAAAATCACTTAGTTTACTGTGCCAAGTAAACACAAAACATGCATATTTATAGAAATATGATGTGACAATAAAATAATAGATAAAATGAATAATAAATTTACCTACTTTAATAAAATTCAATTGCTGTCTGTATATCTGCCGATTATGTGTGCCACTTCCTTATATCGATCTGCACGAAATGTTCAGTGTGACTTCTGGAAGACTGAAGTTCTATAATCCTGGTTGAGGAAGAACCCGAGCAGTGAACAAAATAATTAGTGGTTGGTGAGCAGCTAGGAAATATGTGCGAAGAGGCTGTTCCAATTCAGTTGTTCGTGCGAGATTTGCAAATTAATTTAAGTGTGCAGAAATTGTTATAGAGCTGTCTGTCAGTATCTTTTAAAACCGAGTGCCGACTTTTACATAGGAGCTCCGGTAGAACGTCGACAGTTGGGTCTGAGATATATACAAGATATTATTGTGCACATACAGTTAGTAAACGGCATGCATGTGTCGCCAAGGCCCTTAGAAGGAATCTCGTCTCCATGGAATCTTTAAACACCCCAAGTTCTTAGCTACGTGGTCTTCACTCACAACTAGGCTGGCTATCAGATCGCGGTCAATACTGCCGTTATCCAGCGACACTATTTCGGGTAGGATAATTGTAACTTCCTGGCTTGTAAATCAATGCTTGTAAAGTGCATTCTCTCTCCACAGGAATAGTAAAGCTGCTATTAATAAATAGCCCACATTAGGTGAAGGAAGTCTGCAACAATATTGATATGACTGGTATAGGGCGTGCTGCTGCCTGCCAAGGCATGAACCCACTGGAGTTCCTCGTTGACCCAACCTATCCACTGACATCCATAGCCATATACGCTAAGTGCACAGATATGCAAATAATAATTAACCACGTGTAGATACTTATAGTAGACGTAGCCGTGCTTGTTAAATCACGCACCACGGCCACGAGGGCAGCTGCAACCAAGTCCAGAGATGAAAGGTTCGAAACCCGGCGCTGGCAGCGGTTCTCCTCAGTGTGTTTTTTCCCGTTGTTTTCCACGCTCCCTTCAGGCAAATGCAAGGATAGTACCTTACATCAAGTCCCGGAGCGCCTACCTCATCCCTGTTCCTAATACAGTTACACACACTACTACAGTCATCACATAAGTACAAGGGGAAGATGAACTTGATGTTCCGCCCCTTAAAACTACAATAACTAACACACAAATACAGGTTATCAGATAAATTCAACACACCCAACTACAGGGGGCTGATGATCAAGATTCCCCTAGTCCCTAAAATGTTAACAACGATCAAAAAAAATCACGTGGAATCTCTTGGCTGTCACCCCAGAGGTTCGATTCCCAGCTCTGTCAAGATACGTAATTCTGGTCTGAGGGCTGGAACAGGGAACATTCAACTTCGAAGAGAAGAGGTTAGCTCCATTCCCACCTCAGCCATCTTGGTAGTGCACTTCTAACTTTTAAGGCGACAGCCACCTCCTTCCCAATCCTCCCCACTACACACACCTCAATGACACAGGTTAGCAGAAAATTTCTGCTCGTACACACCCAAGTACACGGGGATAATTGATCACGACATTCAAGACCCTCAAATGAAACAACAAGTGTTAGTTATTGTTGTTTTGAGGGGGCGGAACAGCGAGTTCATCAGCCTCAGAACAACAGTGGAATCACATACTGTATTTCCTGCCTAATATAATTGGGCATATATTCGTATTGACCGACTGGAAGTCAACATTTAATTGTTAATAAGGCAGCACTGAAACATGGCCTCAAAGCTTTCTGAACACCCAAATGATACTCGGCGGCTTGGGTGGCGTAGTCGATAGCATGCTGAGCTTCTATGCCCAAGATAGCGGGTTCAAACCCTGCCAAAGCCGTCGGATTTTTTAAGAGCGTTAAAATCCCTCAGTATGCCTTCCTTCGGAGGGGAAGTAAAGCCGGCGGTCCCATGTCATAGATTTATGGCATGTTAAAGAACGTTCCACTAATTACACCTGTGTGAAGCTAAATTGTATAGGTTAGGAATGTAAACAACGCTCTTAGGTTTCTACGTTCGTTGCCAAGAGCCGACTGCGGTGGCTAAGTTCTGAACTAGGCCTAGTAGTCGTTGACGGTGGCGTTTGGCGGCAAAAGTAGGAACTATTTGAAAAATTCAAAGTTGCAGTCCTTACTTGAATAAAAAAAAAACAGATACACTAATACAGCCATCACAATTAACACCGGTTATCAGACAGATTCTACACACACCCAAAGTACACGGGGCTACATGACCGCGTTGTCGCAGCCCCTAGACTGAGAAACCAACCAACAAATGATACTCATTCAGGAATTCCCATGATATGTGGGTAGAAGTGCGAAGTCTACTCCCTGCATTACTGTACATTATACTGCCAGAACCTACCAAGAGGAAATTTTGTAAATCATGTGAATAGGTTAATACACAGTCCACTTACCCACATTCAGACTTTTGGGACAAATTTATGGCCGTAAAGTCAACCTTTTTTTCTCCCGGCCTATAGGCTACATACAGCAGGTATTTCACGTCTGTCATGAAGCTAAAGGGTCGACACCAACTCAATGTTTTATGGAAGTAGTATAACCACGTGTAATAATAATAATAATAATAATAATAATAATAATAATATCTTATGGCCTCGGGTGCCGAGTGCAAAATTTGTTATTTGACGCCCAGAGGGCAGCTTGCCTGTCAATTTTTGTTATTCCTTGGAGCTCTATGAAAGCCAAGGAGGTTAGATACCGTATCTAAGCTCCTTGACACTATAGCGCTTTCTAGTGGAGAATGGAGGAACTTTGAGTTGGCGGAAAATCTCGAGATTAATTTTGCCATTATGAACACCGCCTACTGAATTCAAATGGGTTCTTTAGCATGCCAACAACGTAGGACATGCGTGCCGTGTTTTTTGTCGCCTTTCAAAAATCACTTACCACGGCCAGCTGCGAACCTGCAAGCTTGGTGTTGGTAGTCCGACACGATAACCACTCACCCACCGTGGCAAGCTACCAAGTGTAATCATAGGCCTTGATAAAATCTTATTGAGGCCTATGCCAGTGAATCCGTCAAGTAGACGTCTGCACACCTAGCAGAAATCTCCCTCACCGCGATGGTATACGAAACAAGTAGTTCCGTGAAGAACTATACAGCCTATTGTCATATATCCTACTTATGTTAATTGCCACTATCAACATACACAATTTCAGTTTGATTGCTGTAATAAATTCGTAGATATTGAGAACCGACTAAATATTTCGCATGGTCGCCATGTTGGATTTTATATATGTAGGTCCTAGAGTTATGTACTGTTACATGCAGATTATTGTGAACGTGTAGTATTCAAACTTCAATCGCATAATTAGGACACAAGAAAAAACAAGGAGATTTTAAAATTTTTCACAGCTGCCATCTTGAGGTTATGGAAACAATTGAAATAAATTAGATGCCAGTGGATTAACATTCGTATAAGGATTTACTGTACCAAGTTTCACTGCACGCGGATGGTTAAATTGCGTGAAACGTCCATGTGAATATTTATAATTCGCGTCACCGCCATGTTGGATTTATGATCACCAGGTTATTTTAAGTCCTATAGGTGAACTTAAGTTCATAGCCCCTATGAACATTAAAAAATGCAGTTTGATTGCTAGAATAGATTCGTAGATATTCAGTATCGTCTAAATATTTCGGATGGTCGCCATGTTGGATTGTTAAATGTATAGGCCATAGAGTCATGTACCATTAGAGGAAAATTATTGCGTAGGTTCATTATTCAAACTTTCACTTCGATCGCATGACTACATCACAATAAATAAAATCTTAATTTTAAAATTCGCACTGCCGCCATCTTGAGGTTATGTAAACAATTGAACTAAATTAGATACCAGTGGATTACAATGTGTATAAATATTTCTTGTGCCAGGTTTCAGTGCGCTTGGAACATTAAATCGCGAGAAAGGTCTATTTAAAATTTTCAAATTCGCTTGGCCGCCATGTTCGTTTTGTAGTTAACCGGTTTTTGAAAGTCTTATAGATGGACTTCCAGTAGTGCCCTTTATCTCCGTACAAAATTTCAGGGTTTTACCGCTAATAGTTTCAGAGATATAGAATGCCGGTGAAATATTTCGCACATCCGCCATCTTGTGATTATGTAAACAATTGAACGAAGTTAGATGTCCATGCATTACAATGTATATAAACATATACTATACCAAGTTTCATTGCGTTTGGTTGGTCAAATCGCGAGAAACGTCTATTTAAAAGTCGCAAATTCGCTTGGCCACCATGTTGGTTTTGTAGTTACCAGGTTTTCAAAAGTCACATAAGTGAACTTATAGTAGTTCCCTCTATCTCCATAGAAAATGTCAGGGTAATATCGGTAATAGTTTCGGAGATATTGAATGCTGGTGAAATATTTCGCACAGCCGCCATGTTGGATTGGTGAGTCGTAACAAAATTTGAAGGGCACGGTCGAGGTCGCCGGGAATAGTGCTATGAACTTTCCGAGTTTCATTGAAATCGCTCCAGCCATTTAGATTTTATTAGGGGGGGGGGCACACACACACACACACACATGAATCACACACACACGCACACACACACGGACAAAAGGTGATCTCATAAGCCTATTTTTTCAAAATTGAAAATAGGCTAAATATAAGTTGTTAAATCATTTTAGGGACTTGGATCATATTTGACCATCAGCCCCGTGTACTTGGGTGTGAAAACCACTTCTAGGATAGCTGAAGTGGGAATCGAACCCAATTCTTGTCAGTTCTGCCTCACGATGACTCTAGTAGTGTGTATAGTTGTACTGCTTAGGGTTGTGATGGGTATAGTTGCCCCGGGACTTGAAGTACTATCACGGCATTTTCCCGGAGGGAGTGCTGGAAACCCCGAAAAAAGACCATACTCAGGATTGCCGCTGTCAGTACCGGAATTCGAATCTCCGATCTCCGGACTTGAGCAGCTCCCCGTTGCGGCTGTGGTGTGCGCTACGTCACAGAGGGAGGGAGGTAAAATGCTGACGAGCTGCAGTCAATACTTCAGTTGAGGGATGAAAATCGTAGTAGTTTTATTTATTTCCACTGAGCGCTGTCTGACATCTAGTAATATAGTTGTTTATCACTTCGGGGCGAACGACATTGTAGTCATTTAACCCCGTGTACTTGGGTGTAGGCTATATAGGCCTACATTATATTATAACCTGTCTTGTTGTGGTGTGTGTATTTGATACTAGGATCGGGAATGAGTCAGCCATAGCCTTAAGTTACCGGTAGCGCCGTGGTCTTAAGTTAGGAACCATCCCGGCATTTGCCTGGAGTAGAAGTGGGAACACATGAAAACCACTTCTAGGATGGCTGAAGTGGGAATCGAACCCACTTCTTGTCAGTTCTCCCTCACGAGGCTGAGTGTACCTTGTTCCAGCCCTCTGCAAAAGTACATTTCTTGGCAGATTCGGGAACCAAACCCGGGCCTCAGAGGTAACAACTAAGAATACTAGCCGTTAAACCAGTGATATAATGTACGAGTTAAATGCGAATGCTGTCATGATAAGTGAATCATTTTCTTTGTAAGTACACACTGCGCGCTGAGTCCACCGAACTTTATTCATAAATTCTCCCTTGAACCCAATTATTTCTCAACAGAAAATCATTATTAACCCTCAACAGTCGAATGTAACTTGTCTGAATAAGTCGAGGGCTTCAGCTGTCAACATAGGCATTTCAAAACTTCAGACGTAATTATTCAGTCTCAAATAAATTCTCCTATTATTTGTCAAATAGTCTATATCATTGTTACTATGTCACATTCACATTGTGTTTCATGTTCAAAACATTTCATTTTCATCGGTTTTTGCTCGTAAACTTGCATTGATCAGGGCCTGATTTAGATTTGTTGAGGCCCTAAGCTATTTGAGATAAGGTGCCCTTCTCTTTCTAAGTCCAGATATTCTATGTCGGTGACAAATATGATTTTCAGATAGGTTACCGGTGCCTAGAAGGTGGTGAGTGGTTATCGTGTCGAACTACCAACCACAAGCTTGCAGGTTCGCTCCTGGCCGCGGTAAGCGATTTTGAATGGCGACTAAATTTACGGCACGCATGTCATACGATGTTGGCATGTTAAAGAACCCATTTGAATTCAGTAGGCCGTGCTCATAATGGCAAAATTCATCTCGGGACTTTCCGCCAACACAAAAGTCCCTCCTTTTTCTACTAGAAAACGCTATAGTGTCAAGGAGCTTAAATAATTATCTATACCTCCCTGACTTAATAGCGTTCCAAGGAACAGCAGAATTCGGCATGCAAGCTGCCCTTTGGTCGCAAATAACAAGGCTTGCACCCGACACCCGAGGCCATACGATATTATTTACCTAGAAGGTTAAATACTAGGAAGGTCACCTGTATGTTCCGCGGAAGTATATTCATTACCCACTACTAATGGGGCAAATTATGCAGTAGTACAAGTATGTATATATGACAATTGATCACTTGGACATTCTTTTTTGTGGGGGGGGGGGGATAGGAGTGAGGAAGTGGAGCTTAATCGTCAGATATTGGTTAGTAGTAAACAATGGTCATTGTCGGTGCGTGCTACTGCCTTACGTTTGAATCGCCTCTCGTTAACCAGGAGAGTGAGAGAATTTGACATAGATAGAAGTCGCTTCGAGTTCCACTGGAAGGACCATGGCGACCGCACGGACTTGGCTACTGTAGATCCTACTGGAATCAGCAGCAGACGCATCGTACAATTCCACACTCTGGTTCTGAACTATGGCTACCAGCCTCCACAGTTTTAGATTGTAGGTAAACAAAACCGTTACTACGTGTATCATAACTACTTGGTCAACACATTCTTGGCACAGTTCCTGTTTATTTATAAATCATTCTTCAAGCGCCTCTGAGGAACCGAACTTATTTCATTGTATTGACTGTAGCCAACACTGCAGTGGCGGATCATCACCATTACAGAAGGTGGTACCAAATAAATATAGGATTTTCACAAAGATGTTGTTGATTCTTTTTGGGGCTTTACGACATCGTGGTCATGTAGCCCCGTGTACTTGGGTGTGTGTAGAATTTATCTGATAACCTGTGACACTGTGATGTAACTTATGTTCTAATGTGCGCATTTGTAATTGAGATAGGATTTGGTTGGGAAGCGGCCGTGGCCTTACGCTAGGAACCATCCCGGCACTTGCCTGGAGTAGAAGTGGGAAACCACGGAAAACCTCTTCTAGGATGGCTGAGGTAGGAATCTATCTAACCCGCCTCTTCTCCCACGAGGCTGAGTGTACCCATTCCAGCCCTCAGACCAGAATTAATTTTCCGGGCAGAGCCGGGAATCGAACCCGGGTGTGGTGACAGCTAAGAAAGCTAGCCGCTACTCCACGAAGTGGTCCTTCAATTTAGTTCCTGTGTTCCTAATGCCAATGTTAAGATTTAAATATTTTATGCCTAACATTATACATTCGTGAATTTTGTTTAACAATTCAGGTAAGGACTGCAGACGATCAATTTTAAGGAGTTCCTACTTTTTCCAAATGCTACCGTCAACGACACCTAGCCACGAACTTGGCTACTAGATGTCACCGCAGCTGGTACCTGGCGGCGATCGTTTGAACTTAATAGAGCGTTAATCAAATCTAACCTACAAATTTAGCTTCATACAATTGTAGTTATTGAAGGTTCTTTTACATGCCATAAATCTATGACATGGGCCCGCGGCTTTACTTCCCTTCCGAAGGAAGGCATACTGAGGGATTTTAACGCTCTAAAAATATCCGACCCTCACGATGGTATCCTCATCATGTCGTGATGTGGGGGCTTGAGAGCCCAAATGATCCTGCGAACTATACCGGCGGGAGCGTGAGTTCCTGGTAGGGCCTCCCATGCCGGACAGGTCAAAGGTGATGGGTCAGACAAAGAGGGATACCCTGGTCCTCCAGGTTGGGGGTTGATCATGGGGCTAACAACCCCATATCGAAAAAAATAGTCTGTTATGAAACTCGAATACAATAATAGCCGGACTGATGATAATGATAAACGACCTATGCAAGGAAAAGGAAAATGTAAACGGAAAAATGATATGTACATAGTAACCTGGAATGTGAGAACATTGAACAAATCTGGAGCGTTGAAGGGCCTTAAGGAAGAGATGGAGAAATATAGTATAGGAGTGGCAGCGATCAAAGAGATCAAATGGAGAGGAGATGGTATATTGAGAAGTGATAACCATACAATAATGTATAATGGAGGCGACAGTGGAAGAATAGGTGGCACAGGTTTCCTCGTGGATAATAGATATAAAACAGCAGTACTGAATTTTAAGCCTGTAAATGAAAGGATATGTACTTTGAGAATGAAGGCACGATTCTTTAATATCACCTTTATATGTGTATATGCCCCCACAGAAGAGGATGAGGATGAGGTGAAAGACACGTTCTACAGTCAGCTTGAACAGGAACTTGAGGGTATAGCAAGGCAAGATGTAAAAATCGTGTTAGGTGATTTCAATGCGAAGGTGGGAAAAGAAGAAGCATTTAGAGAGACGGTAGGAAAGGAAAGTCTGCATGAGGTATCAAATAATAATGGACAGAGACTCATCGACTTTGCCATGGGAAATGAAATGATTGTGAAAAGTACATGGCTTCAGAGAAAAAATATAAGGAAAGTAACGTGGTGCTCACCAGATGGAACCACATTCAACCAAATTGACCATGTGGTAATTGATAGAAGACACGCAACTGATATACTCGAAGTTGATAGTTGTAGAGGAGCGGATTGTGACTCTGACCATTTCATGGTAAGGGTAAAATATAGAGAGCATATAGCAGTGTACAGATCTGGAAAGATGAGGAAAGATCCTAGAAGGTATAATGTCTTAAAACTAAAAGAAAAGGAAACTGCCGAACAATATGAAACACATTTACGGAAGAAGTTGGAGACTAAACAAAATTAGGATTTAGAGGGAGTAGAAGGAAAATGGAGTATAATGAGGGACGCACTAAACGAAGCTGCAGAAGAAGTACTGGGGACAGAAGAAAGGATTAAAAGACAAATCTGGTTCGATGAAGAATGTAAAATAGCTATAATGGAGAGGAATGCTGCAAGGGAGAAAATGATAAGTAGACCAACGAGAAACAATACAGAAGAACATAAAAAGAAAAGGAAAGAGGCAGATAGAATTTGTAGAAGAAAGAAACGGGAATCAGAGAAGAAATGGATTGAAGAGCTAGAAGAAGAATACAATAATCAAGAAGTAAGAAAGTACTATAAACGAATACAGGAAGTGAAGAAGGGCTTTCAACCCCGAGCAGTTTTCTGCAGAGATAAAGAAGGAAATTTCATAGGAGGAGAAGAACAGATTTTAGATCGATGGGCTGAATATTTCAGCGAGCTGCTCAATGCTACTGCAGAGACGGTATTGCTAGAACAGGAGGGTCAAGAGAATAACCAACCATGGTGCAAGGATAATACTAATGCAATGCCAGTACCCGTGCCGACGCTGGAGGAGGTTAGTTTGGCAATTAAAAGCTTGAGGAATAACAAAGCCCCAGGGGGTGATAATATTTCAGCAGAGATGATTAAGTGTGGTGGGGAACATTTGGCAAAGCTGGTACACCAGTTGATTGTGGAGATATGGGAGAAGGAGGTGATGCCAGAACAGTGGAACACGGCCATTATTTGCCCAATCCATAAGAAGAATGATAAAGCAAAGTGTGAAAATTATCGTGGCATAGCACTGCTTAGTGTGGTCTATAAAATCCTAGCCAAGGTAATGGCTATGAGACTTACACCTCTTGTTGAAGAGAGACTACCAGAATACCAGTGTGGATTCCGACAGGGTAGATCGACGACGGACCATATCTTCACAATAAGACAAATAATGGAAAAGTGTTACGAATATAATGTGGATGTCCACCAACTATATTTGGATTTCAAACAGGCTTATGATAGTGTAAAGAGGAAAACTCTGTATCAGACCTTGATGGACATGGGATTCCCACCCAAACTAATCAGATTGGTGCAAATGACTCTTACTGGCACAAAATGTCGAGTTAAAGTTGAAGGAAGACTCTCAAAAGTTTTTGAGGTAAACCAAGGCTTACGACAGGGAGACGTACTGTCCACGCTGCTGTTCAATATAGTACTAGAGAGAGTAATGAGGAAGATAGATATCAGCAATCCAGGAGGCACGCTGTTAAACCATATGAGCCAAAATCTAGTGTATGCTGATGATGTAGGTATGCTGTCACGAAGACTGAAAGATCTTGAAGAAGGGTTGGGACTGTTAGAAAAAGAATCTGAAGAAGTAGGATTACGAGTGAACTACAACAAAACTCAATATTTATTATTATCAAGGAGTAATACTGTGGATAAAGATAAATATATAAATTTATTTATAAACCTAAATGGGGTGAATTTTGAGAGGTGTAAAAGTTTCAAGTATTTGGAAGCACTGGTTACTGAAGATAATAGCACAAGAGAAGAAATAAAAGCAAGAATTGCAGCCGGTAATAGAGCTTATTGGGCACTGATAAAAATCCTCAAAGCGTGCATCCTCAGTAGAAGATCAAAGGTGACAGTGTTGTTGTTTGAGTCTTCAGTCTTTTGACTGGTTTGATGCAGCCCTCCATGCCTCCCTGTCCTGAGCTAATCGTTTCATCTCTACATAGCTACAACATCCTACATCTGAGGCAATCTGTTTAACATATTCTAACCTTGGTCTACCCCTACAGTTCTTGTCCTCGACCCTTCCTTCCATAACTAAGCTTGCTATTCCTGGGTGTCTTAGTATGTGTCCTACCAACCTATCTCTTCTTTTCATTAGCAGTCGCCAGAAACATCTCTCCTCTCCCACTCGTCTTAATACCTCTTTGTTTGTAACCCTATCTACCCATCTGATCTTCATCATTCTCCTGTAACACCACATTTCAAATGCTTCTATTCTCCTCTTTTCTGCTGCACCAATAGTCCAAGTTTCACTTCCATAGAGCGCCACGCTCCAGACAAAGGCTTTCAAAAATGACTTCCTAATACCTAAATCTATATTCGATGTCAGCAGATTCCTTTTTTGTAGAAATGCTTTCTTTGTCTGAGCCAACCTACTTTTTATATCCTCTTTGCTTCGTCCATCACTGGTTATTCTGCTTCCTAAGTAACAGAAGTCTCCTACTTCCTTCAGCTTTTCATCTGTCAATTTGATCTCCATAGAGGTTTCTGATTTATTTCGGCTGCATTCCAGTATTTTTGTTTTACATTTATTAATTTTCATCATGAATTCTTTCTGTAAGACGGAGTCCATACCATTCAAAAACTCATTCAAATCCTCAGGCTTGTCAGCCAAGATGACTATGTCATCAGTAAATCTCAGAGTTGAAATTATTTCTCCTTGAATCTTCACTCCCACTTTAAATTTTTCTCTAATTTCCTTCATTGCTTGTTCAATGTAAAGATTGAAAAGTATGGGTGATAAGTTGCAGCCTCGCCTTACACCTTTCTGAATACCAGCTTCTCTCTCATGTCCTTCAACTCGAATGACTGCTGTCTGGTTTCTGTATAGATTGTATATCACCCTCCTATCCCTGTACTTTATTCCAATCGATTTCAAAATGTCAAACAATTTAGTCCAATCAACGATATCAAAAGCCTTTTCTAAGTCTACAAAAGCCATGAACGTTCTCTTATCTTTCCTTATTCTACCTTCCAAAATCAGCCTAAGACTTAGTACAGCTTCCCTTGTTCCTACATTTCTCCTGAAACCAAACTGGTCTTCACCCAACTCCGTTTCTATCTGGCTTTCAATACTCTTGTAAATTATCCTAGACAGGATCCTTGAAGCATGAGTAATCAAGCTGATTGTACGGTAATCTTCACATCTGTCAACTCCCACTTTCTTTGGTATAGGGATGATTACATTCTTCTTGAAATCAGGGGGTACCTCACCTGTCTCATAAATCCTACACACCAAGTGAAATAACCTGATCAGACCTTCATCTCCTATGCAGCGTAGCAACTCAATCTATGCCTGGTGCTTTGTTCCTGCTTAAGTCTTCCAAAGCTCTATCAAATTCTGATCTCAATATTAAATCTCCTTTCGCATCCTCATCAATTTCCTCCTCCCTTTCCATTACATGATTCTCAATCTCCTTTCCCTTATACAAACTCTCTATGTAAGCTTTCCATCTCTCAACCTTTTCTTCCCTATCTGTTAGAGGCTTTCCATTTGTGTCCTTAATATTACAGCACTTAGTCTTCTTTTTCCCAAATGTATTCTTAATCCTTCGATAAGCTGTGTCTACTTTTCCTAATTTCAGACAAATTTCTATAAATGCACATCTCTCTTCTTTCGCTTCCTTGCACTTCTTGTTGACCTCATTTCTCAGACGTCTGTATTCTGCTGTCCCCTTCTCATCTCTTACATTCTTGTGTTTCCGCCTTTCATCCATCAATTCTAGTATATCCTGAGTGATCCACGGTTTTCTACCTATTCTTTCTTTCCTACCAATGTTTTCTTCTGCGGATTTTGTTATTTCATTCTTCAAAAGTGCCCATTCGTCTGCAATTGAAGTTTGTTTAGGGTTTTTCATTAGTCCTTCCTTTATACTCTTCTTGAATCTTTCGTTTACATCCTTCTCTTTCAGTCTGTCTATTGCCCACCTTTTTGGCTTTTGACTTTTCTTCAGTTTCTTCAACTTTAATCTGCATTTCATTACAACCAGATTGTGGTCAGAGTTTATGTCAGCACCAGGATATGCTTTACAATCCAAAATCTGGTTTCGAAACCTCTGCTTGACCATAATGACAGTGTACCAAACAGTTATAAGACCAGTGGTAATGTTCGGCTTGGAAACATGGACTATGACTGTGGCAGAAGAGGAGATTTTGAGAAGATGGGAAAGGAAAATACTGAGGAAGATTTATGGAGCAGTGAATGAGGCAGGAAGATGGAGAATACGGGTAAACAAAGAATTGTAGGAATTATATGGAAATCCTGATATAGTTTCGGAAGTAAAGAGCAATAGGCTAAGATGGCTGGGACATGTGGAGAGAATGGCAGGTGATAGACTGGTTAAAAAGACCTATAGAGGAAATCCAGGTGGAAGAAGATGCAAAGGAAGACCTAGGAAACGATGGTTGGATGACGTGGAGGACGACTTACGCAAGATGGGAGTAAGAAGATGGAGGAAACGTGCAGAAGATCGTCAGGATGGGCAACGATTGTTGGAGAGGCCAAGGTCCTACATGGACTGTAGCGCCGAGGAGGAGGAGGAAAAATATCCGACGACTTCGGCCGGGTTTGAACCCGTAATCTTGGGCATAGAAGGTCAGCATGCTACCAACTACATCACCAAAGCCGCTCAAACCCCTATATTGTTATGATCATCAGAATATACTCCACTAAAATGTACACACGGAAAGAAAGCAGAGAGTCTTTTTTCTCCACAGCCACATCGCCAATATTTGTTGTTCTATAGTAACATATTTCTCTAGTATGCTTTCTGCGCCTCTGCCGATATAGCTATTGCATCTTCTTCTTCTTCTTCTTCTTCTTCTTCTTCTTCTTCTTCTTCTTCTTCTCGTTCCTATCCGTTCCGGATGTTGGCTACCATCTTGACCGTGCTGTTCCTATCACTTGCAGCTCGGAATAATTCAGTAGATGTTTTTGAGGTCCAGGCTGTGAGATATTCTTCTTCGTCCAACACTTCTCTTCCCTGGTATTCTTCCTTGAAGAATAGACTGTAGGAGATGGTACTTGGCGGTATTTCTCATGATGTGTCCTAGGTAGTCATATTGGATTTTCCTGATTTTTACGGTGGTTAATACTTCCTTGTTTGTTTGTTTTTCAATTTTTGGAGAACCTCAACATTTGTGACATGGTCTGTCCATGGTATCCGCAATATCATTCTGTACAGCCACATATCAAAGGCCTATAACCGTTTACATAAAGACTCTGTCAGAGTCCATGTCTCAGCACCGTAAAAAGGAGTAGAAAACACATATTCATATTCATATTCATTCATTTATTTGCAATGGGGGGTGTGTCCCCCGGTGGCAAATTGTATATACATAACGAATAAATAATTATACATAACAATTCAATAACAATTATACAACAATTAAATTGGAGTATTTACACAAATAGTCAGTCTTTTCTTAAACACACCTATATGTTTGGGAAAAGGCTCTAAGACTGCGGCAGGTAGAGAGTTCCAGTTATCAATGGCACGGTTTACAAAAGAATATTTACCATAATTTGTTCGCTGTGGTCGGCCCTTAACTTTGAAAGGATGATCGCTCTTACCCATGTAAGTGGGCTTTCCCAATCGTTTGCTAAGCTCACCCCATGCTGGTTGATTTGTATACGTGTTGTACATAGCGCAGAGTCTAGATTTCATCCTCCTAGCCTCCAGTGATTCCCACCCAAGTTTCTTTAACATACGGCTCACACTGCTCCTGGGATTAAAGTCACTGAGCACAAATCTAGCGGCCTTTCTTTGTACCATTTCCAACTCATTGATGAGCCCTACTTGATATGGATCCCAAACCGCCGAGGCATATTCCAGAATAGGTCTTACAAGTGACAAATAGCCTAATTCTTTAGCAGAGGTACTACTTCCTTTTAATACCCTCATTACAAAGTGCAGGGATTTGTAAGCTTTTGAAACTACACATCCTACATGACTACTCCATTTCATATCATTCCTTACGTGAACGCCCAAATATTCGCAAGAATCTTCTTCTACAAGTATTTCCGAGCCAATGTTATATTGAAAATCCTGCTTTCGCACTTTCCCTATTTTTAAGACTACATTTTCTTGTGTTTATTTTCATTTTATTTACAATCGCCCACTTATAGACCAGGTTCAGGTCCTCTTGAAGCACTGCATTGTCTTGTGAGTCATGTATCTTTCGATATATTACACAATCATCCGCAAACAATCGACAGTCACTGCGAATCCCATTTGGTAAGTCATTTATAAACGCCAAAAATAACAAAGTTCCGATAACAACGCAAAAGCCTGATTTTCGTAGGCATTGTCAGGCCATGATATTTGAACAAATTCCACATCTTATTGAAAGTTGTCTGGGCTTTTCCAATTCGAGACCTCGCCTCATCAGAAGGGTCCAATTGATAATTTATGGTAGTGCCAAGGTATATATACTTATGCACTTGTGCAATGAGTTTCTGGTCTATATTAAGTTTGCATGCAGAACTATCACTTTTGTCTTCTGAGGGTTTATATCTAAACCATATTCAGGGCTTTTTTGGATAACTTTATCAATGATATGTTGCAGGCTTTCTTGATTATCCGCAAAAATCACAGTGTCATCGGCATATCGAATGTTATTTATCCAGTTACCATTTAAGAGCACTCCCATCTCAACATCCTCTAGAGCTTCTTTAAAGATATATTCCGAATAGATGTTAAATAACAATGGAGACAATATACAGCCTTGTCTTACACCTCTTAGAATATCTATATCTTCCGTGTTCTCGTTACCCAACCTCACATAAGCAGATTAATTCCAGTACAAGTTCACAATTATTCGTAAATATTTATCATCTAAGCCAATCTTTTGTAAAATTTCTATTATCTTATGATGCCTTACTCTACCGAAAGCCTTTTGATAGTCAATAAAGTAGGTATATATATATCGCAGCTCACATCACGGCTCCTTTGAAAAAAATACTTGAATGCTAAATAGTGCTTCGCGTGCGCCGAATGCGTTTCTAAAACCAAATTGTGTAGAAGAAACTTGTTCTTCACATATTTTGTATATTCTGCGATGAATGATCTTCAGAAATACCTTCAAGATGTGATTCATGAGACTGATTGTTCGGTACTCACTACAAAACTTAGCTCCGGGTTTTTTAGGTAGTGTGATGAATTCGGATTTAAGCCATTCCTGAGGAATGTTCCCAGAATTGTAAATGTCGTTGAATATTTTAGTCAGCCATTTCACATTATCTTCATTCAAAAGCTTTAAAAATTCAGCATTCACATTGTCAGGACCAGTGGCTTTATCATCCTTCATGGCTTTTATCGCGGTTTGTACGTTATCTACCAGAATTTGTGGTCCTGTTTCACCATTTATTCGAGGTGGTTCCTGTCGAGTATCATAAAACAAGTTTTCTATATATCTTTGCCACGAATCTTTAAACTCTGCTTTTCCAACAATTAGTTTTCCTTCAATATTGACCAATCTATTTCCTTGTCTAGTTCTGTAATGCCCTGATACTTCTTTAACTTTTCGATGAACATTGAAGCTGTCATGTTTTACTTGTAAGATCTCTATTTCATTACATTTTTCTTGTATGTCCCTTTCCTTAGCTAATCTTATTTCTTTCCTGATTTCCCTGTTGATGTTATTATATTCATCAGGATTACCCTTTGCTTTCCTTCTCCTATCCATAATTTTAAGAATCTCTTCAGTCATCCATGGTTTCTTTTTAGTGATATCTGTTACTAAGTGCTCTTTCTTCATAGATTCAACGGTATTAGTTAATGTTTTAATTTTCTCATCGGTACATAAGGCATCAGATAGGGATCCAAGTTCATAATTGAGCTGCTCTTCTACATTTTGTCTTACTGAAGGTTCAATTAATTACGCATATTATGCTTTATGACTCGTCTCTTTTGAATCTTTTTCATTTTGATTTTAAAAACTCCAACTAGAGGGATATGATCGGAATGAATGTCCGCACCTGGATATGTTTCCATTGAGACACAGCTGTTCCTATATCTTTGATTTAACAAAATATAGTCAATTTGGTTCCTTATAATTCTTTCATCTGAATCTCCAGGAGACTTCCAAGTATACAAACGTCGTGGTGGTAATGTGAAGAATGTGTTGGTTACTTCAAATCCCAATTCTCCTGCAAATTTGCAAAGTTGATCTCCTGTCTCATTCCTTTCACCAAGCCCATATTGACCTACAATACTGCCTTCAGATCCATGTCCTACTTTTGCATTGCATGCAATTGGTTAATTCTGAGAGTCTACCTAGTTCTACAACTTAACAAAACAAATTGAAAAATAATTACTATAGTAGGCTCTGTCCTTCTTCGTGTTAACTGCAATCATAAGAGGAAGTGCATCTCTAACATACAGTATGTGCGAATATTCTTACATTCCAGAAACACTAGAGGGTGCAGGTAGTTTTCGTTGGTCATATCAAAACTATGATATTAGAGTTACGCCCTCATTCCACCCAACCCCTGAGTTTAAACAGAAATATATAAGCACCTACATAAGTCTAGTTTCGTAAGTAAGACGTAAGAATACGCTGAAAATCTGATGAGGTGGAATACAGGTGGGAGGTGAAAGTTTTAACAACGGAGAAATATCTTTGGAATTTCCAAATTACGTCAAATTATGATTTTTAAGATTTGAGATTTGACCACCTCATGGTGTAGCGGCTAGCGTTCTTGGCTGTCGCCTTGGAGGTTCGGGTTCGATTCTCGGTTCTTGTCTGATGGCTGGAACGGGGGGTACTCTCAGCCTCGTAGGGCAAAACTCAGAAGAGGTGGGTTCGATTCCCACCTCGTCATCCAGGAAGTTGTTTGTCATGGCTTGCCATATCTACTCCAGACACATGCCAGGATGGTTCTTAACTTAAGGCCGCGGTCGCCTCCTTCCCAATTCTCACCCGAATTACAAATACACACACTGCTACAGGCACCACAATCACACAGGTTATCAGACAATTGCCCAATTACACGCGGCTAAATGACAACGATGTACAATCTTCTCAAATGAGACAGCAAGAACAACAACATAAAATGCTCTAGCATCAACCTTGAAAATATCCCAAATCTCTTCCTCAACCAATCTAAACGCCCGAGGACTTAACACATTATTTTGGCCAGCAAGTGAAAACCCTAATAGCTTTATTAATTTGTTTTCATATTAGCCTCTACAAATTATGCCATGACCAAAGCGATTATGAACGTTGAGTAGTTATTTATGATGACCAAGGAAGCTTTCAGCTATTAAATCGTGTGATGAAGTGGTGTCAAGCTCCCGAACAGTGAGCATCCGGCCTTAAATCTCCAGCTAACACCCAAATGATACTGGTTGGCTCCCAAATTGGGGTAAGCCGCTGACAGGTACCTTTTACTTTTTACCTATTATTAAAGAATTATTATTATTATTATGTCTAGCCCCGTGGCTAGGTTGTGAGCATCCTAGACTTAGACCCGAAAGGTTTCAGGTCCGACTCTCGGCCCGGCCGTGGGGATTTTAGTCTCCAGTTGTCAATTTCCTTGACTAGGGGACTAGGTTGTTGGGAAGTCTTCGTCTTTCATTTCACCCTTGTTACGACACGCACGTCACTTACGGGTGTCAACTCGAAAGACATGGACCAGGCCTATTGAGGACACATGACATATCATTGCAGTTCTGCTATAGCTTGCCACGGTGGGTGAGTGGTCAACGTGTCGGTCTAGTAACCCCAAGCTTGCAGGTTCACTCCTGGCCGTGGCAAGTGATTTTTTTTGAAAGGCGGCAAACAACATTCCCACCTAGTCATCCAGGAAGTTGTTTTCCATGGCTTCCCATATCTACTCCAGGCACATGTCATACGATGTTGGCATGTCAAAGAACCCATTTGAATTCAGTAGGCCGTGTTCATAATGGCAAAATTAATCTCGGGAGTTTCCGCCAACACAAAGTTCCTCATTTCTCTACTAGAAAGCCCTATAGTGTTCAAGGAGCTTAGATATCTAACCTTTGGGTGTCATATAACAAAGTTTGTATCCGGCATCCGAGGCCATACGATATTATTATTATTATTATTATTATTAGTTCTGCTATTAATAAAAACACATTGCAATATTACTCCTGACTTAAAATTATAATCAGCTACATTTTGGTGGCGCGGTGGCCAAGTTGCTTGCTTCCTGGTTAATATATGTGAGATTTTCGAGATGAAATGTCAACCATAGCGTTTCGGATTCCACGTAAAAAACAGTAGGTCCCATACCTTATGACCTCGGCCACGGCCGCCTCCTTCCCAATCGTCATCTGAATTACAACTACTTATATACACAAATACAGCCATCACAATGACGCAGGTTATCAAACAGATTTCACACACACCCAAGTACACGGGGCTACATGACCACGATGTCGCGAAGCCCCTAATTAATCAACAACAAGCTAACCGGAAGGTTATACAAACGAGCATTGACACAAACCATTGCCAAACATATCGTTGATTTCTTCGATATCGTTTTTTTCCCTCTTCACTTGTTAATTGTCCTCCATTCACGGCTTTATCATATCTTCCTTCTGCTTTACTGTCCCATAAACTTTAATTTTCCACCTCTAAAACGTACCACATAATTTCACGCAGGCTGGCTGCGTGGCTCAGGGGTAACGTTCTCGCTTGCTGGGCCCGAGGTTGCAGGTTCGTATCCTGACGCAGTCAGCTGGCATTTGAGGGTGCGCAAATGCGAGGGAGCCGTGTCCGTAGATTTACTGGCACGTTAAAGATCCCCTTCGGGGCAAAATTCCGGCACCCCGGCGTCTCTAAAAGCCGCAGTTGTTAAAAGGGACGTAAAACCAATAACATTATTAGTATAATTTCACGCACTGATAACTTGTCTCTTTCACTAATTTTAGTTGTTCAATGTTAATGACACGTACTCGTTTGCTATCGTCTTGTCTTTACAATTGACATACATCTATGGATAGGATACAAAGGTTATTACGAAACTGCTTACATACTAAACGGGTTCAAATACCCGACGAAAGAAAAGAAAATCAAGTTGCTTCGCCATCACAACAGTCAGACAATTAGCAGAAGTATGTAACCGTTTAATTTGTTTCGAGGAACTTGAGAAACCCAGACTAGAGCAGTGAAATGTCTGCGATATTAAGTATACCAAAATAAGTTACGTAAGTTACGCCTTAGCCCTATACAGTAAATTTTGAACAATTATATCGATAATCTACTTTCATTCCGCCTTGAACAGATTCCGCTTTATGCAACGTGAAGCATGCCTAGTTGGCCGGAAACATAAAGTTTGTTCGCATTCAATAAGATTCTGGTTTTTATATTCACACAAATGTTCGGTACACCACGCGTGGCTAGTGTACATTTTATGTCTCGCGTGACATAGTTATGGCTACTTAACTTGCCGAAGTTCCCACCACTAGTTTCGCTACCACGTGGCAGCTGCTTCAGGTGGACGGTCACGACGTGGTATACCAACAAGAAGTTCCGTGACGAACGAAAGAGCCTACTTTTCTTAAAATTTAAGATTCATGCCAATGATTAATCTATATGGATCTATCTAGAATAATGACGAAATTAATTTGGTAATATCGAAATTTCTAATTAGTTCGAAATACTGTATACCTTACATAATGTAGACTAATAGAACACTAAATTTGGCAGCCCTGGTGACTGAATATATTCCTAGTTCCATCTCTTAAGGTACAGCATACAAAATTTCATTGATGTCCAATGGATAGCATGAACGTTACATGCAGTTAAACATTGGATCTAACAGACCGCGAAAAATCATGTTGGCAACAATAAGATTCAAAAGTATGCAAGCCGACAGCTTTAAACTATGCACACGTATAGTACCTGACATTCTATATTAATAACACAAATAACACAAATAACACATAACATGTAGGCTATTGGTCAGAAATAATCTGAAATAATATGATCTATTGTTGTGCCAATTTTGAATGAAATCCATTAGTTAGTATAGAAGTTACATGCATTTTAAAATTGGACCTATCAGCAGGCTTAGAATCATGTTGGCAGCACTGGCGTAGGCATATATTAGTTACTCCAAATTAATCAAGAATGCCAGGTACTATACGTGTGCAAAGTTTAGAGCTATTGGCTTGCATACTTTCTCATATTTTGATATTAGGGTAACAAAAATAAAGAGTGTTTATTAACAGTTGGCAACCCTGGTTACTCTTAAGAATCGGCATAGTCATATCTGTTATGGTACACATAACACACACGAAATTTGGTTGAAATCCAAGTGATAGTATAGAAGTTACATGTATTTAAAGTTGGACCTCTCAGCAGGCTTAGAATCATGTTGGTAGCACTGACGTATATAAGTTACTCCAAATTAATATAGAATGTCAGGTACTATACGTGTGCATAGTTTAAAGCTGTCGGCTTTCATACTTTCGGATATATGGGTATTTGGATTTTAAAAATTGAGAACATTTATTAACAGTTGGCAGCCCTGCTGGCTCTTAAGAATACGCTCAGTCATATCTGTTTATGTACACATAGCACATGCGAAATTTGGTTGAAATCCAATTGATAGTGTAGACGTTATATGCATTTAAAATTTGGACCTATCAGCAGGCTTATAATCATTTTAGCAACACTGTCATGTATGGCCTCCTGAAATTTAAACTGCTTTATTTTTATCTATACGTATGCCAATTTTGAAATAGCTCCCATGCATACATTCCAAGATATCCAACATGGAGCTCAAATTTCAATTGCGATTTTTCAGCAGTTGGTAGCACTGACATCATTTTCAAATATGGCCGTGAGATATTCAGGTATAAATCTTTACTCCTACCAAATTTTGTTTCGATTAATGCAGCCGTTTAGGAGTTGATAGGGGGGACACACACACAGCCAGCCAGCCAGCCAGCCAGCCAGACAGACAGATATTTGCCCGATCTCATAAGTCTACTTTTTCCTCATTTTTGCAAAATGTGAAAAGTAGGCTAAAAATGTTATTATACAGTAACTGTATCGCCACGAAAGTGTTAGTAATATTTTACGCTTCTCCTTTATACAAGTTCCAATTCGAGCAAGATTTACTGTACCTTACTTCAAGTCCCAATGCACCAGTGCCCCTAATTACAGCTAAACACACTACCAGTACTACAGTCACCACAGACAAATTCAACACACACCAGAGTGCACGAGGATGATGACATAATAATAATAATAATAATAATAATAATAATATTAATAATAATAATAATGTTATTGGTTTTACGCCCCTTTTAAATACTGTGATTTCTACAGACGCCGTGGCGCCAGAGTTTCACCCCGCAGGGGATCTTTAGCGTGCCAGGAAATCTACTGGCATGGCTCCCTCGCAATTGCGCACCCTGAAATGTCAACTGATAACGTCAGGATTCGATCCTGCAACCTTGGGCACAGCACTGTACCACGCAGCCAGTCAGGGCTGATGACCAACAAGTCGTTCCGTGAAGAACTAAACAGCCTATTTTAATATATCCTATTTATGTTAATTGCCTCTATCAACATACAAAATGTCAGTTTGATTGGTTGGTTCCTCAGTTTAGGGACTGCGACAACGCGATCATATAGCCCCATGTACTTTGGGTGTGTCAGATAACCGGTGTTAATTGTGATGGCTGTATTAGCGTGTGTTATCTGTAATTCAGGTAGGGACTGCAGACGATCAATTTTAAGTAGTTTCCACTTTTTCCACCAAATACTACTGTCCACGACACCTAGCCGCAAACTAGGCCACTAGATGGCATCGCAACCAGCACCTGGCGACGAACGTTGGAACTTAGAGCGCTAATCAAGTCTAACCTACAAATTGTAGCTTCGCACAGATGTAGTTAGTGGTTCTTTTGCATGCCATAAATCTATGACATGGGTGTGGTATGGTGGCTTCATTGCTACCGATATTGTAACAATACAATATGGTTATATTCCTTGCCAAGATCTTATAAATAAAAGCCTTTAAATTGGTATGAATTATATATATTACAATGGGCTTTACTTCCCCTCCGAAGGAGAGCATACTGAAGGATTTTATCGCTCTTAAAAAATCTGACGACTTCGGCCGGGTTTGAACCCGCGATCTTGGGCATAGAAGCTCAGCATGCTACCAACTACGCCACCGAAGCCGCCTGTCAGTTAGATTGCTATAATAGATTCGTAGACATTGAGAACCGTCTAAATATTTCGGATGGTCACCATGTTGGATTTTTATGTATGTAGGCCATAGAGTTATGTTCAATTACATGGGGCTGGCTGCGTGGCTCAGGGGTAACGTCCTCGCTTGCTGGGCCCAAGGTTGCAGGTTCGTATCCTGGCGCAGTCAGCTGGCATTTGAGGGTGCGCAAATGCGAGGGAGCCGTGTCAGTAGATTTACTGGCACGTTAAAGATCCCCTTCGGGGCAAAATTCCGGCACCCCGGCGTCACTAAAAGCCAGTGTAGTTAAAAGGGACGTAAAACCAATAACATTATTATTATTATTATCAATTACATGGAGATTATTGCGTATGTATTATTCAAACTTCAATCGCATGATTTGGACACAAGAAATAAAAACGAGATTGTAATATTCCGCATTGCCGCCATCTTGTGGTTATGAAAACAATTAAAATAAATTAGATGTCAGTGGATTAAAATTTAATATATAAGCATTTACCGCACCATGTTTCACTGCGATCGAATGGTTAAATCACGAGAAACGTCCATTTAAATATTTAAATTTCACGTCACCGCCGTGTTGGATTTGGGCTTACCAGGTAATTAAAAGTCCCATAGATGAACTTATGTTCATTGCCTTTATCTTTTCTCTTCTCTTCTTCTTAGTCGTTTACCCTCCAGGTTGGTGAAACCCACGGACCCTGCTTCGGCCGGCATTAACTGTCGAGTCGTGTCGAGTTAAGACTTCAGAGAAGAGTAGACTATAAGTGTTTGGAGTTTCTCTGTTCACCTCGGCTTTTCTTAATTGCGTCTGAGACGTCCGTGCGCCTTTTAAGCTTACGCTGAGTAACCCCTTTAAGATACCAGGCGAAGCCGGGGCGGGTTGATAGAATGGGTATAATATAATATCAAATTCCTAACCATATCAAAAGCTAGTTATTCCGTAAAATTGAGTAACATTATAGTTAATTAGTAAAAATACCAGTGTGATATGTGAAACGAAAAGTATAAAAAGATCTTAAGGTCTTAAATGGCTCAATTGTAGGTACTGTGTATCTTTTCTGTGGGTTTGAAAACTTTCATTCCTGAATTTGACAAAATAATACAATGCCAATTTTACAAAATATCGGCAATAACAATTGAATACCGTACCTTCACAGCAGCCATGTGGGAGACCAGTTATTTCATAAGAGAATTAACAAACAGAGTACCACATCTAAGTTTGTGAGCATTATCCTGACGACATAAATTGGCTTGCTTCCAAAGGATTCGAGAATAAGTTTATATTATTGTACAAAATCTTTATTCATTAAATCAGGTCTCTGACTATTAAAAAGCAATTAGCTACATCTGAAAATTAAAATTTCGGCACGCGTTTGAGATGACATCTTTTACGTTTACTTAGCCTACCGTATGTCTTAATTTTCAAAATCCATATATATATTTATATTTGATTTGCAGCCAATGGCCAGTGGCCAATGGCAGAGCATTTCATATGAACGCCCGTAGTTTCCCCAATTACAATGTCGAGTAGTTCCAACTTAAGCTACCAGACTCCAATGCCACTGAAGCCCAACGGCGAACGTTTGAACTTGATAGAGCGTGTCTAACCCAATAGGCTACAAATTTTGGTTACACACTACCAATTGTAGTTGTAAGTTCTTTTACGTACCATAAATCTATGATATGGGCCCGACGACTTCGACTGGGTTTGAACCCGTGAACCCCAGCATGCTACCGACTACGCCACCAAAGCCATGCATAGATATCCTACCGAGGCATGCTTCTGATTTATAACCGACTGGCTTCGTGGCTCAGCAGTAACGTTCTTGCCTGCTGTGTCCAAGGTTGCAGGATCTTATCCTGGCGCAGTCAGCTGGCATTTAAGGGTGCATACATGCGAGGGAACCGTGTATGTAGATTTACTGACACGTTAAAGATCCCCTTCAGGGCAAAATTTCGGCACCCCAGTGTCTCTAAAAGCCACGGTAGTTAAAAGGGACCTAAAACCAATAACATTATTATTGATTTATAACCAGTTAAAGACCTAGTTCCGTTGTTTGATTGAAAAGCTTTATAATACTTTCTACTGCGTATCCCAATTAATTGGGGTCGCCGGAGCCAATCAGGCTCATTTTGGTTTTGGCCGGGGATTTAAGGCCGGATGACCTTCCTGACGCCACGTAATTTTTCAGGTGAAAATTCCACCCCACTGTCACCGGGATTGGAACTCCGGCCGTCCGGGTGATTGACGAGCAGCTAAGCCACTGCACCATCACGCTTCCCTTGTAAAGCTTTATAATACTAGCCTAAAATCCATAGCTCAAATCTTACATTTTAGAGTCCTTTGGAAACTCGGGCGACGTCTTGCCATTTGAACAGTCTGACTTCCCAGTCGGTCAACACGAATACACCCAATTAGATTGGTCGAGGAGTAATAATTAATTTCCCTGTGTAATTCATAATACAATAATTATTTATACATTTAATAAAACGCTGCTCATACGACACCCCCTCCCCCCCTCCTTAATGTGAGAAGTGTTTTATTAAGTGTATAAAAGATTCGTGTATTTTTATTTCAGGCATTAGGAGATAAATTGTCACTGCCCACCAAATCTAATTGGGTACCGTACACTCGTGTTGACCGACTGAAAAGCGATGATATAGATTACTTATCAACACTGAAATATTGCGTCTAATATTAGATCTGTTTATTGAACTGCACATCTCCTCTTGTAAAGCACATGTTAAATTAAAGAATGATATAACCTTTACACAATGCTCACATACAGTAAATCCAGCAACAATAACCTACACCCACATAGCGCAGTTGGCACATTCTTGCTGGCTGCATGAGAGCATTATTGTATCGCGATAGAAAAATATGAGCTAAGCTTCACGATCTGTATGTAGACTGTGGTTATACGTTATCATGAAGACGTGTGTAGCCACAGATGGGGACCCGGGCCGAAAGGCGACAAGAGAACATCACCACAGACACAAATCACAACCTACCGATTTTCCAGGGGGGGTGGGGGGTCCTAACCCCCCCCCCCTTGGCTACGCCACTGAATCGAACCCAGGACCTCCGGGGCGGCAGCTAACCATGCTGACCGCTACGTTACGGAGGCGACCATTGCCTTTATCAATATACAAAATTTCAGTTTGATTGCTGTCATAGATTAGTTGATATTGAGAACCGTCTAAATATTTCGCCATGTTGGATTGTTATATATGTAGGACATAACGTTATGTAGCCTACTATTAGATGACGATTATTACGTAGATTCATTATTCAAATGTTGACTTCGATCGCCTGATTGGGACACAAGAAATTGAAACTTAATTTTAAAATTTCGCACAACCCCCATCTTTAGGTTGTAAAAACAATTGAACTAAATTAGATATCAGTTTATTACAATGTGTATAAACATTTACTGTACCAAGTTTCACTGCGTTCGGATGGTTAAATCCCGAGAAAAGTCTATTTAAATGTTTCAATTTCGCTTGGCCGCCATGTTCGTTTTGTATTTAACAGGTTTTCTGAAGTCTCATAGGTGAACTTCTAGTAGTGTCATTTATCACCGTACACAATTTCAGGGTGATATCAGTAATAGTTTCGGAGATACAGAATGCCAGTGAAATATTTCGTACAGTCACCATGTTGGATTGGTGAGACGTAATAAAATTTGAAGGGCACAGTCGGGGTTGGGCAAAATAGTACTATGACCTCACCGAGTTTCATTGAAATCACTCCAGCCGTTTAGATTTTATTAGGGACACACTCACAGACACACACACACACACACTCACACTCACACACACACACGGAGAAAAGGTGATCTCATAAGCCTACTTTTTCATAAATGAAAATAGGATAAAAATTCCCCAAGCCCCTAAAGCGTAACAAATCAACAACAATATATTAAGCGTAATGGTTTTAATATCTAAATCAAAATTCCACAGTAAATATTCACCGAAGTATCCTAATAGACAAGCCATTTGATTATGAATTGGCATGGTTGGGTTACGCCCTTTATCTGAGCTATACAGTTACCGTTACTTACCAAAAAAAAGTAACGAAGTTACCCTGGTAACAGTGAAGGAGACGGAAAGTCACGATAACATTTTCTGTTTGTTTTCCCTCGGCTTTTCCCATTTAATTGGGGTCGCCGCCGCCAACCCGGCTCATTTTGGTTTTGGCCGGGGATTTAAGACCGGATGCCCTTCCTGACGCCATGTGATTTTTAAGGTGAGAATTCCACCCCACTGACACCGGGATTCGAACCCCAATCGCCCGGGTGAAAGACGAGCAGCAAGCCACTGCGCCATCACGCTCCCCACGATAACATTTTCTAAACTACTGAAATTAGCCATAAATACCTTCTGTAATTATTCAAAATAAATCTGGAAATGATGTACCGGTAGTTTATTCCTCCGCTGTCTATAACCCACCCGCCATCCCCTTTTAGATCACGACTTTTATAGTAAAATTCCAGCTGTGTCGACCATTATCCGCGTGAATTATGCACAAGTACATTATTGCCAACCCCACGCAAACGGGAGTAATTTTATAAGCGTTTTTATACTAGGTAGCTCGGCCCGTTGTTAGCCATATAATGGCCTGCGATAGTAGGCCTAAATAGTTTTTAACAAAAATTATACATCCGCCTTAGTCAATACATAAACGAAAGGAAATATAATTAGATTTGCTCCTGGTACATGTTTCAGGGATTAATAGCTTTTATCCCCTTCATCAGCCAATGTATTGACTAAGGCGGATGTATAATTTTTGTTAAAAATGTCAATACGGAACCATCATGGAAAGTAATTCAAATAATAGAATCTACGATAGTAATGAAAACAGTTCCCGAGTCCTTAACATACACTTTCATAAGTCACTTCAACATTCAGTTTACTCAGGTATAACGATAGCCTTTACAAATAAAAACCTCAATTACATAAGTCCGATAACAGATGGCGTGTAGGATGACATGTGAACGACAGAAGGCAAATTAGCTCGCTGGGTCAGTAGTGGTGGGGAGGACACTGAGTCAACAGCGTAGTGAGGATTACCAATTATCTCTGTACCAATAAGTGAAAAAATAATTCTTTTTCTAGTACATGCCAAAACTTTTTAATCAGTCTATTATTGTTACAGTGTATTACAGTGTGTTATTCTAAATTGTATACACGTGCATGTACACCGTTACTCACGTAATTCACAAATACCTAACGTAAGACGTGATTCAAGCGAATCGTAGTTTAATTTCACCTAACGATACTATGTACAATAGTGAATTTACATTAGTGAAAATTAAAAATTGAACACAGTGATCAGGATCTGCTAATGGCCACTTGATGGTCGAAACGCGTAATCCTTAATTACCCCATTTAATTGTGAATATTAACTAATGCAGAGGTTCCCATTAGGTGGTCCGCGGACCCCTGGGGGTCCGCGACGGTTTGCCAGGGGGTTCGCGAAGAGTCGTCAAGAAGTAACGCAATAATGAAAATGGGAAACTGAGAAAGTACAATCAGTTCCTTAAAAATAATAACAATTATGCGTTACCACCCACAGCATAAGTGGCGCACTCATACGTGGCGCAGCGTAATTTGAGCTTTTCAAGTTTCCCGCTAGAGAGCGTTCTGCTCCTTGATCTCTGTATTCTGCTCCGCAGCCATTTTGTGTGTTTACATAAATTTACATGAGTTTTGAAAGTTGAATCTTTCATTGTTTTATTGTTAAAAGTCCATTGGATATGGATCGTTGGTTGAAGAATGGATCTTTAAAACGAAGTAGGTGCACTGCTATAGATAGTGACGAAGAGGAATCTTGTGTTAATAAATATAGAAGTGAATGGGCCGCCTGCTGCCTCTCTTGAGCCATTCATGGAGTAAGCCTAGTGCAAAAAGTAGGAAGTACGACATAAAATATTTGGAAATTGGCTTTACGTATTGTGGACCTGAAGATTGTCCTAAGTCTCAATGCGTGATATGCTTTGAAACCCTTGCCAACGAGAGTATGAAACCTGCAAACCTCCGGAGGCTTCTAGATACCAAACACTCGGAGCACATAGGTAAATCCATTGAATTCTTCATAATAAAGTTAGGTGAACTGAAATCATGCCAGAAAGTAATTACCAAAAGTTCTGGTGCAAATGAGAATGAAAATTCAACGCTTGCATCCTACGAAGTACAGCTTGTCGCAAAACGTGCCAAAAACCATACAATTCCTGAAGAGCTCATTCTACCTTCAGCAATTATTTTTGCAAGAGAATGCTGGGCGATGTTGCCGCAAAGCTTGTGAGTACCGTCCAGCTGTCTAACAATACTGTGCAAAAGCGAATTACAGATGTCAAGCAATATTGAAGAGACGTTGTTGCAAGGCTCCACATGTGTGACATGTTGGATGAGAGAACCGACATATCAAGAAAGGCGATAATTTTGACTTTTTAATGTTGGTTTTGTACGTTTCTTTTAACTCATGACGAAATAAAAGAAGATTTTCTTTTCCCCCTGTGAACTAGTACACACAACAGCAGACGTTATTTTCGCAGCTCTGAACGATTATTGTAATCAACATGATATCGCATGGAAGAAATGTGTGGGTCTGTCTACAGATGGCGCGAATGCTCTGTCCGGATGCCGGAAGGGCCTTCAAGCTGAAGTGAGAAAGGTAGTTCCAGATATGAAGTGGATACATATCTTGAGCTACCTTTTTCACTTCATTGCTGTACATATTGGACACATTGCTGTATTCACCGGGAAGCATTAGTTGGCAGAAGACTGCCTGAACTGCTGCAGAGCACCCATATTGAAGTGGTGAAAATAATAAACAATGTCAAAACCAACTCCTTAAAATGCAGGTTATTTGCATTGCTTTGCAAAGACATGGATGGGTAGCTTCTCATTCATACTGAATGCTTTAACGGGGCAGGATCTTAACGAGGTTTCTCAAGCTGAAATATGAGGTACGGATCTTTCTTCCTGGAGCGATACATGAGTATTTGCTCAATGCCATTTCTTGGCTTTGCAGAACTGTTGACTGTTGACTGACGTGTTTGATCACTTAAATGTTTTGAATTCGAGTTTGCAAGGTGACTACGTTGATGTCTTCATAGTTGAAGACAAGATCAGTGCGATTGTGAAAAAGTGTAATATTTAGTCAGCAAGGGCCCAAAATGGCTCATATGCCAATTTCCCCACAATAAAAAAGTTTCTACCTTTCGGGAATATTTTCCTGAACCCGATGGCGATAACTGCTGGATTCGACACCCATTCAGCACCCATCTCAAAACTGAAAGTATTCAGCTACTATCAGAGGAGGAACAACACCAACTCGTTGAATTGACCTCAAGTGGTGAAATGAAGAAAATGATTAATGAAAATGAGCTAGCAGACTTCTGGGTGACAGCTCGAAAGGACTACATGGGAGTCAGCGATAAGGCAATGCAAAATATTCTTCCGTTCGCAACAACTTAATTGTGCGAACAAGCTTTTTCCACAATGTGCGTAATGAAGAGCAAATGTAGAAATATAATAGATATGGAGCCTGATTTCAAGGTGAACATTTTGAAATTGCAACCCGACCTCGAGAAATAATTGTGAGAAAGAGTAGGTAACGTTCGTGTTATTGAACGTCGGCCCCATTTAATCATTAGTGCTCTTAACAAAATGATAATAAACAGAACTTGTTCCTTCTCAAACGCTGCATTGCTAATTTTAGGTCTGTAGCACTACCTATCTTTACGACTTAAAAAATTATATAATGCAATAAGAATAAATAAATTATTATTAACACACAAATTATGGAGCATAGTACCCCAAGGCAGAGGTTCCCATTAGGAATTTAAATATTGTAAGTCTTGACTTAAAACGCTTTTGGAGCAGGGGATCCGTGCTTACATAACGATCGCTTTAGGGGGTCCGACAAAAATTCCTAATGGGAACCTCTGAACTAATACATGCAATTTTTTCACTGAGCACAATTATGTTGACCGACAAGAAAGCTACAAAAAGTCAATGAAATATCATGCATAATTTTTACAAACAAAATACAGTAGGCTACGTAGCTTTCAGGAAGACAACTTTCGGTCTGGGTCTTCTTACACATTCACTTCCTCCCGTGGCTATTGATCTCGAGATTAACGGTCACGTAAAACTTCCTTCCTTACTAACTTCGTAACCCTTCACACAAATATCTCATCTGTTGTTGTTGATTGATTTAGGGACTTTGCGACATCGTGGCCGTGTAGCCCCGTGTACTTAGGTGTGTGTGTGTATTTTATATGATAACCTGTATTATTGTGATGACTGTATTGGTGTATTTGTAATTATTCATGTGAGGATTGGGAAAGCGGCGGCCGTCGCCTTACGTTAGGAACCAACCCGCCATTTGCCTGGAGTAGAAGTGGAAAACCACGGAAAACCATTTCCACGATGGCTGAGATGGGAATCGAACCCTCCTCTTCTCAGTTTTGGCTCACGAGGCTGAGTGTACCCCGAATATCTTATCTACTGGGACTATTCGCATGGCAATTGGTATAGAAACAGAGTCCAATCAAATGAATCCAAAAATTATATTTTTCAGTGTATCGATTGATCGATTGTTGTGGTTTTAAGGGGTGGAACAGCAAAATCATCTGTCCCTTTTTAGCCTATTTTCATTTATGAGTGTGTCCGTAATAAAATCTAAAATACCGAAGCGATTTCGGTAAGTCCGACCTCGACCGCGCCTTTCAAATTTTAATGAAAATGAAAATCCACAGCCTGCTTCCAGTCTCCGACCGGGTCAGGAATGGAATGAATGAAGCCCCCATCTAGCGGCGAGGATATGAACTGTGCCGGCTGCCGAGGCCTGACGCACTCCTCTGGGGCAATGATATGCATGACAAATGAAATGATAGTGGAGAGTGTTGCTGGAATGAAATTTTGACAGGGAAAACCGGAGTACCCGGAGAAAAACCTGTCTGCCTCCGTTTTGTCCAGCACAGATCTCACATGGAGTGACCGGGATTTGAACCACGGACCCAGCGGTGAGAGGCCGACGTGCTGCCGCCTAAGCCACTGAGACTTCTCAAATTTTAATACGTTTCACCAATCCAACATGCCGCGAAATATTTCACTGGCATTCTGTATCTCCGCAACAGTTATCGATATCTCCCTGAAATTTTGTGCAGTGATAAAGGGTACTAGTAGTAGTTGACCAGGTCCCGTGGCTCATGATCGCGCGATTAACGGTCGCGTTAAATTACAAGCTTCCTTTTTAGCTTAAAACTCTTAAATGGAATTATCGCGATTAAATCATCCGAGCGCAGTGAAATGGTTATATAAAATGTAATCTACTGACGTCCAATTTAATTCGTTTTCATAATCTCAAGATGCCGGTTGTGCTAAATTTTAAAATTAAGTTTTTATTTTTTGTGTCGTAATCATGCAAACGAAGTGAACGTTTGAATAATGAACCTATGCAATAATCTTCATCTATTGGTACATAACTATATGGCCTAAATATATAACAATCTAACATGGCGACCATCCGAAATATTTATACGGTTCTCAATATCTACAAATGACTTTCAATAACCTGGTGAGCACAAAACCAACACGGTGACGACGCAAAATTTAAATATTTATATAGATTTTTCTCGCGACTTTTCATCCAAGTGCTGTGAAACTTGTCACGGTATATCTTCATACAAGCCTTAATATACTGACGTCTAATTTAATGAAATTTTATGAGAACTTAAAAATGGCGGCTGTGCAATATTTTTAAAATGTCGCTTTTATTTATCGTGTCCTAATCAAGCAATGGAAGTATATGATGGTATAATGAACTATCATTAGAATATTCATCGGGCATATAATTATATAGCCTATTTCCTATTATGAAACAATCCAACATGGTTTCCATACAATATATTCCACCGGTTCACAATATCTCCGAAACTATTCAAACAAACTGAAGTTTTGTATGGTGATAGAAGTCTATTAACAGCTAAGTACATATGTGTGACTTTCCAAATTCTGAAAAACGGATGAACAATATGGCGGCCAAGTGATTTTCAAATAAATCTAATACATTTTCTAGCGATCTAATCATCCGAGAGCAGTGATGCTAAGAACAGCGAATCTTTATTCAGAGCTTAGTATAGAGACATCTCATGTTCAATTGTTTTCAAAATTCAACATGGCACCAGTTCGAAGTGTTAAAACTTTCCTCTTTTTTTTTTAAATTTCACCTGCCCTATTCAAGCGATTGAACATAGGATTCGTATGTTAGATCATTATAATAATCATAATCTAATGGCACTAAATTCTGTAGCTTACTTTTCGTAAATTATGGAAGCCATGCATTTGACTTTTCTTAAATTAAACTCCCGTGACTCGTTACAGAAAGATGCCATCTCACGGGAGGAGTCTTATTCACCGATAGACTACTGAAAGTTATATATTCTAGCACATACTTTCTCAACGCAATGGTGTTAGTAGAAAAAAGTATTCATTCACTATATTTTCCCCTGTTGATGTCTATAATTTGTCTTGCAGCATTATGGTATTTCATAGGATTGTATAAGGGCCTTATGGAAGTATATTACACACAAACATATTCTACTAACGTGAGCACATTAGCTAATAACGGAACAAAAGGCATATTCGTAGGCAAAGAAAGTATTCATACGCGTCCAATGTTTGTAAGCATTGGACTGTCACACGCCCTACCCCCGTCTTAGGGCGTGACGACCAGCGAGGGTCGAATCACCGTAGTGTTCTTACAAGGGAGCTGTCCATACGGTCATATCGAAACCGACAATGAAATTTCGTAGAGATTATGAGGAAACCATAAATTGGCAGTAGTAGGGCTAAGCCGGTCCTGGATAGATTTCAAGGTCATCCATGGTTTCTCGTGGTCACGTGCCCCCCCAGGCGTTCCCTGGGGGGGCTTGGGGGAGGGGAGGGGGAGGGGTGGGGGGAGGGGAGGGGGAGGGGTGGGGGGAGGGGAGGGGAGGGGAAAGGGTGGAAGGTCTGGCTTGGAAGCAGACCCAGTTGTTAGCCGACCTGTGTTGGCCAGCCAACTGACTGAGCTGGCTTTTTTTTTTTTCGGGGGGGCCCTGAAAGGTTTCCCGCTCCCCCCGCGTGGCACCCGACCTTACTACTGGTGCCTCCGACATGCAGTTAGTCTACGATAGTAGAAGAGAAAGCATAGGGGATTGGAAAGGAAGGATTGCCCTTTGAGGCTTTGCGCCTGTCCCATCGCGGTCGCGATCTACCAGGCAGCATGGATTGTTGTTAACATTGGTATATAGTGTCATATATGTGCACATATAAATATGTACACATATATATTTATATGTGCACATATAAACTGGTGTGCATTGCCTATATAGCTTGTGGATGGAAGTGGGGAGGGGACCGGTTCGGGCGACTGTCGAAGGTAGTCGAATGTGACCGAGTGAAACTTAGTAGTAGGGGGCTACTAGGAGTTCTGCCCCACCCCACCACCTCTCCCTCTGACGTCACATACTAACCCGCAATACATTCAGGGGCAAAGTCGATATCTCGCAAACCCATGGTCCGATTTTGACAAATGAGGTGTCGTTGGACTCGGGCTAACGCCCTCTTTCAAATGGACCACTCATTTCAACCCCTAAATAAAACCTACCCCTACTATAGGGTGAAATTGTATTTTTTTTAGTGAAAGTCTCTTTTCAAATGCGACATGTATAAGGTGCGTTGCTAAAATGAACTTAAACGTGGTTGCTCATATCGCGCATGCGTTTGGCTGGCTGCCGATATGGATTAATATTTTTGTTTTTGTTTTTTACGCATGCGCACTTGGGATTTTTGTAAGAGGGCGAGCTCTTTGAAAAAAAAAATGATTGATAAGAAGGGGTTTTGGTGGTGAGGAGAGAACCAGATAGTCGCCTACTTTCCTACGAAGTTTGCCGATATCTGGTCCCTGTTGACGCCCTTTTTGGACGGGCCCTTTTTGAATGGAGTAATTTTTGACGGGTCCCTGTGGACTGGTCCAAAGGAATCAGCCAAAAGGACAGTCCAATGGGACAAATCAAATAGGAATCAATGAAAAGGGGAAAGCGCGTCATGTAAGTCGTTGCGCGCCGCCACCGTGCGAACATAGGTGTTTATCAGCAGTCTCCGGCAATGTTTGGGAGAGTAACCTTGAAAAGTAGCTGAAACTCGGTAGTCGAAAGCATAGCTTGACCCGTTTCTTACCTATATGACAAGGTCAGGTTAGGTAAATTTAGGTTATCTTAGGTGAGCTGAGGTTAAGTCTTAAAATATTCTCTCTCTTATGTGTTCAAAGTCGATTCACGCTGAACAGTCAGCCAAAACTTTAAATATGTATATATCATTACATAAAGAATTAAAGCAAACTTAATTAATTATGAATGGCGTTTTTTTGTGTTACTGATCAATGTAGACAGAATATATGCATTAAATGATAGACTCAACACAAAATGTTTTGATTGTTGACTTGTGTTATTGATAAATTGGTTTAATGTTAGGGGCAGTGCACACTTTCCATGTCGATAATTTATATAGGCTAGAAGGATGGTGTTGCAAACTTCTGATGTGTATTTCCAAATTTCCTGCATAGTCTATTTCATAGAATTTTCCTGTAACTTAAAAGTTCATGCTGATTTTGTCTTTGTGTGTTTGACATTGTATTTAGAATGGTTGATTGGATATTCTTTGTTAACTTTCAAATCATGTAATTCATGTCAGATATGTTGGAATTTTTGTTCATGTGTAAAGCTATCAAGTACCGATACCTAATTGGTTACACAACTGTTTCATAATGAAAATCTTGATCTCTGATTCATTGGAGAACTGTTTACGCTTGTCTGAACCAAGACTAACTGACTACTCACTGCTAAGGATTAGAAATTACATTTACTCAAATCACATTCTGGTAAAAAAGATCATGACTACTATAAACTGCTACCACTCTTCCACCACTTTGCTAACACTTTTCTACCATTTGACTCTCACTTTTGCTCTTACTTTAAACTGCACATACTACAAACAATCATTTTTATTATCGAGTTAACTTTACTAGAGATTAGTTTATGCTTAACAGTTGGCATGGAAGTATCAACGACTAGCTATGGTAAGCCATGTGCTTACTATAAAGGATATGCATATATTGTAAAAAGAACTAATAAAAATGGAACTGTTATTTGGTGCTGTTCGAAACAACGATCTAAAAAGTGTCGAGGAATGATTAAGACAAAAGGCTCCAACATACTTATTTCAATCGATCATCATTGTAAATCTCAAAATAATACTCATTTAAATGGACAAAATACTCTAACCAAGGTAAAAAAGCAAGACCAAGAAAAAAATAGTGTGGCTCAAGATAGTGCTTTGTTTGTTAAAGAGCATTTATTATCTCCTGAAAAAGACATGTTAGGACAGTCGTTAACGTCTAAGAAACCTCTAACACTATCAAAGACAACACAAACTATGTCAAAGGTTGTTGCATTGCAAGATGAACAAAAAGGATTAGATAGTAATAGTGATGATGATTATATTGATGATAATTATATTGATGATGATAACCATGATGATGATGATGATTATCATGATAATGATGATGATGATGATAATGGTTTACACCCAAAAAAATCATTTGTTAAATTTGTTTACTGGAACAATCCCAGTAAGCTAATCCAGCGGCTTCAGTACTTGCATACCTGTAAACAGGCTGGTCATACTAAATATGAGGAAGAACTTTTGGATATAGAAAATGAGCTTCGTAATGCTAAAATTATAGTGTAATGAATCCATGTAACCGCTTAAACTATTTCTTAACAATACATGTAATATTTTCTACCACTTTGCTACCACTTTGCTACCACTTTTCTAGTTTGCTACCACTTTTCTACCACTTTGCTACCACTTTTCTACTACTTTTCTGCCACTTTTCTACCACTTTTCTAGTTTGCTACCACTTTTCTACCACTTTGCTACCACTTTTCTACTACTTTTCTGCCACTTTTCTACCACTTTGCTAGCACTTTTCTACCACTATGTTACCAATTGTCTACCACTTGTCTACCACTTTGCTACCACATTTCTACCACTTTTCTATCACGTTTAACTGTACATATTAAATATAAAAGCCAACGCTAAATAATTCTATTACCAGAACAGAGATAACCTTTGTAGTGTGCAAATCATACTAACAGGTTAGTTACTTCTTTGGAACTTACTACAACTACCGAGGTAAACAACGTGTACTCTATAAAGGCTACTCTTATAACTATAGACGACAAAATGTAAAAGGAATAATATTCTGGCAATGCTCAAAACAGAGGTCAACAAAATGTCGAGGCAATATGAAAAGTAGAAATGGTGTGGTTTTAAGTGTGAGTGATCATCAATGTAGTGCTCCAGACAAAACACTGATGGTGTTGAAAAAAAATCATCAGAATGCTAAAAAGTTAGTATAAGAGAAAGATGTTGCTACTCAAAATAGTGCATTGTTTGTTGAGCAACGTTTAACCCCTGTTGGTAAAGTTATGTTGTATCCATCCTCCACGCCTCAAGAGTCATCTACATCACAGACTATGCAAGAAGTAGTGTTGTTGTTGTTTTAAGGGGCTGAACTACAAAGTCATCTGTCCTTGATATGCAAGTGGATCGAAAAGGACTAGATAGTTATAGACAAAAGAGAGTTGTAGTTTGTATATAACTATTGTACAAGTACTTACATTAAATAAATAAAAATAGTGTATGTGTATTGTCTGTTTTTCTTAATTGCTATCCCTATGTCCCACTATTAATGCAATTGTTAACCATCAACAGTCTCTGACTATGTTCGCAAAGAGAGTGACCTTAAACAATACACTCTATCTATGGTTTTTTGTACCGAGTACACAATAATACAGTGTGGTCAAGCCATGTTGAGGCAATAGTTATATCAGGTAAGGGATTCGAACCCTTGCTTTCTTGTACAGAAAATTTGAACTTAAGTCAAACACCATAACCATTCGGTCACCCTGACAGTTACTAATTTAATTATTTTTGTGGACTTGAGTGTTTATAAAACTTTTTCCAGTATACATTGACTAAACCACTTGTTTGTTTGGAAATATAGATTTTGTTTTTTTTGACCATAACATTGCAGTTATGAGTCTTGTGAACTGGGTGTTTAATATAGGGTTAAAGGCATTTTAAAATAATTTTAGAAAAGCTCTTAGGTATCGTGTCATGGGTTTTAGTAATGCATTACTGTTCGTTGACTAACATTTACCGTTACACAACATTATTTTGGTGAGCTCTACATGTTGTTGTTTGAGTCGTCAGTCTTTTGACTGGTTTGATGCAGATCTCCATGCCTCCCTCCCCCGAGCGAAACGTCTCATCTCTATATAGCTACCACACCCTACATTCAAGGCTATCTGTTTAACATATTATAACCTTGGATCTCCCCTACAAGCTCTTGGGTTCAATTCCTAGATTTAACACAAACTTTTAAAAGCGGTATGACAACTAAAACTAGTCTACTCAGTCTCGGGTGGTCCAAATAAGTAGAGAGGGTTTGATTCACACCTCAACCATAGAGCACCATGTTATTTTTTTTTTTAATAATGATAGCCATTTGTTCAATTTCACATTTCACACATTGCAATTTGTCAATTTTCCATTTGCATTTTTTTAAAATGACAGTTTGATGTTTTTCAATTTCATGATTTGGAAACATGGATTTTTCCATTTTCATATTTACACATTTGTCAATTTCCCATTTGCATATATTTTCTTAAATGTCCGTTTAAGGTTTTTAAATTTTGTCTATATGGAAACATGGATTTTCCATTTTGCTGTTTACAAATTTTGTATATATTTATTTTGTGTATGTTGAAAAAGATCGATATTTCCAAAACAAGATTTTTTATTTTTCATTTTATGATTTTGTAAATGATCTTAATGTGAGTGCTTGACCATGGATTTTCCATTTTGCTGTTTACAAATTTTTTATATATTTAGTGTATGTTGAAAAACGATATTTCCAAAACAAGATTTTTTATTTTTCATTTTATGATTTTGTAAATGATCTTAATGTGAGTGCTTGACCATGGCAATAATACAGTCTATCTATGTGTTAGCGGAACCATAGAGTCTTATTACTACTGCAAGTAAGAATGTTTTACAAAATAACGGCTATCTACCACTACATTTGAAAAACATAACTATTGAAAAAAAAATACTATTTACCATTCATTCATATATAAGAGTTAATTCTCCCTCTCCCCACCCTACCTCATCGTATTTTCTCTGGTCAAACAATCAATGCTACCCATACATACACAAGCTTTCTATGTCTCTCTCTCTATATATGTTTTCTCTGCTCCACAAGATAAAAAATATGGTTGCTGGATTGTATCCTGCACTGTTTATGCGACATACCATTGCCAGTTCATAAAACCGTTAGGTAGTTCTCTACACATAGCGATTTTACCACTGCTCTACCTACGCCTTTTGCTTGTTTGGCTTTCTTACAGGCTAGTATTCGATAGGCAGCATTAACTGTATATCAAACCCAGTCCACCTTTGTATTTGCAATCTAAGTAATAATTTGAAAAGAGACAAGTGTAATCAGTTTTAAACATTATCTCTGCTTTTTTGTTTGTTTGTTTGTTTGTTTATGACATGTATATTAACCTAAAATCAAACCCTAGTCTACCTTAGTGAAAGGCTAACAGTTTAACCACTGCGTTACCATACCCTTCTTTCTTAGTTTGATTCATTCTAGGCCTTAGAGCTAGAAATCGAGTTACGATCTCCAGTGCAAGAGGCACATGTGCTCACCACTATAGCATGTAATGGTTAGCTGGTAACATTAGACAAACGAAAATGATTGTATTTCTGTTAGCCAAGCATTTCTGTCATTTGCCTACTGTGTGAGCACTGCCAGCAAGACAGTTTAGTTTATAACAAGCGTGTGTGTGTGTGTGTGTGTGTGTGTGTGTATGTGTGTATAGATTATTAGCCTCAAGTATTTAAAGCTTGTTGTGTGTAGCGATCATCTTGCTCAGTAACCACTGAGTAAGTTTTAACAGTTAACTCATAAAAACAGCATAGGATAGTTGTGTGTGTGTGGTTCATGTACTTGGGAATATGCATTAGCACCATGCGCTAGCTTTACCTTGCCCTCTAGAGGTAGAGCGTTATCCCTTCCTTTGGACATTGCCAATGACTGCATTCCCCCACAAGTTTTACACTTAAGCTCTTGGCTTGTTCTTGATTAGGTTTGGTTTGCTTTAGGCTTGGTTTGGTTCAGTTGGGTTTGATTCGACTTGGTTCAGTTAAGTTTAATGTAGTCACCATTTTTTTATTTTTAGCTACACTCTTTAACCAATTAATTAATGATAGTCTACTCTTAATTCTTGAATCGATAAATTGAATTTTGTGTGCACCGTTTGTCAATCCATGCCTACAACCTATACTCCCTATGTACTACAGTCAGATCTGAAAAACAAGTTCCAATGGTCAAAGACGTGTCAGTCACCATACATATATCCTACAATAATTCTTTCTTTACCTAGCTAGATTTCGTCACTCACAGTAAACATCTTACATTATGGGTAAGCAATATATTAAGAAAAGCAAAAGTCCATTATCTTGTTGTTTTGGGTCTTTTTTGGGGAAATTCATAAGCCATAAAAAGAATGACATCATGTCAAGTTCTGAGTGGATCTTGTATGTCAAAATCCCATTATCGGTTTATAAAATCTCAAGGCCATGCCCTAGCAGTTTTGGATTATTTCAATCAATGAGTCCACCATAGGAAACATCGAAAAAATAAATACCCTTAAAACAAGTCGTCACATGACCCTCTCCGAACAATGCTTCGCAAAATATAAATTCATCCATTGAACATTGAACATGATCGGCGACATCATCCTAGCTTCCCCCTCCCACCATGGTTGCCATATCGTTTGACCTTCAAGTGTCCTCAGCATCTCTATGCTTTTTTCATTGCCCTGTTGTCAAGTCAAGTCAATGCATTCCAATAAGCTCAAATAACATTCACATCCTGTCAGTCTGCCCCAGCAAGTTTGTTTTCTATACTCATTTCAAGCAACATATAACCAAGTTCTGTTTATTCTATCTAAAGCCAACTTCATCGGATCAAGGAATTATCATTTGTCATGTCACTCATAATCGTTTACACGTTAAATACCCCCTTCAGGGGGTTTAGGAATTAGGAATTCCATCATAGGAAAAATCAGAAAACGAACCCTCGACCCGCCGTCTCATCGAAACAGCGAATACTGTATTGGTATATCACCACCGTGGCCAGTAATAGCTTCGTTGAAACACGTGTCCAGTGGTATCGTCTCTTTCTATCTACAACCACTCGTCATGAACATTTTAGACAAATTTAAGAAAAGTTTTAAAAACTGAAATGTTTTCAACAAAAGTGTCGTTAGGCCCTTTCACATTTTTTAAAACATAAATACTATATTCGAAAGGGGGAGAGGGGAGGGGCGTCACCCCGAGTCCTACGACCCCTCGTATACGTCTCTGGCGTTATTGGTTTGTGAGATATAACAGAAAGTCTAAAATCACAGTTTTACAACAAAAAATTCTGTTTCCCTCATTCTCAAAAACTTTAACCTATTACAAAAATAAAAAGGGTTTCGAGACAAGCCATTTGACACGTCATAGGACCAAATCCGACCAGGCATTCGTTAAATATCGGAAAAAGTCTAAAATCACGGTTTTACCCCCAAAAAGCCTGTTTCCCTCATTCTCAAAACTTTAACCTATTAATAACATGTATAGGGCTTCGAGACAAGCGATTTGACACGTCACACGTCCAAATCCGACCTTGCGTTCGAGAGATATCGGCAAACTTCGTAGGAAAGTAGGCGACTATCTGGTTCTCTCCTCACCACCAAAACCCCTTCTTATCAATCATTTTTTTCAAAGAGCTCGCCCTCTTACAAAAATCCCAAGTGCGCATGCGTAAAAAACAAAAACAAAAATATTAATCCATATCGGCAGCCAGCCAAACGCATGCGCGATATGAGCAACCACGTTTAAGTTCATTTTAGCAACGCACCTTATACATGTCGCATTTGAAAAGAGACTTTCACTAAAAAAATTACAATTTCACCCTATAGTAGGGGTAGGTTTTATTTAGGGGTTGAAATGAGTGGTCCATTTGAAAGAGGGCGTTAGCCCGAGTCCAACGACACCTCATTTGTCAAAATCGGACCATGGGTTTGCGAGATATCGACTTTGCCCCTGAATGTATTGCGGGTTAGTATGTGACGTCAGTGGGAGAGGTGGTGGGGTGGGGCAGAACTCCTAGTAGCCCCCTACTACTAAGTTTCACTCGGTCACATTCGACTACCTTCGACAGTCGCCCGAACCGGTCCCCTCCCCCACTTCCATCCACAAGCTATATAGGCAATGCACACCAGGGTTTAAAAAAAAAAACCTTCCCCTGGCTTGCCGAAAGGATAGCCAAGGGGAGGACTATTAATAATCATTAGCTTATAGCTTATAGTTTCAGGACGAGTGTATGCAGCGACGGAGTGATTGACATAACAACCATCAGCTATGTCCAGGACACGAGAGAAGAAGCCCCTGTTCGCAGGCGTGGCTCCCCTCTCCGGATCACGGAGACTTGGTACTAGGACGCTCTAGGCGGGCGGACCGTGCTCCGAACCTAACCCCGGAAGTGCGGTTCGTCCGCCATTGCGGACGCGCTAGTCCCAGCAGTGCCAAGCCAACTGATTCCCACAAATACTAATCTCGGCGAGGAAACGGATTTTGCAACTGTTGCATGATACACCTCCCGTACTAACAAAACCTATTCATTTCCATACCCACATTATCCTTGCATGTGGCAATAACCAAGCCGCCAGGTTTTACGTGTAGACAATCTTTCCTTTCTGTCTATGCGGTTTTCCCTGGCCCTACAATCTTACCGTTGTATATGTGTACATATTTATATGTGCACATATATGACACCATATACCAATGTTAACAACAATCCATGATGCCTGGTAGATCGCGACCGCGATGGGACAGGCGCAAAGCCTCAAAGGGCAATCCTTCCTTTCCAATCCCCTATGCTTTCTCTTCTACTATCGTAGACTAACTGCATGTCGGAGGCACCAGTAGTAAGGTCGGGTGCCACGCGGGGGGAGCGGGAAACCTTTCGCCCCCCCCCCGAAAAAAAAAAAGCCAGCTCAGTCAGTTGGCTGGCCAACACAGGTCGGCTAACAACTGGGTCTGCTTCCAAGCCAGACCTTCCACCCTTTCCCCTCCCCTCCCCTCCCCTCCCCTCACCCCTCCCCCTCCCCTCCCCCAAGCCCCCCCCAGGGAACGCCTGGGGGGCACGTGACCACGAGAAACCATGGATGACCTTGAAATCTATCCAGGACCGGCTTAGCCCTACTACTATTGGCGATGTACAAAAAATTAGCTGCCATTTCGAACTGGAAGGTATCGAAATCTTGATACAAAATCCGTGTGTCAACGCAACTACTGGACATGTGGACAGCCCTTGCATCTTGCTGGCTCGTGCGGCGTACAGCGGAGTGGAGTTGCAGTTGTACTGGAGAGAGAGAGAGAGAGAACAAACTGGCAGGCTACCCACGCGCCAAGGACACTTCCTTGTTAGGGAACGAATGTGAAAGATAAATGAGGTTCATTAATCGCATAATAAAAACAGAAATATTGTTGGCACCATGCACAACGAATATGCACTTTGAGGCCACATTGTTCTTCACAGTTTTCCTTACTTATTTGAAGGCAATATTTCGCTCTCCGTTGTGTAATTGGTTGCGAACCACGAATATTTAACCATGTCCTTGAACCGTGGGGAAGAAAATTGAAAATGAATGAGGGATTGCATTTACAGTACGCTGTTTCTCTGATATACATCAAACTGAACGTCTTCACAAGCCGCCACAATGTTAAACGGTGATACAAAGCTTTCCATTGCCGGGAGAAAAACTTATTCAAGGGCTGTATTTTCCCTGTAGTGCCGGGAGGAATCTGGAGAATGTTTATACTGTTGCCTGGAGGAATGTCTTCAAGACAGCTTTTATCACTATAAGCAGTCCAGGAATCTAACAGTAGCAAACACTTCTCTTCCACAAATGACAAAAAGGATTCTTTAAACCAATATTTTAATTCCTTTTTCCCAATTTTTTCATGATTTTGTGGCTGTTACAATTACATTTCCGGCATGAAACATTTCTTTGGAAACTCTCGGACCGAAAGTTCCAGTTGCCTCCTGTAGTACAGTGAATAATTTCGGGAAAAGTGTACCAGCCATACTAATGTAGGCATAATTGTGTTCGAATGGGTGAGTGCATGAACTGATTGAGCAACTGTTTCAGTATGTTTCTCACCCACAAACGATAGAGTCATTTTCGCTTCCATTTCGAGCATGAAACCACTGTGATCTGTGTTGTATATTGAAGAAGGGGTGTAGTCTAAAAATCGCTCTGTAACTGCTTCTGCAAATTTGTTTGCGACTTGATATTTTTCGTCTTCTCCCAGATACGTACGGGATATATATATATATGACCACGATGTCGCAGCACCTAAAATAAGCAAGAAGAACAACAACATAGTTTCTCCCTCCCCTGTTTCATTGTCACCATACACTATCACATCACTACCATTGAACTATCTGAATGACATGTACTGTATTAACCCTTTATAGGGCAGAATTATTATTAATATATTTTATTTGTACCTTATTAAATTATTACATCCTAAATTTTAAAAAAATATTTGTGTTATCTTTTTACTTAATTTTTATATTTATATATTTTTATAATTTTATTTTTGTATAATTTTTATGATCTTTTTTTATAACTCTAATTTTGTAAGCTTATTTATTTTTAATTGTAAAAGCTTATTTAATTTTGATTGTAATTTTATAAGATTACAAGCTGTACCCGGCATGCGTTGCAATGCCAATCAAAGAAAGTGTTGGCGTTGAAATTCTGTTTCTTGAAGTGCTTTTGGATACACAACATGTTAACTGCCTCTAAGCTATCGTAAAATGGATTTTCTAATTTAGAACCATTCGTGGAAGCGTGCACAACAACTTTCAAAAGTTTCATCGCTGTCACTCATTTGTTGAATCTACTCGTATGCTACCTGTTGTGAAATGGATTTACTAAGTTGAAACCCTTCCCTGGCGTGTACACAATAACTCATCAATGATTCATCGCAATCGGATGAATTGTATATGCACGTATACGGGGTTTTGTTTAAACGATTCGTGCGCTGTCACTCATTTGTTGAATCTACTCGTGCGCTACCTATTGAGAAATGTATTACTAAGTCGAAGCCCTTCCCTGGCGTGTACACAATAACTCATCAAGGTTTCATCGCAATCGAAGAATGTTATATGAACGCAATAGGGGATTTTGTTGAAACGCTTCGCGCGTCATCACCCATTTGTTGCATCTACTCTTGCGCTACTTATTGTGAAATGGATTTACTAAGTACCCTTCCCTGGCGGGTACACAATAACTGATCAATGTTTCATCGCAATCGGATGAATAGTATATGAACGCATACCTGATTTTGTTTAAACGATTCGAGCTCCGTCACTCATTTGTTGAATCTACTCGTACGCTACCTACTGTAAAATGTATTTACTAAGTTAGAAACCGTCACGTAAGTGTCCACAACATCTCACCCAAGTTTCATCGCTATCGGACTAATGGGATATGAAGACATAGGGGACTGTATTGAAACGCTCCGCATGTCGTCGTTCATTTGTCGAATCTACTCGTGTGCTACCTACTGTGAAATGTATTTACTAAGCCAGAAACCTTCCTTGGAGTGTCCACCATATTTCACCCAAGTTTCACCGCTAACGGCAGAATGGTATATGACCTTATACGGGACTTTGTTGAAACGCTTCGCGCGTCGTCCCTCATTTGTTGAATCAACTTGTGCGCTGCATATTGTATAGTGGATTTACTAAGCCAGAAATTTTCCATGACGTGTACACAACATCTCACCCAAGTTTCATAGCTACGGACGAATGGTACATGAATGCAGACGGGACTTGGTTGAAACGCTTCGCGTGTCGTCGCTCATTTGTTGATTCTACTCTTGCGCTACATATTGTAATATGGATGTACTCAGCCAGAAACCTTCCCTGGAGTGTACACAACATCTCACCCAAGTTTCATCACAATCGGATGAATGGTATGTGAACGTATACGGGACGTTGTCGAAACGCTTCGCGCGTAGTCACTCATTTGTTGAATATAAACGTACGCTTCGTATTGTAAAATGGATTTACTTAGCCAGAAACCTTTCCTGGAGTGTACACAACAATTCACCAAACATTTATCACTATCAGACGACTGGTATATGACTTTATACGGGACTTTGTTGAAACGCTTCGCGTGTCATCGCTCATTTGTTGAATCTACTGGTGCGATACCTATTGTAAAATGTATGTACTAAGCCAGAAACCTTCCCTGGAGTGTACACAACATCTCACCCAAGTTTCATCGCTATCGGATGAATGGTATATGAAATTATATGGAACTTTGTTGAAACGCTTCGCGCGCCGTTGCTCATTTGTTGATTCTACTCGTGCTCTACCTATTTTTAAAGGGATTTACTAAGCTAGAAACCTTCCCTGGAGTGCACACAAAATCTCAGCCTAGTTTCATCGCTATCGGACGAATGGTATATGAACGCAAACGTGACTTTGTTGAAATGCTTCGCGCGTCGTAGCTCATTTGTTGAATCTACTCGTGCGCTGCCTATTGTAAAGTGGATGTACTAAGCCAGAAAATTTCCCTGCAGTGTACACAACATTTTACGCAAGTTTCATAGCTATCGGACGAATGGTATATGAATGCATACGGGACTTTGTTGAAACGCATTGCGTGTCGTCGCTCATTTGTTGAATCTACTTGTGCGCTATCTACTGTGAAATGTATTCACTAATTTTGAAACCTTCACGTAAGTGTACACAACATCTCACCCAAGTTTCATCGCTATCGGACGAATGGTATATGAACACATACGGGACTTTGTTGAAATGCTTCGCGCATCGTCGCTCATTTGTTGAATCTACGCGTGCGCTACCTATTGTAAAATGGATTTACTAAGTCAGAAACCTTCCTTGGAGTGTACTCAACATCTCACCCAAGTTTCATCGCAATCGGACGAATGGTATATGAACGCATAGGAGACATACATACCCACAGACAGGCAAACTATCACGTTACATTGATTTTTATATATATAGATTAATTTAATATCTGCAAGCAATTGTTTTCAATTTTATTTTTTTCATCATATTTTATTTTTTTACGTTTTAATTTTAATAGTTTCTGTAAAAGGAATTAAATTTCATCAAGCATCTTTTTCACGGAAATAACGTAATGTGACATACCCCATGTCTAGAACATTAGCCGGATTCATGACTGCCCTCTCAAAGGAACATGTGTTAACTGCCTAGCACAGAGCGCTCAAGGTTACGCGCACGCTTCAGCTGGTCACCAGGGCTCTCCATGTCGAGCTATATGTAGAGCCCTGCGCGGGTAGACAAAACGTTATCCGCATCCGCCCCGCATCCGCACGACTGTTATCCGCATCCGCCCCGCATCCGCACGACTGTTATCCGCATCCGCCCCGCATCCGCATGACTGTTATCCGCAACCGCCCCGCATCCGCACGACTGTTATCCGCATCCGCCCCGCATCCGCACGACTGTTATCCGCATCCGCCCCGCATCCGCATGACTGTTATCCGCAACCGCCCCACATCCACGCGACTTTTATCCACAAGTTTGTTATCCGAATCTACTGGCATTACAATAATATTTGCAGGGTAATCATGCGCATGGATTGGGAAATTATGCGCATGGTATGAGTGTTGGAAAGCCATACTAATGTTGAAACTTCTCCCCACTTCCCTTATTTTCCTCCCGGCATCCCTAATTGCACGTAGAGCTTTCTGCACATTTTCTGCTGGGTAGGAGTTTTTCTCCGTTTTCCGCGTATAATTTCTTGTTATCTGGAGAACAAACACGAAATATTTTGCCATTAATGTCGCGTTGTATTTACTTGTATCATATAAATGTTCTGCGCCCCATTACCCCACTCTTCTTTTAAAACGTAACTCACTGAATCCCGGTAAACTAATCTATTATATTGAAAAATAAATACATGCAAAACCACGGTAAAAACTACATTTAATTTTAAATAATATTTGAATCACAACTGTAGGCTTACCTTCTTATTTGCTGGCTACAGAAAATAACATGCAACGTGTTAAGTTTCTTCATCCAAGCCTGACGGTTATCACATAGCAACTGACATCATGCTGACTGTCCATATCTGATATGTACGATGACAGCTTGAGGGTAGCAGTGAACTGAGTTGCTAGTTGTACTACCGACTCGAAAAACATAGGTGCGCACGATTACCCGCTGCGCACAATTACCCAACTTTCCCCATGATATTCAACAAGTTCGGATTGTATTCTAAAAACTATCCGCAAATTTACTCCAAACATTATCCGCAGATTATCCGCTATCCGCAAAGCCATGCAAAGCATATCCGCATGGTGAAAAATGTTGCGGATATCCGCGGGTTTAACCGCGGATATCCGCATCCGTGCAGGGCTTTAGCTATATGCTAGCGCGTGCAATCCTATTAGAAATCTCCGTGCCGATTTCAGGACCTTCCAGTTCGAAATGGCAACTAATTTTTTGTACATCGCTAATTTATGGTTTTCTCATTATCTCTACGAAATATCATTGTCGGCTTCGTTATGACCGTATGGACATTTCCCTTGTTAGATGAGACTGTTTACTTAACGTCTGACAGTGGTACAAAATGGGTCGCAAATCACAAGAGTTGAGTGTCGCCTGCTAAGACCACATAGTTTCATTATTTAAACAAGGATATCTATCGGAATATTGGGAGCTGGTGAAACGATCGCATACGACTGTCCAGTATATTATTAACAAGTTCAAGACGGGTTCGACCGATAATGCAAAGCGACAGGGATGACCAAGGGTCATTTCGCAACGTAAATCTCGCCAATTGATTCGTGAAGCCTTAGAGAATTCATGCAGCTGGACTAGGGAAACAGTTTGCTTCACGTTCCGGGAAGTTTGTTCCACCTCAAACTATCCGGAATCGGCTCCATGAAGTAGGCATTTACGACAGAGCAGCGCGAAAGAAGCCTTTTATAAGTGAGATAAACCGAGGGAAGAGGTTGGCATTCTCTAAGGAATATACAAACATGGGACAAGACTTCTGGAATACTATTTTATTTTCGGACGAAAGTAAATTTAACATATTTGGATCTGATGGTCGACAGTTCGTTTGGAGAAGACCAAATACTGGAAAGCAAAAATGTACTATCAACAGTGAAGATTGGAGGAGGCCACGTCTTGGTATGGGGCTGCAGGAGTTGGTGAACTGGACGTAATTGAAGGTAACATGAATGCTCAGCGCTTCATCAAAGTGCTCCGGTGTAATTTGTCTAGGAGTGTTGTGAAATTAGGCATACATAACACCTATTTATTTCAACATGACAACGACCCAAAGCATACAACAAGAATAAAGCGAGAGTGGCTGTTGAACAAAGCCCGAAAAGAATTTCCTACGCCACCGCTATATCCGGACGTTAACCCCATTGAAACTTTATGGGTCCATTTCTAAAACAAAACCCGAAAAATTAAAGTGTTCCTCCAAAACGTAACTAGTAGACAATTTGCGAAAATGTTGGTCTGAAATTACAGCAGACTTCACGAACAAGCTTGTTAAATCCATGCCAAGGAGGCTTCAGGCCATAATAGGCTACTGCAAAAGGTCGGCATACCAAATATTAATTGCGTTTGTATACTGTAGAAAGTCTCATTTGTGGTCTATATCATTACACCATGGTCTATATGAATACTTTTTTGGTACCCCAAGAATAGTTTTTGTTTCATATTGTAATACGTATTGTATTTAAAAGGTTTTCTTTTTCGGTAATGAATAATTGACACTTTTCGTTCTACATGACGTTCTCTGGCCATATATTAAACCAGCATTCAAAAATAACATGTTGTATGAATACATTTTTTAATCAACTGTAGGTCGTGTATCAAAAGCTATTTAGTATAGACCTACATCACATGGAAAATACTTTTCATAGCCGGGGGAGTTTTTAGTGGAAAAGACCAGTAGGATATATGGAAATAGGCTATATAGTTCTTCACCGAACTACTTGTTTCTTAGTGTATGCAACCTCTTAAATGTTTTAATTGAACGTGCATTTTATTCTATTCATGAAACAGTCAGTTACATCACTTTCATAAGTTTAATAGAGACTTACTTGGGTTTGCCCTCCTCCCTGTAGACGCTGCGGTAGAAGCCGACGATGCCTTTGGTAAGGCTGCCCTTGAAGGTGAGTTTGAGTTTGTAGATGCCGGCGCGGAGCGGTTCCTTGGCACGCACCACCCAGAACTCGTGCGGGATGTAGTCCTCGCTGGTCAGCACGGGTATGGAGGCGACGGTATCCCCGTAATCCCGTACCAGGCTGTGGGTGGTGATGTCGAGAGACTTGTGATGCACCAGTAGGTAGGAGCGCCACGCTGTGGTACGCAATGTGATGGTCACCTCGCCAGAGAATGTACCGCTCTCCATGTCTGGGTGTAGCAGCAGGTCGTAGGTCAGGGGAATTGTGTCCTGGGGCAGGCGGTAGTCAGCCGCCCAGGGGAGCTGGTCTTCAGCGAGTACAGGAACACTGAGTAGCACCACAACCCACCACATCGCGACAGACAATGCTCGCAACTTCTATGCGCGCCGCTTAAATAAGCCTTATCAGCAGCAGCCGGCTTAACCTGTCTTATACTGTAGTCCGCGTTACCTTACCATTTGCCTCCATCATATAACTTCCTGTTGAATCAGGGTTGTATTCACTGTTTCAAAGTCACCATGTTTGCAGACTAGTGAAATTGTCACGTAAAATGTAACTTGAAAGTTGGTGGCTGGGATGATAGTCGTCTGTCTTTCTGTGACGTCATTCAGAGTGTCTAACCTTCGCTTCATTAGCGAGACAACACAATAACATAACCTATATAATACAATGCATATAGAATTCCAGTTCAGTGTTACATGGACTGCATGTCATATTTACGACGTATAATAGTTTTTTTCGCTATCGTTTTACCCTCCTGGGTTGGCTTTTCCCACGGACTAAGCGAGAGATCCCACCCCTACCGCCATTGAGGGCAGTGTCCTGTAGCTTGAGACTCTGAGTCGGCGATATAACTGGGGTGTGTGACCAGCACTACGCCCAGGTGGCATCACCTGCAAAGCGAACAGGGGCCTGATGAAGGGATGGGAAGAGTGGGAGGGTTAGGCAAGGAAGTGAGAAGGAGACGGCCGTGGCCTTACGGTAGGTAAGACGAAGTGGGAAACCAGGGAAAACCACTTCGAGGATGGCTGAGGTGGGAATCGATCCCCCTCTACTCATTTGGACTACCGGAGGCAGAGTAGACCCCGTTCCAGTCCTCATACCACTTTTCAAATTTCGTGGCTGAGCAGGGAATCGAACCGCGGACCTCCGGGGTGGCAGCTAATCACGTTGACCACTACGCAATGGAGGCGGCTACAACGTATTATTATAGCACAATATTATGCTATTTATATTAATATACTGTTATTGTTATTGCTACGTTCCTTTTACAACGATTACGAAAGTTATCAGGATGATATGAGCCGAAAAACTTCTTGGGCGGCTTCGGTGGCATAGTTGGTAGCATGCTAAGCTTCTATGCCCAAGATCGCGGGTTCAAACCCGGCCAAAGTCATCGGATTTTTAAGAGCGTTAAAAATCCCTCAGTATGCATTCCTTCGGAGGGGAAGTGAAGCCGGCGGTCCCACGTCATAGATTTATTGCATGTTAAAGAACCTTCCACTAATTACACCTGTGTGAAGCTAAATTGTATAGGTCAAGAATGTAAACAACGCTCTTAGATTCCTACGTCCGTTGCCATGAGCCGACTGCGGTGGCGTCTGATAGCTAAGTTCTGAACTAGTCGTCATTGACGGTGGCGTTTGGCGGCAAAAGTAGGAACTATTTGAAAAACTCAAAAGTCTGCAGTAAAAACTTGAATTAAAAAACAGATAACACACACTAATACAGTCATCACAATTCTACACACACCCAAAGTACACGGGGCTACATGACCGCGTTGTCGCAGCCCCTAAACTTAAGACCTACCAACCAACCAACCAAAAACTTCTTCAGAGAATAAATAGTTACTTTATAGTGCTTAAAATAAGGTGACTCCGATTATACCTTAAGCAATATACCATAGATAGCTTTGAAGCTATTTTTCTGTGGTGCCTTATTGGTGATTGATATTACAACCTTTCAGTCAATCAACACATATAATACCCATTTATTGGGACATTCGGAAAGCAACCTGAAAATGTTACATGTGATTAATGTTTAGCCTATATAAAGAGATTATTTTACATAAGAAAAGTCGTTGTCAGAGCAGCCTGGTTGGTTGGTTGGTTCCTTAGTTTAGGGGCTGCGACAACGCGGTCATGTAGCCCCGTGTACTTTGGGTGTGTGTAGAATCTGTCTGATGACCGGTGTTAATTGTGATAGCTGTATTAGTGTGTGTTACCTGTTTTTTAATTCAAGTAAGGACTGCAGACATTGAATTTCAAGTATTTCCGCCCAACGCCACCGTCAACGACTACTAGTTCAGAACTAGGCTACTAGACGCCACCGCAGTCGGCTCCTGGCGACGAACGTAGGAACCTAAGAGCGTTTGTTTCTAACCTCTAATTTAGCTTCACACAGGTGTAATTAATGGAAGGTTCTTTAACATGCCATAAATCTATGACATGGGACCGCCGGCTTTACTTCCCCTCCGAAGGAAGGCATACTGAGGGATTTTAACGCTCTTAAAAATCCGACGACTTCGGCCGGGTTTGAAACCACGATCTTGGGCATAGAAGCTCAGCATGCTACCGACTTCGCCACTGAAGCCGGTTCAGAGCATCATGTAGACATTCCACAATAATTTCAGATTAGTCTCCATATGGGATCTTTCGACACATTATTAGTAGACGAACACTGTTGTAAAATGTTGCAGCTCTAGCTTTTTGCCAACATCTCAGCAGAGTACTCGTAGGTCATTTCTGCATTAATTTACAATTCTACTGTAGTTGAGGACTCATTGCTTGGGTAATAATAATAACAATAATAATAATGTATGTATGTCTACCCCTTATTATTCCCGTTTTCCAACGGGGTCGGGGATGAGATGCGATGGAAGTCTTTGTGGCGATGATTTTTCCGGCCGGATGCCCTTCCTGACGCCAATCTCACGAGAGGAGTTAATGAGAGATGAAATGAATGATGGTGAATGAAACTGGGCAAGGATGTGGAAGGAATCGGCCGTGGCCTGTCAGAAGGTACCGTCCCAGCATTTGCCTGGTGTTGAAAATGGGAAACCACGGAAAACCATTTCAAGGACGGCCGACGATGGGGCTCGAACCCACGCGTCTACCGAGTCAGCAGAGAGCTTGGCCCCATGACCTAATGCTGAGCTTTAGCCAGCGTAGCCACTACTGTCGGTAATAATAATAATAATAATAATAATAATATCGTATGGCCTCGGTTGCCGGGTGCAAGCTTTGTTATTTGACACCCAGAGGGTAACTTGCATGTAGAATTTCGTTGTTCCTTTATTATGAATGTCAAGGAGGTTAGATGTTGGCGGAAACTCCCGAGATAAATTTTGCCATTATGAACTCGGCCTACTGAATTCAAATGGGTTCTTTGACATGCCAACATCGTGTGACATGCGTATCGTATTTTTGCCGCCTTTCAAAAATCACTTACCACGGGCAGGAGCGAATCTGCAATCTTGGGGTTAGTAGACCGACACGCTATCCACTCACCCACCGTGGCAAGTTATTGCTTGGGTATATCACAGCAATAGTACAGGTCTGACGTTTATTTTTGGCCGGTGCTTGCATGTTGCGTAGAGGTCTCCGACCAGCCAGGAAGCCTTCTTATTGTGAGAATGTGCAGTAACAACTCCATGCACGCACGCACGATCAGAAGGAACGAAGGAAAGAAGGAAGGAGGTTGAACGATTAGCACATTGGATGCGCGGATTTCACGGTCACCGGCCAAAAATAAACGTCAGACCTGGATCTAATGATGCTCGCTTGCCGAGCGAAACATGCCATCCTTTAGTTTTCTCCCTTTTCTGTAGTCCAAAACAAATAAATATGTATAGGCTACATGCATTAATCACATGTTTTTTTTTCAGGTTATTCTTTGCATGTTCTACTAATTGGGATTACGGTATGGACTGTGTTGACCGGCTGAAAAGTTGTAATATCAATACTTATAACATGACTGCTGTGCCCCCCCCCCCCTCACAATTGGCTATTAATTATTGGGTGACACCAGAATACCACAAATATGTATTGTTGTAGATTCATTTGAGGGTCTTAGGACATCTTGATCATCAGCCCCGTGTTGTTGGGTGTGTGCCGAACCTGTCTGATAACCTGTATTTATGTGATGACTGGAATAGCGTGTGTAACTGTATTAAGGACAGGGAAATAAGGGGCCCTCCTGGCCTTGGTGCACGATTTAACGAGCATTTAACAAATGTTTGTAGCCTATACCTGTGCTGCATGTATCAGCTGCTGAACGATTACGGTTGGGACAGGAATAACGACACTAACAAAATTACTGCATCTCGTTCAATTTCACTTGCTCGTAAAATTAAGTTAATTAAGAGGAAAAAATGAAATCATTTACAAATCTACTTTAATTGAAATTAGCTAGATTTTTGAGAATGTGGTATAATTTAGACCCTCAGTTACTGTAACTCTTTGAGTCCGGTTACTTTTGCTGTGTACTTGCCGATTTCACGTAGATTTCAGCAATGTGTTAGTTTCAAACGTTCGTAACAACGCGTGTTTTCTATAGTAATGTATTCTAATGAAAATAAAGGTACCTAGTCAATAGTTAAAAATAATAATGCATGTTTTAATCTCTGTCCTCTCTCCCTCTCTCTATTATCTGTCGGGGCGCCATTGGTATTGGTACTTACTCATACTGGGACACTAGAGGAAACGAGTGCGCACATGTTCAAGTGACGACGTACAACTGAATGGAGAGTTGAGTCTCATTAATTGCAGGCTCCTCATAGCGTGAGTACGATGTAATTAACCTCGGCCCCCAGTGCTGGAGGCTTGCCCAAGGTCCTCCCCTCACTCACTATCCGTATCTGGGACAGGGACAGGGACCATCAGTGGCGGCTTTTCAGGTGCAGGTAGTGAAGCTCAGATTGCCTTGCTTCTCAAGTTTGTTTATACACTCATGAATAGGGTTCAGATTTTTAGGTGCTAACAATCGGGAAAATATTTATTTTTTATGTATAAAAAATACCTGAAATATGTGACAAAAAAGTAAAAATATTTATTATAATTTAGTTTATTAATGTGAATATAAACAATATGCAGTACTCACGAATGCAATTTAAGCTATGTCTCACTGACTGCTGAAGCATTACAATACACAACGAGATACATCTTCAGGTTGTCCATCACAAATGACTGACGATTATCGCGAAGCACTTATTCTGAAGGCGCGAAACTGCAGCAATATGTTTCTTTCCCTTGAGGTGTGGTGTAACTTGAGACCGCTGTTCAGTCTTGATTGCTTTCCCACATGATTGGCAGAACAGAACGCCTCTATCAAAAGTAAAATTATCTTTAAATTCTGCAACAGACGATAACTTGTACTTGTTTTTACTTTAAGCATCGTAGAACTGCCTTACACTTCACAGTGCCAGAAATGAACTGTATGTGAGTGACACTGGTTCCAGGTAGCTGGGGTAGGGGGAGGTCTAGCACCTGGTGCAATATGGCTATGGACAAGGAAATACCCGGCTTCCACAGTGAGTGGCACGGGGCGACAAGTTAAGAATAACACAGTTGCAAGCTGACATACACTCTGCATGAACATTAGATAGCTCACAGGTTCTTCCCCGTTGAAGTAACACAGAACAAAAATGCAATAAACTGAAAGATCTAGCATACTGATTTAAAAATGTATAAATATTATCTCTTTTTATGTGCTAATAAGTGAAAAGCAGGAATTTATGTATTTATAGAAAAAAAATGCTTAAAATATGTATTTACATAAAAAATATTTAATTACCTAAAAATCCGAGCCCTACTCATGAAATATGCAACACAATGAAGGAGTACCGTACTGTTTCAATTGAGCATGCATGACGAGTGTTTGACTGTGATACGATGATAACACTTTCAGGTCCCTCTGACAAAAAGCAATACAGAATGTGTCCACTACGAGCTGCAATACCGTGCGAATTCCTCAAGGCCTGGAGTCAGTAAGGTCATGGATCACTTCCTGAGGAATTGTGGTCCATGCTTGCTGCATTGCACGGGTCAGTTGTTCTGGAGTTGTGGGTCGCTGAGGCTAGTTCGCCAGTATTGTCGACCCAACATGTTCCACACATGCCCAATAGGGCGGAAGTCCTGGGATCTGATGGTTCGTTGTAAGGTCGTCATATAAAGGAGAGCTTCCCTTGAGATGCGTGCAGTATAAACGCGGGCATTATTCTGCTGAAACATCCCATTTGCAATGTTCCTCATCATAGGGGCAACCGCCGGGTTGACTACACTGAAAACACACTGGCGAGTTGTCATATTGCCCTCAACAGTCACTAATTGTGTGATTTCTCATTAAAGCCAATAGCTCTCCAGACCATAATGCCCCTGTGTGTCTCAACAATAAGGTCTGGGCGGTCCCTCACGTCCTCGTACACGATGGCGGCGATCACTGCGGGCAAGACAGAAGACGACATTATGCCATTCATTGACCGAAGCTGATCTTTCTAGACACTACGTCATCCTTCCACATCGATTATACAGTACGCGGGCTTGTAAGCCCACTCCACACAGGCGACATCCAACGGTATGTTGTGTAACATAGAGTGGCACTGTGGCTCGAATCTGCGCTACGTGTTTCGTGGGAGTCTATCCGCGCCAATTTTGTCCTTCAAGTTGGGCCTGCGTCGGGCCTACGCAGTGTCCGTGCCATGGATTTTTGTTTGACCACTGCTGCCATACCCGTTGTACCGTAGATGCCTGTCGACCAACACGTGCAGCTCCAGCACGCCTATATGCTTCTGGCGCAAACGGTCTTGCAGCGATGGCGGGGGAAGACTAGCTATACCTCATCCAAGGAATCGGTGAAGTAGTTTTGCGCATGACGTCACACAGAGGAAGTTGAAAGAGATTAATGCTATGAGTGGAGCTTGGCAGCCCAGCCGTTCGAGGGTTGGTTGAAGGCAAGGTCGCTCCTCCCTCCTGCGCTTATTATTCAGTGGCGTCGCACCTCATTGCCCAGTCAGCCGAGTCACTCCTGTGTGCAGACTACGTGTTTTCACACTGGAACTTCGCAGGTCGCTCTAGTAATTATGTATGTCCCTCTCACTTGCTTTCCCGTCTCACTCCCTCACATACTATTTTCGCTATGTTGTGGTTGATCGGTCGAACGTAAAACGAAAACACCGACATTACAATGACTTAAATGAGTTTCATGATACCTTATCAGTATTTCTGACTGTCCTGATGCTAAGCACGTAATGTGCAAGTACACGGAGAAACGCGCGACACACAATGTAGACGTGTCGACAATCAACCCATTGGACGAACAGTTTGTTTACATTTAATTCAGTGCGCTAGCCAACATACAATTGCAAATGTACTGCATTCATCAAGACATGGTTAACATAATAATGCTATTGGTTTTACGTCCCATTTAACAATTGCGGATTTTAGAGACGCCGGGGTGCCAGAATTTTACCCCGAAGGGGATCTTTAACGTTCCAGTAAATCTACTGACACGGCTTCCTCGCCTTTGCGCACCCTCAAATGCCAACTGACTGCGCAGGGATTGGATACTGAAACCTTGGGAACATGAGGCGAGAAAGATGGTAAACAGACTAGAGGTAACTGATATGAGGGTAGCGCGAATGATTGCTGCGTCAAATAGAAGGGAGCAATGGCAGGAAGGTAGGCCTACTCGTAATGAAGAGATAAAGGCTTAGTTAGAAATGAACACACTATACCAGACCCAAAACAACTGTGAACATGGGCTCGCCCAGTAGCGCGCATCCAGTTAAGCACTGTTGCCACAGTGAGACTTGCGGGAGTTGACACAGCTCTACTCGCGCAGTATGCGCACGACCTTCCCCCTGAACACAAGGCGCTCCGAATGTAAGTGCATGTACGAGCTGGGGGAGGCTAATCCTACGAATATCTATGCACACAATGTGATATGAGGCATATATAAGATGCCACACAAACGTTATTCGTGCAAGTGACCACCTCCTGGTGTAGCGACCAGCATTCTTGGCTGTGGCCCAGGGGGTCCGGGTTCGATTCCTGGCTCTGCCAAGCTATTTAATTCTAGTCTGAGGGCTGGAACAGGGTTCGCTCAACCTCGTGAGGCAAAACTAGGATGATGTGGGGTATATTCCTACCTCAGTCATCCTGAAAGTGGTTTCTCATTTCTACTCCAGGCAAATGCCGGGATGGTTCCTAACTTAAGGCCACGGCCGCCTCCTTCCCAGGCCTCACCAGAATACAAATACACACACTCTAATACAGACACCACAGTAACCCAGATTCTTAGACAAGTACACGGGGCTAGAGTACCAATATGTCCAAGCCCGTCAAATAAAACAACAATATTACAACGTTATTATATCACATGACATAATCTACACCCCAAGCCTTTCTGAGTAGCATTGCGTGTTAGCCCTTTATAAGGTAATAGAAATAGAGAAAACAACTTGTTGGGATCAGTTTTTGTTTATTGGAGACCACCTTGTGGTGTACTGGCTAGCACATTGCTGTCCATTCTTGGCTGTCACCGCGGAGTCCCGGGTACGATTCCCAAGAAATGTAATTCTGGTATGAGGGCTGGAACAGGGTACACTCAGCCTCGTGATGCAAAACTGGGAATATGTGGGTTGGATTCCTACCTCAGCCATCATGGAAGTGTTTTTTCTGTGGATTCGCACTTCTACTCCAGGCAAATGCCGGGATGGTACCTAACGAAAGGCCACGGCAGCTTCCTACGCGAATCCTTCCTCAATTACAAATATACGCACTAGTACAGACATCACAGTGTCACAGGTTATCAGACAAATTCCACACACACCCAAATACACGGGGCTACATGACCACGATGTCGCAAAGCCCCTAAAACAATCCATCATCATCATCATCATCATCATCATCAACAACAACAACTCTTGCTGTCACCCATGATGTCCAGATTCGATTCACGGCTCAATCAAGACATTTAGTTCTGGTCTCAGGGTTAGAACCGGGTAGGCCTACACTATGCCTCGTGAGGTAAGACTGTGAAGAGGTGAGTTTTATTCGATTGAATTACACGCCAAAAAAAACCATATTTGTCGACATCACTGCAATACAGGTTATCAGATTTTGTGTTTTCACGTACTTCTGTATTCGAAAGATTCTTTAAAAGGGCATATACCCTGAAAATTATATTTCTTGCCTTGCTGTTCGACTGCCACCCGGCTGCTAAGGAACATTGTTATGAGTTCAAAACTTCAGCTCACAGCACTAACTTGTTTCGGCTCCACTACTGAATTAATACAGCAAAGCTGTCACTTTTCGTTATCTTCCCCAGCGAAACTAAATATTTCGACACCTAACCATTCTTCACTCTAATTATCTCTTCAGTTCAAGGACAGATGCTATCTCCCGAACGGCTGGTCGTACCGTCACGGGGTTTGGACTGTTAACTTCAAAATGTTTAGCTCTGTAACATAGGTTCATCTAAATAATTGGATATTTAATGATTTTCGTGCGCGGAGGGAAATAAAAATTTCATACGGCACAGCGAGCCCAGAGGTCGCAGTTAACTAGGCAACGCCGCGCTATGCAATTGGCTGGAGCGGGTGAGCGCGTGAATCTGGCTCCTCCCTTATGTTCACAGTTGTTTTGGGCCTGGTATAGATGAAGCTGTTCGTATGAGCCGACTCAGATTGTGAGATCATGTGAGGAGAATGGTGGAGGAGAGAAGGGATAAATGAGTTCGGCTGTAGAGGGTAAGAGAAGCAGAGGTCGACCTAGGAGGCGATTGTTAGATTCAATGCTGAACGATTTTAAAGTGAGGTTTAGAAGCAGAGGAGTCCGCAGTACTAACTGCTAATAGGGGATCATGGGGACGACTTGTTCGCAAACAGTGACTTGCTGACTAGACGGGATGTTGAAAGGCAAAACAGTCTACAGTAAAATTAAAATGTAGACTATATAGGTACCGTATGTACTGTGTATTAAAAAAGGAGCTGATGACCTCGGTGATCCACCCCTTAAAACAATGACCACCACCACTATAATTTAAAAAAGTACATGCTATAACTTTCAGTGTCGGTTAATTATACCTCCTACCGCGAGAAAGCATTTTCCTGTAACGAGGCCCAGGAGTTAATTTAAGAAAAGTATTATGCATGGTTTCTATAATTTACAAAAATAAGCTACAGAATTCAGTGCCATTAGATCATGATTATTATAATAGTTCATTGTACAAAGTTTCTCTTCGATCGCTTGAATAGGATACGGTGCAAGAAATTAAAAAAAAAATCTTTTGAAGTTTTCAAGCGCCATCTTGATTTTTTAAACAATTGAACGACATAATATGTCTGTTCTGAATTAAGATTCGTTGTGCCAAGTTTCACTGCTCTCGGGTGTTTAGATCGCCAGAAAAATATACTTTAAAGATTTGAAAATCATGTGGGCGCCGTATTGTTTTGGTGTATGCATTTACTTTATAATCCTCTATCACCATATAAACAGTTTGATTGCTGTAATAGTTTCGGAGATATTGACAACCGGAGAAATATTACACATGGCTGCCATGTTGGATTGTTTTATATGTAGGCCATAGATTTATATACCATCAGCATCAGAAGATTATAATGGTGGTTCATTACACAAAATTTCGTTTCGGCTGCTTGATTAGGACACAAGAAATAAAATAAAATGATTTAAAATTTTTGAAGTTCTCGTAAAAATTTAATTAAATTAGACGCCAATAGGAGAAGCCTCCGTGGCTTAGGCGGCAGCACGCCGGCCTCTCACCGCTGGGTCCGTGGTTCAAATCCCGGTCACTCCATGTGAGATCTGTGCTGGACAAAACGGAGGCAGACAGGTTTTTCTCCGGGTACTCCGGTTTTCCCTGTCAAAATTTCATTCCAGCAACACTCACCACTATCATTTCATTTCATATGTCATTCATTTATTCATTGCCCCAGAGGAGTGCGTCAGGCCTCGGCAGCCGGCACAATTCATATCCTCGCCGCTAGATGGGGGGCTTCATTCATTCCATTCCTGACCCGGTCGGAGACTGGAAGCAGGCTGTGGATTTTCATTTTCAGACGCCAATAGGCCTATATCAAGCCTTGTATGGATATGTATCTTGCCAAGTTTCACTGCGCTCGCGAGGAAAGCCTATTTAACTATTTAAAATTTGCATGACCGCCATGCCAGTTTTGTGCTTGTCAGTTTATTGATAGACACATACGTAAACTTATTTTAATGGCCTCTATCGACATGCAAAATTTCAATTTGATTGCTGTAATAGTTTAATTGTTGATACTGAGAAGGTGAAATATTGCGCATGGCCGCCATGTTGGATTGCTTTAGATGCAAGCCACAGAGTTATGTATCAGTAGATGGAGATTATTGCGTTGGTTCATTATACAAACTTTCACTTCGGTCTCTTGATTAGGACACAAGATATAAAACATAATTTTAAATTTTGCGTAGCCACCATCTTGATTTTTCAAACCAATTAATTTAATAACTCGCCAACGTATACACTTATATTGTCGGGTGACAAATATGGTTAAGGTTCTTTCTCGAATACACTCTTAGATACACAATATTTTCGGAGCTACTCACTAATGGGTTGTTCACTCAACCGTCATGGCAGTTCAGTTTTTTTATTTAAAATTTAAATTATATTTAAATTAGATGCCAACATATTAGGTCTTGTATAAAGGTTTACCGTGCTATGTTTCACTTCGTTCGGATGTTTACATCGCGAGAAAAGTCCACTTAAATATTTGAACTTTGCTTGGCCACCTTGAGTCTCATGTTTATCAGGGTTTTTGAAAGTCACATAGGCCTACATAAACTTGTCTTAGAATCCTCTCTACCACCAAACAAATTTCCAGATTGACTGAAATAATAATTTAGGAGGTCTTGATTGCCGGTGAAATATTTCGCATTGACATTTGAAAGGAACGGTCGACGGCGGACAAGGTACAGTATAGTAGGAAGTCCTTACCGAGTTGGATTGATATAGCTATTTGTGGCATACACACGAACAAATGGTGATCTCATAAGCCTATATTTCATATGATGGAAATAGGCTAAAAATTGGCATGAGATTTTCTGGCTTCCATCTTACCACTGTCATTTCAATCCGCGGCAAATAATAAGACCTACCGGTTATGTAACAAAAGGTGCTTGCCACGGTGGGTGAGTGGTTAACGTGTCGGTCTACTAACCCCAAGCTTGCAGGCTTGCTCCCGGCCGTGGTAACTGATTTTTGAAAGGCAGCAAAAATTACGACAAAATTACGACACGCATGTCATACTATGCTGGCATGTCAAAGAACCCATTTGAATTCAGTAGGCCGTGTTCACAATGGTAAAATTGATCTCGGGAGTTTCCGCCAACACAAAGTTCCTCAATTCTTTACTAGAAAGCGCTATAGTGTTCAAGGAGCTTAGATATCTAACCACCTTGACTTTCGTAGTGCTTCAAGGAACAACGAAATTCGACATGCAAGCTACCCTCTGGGTGTCTAATAACAAAGCTTGCACCCGGCACCCGAGGCCATACGATATTATTATTATTATTATTATTATTATTATTATTATTATTATTATTATTATTATTATATAATAGAAGGTAGTGTCTCACGTGGAAAAGGTGTTAAGCAAAGCGTGGGTACGTTGAGGTGGTGTTGATACTCCTGTAAGCGGGTGAGTTAGCCGTGGTCGTTTCGGCATGACTGATGGCAGTCGCTCACATCCGGAAGGCGAGGAGGTTCGAATCCCCCCGCCGGCAACCTTGAAGATGGTCTTCTGTGGTTTCCCATCTTCCTTCCAGGCAAATGCCGGGGTTGGTCCCTAACTATAGGCCACAGCCGCTACCTTCCAACTCCTCGTCCTTACCTTCCAACTTCCCTCCCCAACGGTACTTGTAGCTCACCCATTGGGTGTCCGTCTCGAAGCAGCTACAAAACTGGCGAGCCGAACATGTCCTCGGACACTCCCGGCACTACAAGCCACACGCTAAAAAAATAAAAAAAAAATAAAAAAAAATATATATATATATATATATATATATATATATATATATACTCCTGTAGAAATTATTATTTCCCTTGGTGATTCATCCTCCAGTGCGAGTTCCAGAGACGGAGAACAGTGGGACTGCAGTGATGTCATAGAGCCTCTTCCCAAGTGATTAACTTCTGTCTCCAAATGGGTGAGCCTACACATTGAGCGTATATCTTGTAGAACAGTTGTGTGTTTCATGTGCCTTGAAACTTCATGTTCTACAGGAAATAGCCTAAGTACCGTATCGCGGAAACAATCACGTATCGTCGTTTCACTTTGAACATTCTCGGTTTATGATAGGTTTTATAATATTGTTGTCCAGAAAAATGTTTCAGGCGTTTCCTCACTCCGACGGGTGCCCAAGATTGCGGGTTCAAACCCGGCCAAAGTCGTCGGATTTTGTAAAAGTGTTCAAAATCGCTCAGTATACCTTCCTTCAAGCCGGCGGGCCCAAGTCATAGATTTATGGCATGTAAAAGAACCTTCCACTAACTACAATTATGTGAAGCTAAATTTGTTGGTTAGATATGATTAAAACTCTATTAAATATCAACGTTCACCACCTGCTGCCGGTTGCGGTGGCATCTCGTAGCCAAGTTCACAGCTAGGTGTCGTTGACTGTAGAATTTGGTAGCAAAAGTAGGAACTACTTGAAATTGATCGTCTGCAGTCCTTACCTGAATTAGGCAACAGATAGAACAAACTAGGCCTAATACAGTCATCAAAATTAACAACGGTTATCAGACAGATTCTACACACACCCAAATTACACGGGGCTACATGACCGCGTTGTCGCAGCCCCTAAACTGAGGAACCAACCGACCATCAATCCGACGGGCTATTATTTTGTTTAGTATGTGCACAAAAGAATTTTAAGCACAACATTTTTTGATTTTAGAAACCATTTAAGTTTAATACAATAATAGGAATCAACCTGGGGAGGTCTATAAATATGTAGACCTGGACAAAGGGAGTGTGATGTGATGATACTAACCAACAAAATCAGTAATACAAGGATTCAGCAGAAGAGAATCCTCATAACCTCTCCACTCCAACTCCCAACACTGACCTGCACGTGGTGTCCCCTGCTAAGCTGAGCAACCCAGTGGAAGGTTGGGTAATCAATCCCAGCGGGAAACTGGGTCAGTGAACAGACTAGTGTTGGGGGGGACTGAGAATTCTTTTCTCAGTTCTTTCACCTTTCTGAATAACATTCAGGATTGTAATTCGAGGATTTATCCTCCCCTCAAGGTGAAACCTTAGATAGTCGACCATGAAAAGTCATTTGAAGAATAATTCCGCCGTCTGTAATGATAGATTACAGAAAAGACAGCATTCGGATACGGTGGGCTGTCATGCGGAAGATAATGACGAATCGGAGCGTCTGAAAACTCATCAAGTAGCAAACAAACAAATACTACGGAAAATCAAACCTAAACAAGTCTCATTCTTTTCTACACATAATGTTAACTCTCTGGTTCAAACTGGAAAATTGAAGATCATCACGGATATCATGAGAAGTCATAAAATTCTAATTATGGCCCTTCAGGAAATTAGAAATAGTGATCAAGGCCATCTGGAATCACAAGGATATAGACTATATAAAGGAATTCCAGGAAAACGAGTTATGAAAAATTGTCCACAATTTGGTAACGGATTCTTAATAGATCTCAGAATCATTGACTCGATAACAGAATTTAAATCTCAATCCTCCAGACTTACGACCCTAACTTTGAAATCGCCAAATAAAACCTATACAATTATTAATGCACATGCTCCTACTAATCAAAAAACACCACCATTAAGGACAGAGAAGAAGTACAAAAATTCTGGGATCTTTTGGATCAAACTTTAATAAACATCCCTTCATCAAACATCAAAATTCTCCTTGGTGATTTCAATGCGCAACTTGGACAAGAAAGAAGATATAGAGATATAATTGGAAAATGGACAGCACATAAACGAACCAATAAAAATGGTCAAATATTAGTCGAAATTTGTAGAAACCACAAATTAATCTCTAAATCAACATGTTTTAAAAGACAGCCCCATAAATTGAAAACTTGGAAACATCCTGACTTCAGAAGGGGTGAATGGCAGTTGGATCATGTCTGCATGGATAAATTTCACCATCGCGAAATTCACAATGCCAAGGTTCTAAGGGGAGTTGACTCAGGATCAGACCACTATGTGGTAAAGATAAAAATAAAATTAACTCCAATGGCCAAGAAAAAACCTAATAATAACAATAGGAGGAAATTTGATCCATCTACCTTAATAAAAATATAGAGTACTGTGAAAGAACAGGAGAAGAATCTCTCAACACTAAAACATTGGACGAATTAATCACTAAATTAAAATCAATAGCAGAGGAGTTAGCACCAATAAATCCAAGGAAAAAACATGAATGGTGGAATGTAGATTGTGATCAAGCAATAGAGAAAAGACACCAAGCATGGATAAAACATCAAGCTCTAAAGTCAGAAGAATCAAATTTAGAACTAACTATACAAAGAAAATTAACCCATAAAATCATCAGACAAACGAAACGAAATCATCTTAAAAATACACTGGAAAAGATAGAAGACGATTTCAAGAAAAAGCAATCTCGAGATTATTACAAAACATTTGGTAAATATCTAAAAAAAATTGAAGCTCCAACATTAATGTTGAAAAATGAAACAGGAAAGTTAGCACATTCTAACCAAGAAAATACAGAGATCCTTGCAGAAGCATTCGAGAAACTGTTAAATTGTGATGATCCACTGGAAACCCTGCAAGTAAACACTGATACACCTATTTTAACTTCACCTGATTTAATAAATCCTCCAAACATTAATGAAGTAGAACTCGCAATTAAAGAACAAAAAAAATTACAAAACTTGTGGCGAAGACTTAGTCTTTGCTGAAATCTGGAAAAATGCTGGTAAACCTGCGATTATAAATCTTCATCAACATCTAGTTAAAATGTGGATTACTGAAGAAATTCCTGCACACTGGACCACAGGAATAATCCATCCATTATTTAAGAAAGGAGACAAAACGAACCCAGATAACTACAGAGGAATTACCCTTCTGGACTGCACATATAAAACTTTCTCTCGTATAATTTACAACAGGATCAAAAACATTCTGGAACCACAACTTGGAGAATATCAAGGAGGATTTCGCCCTTACAGAAGTTGTCCAGACCAAATCCTTAGCCTGAAATTAATAATGGAATATTACAAAAACAGAAATAAGCAACTCTTTATCTCTTTTATAGATTTCAAGAAAGCCTATGATAGTATTCATAGACTGACACTGCTAAAAATCCTCAGATCATACGGTCTCCATCCTAAATTGATAAAAATCATTCAATTAACATTAACAAACACAAATTCGAAAGTTAAATTTAGGGGAGAAATATCAACAGCTTTCACAGTAAAAACTGGTCTCAGACAAGGTGATGGATTATCCCCTCTGCTTTTCAATGTGGCTCTTGATTATATCATGAAGGTTTGGCAAAAGGAAAACCCTCCTAAGATCAAAATTGGAACAAAACCATCAATAAAAATAAACTGCTTAGGATTTGCAGATGACTTGGCTCTTTTAGCACTAGACAAGGAAGAGGTTTGTACTCAGATCACTAGTCTCCAAGAAATTGCTCAAGGGATAGGATTACAGATATCCTTTGAAAAAACTGAGATCATGCCTATGAAACCCTTAGATATAAATGAAGTCTATATAAATGATCATAAAATTAACCTAGTTCCTCAATTTAAGTATCTTGGAGAAATTATAACACATAACTTAAACGAAAAAGTAACTTGGATAAATAGAACAAATAAAATGAAAAAGGCACAATCTCTAACCTGGTCAACATATAATAAAAAATGCCTATCAATAGCTACTAAGATCCCACATTATAAAACTGTAACTCTCCCTGAAGCCACTTATGCTTGTGAAACACTGTTCCAAATTAAAAATGAACAAAGAACTGATCAGCTCCTCAAAACAGAAAGAAGAATCATTAGAACGTGCATAAATAAAAAGTATCAGGTTGAGGGAGTCTGGAGGATTCTCCCAAATGAAACTGTCTATCGTGAGATTGATCCAATCACCAGCACAATGAAGAAGAAAAGAATTTCATATTTTTTTCACATCTTACGGCTTCCAGAAAACAGAATTGTACGCCAACTGGTGATGAGAAATCTAGGAAAGAAAACTGGAGGAAAATGGATCCAAGAAATCCAACAAGATCTCAAAGCAGTTGGACTCAAGATAACAGATGCCGAGGAGAAAAATAAAATTAACACCATTCTTAAAACTCACAAATTTTCTGCAGAAATGACACACAGAAAGCCTATGGAGATTTCAGATGAGTTGAGAAAATCCCGATCTGAAAGAATGAAAAAGTACTGGAAAGAGCGCAAGAACCAAGCAGTACTACCTTCAAAGAAGAAGTGATTGTGGAACGACTCAAGTGGTCCAATGTCACCAATCAAGATTAATAATAATAATAATAATAATAATAATAATAATAATAATAATAATGATGTTCCACTTGATTGAACAATCAAAGACCGATAGATTACAGAGGACGAATTGGAAGAACTTGTATCAACAAAAACAATTGCATTAAGATGGACAATGGTCTATATAGTGCCCAAAAATGTCGTGTACAAGGAATTGCAACCCAACTAATACCATGGATTCTTTGGACACATAATGAGAATACAGAATTCAAGACTTCTGAAACAACTGGTACAGTACCCGTGGCATAACTACGAGAGGTGACCGGGAGATCGATTCTCCGCCTCCAGAGCCGAATAATAAAAACATGAAATGTGTTGAAATTTCTAATTTTTAATAAAACCAATCGTCGGATTGGTGATAAGCTGTATGGGATTACAAAGGGCCAGATGATTTAAAAAAAAACTGGACTTAATAATTTAATATCAACAAAATTGATAATTTTCGAGTATTTGCACATTGATAAGTGAAAATACAACGTATCAAACGCTAATGAGATCAAACATGAAATAGCTCGAAGGTTTTGAAACTTCGGGATCGTAGATCGTATATTTGCTTTTATTGATTATGTTTCATTATGTCTGAACCCCAGGGGCGAATCTAGGGGAGGGCGAGGAGGGCAACCGCCCAGGGCCCCTTGGTCCGGGAGGGTTCGCGCCATGGATTTTGCTAAATTTAATTAATTAATTCATTAATTATACTTTTCAAACTAATTTATAATTCATATTCCTTTTTTCAGTGCAGCTATGACCTCCCGTGACCGTTTGGCAAGTTTAGATTTCAGTGAAATAATAGAAGACTTCAGCCGGGAAAAAAGTCGCAAAGTAATATTTTAATATTTCATATTTTACATAATCTTCTTCAAGGGAACTTAAAGGTTTCTTTCATATATTATTAAAATGTACTGTAGTGTATTCAGAATATTGTAACTATTCTTTATTTTATTATTATTATTATTATTATTATTATTACCAAACTATTTTCCATTTGATTTGATATTTTTAAAATTTCCTATTGTTGTGGGCCCCACATTATAATATCGCCCAGGGCCCCTCTAGGCCTGGATCCGCCACTGCGTGAAACATCACCCCCTCCCAATTAAATTTTGACTCAGCTCATCTCCCTCCAGAAGCAAACCCTAGCTACGCCACTGTACAGCACAGGGAATCGAACCCTCCTATTCTCAGTTTTGCCTCATGGGGCTGAGTGTACCCTGTTCCAGCTCTCAAACCAGATTTAATTTTCTTGGCAGAGCCAGGAATCGAACCCTGGTCTCCGCAATGACATCCAAGAATGCCAGCCTCTACGCAACGAGACTTTCGCGTAATTAAGCAACATATAATGTTGTGCTGCTATGAATAATGTATAAACCACTTCACTTGGAAATTAGAAGCCCCCATATATGAGGATCATTAACATTACTTTCAAATATGACATGGTCATTTTTGATGATGTACCCATTGTTGCCATATTATAGCCGTTTCAGAGCAGCGAATTGAAACGAAAAAAAGTCCTCTCGGCACGCCGGAAGGCGGAGGTAGATTTCACCGGACAAACTTGGGGATAGGCGAAAATAGGCAGAATATGCAGATTTTCGTAGAAGGATCAGACCTCATTTAATGCGAGAAGGTATTTTATAATTGGAGCTTAATTAACTTTGTTTTTCGTCATTTTATGCTTATTTTAAACATTTTATTGTCTTATGGGAACGGTAACCTTCTTGTCATTTGGGGTCCATTTTTATACTTGTGGTCACACTGTCCTTATGCTAAGTTTCGACACTGATGTGCAACTATGTAACGGTCTGTTACTTCTTCACGCAAAATTATATCTACCGCAGAGATTTTGGTTGGTTCCTCAGTTTAGGGGCTGCGACAACGCGGTCATGTAACCCCGTGTACTTTGGGATGGCTGTATTAGTCTGTAATTCAGGTAAGGACTGCAGACGGTCAATTTCAAGCAGTAGTTACTAATGTTGCTACCAGGTACTACCGTCAACGACACCTAGCTGTGAACTTGGCTACTAGATGCCACCGCAACCAGCAACTCGCAACGAACGTTGGAACTTCCCCTCCAAAGGAAAGCATACTGAGGGATTTTTGGCGCTCTTAGAAAATCCGACGACTTCGGCCGGCTTTGAACTCGCGACCTTGGGCATAAACATTCAGCATGCTACCAGTTACGTCACCGAAGCCGCTTCACACTTAGATGGAAATCTGAATCTGATCTCGTGCAAGTGCGTTATCTTGGCAACGTCTGATGGCTCATCCCTCATCAATTTAGTAGTGTTGCCATGGCAACCACTGATAGGTCTTGGCATTTTCTTATAATTCCGAAATTATTTTTCTCATCCCTTGGCATAATGGTGGGTTATATCAAAAATTCTTTCAGACAAAAGTTTTAGGTAATTATTATGGGAATATTGTCCATTTTGTACGGTTTTGATATTGTGCCTATTAAGAGAGATATGATTAATGTTTCCCGAAAAACCCACTTTTTCCCACCCCTTTGGTCAATGGTTGGTGCTATAAAAAAAACTCTTCAAACATACATTTTTGGGCTTTATCCGACACATAGTATGAATGTTGAACGGATTCGATATTTCACATATTAAGAGAGTTATAGCAATATTTCACTTTTTCGAAAAAAAAGCCCCCCATTTTCACCCCCCAACGACCGATTTAGCCCAGTAACGAACTCGACCGAGATTTTATAGGTATACGTATTCGGTAAAAAATTCAAAGTGATTGGTACAAAATTACGGCAGTTATCGTGTCCACAATAAACTGATATACATATACATACATAAATTATATATAACTTTTGAACTGACGGTGGTTTTGGGGCCTGGGGATGTGAAACGCGAAGATATGTCGAAATTTTCCGGAAGTCGAAACATGGTACCCATTGCAATAGTTAGCTTTCTAACGAAATCTACCTCTGGTTGGTTCCTCAGTTTAGGGGCTGCGACAACGCGGTCATCTAACCCCGTGTACTTTGGGTGAGTGTAGAATCTGTCTGATACACGGTGTGAATTGTAATGGCTGTATTAGTCTTAATTCATGTAAGTACTGCAGACGGTCAATTTCAAGCAGTAGTTCCTAATGTTGCTACCAGGTACAACCGTCAACGACACCTAGCTGTGAACTTGGCTACTAGATGCCACCCCAACCATCAACTCGCAACGAACGTTGGAACTTCCCCTCCAAAGGAAAGCATACTGAGGGATTCTAGTGCTCTTAGAAAATCCGACGACTTCGGCCGGCTTTGAAACCGCGACATTGGGCGTAGACATTCAGCATGCTACCAGTTACGTCACCGAAGCCGCTTCCCACTTTATCAGGCGGCTTTGGTGGCGTAGTCGGTAACATGCTGAGCTTCTATGCCCAAGATACCGGGTTCAAACCCGGCCGAAGCCGTCGGATTTTTTAAGAGCGTTAAATATCCCTCAGTATGCCTTCCTTCGGAGGGGAAGTAAAGCCGGCGGTCCCATGTCATAGATTTATGGCATGTTAAAGATCCTTCCACTAATTGCACCTGTGTGAAGCTAAATTGGATAGGTTAAGAATGTATACAACGCTCTTAGGTTTCTATGTTCGTTGCCAAGAGCCGACTGCGGCGGCGTCTAGTAGCTCAGTTCTGAACTTGGCCTCGTAGTCGTTGACAGTGGCGCTTGGCGGCAAAAGTAGGAACTATCTGAAAAATTGTTAGTTGCAGTACTTAAATTAACAAACAGATAACACACACTAATACAGTCATCACAATTAACACCGGTTATCAGACAGATTCTACACACACCCAAAGTACACGGGGCTACATGACCGCGTTGTCGCAGCCCCTAAACTTAAGAACCAACCAACCAACCACTTAATCAGATGGAAATACTGAATCTGATCTCGTGCAAGTGCGTTGTCATGGCAACGTCTGATGGTCCATGCCTCATCAATTTAGTAGTGTTGCCATGGCAACCACTGATAGCTCTTGGCATTTTCTTATAATTCCGAAATCATTTTTCTCGTCCCTTGGCGTAATGGTGGGTCATATCAAAAATTCTTTCAGACAAAAGTTTTAGGTAATTATTAGGGGAATATTGTCCATTTTGTACGGTTTTGATATTGTGCCTATTAAGAGAGATATGATTAATGTTTCCCGAAAAACCCACTTTTTTCCACCCCTTTGGTCAATGGTTGGTGCTATCAAAAATCTTATTTGACATAAATTTTTGGCACTTATCCGACACATATTATGAACTTTGAATGGATTCGATATTGCACGTATTAAGAGAGTTATAGCGAAATTTCACTTTTTCGAAAAAAGCCCCCCATTTTCACCCCCTTCGACCGATTTAGCCCAGTAACGAACTCGACCGAGATTTTATAGGTATACATCTTCGGTAAAAAATTCGAAGTAATTGGTGCAAAATTACGGCAGTTATCGTGTCCACAAGAAACTGATATACATATATATATACATATATATATATATACATAAATTATATATAAACTTTTGAACTGACGGTGGTTTTGGGGTCTGGGGGATGTGAAACGCGAAGATATGTCGAAATTTTCCGGAAGTCGAAACATGGGACCCATTGCAATAGTTAGCTTTCTAATGAAATCTACCTAATAGGGGGAGGGATTTCTCATCGTCTAGCGACAGGTAGATAATGTAACGGATAAAGTAAGATAAAGTTGTGGTGTTCCAGAACTAAAATATAGAATCATGGATGTGTGGTTTTCTTTTATGCTTCGGTGGAGTAGTTGGTAACATGCTGAGCTTCTATACCCAAGATCACGGGTTCAAACCCAGCCAAAGAGTGTTAAAAATCCCTCATTATGCTTTCCTTCGGAGGGGAAGTAAAGCCGGCGGACCCATGTCATAAATGTAGGTCATGTAAAAGAACCTTCCACTAACTACAATTGTGTGAAGCTAAATGTGGAAGTTAGATTTCAATACCGCTCTCTAAGTTCAAACGTTCACCGCCAGGTGCCGGGTGCGGTGGCATATAGTAGCCAAGTTCACGGCTAGGTGTTGACGGTAGCATTTGGTAGCAAAAGTAGGAACTACTTGAAATTGATCGTCTGCAGTCCTTACCTCAATTACAGATAACACACACTAATACAGACCTCACAACTAACACCGGTCATCAGACAGTTTCTACACACACCCAAAGTACACGGGGCTACATGGCCGCGTTGTCGCAGGCCCTAAACTGAGGAACCAACCAACTAGGAGTTAAGAAAATGAATAATTTTCTATATGATTGACTCACCATCATATACCAGGTGCATCAGCTGCCCCTAATAATATTGTTTTATGCAGCCCAAGTAGCGTTGTTTTCAGGAAGCTCGATATTTCTGTGCTTGCACCCCGAATGGTACAGTACTCATGCATTGCAAACACATCCCGCAAACGATACTGAACTCTATTATTTTTTTCCTTCGATGTGACTACGTACCGTACTAATTTTCTTTGTCTCTTTCTTCTTTTTCTTAGTCGTTTACCCTCCAGGTTGGTGGAACCCACGGACTCAGCGAGGGAACTCACCACTACCGCCTCTACGGGCAGTGTCCTAGAGCTGGGAACATCTAATCGGAAGGGGATACAACTGGTGAGGTGTGATTGGCACCTCGCCCAGGCGGCCTCACCTGCAAAGCAAACAGGGGCCTCATGAGGGAAGGTAATGGAAGGTCAGGATGGATAGGCAAGGAAGAGAGAAGGAGGCGGCCGTGGCCTTGAAGAAGGTATCACCCCGGCATTTGCCCGAAGACGAAGTGAGAAACCACGGAAAACCACTTCGAGGATGGCGGAGGTGGGAATCGAACCCCCTCTACTCATTTGGAACACCCGAGGCTGAGTAGACCCCGTTCCAGTCCTCATACCACTTTTTCAAATTTCGTGGCAGAGCCGGGAATCGAACCCAGGACATCCGGGGCGGCAGCTAACCATGCTGACCACTACGCTACGGAGGCGACACCGTACTAATACGAGAGAAAAATAGTACCGTAGTGTTCAGTATGGTTTGCGGGATATGCTTGCAGTGAATTAGTACTATGCGGGATGCAAGCAAAGAAATATTGACGTTCCTGGTAACAACGCTATTTGGGCTGCATAAAACAATATTATTAGAGGCAGCTGATTCACCTGACATATAAAACGCTAAGTAAAGGTGTTGTAACAGTTCTTAGTTTCAAAGAACATATGGGTAATAGCATGGCCACTTCTTTCTGGTGGGTCATTGCAAGGATTTTAGTTCAAGCCTTGAGATTCTTTGTGATGGTCCAGCAGTGAGATAGAAGGGGAGCGTTCAGTCAGAGTTAGCTCTCGCTGCTCTTTGCTTTTTTTAAATTAATCTGTTTTATTTAATTCCTTTCTTCGCAGACACCAACAGTGATACCATTGTATTTCTTTCTTCCATTGAGCAGGAATTTATTGTGTCTTTGAGTCTGTTCTAGATGTGCATCTTCTATGGAATTTACCCTAGCGGCATCTCGCAGCAAACCGCCGAAGTTCCTCAATCTCTCAAGAGGACTTCCTCACCAATCCACCAGGCGTCGTCCTTGTCACCAGCTAACATCTCCTTAAAGACACCGCTCTATGAAGAATAATATTTTTTGTATAACAATTTCATTTTTCTCATGTTGCACATTCTGTCTTAAACTCTTTTGCTCCCCTCCCCCCTTGCCTACCTACCTCCTTCGTGTGCGGAATCGCTCGCCCTCACTTCTAGTCCAGTCGTCAAGTGTACAGTTTGGCGCTCTCCCAAGGGGCCAGTCTCCTGTCCTCATGAGGCATTTTTAAAATAGACGCCATGTCTGTGTTCTAAAGCTAACGGTTACAAGGAATCATCGCCTGCTCAACATGAAAAAGTTAAGTACAAAGCTTCAATGATTTTAAACACCTTTTAACGTTTTTAATCAATGCTTTTAACTAAATTTCATACACAGTGTGGGGAATTACGCAATATTGTGCAATAACCGTCTTCCTGGGATTTTCTTTGTCATGCTTTAGGGAACCAGGCTTGCCCTAAAACATGCAATTTAGTACTTCTTGTACAAAATAAAAGGGATACCTTCCCTACATCGTGGAATATCTGCTAATACCCATAAACTGAACTTTTTTTTTCCACCGTGGGATTCTTACCGCTCCATTTACTTGTCCACAGTTTTGGAATTTTCCACTTAAAAATACTTCAAACCGCAAAGAATTATACTCAATATCGTCAAATTGCTGAAATCTCAAATTATCCAAAACTACTAACTGCAAACCATAAACTCTCCAACGCAATAAACTTATGCAAGTCAAATTAATTCAACTTAGTGTTCTCCATAAAATGCAATAACTTTGAACTTTCAGTGCTACAATAGTGAAATCCTACAATCTATCAATAAACTTTTGTGTAAAACAGTGTCCGTTCAACTATCTACCGCGCCGCGTTCGATTGAGAGCAAAAATTCTGGCCAGGACTTTATCCTAAAGTTCCTATCTCCATGTCCTAAAATACATGTTACTAACAAACCTAAGCTAATCTACAAGTTAGTTACTACTCAATGAGGCCTTGCCAAACCATAGGCGCCCTCCCAATTTGTTCGGTTTAAAATGTATTCACACTGCTTAAATATATGTGGCTATAGCCAACATTTTAATATATATTGTTTTTGCCTTATAAAACTAGGGAGTTCTACTTTTTTCCAATTATAAAATGATTATCTAATTTGTATAATCCAGGCTTCACAAAGGTGACCTGCACTATTCGACTGTTTCACTCATTCAATTCCGCGTAACTAGAAATGCTTATAGGAACCATTTATTACTCTCCCTTTTTCTTATCCTGCTAGTTCAGTAATTAGTAATCTTCTAATCTTTAAAACTTTTGTACCGGACTGTTTTTCCTCCAAGCTTTGTTAATACGACTTGAACATTTTGTATGTCACATCTAGTAATCTCTGTTTAAAAAAAGCGGTAACCTCCGCTTGCAATTCTCCTTTTCGCTCCTGCTACGATCAGGAATTTAATCTATTTGTTTATAGCCTGTTGGCTTGTCAGAAGTGCATTCAAATAGTGCTTGTATCCTACTTAACTAAGTTATCAAAGTTGTAATTACTTTAAAATTGTCATTACAAACCAAAATTTCTTAATTCGAAGCACACTTGTGAGATTTTGGTGCTCGTAACAGGTCAAGAGAATAGGCTTCACTAGGGGTTTCGCAAGTCACCACACTTCTGTCGCTCAGGATAAACGCTCGCACTAGCTCGTAAAAACACACACTCACTGCTTGACAGGTCGCTCTTATATAGCAGGCCGGTGACTCAATAAATGCTTCTAGACCCATCCAGGGTTCACGGTTTCTTGAGGCTTCCATCGCTGGCTGGGTCACGAATATTCTGGACCATCCCTTTGTCCTAGTAGACCTGTTGCATAAGGCGCACGCTATACACGGAGGCAGAGCACAGCCCAGCCCTGGGGCAGTTGTGACTCATGCGGCGAGCGATGAAACAAACTCACAGCCGTAACAGTATTCTATTTGGTGTGTCCGAGCGACACTCAAGTACTCTCTATTTTGTGTGTCCAGGGAACACCGACGTATTCAATTTCATGCGTCTGAGGACGACTAACTAAGTTACGCGATTGCTATACGGACTATTGGGTGAACTGAGTAGCTCAACTAATAGCAATTAGTCAGATTAATAAACGTGTGCTTAAATCAGATAACTTTAACACTATTTATTCAAGCAGCTGCATCTCGATGGAACTTGGAGATGTTCGTAATAAAGGAAGGATGAACCAGTTGGCTTCTATCATCAAGATGACGTAAACGATGGTGTAGATATCCAGTAGAGGGCCATGTCAGGTGACATCCGTTGAGGGCTGACCAGGAAGGATGAGTACACAAACTGAATTTATTTCATTCTGGTTGGGTCAAAAAATGGTTTCAAGGGAATTGTGTAAATATTGTATTTGTTTGTGTGATGTTAATTTTAGATTTGCTGATTAACGTAATTTACTGACGTACCAGGTTATTAATGGACGCGACTATTTTGAAGATAATTTGTAAATTTTGTTCACGTAAACGTGTGGCTTTCTTTATGCCATGAGGTTCATGTCGGCCAACGTGTGTTGAGGTATTCAGCATGACCGAAAGCTGGGGTTTACGGCAGAAGTGGATCTTTTATAAAATGTAACATAATAACAGTTGGGGGGGGGGGGGGGGGGAGGAGGACATTCGAATTGCCGATTTGTAATCAAACAGGCTGTAATTAATTAACTAATATGCCGTGTTTTGCATTATTCTAATACGGGAAGCCATCCGCTTTCTCCGTAATTTTATTCATGAGTATTCACAGTATACGTGTGTTATTTGAACACAACTTAGGAGTTTTTGATCGTGTATAATACGAGGTGTGGAATTTGTATGATTGTTGGGTCCAAGTGATATGTGTCAGAGTTATGTGTGTTTTGTAATGCAAGCTGGAGGTGACTAGGTCAGCCTCTGTATGGCTGCATATTACGACGGTATGTGTTCCTTCTACGACAATGTCAATATTTTGCATATATAGCCTATGCCCGAGTGACGAATGTATATGTTATGTTTCAAATGGCGATAAACCTATGTTCTTTCCATGTTCAAGCGAAACAGGTTAGTCGTTAGAGTATCGTAGCTTTTGTGTGAATGAGTAACAGGATGACATACGGACAGACACTACTAGAATTTACAGGTGCACAAAGCACAGGAGAGAATCAAGTTTTTAGATTAGATGGTAAGAATATATTGTAGTTGCAATTTAAATGTACAATGCCTACCAACCGCGGTAGATACACTCGCTAAGATGCAATGCCATGTGGTTTAGCTATCTCCGAACTCGGTAGACGAGTGGATTCGAACCCACCATCGGCTGTTTTAGAAATACTTTCCCATTTTTAACTCCAGGCAAATGTCGGGACGGTACTTTTTAATGAGCCTTATTTTCACTTTAACTCCTCTCATGAGGTTGGCATCGTGATGGGCATCCGGCCTTGAAAGAAATCATCCGCCACATAGAAACTCACCACTCCTCATACCTGATAATTATAATTGTCACCTAGCACGTAATATATATTGTGAATACCATTTGACCAACGTAAGTAGTTTCCCGAGAGCTTATTCCGGGAGAGAAATCCGATATATCTCGTGAATCATCCTGTTTACAGTACTTATGATTGACTTGACAATAACGTGGTTCTTAAGTTTCTATTGTATGCCTCGTTGCTAAAAAAAAGACCAATGTCAGAAACTGTACTGTATTTTGGAAACTTGCTCTCTATATCCTCAAAACAATTCAACAATATTATTTTGATTATATACTAATTTCTTCTTTATGGTGAAGTTACCCCCTAAGTGGTGCACAATTCATGGGAGTTTTCTAGACACTATATATATATCTTTATAGATAACTCTATGAGGAGGAGTGGTGATTTTCTCATAAAACCCCAACAACTACAGTTCTCCTTATCGGTAGCAATGAACATGTTTTATTGTAGACCATATAAAACGGTACTTTCGATTATATGCGACATTGGACAACTTAGCACCAAGACACATAATAGTACTCTCAAGAAAATCATTGTAAATGCACAATTAAGAAAAGAATTTGTCAGAGGATCAAGAAGAAGCTGTGTCGGTTAACATTCCCCTATCGGATGTCCCTGCAAGTGGAGCGCCGTACAAGCTGGTGACGCTTAATTTTCTTTTTTATTTCACAAATTATATTATCATCACATCTCTGTTAGTATATGTTAAGTTGTGATCCATGGCTTTGTTTTCTTTGCATTTAGTTGTATTAATAGAGTGTATGTCATAGTCAAGATGTAGCCTATCTTTATTCAAACAGGTTGTATCTACCAGGTTTTATAGTTGGAGCGCTGGTCTCTATACTCCCCGGAAGCGAGGGGGTGATAATGTCCACTTTTTCTCCTCAGTTTAGGAAGGGGTTGAACTGTTTGGCATTTGCATATTAGATCCAAAACTTTCTTCTGAGTTGCGTCAAAGTAGGATAGTCTGGATACACATCGTTCTCCACAGAGAACAGACTTACGGGTGTCCATCCTAGGAACATCAATGGGCTCACCGTTGACATAGCAAATACTAAAGAGATGCGTATTGAGAAGTGTGCTAATAAACCTGAGACTGTAAGTAAACTCTGAGATTATGAAGCCACACTTATCAGCTGGATGTTGTATTTGAGCGAGATATGGTAACTATGAGTGATCGCGGAATTAACGATACCGTAATAAAAGGATCTGTCGAGGATGATTCTGACTTAATGTGAGTTAATACACACATCAAAAAAAGTTTTGCATCACCTCGGTTCCCAGATCTCCGGCATATAGACGTTGACTGTGTATATTGTATCAAAGATACAGTCCCTTTGACTGTTCATAGATGTCACTAAAACTGCTCAAAGATGTAAACAACCATGCATGAGCAGGGCCTATTAGACGGAGGGGGTACGACAGCCGATCAGTTCCAGTCATTCCACCAGGACGAAGGTACGCTGCTCATGTTGTCTGTAGTTCTACCATGCCTAGAAGGTCAATACCGCAGTTCGATCGCGTCCGCATTGTTACTTTGTGTCAAGAAGGGCTCTCAACAAGGGAAGTTTCCAGGCGTCTCAGAGTGAACCAAAGCGATGTTGTTCGGACATGGAGGAGGTACAGAGATACAGGAACTGTCGATGACAGGCCTCGCTCAGGCCGCCCAAGGGCTACTACTGTAGTGGATGACCGCTACTTACGGATTGCCGCTCGGAGGAACCCTGACAGCAATGCCACCATGTTGAATAATGCGTTTCGTTCAGCCACAGGACGTCGTGTTTCAACTCAAACTGTGCGCAATAGGCTGCATGATGCGCAACTTCACTCCCGACGTCCATGGCGAGGTCCAGCTTTGCAACCCCGACACCATGCAGCGCGGTACAGATGGGCCCAACAACATGCTGAATGGACCCCACAGAATTGGCATCACGTTCTCTTCACCGATGAGTGTCGCATATGCCTTCAACCAGACAATCGTCGGAGACGTGTTTGGAGGCACCCTGGTCAGGCTGAACGTCTTAGACACACTGTCCAGCGAGTGCAGCAAGGTGGTGGTTCCCTGATGTTTTGGGGTGGCATTATGTGGGGCCGACGTACGCCACTGGTGGTCATGGAAGGCTCCGAAACGGCTTTACGATACCTGAATGACATCCTCCGACCCATAGTGCACCCATATCGGCAGAATATTGGAGAGGCATTTGTCTTCATGGACGACAATTCTCGACCTCATCGTGCACATCTTGTGAATGCGTTCCTTCAAGATAACGACATCGCTCGACTACAGTGGCCAGCATGTTCGCCAGACATGAACCCTATCGAACATGTCTGGGATATGTTGAAAAGGGCTGTTTATGGACGTCTTGACCCACCAACCACTCTGAGAGATTTACGCCGAATTGTCGTTGAGGAGTGGGACAATTTGGACCAACAGTGTCTTGATGAACTTGTGGATAGTATGCCACGACGAATACAGGCATGCATCAATGCAAGAGGACGTGCTACTGGGTATTAGAGGTAGTGGTGTGTACTGCAATCTGGACCACAAATGCTGAAAGTCTAGCTGTATGATGGTACAACATGCAATGTGTGGGTCTCATGAGCAATAAAACGAGCTGAAATGTTGTTTGTGTTGATCTCTATTCCCTTTGTATTTAAAGGTTCCGGAACTCTTGGAACCGAGGTGATGTAAAACTTTTTTTGATGTGTGTAGGACATGTTGTATGGGCACATTGTATGCAAGCAGCTACAGTCTTGATTCTTTAACTTTTCCAGAACCAGAATGGGGTGAAGTTTGAGACTCGTTCAGCGAACATTCCAGCTATTTCTGAAGTCCTCCCAATTGTTGTCTTTTCATCATATACAATATGTTTCCCAAAACGAACAATTCTTTCTACAGTTCATAAACACTACATTACAGCCACTCAATTCATTTAAGAAAACTCATCGAAACGTGAAGTGGTGTGAAACGGGCTCAATTTGTGTTGACCGACTGGAAAGCGTTCTTAAATAGAATTAGGCAACACTGAAATAATGCTTCTAATACTTTAATATAAAACGAGTTTGTCTTGTCTAATTAAAGCTCAACTTCATTTCCCTTCGAACACAGGACGAGTTATTGTGCTTTGGCTGTATTTGAAATGTGTAATTTAGTGTTTAAAAACGAGCTTTGTTTCAATGCACCTTAGATCATTTATCTAGGTCATTTACAGTAAATTACCCCCGACATGTATTGATCCGGATAGCAATTCAGATTAATGTTTTACTGTATTGGTAGCAAGTAGGGGAGGGTGATGGCTCAATGGCTTAGCTGCTCGTCTATCACCGGGACGGCCAGAGTTCGAATCCCGGTGACAAAGTGGTGACATTTTCACCTGAAAAATCACGTCGCGTCGGGTAGGGCATCCGGCCTTAAATCCCCCGCCAAAACAAAAAATGAGCCTGGTTGGCTCCTGCGACCCCAATTAATTGAGATATGGTAGCCAAAGAAAGTTTTTTTTTGTATTTGCAGCACCTAATGCTAACCTACGAAACCACTTCATTGGAGAATCTCCTTGTAAAGCACAATTACTGTTTTCCCATTTCATGCATAAGCAGCCAACTTCCAATGGCCGTGGCAGAAGCAGAACATAGTTACATCAATCCCAGTAATTTTGACTGACTGGCCCTGCGATTTGCTGATCGTCATCGTAAAGCATATTCTCACCGGGAACTGAGTCATTCCAATAGAAATATAGGGCTGTCTATAGGAACAAGTGAGATGCGAAGAATATACACATTGTGCCATTACTTTCTGTTATTATAGCTATTAATAGAAATGCTTTTCAGTCAGTCAACACGAATATTGTGCCCAATTAGATTGGGCTGGGAATAACAATTACCTGAAAATATATCAACTGGTTAAAAATGAATCGAGTTACGTTGTTTTGGCAGATGTGCTTGGGGTTGAACGGATTTCCCCTCCTGTGATCTGAGGTATAAAAGAACATACCATGTGGCTTATCGTGAAAGAGTGCCACCACGCACATTTCCTGGTTCCCTTGATGAACTATACTCAACACCTTTATTATGCGAGACATTGTGTTGTTTCTTTTGTAATGCCCCTCCATGAAATCTGTGTAGCGGCTAGCGTTCTTGGCTGTTATCCCCAGACGTCCGGGTTCGATGCCCGGCTCTGCCAAGAAATTTAATTCTGATTAATTTAATTCTGGTCTGAGGGCTCTAACGGGGTACACTCAGCCTCATGAGGCAAACTGAGAAGAGGTGGGTTCGATTCTCACCTCAGTCATCCTGGAAGCAGTTTTCCGTGCTTTTCCCACTTCAACTCCAGGCAAATGCCGGGATGGTTCTTAAACTAAGGCCTCGGTCACTTTCTTCGCAATCCTTACCTAAATTACAAATACGCACATTACTGTAGACACCACAATAATACAGGTTATAATCGGACAATTTGAACTCACACACCCAAGTACACGGGATTAAATAACCATGTCATCAAATGAAACAACAACTGTAATCTGTGCACAGTAAGTAATGACAAGCAATTTTTTCAGGTAGAGATTTATATTTCCCGCCTAATATCATTGGGTAAAAATACGCGTTGACCGACTGAAAATAATCAATTATTAACCTTTTGTTTGTTTTGTAATAATTCAATTTCTGCATCTAGGCATTAATCATTTAAATTTAAGCTCAATAGCAATATGTGGGAACGACAGTTTGGAATTACTGGTAGTCGTAAACGTGTGCCGTGAAAAAGTACCGTAGGTGCTCTACTACTAGTAGTCCAGGCATTATATGCAAAAAACACGGCCAACCTAAAAAAAAATGTAAAGCTGAAATTTGGCACATATGTTCCCTAGTACCCTAGAAACAAATCCTGAAAAGTCCCCATCTCTGCGGTGTCCGCGTCATAGTTTTTGGAGGGTTCAAAAGGGCTTAAATGGGGCCTAAGTGCCAAAAACAGCATTTTTGCTTCCTGCGTTCAAAATAATGATCCAAATTTAGTTCTCGCGAGCTTAAGCAATTATTAAAAATGAACCAGTAGTATAACGGACTTATCAGGCCTAATTATTGCTATTGATGAAGGAATAAAACGACTAATTTAACATTTTAAGCACAATTTTTACACGAAAATTTGGTTAATTTGTCATTAGCAGGTCATTATTTTTTAAACAACTGCTGATATTGACTAAAGACCCAGAATGAAAGTTATAAGGCATACTTTTAGCTTTACATTGGTACATTGCCCATGTCTATGCGAGAAACGGTTACCGAGTTACGGTCCCATAGCATAACCGCTGTTGAAAAGGCACCCGATCGCGTTTCTAGGTGACAGCGCTCGGCCTGTCGGAGCAGGTCAACAATACTCGAAACAATTAATTCAGCTTCTAAAAAGTCTTGGATTTTCAGTAAATGTGGCGGAAGTCCACAGGTACGAAGTTTCAGCGCTTCGTGAAGAACGTCCAATCCCGAATGCTGGAGCGTTCACGGAGTTTTGCTTTGACAACGCTGACTATAACATAAGGACATTGGAGGGCGAAACACATTTCACTGCATGGGAGGCAACAAGTGCACAGGTACAGCGCGTGAAATATCTCCACTCCCACGTACACGAGAAGTTGCTGGTGTGATTGCGGCGATGGGAAAGTTCAACATTTCGTGGTATCGGAAACCCTCTTCTCCTGGTTCAAAGGACGTCAAGATTAAGGAGTTAACTGCAGAAGCCCCAAACTCTGTGGCTATTGCGTCGATGATGGACTCCTTGTGGTTATCTGGAAGGTGGTCAGGTATTAATTTAACCGCTTCGTGGAACGGCTTTATGAAGACGTCACTGTCTGCTCATGCTCAACCAGCTTCCCAGACAACGTCAGTTGATGCCCTGCCGTTCATTAACTTGGAACCGAGCTATCCATCAACTATCTATTCTGCGTTGAAGTTTGCCGCAAGAGAGTGCGCGGAACTGAAAGAAAGCACTTGTTTCGTAACCTTTGACCAGCCCCTATACGCAAAAGTTGCAGAGATAGTCGCATCGGACACTTCAGAGGAACTCAAAAACGTGGTTGTTCGTCTAGGCGGATTTCACCTTCTGATGTCGTTTCTTGGGGCAATCGGCTACGTGATGAATAGAAGCGGTTTGGAGAGGCTCTGGGCGGAAATATACGCTAAATCGTCAGTGACTCACACGATGTCTGGACATGCATATTCTAGGTAGGCTTGCAATTAGCTCGCTATTAATGATTACGTTATGCCTACAATTTCAAATGTATCAATAACGCGAAACTGTGCATGTTCTAGGGCCCACAGAGCGCATTTTCTGACAAAACAGGCTGTCGGGACAATGTTACTCAACATGAACGACGGGCTGAAGGATGACAAGGACGAAAAACAGGCGTTTTTTTTACCGCATTCCAAGAAGGCACCGCCAACGACTTGCTGTTATATCCTTGCCTTCAACGTCTCAAACAGTCGCTTCATGACACATTTTCTTCAATGAGCCAGAAATCTCGCACAGGAAAGCTGTGGGTAGAGTAGTACATCATACAGCAAGCCTGGAAAATATTGAAGGATTCCGCATCTTTTGTGCCCAACTCTAGGAATGGGTATTCCAAGTTTCAGACACCTAGATATCAAGGGAAAGGCAGTAGCCGCTTTTGAAAGTTCAGATATTTGAATATCGCGCTACATTGCTTCGAGAAGCATTTAGAAGAATTTTACCGATAGTTGGATGTCAAGTGACGTAGCGAGTAACAGCAGAGGTGGAGGCTATTTATTGATTAAATAGTTAACTATGGAGTAGAGACTTGAGACTGGGATCAGATTACTGGCACGGCCAAATGAAAGAGAATGCAATTAGTATCAAGTAAATCGGACCAGGGATTCAAGAGATATGAGGATTTCTAGATATCAGGCGATGACGCGTGACCCTGACCGTTTTGAATAAAAGCCAGCTGGAGCAGGCATGGTTAGCTCATTCTAACACAAGCACTTGGCAAGCAAGTTGCGTCTACGCTGAGCCAAGGCACATGGTTGCCGTAGCTACGCAGAAGTTCTTTTCAAATCGTGATAGTCACGAGAAGTGCTGCGCAAACGAGTTGGAACTTAGTAAGTTTCTGGTGAGGAGAATCACTGAGGTGATTGATTTCTACAGACATTGGTGGAAATATTTATATTTCTAAAAGGACATATGCTAGACTTTGTCTAGGAAATAGTATTTTGTCACAGTCCAGTAGTAACTTAATACTTGGATGTTTAAATCCATTTTCAGTCAGTTTTTTCATTTTTTGTAACTAGTTAACCACTTCGATCTGTCAGTACATTGAAGACTAGTCTATAACGGTGGCGTTCATTAGTCTACGCAAGGGAAACTGCAGGTTGCTTAGCGCATGGCAGATGGTGATATTAATAAACCATGCCCAGGGAACGATCTTCAGAACAGCCGTTAATTGCTTAGACTGTCAATGTTTTTCTTGTACTGATGAGATTACAGTGAGTTATGTTACGACTGACATATCTAAGAAGAGATCACTTAGATCTGACCCTATTTCAACAAACTGTTATGGCTTTGATAGAAGCCCATATTAAAATGGAACCACAGTTTATTCAAACGTCAAAAGATACTACCACTATGTCTGACTAGACGATTTGTGGGTCTACAATGGCGGCCGATACAAGGATTATACGTGCTTGTCCGATAGGGCATGTCTATGGATAAATCTGGTATAGACCAGGTTTACTACGCTTCAAGACCATCAAGAAATGTAAGCCACATTTGAATTATATTATGCCTAGCTAATTGGAACAAACTATTTTTTCTGCAGATGACCAACACATTTTTTTCGTCGTATTTAAAGCTTGCAATGATTTACGCAAGACTTGTTAGAGTTTTTCTGAGCATTTTAAGCACTCAGAACAGTTTAGGATCGATGACCGAGCATTTCGAGCATTTATTTGAATATTTCATATTTTTGGGAAATCACGGTAATCAGCCGATGTAACTGTAAAAGTTAATAATTTATTTTTGTTGAGGAATGGATATTTTTTCCATATTCGAAGGTTCGAACATGTGGATTCTCACATAATGAGATGATAATTAAACATATTTAAAATGATATAACGAATAATAATAATAATAATCCACTAATAATAATAATAATAATAATTTTTATAATTTTTCTAAATAATTCTTGGATATTATATTTTCTAATAATCATATGTATTGAGAAAGAGCCTGTGAAGTAGTTTAATCATTTCTAGTTTGGAACAGGAGATTTTCCGAAGGAAAGTGGTTAGCGCAAGCCCGCATTCAACCAACATTTCAGTTCTGGTTGAACAGTTGATATTTGCAATGAGTAAAGTATATTTTTCAGATAACACGGAGAGGCATGAAACGGGAAGCAATTGATATTTGTATCAAATAGGATATTTTTGTATTTATATAAAATCATGACGTAAATACACTCGAAAGTGAAATAAAGATTTTCATAAGTATGGTAAATTCACGGGTTGAACTGAATGGTAAAATAAAATAAACTTGTAAGTTTATTAATCTTCCAGTGTTGATAACAAGCAGAGGCTTGATTTATTGTATAAATTTTGGGAAGAAAATTTATGTGTGTGGAGTAGTTGAAATGCCATTCCCAGGTGCGCATGTTTAAGTCGCAGGAATGAGGCGGTTTTTTCGAGCATCAATCAAATAGCAGGTTCGATGGCTCAGGTTTATAGTAGGAGTATTGGAACTACACATTTCGTCGTATGAATGACCCGAAGGTTATTTCTTAGAAACCATCAGTTCTTATTTCAACCTTGTTTACGAATTCCATTTAGACTTTGATTTTGCTAGAACCCGGATTTGTCATGATAGTAGTTTATTCTTCTTCAGAGAAAGACCTTTGCAGTTGTTGTCGTAATATTGTGTTCTTACACAAATAATAGAATGGGCCACTGCCAATTAAAAATAATTCTTTAACCACGAATAATTTGAAGGATATTTTCAATCCTAGTGCCATGAACTAAATGAATTCATTATAAAACTACAATTCTAATTTCCGCATTCTGTCGAAGAATTGCAAGTTGTGAAAGTTGCTAAAAATGGCCATGAATATAAATATTTTTTATAATAATGATTCCAAGTGGATAATTGAATAGCTGAATGGTTCAACCATTTATTGATCAAGTTGATGATTCAGAAATCATATATTTTGTTAGGAACTTGAAGTTCATAATCGAGTCACTTCTCGAATGTTTAATGTCAGAAGAACAATTAATTGTTGTTGTACTTCGCACAGTTCTTCGATGCCATGCTCAAGGTCAAATACTTTTCAGATGTTAATAATATATGTTAATAATTTGTGTTGCTTCAATGATGATAATATTTTCGACGATATATTTTTGAAACTGGAAAAACAAGCGAAAGTTTAAGAATTCTATAAACATTTATTCTACGAGTGTTAATATCATGTAAATAGTCAAACAGTGATCTACGTTATTTCCAGTATGGACAATTAACTTTGAACTGGAATTAAATATTAATAATTTTGGAACACAGTCCACAGGACTATTAATCGGACTTATGTTTCCAAAAAGATTGTCAAATGTGTTTGGAAGATTTCTGTATATTGTGTGTAAATAAGAGTGTGGATCGCCACACGTGGATGATGCTGCTTTGAGCATTCTTGCAGTCAGATTTTAACTTTAAAATAAACTGAGATAATTTTACCAGATGTGTTACTCCCAATTAAATCTCCTTCTATCCTTATTGTTGCATTGAGCCAAAGATCAGCAAAGCATTTTTTTAAATTTGATGTCGTTTTTGCGATTTGCTTTAACCCATCTGGCGCTCCAGGATATTTTGACTCTCGTGCTGACTGATTATTGGTAAAATGCATATGTGGTCGTGCGGACTCCGGTCTAAACGGGCACATAAAATAAGATAGAGAAATGGCGCCCAACGTGGGGGCCGATTTAGACATGGTCAATCGCATGCCGATTTGAAATTGTGATAATTTTTATAGAAATATTTTGGGAGTTGAGAGATGTCTGGTTTGGATGAATAAATTAGTAGGAAACCCAATTAGTGGGGAAAATTAAAAATTTAACTTGGTTAATAATTAGAATGGGTTTGATTATTTTGATAATGGCTTAACCATTAGGGCGTCAAGTAAATTCAGTAGTAAACGTTCGATGACTGGATATACACATTATTAGAATCCAGGTGGAGGATATTTGAGAACTTGCATATTTTTCTTGTGATATTGTGGTAAATGTAATTAGTAAAAGTAGAGAATTTTGTTTTTCCATCACGTCGATATTAGGACAAATCTCATTTTATTATAGTGTTCCAATTAGCTATTCATATTTCTTGTTCTAGTTATAAGCTTGTGTTTGCCACTGTTGTATACCCCTAAGTTTTGAATAATAATTGAAAATTATGGAAGAAATGATGAGGATGATGAGGAGTTTGTAGGAGAGTTCAAAAGAGGCTGGACTGCGTGTAGCAACCATTATGAAAGAAAATACTGAGGCTTTGGAAAAGAAACTTAAAGAAAATTCTGATAAACTTAAAGAAAGTTTAAATGATAAACTTAAAGAAAATTCTGATTCTTTAGAAAATAAACTTAAAGAAAATTTAAATGATAAACTTAAAGAAAATTCTGATTCTTTAGAGAATAAACTTAAAGAAAGTTTGAATGATAAACTTAAAGAAAATTCTGATTCTTTGGAAAATAAACTTAAAGAAAATTCTGATTCTTTGGAAAATAAACTTAAAGAAAATTCTGATTCTTTGGAAAATAAACTTAAAGAAAATTCTGATTCTTTAGAAAGCAGGTTAAAAGGTAACTTGAAAGAAAATTTAAATAGTAAATTTAATTCAATGGAAAGTAAATTAAAAGAGAATTCTGAAATTTTGAAAATGACACTTGAGAGTAAAATGAATAAATTATGCGAAAAAACACATGAGCTCGAAACTTCATTAGCTACTAACGCAAGTTTAATGGACGATAAATTTCGCGATGCCGATCTTCGATCTCAAAGCTTAGCTGATAGGATAGAACATGGTCTTAGGAAAGTTGGTGAAGACATGGTCAACCTGGAAGTCAGAGTGAAGAAGGAGAGTAATGAGATGGGAATTCTAGTTGTTCAACGGTTGACAGAACAATTCAAAGAACTTGTCATGGGAGAAATAAGAGAAGGTGTGATTAATGAGTTGCAAACTGAAATTAAAACCACAGTTGTCAATGAAATTAAAGACACACTCAAGCTGGAGAACCAAGAGGGAATCAAGGAGATTAGGGAATCTTTGTCATCCCATATTGAAGTAATTGCCAAAGATATCCAAGCAACTCAGAAGGACATATCAGATATGACAGGGTCATTGAAAAGTCATGAGGCTGTTATGAACCAGATATCCATTGATGTTAAGGAGAATTGTAAAGAAACTGAAGCAATTACGAAAATGGCAGAAGAAAACCAGAAGGAACTTGAGGCTATGAAAACTCAAATCAAGGATGAGAAACAGTCTGATCATCTGTTGAAAATGCCAAATGTAAGGGGAAAGGAACAGATACAGATAAATCTAGGAGCAGCTAGAGAGACTGACAGACAGGATGAGGTCAGGACAGTATTTCAAGCCAACCCCATAACTGTATTTAAGAATATAGAGGATAAGCCTTCTAAATTTTCAGGGCGAGATTCTGTGACACCCGTGGAATTTTTGAGAGAAGCAGGGGATTACCTGAAAGATTCTAAGATCCCTAAAGAAAGACAGATCCGAGTGATAGGGAAGTTTTTGGAAGGTCCTGCACTTCTTTGGTTTAGAGCTTTTAGATCCACTCTAACCACTTTTGAGGAGTTTTCTCGTGGGCTATTGAAAAAGTTTTGGTCCCCGGAAACCCAACAGCAAGTTAGAGCAGAGTTATATTCGAAGAGATTCTCGACCTCACAACCTACTCGATACTCTACGTACTTTTCTGGACAGCTGTCTAAACTCCAACATTTAGATCCGCCGATGCCAGATAACGAATTGATTACTGCATTGATACGTCAATTTCGAGCAGACGTCCAGAGGACTTTGATCGCTGCTGATATCTATAATATGGAACAATTTGATGAAGTATTACAGAAGCTGGATCATACAAACGCTCAATTCTTCCATCAGAAGGGAGGAAAGAATAACAACGCTGTGTACGCTGTTATGGCTGATAGTTATTCTCAGACACCTCGAGAGATTCGAGAGGAGCGAGATGAGAAAACGCCGAGGGAAGATTCCAATAAGAGAGGATGGAACCAGTACAGTAACAGATACAGTTACAAACCATATGCGAGACCGGATGGTGGTAATCGATACAATACTCGATGGAGAAGACCACGAGATAGTCAAGGAAGGTACCAGGAAAGAAGATATTATGGTAGAAACAACTACAATAACAGAGGGAATGTAGATACTCGTCAGTACAATGAAGAGTTCAACAAGGAGACGAGGAAAAATTTGGAAGCAAGACACCAAGATAACTTGCAGTTTTTGGAGCAGAGGCCCAACGAACCAGGTCCATCGGGAACACAACAATCCCGGGGGAATGGTAACGAAAAAAAAACTTCGAATTCACAGTAGAAGATAGAATTTTGAATACTTTCACTTCCAGAATTATTAAATGGCAAGCAGAGGATGATGACTTAATTCAACAGAATGACTAACGAAAAGAAATGGGTACAAGAATTAGAATGCCAATCATATCATGCGAAGTATTCGGTATGCCTGTCGATACTTTGATCGATACTGGGGCTATGCTTTGCCTGGTGAGTGAGAAGCTTTATATTCTGTGGAAGCTCAAAGAGAATTTAGAGGAGATTCCAGCATCAGGAATTAAGATCCAAGGAATAATACCCAATAAAATATCTCTGTGTAAAACACAATTATACTTATGTATTACGATTGGAGGACATGATTTCCGACATGTGTTTGTTGTAATGAAGGACATGGCTTTTGACATGATATTGGGAGCGGATTTCATTCAGAAATATCAAGCAGTGATAGATATGAAGACAGAGACGATCAAATTCAAGAATACCGAAGAGATAAACTTCGAGGGAAAAGAAGAGGAAGACATCGAGGGAGATGCTCAATGGTCTCTGATTTTTCATGAAGCTGAAGGAAGAGAAGTCTACACTGGACCCTATCGTATTGTGGAAGTAAACAATAATGGAAGCTATGAAGTAGCTAATACACGAACTGGTAACATCGTGGGAACTTATAATGCATCGAATCTGAAGATCTATTATTCAAGAACCAGATGATTTAATGTGTAGATAGGAAAAATAAAAAAATTTCAATTTTTATTTTTTGCTAGGTGTGGGGTGGATGTGCCCAACTCTAGGAATGGGTATTCCAAGTTTCAGACACCTAGATATCAAGGGAAAGGCAGTAGCCGCTTTTGAAAGTTCAGATATTTGAATATCGCGCTACATTGCTTCGAGAAGCATTTAGAAGAATTTTACCGATAGTTGGATGTCAAGTGACGTAGCGAGTAACAGCAGAGGTGGAGGCTATTTATTGATTAAATAGTTAACTATGGAGTAGAGACTTGAGACTGGGATCAGATTACTGGCACGGCCAAATGAAAGAGAATGCAATTAGTATCAAGTAAATCGGACCAGGGATTCAAGAGATATGAGGATTTCTAGATATCAGGCGATGACGCGTGACCCTGACCGTTTTGAATAAAAGCCAGCTGGAGCAGGCATGGTTAACTCATTCTAACACAAGCACTTGGCAAGCAAGTTGCGTCTACGCTGAGCCAAGGCACATGGTTGCCGTAGCTACGCAGAAGTTCTTTTCAAATCGTGATAGTCACGAGAAGTGCTGCGCAAACGAGTTGGAACTTAGTAAGTTTCTGGTGAGGAGAATCACTGAGGTGATTGATTTCTACAGACATTGGTGGAAATATTTATATTTCTAAAAGGACATATGCTAGACTTTGTCTAGGAAATAGTATTTTGTCACAGTCCAGTAGTAACTTAATACTTGGATGTTTAAATCCATTTTCAGTCAGTTTTTTCATTTTTTGTAACTAGTTAACCACTTCGATCTGTCAGTACATTGAAGACTAGTCTATAACGGTGGCGTTCATTAGTCTACGCAAGGGAAACTGCAGGTTGCTTAGCGCATGGCAGATGGTGATATTAATAAACCATGCCCAGGGAACGATCTTCAGAACAGCCGTTAATTGCTTAGACTGTCAATGTTTTTCTTGTACTGATGAGATTACAGTGAGTTATGTTACGACTGACATATCTAAGAAGAGATCACTTAGATCTGACCCTATTTCAACAAACTGTTATGGCTTTGATAGAAGCCCATATTAAAATGGAACCACAGTTTATTCAAACGTCAAAAGATACTACCACTATGTCTGACTAGACGATTTGTGGGTCTACAATGGCGGCCGATACAAGGATTATACGTGCTTGTCCGATAGGGCATGTCTATGGATAAATCTGGTATAGACCAGGTTTACTACGCTTCAAGACCATCAAGAAATGTAAGCCACATTTGAATTATATTATGCCTAGCTAATTGGAACAAACTATTTTTTCTGCAGATGACCAACACATTTTTTTCGTCGTATTTAAAGCTTGCAATGATTTACGCAAGACTTGTTAGAGTTTTTCTGAGCATTTTCAGCACTCAGAACAGTTAAGGATCGATGACCGAGCATTTCGAGCATTTATTTGAATATTTCATATTTTTGGGAAATCACGGTAATTAGCCGATGTAACTGTAAAAGTTAATAATTTATTTTTGTTGAGGCATGGATATTTTTTCCATATTCGAAGGTTCGAACATGTGGATTCTCACATAATGAGATGATAATTAAACATATTTAAAATGATATAACGAATAATAATAATAATAATCCACTAATAATAATAATAATAATTTTTATAATTTTTCTAAATAATTCTTGGATATTATATTTTCTAATAATCATATGTATTGAGAAAGAGCCTGTGAAGTAGTTTAATCATTTCTAGTTTGGAACAGGAGATTTTCCGAAGGAAAGTGGTTAGCGCAAGCCCGCATTCAACCAACATTTCAGTTCTGGTTGAACAGTTGATATTTGCAATGAGTAAAGTATATTTTTCAGATAACACGGAGAGGCATGAAACGGGAAGCAATTGATATTTGTATCAAATAGGATATTTTTGTATTTATATAAAATCATGACGTAAATACACTCGAAAGTGAAATAAAGATTTTCATAAGTATGGTAAATTCACGGGTTGAACTGAATGGTAAAATAAAATAAACTTGTAAGTTTATTAATCTTCCAGTGTTGATAACAAGCAGAGGCTTGATTTATTGTATAAATTTTGGGAAGAAAATTTATGTGTGTGGAGTAGTTGAAATGCCATTCCCAGGTGCGCATGTTTAAGTCGCAGGAATGAGGAGGTTTTTTCGAGCATCAATCAAATAGCAGGTTCGATGGCTCAGGTTTATAGTAGGAGTATTGGAACTACACATTTCGTCGTATGAATGACCCGAAGGTTATTTCTTAGAAACCATCAGTTCTTATTTCAACCTTGTTTACGAATTCCATTTAGACTTTGATTTTGCTAGAACCCGGATTTGTCATGATAGTAGTTTATTCTTCTTCAGAGAAAGACCTTTGCAGTTGTTGTCGTAATATTGTGTTCTTACACAAATAATAGAATGGGCCACTGCCAATTAAAAATAATTCTTTAACCACGAATAATTTGAAGGATATTTTCAATCCTAGTGCCATGAACTAAATGAATTCATTATAAAACTACAATTCTAATTTCCGCATTCTGTCGAAGAATTGCAAGTTGTGAAAGTTGCTAAAAATGGCCATGAATATAAATATTTTTTATAATAATGATTCCAAGTGGATAATTGAATAGCTGAATGGTTCAACCATTTATTGATCAAGTTGATGATTCAGAAATCATATATTTTGTTAGGAACTTGAAGTTCATAATCGAGTCACTTCTCGAATGTTTAATGTCAGAAGAACAATTAATTGTTGTTGTGCTTCGCACAGTTCTTCGATGCCATGCTCAAGGTCAAATACTTTTCAGATGTTAATAATATATGTTAATAATTTGTGTTGCTTCAATGATGATAATATTTTCGACGATATATTTTTAAACTGGAAAAACAAGTGAAAGTTTAAGAATTCTATAAACATTTATTCTACGAGTGTTAATATCATGTAAATAGTCAAACAGTGATCTACGTTATTTCCAGTATGGACAATTAACTTTGAACTGGAATTAAATATTAATAATTTTGGAACACAGTCCACAGGACTATTAATCGGACTTATGTTTCCAAAAAGATTGTCAAATGTGTTTGGAAGATTTCTGTATATTGTGTGTAAATAAGAGTGTGGATCGCCACACGTGGATGATGCTGCTTTGAGCATTCTTGCAGTCAGATTTTAACTTTAAAATAAACTGAGATAATTTTACCAGATGTGTTACTCCCAATTAAATCTCCTTCTATCCTTATTGTTGCATTGAGCCAAAGATCAGCAAAGCATTTTTTTAATTTGATGTCGTTTTTGCGATTTGCTTTAACCCATCTGGCGCTCCGGGATATTTTGACTCTCGTGCTGACTGATTATTGGTAAAATGCATATGTGGTCGTGCGGATTCCGGTCTAAACGGGCACACTTTATGCGCGGAAATGAAGGAATTCGTCTCTACGGCTCCAGATGAAAAGGCCATAATATATGCTGGAGAGAAGTTCGTCATTTGTCTTTACGATAGTGCCAAATTGGAGTGCAAAAGCCTCGACGAACTTCGGGTAGTGAAAAACGGCCAAAAAATTGCCAAACAACCGGTCACAGCATCATTTCAGCTGGCTTCACTTCCGCCGACTTCGGCGGCATGCAAACAACATTCACTGCGGGTATATTTGCAAGTTCAGGAATGGTTAGGATTTTCTTTGGACCCGACCCAATGGGGATGGAAAATCCATCACTCAGCTTTCGTACCAGCGACAACTCATCTTCCAGCTGCTCCAGATCATCTCCTCAATTTGGTGTCCTGCAACTGCAAGATCTCTTGTGGCAGCCGGTGTGAGTGTGTACGTTCCGCTTTAGAATGCTCCTTAATGTATGGACACTGCAGAGGGAAAGCGTGTGGCAACGTCACATTTGATGGCTCAGACGATGAGGAGGACGATTGAGTCCGATGTAAGCTTTGTTTTGCAAGTGTTCTTTGTCTAAAGAAAGCTTCTTAAGCTTTGTTTTGTTATTTGCATTATGCGTATTATGAATGTACGTTTAACTGCTAACTGCATTAAAATCGTTTTGTTCTATGCAAACTGTTTCTGCTAGTTTACCTGGATTCAAAACATCCTAAAAACTCTTGATCAAAGATACAAAATGGTGTCAGCAAAGGTGAATAGATGGAGCATACCTGCGTAAATGGGCGTTCGTTCGGAAAGCGACTGCCACACTTGCACTTTTATATTATTGTAACTGTATCTCTGCTGCTGTTTGTCGGATGAACATGGGCAATGTATCGCTTTAAAGCTTCAAGTGTGCTTTACAACTTTTACTTCGGGTCTTTAGTCGCTATCAGCAGCTGTTTACACGATAATTCCCGGCTAATGACAAATTAGCTAAATTTTCGTGAGAAAAGTTGAGCTAAATTGTTTGATTACTCGTCTGTTTAAATGTATGGCAATAATTACGACCAATAAGAGCATTATATTTAACGCAGTCCTTCTCATATTACTATCAAAGCTCATTAGAACTGATTTTGGATCAATATTTTGAACGCAGGAAGCAAAAATGCTGTTTTTGGCACTTAGGCCCCATTTAAGCCCTTTTGAACTCTCCAAAAACTATGACGCGGACAACGCAGAGATGGGGACTTTTCAGGATTTGTTACTAGGGTACTAGGAAACATCTATGCCAAATTTCAGCTTTACATTATTATTTTTTTAGGTTAAAACTTAATATGCCTGGCCTATAGGGGGAAGGTGATCAATGCATCAAGCTTGGGGACCAAATATTGTATTATTATTATTATTATTATTATTCCACTGATGCTCAAGATCTTATCTGAAGATAGTCGTAGACTCGTTTGAAATGTTGACGCAGCTTAATACGTGGCTTATTTACTAGTGTTAAGCGATTAGAGAGTTAGTCTGACTAGATTATCCGATACCGGGGCTTGAAGGACCGTAGCTTATTCGATAGCTTAGAGTGGGTGCTGTAACTTTTGATCAAATCTGTTGTTGTTGATGATTCTTTAGGGGCTTTGCGACATCGTGGTCATGTATCCCCGTGTGTTTGTAGAATTCGTCTGATAACCTGTGTCACTGTGATGTCTGTACTAGTATGTGTATTAAGTTATGCAAATGTCCACTTTACAATACAAAATTATCTTTTTTATATATCACTTGATGTCAATATACATTTTGAGACATGTTTCGGCTCTGTGAGCCTTCTTCAGTCAAAATCACTAAAAAATTCTCCTAACACAGTCTAATGTTTGGTCTCTCATAAAAATTTTGTAAAACATTTTTTTACATCGTCAAGATGATTAAAACACATGAATATAAAATGCTTAAAGATTTTTTTTTAAATGTTCAAAATTTCGAAACGTGGGCCACATTCTAGTTGATCCATTTTCAAACAGGGGACCTGGAACAATAAAAATTACCTAACAATCTACGGTTCCTACTTGGAAACATGAAGAGATGACTTTAGTTGGGTAAAACACTTACCCCATTATACGAGCATCTTGAAAAAGGATCGTGTCTAAAACTGTCATGTAGAAACAGATTACCTGTATAATGGGGTAAGTTTTTTACCCAACTAAAGTCATCTCTTCATGTTTCCAAGTAGGAACCGTAGATTGTTAGGTAATTTTTATTGTTCCAGGTCCCCTGTTTGAAAATGGATCAACTAGAATGTGGCCCACGTTTCGAAATTTTGAACATTAAAAAAAAAAATCTTTTAGCATTTTATATTCATGTGTTTTAATCATCTTGACGATGTAAAAAAAAATGTTTTCCAAAATTTTTATGAGAGACCAAACATTAGACTGTGTTAGGAGAATTTTTTTAGTGATTTTGGCTGAAGAAGGCTCACAGAGCCGAAACATGTCTCAAAATGTATATTGACATCAAGTGATATATAAAAAGATAATTTTGTATTGTAAAGTGGACATTTGCATAACTTATCAAAATCAATACGGGAAAACTTGGAAAAATGACTAAAGTCATAGATATTCATAGTATGTGTATTTGTTATCGAGATAGGATTTGGGTAGGAAGCGGCCGTGGTCTTCAGTTAGGAACCATCCCGGCATTTGCCTGGAGTAGAGAAAATCACTACCAGGATGACTGAGGTAGGAATTGAACTCACCTCTCCTCAGTTTTTGCCTCACGAGGCTGAGTGTACACACAGTTCCAGCCCTCACACCAAAATTAAAATTTCTTGGTAGAGCCGGGAATCGAACCCGGACCGACAGTCAAGAACGCTAGCTAGTGGTCGTAGTAGACGTAGATGGTTCGCGTTTTAATGTGGATTATGTTCATTGTTTAAGGCCACCCAATCACTCTGAAATTGCGCAGGGATGTAGCTTAAAAGTTACCGTCCGTACCCAGGTATCCAGGAGGGAGATATGGAACTGCGCCCATAATCAGTGGTATTTCCAGATCCTTTTAATTAGGCCGATTGAACTGCGCCCATAGTCAAGTCGGCTGTTAGCCCAAGAACGGTTTAAGGGGAAGTGACGGACTGTCTCCCACCTTCAGAACTCGTAATGGGAATCCTGTCCAAATATTCGTGTACGTCGCTGATGCATTTCGGTAGAGGTGGAAGAAGACTTCTTTTTGCACGATTGAGGTTTTGTCGTATTCGTTCCATATCATCCCGAGTTACACTGCTGGCAATAGATTCAGGCACAGAAACAATTTCTGTCCTGATTACTTTCGCGGGTGGTTCCGACAAAGTTTCGTGCGCTTTGCGCTTCACGTTATTGGAGATGTACTCTCTATGTATGTTCGAACACTGCTCATGATTACGTTCACCAACAGTTTTAAACAAAACTTCAGCATCATCACACTAACCACTACACCACAGAGGCGAATAATAATAATAATAATAATAATAATAATAATAATAATAATAATCCACAGCCTGTTTCCAGTCGACCGACCGGGTCAGGGAATGGAATGAATGAAGCCCCCATCTAGCGGCGAGGATATGAACTGTGCCGGCTGCCGAAGCCTGTCGCACTCCCCTGGGGCAATGATTAAATGAATGACAGATGAAATGAAATGATAGTGGAGATTGTTGCTGGAATTACAGATGACAGGGAAAACCGGAGTACCCGGAGAAAAACCTGTCCCACCTCCGCTTTGCCCAGCACAAATTCACATGGAGTGACAAGGATTTGAAGCATGGAACCCAGCAGTGAGAGGCCGGCGCGCTGCTGCCTAAGCCACGGAGGTTACACTAATAATAATAATACAACTCTCTCTAATCCACCATAAATAACTACCCATCTAGTTTTGTTATACAATAAAAAAAAAAAATCTTCTAAATGGTAAGATTACCTCAAACTAGATTATTAAACATTTGCAATAACAAACCTATTTTTAAAATATGGTTAGGTTGTCGAAAACATCCCAATGTACCAGTTAATATTAATATTGTAGAACAAAAATTAAATATGAGTCTGTTTTGAAAACTGTACCTGTTTTATGTACCCGAAGCCTCCGTGGCTTAGGTGGCAGCACGCCGGCCTCTCACCGCTGGGTCCGTGGTTCAAATCCCGGTCACTCCATGTGAGATCTGTGCTGGACAAAACGGAGGCAGACAGGTTTTTCTCCGGGTACTCCGGTTTTCCCTGTCAAAATTTCATTCCAGCAACACTCTCCACTATCATTTCATTTCATCTGTCATTCATTTAATCATTGCCCCAGAGGAGTGCGTCAGGCCTCGGCAGCCGACACAGTTCATATCCTCGCCGCTAGATGGGGGCTTCATTCATTCCATTCCTGACCCGGTCGGAGACTGGAAGCAGGCTGTGGATTTTCATTTTTACCTGTTTTATGTACCCCAGGCCAACACTAATCTCTTATCCGCAATCTGGACAGGGTATATTTAGCTGTTCGCAATCTGGACGGTTTTTGGCTTGTTCGCAATCAAGACACAACCGATTTGAAACGAGTCACTTCAAATTCACACCACTCGACACAACATAATTCGGTAGAGAGGAGGAGGGAGGGTACCTACCTGACCACTCTCAATGAGCGCAATTCCACAGCCACTTTTCGTAGGTTGATGCTAATGACCAGGGTCACTGGTCATTAGTGAAGCTTGGGCGCAGTTCCATACAACCCATCCAGGAGGGGGCTGATTCAATACATTTACAAAATCATCACCGCAGATGATTTTGAAAGTTCACAATAAAGTGTTTTTTTTTATCCCTTATCCTCCCAGCTCGACTTCACCCACGGACTCTGCGAGGGATCATTTCTCTACCGTCGCGAGGACGGTGTCTGGGAGCTGAACACACTTTGTCAGCAGAGATAAGTGAAGGGATTTGGAAAGGAGTCGGCCGTGGGCCTATTGAATGGAAACATCCCGGCATTTGCCTGGGGGTGAAAATGGGAAACCGCGGAAAAACATTTTCAGGACGGCTGACGTGGGGTTGGAACCAACGGTCTCCCGATACCAACGAGGCACGAGGTCTCGTCCACCGCGGCCGGTAATATTCTGATACTAATACGTAAAATCAACAGTTTGCCGTACTTCATTTTAAAACTAATATGACACATAACGTGGAACAAAAATAAAACACATGTTAATTTCTTGTATTTTCATAAACTTGAACAAAGCGGCTTCGGTGGCGGAGTCGGTAGCATGCTGAACTGCTATGCCCAAGATCGCGGGTTCAAACCCGGCCCTAGTCATCGGATTATTAAGAGCGTTAAAATCCTTCGGTATGCCTTCCTTCGAAGGGGAAGTAAAGCCAGCGGGCCCATGTCACAGATTTATGGCACGTAAAAGAACCTACCAATATTGGTAGGTTATTTGGTTAGAAACACTATCAAGTTCCAACGTTCGCCGCTAGGTGTCAGTGACATCTGGTAGTCAAAGTTGGAACTACTCGAAATTTGAACTTTCTGGGAGCCCTCTGGCGTTCAATTATAATACCCACTGTGGCCATTGGCTGCAATTCATATATAATAAACTTGAACAAAATTATTAATTATGCTTGAGAATAAAATAACATGTGTTGTCGTTGATGTGTGTGCTTGTAACTGTATTTGGGTCTAGGTCAGGGGTAGGTGCCCCAGAACAATTTGAAATAGGGACCTAGAGTGGGTAAAACTTTAGGAGAAACCACACTCAGGATGGCTACTGTCAGCACCAAGATTCGAACTTCGGATCTCAGTACACTCATATATCCATTCCAGCCATGGAGCATGTCTGTACTTTGTATTTTGAAAGAACGAACATGACGGACTAGGCGGAAGCTAAGCTGTGTTGATGAGCTTTTAATCCTGTATCGAGTAACACCCAGGGCTACATTTCCGACATTCAATCCACATAATGAGCCCACGAGTAAAATATTTTATATCGATTACGGTAATCTTGCGTCAAAATTTAAATAAGTAAGTAAAATTATTTATTCGCGCCGAAGCTTCGCCAATTGTACACCTCTATCATCGGAACCGGTATTCAATAAATACGAAAAAGATGGCAAACATTCTACAGTTAATGCAAATGAATGTATCAACATTCACCACGTAATAAGTGAGTTGGAATTACTCATGATTATCCTTCAAGTTTGAAAGAAGTCTGGGTGGTCGATCACAGTTCAGTAGACACAGGAACAACATGCCATTTTTAGCCTATTTTCATTTTATGAAAAAAAAAATAGGCTTATGAAATCACCTTTTGTCCGTGTGTCTGTGTGTGTGTGTGTGTGCGCGCGCGCGCTGGCGCGCGCGCCCGCGCCCCCCTAATGACTTCTAAACGGCTGGAGCGATTTCAATGAAACTCTGTAAGATCATAGCACCTTTCTGGCCGAACCCGACCGTGCCCTTCAAATTTTATTGTGTCTCACCAATCCAACTTGGCGGCTGTGCAAAATATTTCACCAGCATTCAGTATCTCCGAAACTATTACCGATATCACCCTGAAATTGTGTACGGTGATAAAGGGCACTACTAGAAGTTCACCAATGAGACTTTCAAAAACCTGGTAACTACAAAACCAACATGGCGGCTAAGCGAATTTGAGGCTTTTAAATAGACTTTTCTCGCGATCTAACCATCCAAAGGTAATGAAACTTGGTACAGCAAATGTTTATACACATTGTAATGCACTGGCATCTAATTTAGTTCAATTGTTTACATAACCTCAAAATGGCAGTTGTGCGAAATATTTCACCGGCATTCTATATCTCCGAAACTATTACAGATATCACCCTGAAAATTTGTACGGTGATAAAGGGCACTGGTACAAGTTTATCTATGTAACTTTCATAAACCTGTATAGTACGAAACTAACATGGCGGCCAAGCGAATTTGAAACATTTTAATAGATTTTTCTCGTGATTTAACTCTCTGAGCGCATTGAAATGTGGTACAGTAAATGACTATACATATTGTAATGCACTGGTATCTAATTTAGTTCAATTGTTTACATTACCTCAAGATGGCGGCTGTGCGAAATTTTAAAATTAAGTTTTTATTTCTTGTGTCGTAATCATGCGATCGAAGTGAAAGTTTGAATAATGAACCTACGCAATAATTTTCCTTTAATGGTACATAACTCCATGGCGTATACTTCTTATAATAATCCAAAATGGCTAGCATCCGAAATACTTAGACGTTTCTCAATATCTACGAATCTTTTAGAGCAATCAAACTGAATTTTTTAACGTTCATAGAGGCTATGAACATAAGTTCACCTATAGGTCTTTCAGTAACCTGGTTAGCACAAATCCAACATGGCGGCGACGCGAATTATACATATTTAAATGGACGTTTCTCGCGATTTAACCATCCGAGTTCAGTGAAACTTTGCACGTTAAATGCTTAGCCTATACAAATGTTAATCGACTGGCATCTAATTTATTTCAATTGTTTTCATAACGACAAGATGGCAGCTGTGAGAAATTTTAAGATTAATTTTTTGTTTCTTGTGTCGTAATCATGTGATCGAAGTGAAAGTTTGAATAATGAAGCTACGCAATAATTTTTCTTTATGGTACATAACTATATGGACTATACATACAACAATCCAAAATGGAGACCATCCGAAATATTTATACAGTTCTCAGTATCTACGAATCATTTACAGCAATCAAAATGGTTTTTCTAAATGTTCATAGAGGCTATGAACATAAGTTCATCTATAGGACTTTCAATGTGTACACAAATCCAACATGACGGCGACGCGAAATATAAATATTTAAGTGGACGTTTCTCGCGATTTAACCATCCGAGTGCAGTGGAACATTGTACGGTAAATGCTTATACAAATGTTAATCCACTGGCATCTAGTTTATTTCAATTGTTTTCATAACCTCAAGATGGCAGCTGTGCGAAATTTCAAAATCTCGTTTTTACTTCATGTGTCCTAATAATGCGATTGACGTTTGAATACCACAAGTACACAATAATCTTCATGTAATAGTAGGCTACATAAATAAAAATCCAACATGGCGACCATCTGAAATATTTAGACGGTTCTCAATATCTACGAATCTATTACAACAATCAAACTGAAATTTTGTATGTTGATAGAGGCAATTGGCACGAGTAGGATATATGAAAATAGGCTGTATAGCTCTTCACGGAACTACTTGTTTTATTTTTAGCGTTTGGCTTTTAGTGTCAGGAGTGTCCGAAGAAATGTTCGGCTCACCAGAATTTGTAGCTGCTTCAATGGGGATACCCATGGGGTTGGCTACAAGTACCGTCGAGTGTCGAGTGTTGCCTGGGGAGGAAAGTGTGAATGTAAGGACGAGGAATTGGAAGAGAGCGGCTGTGGGCTATAGTTAGGGACCAACCCCGGCATTTGCCTGGAAGGAAAATGGAAACAACAGAAGACCATCTTCAAGGTTGCCGGCGGGGGGATTCGAACCTCCTCGCCTCCCAGATGTGAGCAACTGCCTGCAGCCACACCGTAACGACCACCCTGTACAACATGCCATGATGGAGTCAAACACTCGACACTTGACTGTAATTTATTCACTTATTACATGATAATACACAAGCTATGTTGCGTTAAGAGAATATTTAGCATGGATCACTCAAACTAAATACTTTGTGGCGATACTAATCTCGTGCTTTATCTTTGTCGAGTTGTATTGTAAGGGAGGTGTTATTATTGTCTTAACATTTACACATGCACACATTTACTGTCAACCATAAATAGCTACATAGAACACCCCTGTCGTATTACACATGTTTACGTCCATCGCACCTTTCGGTGGCCTTGGAGACCACATGTTCCCTGTGTCGATGTGCTCAGTGTGGCGACCCGGATTGGCGCGCTCTCACTGAAACACCCTGTATATATATATATATATATATATATGCGGCTTCAGTGGTGTAGTTGGTAGCATGCTGAGGTTCTATGCCCAAGATCGCGGGTTCAAACCCGGCCAAAGTCGTCGGATTTTTATGAGCGTTAAAAATCTCCCAGTATGCCTTCCTTCAGAGGGGAAGTAAAGCCGGCGGTCCCATGTTATAGATTTATGGCATGAAAAAGAACCTTCCAGGGGGCGTGGTGGCTCAGCGGTCTAGCTGTATGCCTCTCATCAAGGCGGTCCAGGTTCGATTCCCGGTCAATGCATGTGAGATTTTCGAAGTGAAATGCCATGTCCTGTGGTTCGGATTCCACGAAAAAAGGAGGTCCCGTGGCTCATGATCTCGCGATTAACGGTCACTTTAAACTACAAGCTTGCTTTTTTAGAACCTTCCACTAACTACACTTGTGGAAGCTAAAATTTGTAGGTTAGTTTGATAACGCTATATTAGTTCCAACGTTCGACATCAGATGCTGACTGCGATGGCATTTAGTAGCCACGTCCGCAGCTAGGTGTCGTGGACGGTAGCATTTGGCAGCAAAAGTAGGAACTACTGGAAGAAATTAATCGTCTGCAGTCCTTCTACCTGAATCACAGATAATACACAATAATATAGCCATCAAAACTAACACCGGTTATCAGACAATTTCTGCACACACTCAAAATACACGGGGCTACATGACCGCGGTTGTCACAGCCCCTAAACTGAGGAACCAACCAACCAACCAACCCTTTATATATAATGGCATGAAAATTTGTATGTAGAAGGCACCCTTAAAATAACCCGTGGCTCATGATCTCAAGAATAACGGTCACGTTAAACTACAAGTTTCCTTCCTTCCTTAAAATAAAATTATAAACTATGCCAAACAATAGACCAGAATTTCAAATATACCAGTACGCTTGTTGTGATGTATTGTCGTTAATGAAATGTCACCAATTTATCAATAAATGAATAAATCTCAGTCGCTTGGCAAGGGTTTGACACCTTCCATCTTTCCTTTATTGCAGGCATGTGCAACTTAGAACACAGAGGACTTGCAGGCATTACGGGCCCTATTTTCACAAGAACGTAGTACCCACATTTAATAAAGAAACTCATTCGTGACAAATTAACATCACAAAAACACAAACAGGAATATTATAACGGTAACTAAAATTTTATTTATTAAAGAAAATAAGAAAATGCATATGTAGTTACTTCCTATTTTAATGGGAAACTTAGCCCTTCGTGTTCTGAACCAGTCTCTCACCACCAACGTCTGTTTTCTCAAAACACGTACAAGTGCAATGGACATAAAGAAAAATAATTTTCCCTAGTGTTTTCAATATGTTTCAACATTTTTTAAATCTCATATTGTTAGCATGTTTTGAAGTGTTTTAAGTGTTTTTAAGGGGTTTAAATTTGTTCCATTGATATAGTCATCAATGTTCACCACATTTCATTTCCATGCCATTCATCATTCATTAATTTTAATGTCCATTGACTGGCCACACGAGAAGACAATAAGCTGATGAAGGGGCCAAATCTCATTCAGATTCTAATGCCTCGAAACATGTACTAACAAGTGTAAATAAACACTAAAAGCCAAGTATTTACTAGACGGAAAAGTGTGTTTAATTAATCTAAACTTCATCTCAATGTTCGGTGGTACACTGGATGTTCCAACCCGGAGACTGTTTTCAAGATAGAGATCAGTTATCTTTCCCCTCTCTTTGGATTTAATCCGCTTCATGCACGAGACGAGTTGCTCACATACCGTAGATGCGTGATGCCAAACAATGCCATCATCCTTATGTTGAAAGTAAATAGATTAGAGTAACTTACTTCTTGCATGGAAAGTTTCATATAAAAATCTCGTAAGCAGATGACCTCGTAGTTCCGCCCCTTAAAACAATAACTAATAACTAAGGTGTCCTTTAATTCTCCTTTCAAAGCCACATCATCCTGAAGTTCAATGAGTTCCATATGCAAATTTTCAGGAGCTCTAATCACGTCAATGCTGGTGATTAGAAAAAACTGAAATTCACTTCCTCCTTTCTCAAGTCACTAAATCTGACATTAAATTCAAGTAAATCTGCCAATGAGTCTGCGCTAAAGCACAGTTACAGAATGATTTATCCCGCTGGGACAACATTTTAAAGTGATAGGTATTTTCATTTCACATTTGATTTTCCTATAGATTTCCTCTGATAGGATTTCACTGTCCGTTGTGCCCGTTTCCCCGACGACACGTTGGCCCGGCGATTTCAACGTGAAACCGAAAAAAGGACACAGGCGATAAAAGAATTAAGTGCTGGAAATATTTGTCCTATAAAAAAAATCATAACAACTAGCTCGGGCAGGCAAGACATCGATTATCTCGGGACGGTTAAATGGATAGGCATGTAAGGTTCAACAGGACAAATACCTCATAAACAAAAAAATCAAAAAAGTATCACGGATTCGGGAGAGGTTCAAAACTACAGGAATAATTTTAAATTGTTAAAATCAACTTCCTAAATTTATTTTAGAGCAGACGGACAAAAGAAAGATATTTACACTCCTATCACTCAAGGCAAATCATTAGGTTGGGATACAAGTATTCATAATTATAATGTCCATCTGTGCCGTTGAGCTACCCTATTTCACTTAAACTGGGAAGTTATCACAAAAGAAATTATCAGAGTTCGAGAGTTCGATGTTTAGCTGTTTTTTTAAATACACTTCATTATCAGTGTCAGCTTTTTAGAAAAAAAAAAAAAAAAAAGATTAACTTAACATTTTTCCTACCGATCAAACAAACTGAATTAATAATTCACACACAAATTTCACACATTCCTAATATTTACAGACATTAGATTGTCATTGATGACTGTCAATTAATTAATTGATTAAATTAATTATAGGAAATAAATTATTCTTATTATCAAATTACCACAATAATTTAAAGTTTTCTTATGGAAATCATCTTAGCTAAAAGAAGCAATGATCTATCGTAGCCACACAAAAATTCGTTTTCAGTGGAATTCTAATCACTTAAGTTATTCTCAAATAAGTAATTGGATTTAACATATCCTTATGGGATTAATTAAATTATTCAGATTGCGATGATGTACGGTAACATTTGCATTTAAAAAATTAGAATACTGTAGAATTGCCTGTGATCTTCACAATTTATTAATTCTAATATGACCAGCTCATTTAACTCGGACAACAGTGCACAAAATGACGAGTAATTGGACAGTAAAAAAATATAACTGCCATTGCACTATTTCCCACTATTGGAAATATTAAATATAAAGCACATACCAATTCCATTAAACGTAGGACTGCATAGACCCCTATACATCCTGGCATAATCATAATCATTTATATCCTCGAAGAAATTCATTAATTATTAATCTATTAATAAGTTGGAATGGTATATCTCATTTCCATAGTGTCCACTATGAGACCACTATAAAGTGTCTACAACTCATTATTAATTGTGCTTTTATTAAAAGTGCATTTCCAAATTCCTTTTGACATAATGTCAAGTAATCCTTAAGCCATTATAAATGTTGTTAAATTGCAATCATAAAACTGGTCAGAATTTCTTAGTATTAACGATCATTAGGCTTCGTATTCTTGTACAATCTGAATTAATTACAGTAGGGTTTAGGATCAAAGATAATGATTATAATTACAGTGCCATAAATTAATCATCAAGCTTCAATAATAAGCTTTGCAAAAAGATAACTGTTCCGTTTGCAATCGCCTTCATACTAAAATCTGCCATGAGGAAGAACGTAACTAAGTTTAGAATAAGTTAATTAAATATTGGAATTCAACCATAAAACAAAATTATTAAATTTCGTAATATATGTGTGTGAAATTACTCTTAATATCATAAATTAATAATTTGCTCTTTAGTTTGGAAATTCATTCTAAATATATTTTAGTCACCTGGAAGAAAGAACATAATTAGTTCATGGTAATTGCTTGCCATATGTTTTCAGACGGGTGTGGTCTGAATGCATGCCCTGGTTGACCATGAATGTGTCTCCCATGTGTTTTCCCACGACGGGTTAATCTTGGTTCTATTCTTAATTTTGCAAGATCGACGCTTAAGGAACTCTTGTAACGCCCTCATCGTCGTGATGCCTGATCTATCGCGAATTCAGTCCCTCCAGATCCTGGAATCATCCCTACCATCAAGTTCCCCTATTAATTGTTTAAGCCATCATCTTGAATAGTAAGAAAGTCTGTATAAGTATTCCCATGTTCCAGTTCTTTATTGCAAGTAGCATAGTGGATGACTTCATACAACCCCTAAATAAAATTAGGTGTTCGCCACTGTTGAAGAAATGTTCCGAGTATTTCATTAATATGGAATTGGTGATGTAATTGTAATACTGTATTATTTATGAATGCACTTGCTAGCAATTCAATTAAATGTTGACCTTGTTCTGTTGAATGTAGTACAATTATTGTATCGGAAAAGTTCAACATTGTTCACCTGTATGCCTGGTTTCATAATGCGACAAGGTCTGCCATGTGTTGTGAGCTGCAAGAAGTTGCATATCAATGTCCGCTGTACTGCGTTCCACGGTGAATATTTCCAGTCCGATATGGTGCTGTGTTAGTGTGTTCACTGAATAATAGTTCAATCATTACTTACAGTATATCGGCCACTTGTAGAATATCACTGATTTTAACTTACTTGTCACTGGTAAAGAAATTATTACAAGTACCAGCATATCACCAGCAAATTGTGATGCTTAATTTTATAGTGCAAACACACGCTTTCCGAATGTAGTAGAAAGATCGTTTCCGCGCACTTGTGTTTAACCAGAAAAGAATATACTCGAATGGGCTGACCTCTTGTACTGTCTCACAGGGCGCACACTGCCTGGTCACCTGATCCACGGCCGACTGAATACGAGCTGCGCTCTATACCGGCCTTGACATTCCCAGTCAGAACCCATGTATAACATGTAATTGGAAAGTTTCTACTCGTTGCCGGTAGAGCGCACTCCCCTCCCATTATAGGCGCGATAAGGAATAAGCTGAACAGTACGTATATTAAATGTGTAATCTCAAGAACCACTGGATGGATTTTGATGCTGCTTTCACCATTCTGTAAAGGTGATCTCGAGGAAGATTTGTGTAGAAAATAATTTATTTATGACCAAAGGGAGCCAAGCAGTAACGATTTTAGTGAAAAGGTCGAAAAAATAGCCTGGCGTCCGTGCGCTTTTTAAGCTTACGCTGGGCGAACCGTTAAAAATATCATTATATTATGAGTGTAAGAATTGTTCAGCGTGAGAAATTCTACAAAAAAGTCCGCGAGAGCATATCTCTATCTTCGATACATCGCCCACTATAAGTGTTTTTAGTTTGGACGGGAGGGGCATTTGGCTTGCACCTCGCCATTCTTAAATTACGTCTGACAGGAATTCCTTGCACATTCATAACTGTTCCCGGGCGAAGCCGGGGCGGGTTTCTAGTGACACTATATAATTATTATCATTAGAATTTCCGCATTATCAAAATTAAAATTATATCACAAAATAAAATAGCGTGCTAATAAATCTAAGAGAAATTAGACATACCTTGCACCTTCTTCGGGTACAAGGACACTACTCCAACACCGTCTCATTAAAAGGAAAGAGAGGATCAAAATTACAGCCGGGAACAAGTAGCAGCTAATCGTGTGTTGTGTTTTGTGCTAAGAGATCTTTCGACAAATTATCAGATACCGTGTGCCTTCTTTTTCACGAAGCAGCTGTCAGGACGGGACTTACATAAACTCCTGCTGGACGTTATTCTCGAGGTTGAACAATGCGGTTTCATAATTATAATAACTGTCTCTGATAATCACAAAACTAACACTACAATGATGCGGCATTTAGGGGGAGGGAATTTGCAACCAATGGTCAATCACCCATACGACGAGTCTAGGAATGTATTCCCTAGTTTTGATCATTGTCACATTCTAAAAAGAAACATTAGAACGCAGTTTCTGTAACGAGAGATGACTGATGGTACTGGAATAATTTCAGGGAAATACTTGTCATTACTATACACAATGCAAAAGGGTGAGATCGTCAAACCGGTCAGACACCTCACTAAAAAACACATCGAACCCACTAAATTTGAAAAAATGAATGTTCGGCGTGCCAAGGAAGTGTTCTCGTCAGAAGTTATTGGTGCCATTAGTACACTAAAAGAAAATATAGGCATGCACCCGGAAGCGTACACATTCATGGACGCAGAAGCAACCATTTTTTTTTGAAAAACGTTAATAAATGGTTCGCTATGCATGACGTAAGCATCACATATCATCATATTCAGTCTAGAAATCCAGATAAAAGGCATTTTTTCTCATTAAATGTCAGTCGCCTAAACTGGCTAGAGGAATATTTTCTTTCTTACCTTGAAACTTTGAAAGCTGCTAGTAACGCTGCTAGAAAGGACTTCCTGAGTTCTGAGACTTACGAAGCTACCTATACAATTAATCACGGATTCAGCTGTCCAGTGCATAAGGTATCTTCTAAAAATGGGTAGAGGAAAGTCGCCAAATATGGGGAGTTTTTTTTTATAGGGCTCACATTAGACATAAGAAGGAACGGAATAATTTTGGTTTTCTCACCAATGTTAACCTCAGGCGATATACTATGTATATTATAAATATGGGCACGTTTGGTGTTGTAATACCCTCTGATATTATTGTTAAAAGTGCACTTTCCTCGTATTAGGCAACCGGGTTTCGTAATATGGGGAGGTGAGAAACCTCACGGTTTTTATTTATAATAGGTACACTGAATAGTATACCCTACTAATTAAAGCATTCATTCTGACATTTTTTTTTCGTGTGGCCTCCTGAGAGGCCGAGTGCAGGTCTTTCTAGTCGACGCCCGTGGGCGACCTGCGCGTCAGGATGAGAGATGGAATGGATGAAGATGAATGAAACTGGGCAAGGATGTGGAAGGAAGCGGCCGTGGCCTGTTAGAAGGTACCGTCCCAGCATTTGCCTGGTGTTGAAAAATGGGAAACCACGAAAAATCATTTCAAGGACGGCCGACGGTGGGGCTCGAACACACGCGTCTACCGAGTCAGCAGAGAGCTTGGCCCCATGGCCTAACGCTGCGCTTTAGCCAGCGTAGCCACTACTGTCGGTAATTCTGACAATGTAATGAAATCATGAACACAAATAGTACAAAAATACAAAAATGAATATTTTAAGTAAATAACAGTCCTAGTTTCCTGTTGCCGAACTTCCAAACCGTTCAGCAGAAAAATGCATAAACTTTAATGAAAACCGAGTGATTCTGATCGAATTCAACTGTAACGAGGTGCAAGGTATGTCTAATTTCTCTTAGATTTATTAGCACGCTATTTTATTTTGTGATATAATTTGCATTTTGATATTGTGGGAATTATAATGATAATATAATAGTGTCACTAGCAACCCGCCCCGGCTTCGCCCGGGAACAGTTATGAATGTGCAAGGAATTCCTGTCAAAGAATGGCGAGGTGCAAGCCAAATCCCCCTCCCGTCCAAACTAAAAACACTTATAGTGGGCGATGTATCTAAGATAGAGATATGCTCACGCGGACTTTTTTGTACAATTTTTCATGCTGAACAATTCTTACACTCATAGTATATTGATATTTTTAACGGTTTGTCCAGCGTAAGCTTAAAAAGCGCACGGACGTCAAGTTCTTTCTTCGACCTATTCACTGAAATCTAAAATCGTTACTGCTTGGCTCCCTTTGATCATAAATAAATTATTTTCTACAGAAATCTTCCTCGATATTACATGTACAGAATGGTGAAAGCCGCATCAAAATCCATCCAGTGGTTCTCGAGATTACCCGTGATATCCAAGAATCGGGGACTTTGTTTTACACTAAGTAGAGATAAGTCTTAGTCGTGCAATGCTTGGTGAACAGCGCTGTGTGAGCAGTTGAGTAACTAACAAGATTTCATGAAAAAGGTCTCATTGTCTAGGCCGGTATGAGCGCATTCAGTCGGCCGTGCCTGATCATTCAAAGCGGTGCGTGGGGAAGCTATCATCCCTCATCGGCTGCGTCACGACCGGTCAAAGAAGTTGGAAGTGCCTTCCCTTAAAGAAGTTCGACTCTCGCTTGCGATAAATATTAGCTCAATGGCCAAATGAAAGTTCCTTTTATTTCAGCTTGATTGAATACGAAGAATGTTTCTTAACTCTTGGTCTGTTACAAATACATTCTAGAATACATTTCAATATGTTGCTTACATCAAATACTCCTGGCTCACGAATCTTCGGCAATTAAAATATCCACAACCGGCGTAGCAGAGCAACATGGTGGATTTCAGTCACATGTTCCCCTCTCCTGGTTTTTATAAGTTTTGGTAAGAAGACTTATAAAACATCATCATTGTGGTGTTTGAAGCCATATTTTCAGTGTTGCCTTAGTAAACAAGAGTTTAGTGCTTTTCAGTCGGTCAACACGAATGTACCCAAAAGAGATGGGTTATGCCCTAATCCTGAAATAAATTACATGAGATTAATAAAACACTAGGATGACCAGTTTCGATCGTCAAGCGATCATCATCAGATCCAATACACTTAGGCTATAAAATCTATGTTTGAAATACAGGTGAAAATATTTACAATATGTACAATTATTTAGTTGCAGTATTGGTACTGCAACTGTCAGTGTATGCTAAATGCAGTATATATGTTAGGTGAAATGCTAAATGGTGATGGCTATCCGGAGATTGTACTTTAGAGAGATTATATGGTTGTGAACTATGGTTAAACTATAAAATTTTAGGCTAACTACTTATCTGATTGTCTTCCGTACTACAGCTATTCGCAGTTTCCGTGTTCACTTGAACTCGCTGTGCGGTCGACATCATCATGCTAAAATTAAGTGAAGAAATCAAACATGTTTGTCCAGTCTTAATCCTCTGGTTTGAAATATTTTCTTAAATTTCCATCACTCGGTCGGAGTGTATCTCTGCCAAACGATAACTGTTGTTGCCGAATACTGTTGAAAATATCATCATATTCTTCTATTAAATCATTCAACTTCTGTTGAGTTTCTGGGTTGATTTTTCCTCCTTCTATATTCCTTTCCTCTGTTTCCACTGAATTGATCATTTCATTCATGACATCCATATTTCCAAATTCCCATACTTCGCTTTCACGAGCCTCTGCTCTCAGTCCCTCGGTGGAAGTAAAGTATATATATCGGTTCTTCATATCAATGACTAAACCATTGTCAGAGATGAAATCAACTCCGATTATGATATCGAAATTTGAAATTGATAAGACCAGGAAGATGTGTTGTATCTTCCTTCCGGCAAGTTCCATGTCTAACATAACCTGTTGTTTACATTTAATTATCCTGTCTGGGATAACTCCTCTAATCTTTATAGTTGTTGCAGGAAGAAAGTCAAGTTTTCTTTTGACTGAAGCAAGTCTAAGCATGACTGTGATATAATGGAAACCATGGTCCCTGTGTCCACTAACGTCTTGATTTGGCATCCCATTATATTTAAAGAAATAATCGGTAATTCATGTCTGATCCCTCAGCGTACTTCTTCATTTTCAAATATGAGGTCTTCATCCTTTATTTCGTATAATTCCTGAATTTGTACAATGTCTGAGTAGATTAGAATGTCATTGCCTATTGTTGATTTGACGTTTTTTTTTCTTGGTTCAGCCCACTAGTACTAGGCTGGTTTAACTCTTCTTCTGTAGGTGCCGAAGGTCGAGTATTTCTTAATTGTTCTATATATTCTGGGCTTTCCTGATACCTGGTGTCCAAATTGTTACTGTTTTGCTTGTTCCTCTCTTCTTGAGATCTGTTATTCTGGTTGGAGTCGCTGTTAAAGCTCCCGCGTTGGTACCAGTTATTTTGTCCTTTGTTATGATACCTCGAATATCTCCGATTGTACGTGGTATTTCTCTGATTATTATAATACTTTCATCGGTTGTAGTTATAATCATTTTGTCGTTAGTCAGAATCCCTCGATGTTTTCTCTTCTTTTTGAGCTGATCTTTCTGTTTGGGCTGTCCTATCCATTAAGACTGCATTTATTTTCCGACTTTCCTTTCTGTCATGTCTACTGCTTTGGCGTAGCGTAGCGTGATCCATACGCCTTAGAACTTCTTCACAATCTTCCAGGGTTTCTACTCCCGATACTATGAGCATACGCTGTACTTCGATCGGAAATTGCCTCGTTATGGTTCTTATCAGTTCCTGGCGTGGTAAAGGTGGAATTAGAAACTTTAGCTTTGCGAGCTGCGCAGTAAAGTACTTCGCATACCTTGTCGGATGGGACGTGGCATATTTCCTAGAGTACATTTCCGCTCTAATATCCAACTGTTCATCTGAACTCCAAAAACGGTGTAGAAATGATTGACTAAAGTCTTCCATATTAATAAACGAACATCTAAATGCCCTAAACCAATTTAACGGAACTCCTTCCAAGTGTCTTTCAACTATTCTAAGCTCTCTGCCCTTGGATATCCTGTTTTCATCCATGTAATCCCGAATATCTCTCAGGAATTCCGCTGGTGTCAAGTTATTACCCCCATTAAACTTGCGTGGTCGGTCATCAATGTTTCGAATCGCCTTCATGGTAAAATCTGCCATGAGGAGGAACGATTCTAAGTTTAGAATAAGTTAATGAAATATTGGAATTCAACCATAAAACAAAATTATTAAATATCGTAATATATGTAATATCATAAATTAATAATTTGCACTTTGGTTTGGAAATTCATTCGAAATATATTTTAGTCACCTGGAAGAAAGAACATAATTAATTCATGGTAATGGCTTGCCATGTTTTCAGACGGGTGTGGTCTGAATGCATGCCCTGGTTGACGATGAATGTGTCTCCCATGTGATTTCCCACGACGGGTTAATCTTGGTTCTATTCTATTCTTAACTCTTGTAACGCCCTCATCATCGTGATGCCTGATCTATCTATCGTACTGGACTCATCCCTGCCATCAAGTTTCCATATTAATTGTTTAATCCATCTTCTTGAATTGTAAGAAAGTCTGTATAAGTATTCCCATGTTCCCGTTCTTTATTGCAAGTAGCATAGTGGAGGACTTCATACAACCCCTAAATAAAATTAGGTGTTCGCCACTGTTGAAGAAATGTTCCGGGTATTTCATTAATATGGAATTGGTGATGTAATTGTAATACTGTTCATTATTTATGAATGCACTTGCTAGCAATTCAATTAAATGTTGACCTTATTCTGTTGAATGTTGCACAATTATTGTATCGGAAAAGTTCAACATTGTCCATATGCCTGGTTTCATAATGCGACAAGGTCTGCCATGTGTTGTGAGCTGCAAGAAGTTGCATATCAATGTCCGCTGTACTGCGTTCCACGGTGAATATTTCCAGTCCGATATGGCGCTGTGTTAGTGTGTTCACTGATTTTACCTTACTTGTCACTGGTAAAGAAATTATTACAAGTACCAGCATATTACCAGCAATTTGTGATGCTTAATTTTATAGTGCAAACACACGCTTTCCGAATGTAGTAGAAAGATCGTTTCCACGTTAGCTCAATGGCCAAATGAAAGTTCCTTTTATTTCAGCTTGATTAAATACGAAGAATGTTTCATAACTCTGGGTCTGTTACAAATACATGCTAGAATACATTTAAATATGTTGCTTACATCAAATACTTTCAAGGTTGCTCTGAGGTAAATACTAGACTCCTGGCTCGCGAATCTTCGGCAATTCAATTATCCACAATCGGCGTAGCAGAGCAACATGATGGATTTCGGTCACACCGTAAAGTTCATATTGTCCCTTTGTTTGCACTAATTCAAGTGACAGGTAATATCCACAAGGAATACAATGTGGTTGGTGCCAGGTCTTGTCTTAACAGAGTCACCAAGCCTAGAGAGAAAATTTCGCACTTTGATCAGGCAGGTCGAATGAAAGGGTTCAGCAGGCCATGGATGGCCCGAGGGCCGGTTCTTGCACATGGTTGCTCTAATGGATGGTTCCAATCTTCAGATCGAATCTCCGCGAAAGCCTTTTAACTGGATCTTCTACCTCAAAGTGAAAGCTTTGTGCTTTCAGCATACCCCTTTCCTTTCTATATTAATTTTATTCTATGATGGTGGCCATGATATTAAAGCATTTTGTTAACTTCTAGCCAGTTCATCTACGTAGCAACTTATCAACCATACTTTTCAATCTTGATATTGAAAAGCAATTAAGGAAATTGGAGAATTTTTTTAAGTGGGAGTGAAGATTCAAGGGGAAATAATTTCAACTCTGAGATTTGCCGATGACATAAGTCATCTTGGCCAACACGCCTGAGGATTTGAATGAGTTTTTGAATGGTATTGACTCCGCCATGAGGAAAGTATTCACGATGAAAATTAATAAATATAAAACAAAAATATTGGAATGCAGCCGAATAAAATCAGAAACCTCTATGGACATCAAATTAGCAGGTGAAAAACTAAAGGAAGTGGGAGACTTCTTGTTAGTTAGGATGCAAAATAACCAGTGATGGACGAAGCAAAGAGGATATAAAAAGTAGGTTAGCTCAGGCAAGGAAAGCACTTCTACAGAAAAGGAATCTGTTAACATCGAATATAGATTTAGATATTAGGAAGTAATTTTTGAAGGCCTTTGTCTGGAGCGTGACACTCTATGGAAGTGAAACTTGGACTATTGGGGCAGCAGACAAGAGGAGAATTGAAGCGTTTGAAATGTGGTGTTACAGCAGAATGATGAAGATGAGATGGGTAGATAGGGTTACAAACGAAGACGTATTAAGACTAGTGTGAGAGGAGAGATGTTTCTGGCGACTGCTAATGAAGAGAAGAGATAGGTTGGCAGGACACGTACTAAGACACCCAGGAACAGCAAGCTTAGTTATGGAAGGAAGGGTCGAGGACAAGAACTGTAGGGGTAGACCAAGGTTAGAATATGTTAAACAGATTGCCTCGGATGTGGGGTGTGGTATCTATGTAGAGATGAAACGATTAGCTCAGGACAGGGAGGCATGGTGCGCTGCATCAAACCAGTCAAAAGACTGAAGACTCCAACAACAACAGCACAATTAACTCGCACTGGCAACGTAGTTACTACTTGTCAAACTCAGTGGGTATACTAATACTCATAACTAAGAATATTTGCTATTATACAAATCACAAAATTATGGTTAAATAACACCAAATAACACCGCTATTTGTTAATTCTCATTTTCCTATGCATTTCGGAGGGAAGGTCTCGATTCACCCCTGTTCGTTCATGATACTCCTATCTCAATTACACAAACTAGTACAGCTATCACAAGAACACACGTTATCATACAAATACACGGGGCTATATGACCACAATGTCACAACAACAAGTACTTTGCATGGATCTTGTTTGAATCATGAAACACTTGTATGAAGTGATAAACTCTTACAGTATCATCATATTAGTTGTGGATGGTAACGACAAAAACATTGCATGATCATTTAACTACTATAATTGGTTTAAATTGTAGATGATTTAACACTGTTGGCTAAGAATCTACAGCAACAAGGGCAGGCTGCTCTTCAGTTATAGCAATAATCCCTTTGTTCACGAGAAATGAGTCACCGCACTATTGCACACCTTAACAAGTAGTTCTATGAAGAACTAATAGCCTATTTTCATATATCCTACTGGCCTTTCAAATAAAAAAATCTCCCACCTATTAAAAGGATTTTCCATGTAATGTAATAAACAGCTTTTGGTACACGACACGTAATGATCAAGTACAGAGCAACAAAGTTAAACTAAATACAGTATCCATAAGTTATAGTCATTTCAGACAAGAAACATCAAAATAGTATTTTAAGAAACCTTAAACATCTTACAAGTGCTTGTCCTGTCTTAAAACAAAGCTTTCATCATTGCTCAAGATAATTCACATCAACACACCTCTAATACTGGAAAATAAACACGATGGGGCTCGACTATTTTGTGTACTGGTTTATCAACTTACCGCGATACAGTTTCAATAGTACCCAGTAAAATATGTGCTCCTTCAGATATGAACACACAAAAAATCCATAATTTATGATGTCTGCAATAGAAAATAGGGGTAGATGAGCCCCTGAGGATACATTTACTTATGCTGGAGAATGTTCTTCCAATACTTGTATCTAGCTCCCTCCATCAACTCGTTCCCTTTTAACTCCAGTGACGATATTATAGCAGGGCCATCCAAACAGCGCTCCGGCCGCGCTCTAAGCCAGTGCTCCGAGCATTTTGGTGAAGGTAGTTTTGTTAGGGGTGGGAGGAACTTGGCTGGCTGAGCACGTCTAGTCACTAGTCTAGTCCAATGCGCTTTGTTGACAGTGTGTAAGTAAGTTTCGCAGTGGTCATGACTGAACATCATATGAAAATAAGGAGTGGCGAAACAACAGCCTTTAAAGCAGAATGGAAAATTTCATTTTTCTGAACAGCTTTTAAAGGGCATGTCAAATGTTTAGTGTGCCACCGAGATTTAATGTGTTTAAAGAAACACAATTTGGAACGGCACTGCAGTGCCAAACACACGGATGATTACGGTGATTTGACAGACTCCAGTCGCCAATCGAAGTTGGAAGAATTGAAAGAAAATTTCAATGCTTGTTTACAAACAGACACATTACTTAATTAACTGAAGAACACTAATATTGCCATATTCCTGTCCAACAGGAGATAGAGGAGAGCGAGATTGGTGGACCCAATTTACGAGCAAGCTACAAATGTTCGATGCGAATTGCCAAAGCTGGGAAACCCTTCGAGGAAGGGAATTTAATCAAGGAGTGCCTAATGGACGCGGCGGCATGTGTTCCTCCTACGGAGCTAGTTGAGAAATTAGAAAAAATCTCTCCCTGTAGGCCTATGGGAGGTATATTTTTATGGCAAAACAGCCCTATCAATATGTCAATAATCCCACAAAAGCCGTCGACCGCACGACTGTACGTACGTATCTTGTCAGCGCGGTCGGAACATCGTCCGTCTGTCTCAGGTCTCCTTCCCTGCCACAGTGTAGTGGTGGTAGGGGAAGGAGCGCTAGTCTGACTGTCCAGTGCTCCCCGAGCGCAATTACTGGATGGCCCTGTATTATAGCAATCTTCATCTCTAATGGTTCTTCTCTTTCTCTTCCCATTATCCCACCTTGAAGAGTTAGAATCAAGATGGTTCCTAAATGTATGCCTTGCACTAGAAACTGATTGAGGTACGGTATCTGGTAAGGAATAAAAATCAATCATTACAAGCATTTTCTGAACTGATCTTCTTATTCTTCTTTTCCACTGTAGCTTTTGCCCTGATATACCTCGAAATCTACCGATTAGCCTTCAGGAGAATTTAGGCCCAAACTTTATATCCGAATTGTATGAGTTTTCCCATTATGAATTGTTTGCAGCTGTGGTTACCAAAATATTTGATCATTGGTTCATCAAAATCCAAATTCTCGCACGGTACTTAATTTTCCTTGAATTTCCTTTTGAGAATGTCAAAAAATGGCCTGAGTTTTCACTGTTCATCTGAGGTTTACCTGGCTATTGTCTGCACAATGAAAAAACCTCACCATTGTTCTGAAATGATCTCTTCTCATGGAGTTGTACACTAGAATATTACGCATATCGTCACCATTATCCCAGTAGTAATCTTTCCCAGGCAACTTTGAGTAACCACTCAAAATAAGGATAGCAATGAATTACCTCATTTCATCCTTACTAATATTTGGATTTGTGCAATTTAAGGGCATAACGTTTTGCCTCATCCACTAGGAATTGAATAACTTCCTCATCTATGAACACATCGAATATTTCCACAGCATTTTTGCCTCTGAACCTCGAGTAGTTTGGTTCTGGAAATGTACTGTTTTTATCGGGCAAATCTCCTTTCCCCCATAAAACTTTATTGTCGGTACGTTTTGGTTTCTTCGCTCTGTTTACGGCGGGTTCTATTTCGGAGTCAACATCATGACCATCTTCGTTATCCAAGGCCAAAAGGGGCCACTGCCGCTGCTTCCATCCCTCCTCGTTGACCGACTTTAGTGGTTTCTCCTCCTGGGGAGTTTACGCTAGCTTTCTTCTTCTTGATGAGATTACTTGCTTTGCACTGGGCTGAAGTGATCGCCGAGACTAAATTGCACTGACGTCTCTGTTAGATTGCAATGATGTTCGGAGGCTGCTGCTACGTAAACATCGCAGCCAGCTCGCAGTTGGCGTCCTGTGAGGTTATTTATACTTCCACCCCCATCTTCTTCCCCAGAATCCTCATCCGATTGAATAGCCGGTTCTGGAGGCTTGATGAAAATACTGGTGGCCTCAATTGAGTTGTCATCTTCCAGAATAGCTACTATCTCATGGAGGTTTAGCATCACAAAATAAAGGAATATTACATCTTTTTCTCTGTCATGGCCTCCGTTAGGTGATGTAAATTTAATATGTAATGTACAGGTACTTGAAACTAAATAATTTGTTTATTAGTAAACTACAGTATATTAAAAACCCGAGCTTCAACGAAACAACACACAACTGTCACAGACAGTAGTTGCCACTGCCTAGCGATGCCGAACTGCATCAGACATACTTATTGTAAGATACTCATGGCATAGAATGTTAGTTTGAATCTAGCACTATCTACATAATGAAACCTTGATGTCTAATGAAGGGAAAGCACTTGTGTTAAGTCTTGTAACCTTAAACAATTCAATTTAGAGGCAACACTTACCTAAAGCGAGCATCCATAGTTCATCTCCGTAACAGTAACCAAACAATGACCAACAATGACATTCGTTCACACACGGCGGGAAGACAGCTCTGTTTTTCAAGTGGAGCTCGGGAGTTTGTTGAATGCTCAGATTGCAACACAAGCCCAGTCGAGCCAATAGTTTATATTTTAATTGACCTCATGTACGCTTTGGACATGTGATGCTGAATGGCATCGCCAGCCGTTCATTGATTAATACCTCTTCATTTGTTACTCTATTCACTCATCTAAAAACATCATACTCCTGCAACACCACATTTCCACTGTTTCAATTCTCCTCTTTTCTGATGCACCAACAGACCAAGTTTCACTTCCATCAAGTGCCACGCTCCAGACAAAGGCTTTCAAAAATTACTTTCTGATACAAACGCATACAACAGCAGAATGTATTTTCAAAGTTCTTAATTCATATATGATTAAGCACTGTATTGGTTGGAAAAAACAGTGTTGCACTAACTTACGATGTGTGCACGTGTTTGTTAAGTGGCGCCAGATGCGATTTGGGTACACTGCTTTATTCACAGGGAAGCATTGGCTAGGAAGACAATGCCGAGTGACATAAAAAGGGTTTTCAACATTATCAACTCCATGAAAGTTCAACCACTGAATGAGAGACGTTCTCGAGTGCTTTGTGAAGAATTTGGTAGTAAACATAAGCACCTTCTGCTTCACACAGAAGCTCGCTAGCTTTCAAGACTTTTCGAGCTTAGACAAGTTTTACTATTTTTGAATAGTCGTAAGAATGAGTATGAGGCTTTGTTCTTAGATAACAATTGGGTGGCCACATTGGCTTATATGGCACACATATTTTCCAAACAAAATGAACTTCATTTGTCCCTTCAATGCCCAACCATCACTGTGTTTCAAGATTTATTTTATTATTTAGCACATGGCTTATACAGACATTATCAGTAATATATATACATATTTTCAGAAGAGAAACAAAGTAACTTGTGCTTCACAACTGAATATCCAGATTTTCAATCCAGCGTACAGCATCTGGAGTTACCAACATGAAGTCCGCTTCATCACCGTGATAAGCTCGAATCTTGCATTCTCTGACAATGTGATGAATAGTCTGGTGTGGATCTCCGCAGTCACAGTCTGGATTAGGTAGTTTCTTCCATTTGTGAAGAGCGTCTCTGCACCGACCATGTCCTGTTCTGATTCTGTTCAGGGCAGTCCAGGTCTTGTGTGGTAGGAGGAATCCACATGGAAATCTGGGACCTGAGAAGAAGGTATGCAGGCGCATATCTGTTGCTGCTTCCCACCGACCTTTCAATTCATCAAGAGATTTGAAATCCTTAGCATCCATGTCAGCAGCATCACGCAGAGATGGCTGGTGTGATTTTAGTCTTGTAAGATTCAAAAGTGGCAAGTCATTATGCACGGGTAGACTAGGATTCCTGGAGATCTTGCGGAATTCCTTCATAAGGGCATTAGATCGGCGCAGATCAGGTGGCATTATACCGGTTAGCAGTGGAAGCCAATGAACTGGAGTAGATGTGATTGCGCCAGATATGGTGCGCATTGTGGTATTAAGTTGGGTGTCAACAAGCCTTGTGTGATGACTGTTCAACCAAACAGGTGCACAATACTCAGCACTTGAATACACCAAACCCAAGGCTGAAGATCCCCAGGTAGTTCCACATAGTTTATGGAGGATGCTGTTTCAAGTTCTCAACTTTTGTGCTAAGTTCAGGAGGTGTTGTTTGAAGGATAGTGTACAGTCTCAGATGACGCCAAGGTATTTTGGGTTCCAATTATGACAACGAATTCTGCCACTGAAACGTATATTCAGTTTCACGCTCGCCAAATGATTATTTAAATGGAAGCAAAACACTTCTGTTTTACTCACACTGGGTTGAAGTCTCAAGATTTTGAAGTCATTTTCCAGTATAGACAAGTCTTTGGTAAGAATCCCTCTACTCGTATCCATTGCCTGATCTTGAACTGCTAGAGCCAAGTCGTCTGCATAGCAGAATATTCTGGAAGAAGTGTCAGGAAGGTTAGAGAGGTATAAGTTGAACAATAATGGTGAGAGAACTGATCCTTGGGGCAATCCGTTGTTTAGCTTCCTCTCCTTGCATATCTTGTTTCCAGTTATTACTTGGAACTTCCGATCACTTAACATGTTGTTAATCAGTTGAGCCATCATTTTGCAGGGTATGATACGAAGAAATTTGTAGATAAGGCCTTCCCTCCACACAGTAGGGACCCGGAACAGAACGTAACGCGGAACGGAACTCTTGTCTATGTGGAACGGAGACATTCCGTTATCTCCAAGGTTATTTCCAACTTGTAACGTTACCGCTGTCTGTTCCAAGCGTAACGTTACCGTCCTGGAACGGAACTGATTCTGAAACCGTACCCGTTATCTGGAACAGTGGAACGTTAGCCGAACCTGTACCGGTACAGCGTATTGGAGACGGGTGGAACGTTACGTTGTTCCGTACCGAAATGAACAGAGGAATATCCGATACGTTACAGTTCGGAACGTTCTACTTATAATAACGGAACAAATAGACGGAACGGAACGTTGCAAATTTAACGGGGTTGTATTGTTACAAGGCTGCATTATGACGTCTCATGGTCAAGCAGAAGGCGTGCGATATAGCTGTTATTTTTATTGGGACGACGTGCATGCATTTACTCACTCAATCCCATTTTCCCGCTCACCTCACAGCACGCCAGCCTTCTGTTTCAGCTAATGTAGAGATCCTGTACCCCAAAAGAAGCTGCGCGACTCCGTCCCCTCGTTGTGATCGGTTGATCAAAATATCTTTGGGATACCGTAAACGATTTGTGATGTAGGGCAATGGGCAAAGCACAGTGCTATCAAGCGGTTCCGTGGCACCATTTCCGTATATAACTAAGTATATCTAAGTTGCGGGAACACCGTAGTGTTTGTACTCCAACGTTGATTATCACCGAGACATGAGGTTTGAGACCACATATAAAATTTATGCATTTCAAGCTGCCTGGAGTTGGAGAGGCGAGTACAGACGATTCTCTAGTTTAATCAAATTTTGGTTGGCTTACATATCATTGACAATCATTTCATGTCTCTGCTTTCAGAATAAGGCTATATTATGACTACCCACATCGTCACTCCAAGAGGACAGCGAAATACTTATTATTAGACTATTGTTATTATTATTATCATTAGACAGTTATGTTATTATTATTTTCATAATTATTAGTCAATAATGATTATTATTAGTATACTATTATTATTATATTTTTTATTATTCTAGACAATTGAGTTTGTACAAAAATTCGCTATCCACAACAGAGAAACTACCTTATACTATCGGGGCGCAGTTAGCCTATTATTAGGGATCGGATTCTTAGGTTCTTATCTATTTTTCCCATACTTCTAAATACTTTTACGAATCACACTGAAATTCCGTACTACCTAAAAAACTAAATGATACGCGAGTACCTAAAAATAACTAATTGCAATTTAGTGCAATTTATTGTAGTATATTGTACAGTCCCCCAGGGGTATGCACCCCCTGGAGGCCATCCCCCCATCATCTATTTAAATCACCCCTAACTGGCAAATCTTGTAAGTCCAGACCAACATCTATTAACACCGCAAGGGCAGCTAACCAGTCTGGAAAGCTTACCCAATAATTGCATCACTACCACAAACAGCGACACACAATTAACTGGGGCATCTATGCCATCGGAATGTCGACGAAGCAACGCCAAAGACTATAAGAGGGAACCTTAAGGAGTACAAGCTCTCTCTCAATTACCAGTCTTACAGTGCGTCGGCCGGAGGCTATCGCTGTTATCATCAGGTGAGTCAGCAGTGTTCAGAATCCTGTACTTTGTAACCTTTACCCACAAATTGTATACACAAGTTTGTACACTTACATTGTAACATTTACTACATCCCTTAAAAGGGACTCATAATTCCATATTACTGACCAATAAATACTTGGTCAGTACACTACACTTGTATTACTGTTTTACACGCTTCTTTACGCCCTAACTCCCTTCCTGAATCCTCCGTCACGATTAGACGTGACGTACAGTAGCCAGACACTTGCTAGCGCAAGTATCATTGTATTCCCGTATAGGCCTGACGGCTAGGAGCGGCGCGCGCCATAAAGCTGACGCGTGCACATCGGTTATATAATCAGCCAGCCAGCTGGAAGACCAGCGTGTTGACCTGTACGTTAAGTTCCATCCCCTAAAATACACCTACATCTTTTATAGGATAGCCCCCTAGCATCCTAACACTAAACAACACTCTACACTGGTCAGCTTGCCCGACTACGGGAAGCTACCCCCTTTTAGACACTTCTTTATAAATTAACACAATAACTCTTCCGTTTTAGATCCAACCACCCCCCAATAAAGGGATCTAAAACAGATGGTGGAGGCGCCTCTACTACGCACAGTAAAATAGGACTCAAACAACGAGCCCTCGTAGTAGAAACGACCCCTTCCGTACCGCAAACAGCCAAGCAAAATTGTAAAAAAAAAACCAGACAGAGAGCATCATTTTTGCTCCGTACTACTTACACAGGGGAAATTCTTAGCAAACAAACCCCCCAGCCCCCAGAGAGAATCAGAGAGATACAAGATTCACTGCCAAACACGCACAGTTTTTTTAAATTTAAAGACGCATACACTTCATTCGGAATGGCACCTCATGCAGAAACAGCAGAGATTGTAAGCCATAAGGGCAGTAGGGGTACGCCAATATTATTAGCATTATTGTTCAGATGCCAGAGGCACATACAAAGCCGGCAAACACAGATACGGGCATTCCAAACAAAAATCGGGGCAATACAGGGCAAACAGCCATACACTCCGTCAGAGGGTAGGACAGCGCGATTAAGATGCGCACATACGCTCTTGAGGCACATACATGAACACCTCAATAGGATCCATATCCAGAGACACAGAATACACGACCAATTGATCACCACACATGGTCCCGTAATAAATAATGCAACCCTCGAGAGGTTGAGGGTGCACTACACGACTTTACACACTCAGTACAGGGAATTAATTCGCGAGCAAGCGTTTCTCCAACTGGCGGCCACAGAACTATACAAAACACAACCACATTGATACAACAGTTTGCCAGCAGGCCATGAGCCTCAACAGGCAGTACGCCCAAATTTGGGGCGAACATAAGGGACTCCGGGCTCACTAGGCCATTTTCGAGTACATGGGAGGGCCACAAGCCCAGCCGGGAGAGGACATATGCGTAGATACGCTAACTCGGCAATTTGCGAGAATGTCCCTCTCGCCATGTACTGCCACACATGGGAAGGAGGTCACCATGGCCACAGTCCAGGAGACGGCCAGGTTAGACTCCAATACACTGCGGGGACAAGGTTATACCATTACACATCCCTTAGCGCCGGTTCGGAAGGCAATTTTGCCAAACCGGGCAGCAGAACCTAGGCCAACCCCCTCGCAACGGACGAACGAGAGGGAGGTGAAGCCAGGACTCTCAGAAACACATTACATGACAGGGAGACAACGGGACGTAACCACGTCATGGGCTGAGGACGTAGAGCCCGCCCTACAGCACATTGAGCCTACACACACCCACACAGATAGGCAAACACAATGGCAGGAGTCTACCGTGGCCACAGGCCAGAAAACGGTCAGGCTACACGCCACCACATTGCCAGGGCAGAGACAGGCAATTAAGCGGCCTTTACCGCCAGTTCAAAGGGCAAGTTTGCCAGAACGGAGGCGAGCACCGGCATTCGTACCCCAGGTGCGAATGCATAAGAGGGTGTTGCACTCAGGCCCTCAGAATGCACAAGACACGCCCGCACATTTTGACCAGGCACTACCACACGGTACACGGGGTATAGGAAAGGTGTTATTACCTACCCCACAAAACCACGCAGTCAAAAATACACACACTCCCGTAAACTCTACTAGGGTAGCGCAGAGCGCAATTAGGCCCTCGACTACAGGCACACTCAGACCAGCAGACAGACGTTACGGTGGAAGTAGGCCCAGGCTTACTTTACTAGAAATTCCGCCGGAAAATAGCAAAGGAGCACCTCAGTGGATTTCAGGGGCCTATAATCTCGTAACAGGGCGGAAGTCTTCACCTTTCCGAGCAAGGACGCTCGGACGGGAATAACGACTTCCACCAGGGACACAGAAATAAACTAATAACACTTGCACCTATATTAGGGACACACATAAGCTCGTTTACACGGGAGAAATACAGCAATAAACACATAAAGACTCACTAACGTAAACGGCACATTTTTTTAAAATGTATATGCAGTGCAACATGGCTAAACCAAAGGTGTATAAGTCTAAATTCTTCTTGATTTTTTTGGTCCCCTAGCATTTTTTCTCAGGCCATCCATGGTTATTGAGCATGGTTGGTCCATATTATAACCTGGATAACGTAAAGTTTCCAATATGCAAAGCCAAGCGGAAGCCCATCAGGTGAGCCACGCGGCTTAAGGCCGGAAAGAGATATTCCGAACACAGCTTAAGCATCAAATCACAGCATAGAGCTTAAGCGGGTCTTTCTAGGTGGAAATGACTAAATGTTCTATGATCCGGTCCCACAGTTTGATAGATTCTCTTGTGGCGGGCGAGAGCCCTGATTGTAGCAAGAATTAAGAATCTCAAACTATTTTTCAACAGTGGTAGATTCCCCTGAGACGTAACTAGATTACTGTAGTACTAACGTCACCAAATAGGTGGATAGTACGCTCAGGTCCTACTTACCATTTTTAAACATTTTCCATATTGCTTACGTCACAATTTCTACAGACTATCGCCACCTGCCAACCCACTTTAATAAGCATACAGCAGTGGGTAGGCGATATACAATATATCTTCTATACCCTTTCCAAAGTGCTCTCTTAATTCGGAGCGGGGCATAACTCATTTTTTTTGCCTCACGCACTAATCCCGAGAAAGGAAGGTGGCCAAGTTGAACTGCATGTATTTAATCCATAGGCATACGTGACACATTACACTGCCTATAACACGACTTTTTCCCACCTCCATAACAACACGCAAGCTAAAACGCAAACACACCATAGGGTGAAAATCCCAGACTTTGGGAAACCCTACATATTTTTGGAAGGCACACGGTCAATTTACATTACCACATAACAGTAATACACTACCAAACTGTCCCGGAGGCACAGCCTAGAATGGCACCAGAAACAATTACTCTGGGTAAAGACGGTCTCAAAACCCGCAACCTTCTGAATACCAGGAATGGCAGGTCGGGTAGCTATCCAGTTGTAGGATAGAAAATTAGGAAGCTAAAACAGATTGGGACAGTTCCACTAACAGACGTTCATAAATGAAAAACAACAAAATCGCCTCCGGCACATAGTCACCAAACACGCGACTAGCGGCCCGGAGACACTCGTGTATAACGACATTTTGTACAAGGGATAGGGACATATTCGACTCACTTTACAGTTAACACAAAACTTGGGGACACAAATGTAGTTAGTGAGAGGTTCTTTTGTATGGCGGAAAACCCCACTCGCAATTACAGAGTTAGCACTCAGGCTAAGAGGCACAAACATACAGAAACAGAGCATTATCAAGCAACTAACAAGATAACGTACACGTGAGTGAAACTAGAGACTATCGCGTCAGCGATAACACACTCACCGTGGGCGACCTTTGCTGGCACAGACAGACTGGGAGCGCTACAGACGAACCTGGGAAATAAGCGTTCATTTAAGCCGAGTTCAGAACCACACAACTCCCCAAATTACACTACGAGGAGAATTCAAAAACACACAAACTCTTCACAGGAATGCGTATTCCCATCTGCGCATTTCAAATACACGGTACATGTGCCATAATATATACGGCACAGATAGCGTCGTAACAAGTCTTTACAGTAAGCCGGGTCCGAACCCATGATCACACACCACACTCGTACCAAAAACTAACTAACCAACGGTATTTTTGGTACGAGAGACACAAGCAAAAACCACACTGAGGACACCTCAATCCATGAAACACAACGCAGACATAGAACACAGAAAATGACATGAGATCACGGGTCCAAATCCCAGCAAAAATTGGACACCATGGAAAGCAACTAGCCAGGCTTCCAACCACATCGAAATTGGCCCATACAAATACATGAACAGGGAATACCACATTTCCTCCCGCCAAAAACCAGGCATAAAATTTCACATTACACCTGACATGGAAAATACATTTCCCAGACACAGGTATAAAAATTTCGTAAGACAAAGGTCTTATGGAATAGTGGCCACACAACGGTACTAGCTAAATAGGACGAATTGCTACATCGGTCCGCCCGGAATCTAGAACAATGACAACACTCGCATACGTGCAAGAAAGCACGTGCCAGCAGCTGACATGCATAACGTCCGAGCCTGCCATTACACATACAAACCGCTGACTTGCAGATTTCGTCACATTGCAATACTGCTGGTGACAGACACTATTGTTGTATCGGCATTGACCATGAAATTACAAGCACAAAGCAATCATAATGTCACACATTTTTTAACACTGCAAAAACAATTGTGACATTTAGCAATGGACAGACGTGACAGACCGGAACTTATCTTGAGCCCATGGGAGCACGTTCTCAAAGACGTTGACAGGCCATGGGCACCTCCTGCCCACACACGCGATACACATTAAGACTTAGCCTATAACAGACCAACCGTCCGCATGGTGTAGCGGAACATAGTCACACACCCACACGCGCTCACTAATCAGGAGCGAACACAGGCAGGGGCTCTGAGGAAACAAGACCTCCCCCCTAATAACTTCCTTTCGCGATTTTATTTCCAAAAGAAATCATTCCAGGCGATTAGGACATGGCCAGTCGCACTACGACCACTGGCCACATTCACACTACAGATGGCAGACCAGATTAAGTCGTGACGTCACAGCGTCACGACGCTTTACTATCCCAAGAAGCGGATAGAGAGCAGACATGGACCAAGGGAAAATGACTGAAGCAGGTGGATAATCCCAGCGGGATTACCGACATACCACCCAAAGTCTACCATTTTGAATACCTTACTCCCCTCCAATAACCTTCCCACGTCCAACATGACCAACGCAGACACATGAACACGATCAAAACAGCTACACTACATTACTAAGTATACATAGGGGTTGATAGACTTCATGCGTTTAAAAAGAGGGCTTACTACGCCTTGGATCTCGATGCTACCACCTGAGTATTAGGGGTGGGTCGGCAAACATCAATTAAGCATAATGCGCATCTCCAAATGAGAGATGAGGCCACAATCACATATTAACCATTTTTTAAATTAAATACTCCCGCATGACAGGGATATATTATTATTACGCCTCACCCTACACCTATCCTTACATGAGGGCGGATGCCTCATATCCACATACATGCATGGAATATCCCATCCATTAACCAAGGGTTATTACTATCAAACCTGCATGGAAATTTTTATATTTTTGCAATCCCGGGAATTACCTGCCCCAGTCCACTCATTGTAAGAGCAATCCTAGCAGCATTACCGGCTCAAGGCCACCATTTATTTGAGCCCAAAGATGCGCAACCCCATCCTACCATGCTTTTAGCCTACTCTACGAATAACTACCCCCAGATCCTAATAACAGGGTACCTAACATCATAGGCCCTACTAACACCTCCATAAAGGTTAACAGAGCATTATCGCTGGACAGCCGACGTAGCAGTAGTAGACCTAAAGTAGTCTATGCACTTAGAAGCTCTACAACCCCACAACACTTGAAATATTTTACATTTTTAAATTATTTATACAGGTTACGCCCATATTTTTTTTATTACATGAAAAGGAATCTGAAACACTCTGATTGGTGATAGCGGCACAAGCCAAAGACCAAAGGCACCGCACTTTGAGAGAAAAGAGGCGATGATGAGCCTTACCCTAGTAACATGACGACTAGACCAAACAGACGAACCACATACGGTTGAGGCACTCGCGGCCTGGCCGGGCAAGCTCTGGAATCCTAGGTGCGCCTAAACTGCCCCTGGGAGGAAGGGATGCTATACCCACTATGTGCCACGGTCATCGACGCCAAGACCTGCAGGGAAGACTTTCTGAGGATGGTGGGAGAAATAGCTCACTCCACGCCGGACCCGGAAGTTGACCCTAGAGACGACCAAGCTAGGACTAGACTCTTAGGTAAATGTAAGTAAGTACGGCTTCTACAGCGGGAAGCAAGACTCCCACGCGCGGGAGTGAAATATTATTGCGGCCGACAAAGGCGAAGAGATTATTATACTGCGAAAAGCATACTACGGCGGCCAATAAAGGCGAAGAGATTATTATACTGCGAAAAGCATACTACGGCGGCCAAAAAAGGCGAAGAGATTATTATACTGCGAAAAGCATACTACTGCGGCCAATAAAGGCGAAGAGATTATTATACTGCGAAAAGCATACTACGATTGCCAATGAAGGCGAAGATAACATTATGCCATTGGACGATGTCCAATGCCCACATAAATGGCGACGCAGCGGGCAGCCTAGGGCATTAAATGGGTAGCACAGCGAGCAACTCAAAGGGGTTAAAGTGGGCGACCCAACTACGACAATGTCTGAAAAAACAACGGTAATGAGCAGGAAAGTACAGCAGGCGAAACGGTCTTGCTTTGTGGCACCGTAGGCCGCCTGTGACTAGATTAGTAGTCTACTAGTTAGTAAGACCTAGAATAAACGTCGACAATTAGGATTAAGACGGAGGGGACTACGAGGCATTGTTGGGTTCCGGTCCCAACAATGTACTACAAGGGAACCACCGCGAGAGAAATCGAACGGACAGCCTCCATCTAAATTTTAGTAATTAAGTCATAGTGCCATTTTTAAGGTCACTTAGATGTAAGCAAATTCAACAAGTGCTGTTGCTACAATTGGGCACAGCACATTTCGGCTTTAGAATAAGGTCTACTCGGCTTGTACATACAGCATAGTTTTACAATTAAGGCAATTTTTAAAATTAAGGAAATTTCTTTTTAGATTAAGGTAGAATATCTCGGCACCTGATGGCCGACAAATCCGCCATCAGGATAAGTCCGATAACACATTACAATACATTATAATACATTATAATACATTAGAATATATTATAATACATTAGAATATATGATAATACATTAGCATAAGTATAATTGAGGTGGAATATATCGGCACCCGGTACCCAAAATTCCGCTACCGGGGTAAGACCGACAACACATTAAGAAACGACATTACGGCACCGTATAGGGTAAGCCCGGCCATACATCGATTAACACTAACCATGCCATTTTTTTCACAGGTCAAAAGAGCTTCAGACTGTGGGCACACTACCACAGGAAGCGGCATAGAAAATAGGCAATATTTAAACGTTTTATTAACCTCTCCATTTTTTTTTCAGGTATTGTCACCAGGAATATGGCACTGGTGAATTTTGCTGCCATATAGCAGCAGCATGCTATTAAGGCCGTCTTATTATTGTATTACACCTGTGCGCACTAATTTATGTTTAATATTCATCTTCACTTACAGGCTCACCACATTTTTACAGCTACACTTTAAAAATCTGCACAGCACGGCTGATACCTGTGGGGTATCAGGCTCGCTGGCAGATCAACGTACACAAGAAACATAAGGCGTCAAAAATGCGGCGCAAATTACGCCAATGAGGGCGCAACCGATTTGTGGCGGCGACTCTCATTGTCAAGTGTGAAAGCATTCACCCACAGGGAATGCTTCACAGATTAAGGATACATTTCAAGCGGTACGACCACTAAACCATAACAGGAAGTGGCCGTACAGGATTAGCCGTGAGACGGCAAGCGTACGTACAAACGAGTAGCGTGCACGCGAGGTACCAAAAACTAGAATCATAAGAGATTAGCGCGCTTAAGTTAGGTATAAGATCATTGTAATTGATAATTTTAAAGGGTAACTTAATACAAATTCATGCGCCCACGGGCAATTATTCCACTAGAAATCAATAATACTCCTAAATGTTAACATATGAACATCGCAACATAGCACATTAAACGGTATACTTTTTTGTTTGTTTGTTAAAATCACATGTACACAATGTCTATGATTTGTTTTCTTTCATTTTTCTTTCTTCTAACTTCCCCATTTGTCAGGGTGTTCCGTTTTATCCCAAAATCAATAAATGCATTTTGAATATTTCCCTTAAATTATACCCTGGAACACCCATTTTTGTCTATTCTTCTATCTTTCTCATTGCAGGGAGCACCTTTTCCCTAAGATAGGGCGGACGACGCAATCATCCGTCCAGCCCTGGGTTTTTTTCCTCCCTGCACAACAATGTACCGAATAACTATCAGCACCATGTATTTTTTTTCTCTCTTCAAACTTTCAATATGTCAATATCGATTTTTTTTTCATGCACTATTTTTATAATGCCTATGCCAATGTCAATGTTATATATATATATGTATATCCCATAACCCACCCCTCTGAACACGAGCTGATCTCACGCCTACGCATCAACACGACATCACCACATCATACGACGACGAAGAGGACACCAACAGGAGATACGAGGGGGCTTCAAGAACAACCACATCAACTATATCTACTACATCAACATCCCAACCTCAAGTTCCGTTCCCGTTCGCGGGGACGCGAACTAAATAGGGGAAGAGGCTTGTACAGTCTCCCAGGGGTATGCACCCCCTGGAGGCCATCCCCCCATCATCTATTTAAATCACCCCTAACTGGCAAATCTTGTAAGTCCAGACCAACATCTATTAACACCGCAAGGGCAGCTAACCAGTCTGGAAAGCTTACCCAATAATTGCATCACTACCACAAACAGCGACACACAATTAACTGGGGGCATCTATGCCATCGGAATGTCGACGAAGCAACGCCAAAGACTATAAGAGGGAACCTTAAGGAGTACAAGCTCTCTCTCAATTACCAGTCTTACAGTGCGTCGGCCGGAGGCTATCGCTGTTATCATCAGGTGAGTCAGCAGTGTTCAGAATCCTGTACTTTGTAACCTTTACCCACAAATTGTATACACAAGTTTGTACACTTACATTGTAACATTTACTACATCCCTTAAAAGGGACTCATAATTCCATATTACTGACCAATAAATACTTGGTCAGTACACTACACTTGTATTACTGTTTTACACGCTTCTTTACGCCCTAACTCCCTTCCTGAATCCTCCGTCACGATTAGACGTGACGTACAGTAGCCAGACACTTGCTAGCGCAAGTATCATTGTATTCCCGTATAGGCCTGACTGCTAGGAGCGGCGCGCGCCATAAAGCTGACGCGTGCACATCGGTTATATAATCAGCCAGCCAGCTGGAAGACCAGCGTGTTGACCTGTACGCTAAGTTCCACCCCCTAAAATACACCTACATCTTTTATAGGATAGCCCCCTAGCATCCTAACACTAAACAACACTCTACACTGGTCAGCTTGCCCGACTACGGGAAGCTACCCCCTTTTAGGCACTTCTTTATAAATTAACACAATAACTCTTCCGTTTTAGATCCAACCACCCCCCAATAAAGGGATCTAAAACAATATTTCAAATTTTGTCCATAATTCTTGAAATTAAATGTGAAGATAGTGTTTATTCCTAGCTCCAGTTGATTGAAAGCAATCCTACCTACAGGAAAAATGAAATATTTTCAGCACTTTCCAGCTTATATATTATTGTTTGGTTATTTACCGAGAGGAAAGAGCGAATAAATCTCTTATTATTCCCAAGATCCCCATTTGTAAAGAAACAAAATTATTTGAACGAGATAGAGTGTGAAAATCATCTCTGACATCCTTGGCTTTATTGCAATCCCTAAAAGTGTAAAGTTATCGGTGATAATTTGATTACGCATCATTATGTAAAATATTTACTCTCTCGTTGCAATCAGATTATCTGCTAACAATGAGGTATTAATTTTAAGCCTTATGTAATGTATGTCAACTTTCGCTACCCTTTAAACATAAGAACCTATTGTAAAAACCCATTCTACCTAATAAAAACCTAAAAAGAACAATTTTATATTTTTGAAAACCTTAAATGACAATTTTAAAAACCACCAAAATCCGGCCCCTATTTATTATATTCTGATAGTTGGGTGGTAGAGCAGCGGACTCTGTACTGGGATAAACCCCAGGAAGGAAGAAGATGGTTGGGTGGTTTCATAAGTAAGAAAACAGAAACATGGAAACAGAAGAGTGGAATAAGGCAAACTTCAAGCTGCGACACGTTTTCACGAGGACCTCGGCCCATGGGTATGATCACAAATTCTGCGCAGAGAGAGGATTCCACACCTGCACCATATGTGGACACAGTATCATATACTGTACTCACCTGCCAAGCTAGGACAAACTCACTAACTTTCTATTCGAAGAATGAAAACTTGTAACATTCACCCTATTGTTAACATCTGAACGCATTGTGTTTAAGAAATATTGTTATAACTCAGCAAAAAAATTGTATTAATAATCCGCTTTGATACGATTTTACCACATTTTCCAAAATGAGGGAATGGAATGAAACCTGGCAAATTTATTCGCGGAAACGCACCCATACAATTTGGCAAATTTTTAAGATCTTCTACCCTTATTAAATTACGTCATAATTGACCCCCTCTAAACGTAGGAAAAATGAAAGGTTGTGGTAAATGCGATAGTACTGCGGAGTTTCGGCTAAGGAGTGTTGGAACTTCACGGACTTGCTATTGTATATAGTTACACCTACGAACAGAGGCACCCGTGTTCACCTTAGTACCTCCGTGTAGATCTAACCGAATTTCCTGACGCGGGACTTGCCACGGAGGCACCTCGCTAGGTGTCCGGATCATACAGGGCCCACAGCCACTCCTATTTCAGTACACGAGCTATCGAGTCTAATACCAACCGGTCGAGTGGTTCGAGTCTGGTTGGCGTACCTCTGGTCGTATTGGGTACTGACGAGCCCTCTATAGTTCGGATATTGCGGCATTTGACGCACATTGGTAGTATATGCTAAAAGCATAAGTTGGCGTCGATAATTTAGAGGTGGAACACCCGATTCGGCGAGTCGGCTGGGTATCGGGCTGGTCCGGAAGGCACCAGTAGCCAGCCTAACGCCACTATGGTGGATACTGTCCAGCATTTTCAAGGTTGCCGGCCTTTCTGAACCGTAAGCTGCAGAACTATAGTCTAGCCGGGACACGACGAGGGCTTGGTAGAACCGTAGCAGCACCGCCCCGTCAGCCCCCCTCGTAGTGCTACTAAGAAACTTGAGCATGTTCAGTTTCCTGAGACACGTCGTTCTTAGTTGCCGTATATGGTGCTGCCACGTTAATGTGCTGTCAAAATGGAGCCCCAGGAAGCGATAAGTGTCAACCAACGACAACGCAGCATACCTGAGATGTAGTTCAGGGTGTAAGTGTAGCCTTCGGAGTCGACAAAAATGGACGACGGAGGATTTCGCTGATGAAAACTGGTCGTGAGTCCACCTGTCGACCCGGTTAATAGCTATCTGCAATTGCCGTTCCACGATTGACATACTTCCAGAGCAGTAAAGCAGAGCTAAATCGGCTACGTACAGCGATGGAACTATCGTGGGCCCGGTGGCAGTAATAATGCCGTTTATGGCAACCTCGAACAAGGTGACAGAACAGAACCCTGAGGAACTTCGTTTTCTTGGGTATAATATTGCGATATGTTCCACCGACCCTTGCACGGAAGAGTCGGACTACATGAAATTCGCAATGAAAGTCGGTAGATTACCACGGAGTCCCCACTCATGAAGGGTGGAAATGATCTCGTAGCGCCATACGGTGTCGTAGGCAATTCGGAGAAATGCCTCCTGTATGACGCTCACAAGTCGCACCAGATGGGCGGTGGTGGACATATGGGAGCGAAATCTAGACTAGTACCCTAACAGTAAGCCTCTCTCTTCCAGGAACCACACCAGTCGACGGTTCACCATCTTCTCTCGCAGCTTACATAGCCTATAGCTGCTGACAAGTTTGGGATCCTATCCAGCCTTGGGAACCGGTATCACGATCCACTCTCGCCATTGAGATGGAAACTGCCCATCAATCCATATACGATTGAAGAGGACCAACAATTGCTTTATCCTGGATTCGCACAGATGTCTTAACATTTGATTCTGTATGTTATCCGGTCCGGGAGCCGTATCCCTACACAGTGAAAGCGCACTGCGCAGTTCCCAATCAGAGACTGGTACATTGTAGGACTCCAAAGCAGCAGTGGCAAAGGACAAGGGATGAGCCTCCGCCTCCCGCTTCAGAGTCAGAAACGTAGGATCGTAACTCCCAGAACAGGATACATCATTGAAGTGCGATCCAATACTGTTGGCAATGGCGAGTTGGTCCGTGATGATGTCTCCGATGATGGATACTCCGTGAGCCATCAATGATATCGAGAGTCCGGAGATCCGACGAAGCTTAGTCCACACTTGAGATGAAGGAGTATGTGTCGTCATAAACAACACATACTTTTCCCACGTCGTTTTATTACTCTCCCGAATCAAATATCGGGCTCTAGCACGCATCCTTTTGAAGGTGATAAGGTTGGCCATAGTGTTTTGCCTCCGATAACATTTGAAAGCACGTCGACGATCTTTAAAGGCTGCTGCAATCTCGGCTGTCCACCAAGGGACACGTTTCCGGTGGGAGTTGCCGGATGAGGAAGGTATTGTTTCCTCAGCAGCAGCCAAAATACCATGCGATATGTGAATGGTATGATCATAGACACTCTCAAAGGTATCTTCGGCAAAATCCGCACGTTCTGTGAAAGTTGTTCAATCAGCCCTTCGGAGAAGATGGCTCTCTGGTTCGGAAGAGTAACGATAATCGGGAAATGGTCACTAATACATAGGTCGCCGTGTACACCCCACTGTAGCAGGGGAACCAGCGCACGACAGCACAAGGTGATATCGACACTTGAATAAGTGCCGTGTGCAATAGAGAAGTGCGTAGGTTCCCCTGTGTTCAACAAATACAACTCCAGCCGCCTGATCAGTCTCTCAAAATCTCTCCCTCCATCACTAGTGGTAGCGGAGCCCTAGATGGTGTTGTGGGCATTAACATATCCCAGAAGGAGAAAAGGAGGGGGGGGGGAGCTGAGAGACTAGATCCACCAGCTGGTTTCAATCCAGATGAGAATCAGGTGGAATGTACACGTTACATACTGTTGCCATTACTGGCAACGAAGTACGAACTCCAACTGCTTCTAGCTGAGTACGCAACGGCACCTCTTCACTAAAGAGGCTAGAGTGGACGAGAATGCAGACGCCACCGACGGCCACAGCTCCATCCACTGGGTCTTCAGAGAAGAGTTTGAAGAAACGCATTATTGTCTCATATCCAGGACGAAACCTGGATTCCTGAAGACAGACAATGGTTGCCGAAAATGAAGATATTAATTGACGTAACTCATTGAGATGACCAGAATAGCTATTTCAGTTCCATTGTAAGTAGAAGTGGGTCTTCTACTTGCGCTTGACCGTTTTCCACCATTCCCCATCTCTAGTTGGAGATGATGGGGCAGGAGAGCGCACCTCAATCTCCACATCTCCGTCCGAAGACGAAGAAAATGGAGCGGCAGTCCCCTGGATGGTGCGCGGTCCTCGTCGGACTTCACGAGTCTCGCTCTTGGGGAAGAGCGAGAGCGGTGTCGAAGGACTTTCTCCCGGTCCGAAGACTGGGTGTCTGTCCCCGACACGTCCCGAAGAGATTTCTTTCTTGATCGCTGACGTAGCTAACTGGTTGCCTGTGCCCTAGCCAGAAACAATCACCTCCTCATCCTCCTCCAATCCAGCACCATAGCTTTTGCAACGATACACACGGTCTTCTTTTCTTTTTCTTTTTATTTGATCGCTTACCCTCCAAGCTCGGCTTTACCCTTGGACTTTGCGAGGGATCAGTCCTCTCCCGTCGAATTCCAGGACAGTGTCTCGGAGCTGAACACACATTGACAGCAGATAAAACTGGGGATGGTGACAAGCCAATCGCCTAGGTGACCACGAACTTGGGTCTAATGAACGAAGAGGCAGCGAAGGGAGTGAGAAGAAAGATGCCGTGGTCCTGTCGAAAGGAACCATCCCAGCAATCGCCTGGAGGAGAAGTGGGAAACCACGGAAAACCACTTCTAGGATGGCTGAGGCAGGAAGCGAACCTGCCTCTACTAAGTTTGTGTGCCCCACGAGGTTGGGTAAACCCCGTTCCAGGCCTCAAACCAGGAACAAAATTTCGTGGCAGAGCCGAGATTTGAACCCAGGCCTCCGCAGTGACATGGTATTTTACAGAGCCAATAAAAAAATCGTGTCGCCTCCGTGGTGTAGTGGTCAGCGTGCTTAGATGTCACCCCGGAGGTCTGAGGTTCGATACCCAGCTCTAAAAAGAAATTTGACAAGTGGTATGAGGGCTGAAACGGGATCTACTCAGCCTCGGGGAGAAGAGTAGAGTGGGTTCGATTCGCACCTCAGCCATCTTCGAGTGGTTTTCCGTGGTTTCCCACTTCGTCTTCGGGCAAATGTTGGAATGGTACAGTACCTAACCAAAGGCCACGACCACCTCCTTCCCTCTTCCTTGCCTATCCCTCTCACTCTTCCCATCCCCTCATCAAGCCCCTGTTCACTTCGCAGGTGAGGCCGCCTGGGCGAAATGCTAGTCACACTCCCCAGTTGTATCCCCCGATTCAGAGCCTCAAGCTGCAGGACACTGTCCTTCGCTTAGTCCGAGGGAAAAGCCAACCCAGGAGGGTAAAACGATAACGAAACAAAAAAGAAATAACAAATCAGTCTGTGAAAACTATTAAGTATACAACCTTGCCACTTGCCAGGCAACTCCAATCGCGCGCCTGCCATGTGAGCTACTGCGACATTTGACCTGCAGCGCGCACCTCCCGGTCTATACAATACCTGCTCTCGGTGTGTGCGTGCACCTCTTGTTTTCAAGTGTGTTCTGCGTATCTGTGCTCGTTTAACGGGTTCATTCGAGGTACCCATACTGAATTAATTGTGGCGCTTACGATTCCTGCTGTCTTCTAGCCTGTAAACACACATCTCGTTATATTACCCCGGTTTAGGGAGAGGGACCTATGTCTTTCAGAATTGTAGTACATGTCACAGAATGCACATCGCAAGGGGCTAGTGGACCATTCGGTATGTAGGCCATAGAGTTATGTAGACTACTAGACCATTACATGAAGATACCGGTTGAGTTAGCCGTGCTCGTCACGGCGTGACTGCAGGCAGTCGCTCACATCCGGTAGGCGAGGAGGCTCGAATCCCTCCACCGGCAACCTTGAAGATGGTTTTCATTAGTTTCCTATCTTCCTTCCAGGCAAATGCCGGGGTTAGTCCCCAACTATAGGCCACAGCTACTACCTTCCAATTCCTCGTCCTTACATTCACACTTTCCTCGCCAGACAACCACCACACGTGACGGTACTTGTAGCTCACCCCATGGGTGTCCGCATAGAAGTAGCTGCAAACTTGAGCGAGCCGAACATGTACTCGGACACTCCCGGCACTAAAAGCCATACGCTTAAAGAATATAATATAAAACATGAAGATTATTGCGTAAATGTATTATTCAAACTTCAATCGCATAATTAGGACACAAGAAATAACAAGTATTTCCGTGAAGAAATGTGTAGCCCATTTTAATTTATCCTGCTTATGATAATTGCCTCTATCAACATACAAAATTTCAGTTTGATTGCTGTAATAGATTCGTAGATATTGAGAACCGTTTAAATATATCGGATAGTCGACATGTTGGATTGTTATATATGTAGGCCTTAGAGTTATGTACTATTACATGAAGATTATTGTGTAAGTGTATTATTCAAACTTCAATTGCATGAACAGGACACAAGAAATAGTAAAAACGAGATTTTAAAATTTTGCACAGCCTCCATCTTCTGGTTCTGAAAAAAAAAATGAAATAAATTAGACGCCAGTGGATTACAATTTGGATAAGCATATACCATACCAAGTTTCACTGTGCTCGTCCTTTTAAATGTTCGCATATCGCGTCACCGGCAGGTTGGATTTGTGATCACCAGGTTATGAAAGTTCCATAGGTGAGCTTATGTTCATAGCCTCTATCAACATACAAAATGTCAGTTTGACTGCTGTCAGATTATCAGATTTTGTGATCCGTCTAAATAGTTTGGATGCTCGCCATGTTGGATTGTAACATATGTAGGCCATAGATGTATGTACTATTAGATTCATTATTCAAACGTTGACTTCGATCTCATGATTGCGACACAAAAAATTAAAACTTAATTTTAAAAATTTGCACAGCTGCCATCTTGAGGTTAAGTAAACAATTTTACAAAAATATATGTCAGTGCATTGCAAAGTGTATAAACAATTGCTGTACCAAGTTTCACTGCGTTCGGATTTTTAACTCGCCAGAAAAGTCTGTTTAAATGTTTCAACTTCGCATGGCCGCCATGTTCGTTTTGTAGTTAACAGGTTTCCGAAAGTCCCTTGAACGATTTTGTAGTAGTGCCTTTTATCACCGTACAAAATTTGAGTTTGATATGAGTAATAGATTCGGAGATATAGAATGCCAGTGAAATATTTCGCACAGCCACCATGTTGGATTGTTGAAACGTAATAAAATTTGTAGGGCCCGGTCGGGGTCGGCCAGAATAGTACTATGACCTTACCGAATTTAATTCAAATCTATCCATCCACTTAGATTTTATTAGTGGGGGGGGGGGGGGCACACACACGGACAAAAGGTGATCCCATAAGCCTATTTTTTATAAATAGAAATAGGCTAAAAGCGAGATTTTAAAATTTGACACTGGCGCCATCTCGTGGTAAAAAAACAAGTTTGATTGCTGGCACAGATTAGTTGACATTGAGAATCGTCTAAATATTTCGGATGGTCACCATATTGGATTTTTATTTACTTTGTAGGCCATAGAGCTATGTGCTATTAGATGATGATAATTGCGTAGGTTCATTGTTTAAACGTTGGTTTCGATCGCATGATTAGGACACAGGAAATTAAACCTTAATTTTAAAATTTCGCACAGCCGCCATCTTGAAGTTATGTAAACAATTGAGCTGAATAGGATATCAGTGCATTACAAGGTGTATACCATTTGCTGTATCATACGTGACGGCGCTCGGATGGTTTAAATTCGAGAAAAGTCTATTTAAATACAACAACTTCGCTTGGCCGCCATGTTCGTTTTGTATAGAAGAGGTTTTTGAGAGTCCCATCGTTACACTTCTATTAGTGCTTTTTTCCACCATACAAAACGTCAGGGTGATATCAGTAATAGTTTCGGAGATATGGAATGCCGGTGAAATATTTTGCACAGTTGCCATGTTGGATTGGTGCGATGTGATAAAATTTGAAGAGCTCAGTCGGGGTCGGACAAAATATTACTATGACCTTACCGAGTTTCGTTGAAATCGCTCCAGCAGTTTAGATTTTATTAGGGAGTGGAGCGAGGCGACGGACACATGCAAACACACATATACGTACACACACACGGACTATATGTGATGTCATAGGAATATCTTTCATAAATGTAAATAATAAAGGAAGCTTTTCAGTCGGTCAACACGACAGAATAGCTTTGATTATTAGACTTAAGCAACACTGAAAAATGGCTTCTATCACTACAAAATGAAAATAGGCCAACAAGTAAACGAAAAGCAAGAACGGGAGGTTTAATTTAGAAAAGAAATACTGTTATTGGTCACAAAGGAGCTAAAGTTCCGCTAACACGTACCTTGATGCTCGGTACAGTTGGGAGTTGAGTTCCGACTGTAACGTTCCAGGGCTGTAACGTTCCACATGCTCGTACCGAGTTCCAAGTTACAGTTCCGGAACGAAACCGCAAGCCAGCTCGGGGCCGCGGTATGGCATACGTTACGTAACGGGGAACACAGCGGTACGTAACGTATTTCAGTTCTGTTCCGGGTCCCTGATGATTAGTTTAGTCGTTTATTAATGTTAAGATTTGACCAATGGAGTAGCCACAATTGAGATTTGGTAAAGATGGCGTCAAAATAAACATGACACTGAGGTGTCCTTTTCTAGTGCTACTTCTGTACAAAATGTCGTGTTTCAATTGATGGGGGAGGGGAGCAGACATATACACACACAGACACACAATGTTCCTTGAAAAAAGTCCCTTAATACTAGCCACGTTCTTCCACTGGCAGTGATCTGTAAGAAAATCAGGCATTTTTAGTCTACTTTTCACATTTTGCAAAAATGAGGAAAAAGTAGACTTTATGAGATCGATCCTGGAAAATGTGTGTCTATCTGTCCGGCTGTCTGGCTGTGTGTGTGTGTCCCCCACCTAACAACTCATAAACGGCTGCAGCAATCGAAACCAATTTTTTAGTATGAGTAATGATGTAGCCTATACCGGAATATCTCAATACCATATTTGAAAATTATGTCAGTGCTACCAACTGCTGAAGAAACGCACTAGAAATTTGAGCTCCATGTTGAATATCTTGCAAGGTATGCATGGGAGCTATTCCAAAATTGGCACACATGTAGATAATGCTATTTCTGTTTAATTTCCACGAGGCCATACATGACAGTGTTGCCAAAATAATTTTAAGCTTTCTGATAGGTCAAGTTTTTAAATGCATATAACTTCTGCACTATCAATTGGATTTCAACCAAATTTTGTACGTAATATGTGGACATAAACAGATATGACTGAGCGTATTTTTAAGATCCACCAGGGCTGCCAACTTTTAATAATTGCTCTTTCTATTTTTTTTATCCAAATACCAATATATCAGAAAGTATGCAAGCCGACAGCTTTAAACTATGCACACGTATAGTACCTTACATTTTAGATTAATTTGGAGTAACGTATATAGTCAGTTCTACCAACATGATTCTAAGCCTGCTGATAGCACCAATTTTTAAATACATGTAACTTCTATACTATCAGTTGGATTTCAATCAAATTTCGTATGTGCTATGTGTACCATAACAGATATGACTATGCTTATTCTTAAGAGCAATCAGGGCTGCCAACTGTTAATAAATGCTGTCTATATTTTTTTCCCTAATATCAATAAATCAGAAAATATGCAAGCCAACAGCTCCATACTTTGCACACGTATAACACCTGGCATTCTAGATAAATTTGGAGTAATCAATATAAGTCAGTGCTGCCAACATGATTCTATGCCTGCAGATAGGTCCAATTAAAAAAAACAGGTAACTTCTATACTAACAAATGGATTTCATCCATAATTGGCACAACAAGATATCATAATATTTCAGATCATTTCTGACCAGTACACGCATGACATTGTTGCCAAACATGCTTTTACGCGTGCTGATAAATCCAAAGTCTAACTGCATGTAAAGTTCATTGGACTTCAACCAAATTGTGTATTCTGTACCTTAAGAGATGGAACGAAGACGTATATATTAAGTCGCCAGGGCTGCCAACAGTACTGCTCTATTAGGCTACATTATACCAGGTATATTTCGAACTAATTAGACATTTCGATATTACCAACTTAATTTCGTCATTATTATAGATAGGTTCATATACTGTAGATTAATCATTGGCATGAATCTTAATTTTAGGAAAAGTAGGCTCTTTAGTTCGTCACGGAACTTCTTGTTAGAGTTTTAATATGTGTTTGAAATTTGTTGCAAATGATTATTTTATCATATTTTCATACATCATGTTAAGGTATGTTGATTTAGGCATTCAATTTTCCATCCTTCTTTATGGTGCATCATATAAGGTTTAATACCAAGGGACTTCTTAGTGTTACGCTATACATTTATCTTGTGTCTTTGATATTTATAAATTCATTCATATCGGCTGATGATGTTGCTTGAGTCTTCAGTCTTTTGACTGGTTTTATCCCGCTCTCCATGCCTCCCTGTCCTGAGCTAAGCGTTTCATCTCTACATAGCTACCACACCCTACATTCGAGGCAAACTGTTTAACATATTCCAATCTCGGTCTACCCCTACAGTTCTTGTCCTCGACCCTTCCTTCCATAACTAAGTTTGCCATTCCTTGGTGTCTTAGTATGTGTCCTCTTCATTAGCAGTCCCCAGAAACATCTCTCCTCTCCCACTCGTCTTAATACCTCTTCGTTTGTAACCCTATCTTCCCATCTGATCTTCATCATTCTCCTGTAACACCACATTTCAAACGCTTCAAATCTCCTCTTTTCTGCTGCACCAATAGTCCAATTTTCACTTCCATAGAGTGCCACACTCGATGTCAACAGATTCCTTTTTTTGTAGAAATGCCTTCCTTGCCTGAGCCAACCTACTTTTTATATCCTCTTTCCTCCACCCATCACTGGTTATTTTTCTTCCTAAGTAACAGATGTCTTCTGAGATTCGGAGTTATAGAATGCCAGTGAAATATATCGCACAGCCGCCATGTTGGATTATTGAAACATAATAAAATTTGAAGGGCACGGTTGGGGTCGGCCTGGTTAGTTTTATGACCTTACCGAATTTAATTGAAATCCATCCAGCCACTTAGATTTTATTAGTGGGGGGTGGGGGCACACACACGGACACACACGGACAAAAGGTGATCTCATAAGCCTATTTTTTCATAAATAGAAATAGGCTAAAAGCGAGATTTTAAAATTTGACACTGGCGCCATCTCGTGGTTAAGAAAACAATTTGATTGCTGTCACAGATTAGTTGACATTGAGCATCGTCTAAATATTTCGGATGGTCACCATATTGGATTTTTATATACATTGTAGGCCATAGAGCTATGTACTATTAGATGATGATTATTGCGTAGGTGCATTGTTCAAACGTTGGTTTCGATCGCATGATTAGGACACAAGAAATTAAACCTTAATTTTAAAATTTCGCACACCCGCTATCTTGAAGTTATGTAAATAATTGAGCTGAATAGGATGTCAGTGCATTACAATGTGTATACCATTTTCTGTACCATGTGTGACGGCGCTCGGTTGGTTTAAATGCGAGAAAAGTCTATTTAAATACAACAACTTCGCTTGGCCGCCATGTTCGTTTTGTAAAGAGGGTTTTGAGAGTCCCATCGTTACACTTCTATCAGTGCTTTTTTCCACCATACAAAACGTCAGGGTGATATCTGTAACAGTTTGGGAGATATGGATTGCCGGTGAAATATTTCGCACAGTTGCCATGTTGGATTGGTGAGATGTAATAAAATTTGAAGAGCACAGTCGGGTCGGACAAAATATTACTATGACCTTACCGAGTTTCGTTGAAATCGCTCCAGCAGTATAGATTCCGTGCCAGGTGCAGCTTCCACGGGGGAGGAGCTCTGAACTGAGTAGGGGCTTTTCTGTACTCTGTGGAAGGCGGATCTGGGCGGGGAAGTCCTCAACCCCAACACGGCGCGTCCCAATGGCTGATAGGGGCTCTTGATGAGAGTGGTGCTTGCACCCGCGGATCAACTGAGGACATGATATAGTGGCAGCAGCTATATCATTATTGTTGATACAAGACCGATCTGTCGATTTTGTATCAGCAAACAGCTGCATCATATCATGGCATCCTTGGATGTTGGGATGTGATGTGGTTACTGCGCATTGAGGAAGGCAACGGGAAACCACCTCAATTATTATTCCCTAGTACATAATCAACCATGATATTGTCAGAGCAAGAAGTACAGTCTACTGATCATGAGGCGCGGAACCCAAGATCCGGCAGGGGAAGAAAGGAGGCTTCTCAGGTCGTCATCCATCGAAATCCTCAAAAGAATGAATTGATGAACATTGGAACGTGGAATGTAAGAACCTTCCTAGAGGCAGGAAGACTGGAAGAAGCCAAAAATGTAATGAATGAAAAAAACATGGATGTTCTGGGACTGTGTGAAATCAGATGGCCAGGAAATGGTGATTTCGACAGTGATGATATCAGAATGATCTGCAGTGGCAGCATAAGAGGAGGAAGTAATGGAGTAGGACTTCTGCTTGGAAGCAAATGGGCTAGAAATGTGATGAACACCTATCACGTAAATAAAAAATCAAAACAAGCCCCAGGAATATAGTTGTTATTCAAGTGTACTTTCCCACATCGAACAGCTCAGATGAAGAAATTGAAGAAATGTACGAACATATTGACCAAATATGGAATCTGATAAAGGAATCAGATAATGTAAAAATTATGGGAGATTTTAACGCTATTGTTGGAAGTCATCCAGATCGGAAAGGAATTGGGAAGTTTGGACTGGGTATCAGGAACAAACGAGGAGAGAGATTACTTGACTTCTGTGATCAGTACAATATGATCGTGACAAACACATTATTTGAAGTACCATTACGGCGAAGATATACCTGGACAGCCCCGGGTGACACTGCTCGTTATCAGAATGATTATATACTTGTCAAGAGAAGATATCGCACTCAAGTTAAATCAAGCCATAGCTACCCTGGAGCAGAAATTGACAGTGATCATCGCCTAGTCATGGCCAAATGCAATATCCAACTGAAAAAGAACAGACATAGAAAAACGAAACCTCTGGATGTGCCTAAACTAAAGGACAATAACAATAAAGTGATTTTCGCCCGCAAAACGAATGAACTGGCTAGAAGACTTGAAGAATCGAAATGGGAAGATATAAAAGAAGGTTTGATAAATATAGCTCGTGAAACACTGGGAACAAGGAAACCGTGGATTACAAGAGAAATATTGGATCTGATAGTCAAGAGAAACCAGCACAGGAGGGAAAATACCATAAGAAGTCAGGAACAATATAGACTTGTTAAAAATCAAATTACAACCCTTTGTAGAAGAGCCAAAGAGGAATGGATGGCTGAGATAGCTAAGAACATTGGAAATGATATTGCTGAGGGAAAAACTGACAGGGCTTTTAGACACATCAGAGCCTTAAACCAGAAACCGAAAGTGAAAAGTTCTATAATAAAGGATAACAAGAAGTTCCGTGAAGAACTATACAGCCTACTTTTCATGCCAATGATTATTCTACAGTATATGAACCTATCTAGAATAATGATGAAATTAAGTTGGTAATATCGAAATATCTAATTAGTTCAAAATATACCTGGTATAATGTAGCCTAATAGAGCACTACAGTTGGCAGCCCTGGTGACTGAATATATTCTTAGTTCCACCTCTTAAGGTACAGAATACAAAATTTGGTTGAAGTCCAATGGACGTTACATGCAGTTAGACACTGGATCTATCAGAACGCGTAAAAGCATGTTGCCAACAATACCATGCGTGTGCTGGTCAGAAATAATCTGAATTATTATGATATCTTGTTGTGCCAATTTTGGATGAAATCCATTTGTTAGTATAGAAGTTACATGTATTTTAAAATTGGACATATCAGCAGGCATAGAATCATGTTGGCAGCACTGCCTTGTATTAATTACTCCAAATTAATCTAGAATGTCAGGTGCTATACGTGTGCAAAGTATAGAGCTGTTGGCTTGCATACTTTCTGATATATTGATATTAGGGTAAAAAGAATATAGTCAGCATTTATTAACAGTTGGCAGCCCTGATTGCTCTTAACAATACTTATAGTCATATCTGTTATGGTACACATATCACATACGAAATTTGGTTGAAATCCAACTGATAGTATAGAAGTTACATGTATTTAAAAATTGGTACTATCAGCAGGCTTATAATCATGTTGGTAGAACTGACGTATATACGTTACTCCAAATTAATCTAAAATGTCAGAATATACGTGTGCATAGTTTAAAGCTGTTGGCTTGCATACTTTCTGATATATTGGTATTTGATAAAAAAAATAGAGAGAGCAATTATTAACAGTTGGCAGCCCTGGTGGCTCTTAAGAATACGCTCAGTCATATCTGTTTATGTACAGATATTACATACAAAATTTGGTTGAAATCCAATTGATAGTGTAGAAGTTATATGCATTTAAACATTGGACCTATCAGAAGGCTTAACATTATTTTGGCAACACTGTCATGGTTGGCCTCCTGGAAATTAAACTGAAATAGTATTATCTACATGTGTGCCAATTTTGGAATAGCTCCCATGCATACCTTGCAAGATATCCAACATGGAGCTCAAATTTCTAGTGCGTTTTTTCAGCAGTTGGTAGCACTGACATCATTTTCAAATATGGACGTGAGCTATTCCGGTGCACATCTTTACTCATACTAAATTTGGTTTTGATTGCTGCAGCCGTTTAGGAGTTGATAGGGGGGACACACACACAGACAGACAGACAGAAGGACAGACAGACAGACAGACACACATTTTCCCGGATCGATCTCATAAGTCTACTTTTTTTTTCCTCATTTTTGCAAAATGTGAAAAGTAGGCTAAAAATGGGAAAATCTTATTAGATGCGGATGAAGTCAGTATGCGGTGGAAAGAATATCTTGAAGAACTATATGATGGGAATGTATCTAATAAAACATGGTATACTGAACCGGAAGATGATATAGAAGAAAATGATAAGGGCCCTGCTATCACAAGAAGAGAATTTGAATCAGCGCTTGAAAGAATAAGTGACAATAAAGCTTGCGGTCCAGATAACATGCCGGGAGAACTACTAAAGAACATGGATGAGAAAATGAAAGGCCTACTTGATGATGCAATCTGCAGATGCTATGATAGTGGCAAAATTCCTGAAGACTTTGCCAAAAGCAGAACAGTTATGATACCAAAGAAAGGAATTAGTACAGAATGCTCTGAACACAGAACCATAACACTGCTCTCTCATGCATCTAAAATTTTATTGTCAATACTAAAAGCCAGAATAAATAACAAACTTGATTTCCAAATTGACCCAGATCAGTTTGGTTTCAGGAAAGGAATGGGAACAAGAGAAGCAATCTTGGCTCTACGAACAATATTAGAAAGAAGAATGGAGATGAATAGAAACACATATATAGCATTTGTAGATATTGAAAAGGCCTTTGATAATGTAAGTTGGGACCATCTCTTCAAAATTATTAAATCTTCAGGATTAGACTGGAAGGATAGGAGGCTGATAATAAGACTTTATGAAAATCATACCACAATAGTAGACATCAAAGGAAGCAGTCAGGAAATAAAAATCAGGAAGGGAGTAAGACAGGGTTGCCCCCTTTCACCGTACCTCTTCAATGTATTCATCGAAAAAGCTATAAATAAGTTCAAAACGAACACAAAAGGAATTAGAATAAATGGACAACAAATCCATTGTATTCGCTTTGCAGATGATATAGGAGTGGTTGCAGACTCAGAAAAGGAATTATCCAAGATGCTGAATATACTGTCATCATATTTAGTAGATTTATACCTAAACATTAACGTGAAGAAGACAAAAATATTAGTTGTAAGTAAACATCCTGAGCGAAATCACACCAACATCAGGTTTGCTAACAAAGTAGTGGAACAAGTCACCGGTTTCCCATACCTCGGAAGTTTAATCACAAATGATAACCGCTGCAGCAAAGAGATAAGAAGAAGAATAGCGCTTGCCCGACAAGCATTCAGCAACAAAAGAACTCTTCTGACCAATATACATCTAGATATTGAGATTAGGAAAAATTTTGTGATGTCATTTGTGTGGAGCGTACTCTTATATGGATGTGAATCTTGGACAATTCGAGAACAGGATAGGAAACGGCTTGAAGCGTTTGAGATGTGGGTCTGGAGGCGAATGCTTAAGGTCAGTTGGACTGAAAAAAGAACAAACGAAAGTATACTGCGAGAAATCCAGGGAAGGAAACAGCTGATGGTAACAGTACATAGAAGAACAGCTAAATTCATTGGACACACCGTGCGTCATAATACCTTTCTAACCAATCTACTAGAAGGAAAGGTCTTAGGAAAGAAGGGACGAGGTCGACCTAGGAAGCAATTCCTTCAAGCATTGATACAAAACGTAAGATGTGGTTCCTATTGTGAGATGAAAAGACAAGCTGAAGACAGAAGACAATGGTTGAATCGACAAGGCATTGCCTTTAGACATTAATTGATTGATTGATTGAGTTTAGATTATATTAAGGAGGGGAACGAGGCGACGGACACATGCAAACACACACATACGTACACACACATGGACTATATGTGATATCATAGGCCTATCTTTCATAAATGTAGATAATAAAGGAAGCTTTTCAGTCGGTCAACACGACTGAATAGCTTTCATTATTAGAATTAAGCATCACTGAAAAATGGCTTCTATCACTACTAAATGAAAATAGGCTAACAAGTAAACGAAAAGCAAGAACGGGAGGTATAATTTAGAAAAGAAATACTATTATTGGTCACAAAGGAGCTAAAGTTCCGCTAACACGTACCTTGATGCTCGGTACATTTGGGAGTCGAGTTCCGACTGTAACGTTCCAGGGCTGTAACGTTCCACATGCTCGTACCGAGTTCCAAGTTTCAGTTACGGAACGATACCGCAAGCCAGCTCGGGGCCGCGGCATGGCCTACGTTACGTAACATGGAACACAGCGGTACGTAACGCATTTCAGTTTTGTTCTGGGTCCCTGATGATTAGTTTAGTCGTTTATTAATGTTAAGTTTTGACCAATTGAGTAGACACAATTGAGATTTGGTAAAGATGGCAGCAAAATAAGCATGACACTGAGGTGCCCTTTTCTAGTGCTAACTCTGTACAAAATTTCGTGTTTCAATTGAAAGGGGGGAGCAGACATATACACACACAGACACACACTGTTTCTTGAAAAATGTCCCTGAATACTAGCCATGTTCTTCCACTGTAAGAAAATCAGGCATTTTTAGAGTTTTAATATGTGTTTGAAATTTGTTGCAAATTATTATTTTATCATATTTTCATACATCATGTTACGGTATGTTGATTTAGGCGTACAATTTTCCATCCTTCTTTATGGTGCACCATATAAGGTTTAGTACCAAGGGACTTTTTAGTGTTACGCTATACATTTATCTTGTGTCTTGGATATTTATCAATTCATTCATATCGGCTAATGTTGTTGTTTGAGTCTTCAGTCTCTTGACTGGTTTTATCCCGCTCTCCATGCCTCCCTGTCCTGAGCTAAGTGTTTCATCTCTACATAGCTACCACACCCTACATTCGAGGCAAACTGTTTAACATATTCTAATCTGGGTCTACCCCTACAGTTCTTGTCCTCGACCCTTTCTTCCGTAACTAAGTTTGCTATTTCTGGGTGTCTTAGTATGTGTCCTACCATCCTATCTCTTCTCTTCATTAGCAGTCGCCAGAAACATCTCTTCTCTCCCACTCGTCTTAATACCTCTTCGTTTGTAACCCTTTCTACCCATCTGATCTTCATCATTCTCCTGTAACACCACATTTCAAACGATTCAATTCTCCTCTATTCTGCTGCACCAATAGTCCAATTTTCACTTCCATAGAGTGCCACGCTCGATGCCAACAGATTTATTTTCTGTAGAAATGCATTCCTTGCCTGATCCAACCTACTTTTTATATCATCTTTCCTCCGTCCATCACTGGTTATTTTGCTTCCTAAGTAACACAAGTCTTCTGAGATTCGGAGATATAGAATGCCAGTGAAATATTTTGCACAGCCGCCATGTTGGATTGTTGAAACATAATAAAATTTATAGGGCACGGTCGGGGTCGGCCAGAATAGTACTATGACCTTACCGAATTTAATTGAAACCTATCCAGCCACTTAGATTTGATTAGTGGGAGGTGGGGACACACACTCGGGCACACACACACGACAAAAGGTGATCTCATAAGCCTCTTTTTTCATAAATAGAAATAGGCAAAAAAAAGTTTTTAAAATTAACACTGGCGCCATCTCGTGGTTAAGAAAACAATTAAGTTTGATTGCTGTCAAAGATTAGTTGACATTGAGAAACGTCTAAATATTTCGGATGGCCACCATATTGGATTTTTATATACTTTGTAGGCCATAGAGCTATGTACTATTAGATGATGATTATTGCGTAGGTTCATTGTTCAAACGTTGGTTTCGATCTCATGATTAGGACACAAGAAATTAAAGCTTAATTTTAAAATTTCGCACACCCGCTATCTTGAAGTTATGTAAACAATTGAGCTGAATAGGATGTCAGTGCATTACAAGGTGTATACCATTTGCTGTACCATGTGTGATGGCGCTCGGTTGGTTTAAATGCGAGAAAAGTCTATTTAAATACAACAACTTCGCTTGGCCGCCATGTTCGTTTTGTAAAGAGGTTTTTGATAGTCCCATCGTTACACTTCTATTAGTGCTTTTTTCCACCATACAAAACGTCAGGGTGATATCTGTAATAGTTTCGGAGATATGGAATGCCGGTGAAATATTTTGCACAGTTGCCATGTTGGATTGGTGAGATGTAATAAAATTTGAAGAGCACAGTCGGGGTTGGACAAAATAGTACTCTGACCTTACCGAGTTTCGTTGAAATCGCTCCAGCAGTTTCGATTTTATTAGGGAGTGGAGCGAGGCGACGGACACATGCAAACACACACATACGTACACACACACGGACTATATGTGATGTCATAGGCCTATCTTTCATAAATGTAGATAATAAAGGAAGCTTTTCAGTCGGTCAACAGGACTGAATAGCTTTCATAATTAGAATTAAGCATCACTGAAAAATGGCTTCTATCACTACTAAATGAAAATAGGCTAACAAGTAAACGAAAAGCAAGAACGGGAGGTTTAATTTAGAAAAGAAATACTATTATTGGTCACAAAGGAGCTAAAGTTTGGTGTGTAGGTTACACTCTGCCTGATATGGCAACACTGCGAGAAGGTGAGTTGGATTCCCATCTTAGCCATCTTAGAGTGGTTTTCCGTGTTTTCCCACTTCTACTCCAGGAAAATGCGTGGATAGTTCCTAAGTCAAGGCCACGGCCTACTCCTTTCCATGCCATGCCATCATTACAAATACACACGTTACTACTGACATCACAATAACAAAGTTTAGGCCTATCAGACAAATTCCATGAAGATCTCAAATACATGGACCAATGAACAATAGCCTATGTTCCAAACTTCTACATGGAGCACCTATAAATATTTTGAATCAATAGGATCCATCGTATTGTTTCTAGGAAACATATTTCTAACATAGGCTAACAGTATGACCGCGATCGAAACAAGCAAGGTGCCTTGACCTGTCTGATGCGGCATGCACTCAAACTGAAATCAGTATTTTTATTTTTATTGATATTTCAAGAATTAATTATTCTATGTTTGAATAAATAATTTGCCTGGAATTGCATATGGCATCGTTCAAACTGGGATAGTTGTTGACGCAGAAAAAAAGGATCTTTTTATCAGGGTTCTAGGTAGGACAGTAGATACTGAAAAACATCCTTAGGCTAGATAGAGTATTTCGATATCATGAAAGAAATGCCCCTAGATAAGATAACAGGTATGTAATTGATGTAGTTGTTGTGTAATTAGGCTATTATGTGACAGTTTGTAACAACCAGCGTAACAGTGTAATAAACACAGTGTTACAATTGCCGTGGTAACTAAATAGACTGTGTAATAGCCGTAATAGTCGACGTAAAATTTCGGTGTAATAGCCATAATGGTTTTAATAGCTAGTGTACAGTAGTACCGGTAACAGTCCTGTAATAGTCTGTAGGCCTACATACATTTTGGGAAATGCTGCTGTACTGTTACAGGCTCTGTACCGTTCCACTTTCCGTTGGAACATGAGAACCTGGAACGTTACGCATAGATACCGGGTGGCTGGTTGGTATAACCTGGAACGGTACACAGTGTAACCAGGTGCTGGTGGAAACGTTACTCCATTTCGATAACCAAGAACGGTACGCAGAGTAACTTTCCAACTGGTAACGCTGAGGAATCGTTCCAGTCATGTACCGTTCCATTAGTAACGTTCCGCTAACACGTACCTTGATGCTCGGTACAGTTGGGAGTCGAGTTCCGACTGTACCGTTCCACATGCTCGTACCGAGTTTCAAGTTACAGTTACGGAAGGATACCGCAAGCCTGCTCGGGGCCGCGGTATGGCATACATAACGTAACATGGAACACAGCGGTACGTAACGCATTTCAGTTCTGTTCCGGGTCCCTGCCACACAGTGTCAGCTTTATTTGATATCCTGCCTCTATGTAGGATGTAAGAGACAATACTTAGTCGCAGCAGCTACGCCCTGGTCTGAAGCCTGCCTGTTCAACTGGAATATGCTCTAGGATTGTGCTACTTATTCTGTTATATATCAACCTTTCAAAAAGTTTGTAGCAGCAGCTAAGAAGGGCGATGGGCTGATAGCTTTCTACCTTGTTGCTGGGATTGCCAGGTTTCAGAATAGAAATTATCTTTGCCTTTTTGAATTCCAATGGAAGTTCACCAGTCAGGAGGATGTCAGCGAAGAACTCTGCCAGCCCTTTTTTAGCATATCCTCTCATAAGAATCAGGAATTCTGGATGGATGCCATCGAAACCAGGTGACTTGAAAGGTTTGAGGTCCTTCAGTCCCAAATCAATGTCTAAAACTGTGAAGGGTCATGCATATTCAGATGAGGGAGATGTCGTCTTTTTCAGGTCATGAAGCTGCCGTCTAATGTGTTTGGTATGTTTCTTGTCGGAAGTCACTCTTGATGTGGTAATGATGTGGGAAGCAATTTGGTCAGGTGTTACTTCTGAAGGTTTTCTGCATACTGGCCCACTTCCTCCGTATCTTCTCAAAAGGCTCCATGCTTCCCAGCTTGAGTGGGTCAAGTCCATACTTTCAACTGTTTCTGTCCATTTCTGCCTCATAGATAAGTCCAAGCTGGTCAAAAGTTCTGTAGCTATCTCTCGGTCACCACTTTGCTGGAAGTGTTGATACAGTGTTTCACTTTCATCGTTCCATCCTAGGATATATTCTTGCCTGTAGGCATACACTTTTTAGCCGTAGCAGTTACTGCACCGATGAAGCGATGGTGGTTCTTATGAGATGGAGGGATCCAGCGAATGCACTTATCCAGTTCCATAGAAAATTTCGCCCAGTCAGCCTTCTGGAAGTTCCATCGAGCTTGTGGAGTTGATCATATGACAGGGACCATGCAACCAATTTGTATTATTACAGGTCTGTGCTGGCTGTGGGGGAAGGCATCTATTACTTTTCTTATGGCACTGATGGGAAAGCCTCTTTCATTGTGGGTAACAAAACATAAGTCAGGGTTTGAATCCTTGACCCAAGCAGCTGACCTGAAAGTACCGTGATATTTGGCATCGAACACTAAATGAAGATTGTTCTCTTCGGCCCATTCTACAAGCATGCTTCCATTTTCATCATTGTCCGAGTACTTCCAAAATTCATGGTGACTATTGAAGTCCCCTACAAAAATTGCAGGATGTTCTGCAGTTTGTAAGACAAAATCGGACCAGGGTGACTTGGGTGGGTTATAAACATTTGTGATAGTGATATCATGCACTTGTATGACAACTGTATGTATATCTTCCTTCACATTAACAGAAATTAGTGAAGCCTCGTTTAAGTTGCTTTGAACATTCGTAGCAATTCCATATACCTCGTGATAAGTTGCACCAAGTGCAGTATATCCAGGAATTCGACCTCTGCTTCGGAATGATTCTTTGCTGGAAACATGAGTTTCCTGAATGGTGACAATATCGATGTTGTTGTCGAGAAGGAATTTCGACAGATAGTCACACTTTGCCCTGCTAACGCTTTCGACATTTAGTTGAAGGAGTCTGATAGATGGGCCAATATTTCTCATTAATGAGTTCTGAAGAGAACTGTTTCTATTATTTCGTCGATATGTCATTGCCAGGAGATCCTGTGGATAGTCTGGCTGCCTGTTTCGCTGTTGCTCAGTTAGCACTACCCAGCAGGCACGTGTAGGGCAATTGAAGGTTAAACCTATGGACGTGAGCAACTCTACCTCCCTTTCAAGATAAAGTCATGCCATTCCAGAATGGCCAGGGTACATCAAAAGGAATGATTTTTCTCCCTTTCAAACCTTACATTATTTTCTAACTGAAAATGATTTTTCCTTGCCTTCTGATTTTTGTGATTCTGCAGCATTCCATCTTTCCGATCTGAATAATAGACTTTGAAAATTACAGGGAATTCAATTCCTATATTTTGAATGTTAAAATTTGCCAGGAAAACTAAGAACATTTGTGTGATTAGCTGCAATTCCGACATTAAAACTAAATTTGTACACACAAATATAACAACGTTTTGGATATCATTAAGGTGTGAATATCCTGAACTTTCAAATGAGGCATTAAAGTTGCCCATGCCATTTGAAACTTCATATCTGTGTGAACTATTGAACAACTCTCACCTCCCTGTTCAAGCAGATATCCCAACCATCACTAGAAGAAGTCTATATTCTCACCATCCACCCCTAGAAACTGCCAAGACGTTAGTTGACAATGGTTTTACCTCTGAGAATGCTGGAGACATACATGGCAAACCTATGCCATGACAGAACAACTCCAGATGTCTTGTGTATCATCCAAACCACCTGGGTTCGACTTGCCTCGTAAGAGCTGGACGGTGCTTAATCGAATATGAACCAACACTGGCTTATATGTCGATTCTCTGCACAAGTGGAGAGAGTACCTTTTCTGGGTTGTGATTGTGAAAAACAGACTATTCATCATAGAGTACAGGAGTGTCCTTCAAGAGCTTTTCCTGGCGATCCAACAGAGTTCCTGGTGATGACAGATCTATAGACTGGCCTGGATGTTAATTTGTAATTTAAAGCTAACTGAAATTGTAATTTGTAATTAGTGATGTAGCCATACGCTAAATAAATAAATCAATCAGTGTGAAAAGGAATTTCCCTCCTAGTACAAGTGAAAGCAAGTATAGAAATAAGGCTTGATGCATGCTCTGATTTACGATTCAAGGTAACTACAATTCAACCCAACATAGTTCGGCGGGCACAAAATAGTTTAACAAATTTTCAACATGTGCTTAATAACAGTAATATAGTTTTTTGTTTTAATAACATACAATCACAGTTATTACTTAGTAAGTTATTGTTGTTTAAAGGGGCAGAACTACGAGGTCATCTGCCCCTATACAATCATACAATATATACTTTTTCATCGGTGTTTGGAGTCTAATTTAACTTTTGGGTTGTGTGAAGTTTAATATCCTTCAAGGTGGGTCCTGCACTTGAAAAGTTGGAAAACCACTGTTATAGAGTATGAAAGGTCATATTGTATTTCCTGTGAAGGGTACAATGGAGCCTAAAGTTGTTTTAAGGCACAAAAAAGGATTTTGAGAGAGAAGCGAAGGGTGATGAAGGAGAAGGGTGGTTGTTTTCAACGTTTCAGTAAAGGTCATTGTGTGGGTAAATGTAAAGCTGTAGTGCGATGTATTGTTTGTGGTCGAGTCCTGATTTACCACAAAAATATTAGAAGACTTAACAAACCAAATGTAGAACACAGACAATGCAAAGGGAAAGGTGAACAAAAGAACCGAGCAACAATTTAAAATTTCCTAAAGTTCTTTTACACACATTAGTGGTCAACATAAATGTCCATGTTCATTTTTATCTGAACATGCATCAATTGACTCCGGATCCCAAAGATTATATTTAGGAAAGAAATTGTAAACAAATTAGGGTATATGCCACTTAGAGTAGAAACAAGCATGATCTCTCTGGTGGTGTGAATACTAATTTCAATTAACATTCGTTCTATGAAATATAATCAAGTCTCAAAAGTAAGCAACGATGCAATTTTGATATCCTTGATCAAGGAGTAATTTGTAAAGGCATTTCTTTTGTAGAGGAAGAACCTTGATTAGATGAACTTAAGAAAAGGAAAATTTCCTTAACCAACTTTGGGGAAGATTTGAGACTGGTCGACTTGCTGATGGAGCAGATGTAGCTGGCAGACAGATTGGAAATGTTAAAATTATAACAGTAATATGACACTAATTTAGGTTGACCTTACATGGGGGGAAGTTTCAGATGAGTCATCGGCCAACGTAGAGGTTGAGGTCGCCTCTCTGCCACCGTCAGTTAAATCGGCCATTGCACAGTTTGGAATCTAAAGGTATCTCTGATTTTACTGTCTGGAAATCCAAAGATGAAATACTGTACTGAAAGACTTTCCAGAAATAGGCAACTCTTAATGATGATGGACACTACGAGGTAGCTTTGCTATGGAAGGAAGAGCACCTACCTTTCCAAGCAAAATAACTAGCACTAAAGAGATTAGAATCTATGACCAGGAAACTTCATTCCCAAAATCTGATTCATATGATGCTGTTTTGAAAGAGTGAAAGGAATTGGGAGTAATTAAAGAGGTGACACTAAGAAATACATGAATATGGTCATTACATACACCACATTGCTGTTGTTAAAGAAAACAACACTTTTCGATGCTTCTGCAAGGGAGAAAAATTGTCCATCATTGAATTGGTGCACTGAACAAAAACAAACAAACAAGTAAATAGGCTAATGGGAGACTGTAAATATCATGGACTTTGTTGGTATTATCAGAATTCTTCCAGTTATAAGATTGTTCATATGGTTCCATGGGTTTAAAAAAAACAAAAAACATAATGCATCTATGAGAAACAATGATGAATTGTCATATGAAGAGAATCAAGCAGCAGAAAAGCAGGTTTGTTCAGAAATCATTCTCCTTGAAAGATGACAAGACTTTCAGTACTTTAAATGTATTCAGAGATGAGGAAGGACTAAGATTAAGAACCAAAATTGTGAACCGAGATGACGGTTGCTCACCTATAGTTTTGCCTTTAGTCATCGTGCGGTATATACCGTAGTTTGATTTTGAGTGAACATAAGAAAAATTCACATGCAGGCCTACAAATACTACTAAATATTTTAGGGAAAGCTATTGGGTTCCAAAAATGAGGAAAACCACAAGAAATATTTTATTAAAGTACATTACTGAACCTGTTTGAGATTTGTAGGACATACTGTAGTTGAGACGTGAAGAAAACAGGGTAGAATACCTAAGAATAGTGAAGGAAAGCATTTCAAATGATGAACTGAAGACAGTAGAAGAGGAATGGGGTAGATTCAAGAGGACACTAGTAAGGGCGGCAGAAGCAGTATGTGGAAGGACAAGCAACAAGAAGGGATGGAAAGAAACTCCATGGTGGATTCAGGAAACAAAAGATATAGTGCAGAAGAAGAATAGAGCCTTTAGGGTGCGGTTCCAAAATAGGGCAAGAGAGACAAGAAAAGAGTACCAAATACGAAAGAAGGAAGTGAAAAGAGTGGTGACTGAGGAGAGAAGAAAGTGGATGGAAGAGTGGACAAGGATTGTTGGTAGTTACTCAGTGCTCCGCTGCATTGCTCTCGGCAGCACTTCCTTGACGCCCTGTCTCGTAGTTTAGCCGGCCGGCCGCGTGATCATGTGACTCGAGGCTTCCCGGCGGCATGCAGCACATGGCTGGCTTACATCACAACAAGCATGGCGCGGCTTGAAAGGGAACGAACTAAATCATGGCCATCACGGCTACAGCCAGTGTATTTAGTTGTGTAATATGTGTAAATATATAGTTTAAATATTAATGTGTGTGTGTAACGTATTATTTTTGAATTCTGCTAAACCGAACACCACAACCAGCGAGCATCTCCTGGCTACCGCATGGTAACAGGAATCATTCCGGGAGAGAAAGGAACATGGTCATACCGGGCCGGATTTGTGAAAGTGTCGTAATGCTAAAATATTACGTGGTCCTCCGGTGCATTTGAGTATACTTTCCGAGTGCGGACATCCTGTGGCGAGAATATTGGAGCACGTGCAACATCATCTCGGCGGTATGCTGTACACGACGGGGAGGACACAAAGGATTATAGGATAAGTGCACATCATAGCAGTATACAGAGGTCAGTCAATCCTTGTATCTCTTTCCTTTTCCTAACTTATCATGGAGTCTAGTGAGAAAAACCTGTTGGTGAAACAACGAGCGGTCATTAAAGGGTCACTGACACGTATCCGTAAATATGCAGACAAGTTTGTGGCAGGCTCCGATATTAATACATTACGTAGCAGGCTGAAACAATTGCCTTCACTCTGGGAAGAATATAAGCATGTCCAATGTAAGCTTGAAATTAATGACTACGAAAATAATGAAACCCATGAACAGGATAGGGAACAGTTCGAAGAAAACTATTATGATTTAGAAGCCAAAATGACTACACTCATAGATCGGAGCATAACTTCAGAGCAGAATAACGATCAATTATCTCATCATTCTTGCGGTAATTCACAACAGGCTTCCTTGGAGGTACGATTGCCCGTCATTAACCTCCCTACATTTCATGGACACATTTCCAGGACACCTTTCAGGCATTAATTGTTGATAATTTAAAACTATCAAACATCCAACGTTTCCACTATCTACTGTCCGCACTTAAGGGTGAACCTCACCAACTGATTCAAAATATCCCTATTTCTAACCCTAACTTTCCAGTAGCTTGGGAAATCGTATGCAAGAGGTACAACAACAGAAAATTGATAGCAACACAACACATCAAGGCTCTGTTGTCGTTACCTACTAGTCACAAAGACACAGCATCTGATCTTAGGAAATTGAACAACCACTTAGTAAGCAATTTGAATGCTATTCAAAATCTAAACCTTTCAGTGCCGCTACATGAAGTCTTACTTCAGCAGCTGATGTTAGATAAGTTAGATCCCGCTACCCGTAAAGAGTATGAAATGAAGGCTCCCAGCGATAATTTTCCAAGACTCACTGAGGTATCCACGTTTTTGGAAGAGAGGGCACAAGTGTTGGAGCTAATGATGGCAACACGGGAACAAAGGGGGAACACAGCAAATCCACCCAAGAATCAACATGTGAGGAACAATGACAATCCAGGTCAAGTTAGCTCATACGTATCTACTAGGGGGAAGTGTGATTTTTGTGATGCAGATCACCCGGTACATCAGTGTGAGGGTTTTCTGAAGGCTAGCGTAAGACAACGGTATGATTTTGTCAAAAGGAAGGGTCTGTGCTTTAACTGTTTTAGACATCATAATGTCAACATATGCAAATCTGATAGGTGTAAGAGATGCCTTAAATTCCAGTCACAGTCACAAATAATGCTGTCTACTGCAGTAATAGGAGTGGCAGACAACAATGGTAGAGTTCACCAGTGCCGAGCGCTACTCGACAATGGATCACAGTCCCATTTTATAACTGAGTCACTTGCAAGTAAGCTTAAGTTGCATCGACACAGAAGTTGTATTCCAATTAGTGGTATAAATAACACTGCGGTCACTGCCTCTCCAAGTGTTGATGTTCGTATCAGTTCTAACGTGTCCAAATTTGAAACTGTTATCACATGTTCTATACTCCCTCACATAACAGGCAATATTCCGGCAAACTATGTTGATTGTAAATCGTGGAACCTACCTAAAGATATCCCATTAGCGGATCCTCACTTCAATGAGCCAGGACCAGTAGATATGCTCATCGGTGCAGAGATTTTCATGCAGCTGTTGCGAGAAGGGTGGCGGAAAAATTGCGATGAATTACCCATTTTGAAGAATACCGCCCTGGGATGGATACTGTCGGGTCCCATAAAATCCCAGGATCGGACCAGTAAGAAGGCGGAAGCACCACCCACTTCATCATTTTTCCTCAGACAGGACGATGACCTCGACAGGAAGATGGAAAAATTCTGGTCGATAGAAGAAGTGACAACTAGAAGAACCTACTTAACCAAGGAAGAGCAGTATTGCGAGGAGCATTTCACAACTCACACCAGGCGGGATGACAGCGGACGTTTCAGTGTAAGATTACCTACAAGGGAAGAAAGTCCACAACTTGGAAAATCTTACAAAATAGCGGAGAAACGATTCAGACTACTGGAACAGAGATTCGAGAAGAGACCTGATCTGCGTGCAGATTACGTGAGATTCATGGAGGAGTATGAGAACCTGGGTCATATGAAGTTGGCTCCAGATATAAGCAAGGACGAAGAAGCATGCTGCTATCTCCCTCATCATGCAGTATTGAAGGCTGAGAGTACCACTACTAAAACACGAGTTGTATTCGATGCTTCCTGCAAAACTGACAACGGCGTTTCACTTAATGACACTCTCGCGGTGGGAACTACCGTTCGACAAGATCTGCTATCAATTGTGACAAGGATTCGTACTCATCAGATTGCGATGACGGCAGACGTTACAAAAATGTACCGTCAGATCAGAGTAGACGATGAAGATGTTAACTTACAGCGCATACTGTGGCGAAAACATCCATCTGAGCTTCTGCGCACATACCAACTAAAGACTGTAACATACGGTACTTCCTCAGCGTCCTTCCTAGCCACAAGATGTCTAACCCAGCTGGCTGAAGAAGAAGCACATGCGTTTCCCACAGCATCTCGCGTATTGAAACGGGATTTTTACATGGACGATGTATTGTGTGGTAGCGACACTGTGGAAAATGCTATACAGCTACGAGGAGAACTACAAGAGTTGCTGCAACGAGGAGGGTTCCCGCTCCGCAAGTGGACGTCGAATCACGCGACTGTACTTGAGACTATACCTAAAGAACTCAGAGAATCACAGTTACCACTACGATTTCATAAGGAAGACAACATCAGAACGCTAGGATTACTATGGCATCCCTTTCTTGACAAGTTCCAGTTTGAGGTCCACATCAAGGAGAACAGTGGAAGCCCCACAAAACAGAAGGCACTTTCAATTATAGCTTCTATATTTGATCCCCTCCGGCTGATAGGACCAGTAATTGTGAGGTGTAAAATTTTCATGCGACAATTATGGCAAGAAAAATTAGGATGGGATGAACCACTACCATCTCCGTTACTTGAAGGCTGGATCGAAATCTTCACTGATCTTCCAGCTCTAAATAACATTCATGTCGACAGGCTGATTCTCTCTACGGGAAGGGTGATCCTCATACAAGTTCATGGCTTCTCAGACGCTTCTGAACGGGCCTATGGAGCGTGTGTTTACATTCGAAGCACCAACCAACACGGGGAAGTTTCAGTAAAGTTGGTATGTTCAAAAGCCAGAGAGGCTCCTCTGAAACAACAGTCCTTACCTAGGTTAGAACTGTGTGGAGCTCTTTTGTTGGCACGTCTGGTTGATAAGACTACCAACACCTTAAACCTGAAAATTGACCACACGTTCTTGTGGACTGACTCGACAATTGTACTATCGTGGCTTGCAGCTGAACCAACAAAATGGAAAACGTTCGTCGCCAACCGTGTCTCCGAGATACAGCAATTGACTGGAAGAGCCAAGTGGGGTCATGTGATGTCAGAAGATAACCCTTCCAATATTCTTTAAAGGGGAGAAGGACCACTCAGCCTGCAGTGCAATCAACAGTGGTGGCATGGTCCAGCATGGTTACTACAAGATTTAAGTAGCTGGCCCACTAGGGACTCGAACGACTCTGCAGGTGAACTTCCAGAAAGAAGGGATACGGTGCAATGTCTAGTTAGTGCTACTCCATCAGACGAAATCACGACGAGGTTCTCATCCCTCCGTTGCCTACAGAGAGTAATGGCTTATTGCAACAGATTAATGTTCAATTCCAGAAGACACAACGTAAGAAAAGCGGGACCACTATCTGCAGAAGAGCTTGAGACTGGTCTTCAGACGTGTATCAAGCTTGCTCAACGTGTGACATTCACACGGGAAATAGGCGAGTTGAAGTCAAACTCATCAGTTTCACAGCAAAGTGCAATAAGAAATCGGAACCCCTTCTTAGACGGGAACGACTTATTACGAGTAGGTGGTCGCCTACAAAACTCGTTGAAACCATTTGCAGAAAGGCACCAGATCATATTACCTCAGCGTCACGATGTAACCCAGTTGATTATGGCTGATGAGCATGTTCGTCTGCTACATGCTGGTGCTAATCATGTAACGGCTTCACTTAGGTCCAGATATTGGATAGTAAGCATAAAGAAAGTGATACGAACTGTCATTCACAAGTGTTTGAAGTGTTTTAGACTACGAGCCACTACAGCCACTCAACTCATGGGACAGCTACCATCTCCTCGAGTGACTCCATCATGGCCATTCCTGAACACGGGAGTTGACTACGCTGGCCCACTGTACATTAAACAGGGTGCAACCAGGAGCAAGGTCAAGGCAAAATGCTATGTAGCATTGTTCGTTTGCCTTTGCACCAAGGCGATACACATGGAATTGGTTCGTGACTTGACAACACAGGCTTTCATCGCCGCCTTACGGAGATTTGCAGCCAGGAGGGGAAGGTGTACAAATCTATACAGTGATAATGCTACTAACTTTGTAGGGGCTAGAAATGAATTGTTGAGAGTGCACCAGTCCGAGCAGTGGAAGATAGAAATGCTGAACAACGCAGCCCAAGAAGGATTCACTTGGCATTTCATTCCTCCTGATTCGCCACACTTCGGTGGTTTGTGGGAAGCTGGAGTTAAATCCATGAAACACCATTTAAGAAGAACAGCTGGCAATGCCTGCTTGACGTATGACGAGATGTACATCCTACTTTGCCAAATAGAAGCATGCCTGAACTCACGACCGCTCGTTAGTCTATCGGATGACCCTGATGAACCATCATAGGCCTACTTAACTCCTGGCCACTTTCTAATAGGAGCTCCCCTGTTATCCTTCCCTGAACCTGCTGAACCTGACCTTAGAGATGGTGTGCATTGTTATACTTCCAGATGGCGCTACATTCAAGCGCTGCAGCAGAAGTTTTGGAGACAATGGTCTAATGACTATCTTAATAGCTTGCAACAGCGGCAGAAATGGTTGACGAGTCAGCCTAACCTTCAGCCTGGATCTGTAGTGTTGGTTAAGGACGACAACACTCCACCTCTTTCTTGGAGGCTTGCAACGGTCGAGGAAACATATCCTGGGAAGGATGGACGAGTGCGTGCAGTCACCATTCGTACCAGCAGTGGAATTTTGAAGCGTTCTGTACATAAATTATGTCCATTGCCAATTCAAGACTGATATGTGCAATTACTTTCAGTGTCATCTTGTGGTTTAGTTAATTACTTTATACTTGTGTCGCAAGAGTTCAATTTGACCAGTGTCCTTTATTGTTTGTGTATAGTGTTGAACCTTCTTATTGTATGATTTAACATGTTCATTTCATTGTCATTACTATAGGCTGTGTATTTTTTGTTCCTAAGTTGTTTTGGTTGGGGTTTGTGTGTGTTTTGTATTCGGCGATCCACACGGACTGGTGGTGAAAGAACTTTAAATTACTCTGTTGATTCATGTAAATCAATCATTTTCTTGCAGTTGTTAAATGTGATACATTTAGGTGCGGCGGTATGTTGGTAGTTACTCAGTGCTCCGCTGCGTTGCTCTCGGCAGCACTTCCTTGACGCCCTGTCTCGTGGTTTAGCCGGCCGGCCGCGTGATCATGTGACTTGAGGCTTCCCGGCGGCATGCAGCACATGGCTGGCTTACATCACAACAAGCATGGCGCGGCTTGAAAGGGAATGAACTAAATCGTGGCCATCACGGCTACAGCCAGTGTATTTAGTTGTGTAATATGTGTAAATATATAGTTTAAATATTAATGTGTGTGTGTAACGTATTATTTTTGAATTCTGCTAAACCGAACACCACAACCAGCGAGCATCTCCTGGCTACCGCATGGTAACAGGAATCGTTCCGGGAGAGAAAGTAACAAGGATGATGGAGGAGAATAGTGAAGGTACCAAACAGGTCCTATATGGAATGGTTAAACGTAAGAGGAGGAATGATATGACTGACTACATTCGAATGGTGAACCAAAGTGGTCGAGGAGTAGGGAATAAGGATAAACTCAAGATCATGTGGAGGGAGTAATTTGAAGAACTCTTGAACCCGAATGGTGACCCTGATAAAGAAATAGAGGAACTGGGAACAGAAGAGGACTTAATGGACGGAAGTGGAGGACACAGTGAGGAAGATGAAAGGAGGGAAGGCACCAGGTCTGGACGAGATATGTGTAGAGATGCTGAGAGCGGCAGGAGAGGTGGGGATGCAATGGCTATATCTAGTAATGAGGGCCGTATGGAAAGAGAGGAGGACCCCTGAGGACTGGAAGAAGGGAATAATTGTCCCAATCTTTAAGAAAGGTAGCAGAAAGGAGTGCAAGAATTATCGGAGGATATCTTTGAGAAAGTTTTGGAAAAGAGAATTCGGGCAAAAATAGAAGGAAAGATGAGAGAAGAACAACATGGCTTCAGAGCAGGAAGGTCCACAGTAGATCTAATTTTTGCTGTAAGACAGTTGCAGGAAAAACATTATGAATATGGAATAGACCTACTGATGGCCTTACTCGACATTGAAAAAGCATATGATAGTGTACGTAGAAGTAAGGTATGGAAGGCTTTGGAGAAGAGGGGAGTAGGAAAGCAGACTATATGGAGGTTAAGGGAAATGTACAATGGAAGTATAAGCTGTGTGAAAGTAGGAGGAGAGAGATCAGATTGGCTGGAACAGAAGAATGGCTTGCGGCAAGGAAGTGCACTTTCACCGCTACCCTTCATTGTAGTGATGGACGATATAATGACCAGAGTGGCGGAAGTGATGAAAGTAACGGCGTTTGCAGATGATTTGATGATCTGGGGAAACAAGGAGGAGGAAGTACAGGAGCAGTTGGATGTACGGAAATAAATAGTACATGGATATGGGATATAGCATAAGCAAAAGCGAGTGGCTGATCACAACCAGGAAGTAGGAGTCACAATGGGAATAACAATTGGTGGGGAGAATTGAGGAAAGTAGAGAGTTTCAAGTATCTGGGAAGCATGATACAAGAAAATGGAAGAAACGACAGAGAAATAAATGTGCGGGGGAGGCAAGCAGAATTATTCAGGAAAAGTGTTACGAGCCTGGTATGGAGCAAGGATGTCCCTCAAAACAGCAAAAGGGTCATATACAGGACGTACTATGTTCCAATCATGACGTATGCCTCAGAGACCTAGGTTATGAAAGGAAGGGAGCGAAGCAGAATACAGGCTAGTGCAGGGCTGGTTACCTAAAATTATTTTCCCTGTGTTAAATTTAACCTTTTATTAATACATAAAGCCTCCGTGGCCTAGGCGGCAGCATGCCGGCCTCTCACCACTGGATCCGTGGTTCAAATCCCTGTCACTCCATGTGAGATTTGTGCTGGACGAAGCGGAGGCAGACAGGTTTTTCTCCGGGTACTCCGGTTTTTCCGGTCACAATTTCATTCCAGCAACACTCTCCACTATCATTTCATTTCGTCAGTCATTCATTTAATCATTGCCCCAGTGGAGTGCGACAGGCTTCTGCAGCAGGCACAGTTGATATCCTTGCCGCTAGATAGGGGACTTCATTCATTCCATTCCCTGACCCAGTCGGTTGACTGGAAGCAGGCTGTGGATTTTCATTTCATTAACACATACTTTTATAAGGATACTATTTATGTTTATTTTCAAAAAGTATAACAATTTATGTACGGTACATACTTTTTTCATTTATTATAGAACGTAAAATACATAACACATAAAGCCTCTCAAGACAACGTATATCTTTCACAAAGTAAATAGCTTACACGTTGTATTGATCACATTTCAATATAATCGTATATTTAATCGCAGATATTTAGGCGACTCTGAAGAAATAAGAACTTCAAACGTATTCAATGTTTTTATTTTAATTTTCAGCTCCTGTTGCTTTGTGCGCAATTCTTCATTTTCTTTATTTAATGCCATTAACACTTCATCCTTTCTCTTCTTCTTCTTCTCTCTCTCTCTCTCTCGTACCGACTCAACTGCTCTATTTCCGTTTCCCGTCGCTTTCGTTCTTCGAGAGCGATTTTTTCCTTAGCCCTAGCCCCACAATCGTAACAGACCATGTCATCATCAATGGTTATGGCATCTTCTCCACCTGCATCCTGAATTCCATCCCATGCTCTTCTCATCGCTAAGGGAGTTTCCTGGTGAATGTTTTCCACTAACATTTCTTTGAAAAAAAAAAAAAACTCTACAAAGGCCATAAGAAAATATGAGGATCATTTTTATGATCTACCACACATCTTTATATTCTACCAAGCCCTTGAACTGTTTAGTATAAAAATGATCCAGGCGAGATTTACTCCTATCAAATTGTTCAAGCTCAGTCTTGTTGACATGGGATATACAACGACTGAACTGAAGTATGGCTCGATCTGACAAAAGCACAGTCACATGCTGGCTGGTGATCCTTGCTTTATGATTTTTTCCTGTCATGTGGCCAGTGATAGCTCTCTTGCCAATGTTGCTCAAAGCAATCTTTTTTGCACATGTTACAAAAAGTATGTTTTGCATTTTTGGGAACTTCTTCTAACCAAGGCTGAAAATCTGGGTACTTTGACGGCTGCAGCTATTCTGTATTGAATTTCGATGATTCCTCCATGATCTGAAAAAAATACTAAAAACAGAAGTGTTACGGTAGTTATTGATGAATGAATTTTATGTTATGTAAACCAGTGTTTCCCAAACTTTTTTGTGTGTGTACCACTTTAAGAGACGAGAATCTCTCGCGTACCACCTAATGATTGGGAGATATATTAACTATAACCCCCCATCACCACTACGTAGCACACCAAAACATGGATTGTAAATTGTGTTTGTAGAGGTAAAGTTCAAATTATAAAAAGTGTGTCCAGTTGTTTTATTATTTATTTCAATAAGTATTCAATTCAAACATTCAAAAATTACACTGTGCCAATAATATTAATTAAAAAGATCTTAATAATTAAACATAAAAACCAAAGTTCAACTAACAACTTCAATGCGAAGGGTGAGCTTGAAAATTAGAAGTTAACTTAGGAATGACTGTTTTAAGGTTGCCGAGTATTAAACGAAGATCGTTTTCCACTGTATGGAGCCTATTCCGGTATTTATTCTTGAGACGAACAGGTGAAGAAAATGCAGTCTCACACAAGTACGAAGTAGTGAAATGCAGTAAAAATCTAACTGCTTTGTCATCTATGTGTGCATAGTCTGCACGCCTCTCAACCCAAAAGTTCATTAGAGCCAATTTTGAAAAAGTGTGCCTTAGTTCTGAATCACAATTCTTTTCATAAAACTGCTCCTTATCTTTGGCCTTAAAGTCCTCCGGCAACATATCAATGTCTTTTATATTTATTTTTCGTAACGTATCTAATATTTTTCGTAACAGCACCGCGTACCACTGCAGCAGTATGAGTGGATAGGATCTGTCAATGCGAGACCTCCTTTTTCGGGAAGGACTAGAAGTGAAGCTTCTAGTCTAATAAGCAAATGAACTTTACTAAGTAGGAACAGATTGAACATTGATGAGTAAATAGCAATGGAAACAGTTTGCCAATAACAGTGGTATTTTATTCAAAAACCAACTTTCAAAAGATTAACAATAAATATATAAATATGTAATGGAAATGTGACCTTTGACAGGCCGACAACAAGCGAACAAGATTTCATAAGTTTTCAAAAGATTAACAATAAATATATAAATATGTAATGGAAATGTGACCTTTGACAGGCCGACAACAAGCGAACAAGATTTCATAAGTTTTCAAAAGATTAACAATAAATATATAAATATGTAATGGAAATGTGACCTTTGACAGGCCGACAACAAGCGAGCAAGATTTCATAAGCTTTAATGCCAACAACCCTGAAAATAAGTAACCACTTTGTGGCCAGTAGTCTAAAGTAGAACTATGCAGGGTAAATTAGCGAGTAACTATAGTACTCAATAATAGCTTAAAATCTAGCCTAGGACTGCACACCGAGAGTAGGCTAGTTTATTTACAGAAAAATCAATATTTACATGCCAGTAGGGATAACATCCCACTAGTCGCCTGATAGTTACAAGGCGAGGTTGTTTACAATTGAAATGGGAGCATTCCCAAAAACACCTTGATAGATTAAGTAGAGAACAAGCCATTCACTTCGTCAGAGAGGTGAACTGGTGTTAAGCCCAATAGTTTATACAAAAATAGAGAAAAGGATGATTTGTTTTGAAGGATAGTTAACATGTGAAAGAGAGAACAGTTGTTTTCTCATAGCCCACAATTTAAAGGCATAATACATGCTTAAACCACTTAATAGAAGGAAATAAGTTTAGTTTGTCATGGTTTGACAAGTTACTTAAGCCATGTGACATAACCCTAAAAAAAAAAGGAAAGATACATTTTTAAGTTTAGAAATGTTTTAGGTTATAATAAACACTTAGCTTGTTGGCGTTGGTGTAGAGGAATTTCCACCTAATAGAAATGGAGGAAGAACGTGTTGATCACTTTTTTCCGTCTTGGAAATGTTGAAGACTTCGTGCCCAGCACAAAACTGACGTAGGCCAATCATCGATGTAAACTTATATAGACTTCGTAGAACTCGGTTTTGATCACTTTTTTCCGTCTTGGAAATGTTGAAGACTTCGTGCCCAGCACAGAAGAAAATTTGTTTATCGTTTTTGCTCACGACAAACTGACATAGGCCAAGTATCGATGTTAACTTATATAGATTTTAGAATGCACTGCTGGTTTGACTAGAAGCATTTTGCGATGTATTAGCACACAGCGTTGAGACACATTCAAGCGTTGTGCAAACAGCGTGAAGACGGCTGAAGATGAGTGACTGGCATTGTGACTTGCTGGAGACAGACTGTTGATGTAGGCCAGGGCAGGCTATATACCGGAGATCACGCGGAATGCGTGATGCGGACAGGTGGCGTCGGCCAATCCAAGAGCATGGAAAATTCTCGAAAACTGCTGAGGCCAATCAGAGCAAGGGGCCAACTGAAAATGAACCTCGTGACCAACATTAGTTCCGGAAATCATTACAGTGACATGGAACACGTGCTAGCAAGAACAGATTGAAGAAAAATGGAATGACATGACAGGTGAGAGGTTATGTTATAATAAAAATAAGTGAACTTTGTAAATTTCACTGAAAAGTGAACATACTGCCAGAGGGGCATCAGAGAAAAAAAAACAAAACAAAAATAACATGAGAGAGAAGAGCTAGAGTGGCAGAGGGCAAATGACTGAAATAGGACGAACACAGTGTCCTGATGAAGTTTTAAGTTTGACCACTCGAACTCTAGCATCTCTGCCATAATAGCATTTTATAACACGACCAGTTTTCCATACAAGAGGAGGACTTGGGTCTTTGAGAAGAACCAAATCACCCTCCTGAAGGTTAGGTTGAGAGAGCTGCCACTTGTTCCTCCTTTGGAGCGAGTGAAAATACTCAAGTCTCCATCTCTTCCAAAATTGAGCCTTAAGGGATTCTATCTTTCTCCACAAGATAGGCAAAGACAGATCAAGTTTACGATCAAGCAACGGAGGAGACGCAGCTAAGGAACTGCCCACCAGAAAATGACCTGGAGTCAAAGGAAGGAAATCACAAGGATCGTTGGAAAGAGGAGAAAGAGGTCGTGAGTTGACAATTCCCTCAATAAGTATAATTAAAGAATTGAATTCTTCGTAAGTTACAATACTAGAGCCAAGAGTTTTCTTTAAATGATTTTTTGTGAGTTTCACACAAGATTCCCATCGTCCGCCATGATGGGGAGCATAAGGAGGGATGAAATGCCATTTGAATTGGTTTAAGTGCGATTAATTGGAGATTTGTTCTTTCGCACGAGGGGAACAAAGGGCTTTATACCATTGCTGCGAAGCTCCAACAAAGGTTTTGGCATTATCAGAGAAGACTTCTGAAGGAATGCCTCTTCGTGAAATGAATCTAGAGAAAGCGGAAAGAAAGTATGAGGTGGAGGCACTAGTTACGAGCTCAAGATGAATAGAGCCAGTGACCATACAGACAAATAGAGAAACGTATAGTTTTCCAAGGATTTTCCTTTTAGCACTAGGGTGATTTTGTTGATACACAAACGGACCGGCGTAATCATTGCCGGTGAAGGAAAAAGGCCTGCAGGGAGCTGAACGAAATGGGGGAAGGTCCGCCATGAGTTGCTGATTAGGTTTAGGCTTAGCTTTGAAACAAGTAATACATTTATGTATAACAGAAGTGACTTCGTGTAAACCATTAATAGGCCAGTATTTTTCCCGTATCAAGCATAGAAGGGTTCTAGAACCAACATGCAAGTTTTGATAATGAAACTGACAAATGATTATCCGAGTAACATGATGTTTAGACGGAAGGATAATAGGGTGCTTTTTTTCATCGGAGAAGTCAGAAAGAGAAAGTCTGCCGCCCACTCTTAACAAACCATCGTCACCTAGAAAAGGGCATAAGGCAAAAAGCCTGCTGTGTTTCTTGAGAGTTTTACCTTTAGCCAATATGTTTATTTCGACTGAGAATGCCTCTCTCTGGGTGAGCCAAAGAACTTTGATGGTGGCAATTTGCAGTTCAACAGCCGAAAGAAAAGGCTGAGGGAATAGAGGTTGATCTAGTACTAAAAATTTCCATCTGAGCACATAAGCAGTGACGCGCACTAGTTTTTGAAAAGAAGAGTAACGTTCCAACAAGGAAGGAGTGTTGGCAGTTACAAAGGCAGAAGCTTTTTTGCTGATTTCAGGAATATCCTCTAACGGGAAATTAGAGTTGGAAGGTCGGTTTTGAATTCTTTCAGAAAGCCATGAAGGGCCGTGCCAGTACAAACAGGATTGAGATAGTGACTTAGGTGAACAACCACGAGAAATGAGGTCGGCGGGGTTGTCTTTGCTAGAAACATGGTTCCATTGTTCTGGTTTAGAAACAGTTTGAATTTTCTCAACTCTGTTAGCTACAAAAGTTTGCCAATTAGAAGGAGGTTTAGAAATCCATGCCAAAGCAATAGAGGAATCTGTCCAAAAATATGTGTGCGAGAACTTACAGTTGAGTGTTTGTTTGAGTTTGTTAGCTAATTCGGCAGCAAGTAGTGCGGCACAGAGTTCAAGACGAGGTAATGAAACGGGTTTCAAAGGCGCAACCTTAGATTTAGCACATATCAAATTGGAAAAAAAGGGGGAGCGGCTTACAATGTAAGCACAACATCCGTATGCTTTGGTCGAACTGTCAGCGAAAAGGTGCAAATCCAGGACAAGAGAGCAAGAGAACGGAACTAGCACTCTAGGAATGTCTATTAATGAGAGATCACAAAGACTGTGCCGAAAAGTAAGCCACTTTTGTAAAAGCGAAGGAGGAATGGGATCATCCCAATCCGAGTTCAATGACCATAGCTCTTGCATAAAGATTTTAGCTAGAACAATTACGGGTGCAATGAACTGAAGCGGGTCATATATCTTAGCTATTTCTGATAGCACTTGTCTTTTGGTTAGTGGAGGTGAGGAAGACAAATTTACTTCGTAAAAGAATGAGTCAGCTTTAGGATACCAGTGTATTCCCAAAACTTTAGTAGCATCCTCCAATTTACAAAGCTCTACTGGAGTATCAACAGGACAATGTGGCAAGAGATTGGATAGAAGTTCCTCAGAATTTGAGTTCCAACGATGAAGTAAGAATCCTCCTCTGCTAAGTAAAGTTTTTAAACTTTGAGAGAGTTCGATAGCCTCAGATACATTCTTGAAAGAAAAAAGAAAGTCATCAACGTAGAAGGAATTTTTCAACAAAATAGGAGTTTCAGAAGTAAACAAGTGACCATCTTGGTCGGCAAGATGTTTCAAAGTACGAATGGCAAGAAAAGCCGATAGTTTGAGCCCATACGTTACGGTTTTTAATTTCAAGATCTTGATGGTTTTGGTAGGAGCATCACGCCAGAGAATTCGTTGAAGATTTTGTTGTTCGGAATTAATCAGAATTTGTCTATACATTTGTTGTATGTCGGCTATGATTCCAATTGGAAATAGACGGAAATTTAAAAGAATAGACGGGAGATCAGACTGAATGGCAGGTCCAGATAGGAGAGTGTCATTTAAGGAAATGCCATTGGCATCAGGGGCAGAACCATTAAAAACAACTCTTATCTTTTCTTTGGTGGAGGGATTCTTCCAAACGGGATGGTGATTTAAATACACTGAATCTAAAGAAGGGTCGAAATCTTGAACAGTCTCCATATGGTTTGAAGCTTCATAATCCTCCATGAATTCAAGGTATTGTCTGCGAGTGGAAGGATCTTGCTTGAGTTGATTCTCAACTGCAAATAAAGCTTTAAGAGCTTTCGGATAGGAATCACATAAAGGAGGAGGAGAAGAAATGCGTGGCATTGTGACAATGAATCTGCCATCTGGGTTACGAACAGTGGTTTCTAAAAAATGTTGTTCACAAAATTCATCTTCCGATGAAAGAGAAGGAGCAGATTCAATGGACTCGATTTGCCAAAATTTTTCCAGACGCTGATGAAGATCTGCATTAGTGAAATGGCATTGAGAGGAACCTTGAACAGTTTGAAGAGGAATATAACCTGTGATAAGCCAGCCAAATTTTGTATGGTGGGCGTAGATACCAGATGAAATATTAACTCTTGACGGAAGAAGATTTTGCCAAAATGTGTTAGCGCCAAAAAGAATGTCAACGTGAGAGCTTTTATTGAATTGAGGGTCAGCCAGTTTTAGATCAGAGGGAAATTTCCATTCGTCAATGGAAAAAGAGCGACTGGGAGTAGGACTGCCAATACTCGGAAAGGACAGACAGTTTAGATGAAAGTTAGTGCCATATTGGACTGAATCTTTCACCTGCAGCTTGACATAATTTAAGGAAGTAGACTTGCTGTTGTTGATACCAGATATTTCAATATTGGTGGAGAGAGGTTTGAGACCTAACCTTTCAACTAATGATGAGGTTATGAAGTCATGAGTTGCCGCATTGTCGAGCAAGGCTCGTACTAAGTGCCAATTGCCGGAAGAATCTTTAACTTGGACCTGGATCGTAGATAACAAAACTTGAGCACTACGCCATGAGGGGGTTGTTTGGTTGTAGGATTGGGCAACGGTATTTACAGTAGAAACAGAAGAGCTAGGTGGAGAAGCATCACTAGTGAGGCTCAACGCAGGTTGGGCACTAGGATTTGAAACTGTTCCAGGAATAGACCGTGGTTTTTCGAAGCGGTGCAAGGTAGAATGATGTCTTAGCTTGCAATGCATGCAAACTCCTTTCGAAGCGCAGTCCGCTAAGATATGCCTTGAAGAAAGGCAGTTAAAACAACATTTGTTTTGCGACACAGCTTTTCTACGATCGTCAACTGAAAGGCCTTTGAAGGTATTGCAGAAATATAAAGGGTGAGGACTATTGCAAAGAATACACGAGGTTTTATTACCTTGTATAGAGAAAACATGAGAATGTGAAGACTTTTCCGAGAAATGCTTGGTGGGTTTACTTTTGCTGACATCGGTGGAACCTTCAGCTTTATTGATTAAAGCAGAAAGAATTTGACAACGTTTCTTTATGAAAGAGATCAAAACTTTAAATGTGGGTTCAGGTTTGTCCACTAAATCGGATTCCCATGCTTTACGAGTATTAAGGTCAAATTTGGACGTAGTGAGATGTATAAGAAAAAGATCCCAATGTTCAACAGGTTGTTTAAGATGTTCTAGGGCTCTTACATGAAGTTCAACGGTGTCTCCCAGATTTCTAAGGGATGATAAATTATCAGGGCGTGAAGCTGGTAAATTAAACAAGGCGTTCATATGGCGTTGAATCCTAAGTTTGGCATTGCCATATCGCTGTTGGATGAGGTCAATAGCTACTGAGTAATTTTCGGTTGTGAGAGGTAAAGCTTCAATTAACTTTAAAGGAGGACCCTGAAGAACAGACTTTAAATAATAAAATTTTTGAATCTCAGGGAATGATCTATTATCATGTATTAGAGAAGAAAAAAGTTCAAAAAAGGAATCCCACTGTTTTTCTTCCCCTGAAAAGGTAGGAAGTTGGATTTTAGGAAGAAACGGTTTGCTAACTTCGGTGTTTTGATGGGTTGCTAATTGCTTAATTTAATCCTTAGCTTCGCCATACATATTGTAATACAGTTCTTCAACAGAACTGCAATCCTGTTCCTGATCAGGTTCGATTGTTTCAATTTCGGTTTGCAACACATCATACTCTTGAAAATGTTGCTGATAAACGTTAAAACGTTGAACTAGAACGTCATAATTGTGATCATCAAAAGATTTGGAACCTAAAAACTGCTGAAAACGAGTAAGTTTATTTTTACAAGCAGTTCTTTTGGCTACAAGCTCCTTAGGAAGAGACATGGCGGAACTTTGAGTACTTTCACTCACCGATCTGCTAGACTGCCGAGCGTCTGAAGTGGTAGTAGTAGTATTGGTACTGGTAGAGGTGGTAACAAGGGACATCTCCGCTCACCCAAACACAGCTTTCATAGCGATAGCTGAAAAATACAATTAGCATTAGTAACAGAAGTGAAAAGCTGCAATAGCTTATCGAATGGCTTGGCAACCTGTTTCATACAATAAACAATTATGAAGGTTATTTAAAGGTACCGGGTTTCGGCACCAACATGGATAGGATCTGTCAATGCGAGACCTCCTTTTTCGGGAAGGACTAGAAGTGAAGCTTCTAGTCTAATAAGCAAATGAACTTTACTAAGTAGGAACAGATTGAACATTGATGAGTAAATAGCAATGGAAACAGTTTGCCAATAACAGTGGTATTTTATTCAAAAACCAACTTTCAAAAGATTAACAATAAATATATAAATATGTAATGGAAATTTGACCTTTGATAGGCCGACAACAAGCGAACAAGATTTCATAAGTTTTCAAAAGATTAACAATAAATATATAAATATGTAATGGAAATGTGACCTTTGACAGGCCGACAACAAGCGAACAAGATTTCATAAGTTTTCAAAAGATTAACAATAAATATATAAATATGTAATGGAAATGTGACCTTTGACAGGCCGACAACAAGCGAGCAAGATTTCATAAGCTTTAATGCCAACAACTCTGAAAATAAGTAACCACTTTGTGGCCAGTAGTCTAAAGTAGAACTATGCAGGGTAAATTAGCGAGTAACTATAGTACTCAATAATAGCTTAAAATCTAGCCTAGGACTGCACACCGAGAGTAGGCTAGTTTATTTACAGAAAAATCAATATTTACATGCCAGTAGGGATAACATCCCACTAGTCGCCTGATAGTTACAAGGCGAGGTTGTTTACAATTGAAATGGGAGCATTCCCAAAAACACCTTGATAGATTAAGCATAGAACAAGCCATTCACTTCGTCAGAGAGGTGAACTGGTGTTAAGCCCAATAGTTTATACAAAAATAGAGAAAAGGATGATTTGTTTTGAAGGATAGTTAACATGTGAAAGAGAGAACAGTTGTTTTCTCATAGCCCACAATTTAAAGGCATAATACATGCTTAAACCACTTAATAGAAGGAAATAAGTTTAGTTTGTCATGGTTTGACAAGTTACTTAAGCCATGTGACATAACCCTAAAAAAAAAAGGAAAGATACATTTTTAAGTTTAGAAATGTTTTAGGTTATAATAAACACTTAGCTTGTTGGCATTGGTGTAGAGGAATTTCCACATAATAGAAATGGAGGAAGAACGTGTTGATCACTTTTTTCCGTCTTGGAAATGTTGAAGACTTCGTGCCCAGCACAAAACTGACGTAGGCCAATCATCGATGTAAACTTATATAGACTTCGTAGAACTCGGTTTTGATCACTTTTTTCCGTCTTGGAAATGTTGAAGACTTCGTGCCCAGCACAGAAGAAAATTTGTTTATTGTTTTTGCTCACGACAAACTGACGTAGGCCAAGTATTGATGTTAACTTATATAGATTTTAGAATGCACTGCTGGTTTGACTAGAAGCATTTTGCGATGTATTAGCACACAGCGTTGAGACACATTCAAGCGTTGTGCAAACAGCGTGAAGACGGCTGAAGATGAGTGACTGGCATTGTGACTTGCTGGAGACAGACTGTTGATGTAGGCCAGGGCAGGCTATATACCGGAGATCACGCGGAATGCGTGATGCGGACAGGTGGCGTCGGCCAATCCGAGAGCATGGAAAATTCTCGAAAACTGCTGAGGCCAATCAGAGCAAGGGGCCAACTGAAAATGAACCTCGTGACCAACATTAGTTCCGGAAATCATTACAGTGACATGGAACACGTGCTAGCAAGAACAGATTGAAGAAAAATGGAATGACATGACAGGTGAGAGGTTATGTTATAATAAAAATAAGTGAACTTTGTAAATTTCACTGAAAAGTGAACAATGAGCGTTACCACAGTTTGGGGAACGCTGATGTAAACCATTGTCGTTGCAGTATTTGTTTTATTACTCATTATAGCCAAAGAAATTCCATTTACCTGTATGTCTTCACTCATCGCTTCTTATTAAAAAGACTCATCGACAGTCTGCAAATTATTTACATACATAAGTCGACAGTATAGGAAGGATGCCTGGGACATACAGTAAGTAAACTCAATTCAGATTTTGAGCTATCTGTTCAGTGAATCACGTTACACCACAACTATACCTTATCTCTACTTAGTATAAAACAAAGTCCCCGATTCTTGGATGTTAAGGGTAAACTCGAGAACAACTGGATGGATTTTGATGCGGTTTTCACCATTCTGCAAAGGATATCTCTAGGAAGGTTTCTGTATAAAATAATTTATTTATGACCAAAGGAAGTCGAGCTCTAACGATTTCAGAGAAAAGGTCGAAAAAAACCAACTGGCGTCCGTGCGCTTTTTTAGCTTACGCTGGGCAAACCGTTAAAAATATTTATATACTATGAGTGTAAGAATTGTCCAGCATGAAAAGTTCTACATAAAGCCCGGGAGAGCATATCTCTATCTTCAATATATCGCCTACTATAAGTGTTTTTAAGTTTTCATTTCATCCAACAATCTCCATTCAGTTACTGAGGCGACAGTTTACGAGCTAACTAGGAGGGAGTCTATCACCCCAGTTACAGCTTAGCTCGCGGACGAGCTCATTGCCCCAGATACAGCCAGCAGCAAACTGTAGAGTTTAAAACTTTAGAGAAGAGTGGTTGTGTTTGGAGTTTCCCCTGGAAGTGCAACTCGGCTTTTCTTCATTTTGCATGTGAACTTTTCTTTCCGCAAAATTCACAGTCAAGTTAAGATTGGATGGAGGGAGGATTTGTGTTTCGTGCACCTCGCCATTCTTCCGTCTGTCAAGAATTTTTGCACATGCATCTCCATGATAATATAATATAATATAATTAATAGTCCAGTCAGTGATTTTAACCCATCATGCCGAGACGTAAAACGGATATTGGTCGTTGTTCAATGACATTGGAAACAAAAGAGCTTATCACGTAATGCATTTATAACTGTTCCCGGGCGAAGCTGGGTCGGGTTGCTAGTTCTATATAAGTTGAGAGTCAAATGACAACACGCCAGAGCTCGAAGAAGAGCTCTTACCTCTTACTGACATGAAGTTAAAGCCAGTTTACAACTGATATGGTGTCTGTACTATTTCAATCGAAGGTAGTGCGCTCGTATAGGTAAGAGCTATTCTTCGCGGCTCTGGCGTGTTGTAATTACACTCACTTATACCGAATAAGGTATAAACACCCTAGTCATTTCTTTTTTTCTCGCAAAGTTAATTTTTCTGACTTTGAATACCCTGAAAGGCGAACATCCGAAAAGAAGAAATGGCAGAACGGTCAAATTACGGTACTCAGTCTTTGATCTTAACGGTAACTAATCTTGTATGCAAGATTAATTAATACCGCCAACGATACATTATTATTAAGCCCAATCATATGTCAAAGATATATTTTTTCATCGTGCCAAATTTTTCCCCTGTATTTTCCCTGTTTATTCTATGCAATTTAAATTCCCTGTGTTCCCTGAGTTTTCCAAAAAGTGGTCACCCTGCAGTGAGATGAAATTCTTGAGAAGCTGTATTGGAGTGACAAAGGTGGACAGGTTAAGAAATGAGAAGATCAGAGAATTAGTCAAGGAGGGAGCATTACAGGAGAGGATAGAGGAATCAAGGCTTAAATGGTATGGGCATGTTAAGCGAATGAAAGGGAGGAGGATACCCAGGAAGATACACGAGATGAAAATAGAGGTAAAAAGACCAAGAGGAAGGCCAAGAGATAAGTGGCCGAAGGGTGTGGAGGACTGCGTGCGAAAGAAAGGAGAAGACTGGACCAAGGTGGTGACGGAGAGATGGTGGGATGACAAGACGAAGGAGAGGCTTATGTTCCGAACAGACCCGGCCAGTGGCTGGAAACTGTTCAAGATGATTATGATGTCTATAGTTTTAACGCACCTACAGCATCTCTGCCAATAGACTGCAGGGAGGATTTTGGAGCATTTGTATTAGTTTGGATCGATTTGGCAGGACCTCTGTATTAAGAACAATGTGAAAGCCTGGGTTTGTCTAATCACATGTGGTGCCTATAGGGCAGCTATTAACTTGACTGTCTTCATAAACAGTTATTAGTCATGGTGGGCTGTCATTTATTCGATAATGGATCTAACTTTGTCGGTGCTTCAAATTTTCTCAAATTAATCAACAGGAGTAAGATCATGCAGTACAGTAGGAAAATAAAGTGGAAATTAATTCTTCCTAATGCCCATGGTGGGGTGGTTTCTGGAAAAGACTGGTGTTCGGACGCAAATTTTTCGTCATGGTGGCGACAGACTTTGCCTGAAAAATTTCCCTGATGTTGCCACAAAATTCCCTGATATTAATTTAGCAGATAATATATTACTTAGTATATAATCTTGCTCATATGGTACCTCCCCCTCTTTTGTAACAATTCATTTAGAGATGATTTATCGTTAAAAAGAAACACTGAAACTTCCTGCACTTTGACAAAGATTTAATGGAAGCATTGATGAAAATAACAGAAAGAAATGGATACCAAGCAGTGGCTACGAGATAGTTTCTTCGAATTCCCTGATCTTTTCTACACCTTTGCGAAATTCCCTGACATTTCCCAGATATTTCCAGTGAGACAAATTTCCCTGTTCTGTCATCCCATGTTTTAGGCAAAGCTTTTCAAACAAAAGACCACTGCTCTCCGGAATGCAGCGAGTCTCATGAATTTCTGACCATTGACATACATTCCAAGATAGATGAAGAAGTGGTTCCCTTATCACCAGCGATATACTTATATGTCCTGTCTGAAAGTGGTGTATCAGAATGTTGACAGCGTTGTCGCAGCCCCTAAACTTAAGAACCAACCAGAATGTTGACATTACGACTTTTCAGTCGGTCAGACAATATTACTGAGGTTGATTTCGCATGTCCCAGTAATTGGGATTGTATTGTGCTGACCAACTGAAAAGTCGCTATATCAATTGTCAATACGGCAACACTGAAGAATGACTTCAAAGCTCTGTGATACTGCTGACGAAAATAAACTCTACAAGATTGGAGTAAAGTCAAAAACTGATTGTTGATCTGAGAGAAATAGGTTCAGATCAGATTATTTAGGACCTCTTGTTCAGAGAGCACAGAAGAAAGTCGTGGCTTAGGTAAAACTAGGAGATGTTATTTTAATAGGTACCGGTAGTGATCATGCAAAATGCATAGATTGGCCATTTGGACATGCAGTAGAGGTCTAACCAGGAAAGGATAATATAAGACGTCTATTGTATTCAAAGCCATTTCAGTGTTGCCTTATTAAATGAAATTTAAATGCTTTTCAGTTGGTCACCACAACTTTACCCCCATTACAATCTGGGTACACTTTTGTTTACCGACTGTAACACGTCTTGTACGGTTACAAACAGCTACCTCAACTTGGCTACATACAGTCCAAAGAATATCTTCAGAGTGGATAGACAATGTAAAAATACAACCCAAGACTCGTGTTAAAGTACCTGAAGGATTGAATTTGTAATTAATTTATTCACATCCAAGTCATCATCATCATCATCTTGTACAGTTTCCAGCCCCAGGCTGGGTCTGTTTGGAACATAAGCCTCGCCACTTAGTCCTTTCTTCCCACCACCTCTCCGCTGTCACTCTGGTCCAGTCCTCGCCTCTTTCTTGACACATTCCTCCACGCCTTTCAGCCATCTATCTCTTGGTCTTCCCCTTGGTCGTTTCTTCTGCATCTGCATCTCATGTATCCTCTTGGGAATCTTCTTCTCATCCATTCTCTTTAAGTGTCCAAACCACCTCAGTCTTGATGTCTCAATCCTACCTTGCAAGGGCTCCTCTTTCACCATTTCCCTGACCTTTTCATTCCTCACCCTGTCTCTTCTTGTTACTCCGATCCTACTTCGCAGGAACTTCATTTCACCAGCCTGTATTCTGCTTATGTCTCTTTTCTTCATTGTCCACGTTTCTGAAGCATAGGTCAGTATCGGGATATAGTAGCTTCTGTATAACACTTCCTTGCTTTTTTGTGGGACATCTTTATTCCACACTAAGCTCCTAAAGCTTCTCAGAAATGCTTCTGCCTGTCTGCCACGTTCCGTAATCTCTTTGTCATTTCTCCCATTTTCCTCCACTATACTTCCCAAGTACTTGAGACTTTCCACCTTCTTCAGCTGTCCACCGCCAAGTGTTATCCCACTCATTGGTCTGTCCTTCTTCCTGGTCGTTAACAGGATCTCACATTTACTGATGTTGAACTTCCATCCGTACTCTCCCACTGTTTCTTCCCAAGCCTTCAGTTGCTCCTGAATTTCCTCCTCCTTGTTTCCCCAGACCATGAGATCATCTGCAAACACCATTGCTTTCATCTTATCTTCTCCTATCTTTCCTGCTATCCGTGTCATTACCTCGTCCATAACCACAATAAAGAGAAGGGGTGACAGCGCACTACCCTGTTTCAGGCCACTCATTTGTCTGAACCAGTCTGTTCTTTCCCCTCCAACTTTCACACAACTCACACTTCCACAATACATCTCCTTCACTCTGCCTACAGTCCCTTTTTCCACTCCCATGTTTTCCATTGCTTTCCAAACCTTCTCCCTACACACACTATCATAGGCCTTTTCGATGTCCAGAAAGGACATCAACAGATCCTCTCCAAATTCGTAGTGGTGTTCCTGGAGCTGTCTCACTGAAAATATGAGATCCACTGTTGATCTCCCAGGTCTGAATCCATACTGCTCCTCTCTCAATTTTCTCTCCACTTTGGCTCGTATTCTACTTTCCAATATCTTTTCATATATTTTGGCACAGTGAGGTATGAGTGTGACCCCTGTAATTTCTGCACTCCTTTCTGCTTCCTTTCTTAAATATTGGGACAATCAAGCCTTTCTTCCAATCTTCTGGGGTCTTTTTCTCCTTCCATATCACCCTCATCACACGGTACAGCCACTGTTTCCCAACCTCCCCTGCTGCCTTCACCATTTCAACACTCACTTCATCCATACCCGGTGCCCTTCCTCCTTTCATCTTGTCTATAGCCATCTCCAGTTCTCTCCAAGTCAGGTCCTTTTCCATTCCTGTGTTGTCCTCTCCATCTTCCAATACATTGTCTTCCTCCCTATGACCATTTGGATTCAGCAAATCCTCAAAGTACTCCTTCCACACGGTCTTGAGGGTCTCGTTGTTGAGTACCTCATTTCCGTTTTTGTCCATCATTACCACATCCTCTCGCAGACCTCTTCTCTTACTTTTGACCATCCCATAAAGTACTTTTTTATTTCCTCTGCTGTCTTCCTCCATCATCTCTGTCCACTTTACCATCCACTTCTTCCTCTCCTCTGCGACAATCTTGTTTGCTTCTTTCTTCTTTATCTTATAATCTTCCCTTGCCAGATCAGTTCTTTCCTGGAACCACACTCTGAAAGCCTTGTTCTTCCTTCCCACAGCTTCTTTTACTCTCTCATTCCACCAGGGTGTCTCTTTACACCGCTTTCTGTTGCTTGTTCTTCCACATACTGCCACTGCAGCTTCCACCATTGTGTTTTTGAAATGCTTCCATTCCTCTTCCCCTGTTTTAGGATCGTCTGTTGGCATCCTTTCCCTTATTATCTTCTGGAATTCTTCCTTGACTTCCTTTTCCTTGAGTTTCCATACTTTGATTCTCCTTTCCTGGTACTCTGTCCTCTTGCTATCCTTAACAACTCCCAGGTTCATTACAAGTATTCTGTGGTCGCTATCTAAGGCCTCTGATGGTATTACCTTTATATCTCTGACACTTCTCTTCATTTCCCAGTCGTACAGCATGTAATCTACCAAAGATTTCTTTGTTAAATCACTGCTGTACCACGTTACCTTGTGGCTTTCTTCTTCCGGAACCAGGAGTTGCCTACCACTAAACAGTTTCTCTTGCAAAAATCCAGCAACTTTCTCCCTTCTTCATTCCTGCTGCCCCATCCTTCTGCTCCCATTACATTTTCATATCCTTGCCTTTCACTTCCTACATGTGCATTCAAATCTCCCATGACAATGATGCTCTGACCATTCAACTGTTGTTGTAGCTCCTCCTCAAAGTCTTCCTTCTCTTGAGCTGTACATCCAACTTGAGGGGCATATACCTGGGCTATCTCCAGGCTTCTTCCCTTTACAGTTACTCTGATCTTCATGATCCTGTCACTTATTCCCTTTACCTCTTCCTTCATTCCATCTCTCACAACTACTCCTACTCCGCTGCTCCTTCCTTCACTGTTCCCACTCCAGTACAACCGGTACCCTTTCCTCAGTTCTCTGCGACCTCCTCCTTTCCATCTTGTTTCTGCCAAGCCCAGTACATCCAGTTTTCTTCTCTCCATCACATCTACAATCTCCTCCACCTTTCCTGTCAGTGTCTGTATGTTTAATGTCCCAACTCATAGTCCATTAGCATATCCGGGTCGTCGTCGTTTGCATCCGTCCTTTCCGAGGCCTGTTCCTGTTTTGAAAGCAAATATGATATCCACTACTGGCTTGCTAGGCCTATCGTAGCTTCACCAGAGCCCCGTCAGCCGACACTTTTCAGGGTTCCCATAGAGCCTTCACAGCTACCGTAGCGGTCCCTGGGCACACGAAGTCCCCTCTGTACTTCACCCCTACAGGCAATCCCCTACTTCATGCCGTTGACCGTCTCCCACCACGTGGAGGAGGGGTTGGACTTGTGGGAGACCACATCCAAGTGTATTTGTTTAATATAACAGCTTAAGCTTTCACGGCCAGCATTCATAATTAAGTAAAAGTTTTTCGGGCTTGTGGGCTGTGGTCCAGACAGGATATCTCCCGACATTTCACCGGAAACTGCGTCCGGCATTTTCAAGGGTTCCGTTCCTTTCCTTGGTCAGCAATGGAATTCCGGGGAAACGTCGGGAAATATCCTGTCTGGACCACGGCCTACAAGCCAGAAAAACTTTTACTTAAGTATTTGTTTAAATTAATTATCTGTTATGTATTAGTTTCACTATTTGTTTCCCACCAACTCTATCCAAGTGGGAGGATGTGATGTTTCCATGTAGATAGGATGATAGTAAAGCTTAATATTATATTTAAAAAAATGGAATTAAGCTGTATTAATAATATTTGTAAGAACATCTGAAAGAACCTCCAAATGCTGATGAGCATAATGAAACTAAAAATAACATTCAAGGAACAGCACCTGAGAAGATAGGTGAAGGAAAGGGAATTTATATAAATTTCAATAACTTACACAATATAAAAACCGTTTAGTTATCGCTTCACTTTACAAATTCTATTACAAGTAAATATATATATATATATCCTGTATTCATGTACAATATGTACATTAATTAGCATGAAGAGAGAATATTCTAAACCAAAAGATGTCACAAGCAATGTAGAACTGGTCAGCATGCCCTCGGACTTTTATTTGAACAATGAACACACACTGATAATGAAACATTTTTATGACAATTCAGGAGCATGTAGCATCCATTCTAAGCAAATAAAGGATGCTGTCCCAGCTCAGGCTTTGTACATTTAGCACTATAGTGGAATGCATACATTTAACAAATTACACACACACTTTGCTGCCAGTTGTCTCCAGTTATGACTTCTATTATAACCAAATCTCTACACCACGTTCCATAATTATGTACACACAAGCTACATTAACATTTCACAGGTACCAAAAATACCATCGCTTTCCTTTCAATTCATGAAGAAGGAAAATATATTTGAAAGAAATTCCTAATAATGCTTTTTTACTCAGGTTAAGGACTTGATACATCTGCACACAAACTTTAAAATGAAAAAATAAAAAGCAATATTTGGAATTGCTAATATATAATAATAGTTTAGAGATTCAAGAAATGAATTAATTTTTACGACATAGGCTAGGTCATTTATGAGGCAACAAAGATGATACATTCTTAATGGCTAAAGCAGTTCTGAAACAAGGGTCAAGGATGAAAAGGCAACAAGAGTCATGAAGCTAAGGAGCATGAGTGCCAGAGCCAGATTCAAACAACTCACAATTCCTAGTAACTTTATGTAAGTGACGGAGTAGAAAACTTTAGCACCACTCCAAAAGCAACAGTAAGCAGATCTCAAGTACAAGAAATCTAAATACAACTTGAGAATGACAATGAAATCTCTCTTTCAAAGCTCGGTACAGAACCACCTCTTCATTTCTTCCTATACATACTACTGTAAAATATTTGAGTTCACAAATTATTTTTAGTACCGGTAATTGAAACATACAAATACGGCTGATGATTTAAAACTAACCTTGGGAAATTTGTACATTTCCATTCTACTACTATAATAAAAACAAATCTTAATACAATTACTTTGACACAAGATAATTAACTAAAAGCCTGTACACAATGAAACTGTGGATGGATGATGATTTCTCAAAGTCACTGCAATGGATGTTAGATGATTTCTACTCTACCATGTGGATTATATTTGAGATTTACAATAAATGTAGATCATGAATATTGCCAAAAGGACAAACTGCAAACAATCATAAATTAAGCAATAATTTTCTATTACATGGTGATTACACAAACTAAAGTATAGTCTGGGCTAATCTCATATTATAATCGAGAATTAGGAGTATCCTATTTCGCCTGCAATATTTTTTTTAGAGCATCACAGTTTCATACCAAACTCAAACGATGGCAAACTGCGAGTGATCATACAAGAAAGATTTAAGAGAGGTACTCCTTTATCCTAACTGAACTATTGGTGTTTTTGATACAGTTGCAATAAATCAAAATCATTCATGACCTGAATTTCCGTATGTAGGAAACCTAGAATATTAGCTGTCCAGTTTCACAGTATATACACAAACAAAAAAGTATACTGGACAGAAACACACTTCCTAAAAGGTTAATGAATAACAATAAGAATGAGTATTTTACCACTAACTGCATAAAAACTGAAATTACATCATTTGCAAAATTAGCTGCTGTGAGATATTCATAATGAATCCTATAAAAATACACAGACATATCCTAAATGTTCCACAAAATTTACTTACAAAGTAATTAGCTTAATGGACAATGTCTTTGCTTGATATTGCATTGCACTGTATGCAGCACAGACTGGCCAACACTCAAGTACTCCAAGCACACAATACAGCAGCGACTGTTCACACGCGTTATCATCATCTTACTTAATGTAGCCATCTATGGACCTGCACAAGCAGAAAGCAAAGAAAATCCCCAATACTTGCAGCAGACCCAGACCAATTCCAACTCCGATGACTATGTTGATGTGATCATCAATCCACCTCTTGAACTCATTGTAGCAACCCTGGAAAAAATGCACACAATGAGAGGAGCGCTATATAAATCTATACAGGAAAATATTGTGTCAAATATAGTGAGAGAAAAAAAGATTAAATTCTTATGCTGTGAATCATCTACATTCTGGCCAAATATGTATCAGTCAATGTCACCCAATTACAGCTCACTTCAGTTATTATTATTATTATTATCATCATCACGTTCAAGATTTATAATTTTGAGCATAGTCAAAAATCTTTTTCAAAATTAACAGAATTTTATAAGCTAGAAAAACAAAAATGACTTGTACGGTTGGTATTAAGAAAGAAAAAATTCCTACAATGAAATTTGCTAAGTTAGTTGCTTTTTCAATTTTATAAATTTTCGAATTATTCTGCACAGTAGCTAAAACTTGGATACTGTGAATAGAAACCTTCTATCATGCGTGCAGAGCTCCTGGATGAAAACAATCATATTAGTCCATAAGGTTTCTCATGGATAACACTGTTCAACAATGACATTTTTACATAAAGAAAAATGCCCACACTTTATAGATTTTGGTACGTTGAATTCGAAAATGAGAATTTTAGTTTCTTAGCTCCCGTTTTCGTGCTATGTGAAGTTTATTACGTCCTTATTTCTGTTTTTAGCTCTCATTTTTTCTTATTTCAGGAATGCCAATGAATGCAGAGTTTTGTTCCTAGCTAACACAGTCAGATTGCTTGTCATCCGTAGTGATCCATTGTGTGTTGCGACACTAGTTTCAGAGTTACTGTGTGGAATCAAAACTGCTCTTAGGATGCCCCACAGATGTGTTAATAACCCTAACAATTTATGGCCCAATAAAATATGTAAAGAACATAAAAGTTCAATAGCCTCCAAATCTGAGCTAACCTAGATTTTTAACTGTCAGTTTCAACTTCAGCACACTCAAATTTATATGTATCAACAACTTTGGCCTTTTTTAAACAACAAAAAGTTAAAATTTGTTGTCTAGAGCAACAACATGCAGATTTATTGCAGTTTTCATATAATTACGGGGAATCCCATTGTCCTGGCCACATGTATTGCCAATAATTCCATTCTTATTATCAGTTAATGCTTGGATCTAAGCTCTATGAACTTGCGGGGTGAAGTGACATGGGAGGCGGGAAGAGAAGGGCCTGTCAACAGCCCGCTGTGTTATCTGGAATTCCTGTCTATTCCAATATTGCTAACATAGGACCGTTGCCTGAACGACTGTGGTGTTGCGAATGAGTGAGCGAGTGACCAACCAATATACAGGGTGCGGCAGAAATAACTGACGAATTTCAAAGGTAATTTACACAGCAACGCAACACGATATTCACAAATTTATTGCGCAGTTTAAAAGAGCAGTGTTTGCCATTTTCGTTACATAGTTTGGAGCTCTAACACCTGTATTGGCCACAGCGCTTAAGCAGGTGTTATTGTCGATGTGCGCGTGGCCTGGGAGAACACGTGCATCGCCTTATCAGGGCTAGTCAGTCGCTAGCATGGCGTGGAGTGGTGAACAGCGAGGTTTCGTGATTGAAACGTATACTTCAAAAATGCGGACTCTGTTACCACAACACAGCGTTTATTTCGTAGACACGTTAGGTTACATAGACATGCGAAAGGTCCAAGCAGGAATACCATTCTGGTATGGGTGAATAATTTGAGAGGAACTGGTTCAAGTGTTAAAACGAAACCGCCTGGTAGGCCTCGTAGCGTTACAACACCAGAGAATATCCGTGCAGTGAGACATGCCTTTACGCAATCTCCTCAGAGAGATGTTTCCAGAACGTTTAATCTCCTTACGGGGTGACGTTCCATGGCCAGCCCGTTCCCCTGATCTCGCCCCCTTGCGATTTCTTTCTCTGGGAATACCTAAAGGCTTGCATCTTCCAACGTAAGCCGTGAACACTACACGTCCAGAAAGTGGCTATCAGTGAGGAAATCGAGGCAATAACACTGGACAGGACTAGGAGGGTCATGCGGAATTTCAGGGAGAGGCTTCAGAAATGCATCAAAAGGGGCGGTCGACATTTGGATAACATTATTTTCAAAACCTAGTGTGTATGTGTATATGATGCAAATGGCAAACATTGCTCTTTTAAACTGCGCAATAAATTTGTGAATATCGTGTTGCGTTGCCGTGTTATTTACGTTTGAAATTCGTCAGTTATTTCTGCCGCACCCTGTATTTGGTTCTGTTACTATGCACGGATCAGGAATCCCCACATCTCGCATCATTGTCCGCGATCCACATTCCTCTCAAGTTCACACAGCTTGGACTCTAACAGTACAAACAACAAATGGACAGGAAATGGAGGATAGAAACAAACAGGCAGGTGTAGGCGGAAGGGGAGAAAAGAGAAAAGCAAGGAACAAAAACTGATACCATAGTTGGTGTTCTGTAAATATCACAGTCTGAAAAAATATCGTGGTTAACTGTAATCACAAAACAGAATGCTAGTACTTACACTATTTGAAAAAATTGGAGTGCAAATTTGTTCGAAGAGTTTGATTTTAGAGTGACAGCAAGCTTGAGGAACAGTGCCGCCAGTTTCTTTAGCCCACTCAGAACCTGAAAAGTCCGTGTAGTCGTCCACACCACAGCACTTCAGCTGAAACACACACACAAGCAAATACAGTACTTATATACATGGTGTTTCAAAATTGTGGCACCTCCTTTTCAGGGCACATGCTACGAGAACATTTTCATCTAAATCGGATATCACAACCTCCAAGGATAAGGCAAAAACTTTAGCAGTCACCAATAAGCATAACTGCCAACTTTCAAAAAGGGCCTTCAGTAAAACTCGCACACGCCAAAAAATTCAACAAATTTTTACATACCCCAGCTTGAATCAATAATCCTTCGGGGATACAAAATACAGTAAGTTAAATAGGATATTTCAATGAAATCTTATCTACTTATCATACGCCAATTATTTGTAGACGAGCATGACCCTCAAGCAAAAGGTGTGGTGAATTTTGGTTTGGAGCATAGATATAACAGGACTTCCTTGAAATAACATACCTAAGTAATACACTTATCACTCACTGGAAATTACTTGCACTTTTAAAATCATAGCTGCAAAAAGTCTGGAGAAAAGGTGCTGGCATAATAGGGACCAGAACTCCTGGTCTTCAAAATAGAAATAGACTCCAGAGATTCATATGACATGACAAAATTCAGATATTTTCTTCACTTCCGAAAAGTAAGAGTTCAACAGCATCAATATAAAACACTACAGTAACCGATGACTTAATAAGGGTCTGATTTCAGAGATCAAGTTGTGCCTTGCGTTGCTTTCTTCAGAAAGTCAATAGAATATGTGTTTGTATAACCTGGTGTCAGAACTTCTGGTCTTCAAAATAGAAATGGCTTCCAGAGTTCCATAGGATATCCATGACCTGAACTGTGTCCTGTGTCAGGCTAAAAATTTGTTCACAATCTGTCTGCGCAGTCAAGTACAGAGAAATATCGAGATGTTCCACGATCGGCACTGGCCTCGGCCGTTTGACGAGATTCCCGCAGTCTTCACGATAGAACACTGAGAAAAATCACGATTTACATAATAGGTGTCACTTTTAGACGTTCGACGAGATTTCCATTGTCCTTGAGATTGGACTTAGGAAAATGTTTATTACGCAATCGGCGCCGCTTGCTGTCCTTTTGACAAGAATCCAGTTGTCCTCGACATCGAATGCGGAGAAATATCGTGATGTATCGCAATTGCTACCGCTCTCGTCCATTTTACGAGATTCACGTTGTCCTCGCGGTTGGACACTGAGAACACGATGATAATATGCAATCGGCGCCGCACCCAGCCATTCAACGATTGTCTGCCATTCTATCTGTCGTGGCAGAATGGCGGAGGCAAGCTCGAGGTTGGGCACGGTTAAAATTCACGAGCAGTTATGGACATGTTGTATGGTCGGCGCAGTAATTCCCTCTGTCCCTATGCTGTAGTTGGCAGTTGACGGTGGATCACGAGGAGAAATGAGTATCGCAATGCTATGTAGTCAATGCCGTTTTTAAGTGGGTTGATGCATTACTCTCTCCCCGTACGCTTGTAAGAACATGGTCATGGGAAAAGTGGCGAGTAGGTTTTGGGATGTTTGTGACGGCTGCCCAATCACCTTTGACAGAATTCCAGCAGTCCTCGTGGCCACAAGTTAATGATCGGACACGGGTTTTATGATTTTACAAGACCTGCATCGATCTCTGTCCGTTTGACGATATTCCCGCAGGCAAGTCATGTGGTCAGCTGGCCGTCTTGAGGATGTGATTCTTGAACATTTGAAGAAGGTATCGAATTTTACGAATTATTCTGAGAGGATTGCACGAATAATACAAGAGGGCACATTTTCTTTCGAATTCGAATCACGAATTATACAAGATTTCGAGATAACCGGTTAGATTATATTATATCCGATGGAACCAATTTACGAGACGGATAGATTTTTAAAATAAATGTATTTCGATGCTTTTTCGAGTTTTTCTTTTTGAAATTATATCATTTCGCAAGATTGCAACATTAAATTATTTCGCGTTATTTCTGAACTTATATTTGAGATAGTATCCAAATTTAGAGGTCAATAACAGAAATGAGAGGTTTCTGTTGAGTTGAGTTGAGTTTTTGCAAATAAACGTGTCGCGAAAAGTCAGGTTTCCTAATAATACAGAAAAATATTTCACACTAAACTAAAAACTCTTATTGATGCCGAAAACATACGTTGAACCGATGTATACCACTCAAGGTATCCTCAGTATGCATTTCCTTGAGGGCGGGCACGGGGAAATACAGCTTACGCAATCGGCGGCGCTTTCGTGAAATTTGCTTCATCGCAAACAGTGAGCCTAGCGGTGTGAGTTTAAATGATTTAAACCGACCTCAGCGAATTTTCGTTACCTCGAAATATCCAGACAAAAATTAGCTTCTTTTCATTACTTTTCCTCACCTGTAGACACCCTGATAATTCACATGTTATTCCGTAACTACAACACGACCTACGCTTGTAATCAGGGGCGGATTTAATGGGGGGCGGAGGGGAGGCGACCCCCCCCACCCCCCCTGGACGAATTTTACTAATATCTTAGAATGTATTTAAACATTTTTTGGTTACTTGTATTGAAAGTCTGGAAACAAATCATGCAATTTCTTAGATATTCACTAAACATGGAACTCGAAGCTCTTTAAATATTAATATTTACAGACCTTTAAAAGTGTAACTACCTTTTATATTGACATGTAGATCCATTTGCATATTAATTTAAGTTTATGCTCTTGAAGAACATCTAAGTACGGCTGGTCCAAGAAGCCTCTTTACCAGTAAAACAATTCAAAATTCTCTCATATAATGCTGTGGTGAGGAGATTTTGAAGTCTACAGTGGCTCATGTAAACAAAGGGATTCAGCTGTATGTTTGATGAAACAGTGGATGTGTCCCATATTTCTCAAATGTCACTTATTCCGAGATACGTTTGGAATGAAGCAGGCAACGTCAAGGTTAGAGACGATTTTGTGGGATTTCTCGACATTATAAAAGCTGTTTTGGACCTTGAAAGAGATTCAGCAGGCTCAGAGATAGAAGATGGGAATTATGAAAACCATTCGAGCAATGAAATTGTACCGATGGTGACAGGTTTGATACTCTGTGAGGTAGTGATTAGAGTGTTAAGGGCTCATGGTGGGCTCATGGTTTGAACCTTAATAACTGTGTTGGCATCGGAACCGAGTTTCCGTGAATATTTCCGAAACGGTTGGAGCAGTACAAGAGATTCAGAAAGTTGTTAATGCAGTTAAGATGTCCTTGCTACAACCACCAACTAGGCTAAACTTGGCTATATCCAAAACAACGAAGGTCCTGTCTGTAAGAAATACATTCGGTATTTTGACAGAAATTATATCATTCTTTAATGCTTCTTTAAAACGAAAATAATATGGTTCTGAAAAATATTCTTCATGGCCAACTGATTGACCTTTGTGAGACACGATGGGTGGAACGGCACGAAGCTATTTTGAAATTGTAAGCCAACATTGAAAAAGTCAGTGCTGCACTCGAAATTGTCTCCAGTTGGTCAGACGTTCAAGGGGATGAGTCATCACCTAAGGCACAATGTTTGTTGTCCAGCATAACCGATGAGGAATTTATTGCATCATTGTGCTGTCTTAACGAAGTTCTAGCCATAACTCATTACTTGAGCGTACTTTTTCAAACTGAAAACCTAGATGTCAAGTCAGCATCTGATGCAGTATTCAGCGTGATATCCATCTTAGCCGGGAAAAGGAATAATGTAGAAGAAGACTTCAGAAGCGAGTATGAAAAGTGTAATATAACTGCAACTGTGTTGGCTGTAGAGTCTGATGAAGTCCTTGACATCTACAAGTTAAATATGTTTGTTTCTACCTCAAAATTGTGTTAAAAACTGTATTACTAATATTGATACTCCAGACCAAAATGAAGTCCTGAAGACGGTGACTGAAAGATATGCGACTGTTTCAAATATAAGAGTAAGTGTTGTACACTGACCGGCAAAAAAAGTGGAACACTTTAATTTTTTATGTAAATTTCTTAATTTATTACACTAAAATGTATCGGTTTTCCAATATTTGCATTATTTATGTAAATTTTAGATGGTTGGCTACAGAAAATACCAAAACATGTTTTACAACATGCTTTAACTCACAAATTTCGTTACATTTTGCAAATCTTACAATTGTCAATTTTTTAGTATTGTTCTTTTGGGCTGGTTTTTATCAAACGTATTGCCAAACAAAACAGTGTTAATTTTTGCACTGCACTGCACGAGAACACTGGTCACTAAAAACGTGTGTTTCCACCCTTAGCGTCTATGGCAGCTTGTAAACGCTCAGGCACACTGTTTACAACTCGTCGAATGGCATCTGCCGGGATGCGATCCCATTCCTCCAGCAGCGATGTTCTCAGTTGTGCCAAGGTGGTGTGGTCACGCTGTCTGACGTTCCTTCCAAGCATATCCCATACATGTTCGACGGGGTTCAAGTCAGGACTACGAGCTGGCCAGTCCAGTGTTTGAATCCCCACTTCCTGCAGATATTGTACAACACAGCGAGCAGTATGAGGGCGGACATTATCCTGCATCAGCATGAAATTCTGACCTATGAAAGGCGCAAAGTGCATCACATGGTTCATCAGGATCTCTTCGATGTACCTTAGGGAATTGAGCGTCGCGTGATCGATGCACATCAACTCAGTGCGGGCCATAACGTTGATGCCACCCCACACCATAACCGAGTCACCTCCAAATGGAGTCCTGGAGGAGAAAGCAACAGGGCTGTGTCTCTCCCCGCGCCTTCTCCACACTCTTTCTCTTCCATCAGGAGATCTAAGATTAAAGCGACTCTCGTCAGTGAAGAGAACAGAGGCCCACTGCTCGTGGGTCCATCCCAGATGCTGCCTTGCGAAGCGAAGGCGCGCCTCTCTGTGATGTCGTTCGAGTGCCGGTCCACGTGCAGGTCTCCTGGACGAAAGATGAGCTGCTTCAAACCTTCTTCTTACTGTTCGCTCACTCACTCTCACATTTCTGACATTTTCCAGTTGATTTCGTGCCTGGACTGCTGTGGTATGGCGATCACGCAGAACTTGCAGGATGAGAAATCTGTCATCCCTGGCACTTGTGCATCTTCTTCGGCTTGACCCTCGTCTCCTGTCATAAGTTTGGAGTTCTCTGTAACACTGCACTGCACGGTGAATGCTACCGAGAGATGACCCAATGACCTCAGCAACATAACGGAAGCTGCAGACATCCTCCACCAATGCAACTGCCTGTGCAGCTCCTTCACGGCTAAGAGGCACGTTTTAGTGTGAACTGCACATGGATAACTTGCTAAAATGTATGACAATGGTTCACACGTGTTCAACAAATGCCAGTTGTTATCCCTAGAACAACAATAAGCGAGCGGCAACACTCATAAACCGTAAACGCTTACAGTGCGCTTCCCACCTTAAAACCATTAAGATAGGCTCATCGAAGATCGGGGGTAATTGGTGGTAATAAACCACCCTAAGAAATGTCATTATCAATTTCTATTCACGGATGTTTCAGATGTTTGTTCTAATGCGTGAAAAGCTTTTAAAATGTGATTAAATCTTTTTCATGGCTAATTTTATACTATTTATATTACTTTTTTTTAACTGTTCCACTTTTTTTGCCGGTCAGTGTATAATAATAATAATAATCCCTGGCACTACAGCCCATGAAGGGCCTAGGCCTACCAAGTGACTGCTGCCCTGCCAACTGGCCTGCAGATATTGGGGTGTCATGTGGTCAGCTCATCGGGTCCCCTCGGCCGTTAATCTTGGTTTTCGTGACCGGGGCGCTGCCTCACGGTCAGACAGCTACTCAATTGTCTTCACGAGGCCAAGTGCACCTCGTTCCAGCCCTCATGTCAGCTTCTAAAATCCCTCACGGAGCCGGGAATCGAACCCGTGGCCTCCGTGTACAAGGCAGGCGCGGTACCCCAACACAACGGCGCCGGCTAAGGAGTGTTGTATACGAAACTAAAAGCTGAATATCTCCATTGGTCAACAAAATGGAATATGGAAATGGACAATGGGGGCATCATCCCATCAACTGTAGCTAGTGCGTTCGAGGCTTGCCACCCAGTTTTATTTCCATTGGTGAAGATGATGCTCAAAGTAAGACTACTGACACATCCTGTAAGCATCGCATGTGCCGAATGGTCATTTTCGACTCTCCGTTTCCTGAAAACATACTTGAGATCGAAGTTTACAGAAACCAGACTCAATAGATTGGCTCTAATGTTCATCCATAGACACATTCCTATTGATCACAATATAATCCTTGATAGGTTTGGACAAGAGAGCAAAAAAGAATCCATAAGTTTATTGTAAGATGAACTTCAATAAGGGAGAAGTCTGTATTTATGCTAAATATAAATATAATGATTTTGATTAAATGATGTATGTGAAGAAAATTTGTGTTTTTTGTTATTGTAAATCCTCAGATTTCAAAACAGCAAAGCTATAAACTTTTAAATAATTTGATTTGTTATACATTGAAACATACAAGCTCCTGAGGAAAACATTAGCTTCACACAATTTCTTTCACACTTAAATACTGTATAGGGGAAAGTCTGGTAGCCCCGGACATTTTCATATTTTGTTTGCTGTCCGTACCCATTCATCGAATTTTAGTCAATATTTACATTATCACGCAGTTTATATACAGTAGCACACTGTTTAAGGCAATATTAGTAATTTGAAAACTTTTTGAAGGAGTTGTGGGTTTGATAAATTTATTCACAATTCGTATATTAAATCAACCTGTCTGGTACCCCCGGACACACAAATAACTGCTCTAAGATTTTCACAAAGATTGAACTTAACCCAAAAATCATCAACATGCATATGTCACAGATATAATTATCATTATGAGTTTTTTCTAACTCAGCACAACCCTCATGAGCCCATCCCTCGCACCTACAACACTGTATCCAGTTTGTGGGTCGTATGAGGAGGAGTGCTCAAAATATGCACATGGTGAGAACGTGCAAATAAGATCACTTGCAAGTCTTTGTGACTGCATTGTCCATCAACTATCAGGAGGACAGGGCTTTCCTCTGTAGGATGCACATGCTTCAAAATTTTTTCATCCATATTAAGAAATTCTCTGCATTTTGCTGCATCACTGCAGTAGATTCAGCAGGAGAATTTATCATAAGCCTGTCATTGATCCAGTCTTTTATATGTTGCACCATCTCATACTCCAGTTGTTCCGAAAAGATGTTTTCGAACCTACCCAACGTCGGAGTATTCGATAATTCAACTTCACAGCCTTTTATTTTCTTAATTTTATCATGCAAAGAACTTTTTGGCATGCCAAAAACTTGAGCAGCTTCTCTACATGATATTGTATTCCCTGACACCCTTTCTATCGCTTGTTTCATCGCATCTTCACTACGGGTACCTCCATTGGTATTCCTGCCTTTAAACTTCAGCAATTTTTAAGCCCAGAAATTACCTGCAACCAAATAAAAACATTGTCACTCTGTCCGGGGCTACCATCACAACTGGTGTCCGGGGCTACCAGATTGTTTATGTTAGAGAAATACATTCACATCCCCTGAACTACAAATACTTTCGTCATGCTATATGTTGGCTGTGATTTTTAATGTAATTTGAATAATTAGGATAAGTGCCAAGTGGGTGCTTTCCCTGCAAAGTCTGGTACAGAGGTTCAAATTTAAGTTCTGTCCGCGAGTAATGCGCGCCAAAACGACATGTGTTCACAGAATGTATGCTTGCCAACTTACAAAAATAAAACTATTCACAAATGAACATGGATGGTATCTAGCAAGCAGCAGCAATTGCATGCTGCTCTATCTGGTGAGTAGGTATGAAAGTAAGCCATGTCCGGGGCTACCATCCGTCCGCGGCTACCGGACCTTCCCCTAATACCAAAATGTAAAGGTTACAATAGCCTAATATTGCGAACATTGTGTTTGAAAGAATACTACAAATTTTATAACCTCTCTAACAAATAGTTCTAAACCATTCGTATTAGAGCTATGGCAGTAAATAGTAGGACTTACAAAACTGAGATGATTTAGAATACAATAAATATTTCACATAAAATGGCTAATATCACACAAATTTTTCCAAATTTTGATTGTTTCTTATTTTAAATTGTTAACATTTAGTTTTACCCAAAAACATCACAAAAAGAATCACTAATTTGGGCCTAAATTTTGCAAAATTTTCTAGGGTGGTTTCCTCGCACCACCTATTCGCTTGGGGGTGTTCCGAGACCTCCGGTGTGTCCGCCCCTCCCATAATCTTGTTTTAAATCCGCCACTGTTTGTAAATCGTGGTGAAGAAGAAAATACAGATTTTTTTAATACAGAACGGTAAAGATTATCAAACTAATCAAAGCATTAAAGAACAAGCAAACTGCTATCCCCGATCTTTCATTCAACACAAATCGATATCGATCGATTAGGATTCAGGCAAATCAGGACGCATCTCGTATTCCCAGTCGAAGACTGTAACTAGAGCCCTGCGCGGATAAACAAAACTTTATCCGCATCCTCCCCGCATCCGCACGACTGTTATCTGCATCCGCACGACTGTTATCCGCATCCGCATGGCTTTTATCCAAATCCGCTGATATTTCAATATTATTTTTAATTTATTAGATAAAGCATTAAGTGTCAAACCAACACATTTAGACATTTGAGGAGTGAGTTGTTCCTGGAAATTTGCTTCATTGCAAGGAACTTCAAGTTGGATGACACTTCAGGTATCTTGACCTCCGCTATAGACAAACAACTGGCTATACTTTTTTGGCTACTTTTGCACTTGTGCCTCAGTAAGTTTGATGTGCCTGATTTGTGTCCTGAGTATGAATACACTTTCTTACAGGTAAAACATACTACTATATCGTTCACCTTTTAGTTTCCATTGAAAACGTAACCAAATGTCTGCCATATCGTTGACTCGAGCTTAGTTTCACGTACTATTGAATATTCACCTTGTTTTATTTTAATAGATAGTTTATCCATGTAAGTTAAATGATGTTCATACTCACGGTCACGGTAACATTCACTAATAGTAAGTGACCTCTCTTTACGCTTCGAGAAAGAGATTGATATTTGGCCGGAAATTCCAAGTCAGTCATCATCCATCTGCTTCTTGACCCATCCATGTCCGCATAGTTGATGTCATAACTATCCGTTGCAATATCACAGTCAGCGTGTTTCACTGTCAAGTTGGAAATAAATCTACAGATAGGATACTCATGGAACCAGATCTTCCAGGATAGCTTCCAGGATAGCTTAGACCGCGAAGTAGCTGACTTGAGGAATGTTAATGAGGTCACCATGATGAACTACAAACAGGCTTATTGACAGCATTATATCTCGTACGTATAGTAATAATGGCAGTGAGAATTGATGAGATGTCAAGACCTTCTACTATAAACATATGGTACTTAATAAAATGTAGTTGAAAGCATATGAGTAAAATAATCTTCTCGTGCACATACGTGCCTGAATATTTCGAACGCAATAGGCTATAAGAGCATTCCTCTTTTAAGCATGAAGCTGCAGATTGGCGTATCAAATATGTAATATTATCGTTCCACATTTTATTCTAAAAACTATCCGCAAATTTACTTGAAACATTATCCGCAGCGTATCCGCTATCTGCACAGCCATACAAACTATATCCGCGTGGCAAAATTTTTTGCGGATATCCACATCCGCGCAGTAACGATGTGGTGAATATAGTTCAGAGCCATGTATCGAATGCGCGCTGGTCTCACAGCAAGTATCGGCGGCATGTGAAAGCTTGTTCTGGCGCGAATTTTAAAAAGATCTTGATACGTAAATCCGTAAAATATTATAGTTCATCCATAAAACCGTAAAACACACTGCCTTTCCGTAAATTTTACGGAAAAAACGTAAAAGTTGGTAGGTATGAAAGGGTTCAATAACAAATGCGAATTTGAAATCTCACTATATTTTTCATAAAAAGCTGAAAGCTTGTAACTTTTGCGTGACCGTTAATCTCGCAATCATGAACCGAGAGACCTCCATTTTTATGTGGAATCTGAACGACAGGACATGATATTTCATTTCAAAAATCTTGCATGCATTGACCAGGAATCAAACGTCTAGGTGAGAGACAACCAGCTTGACCACTGGGTTGAGGTTTAAATTTATTTACAAATATTACCTAACAACACTGTGTAGTGCGTTTAGTTGGTGTTTATATTACATTTCCCAGTTTGAATTTCATTATATATAGTTAATATCTTTTTTTATAAGGGTTTGTGAAATATGCATGAGTATTATGCACATGTGTGTAGTTAGAACAACACAATAAAATAAATAAAATAAAAATCACAACATGCACATGAATTCTATTATATATTGAACCCTTATTAATCTATCGATGAATAAGTCTTCATGATTTTATTATTATTATTATTATTATTACTGATGCGAAGTCTCCGTGGCTTAGGCGGCAGCACGCCGGCCTCTCACCGCTGGGTCCGTGGTTCAAATCCCGATCATTCCATGTGAGATCAGTGCTGGACAAAACGGAGGCAGACAGGTTTTCCTCCGGGTACTCCAGTTTTCCCTGTCAAAATTTCATTCCAGCAACACTCACCACTATCATTTCATCTCATCTGTCATTCATTTAATCATTGCCTCAGAGGAGTGCGTCAGGCCTCGGCAGCCGGCACAGTTCATATCCTCGCCGCTAGATGGGGGCTTCATTCATTCCATTCCTGACCCAGTCGGAGACTGGAAGCAGGCTGTGGATTTTCATTCATTATTACTGATGCCCAGGCAGTACATGTTGAAATGTGACAAAGGGAAGGCAAGGTAGTGTGTTGCAATGATTACAACAGAAGCAGCTTCGTAGTTAATCCTGAAGACGACCGGTTAAGCCGAGTTCAAGGACAAATTCTGTACCAACGCGCACCTAAATTGGAGTCATTATGGGAGTGTCACGAGTAAAGTTCCAACCGATCCAGGATTGAATCAGCCAATCAGAAGAGACCACGCCAAAGCCACGCGGTGAAATGCGTACCCTGGAAAAAGGCGCGGAAACGCATATCTAAAGAACCGCCGATCCGAATTAATTCCGCATAAGTGCATTGAGACGTTTGGATAAAATGATGAAGATTGATACTAGTCCCAAGTTTGTGAGGTGAAAACTCCAGATTATTTTTACAAATTCTCCCCACTCTACCTCATTCTGTCAGTTTCCAATAAATTGATCGGTGATGAGCTGTTTAGAACACAACTTTATTGAGCTCTGGTGAGCAACGTTCACGTCAGTCTGCGTCACGATTTTTCAAGCTCTATTGAGCATACTTTACTAACATTTCATTTGTGCTCAAGGGAGCAGAGTTCGTTTAGCAGTGGAGATCTCTAGGCGAGATAAGAGCTGCAAGATAGACATGTTTAAGACTTGTTTTCAAGCCAGTTACGTTGAGTGTGAAGTGTGTAATTTTATGTAAATTTTGTATTATATTTTTGAGTGATATTTGTGCGTGTGTTAAACGAATGCTAAGATAGGGCAAGTCTACGATCAGTAATCGCATAGGACATGATTGTGAGTGAAAGTAGTAGCTCATAGCGATTATAGCTAGGCAATTTATTAACATTGAACATTTCTGTCCAAGAAACTACGCCAAGATGTCCGATGTATGGTCGTGTGAAGGAATGATGTGCATCGCCTCTACAACTACGTCGACGATGGAGGACTAGATTTCCCGTAGGGAAATGCACCGGGATGGAGGTTAAAGTTCTGCAAGCTGAAGCGGTGATGTACAAACATTGATTTACTCAATATGTAGTTAGATAAGGCGCGGGAACGTTGTAAATAGTTCATTCTTGTTTTTCTTGTGTTTAGATTTTTTTGTGTGTGCCGACACTATTATCTTTAAATGTACGTTGGCGTGTGGCCAAATTTGTTTGTTGTATATTTTTCTTTGGAGTCATATTTAGTGTACACGGCGTGTGTATTTGATTTTATCCATGCGAATGCGAAACTCGTTACATTCGATAAGTGGTGCTTTATTAAAGTTCATTTTTTTTTATAGGAAAAGGGAGGTAAATATTGTAAGATTTTTATGACGAACAGGTTTTTATTCATACTAGGGTTGCCGAGCGCAACAAATTAAGATGTAACTGTAGAACACCTTAGTTCTAATTTTTTTTTACCTTTTTTGAGTCCTTTTCAGGTTCTTTAGTCACGGACTAGATTGGAAGCGCAAGTTGTGGAAAATATTTCATGTCATTTATTTCAGGTTTCTGTCAAACCCATACGTGTGATTCTGTGTGTGTTCTTGTGTCAGGTGTGTGTATTGATTCTTCGTGATGAGGGGTAGGATGTGCTACCGCCCTCATATTGTAGTTGTATTTTTTTTATGGAAAGGCAGAGCGCTCTTGGAGGCTACTGTACCTTGTCCAGTGCTGATTCTTGGATTTCCTACGGGAAATGCTGAGATATGTTATTCTGACACACACACACACACGCATATTATGTGCTTTGGGAGCACGCTTCTTCGAGACTCGAACCCATGCCACGGCAGGTCGAGGTTATTGACACGTGGGTTGACAAATGTGCAGATTTCCACTTAGCGCCCGTCTAGGTCTGGTGACTCATTTTTAGGCAGTCCAGCTGACCGACTGACCCCTATAAGCTATCGTTAGCAAACCTGTTCTTTTGTGATGGTCATTGGACCATAATTAATTGGGGAGTTCGCCATGTCTGTTACGAATTATCGCATGTCGTATGAATGGAATATTGTTTTAATGATGTAAATGTTGGCTTAAAGCCTAGAGATTTTTATTGACTCATTTCATGTTAGTTTGTCTGTTGTGACACCTGTTGGTGTAGTTTTATTTACTTGTAAAAATGGCAAGCGGTCATATGTGTTTTTCTTTTGTTGGTCACGTGTTAATTTACTTGTGTTGATTTTGAAAAGTCCTAATTGTAGGCATTAAGGTTTTTGCTACGGCAGTTCTTTGATTCCAATTTCATGCGGAAATTATTTGTTGTTTTATTTAGTGTAGGAAGTGTAGGATTAATTTAAGTGGTGTATAGTTGGTTCCCCGCGTCTGTCTAGCTCTAGACAATGCAGATTCGTCCTCTGAAGGTTTACCGGATGGTGACGAATCTCGCATTTATTTGTACTCATCGTTAAGCATATAGAACAGCCGCACACGTACACAATGTCATTGAAGTATTTGGGACAATTTGGTCCAATTTATAATCTCTCCTGAGATTAGGCCTAGTTATGGCAAGTAATTAATTCAAGTGGGAGTCATTTGGGAGTTCTTATTTGTTTGTTTTTATTTGTAAATAGTTGATCTGTTATTAAATTCATTTGTTTTAACCCTGGTATTCACTTCTTCCTGCATGTTATTTTGTTATGTGTTACCCTGCATGTTATAGAAGCGCTTTAACAACAACTTACAAAATGGACTGTTACACCCCCCGAAACTGAGTCTCATAAGCTTCTTTGCAAGGGTTCAATATACAGTTACTTATCTGAGCACCGACATTGGTTTCACAGGTGTTATGCCTTCGCTTGTCTACTCCCAACTTTACAAATTATTGAAGGGTAGAAAAGTAACTTCTAAATTTCTTCTTATAAATAATAAAAAAATAGGGAAAATGAGAAAAGAGCTCTTGACTCCAGTATGTGGCACCACATCTAAGAAAGGAAAAAGTTAAGATTTCTTGTTTGTTTTTACCTCAAGCTAGAAATAATTTGAATATAACAAAAAAAATATTTAACTGGCATAGTGCACCCTCCTTCCCCATTATCCAGTTTCTCCCGTTTCTTCTTCCAGAAGTTTGTTCCAGTCCATATTCAGTCTACATATACTACTCTAGTCTTAAGAGAGTCGATCCATCATGCTCGGGGTCTTCCTCTTGCTCTCTTTCCTTCCCATGTATTCTCCAACATGTGTTTCGGTATTCTTCCATTCGTTTGAAGAGTCCAAACCATTTTAACCTGCTCCTCTAGATTCCATTATTCAACTTTTCTACTCCAATGACCGTCCTGAATGTGCGTCGTGTGCTGTCGGCCTTCCTCTATGCACTGAGGACCGACAAAACGTCAAATGCAGGAAGGAACAAATGTGCGCAACAATTTTTAAAACTTTTTTAAAACTCTTAAAATTTTAAGCAATCCATCTCATTATCATTATCATCATCATCAATATTTTTATGTAATTTTAATTTTGGACTTTCACCAAATGGTGTCATGGACTTTGAGAATGCATTTGGCTGAAGGGGGTTCTAATAGGACCGAAACAAGTACCGCATGAGAATATAGATTCTCGACAAAGTAGTATTGTAAAGTGGGAAAAGTTCCATTAAGTTCCATTAACTATTATGATTATATTACCTTAATTAGTAAGTTATTGGCTCAGGTAAATTAAAAGTTTAATACGCAACATGTATTCTGATGCAGAGTTGGGCCATGTCTGTGAGTGGGTGGCTTGTGGAGTGGGAGGTAAATGGACGAGGAGGTGGCCGGGTAGTGTTTGACGATGTGTATGGTGCCAAAAATATCTTTTTACAGGTATGAACTTTCTCTCGTGCCATTTTTAATGCTACCGCTACTCCACCTAAGCCTGCTAACTAACCAACTAACCCCGTGGCACTACAGCCCTTGAAGGGCCTAGGCCTACCAAGCGACCGCTGCCCAGCCAATTGGCCTGCAGATTTTGGGGTGACGCGTGGTCAGCGCGTCGGGTCCCCTCGGCCGTTAATCTTGGTTTTCGTGATCGGGGCACTGTCTCATTGTCAGACAGCTACTCAATTGTCCTCACGAGGCTGAGTGCACCCCGTTCCAACCCTCACGTCAGTTTTAAAATCCCTGACGGAGCCGGGGATCGAACCCGGGGCCTCCGGGTGAGAGGCAGACCTAAGCCTGCTAGGAAAAGATAAATGGAGAGAGTCTACCTTAAGTCACTGGAAAAAGGGAAAACTGACCCTAAAAAGGAAGGAAGCTACCAGACCTCCATTTTTACATGGAATCCGAACCACAGGACGTGATATTTCTCTTTAAAAATCTCCCATGCATTAGCCGGGAATCGAATTCGGTCCTCCTTGGTGAGATGCAAGCAGCTTGACCACTGCACCACCAGGTCTCTCGCATGACAATTACAGGAGGAAGAAGGAACAACAGTTGACCATGGGAGGTGGACAGGCAAGATAAACAAGAGCAGCCCGTGTTGTTGGATTCCTGCGGTTGTGAACCCATGTCCCATTAGTTGCAAGTCTCTGATTGAGGGCGCTAATGGAACTTGGCAGCGTAACAGTGAACTAAGTACGAGGGCAGATCAAAAAATAAGTTGCACTTCCCAGTTATGGCCATTTATTACACCACCTGTACAACAGCAACACGCCTATAACGACATACAATGTAACGTCACTTTTCCACATAGTTTCCAAGAGACTACAAACATTTCTGCGAACGCATAGGCCTAACCAACTTGTCGATGCCGGATGCATAGAAAGTTCCTCCAGCGTTCTGCAACCACACGGAGACAGCCGCCTTCACCTCATCATCGGGGGTGAAGTGGTGGACCGACGTTTCATCGCCTGTGACGATTCGCCGCAGAAACCCGTTGCCGTCTGCGGTATAGTGTTGCAAAAATGCCAGGGAGGATTGGAAACATTGTCCTATGATATCCATGCGTCCGGCTTCGAATTTCTGACACCACTTTACGATCCCTTGCCGGGAAATGGCCCGCTCCCCTTTCACAGCACTAATTTCACGATGAATGTCCGTGCAACTCTTCCTTTTGGCCCATAAGAATCGGATTGTCGCACGCACCTCATATTTTGAGTGAACGTCGAGTCGACGCGCCATTGCATTTGGCCGCTATTCACACCATACAAGACGAGACACCACAGCGACCTGCTGCAGCGCGTTAGTGCAACTAACTTTTTGGTCCACCTTCGTAATTATGTCATATCGTAACTACAACCTACCTCTTCCATGAAGTAGTTCCACATTACAGTTTCTGCATTGGTATGTTCCTTTGCAGCATATCGTTTGATCGTGTCCTTGAGCACTTCACGAGTCTTCGCTTCAGTCTAAAACACAAATTCAGAATAACATATTTTTAAAATTTGAATTAAAGTCCAAAAGACACCGTCACTGAATTCTAAACACGGCTCACATGCTGAAGGGGATTTTACCTCATCTTTGTAAGCAGCAGCAAGGCTCCCAGCAGTAATCTCCATGATCAGGATGATAACAAGGAAGACTCCATACTGCAAGAAAAAAATCATTAACACATTTACATATGGAATTTACAGACATACCGTACAATAGGTTACTGAGAGACACCTGTTAATACTAGGTATAACGTTGATTGTAACGTGTTTTCAACCCTTCATTGGGATCTCCTTCAGCATTGCTACAACACACTTATACTGTACAGTGTCTACCCCTTTCCAACGGGGATGGGGATGAGATGCGATGAAATTCTATGTGGCGGATGGTTTTTGCGGCCGGATGCAGTAGACTAAATATTCAACGTACTAAATTAAAATTGAGGGGTGAAACATTACAGGAAGTTTCTGAATTTATCTACTTTGGAAGTAAAATTACAAATGATGGTAGAAGTTCTCAAAAGATAATAAGCAGGATTGCTCCAGCAAAGAATGCCTTTCACAAGAAGAAGAATCTTTTGACGCAAAAACCATCAATCTTAACGTGAGGAAACAACTGTTGAAGACTTATGTATGGAGTATTGCATTATATGGAAGTGAGACGTGGACCATCAGCAAAAGGGATTGGAAGCGACTGCTTGCATTTAATGTTTGGTGCTATAGAAGGTTACTAAAGATAAATTGGAGAGAAATGGTTACCAATGAAGATGTCTTTGCAGAGCAAGTAAAGGGAGATGTTTCTTGACCCGAATAAAAAGGAATCGAGACCATCTTATTGGACATACACTGCAGCATGATGGTTTATTAAGGACAATTATAGAGGGTTCCATAGAGGGGGGGAATTTAGAATTTACAGAGGAAGACCATGACATGAATACATGACGCAGATAAAAGAAGACATGAGGTGTACTTCCTACTACCAACTGAAATGGAAAGCAGAGAAGCGAGAAGAATGGAGAGCTTTACAGCTGATAACTAGAGAGAGAGAGAGAGAGCCCTTCCTGAAACCAATCTCATGAGAGGAGTTCATGAGCGATGAAATGACTGAAGATTAATGGAACTGGGCAACTTCAATTTCAAGTAGTTTCAACTTTGGCTACCAGACATCACTGTCATGGACACCCAGCGGCGAACGTTGGAACTTGATAGAGCGTTTCTTATCAAAATACCTACAAATTGAGCTACCTATGACATGGGCCCGCCGGCTTTACTTCCCCTCCAAAAGAAGGCATACTGAAGGATTGTAATGCTCTTAAAAATCCGACGACTTTGGCCAGGTTTGAACCTGCGATCTTGAGCATAGCAGTTCAGCATGCTACCGACTATGCCACTGAAGCCGCATATTTAAACTGTACAGTAAATAGGGCATTTTTTTAATGCAAAACAATATAGTTAATAAAACTTAAATTTAATAATACAGTACAATTTTGAATCCAGTCTAATCGAAATGTACGTCGATACCAACAGGACATGGGACTACTCTCTTACATACGAGACTGTCCTATACATTCTAGGACACACGGAAACTAATTGGCAGGGAAGTGTTGGAAGATACCTTGCACTCATTAACATATTCAGGCATTGATATGTCAGAACTCTTTTAACAGAAATGTAGAAGTATGGAATTATCAATACCTTATCTTAAGAAGCGAAGGTGATGCAAAAAGCCAGCCAGTGCTGAAGCTGAAACGTATTCAGACCAATTCTTTGATCAAGGAGCAAAAGTTGGGTGGACACAAGAAGATTCAAGTAACAGACCTGAAGTAAGCAAGAATTACCGCTGGTTCTAATTAATAGAAATAATGGTAGGCATAAGCGGTCACACCTAATGAAGAAATAAATGTACAGTTAGGGTTGAATACGCTGAGCGTTTCAAGTTAACTTCGTAAGGCTAATGGATTAATTTATAAGAGTAGACGATTGGATTGAGAAATACTCACACAGGTGAGCAGGCACTGGGATTCCCTTAGTGCTCCGCAATAGCCCAGCATGCTCACGATGAACACGAACGCTCCTGCTGCTATCAGGATGTACGATGCTGTTGCGATCACTTCAGGATATGTCAGTTCCCTCAGCTGAAACACACATACAAAATGTCTGTGATATATATTATTCACATTATGAAGTTACAGTAAATAATAAGGTTCAAAAAGCAAGTCCTAGGCATATGGGAGCACATTGTTTATCTTCTCGAAGCTGTCTCTACTCATGATTCCAAATATTCAATCCATTAGATGTTCTTACTAATCCCGTCAGGCTCTAGAAATATTCTGAAAGCTATGTGAACATGCACAGAGACAATGCATTAAAAGCAAGTCCCTGCGACCCATGATGGTCCCCTGGACATCACAAAAGAAGGGACATGGTTCTTAAAAGGGTGATTACCATGGATGGCGATGCATGTTCTGCAACGTGTTTCCATGCTGGCCACAAGATTGTTAAGGAGTTCTTGATATGTTATGTGGCTTCATCTATCTCGTCCTTAAGTTTTGCACAGCAGTGCAAGTGGCCCTACTGATGTTTTAAGATAGTGAGGGTGGCTTATTAGCTTTTCAAGATACGACTGCCGGTGGTCGAGGTAGGAACTATTCTTTGTTTACTTGTGTCCGACTATCAGTCTGCTTAGTTGACAGGTACAGTCACGCAAGAAGGATATAACTCACGTTCAGTAGTCTTCCATAGTTTTAATTTTCATGATGACATGAGCTCCTGTTACACTTAGCCATGCGGTTGCGAAACAATTAGATACACAGTGATGTGGGCAGGGTAAATACCCAGTGGTCATTTAAATACCCAAAATGAGGGTATTTTCAGTTTTTTGAGCTTTGTACAACACTTTGTGGGAGTGTTGGACAATCAAGGACTGAAATACAGGTATTTCATGCCCTACATTAAAATCAGGAACAATATTGATCCTTCAAAACTAAAAGAAAAGGAAAATGGACGTCCGTGTGTTTTGGGTATTTATATGTTTTGGCACTGTAACCTTGTCTAAGTGTGTTTCTTTGTTAAACTAAAGTAAAATATTGGATAAAAACTTTTGGTCGTTTTGTGTTTTAAATTTTTAATAAATACCAGGATATTGAGAAGGTCGAGTTTCATTATGGTACTGGAAATGAGCAACAAAGATGTGGGAGGGTAAAGCTACTTTTGTAGTAATAAGAGTAGGCTATATGCATATTAATTGAAATGTGTATGCCAAAACTCAAAATAATAAAATATATTCAATAGAAAGGATATTTGAAAGAAAGAAAAAAAAAAGCTTAGTAAAAGTGTTTTATGTTCGACGATGTCGAAATGTAAACATTATGTGTCAGAAAACTGTATCATAATGATGGTCATTATAACACTGTTTCTCATTACGATACAGTTTCTCCAGCCAATCAGAGCTCATTCATTGACCAATTATGTACGGATACCTTCGCGCATGCGCTCTAAATCCAACATGTCGGACATAAACACAGCATCTTTCTATATAAATTACCGACATGTAATACGCACCATCCATATGTTCGCGTAATTAAACTGGCGAATATGAGACAAGGAATAGCACTGTACCTTAATATCCCAAACTCCAATTTCTACACAGCGCACTGCTTTCAAACGACTTTGGTGACAATATTAGTGAATGCTATAGAGCTGGATGGCAGGCTGTAAACATATGGCCTGCATATGGCATTGCAAGCACACACAGCGCATGCGTCGGTCGGTCCGAGAATTTGAGAAACAGAGATATCATACCCAGAGCTCGCATTCCGTTCACAAAATTCAAGTGGCTAACTCTCAACAGATATTCATGAATATTTATGCATTTTTTTTAAAGTTATGTTAATACATATAATAATGTTATAATTATCGTCTAACAGAAACAGTCGTATGCAACTCGCCTATAATGGTAATTAAGACACTCATATGGAAATTATAAAACTCTCTTACGCTCGTTTTATAAACATACTCGTGTCTTAATTATTGCCATTATAGGCTCGTTGCATAATTAATGTACTATTAAGTTACCGGTATTGAAATTTTAAATATTAAAAAAATATTAATTTTTAAAATCATACTCTAAATAATATAAATGCATGTCAGGAAGTTTTTGTAGTATGTGGGCTTTATAATGGGTGAAGCATACGGGTTGGCAACACTCCTCAGCTCAAACTACCCAGAATTCCCATTTTCTATTCTTTGTTTGATGCCTACTGTACTTAACCTACCTTTTTCAGTGTAGTGGAGTTGTTAGTTTATATCTCCTGATCTAATTCCCAATTCTAATTCTGTTTTAAGTCCCAATTCTAATTAAATTTTATTTTATTAACTATCTAATGATGTTACATTTCTAAAAAGTTAATGTAGAATAGTTTGCATACCGATACCCCTTTTTAAGGTTCAACTTACCAAGACACAGGATTTTTTTACCCAAATTGGGTATTTACCTGAGTATATAGGACCCTGGGTATTTACCCCGATTTATAAATACCTGGGTATTTTACATCACTAGATACACATTATTCTTAATTCCCCGATTATAATTAACTAGCAACCCACCCTGGCTTCGCCCGGTATCTTGAAAGGTTTACCCAGCGTAAGCTTAAAAGACGAATGGATGGTGGGTTGTTTTTCGACTTTTTCTCCCACTAAAATCGTTACTGCGCGACTTCCTTTGGTCGTAAATGAATTATTTTCTACAGAAACCTTCCTCCTTTACAACATGGTGAAACCCGCATCAAAATCCATCAGTGGTTCTCGAGATTACCTGGAACATCCAAGAATCGCGGATTTAGTATTACGTAGAGATTCTTCTGCGCACAATTCACAATATAACTTCTGTCTAACACTAGTAGCGAACGCAATGATGCTTGACTTATGTAAAGCCTGCGCTCCATCATCGCTGTGTGCCCCTGCTCGTCCGGCAAGGCTGCTATTATCAACAAACGTTGGTGAAGCTAAGTTCAGCGGCAGTCGTATCATCAAGGCCTACTCATTAAATAATAAAAACCCAACCCAACAGCAACACAATGCTTCCCGTCCGAAGGAAGCCATGGTGTACTGCTAGCAGCGAAAAATCCGAAACGTAGCATTACATGTGTATCGACTTGAACATAAAACAGTACTAGTTGATACCCGTCAAAACATTGTAATGTTTTTGCTAGCCCATACGTTGAGCGCCAAATGTAGCGTTTGCATTTTGCTCCACGTTGAGGGTACAAGTGTAATGTTTTTGCTCTCACGTTGAGCGACAAATGTAACATTAATTAATGCCCCATGTTGGTAGCGACAATTGTAGCAGTTTGGCTGCCCCTAACTGTTGGGTGATAAATGTAACTGTTTTCCTTTGCCTAAGCTATGTTGTTTTAATGGGCGCCAAGACCTCAACGCAATGTTGAAATCTAAATTTGTATTTAACAACGTCTAGCTCTGGTAGAACATCTTCAAGAATCTATTCACTCAGATCGTGGTATGATTTGATCATTAACCCAACAAACAATTGTATCAGGAGAAGGAATTGGTCTATATGTAATGCTACCTACTGAAAGCAAAGATTGCATTGTAAAAGAATTGAATTTATTATATAAAACAAGTGTAGCAAAATTAATAATAATAATAATAATAATAAGTTTAAAATTTAAATTGGAGCGTTGCGATTTGAATATTACCGATAGAAAATTACGTGAAAACGGAGTCTGATAAATTATTGATTTTACTCTTATTCCCAAGCTATGAAGTTACAGAAATATGAAATATAAAACAAAGAGAAATGAGAGATTGCGTATTTCTGCGTCATTCGCGCTTACCACTGGAAATGGCCGAAGCCTTTCCCTCGTACTGGATGATGCTGTGAGCTTCCCACAGTCTCCTGGACGTCGTCATCTTTGTCGATATTTGATGATATTCTGGTAGATTAGATAATTCTATGGTCCGTACATCGGACCCAAACACTCGTACAACCACACTGGTTAGGTTTTACAAAAGTTAGTCCTCCACTCCACGGAACATCGGAGCGACTCCCGCGTGCAACCGTACTCGTTAAGTTCTACACAGATAGTCTTCGTTCCACGGAACATCGGAGCGACCCCCACGTATAACCATACTCGGCAAGTTCTACACAGATTGTCCTCGTTCCACAGCGCATCGAACGATATATCCACACGTCAGCTCCCCACTCTTCATCCGACTTCTAGCTTACGTGGTCTCCACTGATTGGCTGCACCCCACGCGCTATACTCCCCTCCTCTGGCTCATTACACTCGGCGGGAGGGTTCCGTTCCAACTATCCGCCTTTTCTTGACGCTGCAACCCCGCTTGCGTAATACTTCCCGACAAGATTAAGCGTGTACTTGAATTCCCAGTGAGTCACGTCTCTCGATATACCCTAACTGACGAAACTCCGTTAAATTCCGTAATCACATAACTTTCTATGATATTGTCGTTCGTAATAATTTGCTTGATAGCGTTTTCTAAGACATAGAAAACCTATCTGTATGCTTATAATTTTTATAAAATGCTCCGAAAATATCTTAATAATAATTATAATAAATTAATAATAATAATAAATTAACATGAAAAATTCTCTTGGCTGAACAATTTGCCGCGTAAATAAATATAGAATGGCTTCCTACTGACTTATGCCAGTTGCATAAAAAAACCTCGAAAAACACGTTACAACATGACGGTCATTGGGAAAATATTTACTGAAGGATTTTCTTATACAGTATGCATTTTTTTGAACGATTACTTTTTGACACTGTTGCAACTTTAAGGGCGTCGAAAGATCGACTTCGCCATGAACTGAAACCTTGATGAGGCAAATAGAGACCTACACGTTCCAGTGTTTCGCCTTGAGCTTTACTGATTGTGATAAAGTACGCCAAGCGAATTGGAAATTGAAACATTGAAGTGTTTTATCGGAAGATGTGAAATCAAGTCGAAGGATTATAGTTCTCTGCCTATTAAGCGATTTGCCTCCACGTATACTTACTCTAAAAGTTGAGCCATATATCCACAACAATATTTGTCCCCTTTTTAATTCTCATAAACAAAGATCTCAGTAAGACGTGGCGGCATCCGTCATTTCTTTGGTGGAATAGAGGAACAGTGCGCAAGCGCGGGAGCGAAAACTATTACATTTTTCTTTAATAATTTAAAAATATATCCTAACAAATATTTTCTTTTTAAAGACATTCTGCAAATCTACATGCCAAGTGATCTCGTTGGATTGCAATACGAAGTCAATCGGTTAAGACGTTTTCTCAATCTCGCGGTAACAAAAGTCACCTTAGTGTTTTAAATATATAGATGAAACAGTATGATGTCATGCGACCAAAGCCTGAATTAATGCTCAGCGTTGCCACACACTCTTCTGTCACTGAAACCAATTTTGCTATTTGTTCACAGGAGTTATCACAATCTACCCTCATTAAGAATACTACACGACATAAATATCTACCAAACTGTCCTTTTCATTTTTAACCTACAATTGGACCAATCATCATTCGAGACCCATGAGATACTGTAGGCCTTGATGACATACCGTAGCCGAAGTGTTAAAAAAGAAGGGACAAATAAACAACAAGAATGGACAATATGTCTTATTATTACAGATTATACTGTATTGACGTACTTGTTAAACTATATCTTAATTGGAGAAAGCCACTGTCGCATTTAAATAAATAATGCCCCGCGCGTGCACACTAACATACCTGCCCCTGAGTTGGCTGACTGAATAGCTTTCTGGCCTCGACATTTCTACAAAAAAGAGTGTGTATTTATATATGACACTTTCAAAAGAATGGCGTTAGTAGTATTGACAATCCAGACCATGTTATAGCAATAGGTCACTTCCACCACACTAGCGTCTTCTCGCAGATACATTCTCTAGTTGGAAATACTGTAACCATTTCGTATGCGAGAAAATCGTTTGGACACGTACACATTGAATTAGGCATGAACATTCATAAACCATAGCACAATTAGAGACCAGCGTCACAAACACTGAGTGGTGTTGCAAGAACTTACAGAAGTAACCGTTGTCGGGCACACCAATAGCCAAAAGGAGAGTTTCAGATGAAAGATAGACCTCCTTTCTCGGCAATACTGGAAATAACACAAGTCAGTCCGTCATATCCAGAGACAAATGCAATCATTATTCCTTTGACTGTTAGAACATCCCTAGTTTCAGCAGGTGGATAACTACGCCCATAGACAGTGTGTTACGGAGTTCCACCCTAGGGTTTTGCCTTCGCGCAGTTAGGAACAATCTTATACTCGATCACTGTCCTCAGCTTCTGCACTTCCTCCAAGAAGCTCTTGAAAGTGTTCCCTCCAGCGTTGCATGATATTATCTCCGTTTCGAAGAAGGTTGCCGCTTTTGTCCTTCATGAACGGTATCGAGGACACTGTTCCTCCGTTCGCAGGGTCTCCGATTGATTGTTGTGGAAGTTTTCTTCCATTGCTGCTCCAAATGTTGCTTTGCAGCTTTCGCCGCGTCTTTCACTATTTGCCTCTGGTTCTTGTAAGTACCATATTCGCTTGGGTGTTTCGTGAGCCAAGTATTTCCTCCACAGTTCCTTCTTCTTTATGACGTGGTCTTTCACGTCACCTGTCCACCACGGTGCCCTCGCTCCAGTTCATAAAGTTACAGTTTGTAAATTTGACAAATTTACGTTTTTTTTTTTTTTTTTTTTTGCGAAACAAAGTCATCTCAATTCCGGTTAATTAATGCCTAGACAATAACCGAAGCATTTTGAATTATATTTAATAAAATGTGATTTTATCGCAAATGAGAACAACGCAGGTTCCTATCTATAGGAAAGAAATCCGGCAACCTCGTAGACCAAAGGATGGCACAACAGTTTCGTGGAATTATTCCGAGATGAAAATTGTATGTTGAGGAACACATTCATGGCGCAGAATGGAATTGAGAATACTCTAAAAATGGCAAGAAACGTGGTCGAATAATTTTACTACAGTAACATGATCATTTTATTTCAGATCCACTTCAACTATACCGGAACTGGTGATCACCCTTGAAAACAGAAGGGCGAGTTTCTAATTACTAATTCTGGCCTTTCCTATCGAGATTGAGGATATTTCGTTGATGTCCAGTAAGTTGCTGCTCTACAGTGGCGCCATCATCCGAAGACTTGAAAATAAACTATGGTTGGACGTTTACTTGATTGTATAGATAGTAACGCGCCTGATCGGAATGCAGGAAATTCGGGTTCGAATTCCGACAACGGCATCAATTTTAAATCATATGCAACAGTGACATTTTAATTTGCAATTGCCTTGATTTGCATTGGTCAATGACTACTCTGCAGTGGCGGCCGGTGGTATGTAAAGCTGGGTGTTCCACCAACATTTCTGATGTCGCAATTTTATATGGGAAGTTTACACATGTAACAAAAATCAATTAACGTTAGATAAACTACATTTCTATAAAACTAAAATACATGGGTTTTCCAAACTAACTGTACGTTCGACAAATAGACAAATTTTAATGGCTCTTTTGGGCTTCTTCCTATAAGAATTCATAAAAAATAATATGTATGTATTTACGCCCTATGCCTGAGTTAATTGGAAGAATTTAAAACACAGCAGGTTGTCTAAGGTTGGGTCTCTATCTCCAGGATAATAAACATTCTTAACATAAAAACATGGCAACCGAAAAGTTTGTACGTTACGAAAAATGATATTACTAACAAAGACGGGCACATATTCTGCATAAGGATAGGATTTTTTTACTATAGCTTGAACCCCATCAGAGGAACCAGCCATGAAGTGCGCTCTGTCATACGTCTGCGCAATTCATTTTTGCGGAGTTTCATTCAATTTCTGCTTCTTTAATTAATCCAGTAAACACGCTGCTAATGTGTGTGCATCATGTTTTGTTTGCCTCTTACTACGTAACTTATCGGTACACAGCAGCCATCTGAAATATGTTTGAAATATCACTAGTTTCATCTGATATAATGGCTAAAATTTCCGATTCCTTTATTTGCTTTGATACTTCATCTTGGCAAACCACCAACATAATCTGTAAAATTTAATTTTGAATTGTTTTGGACGTTCCTTTGAAAACAGTTGCCCTTACCAAAATGACCTTTAACACAGCATCCAACTCAACGCTAAAATTAATTAGTTCTCTCAAAACACCTGGATTTGTTGATGTTACACTTTCATCATGATCACGCAAGGCCAGTTCGAAAGAGCCACAGAAACGAATACAGTTTATTACAATATTTAACACATACCTATTGTGCCTAACTTCTTCGTTATATTCCGCAATTTACCTTCTATAGACACTGTCCAATTGTGCAGCTTCGTTAACAGTTCCAAAAAGTGTCAATTTCAAACAGCTGAAGATTGGTTGGTTCCTCAGTTTAGGAGCTGCGACAACGCGGTCATATCCTGTACTTTGGGTGTGTGGAGAATCTGTCTGATAACCGGTGTTAATTGTGATGGCTGTATTAGTGAGTGTCATCTGTTTTTAATTCAAGTGAGGACTGCAGACATTGAATTTCAAGCAGTTCCTACTTTTGGCGCCAAAGGCCACCGTAAACTACTACTAGTTCAGAACTTGGTTACTACACGCCACCGCAGTCGGCTCCTGGCGACGAACGTTGGAACCTAAGAGCGTTGTTCAAATTTTAACCTATAATTTAGCTTCACACAGGTGTAATTAGTGGAAGATTCTTTAACATGCCATAAATCTATGACATGGGACCGTCGGCTTTACTTCCCCTCCGAAGGAATGCATACTGAGGGATTTTTAACGCTCTTAAAAATCCGACGACTTCGGCCGGGTTTGAACCCGCGATCTTGGACATAGAGGCTCAGCATGCTACCAACTACGGCACCAAAGCCACTCAGCTGAAGATTCATGTTTCTTTATTTTAGGGATTAATTTCCGTAACTCCTATTTTGGTACACGCGGATTCTCCACCAACAAACATGGAAAACAGAATAAAGTTTTTTTTAATGTCGCATTCACATAACCAATTCTTCTTCTTCCTTCGATTTTGGCCTACTGTGGACCACGGAAAACAACTGATTTGTTGGTTAGTCTTTTTTTCTTCTCCCAAAATTTCTTCATCCTTTCGCTGTGGTTCCTCCTCCTCTCATTATTATTGCCTTAAATATATCCTTTAAACGCCCTCGTAGCCTATACTTATATTTTGGACAATACTTATCTGGCAATGGTCAACCGAGTGTTTTTACTGTGAGTTTATCGTCATCAGGGAGCTGGGAAAACTGTCTAACTAGTAAATTACTTGCTCTATTAATTTTCACTTACACTCCACAAATTAATGTTTCAAACTAAACATTCCGTTTAAATAAAATACTAACTTACAAGATGCACAGATGATACATCTGGGTGCTATATCGGAAAGTGGCGCGAAAGGCAAACTAACAAAACACTGAATTTTTCTAGCCTGAAATTTCGTAGTGAATGCATAGTAGTGAATCAACCAAACAATAATAATAATAATAATAATGCACGGTTATGTATCTGCCTGGAACCAAAATACTCAATCAACTAAATACAGAACTAATCGCAACCCAAATCCCGCAAGAACAAGAGTGGTAAAAGCAAACATAAACCGCTACAGTACACCAACAATACGTCGCAAAATAGTTCAGCCAATTATCTACTGTACTTATAGCATGGTGGCGTTCTTAGGCTCGCTTCACAGAACAATTGACAAAAATATTAAATGAAGTTATGATGAGAAAACATCTAAAAATAATTGGGTGTGAACCAACTAATGTCTCCCTATGAAATTCCGATATTTGTACTGTTGCGGGTGGTGTAGCATTCCCTAGTGGTGTGGGAAAGAAACTACCCTTCAGGGGTGGATGACCTCGTAGTTCCGCCCCTTAAAACAACAGTAACTAACTAACTAACTAAACTACCCTTCGCGGGATAAGAGAAATCGAGGGTGTTGTCATTTCCTATGAGTGGTGCAATCTAACGGGGCCATTTGGAACTGAGTATTGCCAGGGGGCTGGCAGCTCGTCTGCAACCACAGATTACCTACTACTACAGATAGCCGACAGCCATGCTAATTCTTGGCACCTAAGACTTCAGCGCTGCCTGGTGTATGACCGCGGTACTAGTTGAGCACGGCCGTGCGGGTAGCCTACCCCTCCCCTTCCCCTAGTTCCGCTAAATATTCTCGTCCTAACTGCTCTGCCCACTTCAATGTTCCGAAAATCACAATCTTCCCAATACTTATAGCACACGTTTTTAAGTGTGGAGATAATAATATGATCTACACGAAATAAATCACATTCAAAATAGCAATAACAGTTTTTTTTAATAATACCAAAGTGGGAAATTGTGAATTCCGGAACTCTGAAATGAGCAATCACAGCATTTAGGACATGACCTCATCAATAATTTACATGTTTACATTTCTTTCAGTTGCAATTGGAGCATATTGCATTGACAAGAATTAGGCTACTATAAGGTCTGCAGCACATTATTACTCAATTTTAAAAAATGGTCCCTTCCAATTAACCACTGTAGGCCCAATTATAACCGATTAGTTCCGAGATTAAACTAGAAAGGAAAAGTACTGGGAAGGGAGAATATTCATATCTTAAAATGCTTGATGCTGTTCGCAATAACAGGAAAATTTTAAGAGAGAATACTAAGGAAATAGGTGGTGTAACCTGATCCTCATCACACTAAAATTGTTATTGTAATTAATGCCAAATTCATTAGTTTCAGAAAAATAATTGGATATCACACCTTTAAAATATATCCAGTCCACCAATTTTGAAGGGTGAAATACAGTAAGTACATGTACATAAACAAATTTCATGGCACACTAATACAGTAAATTCTATGACATGCTGTGAAGGGGAAAGGAGAAATAGGACTTTCAATGAAAAACAAGAAACACACTCAATACTGCTATAAATCATCATGTTTTATTTAAAAAGTTTGTCAACTAAGAAAAAATAACAGGGAGAGCCAAAATCAAACATAGCAAAAATACAGTAATCAAATCTGGTCCTTTTAAAAGTATGTGTTGAGGCATGTTCTTCTTTCTTGCCAAGGTATAACGGTAGGCTACAGCACATGATAATGGACCTATTACCTCCTTGACGCCATGGCTGACACCGATGAACCGCAAATTCCTACAACACATGCAAGTTTGTATGTTGAAACAGTTAACTTAATAAATGTGTAATGCTTGAAATGGAGAACTTGAATTTGCTGTTATGTGTATGTTATCTGTATGTGTGGGAACCCATGATAAACCACTTGCTGGGTGGCTAAGTGGAGAATCAAACCCAACATTTCCCGGTTTACCTCACTAGGCTGTGTGTACCCTGTTCTTACCCTCAGACTAGAATTAGATTTCTTGACATTCAGCAATCAAACATGGACCCCAGAAGTGTCAACCAAGAACTATACCACCTGGTTGGTCTCATTTATTTTTAAGAATAATATGTACTAAAAAGAAATTGAAATTGATCCAAGTTATTTATTTTTACTGTGCTTCGAATGGAGGTTGCGGCGTTGTGTATAGTGCAGCCATTATATCCAATGTTGCAATGAGTAAATGTTCCCCGATATTGGTATAGGACACATTACCTGTATGTACTCTGAATAAGTGAAGCAATAGAGCAATACTTAATTAAATTACGAGAACTGAAAGTACCGGTAACAATTCCATAGCCAAAATTGTGACGTGCCTTTTATTTCTTAGTTGTTTTGCAGAAAATACCGTACTAAGAGTGTAGAGTTGAAATACAACTTGAACAAGAACACGACAGCCTAGAATAAATACACACGAGACACGACAATAGAGCACTTTAGAACAGTAACGAGAGCGAACTTTCAGTGGAGATGTTGGCAACCATGTGAATACAAACAATTTATGACCAGAACGTAAAACTATGCCAGTGCTCAGAGCATGTTAAAACAATTGGGATCAGTTCAGTCGTTTGCGAACGACTTGTTTATGTTACGGTGAGTAGTCGTTGAATTCATTCGACTGTTTTCTAAAAGCAGTCAAACAAGTCGATGGTTTTAACTTTTGTCAGTCGACTGCTGATGCCCATCTCTACAAACCAATTGACAACCAGAATCAATTTGAGCGTACACACCCTCCGACTTGCTAAAATGCTATTAATATTGGATCCCAATATAAAATATTTTCTGATTTAATTTTCCTGGAAAATCTATTCTATGTTTGCATCGATCATTACCATCACGCTATGGGGAGAATTTCATAATCATTTTCTTGTAATTCATTTATCATGCTGTAGAATAAATGAATGAATGAATGAAATTCAATCATAAAATAAATAGAACTCTAAGCCATAATTGGTAAGCCCATGTTCAAGTTGTGTAATAATTCAAGAATGCACCCAATTCTCATTAAAAGTGTATAGACTGTGTTAAGGAGTTCAAACATAACCTAAATATTGAATGCTTAACATTTCCAATGAAATGACATACATATATACAGGGTCTTTCATATAAAGTAAGAACGGCAACCGGCGGTTTTGTCATTCGCTGCTGAAGCCGGCTTGGCCGAGCTTGTGACGCGCCACGGCCCCCTGCTGTAGTATTGAAGGCGCGCGCATAGTACAAACTTGACCTTGCAATAAGCGTGCAGGTGTTGTCAGTCGCCAGTCTGAACCACAGCTGCTAACATGTTGAGACAGTTATCATTGCAACATCGTATTTTTGTATGTAAAATTTATTTTAATTACGATTCGACTCGGCGGGTACGTGATGCATTTGTTCAGCAATTTCCGGATGAAGTGCCACCTTCACTAGCACAGATTCACGTAATTGTAAATAACTTTGACACTACTGGTTCAGTCTCAATAAAAAACACAAAATAAAAAATCAGAAAAAATACAGTGGCATGAATCACTCTCGTCAGCCAAAATGTGGTTTCCAGATACAATGCCTCTATAACCCAGGAAGGACGACACTTCCAGCAACTTTTATAAGGTAATATTTCATAGAGGATTGTACACACGCTTAGAGCAGGGGGCCACGTTTCGCCACAAGCTCGGTCAAGGCCACCACACTAGCGGATAACAAACCCGCCGCTTGGCGTTCTTACTTTATATGAAAGACCCTGTATTTGGACAACTGGACGTAGGCTACTTCATTGAAAGAATCTACGAACAAGAAACTGTATAAAACTATAGGCACCTACAGCCGTCAAGCTGTCCTCACAGTACCCGCTGGAGATTTACATCACCACTCTATCTGTACGGTACCTCGAGATAAGCCTAAATGCGCCAACTGTGAGGGAACACATAAACTCTTCCATCCCTGCCCTCATGTCTTTGCCACTAACCCCCCCCCCCCCCCCACACACACACACACACAGCACGCCACTGCTCTGACACAGTTGTTAGGCCTGCTACAACAACTCTCAGCCATAACCCTGTAAACTACAGCTAAACCAAACCCAGAACCCCCTAATACACTTCATTTGCAGAGCAATAAAATCCATAAAACAACTCCGCAACGAGCTTCACAAAACCTAAATTATAAACGAAAAAACTACTCCACAAACACCAAAATCAGTAAACCTCCCTCATTTCAGCCACACTACACCTTAAACAGACATAGAAAGCATAGTCATGACCCCTTCATGGAGTAGGCTATTGTCTAAACACGATCATGTCTCCTTCAACTTTACTGAAGACTTCATTAAATTCTATTAAAAATTCATAAACTCATTCCACAAATCTTAAAATCAGTATACATCCCTCATTTCAGTTACTCTATTCAATAAACAAACATAGAAGGCGTAACCATGACCCCTTCATGGAGTAGGCTATTGTCTAAATCTGACCACGCATACTACAACCTTACTCTAATTCAAAATTACAGCCAAATGATCCATCTGACTGGGAGGCTTGCCTGGGATGATGGGCCAGAAAACCGGGAGTTCAAGCATAACCTAAATGTTGAATGCTTAACATTTCCAATAACTTGGACAACTGGATTTAGGCTATTTCATTGAAAGAATCAACGAACTGTATAAAACTATAGGCACCTACAGGTATACTTAACTTATTAATTAAAGCTCTACAATAAACATACAGCACAATGAATTGTATAGCATGAAGTTATCCTGAAGAAGTCGTTTGATTAGAACGACTACTTAAATTCGAATGATTCCATTCGCTTGGAATTAGTCGTTTGCCAACGACTTGTTTCATTCCAATGATTTCCAACGATTGCTTTGGGATTAGTCGTTTACAACGACTACTTCAATTCGAATGATTCCATTCGCTTGGAATTAGTCGTTTGCCAACGACTTGTTTCATTCCAATGATTTCCAACGATTGTTTTGAGATCAGTCGTTTGCAAACGACTTGTTTATGATACGGTGAGTAGTCGTTGAATTCATTCGACTGTTTTTTAAAAGCAGTTGAATAAGTCGATTGTTTTAACTATCGACTAATTCGACTGTTTTCAGTTGACTGCTGCCCATCTCTACACACAACTAATTTTCTACACCAGCCGCTACTGAGCACGAGCTGTGACTGGCTTAGACATTAGCATCCTACGTGTTGAAAAATATTGTAAGTAACGTGTAGGAATAAAATACTACCTATAGGTATGTCAACCATTACATTGGCATATAATAAATGAATTATATTTATCTTGTATCTATCTATCCCACGATATAACATAATACAAGGTGAAGTGTCCTTTAAAACAAATTGTTTACTGTGATACTGGAAGAAACAATACAACACAGTGGTAATAGTTCTATCCTGCACCTATTTGTTAATAAAATTTCATGTGATTTCACTCAGATCTCTGTTGTAGTGGCTTATTATATGTGCACCTAGTAACTTAATTGTACATTATGCAACGAGCCTATAATGACAATAATTAAGACACGAGTTTTATAATTTTCATACGAGTGTCTTAATTACAATTATAGACGAGTTGCATACGACTGTTTATGTTCGACGATAATTATAACTATTTTATGTTCGAACATAAATATTCATAAATATCTGTCGAGATTTCACCAGTTTTATATACTGAACAGAGCGCATGGGATGCAGAGAATACCTTGTATTTGACCATGGCCTCCTGGAATACCTCACTATGACACTCGCCACGCAGTGAAATTTAAAATAGGGGGCCATGGAAGTGAGCGCAGGTGCGATGCTATCCTCACCTAATTGGTCACACAACTGTTTCTTGAGCTCTGATTGGTGGGAGAAACTGTATCATAATGAAAACTTGTACTATAATGAGCCTCATTATAGTACAGTTTTCTGACATAATATTTACATTTCGCCAGTGTCGAACATAAACATATTAACCTATCTTCTTTACACTGTTTTATGAGTTAACACCACATCAAAACTGATGAGGATTTATTTTAGTTGGACACAGAAGCTTATTTATTAATGTAATAGACATCTATTATTGATGAAACCCATAAGATTGCCTCTCTCACCTTTCAGAAAATAACTAAAATTTTAATTCTGCGATTAATGTAACTAATCCACGTGTGTTTCTATTACACAACAATTAAGGGTAACTCCAGCATATCTTCTAGATTTTTGATGTGTCTGGTGAGTGGTTTTGTTACTGCTTCTGCAGGTATCACCCTTCTGAAAGATGTCTCATCGTTTCTAATTCTATTCTTAATCCTCTGCCAGAGGAGAAATAGTTTTGCAACGCATGAATACAGTGCTGTAGCTGCTGAATTTTCTAAAAATAATTATATAATGATGGGAAGAAAAATAAATATAGCCTATTCTAAAATAACATACGCATAAAATGAAACCATTCTGATGAACTTAAATATGCTTCAAATTCAGAGTACAAATGCGTTCACCATTTGGTGCTTCGTTCATTTGTATATTTGGACCAAAATGTAGACCTCTGAAATAAATGTTAATGTTGGACTTTGCTCCACAGAACAAGAGCACACAGCCACCCATAGGACCAGTGTGTGTTAAGATTTTAGAACCTGTAATGACAGTTCTACATCAGTAATGGCATTACTACATATTCGACCAACTGAATACTTGCCACTGTACCAGTAACTAACATGTGCAAGAACTGATCTTTTTTGAATACGGTACCAATAATTTGAAATTCAAGGAAGGGGAAAATATTAAAGCTTAGACACGTTGCCATGAGCCATGACATTTTTAATCTACCGCAATGTAAAATGAATTATTAACACTCCTCAAGAACTTGAGTACACACATGCAATAGGCTCATGGTACTGTATGTATCTCTGCAAGATGTAATCAAGTTGAAAACATTACGGTAACATAGAGTCTTACCTGGTCATTTCTCAGGAGAGTAGGCCAAATTGCCACATTCATCTGCTATTTCGAGAACAGCAATTTACGATTTGTTTGTTCACAGAATTTGGTAGGCCTACCTGTGGAATAAATAATAGTGAAAGTGTAATTAATATGTCAAGTAGAATATCACCTGTACACTGCGTCTAATATCAATTCAAAACTAGGCTACCGGTACGGTATATTTTTCACAGGCACTACAGAAACAAGTTTTCACTTAAACTCTTAAAATAAGCGTACTTACTTGGCGTAGCAGAAGAAGAACTGTTCACTTCTCATTACCAAGAAGACGATTTGATGAAAGAAAGATGAGAAAGAACACAACATTAGCTTATTATAAAATATTAATATACGGCCAATATTGTTCACAGCAAGCACGACATAAACAGAGCGTCCATGTTGGTCAATGCCGCCAACCCAGTAGAAATAATGTTTATTTAATGATAAGTGCCGTAATTATCGTCGGTGAGCAAGATAATTCCAAGGAAATGTCAATTAGGAATTATGTGTATATTTATTGACTAAATATAGGGATATATTTGCAATTCAATTAAAATGTGTATCATGCATATGTTGGCAAGACGATATACAGCGCTTAATCCGCTCCTTACGTCTGGCCGCGCTACTACACCGATGGTACCAAATAATCCCTATCTGGTTGACACCCCCTGTCTGCAACTCCCTACAACCCATGCTGGCCAGCAAGCATGTACAAGCTTGGCCTCGTCCCTGCCGGCCGCGCTGTCTACTTGGGAGCAGGGGGTGTCAACCAGATAGGGATTATTTGGTACCATCGGTGTAGTAGCGCGGCCAGACGTAAGGAGCGGATTAAGCGCTGTATATCGTCTTGCCAACATATGCATGATACACGTTTTAATTGAATTGCAAATATATCCCTATATTTAGTCAATAAATATACACATAATTCCTAATTGACATTTCCTTGGAATTATCTTGCTCACCGACGATAATTACGGCACTTATCATTAAATAAACATTATTTCTACTGGGTTGGCGGCATTGACCAACATGGACGCTCTGTTTATGTCGTGCTTGCTGTGAACAATATTGGCCGTATATTAATATTTTATAATAAGCTAATGTTGTGTTCTTTCTCATCTTTCTTTCATCAAATCGTCTTCTTGGTAATGAGAAGTGAACAGTTCTTCTTCTGCTACGCCAAGTAAGTACGCTTATTTTAAGAGTTTAAGTGAAAACTTGTTTCTGTAGTGCCTGTGAAAAATATACCGTACCGGTAGCCTAGTTTTGAATTGATATTAGACGCAGTGTACAGGTGATATTCTACTTGACATATTAATTACACTTTCACTATTATTTATTCCACAGGTAGGCCTACCAAATTCTGTGAACAAACAAATCGTAAATTGCTGTTCTCGAAATAGCAGATGAATGTGGCAATTTGGCCTACTCTCCTGAGAAATGACCAGGTAAGACTCTATGTTACCGTAATGTTTTCAACTTGATTACATCTTGCAGAGATACATACAGTACCATGAGCCTATTGCATGTGTGTACTCAAGTTCTTGAGGAGTGTTAATAATTCATTTTACATTGCGGTAGATTAAAAATGTCATGGCTCATGGCAACGTGTCTAAGCTTTAATATTTTCCCCTTCCTTGAATTTCAAATTATTGGTACCGTATTCAAAAAAGATCAGTTCTTGCACATGTTAGTTACTGGTACAGTGGCAAGTATTCAGTTGGTCGAATATGTAGTAATGCCATTACTGATGTAGAACTGTCATTACAGGTTCTAAAATCTTAACACACACTGGTCCTATGGGTGGCTGTGTGCTCTTGTTCTGTGGAGCAAAGTCCAACATTAACATTTATTTCAGAGGTCTACATTTTGGTCCAAATATACAAATGAACGAAGCACCAAATGGTGAACGCATTTGTACTCTGAATTTGAAGCATATTTAAGTTCATCAGAATGGTTTCATTTTATGCGTATGTTATTTTAGAATAGGCTATATTTATTTTTCTTCCCATCATTATATAATTATTTTTAGAAAATTCAGCAGCTACAGCACTGTATTCATGCGTTGCAAAACTATTTCTCCTCTGGCAGAGGATTAAGAATAGAATTAGAAACGATGAGACATCTTTCAGAAGGGTGATACCTGCAGAAGCAGTAACAAAACCACTCACCAGACACATCAAAAATCTAGAAGATATGCTGGAGTTACCCTTAATTGTTGTGTAATAGAAACACACGTGGATTAGTTACATTAATCGCAGAATTAAAATTTTAGTTATTTTCTGAAAGGTGAGAGAGGCAATCTTATGGGTTTCATCAATAATAGATGTCTATTACATTAATAAATAAGCTTCTGTGTCCAACTAAAATAAATCCTCATCAGTTTTGATGTGGTGTTAACTCATAAAACAGTGTAAAGAAGATAGGTTAATATGTTTATGTTCGACACTGGCGAAATGTAAATATTATGTCAGAAAACTGTACTATAATGAGGCTCATTATAGTACAAGTTTTCATTATGATACAGTTTCTCCCACCAATCAGAGCTCAAGAAACAGTTGTGTGACCAATTAGGTGAGGATAGCATCGCACCTGCGCTCACTTCCATGGCCCCCTATTTTAAATTTCACTGCGTGGCGAGTGTCATAGTGAGGTATTCCAGGAGGCCATGGTCAAATACAAGGTATTCTCTGCATCCCATGCGCTCTGTTCAGTATATAAAACTGGTGAAATCTCGACAGATATTTATGAATATTTATGTTCGAACATAAAATAGTTATAATTATCGTCGAACATAAACAGTCGTATGCAACTCGTCTATAATTGTAATTAAGACACTCGTATGAAAATTATAAAACTCGTGTCTTAATTATTGTCATTATAGGCTCGTTGCATAATGTACAATTAAGTTACTAGGTGCACATATAATAAGCCACTACAACAGAGATCTGAGTGAAATCACATGAAATTTTATTAACAAATAGGTGCAGGATAGAACTATTACCACTGTGTTGTATTGTTTCTTCCAGTATCACAGTAAACAATTTGTTTTAAAGGACACTTCACCTTGTATTATGTTATATCGTGGGATAGATAGATACAAGATAAATATAATTCATTTATTATATGCCAATGTAATGGTTGACATACCTATAGGTAGTATTTTATTCCTACACGTTACTTACAATATTTTTCAACACGTAGGATGCTAATGTCTAAGCCAGTCACAGCTCGTGCTCAGTAGCGGCTGGTGTAGAAAATTAGTTGTGTGTAGAGATGGGCAGCAGTCAACTGAAAACAGTCGAATTAGTCGATAGTTAAAACAATCGACTTATTCAACTGCTTTTAAAAAACAGTCGAATGAATTCAACGACTACTCACCGTATCATAAACAAGTCGTTTGCAAACGACTGATCTCAAAACAATCGTTGGAAATCATTGGAATGAAACAAGTCGTTGGCAAACGACTAATTCCAAGCGAATGGAATCATTCGAATTGAAGTAGTCGTTGTAAACGACTAATCCCAAAGCAATCGTTGGAAATCATTGGAATGAAACAAGTCGTTGGCAAACGACTAATTCCAAGCGAATGGAATCATTCGAATTTAAGTAGTCGTTCTAATCAAACGACTTCTTCAGGATAACTTCATGCTATACAATTCATTGTGCTGTATGTTTATTGTAGAGCTTTAATTAATAAGTTAAGTATACCTGTAGGTGCCTATAGTTTTATACAGTTCGTTGATTCTTTCAATGAAATAGCCTAAATCCAGTTGTCCAAGTTATTGGAAATGTTAAGCATTCAACATTTAGGTTATGCTTGAACTCCCGGTTTTCTGGCCCATCATCCCAGGCAAGCCTCCCAGTCAGATGGATCATTTGGCTGTAATTTTGAATTAGAGTAAGGTTGTAGTATGCGTGGTCAGATTTAGACAATAGCCTACTCCATGAAGGGGTCATGGTTACGCCTTCGATGTTTGTTTATTGAATAGAGTAACTGAAATGAGGGATGTATACTGATTTTAAGATTTGTGGAATGAGTTTATGAATTTTTAATAGAATTTAATGAAGTCTTCAGTAAAGTTGAAGGAGACATGATCGTGTTTAGACAATAGCCTACTCCATGAAGGGGTCATGACTATGCTTTCTATGTCTGTTTAAGGTGTAGTGTGGCTGAAATGAGGGAGGTTTACTGATTTTGGTGTTTGTGGAGTAGTTTTTTCGTTTATAATTTAGGTTTTGTGAAGCTCGTTGCGGAGTTGTTTTATGGATTTTATTGCTCTGCAAATGAAGTGTATTAGGGGGTTCTGGGTTTGGTTTAGCTGTAGTTTACAGGGTTATGGCTGAGAGTTGTTGTAGCAGGCCTAACAACTGTGTCAGAGCAGTGGCGTGCTGTGTGTGTGTGTGGGGGGGGTTAGTGGCAAAGACATGAGGGCAGGGATGGAAGAGTTTATGTGTTCCCTCACAGTTGGCGCATTTAGGCTTATCTCGAGGTACCGTACAGATAGAGTGGTGATGTAAATCTCCAGCGGGTACTGTGAGGACAGCTTGACGGCTGTAGGTGCCTATAGTTTTATACAGTTTCTTGTTCGTAGATTCTTTCAATGAAGTAGCCTACGTCCAGTTGTCCAAATACAGGGTCTTTCATATAAAGTAAGAACGCCAAGCGGCGGGTTTGTTATCCGCTAGTGTGGTGGCCTTGACCGAGCTTGTGGCGAAACGTGGCCCCCTGCTCTAAGCGTGTGTACAATCCTCTATGAAATATTACCTTATAAAAGTTGCTGGAAGTGTCGTCCTTCCTGGGTTATAGAGGCATTGTATCTGGAAACCACATTTTGGCTGACAAGAGTGATTCATGCCACTGTATTTTTTCTGATTTTTTATTTTGTGTTTTTTATTGAGACTGAACCAGTAGTGTCAAAGTTATTTACAATTACGTGAATCTGTGCTAGTGAAGGTGGCACTTCATCCGGAAATTGCTGAACAAATGCATCACGTACCCGCCGAGTCGAATCGTAATTAAAATAAATTTTACATACAAAAATACGATGTTGCAATGATAACTGTCTCAACATGTTAGCAGCTGTGGTTCAGACTGGCGACTGACAACACCTGCACGCTTATTGCAAGGTCAAGTTTGTACTATGCGCGCGCCTTCAATACTACAGCAGGGGGCCGTGGCGCGTCACAAGCTCGGCCAAGCCGGCTTCAGCAGCGAATGACAAAACCGCCGGTTGCCGTTCTTACTTTATATGAAAGACCCTGTATATATGTATGTCATTTCATTGGAAATGTTAAGCATTCAATATTTAGGTTATGTTTGAACTCCTTAACACAGTCTATACACTTTTAATGAGAATTGGGTGCATTCTTGAATTATTACACAACTTGAACATGGGCTTACCAATTATGGCTTAGAGTTCTATTTATTTTATGATTGAATTTCATTCATTCATTCATTTATTCTACAGCATGATATATGAATTACAAGAAAATGATTATGAAATTCTCCCCATAGCGTGATGGTAATGATCGATGCAAACATAGAATAGATTTTCCAGGAAAATTAAATCAGAAAATATTTTATATTGGGATCCAATATTAATAGCATTTTAGCAAGTCGGAGGGTGTGTACGCTCAAATTGATTCTGGTTGTCAATTGGTTTGTAGAGATGGGCATCAGCAGTCGACTGACAAAAGTTAAAACCATCGACTTGTTTGACTGCTTTTAGAAAACAGTCGAATGAATTCAACGACTACTCACCGTAACATAAACAAGTCGTTCGCAAACGACTGAACTGATCCCAATTGTTTTAACATGCTCTGAGCACTGGCATAGTTTTACGTTCTGGTCATAAATTGTTTGTATTCACATGGTTGCCAACATCTCCACTGAAAGTTCGCTCTCGTTACTGTTCTAAAGTGCTCTATTGTCGTGTCTCGTGTGTATTTATTCTAGGCTGTCGTGTTCTTGTTCAAGTTGTATTTCAACTCTACACTCTTAGTACGGTATTTTCTGCAAAACAACTAAGAAATAAAAGGCACGTCACAATTTTGGCTATGGAATTGTTACCGGTACTTTCAGTTCTCGTAATTTAATTAAGTATTGCTCTATTGCTTCACTTATTCAGAGTACATACAGGTAATGTGTCCTATACCAATATCGGGGAACATTTACTCATTGCAACATTGGATATAATGGCTGCACTATACACAACGCCGCAACCTCCATTCGAAGCACAGTAAAAATAAATAACTTGGATCAATTTCAATTTCTTTTTAGTACATATTATTCTTAAAAATAAATGAGACCAACCAGGTGGTATAGTTCTTGGTTGACACTTCTGGGGTCCATGTTTGATTGCTGAATGTCAAGAAATCTAATTCTAGTCTGAGGGTAAGAACAGGGTACACACAGCCTAGTGAGGTAAACCGGGAAATGTTGGGTTTGATTCTCCACTTAGCCACCCAGCAAGTGGTTTATCATGGGTTCCCACACATACAGATAACATACACATAACAGCAAATTCAAGTTCTCCATTTCAAGCATTACACATTTATTAAGTTAACTGTTTCAACATACAAACTTGCATGTGTTGTAGGAATTTGCGGTTCATCGGTGTCAGCCATGGCGTCAAGGAGGTAATAGGTCCATTATCATGTGCTGTAGCCTACCGTTATACCTTGGCAAGAAAGAAGAACATGCCTCAACACATACTTTTAAAAGGACCAGATTTGATTACTGTATTTTTGCTATGTTTGATTTTGGCTCTCCCTGTTATTTTTTCTTAGTTGACAAACTTTTTAAATAAAACATGATGATTTATAGCAGTATTGAGTGTGTTTCTTGTTTTTCATTGAAAGTCCTATTTCTCCTTTCCCCTTCACAGCATGTCATAGAATTTACTGTATTAGTGTGCCATGAAATTTGTTTATGTACATGTACTTACTGTATTTCACCCTTCAAAATTGGTGGACTGGATATATTTTAAAGGTGTGATATCCAATTATTTTTCTGAAACTAATGAATTTGGCATTAATTACAATAACAATTTTAGTGTGATGAGGATCAGGTTACACCACCTATTTCCTTAGTATTCTCTCTTAAAATTTTCCTGTTATTGCGAACAGCATCAAGCATTTTAAGATATGAATATTCTCCCTTCCCAGTACTTTTCCTTTCTAGTTTAATCTCGGAACTAATCGGTTATAATTGGGCCTACAGTGGTTAATTGGAAGGGACCATTTTTTAAAATTGAGTAATAATGTGCTGCAGACCTTATAGTAGCCTAATTCTTGTCAATGCAATATGCTCCAATTGCAACTGAAAGAAATGTAAACATGTAAATTATTGATGAGGTCATGTCCTAAATGCTGTGATTGCTCATTTCAGAGTTCCGGAATTCACAATTTCCCACTTTGGTATTATTAAAAAAAACTGTTATTGCTATTTTGAATGTGATTTATTTCGTGTAGATCATATTATTATCTCCACACTTAAAAACGTGTGCTATAAGTATTGGGAAGATTGTGATTTTCGGAACATTGAAGTGGGCAGAGCAGTTAGGACGAGAATATTTAGCGGAACTAGGGGAAGGGGAGGGGTAGGCTACCCGCACGGCCGTGCTCAACTAGTACCGCGGTCATACACCAGGCAGCGCTGAAGTCTTAGGTGCCAAGAATTAGCATGGCTGTCGGCTATCTGTAGTAGTAGGTAATCTGTGCTTGGGAGTCGCAACAAGAGAGCTAACCCCCTGGAGTTTGATTTGAAGGCGGCAGCTTTTATAGGTACAGTGTGAAGCATTACGATAAGTAATAACAAAATATCGATGATTTAAACACATTTTTGAGTGCATTAGATCTATAAAACTAAAACATTAAAGGAAAAAAAACGACGAATTAGTTGTAAAATTATTGGGAGTTGTGCAACGCTGCAACAATATCACCAGCCGCCCTTGCTACTCTGCCATGAACATGGGCATTCGATTCGGGGATGCTTCGTTGGTATAGCGCGGTATACTCCATCTGTAGCCCCAGAAAATAGGCGAAGGTTTAAACGTCCCCTTGCTCCTCTAGTTCACTGCACTACTATTTGCTGTTGCGAATGGTGTGACTACCACACGTCACAATAAGGAACAAGTTGCTTTACTGTCATTCGGCTACCACCTCCCACACGGTCAACGTAAGGCAAGCATTGTGGCCTGACCACAGCCCGCTTTATTCTAACAATAGTCTGTTTGACAACGGTTTACTACTCTCACCCCACCCTCTACGTCCTCAACCGTAAGGAACGCGCACAGAGCTCAGGATCACAGTTAGAGTTGCGTTGTTGTTGCTAATTTTAGGGGCTGCAAAATCGTGCATGTGTGAGTAATGTTTGTGATAACCTTTGTTATTGTAATGGCTGTATTTGTAATTTGAGGATAGGATTGGGAAGGAGGCGCCTTGCGTTAGGAACCATCCCAGCATTAGCTCGAGTTGCCACGCTACAGACTTCTGTTCTTTAATTTTACCCTATTGTAAATAAAAGCATTAAGGGCTCAGGTAGCTGTAGTTTACGCTTTACTAATAAAGAACACATTTTTAATAAAGACAGGTATTTTAGGGAGGTTGCTATATGAAACATTCATGTCTTGGTCATTTATAATTGCCGCTTTCAGCTGTTTTATTTCATAATTATTATTTTTTAACGTATGAACGCATGAATCTGTGTAACGTAGACCAGAGTATTCAAATGATATAATGAGAGACTCGCATCAGTTCTGTTGTAAGAAGCGCACAACCAGCACTTGAATGAACGAAGGGGTTTCACGCCTCAGCGATGTAATCCTCAGTCAACCGACACTAAACTAACTAGAGCGTGTTGTGCAGGTTCTAGGTGCGTCACAGTGAGAGACCTGCCGCGCTCTGCTCTATGCCCTCCACCTTCCCTGATTAACACCAACCTGTGTGTCCTATTATTAACTGTTATATTTAATAATTGTATGGGGAATTTAACTGATAAGAAATTTTCTCGTCAATAAGAAATACTTATATGTTGCTTACGGTATATTTAAGCTGTGTTGAAACCACAATCCCTACCACCAAAGTACCTGAAATTTGCTGTTAACTTGATTGAACTTGCCCTACCACATGTTACGTGGCGGTGCGACAAAATGGTTACGGTATCTAATGAGCACAACATATCACTTTGATGCTCTCTGGATCCAAAGCGAAATTTGCCCATATTGCAGCAACTCATTCCTCTAAACATTTCTTTAAAATAGTTTTTTTTAGCACATTGTACGAGGCAAGCAGTAACCGGAAAAGAAACAATATGTCAACCGAGTGTCAAATTTGACGATTACCGCGATTTATCAAGATTCTATTCAGAAATAACAATATTTCTATTGATTTCTCCAGTCAAGCGAACTTCCTCGATTTCCATTTTGGCACTAGGGACAGCGAGGTCATCATCGTCATGTAGCTATGAGTGGAATGGGTAACCCTCGATGTTATGATGGTTGTAATGAAAGTGTAGGATTATAGGATGGGGCAGGTTCTCAGGACTTTTAGTAGGGCAAGTCACACACAGCATACCCATTGTCTGCACCGGGATACGATCATCGATCTCTGAATATAGGCGTAGCTACGGGGAGTGCTAAGAAGAGAACTTTTAAGAAGTGAACCAAAAACTCAAGGAAGACTCCGGGCCGTAGAGAGCGATCACAGGCCCCTTGGACGAGAACTTCCGGGTCTCTCCATATTTGTTCCACCTGTGACGACATTTGGATCTATAAAGTAGTAGGCTACTATTTTTGTCTGTTTGTAACTGGTTGACGTCAGAATGCCATGGGAATTCGTATTTAAGCCTAAGGCTTCCTTACAGTTGATAATGTACCTTAATACAAGTGGGTGAGGGGATTACGATATCACCTCAATTAACGAAGTTACTGTCTTGATAAGTAACGGTTACTGTAACTTAGTTAGGGGATCTTCCATAAATGTCATACAATTTAACCCCCTTCCCCCATTGCAACACGTAAGAAATCACCCTCCACCCCAAGTAAACGTCCAAAATAAATTACCCTTCCACCCTTGTTCATTGTATTGCGCAACTCAGCGCATGAAAAAGAAATCCACTTCACATGCCCAACACCAGGGAAATATATTTATGAAATCGTGAGAATGCTACACAATATAATTTTTTCCTTCCACAAGTCAACCTGCGTAAGACGTTCTTGTATTAAAAACGTATTTGGAAAGTGCCAAAAAGAAATTTTGCATTTTGCAAATCGGGTAATAACGAAAAAAAAAACGATGAACGTACTGTGCATATTTTCGTACAGACCTGAAATTTGCTGTTTACTTGATTGAACTTGCCCTACCACATGTTACGTGGCGGTGCGACAAAATGGTTACGGTATCTAATGAGCACAACATTTCACTTTGATGCTCTCTGGATCCAAAGCGAAATATATAGACTATACAATATATCGTACACTTTTGTCACATGCTTGTAAAGAACCCCTCCCGTTCGAGCGAACGCATTTTTTGGATGACCCCTTTATTTTTTTAAAGTAACTTACCGAACCCTGAATAACATTCGTTTTTAAAGTCTGCGTCGATCAAGGTACGCGCACCCCAAGTTGAATAACGCGGTCATAGGTGAGTGGAGGTGGCCTATTGATAAGAGCGATAATGTTTGATGGTCACTGTGCTTGGCGGCCAAGGTCCCTCAGAGCATGCAGCATGATGTTATCAGCAATTCGTGACCATGAGTATGAACGTGGGCACAATGATCGTTACAAGTACCGACACTTATTGCTGCTGGAGATTCGAGTTCTTGTTGCACTGTTCAATTGAAGGATCGTCTGATCTACCCACAGTATGCAACCGAGTTAACTGAAAAACCCTTAGTTACAACAGAAGAGCAAAGGCGTACGGTACAACTCTTCCATATGAGAGTGCCCTATGGAAATTCAAACAGCAGCCTCTCGTTATAAGATCCTTAAAAAAACAAAAAACAAAAACAACATAGAATCCTACTCGTCACGATTTTCAGAGATCACTCTAGGCAGTCTGGGGGATTAAGGAGAAACAATAAAAGATACAGTCAGTCTGAGAGACTAGACTTTATATCATTTCAAATGACGCATGGTACAAATGCTACACATGTTAGAAAGGCTCAGGAGGGCTCTTTCAACTGACTCCATTACCCATTAACTTAGGCTTCCCGCGCGGGCACCTCTTTTAAGGGTCACCTTGTATTTGAGTCTGACATCTTTTACAACTCTTTAAGGGTCACCCATTATTTGAATTGAATCTAACATTCTGTACACCTCGTTAAGTGTCACCCTGTATTTTACTCTGACATCCTGCACACCTCTTTAGGAGGCACCCTGTATTCATATCTGACGTCTTGTATATCTCTTTAGGAGTCACCCTGTATTCTTGTCTGACATCTTGTACACCTCGTTAAGGGTCACCCTGTATTCTTATCTGACATCGTGTACATCTCTTTAGGAGTCATCCTGTATTCATGTCTGACGTCACGCACTCGCCGTCTCCGTATCGCATAACGGCAGACCCCAGCAGTAAACTCAGACTCTGTGCATATGCACTGAACAACATGATGACGTCATACACGTCGTAACCGTAACGCAAAACGTTAGACCCAAGCATAACGACGAAGTCGACAAGATCATTTGAAATTGAAATTATAAAATCTAAACACCGTGTCGAAAAAGAAATTGTGAGTAAGCAACTGCACCAGAGTAGAGCTTATATTATCTGCCACCCCCAACGTAAAATATTTTGGCGACGCTACTGATTGCACTAATAACCTGTCAACGGTATCCCTGCCTAGCTGGAGACTGCCAGAACTCTGTCGTCACCTCCTGGCGTTCTGCGGTGAAAACTGGGATCCTTGAGCGCTGTACATCAGCTGTGGCTAACAAACTTGATGAGCGAGTTAAGACAGCCGTAGGGAAATAATGTTTGGCGCTCACTAGAATGCCACGCATAGGAATGTAGCTGCCGAGAACGCGGCGCGGCGCCTCGTAGTCAGATGGAAACTGTAATTCCAAAATCATTGCGCTAAACTCACGAAGTCTCCGAAAGTCACAGGAGGAAATAAACAAAAATGGCCGAAAACAGTTGTTAAACAACTGGAGCTTTGCGACATTGTGACAATGTAGCCTCGTGTACTTGGGTGTGAGAATTTGTTTGTGCCACTGTGACGTCTTTACTAGTGTGTGTATTTGTAATTGAGGTAGGATATGGGTAGGGAACGGCCGTGGCCTTTGGCTGAGTGTACCCCGTTCCAGGCCTCACATCAGAATTAAAATTTCTTGGTAGAGCCGAGAATCGAACCCGGGCCTCCGCGGTGACAGCCAAGAATGCTAGCCACTGCGCAATGAGGTCGACATTGGGTGATAATTACTTCACATAATAAGAGCACACACTCAGTGTCTACCGAGTGTCTGCGCAACGGGCCGATATATTCAACCAAGTAGTAAGCTGGTTGCCATGGCTACGAAATGAACACTCTTTGGAGAAAAGCCCCTCCCCTCACGCTCAGGCTCACCTAGCCATTCGTACCCTAATACGACGTCATCGCGGTCTCGTCCGTAGCCTCGTCTAAGAAGTTAAAAACTACGTAAAGAGTGTCCTCCTCTGTAATTACATGCTCCTTAGCGGTAGTGGTACAATTACAGTTTTAGGGGCAGATGACGTCGCTGTTCCGCCCCTTAAAACAACAATAACTAACTCTGTACAGTTTTTGCCATAGTCAAGGTGCCTGCCTCAACCCGGGGAATGTCCCGACAGTCAGGTGTATCTTAGTCACTGAGATCGAGGCCATGGCCACCATTTACAGTAGAGCAAGCAAAGTTTCGTCACGGCTGACAGGCTGTTCACTAATTTATCCTTGTATCCACGTCCCGCGCGTGGGGAGTTCCAGCAGTGTCGCAACCAGTGCTCACAATCTGAAACATTTATGCGATGTCCCGATTAAACGATAAAAACCGTCTCATAGAAAACGTTTTTTAATTGAACGTTTATCTAAAATAGTTTAAACGATTTCTAAAAATAAATGTTTAAACGTTTTGTAAAGAAACTTTTAAATTTCCTTTTTAATCTTGACCCTCTTAAATTGAATAAATGTTTCTGACGACCAACGTTTTGACTGATACTGAGGGAAGAGTTACGAAGGTATTTCAGTTCACAAGGCTAGTCCGAGGAATAAATGCACAGTCGAGCGATATACTGTTATTTAGAAGTATTTAATACCGCCACCTGGTATGAGAAATACCGGTATACCGCTCAGACTAGCTGATGAAAGTTGTTTATTTTTACCGACAATAACACCGTCAAACACGAAATTTCATTGCGGTAGGTCCGCCTCGTTCCGTAGTGGCTAACACTCTTGGCTGTCACCGCGGAGGTTCGGGTTCGATTCCAAGAAATTTAATTCAGGTCTGAGGGCTGGAACGGCGTACACACAGCCTCGAGAGGCAACACTGAGAAGAAGAGGGTTAGATTCCCATCTCAGCCATCCTGGAAGTAGGTTTCCGTGGTTTCCCCACTTCTACTCCTAGCGAATGCCAGGGTGGTTCCTAAATTAAGGCCACGGCCCCCTCCTTCCCAATCCCCATCTGAATTGCAAATACACGCCCTAATACAGCCAATCAGACAAATCCCCCCCCCCCCCACACACACACACACAAGTACACAGGGCTACATGGCCACAATGTTGCAAAGCCCTTAAACGAATGATGAACAACAACTCATTACGGTGAGTTTATTAAATCAAGGAAACAAAAATGGAAGACTTGAAAGAAAAAAGAAACAAATTTGAGCGAAAACTGCTATAAAAATCTACATCTTTAAAATCATAAGACTGTTTTCAGAAAACGTTTAATTAGGAAACTACTGTATTTGTTAAAAAATCGTTCTCTTTATTTATTTATTTATTGTAAAAAACGTTAAACGGTTTCTCAAGAAAACTTTTATATAATTAATCTTTTTACAAAACTCTAGTCTCAAGCCACAGCCACTGGTCGCATCTACATTTTCCGGACCACCTCGTGTGACATAATTCTTCTAAAATCATGAAGTAGTCTGAAATACCGGTATCCTGTTCTGCGAATAATGATAACGTCGACTCATTCCTGGTTTATTTCGCCTGTTAGCCGCCAGTGGCTTCTGCAAATTCAAAACATTCAACTTAAACGCGATTACTAATGCCACTAGAAAAAAATCGAAAAAAAAAAACTTTAATTCATGAACACCCGTTATTGATCGCATCAATTGCGAAGAACGTCAGTAGGTATGACATACTGTAGTGATGATAAATGACACATACTGCATATGCGGGGAACAGCTATTAATAGTCTTACATTTTTCTCTACACATCGCTTTGGTAGATAGATTCTCTTCAAATTGACATATTCTCAGAATGAGTGATCATAAGATGACTAAAATAATTCTAAATCTTACTCTCTCAATGAGAACTAACAACTGACTGGCTGCGTGGCGCAGCGGTAACTTTCTCACCTGCTGTTCCCAAGGCTGCAGGATCGAATCCTGGCGCAGTCAGCTGGCATTTGAGGGTGCGCAAAATTCCGGCACCCCGACGTCTCTAAAAGCCTCAGTTTAGTTAAAAGAGACGAAAAACATTATTATTATTATTATTATTATTACAAAATTAACAACTGGCTGCTTGAAGTTGACAAAGAGCTGCAGGAAATAGGCTTCTCAAGAGCTATGGTACTCGACTGGTCCAAATTCAGGGAACCAGTTTGTAATGGTTTTGCTAGCCCACACTGTTGGGTGAGAAATGTAACTGTTTACCTTTGCCTAAGCTATGTTGTTTTAATGGGCGCCAAGACCTCAATGCAATGTTGAAATCTAAATTTGTATTTAACAACGTCTAGCTCTGGCAGAACACATTCAAGACTCTATTCACTCAGATCGTGGTATGATTTGATCATTAACCCAACAAACAATTGTATCAGGAGAAGGAATTGGTCTATATCTAATGCTACCTACTGAAAGCAAAGATTGCATTGTAAAAGAAATGAATTTATTATATAAAACAAGTATAGCAAAATTAATAATAATAAGTTTAACATTTAAATTGGAGCGTTGTGATTTGAATATTACCGATAGAAAATTACGTGAAAACGGAGTCTGATAAATTGATTTTACTCTTATTTCCAAGCTATGAAGTTACTGAATTATGAAATATAAAACAAAGAAAAATGAGAGATTGCGTATTTCTGCGTCATTAGCGCTTACCCCTGGAAATTGCCAAAGCATTTCCCTCGTTCTTGACGATGCTGTGTGCTTCCCACAGTCTCCTGGACGTCGCCATCTTCTTCGTTATATGTTGATATTCTGGTAGATTAGATAACTCTATGGTCCGTACATCGGACCCAAACTCTCGTAAAACCGCACTGGTTACGTTTTACAAAAGTTCGTCGCTAACTCCACTGAACATCGGAGCGTCACGCACTTGCGACCGTACACTGCAAGTTCTACACAGATTGTCACTAACTCCCCTGAACATCGGAGCGACACGCACTTGCACCCATACTCCTCAAGTATTTCACAGATAGTCCTCGTCTCACGGCGCGTCGAACGATATATTCACCTGTCGGCTCCCCCACTCCGGAGCAGTCTCCTAGCTTACGCTGTCTCCGCTGATTGGCTGAGCACGCCGCCACTTCCCCTCCTAGGGTTCATTACACTCCGCGGGCGAGAGGGAGAAGTCGTTTTCCGTTTCAACAATTCGCCTCTTCTAGACCTTGCGACCCAGGATTGCGTCATGCTCCTCGACAGGAATCAGCTTGTATTAGAATTCCCAGTGAGTCATGTCTCTCAAATACCCTAACTGACAAAACTCCGTAAAATTCCGTAATCAGATAATTTTCTATGATATCGTCGTTCGTAATAATTTGCTTGATAGAGTTTTCTAATACATAGAAAACCTATCTGAATGCTAATAATTTTTATAAAATGCTCCGAAAATATCTAAATAATAATTATAATAAATTAATAATAATAATAAATTAACATGAAAAATTCTCTTGGCTGAACAATTTGCCGCGTAAATAAATATAGAATGGCTTCCTACTGACTTATGCCAGTTGCATAAAACCCCTCGAAAAACACGTTACATATTCGCCTCGGATCATCGGATCATTTACCGTGACGACGGTCCATTATCCGATTATCCCAGACACGTTAATAAACCCCATCCAAAATACATATTACATAAATGAAATCACCCTAAATTACAGATATATACACTCATAATTTTTCTTCACGCACTTTGCGTCAAAGTTCGTTGTCACTATGGATTGCACTTTGCAACCAGTCCAATGTTTTACATATAGAAGTGTTCCACGGATATTTCCGCCTCTCAAATTTCTCTATGTTGGAGAAATAGACATAATTAATGTGTGAGCACTATGTATTTATGATGTCATATCACACGCATTGAAGGTGTTCTGATATATTTATATCACCATAGAACTTCCTAATTTCACTGGAGGTCCCCTCCTTATGGTGACATTTAATTCCACTTATCACTGAGCACACGATCACACTATTGTGGCAGCGCCTCGTGACCATAATACTTAATCTCTCTTTAAAGTAGATTAAATTAATATTGACTTCTGAAAAAAAAATACAGTAAATGCGCATTACATATAACACCAAATATTTCTGTGCCGTAATCGCCCTGTCTTGTTAAGTTCCCGTACACCATATTCTACTTAATACTAGTTCTCAACACAGACCATTTCTCCTCACACAAATAATACCATTGTACAAATTATCTTAAATTACACACTTACAAATCTTACATGGCGAGGCCGTAAACAGAAATCACGTGTGCTGATATGTATGAGTTTCATGAAGGACTGTCTCGCATTCTGATGGCCCATCTTTTATCTCGTGGACGCCTTAAGCTAACAAGCCCTATTCAAGCGCTCCCCCATCTCTTGGAGATAAATGGGAACCCATCAGCGCTGCCAAAATGGCCTTGGTGCATCGAGACAATTTAGTGCTCAACAGCATCCGACAATCCCGTCATATTTCCCTGTACCTTAAAAACTCTCATTTACTTACATACTACCCCCCTGTGTGACTTCTGATACGCCTGCCTTAAGACCAGATCTTCCACGCACCAGACACCACACTTACTCATTTGATAGGCTGGCTCGCCAGCTAAACACACTCACTTTATGACACATATTTTCGTAGACTATGTATATTATACGTTCCGTATAATCTGTTTCCCTCACTATTCTCCAGCACATATGCTGTTTTCCCAATACGTTTGGAAACTATAAATGTTTCTGCGTCATTTGCTTCCAACCTTGCAAGTGGCTCCCTTTAAATGAACGTCATCACGTTGCTCCACTAGCATATTTCTCAGTGTCTGTAACGATGCCCTGTTGCTACTGTCCACACATGCACATATTAAAATACCGTCCTCTGCTTTAACCACAGGATAATCCCTACATAAATTAGTGTCCCTCGATAGCATGTCTGCAAGAATGTTATCTTTACCTTTAATATATTTTACTGTGAATTCGTATTCCTGCAGAGCAAGAATCCACCTACTAACTCTGTTAGAACTGAGTTTACAAGTTCTCATATACAGTAATGCATGGTGATCTGTGTGGATCTCAAATTTCCCCCCTACTAAATACATTCTAAATTTTCCTAAACTGAAAACAATACCTAAAAGCTCTAACTCAGTAATCGTGTATCTTTTCTCCGCTGCTGTCAGTCCTCGCGAGGCTAAAGATACTATGCACAGATTACCCTCATCATCTTTCTGACATAATACTCCAGCAATGCCTATATGTGAGGCATCTGTCATAACCACATATTCCTTATCTTTTAACGGATATTTCAGCACTACAGCTTTCTCAAAACCTTCCTTCAGCGCTCTAAAAGCCTGTTCATGCTTGGACTCCCATCTCCACCGAGTCCCACTTTTAAGCAATTCCCTGAATGGTTCTACCAACCCTGAGTATTTAAGAACGAACCTCCTGAAAAAGTTGCAAATTCCCAGGTAAGTTTTTAATTGTTTAACATTCTGTGGCACCTCTGCGTTAAGTATCTTATTAACCCTACTTTCTTCTGGTGTTACACCTCTACTTGACACTCTATGACCTAAAAATGTCACTTCTGACTGACAGAATGACGACTTAGACAGCTTCAAAGTGAACCCTGCCTGATCTAACTTCTGAAAAACTATATCTAAATGAAGTAGATGCTCCTCAAAACTGCGTGAACTAATTACCATATCATCTATGTAAATGGTTACAAACTCTCCTGTGTCATCCCCTAATGCGATGTTTAAAGCCCTAATTAAAGCTGCTGAACTACTCTTTAACCCATAAGGTGTTCTACAAAATTGATAAAGGTTATATTTATGACTAAAAGCTGTAAATGGTCTATCTTCGTACATAAGTGGCACTTGCCAAAAACTGGAACTCAAATCTACACAAGTGAAATACTTCTTCCCCTCAAATGTTTGCATTAATTCCTCTATTGACATAGATTTCAGCTGATCTGAACTAATTCTACTGTTAACCAAACGAGCGTCTAAACAAATACGAACAGTGCCGTCGGTCTTGGGTACCGTGATCAAAGAATTAACATACGGACTGTTAGAGTGCTCAATAATCCCATCTTCAAGCATCTGATTAATTTGTGCCTCAACTGCACTCTGATAAGCGAAAGGTACAGGATATCTATGTCCTGTGAATACTGACCTATCAATAACGTTCAATGAATGTGTATAGCAATTGGCCATACCAATGCGATCCTCAAAAACTCTCCTATTACACCATAACACATCATAGAGCCGAACACACTGTTCATCCTCTATATTTCCCTGAAATGCAGCTTCACGTAACGAGTCCTCTAGACTTCCGTTCGTAATCACACTGCCCACAAAACATGGAGAACCCCGCTCTACGGCTGGCGATATCTCATTTAAAGTACAAATCACACCTACAACACTACTTCTCTGAATTTGGTCATTGAACGCTACTTCTACTTCAGAATCTCCCCATTTAAATTTCAAACTCCCTACATCATAACATAAGTTACCCGACACTCTACTTAGCCACTCTGAACCCAAGATAACACTGAATACTAAATTTGGAATTACAAGGCAAATCTGCTTCTCTACATGATTATTAATTTTAATGTCTACTAAAACTTGCTTAGAAATTACTTTAGACCTTTTCCCAACAGCTGTGATAACAAAAGTGCTTTTAATTGGCATCTCCTCAAAATTTACTCCAGTTCCTTTCATTTTATCATAAAATGTACTACTTATGCAACTCTTCATACAACCACTATCAATTAAAACATCTGTGTACGCCTCGGACACGTTAAATTTAACTATGGGGCTCTTACTAACCACTTCCTGAATAATACCTTCATCATTTAGTTCATGTAATAATTCATTTCTTACATTTAGGTCATAGGGTTCCTGTATAATTGTATGGACAGGGCATGCTACAGACTGAGATTCTGACCTTACTTCGCAGCCTGGTTCGCGTTTAAAGAACCGCTACAGCTGGCCGTAGTACTACTAACTACTAAACTGGTCTGGTTGTTCTGGGCTGTGTTGTCATTGTTTGGCTGTATATTACTACCACTAGGCTGTCCTCTTCCTTGACCCCTATTCTGGTTGTAATTATTGTCATTATAATTTCTCCCTTGATTTCCCCTGAAATCATTGTTTCTCCCTTGATTTCCCCTGTAATCATTGTTCCTCCCTTGATTTCCCCTGAAATCATTGTTCCTCCCTTGATACTGATTACCATAGCCATTTCCTCTGTTCTGATATAGCTGATTATTATTATTTCTATTTTGAGCGTTGGCTCCTTCGCCACCGTTCCCTTGAACTTCTTGATGCCTGGCTTCATTAGGTCTATTATTATTATTACCCTGGTTCCGGTTGAAATTGTCCTCATAACCCCCTCTCCCTAGTGCATCAAATGTGCTTAACAAATTTTCTACTTGTGATATAGTCTTTACATTCTGGATACAAGCAGCCTCCTTGATCCTATAGGGAAAGTGCCTAAGTAGCAACCTTACCACATCACTTTCCTCCTTCAAGCCATCCAGATATTTACACACTAATACCTGCCCTAAAAAGTATTCGGTCATGGTGGAGCTTCCTTTAGGGTTATATTTACCACACACTACTCCCTCACGATGCTGCGACTGAATAACCTCATTCCAGAACTTTTCACAGAATTTCATTTTAAAATCATTAATATCAGTAAACTTGTCTCTGTAGACAGCAAACCAATTCCTCGTTTCCCCCACAAACACTTGTTCTAAAATTTCAACTACCTGGCACCACTCAATACTACCATTTTCCAACCTCTCCCCGAATTTATTTTCTATAGTGTTCATGAACTCCATTGGGCACCCCTGTCGATTGCTGAACTTACCCAGTTCTACCTCCCTGTGTGTGCTATTCACAAAAACTGGCCTATTCTGACTATTTTCTTGCCTGATCCTAGCTTTTAATTTTAATTCTAATTCTGCGATTTTCTCCTCAGCCTTCCTCTCAATACTGTTTACTGTTAATTTAATGTTTCCTTCTGATTCTTCTACTTTATCATATAGCTTTGCTTGTTTCTCCTCAATCTTGCTAATGCTCTCTCTATTACTCTCTCTTAAATCATTTACTTCTGCAACTATTTGCGAGTGGACTTTCTCAATTCTACCCCCCAGCTGTTCCTTAACCTCTTTAGTAGCTACCTGAATTTTGTCAATTTCTCCCCCCAATTGCTTTTTGACCTGCTGTGTTTCCAGTTGCACTAGTTCTTTTAAATTTTCAGCCTGTGTACTGATTCTAATTTCCAACTCCTCCTGTACTTTTCCTAATTTTCTGTCTACATCTGCAATAATCTCTTTAGCCTTTTCTTCCATCACCCCCCTGATCTCGCCTCTAATCAGTTCGAATTTGTCACTCATTTCCCTACTGTTTTGTTCTAATTTAGCATTTAAAGTTTCAGTACTCTCTCTATTTTCCTTACTGTTTTGTTCTAATTTAGCGTTGTTTTGTTCCAGTTTTGCGTTGTTTTGTTCTAATTTAGCATTTAAGGCATCTGTACTTTCTTTATTTTCCCTACTGTTTTGTTCTAATTTTGCATTTAAGGCATCACTACTAACTTTGTTCTGATACATGAACTCGAGAAGTAAAGTTTTTAATTCTGGTTGACCCCCTACACTCCCTGTTTCAGTATCGGGATTTACCTCCGCTACCCCGGTACTACCATCACTCGACATACTGCTCGTATCATCATTCTCCCGTTGATGACCACTACGTAACCTCATCTGTCTTTCTTTCTCATCCCCCATAATGATATACACTGATACAGACAAATAACCCCCAAAATACAGGCACAGAAATATATACCCTTCTCCTTCCACAAATGTTATTAGGTTTTCAGCCCCAAGTTGTCGGCGACAAATGTAACGGTTATTAATGCCCCATGTTGGTAGCGACAAATGAAACGTTTTGGCTGCCCCTACTGTTGGGTGACAAATGCAACTGTTTACCTTTGCCTAAGCTATGTTGTTTTAATGGGCGCCAAGACCTCAATGCAATGTTGAAATCTAAATTTGTATTTAACAACGTCTAGCTCTGGCAGAACACATTCAAGACTATATTCACTCAGATCGTGGTATGATTTGATCATTAACCCAACAAACAATTGTATCAGGAGAAGGAATTGGTCTATATCTAATGCTACCTACTGAAAGCAAAGATTGCATTGTAAAAGAAATGAATTTATTATATAAAACAAGTATAGCAAAATTAATAATAATAAGTTTAACATTTAAATTGGAGCGTTGTGATTTGAATATTACCGATAGAAAATTACGTGAAAACGGAGTCTGATAAATTGATTTTACTCTTATTTCCAAGCTATGAAGTTACTGAATTATGAAATATAAAACAAAGAAAAATGAGAGATTGCGTATTTCTGCGTCATTAGCGCTTACCCCTGGAAATTGCCAAAGCATTTCCCTCGTTCTTGACGATGCTGTGTGCTTCCCACAGTCTCCTGGACGTCGCCATCTTCTTCGTTATATGTTGATATTCTGGTAGATTAGATAACTCTATGGTCCGTACATCGGACCCAAACTCTCGTAAAACCGCACTGGTTACGTTTTACAAAAGTTCGTCGCTAACTCCACTGAACATCGGAGCGTCACGCACTTGCGACCGTACACTGCAAGTTCTACACAGATTGTCACTAACTCCCCTGAACATCGGAGCGACACGCACTTGCACCCATACTCCTCAAGTATTTCACAGATAGTCCTCGTCTCACGGCGCGTCGAACGATATATTCACCTGTCGGCTCCCCCACTCCGGAGCAGTCTCCTAGCTTACGCTGTCTCCGCTGATTGGCTGAGCACGCCGCCACTTCCCCTCCTAGGGTTCATTACACTCCGCGGGCGAGAGGGAGAAGTCGTTTTCCGTTTCAACAATTCGCCTCTTCTAGACCTTGCGACCCAGGATTGCGTCATGCTCCTCGACAGGAATCAGCTTGTATTAGAATTCCCAGTGAGTCATGTCTCTCAAATACCCTAACTGACAAAACTCCGTAAAATTCCGTAATCAGATAATTTTCTATGATATCGTCGTTCGTAATAATTTGCTTGATAGCGTTTTCTAATACATAGAAAACCTATCTGAATGCTAATAATTTTTATAAAATGCTCCGAAAATATCTAAATAATAATTATAATAAATTAATAATAATAATAAATTAACATGAAAAATTCTCTTGGCTGAACAATTTGCCGCGTAAATAAATATAGAATGGCTTCCTACTGACTTATGCCAGTTGCATAAAACCCCTCGAAAAACACGTTACAAGTTGACAATCATCAATTTTCAGACCACTGTAATGATTACATCAACCAGAACCTGGGCGGAAGAGCGTAGAAAGAGGTTAAAAGATTTTCGGAGAATAAGGAAGCAAGATCAGCTTGATAGATTCAATAACGAATAATAATAATAATAATAATAATAATAATAATAATAATAATAATGAAAAATCCACAGCCTGCTCCAGTCAACCGACCGGGTCAAGGGATGGATTGAAGGAAGCCCCCATCTAGCGTCGAGGATATGAACTGTGCCGGCTGCCGAAGCCTGTCGCACTCCTCGGAGGCAATGATTAAATGAATGACAGATGAACTGAAATGAAATGATAGTGGAGCAGTGCCGGATTAAGACTCACAGTGGCCCTAGGCAATTGTTAATTTGAGACCCCCTTTCCCCCTTTTTTTTCAACCCCCCTCCCCCTTCATCATTAAAAAGTCAATCATAACTTTGAAAGAGATTTTATTTACAAATTTACAATGAATGATGAATACAATACATATGTACATTTCCAGAAAAACTTTTTTCTGCATTTTGTTTCGCAGAAAGTTTCAATAACATCATCAAAGTTGATTTTCTTTAAAATGTCTTGATTCTGATAGAAGTCAAAATTGAATCCCTCAAAATTAACATGAATTCGAATTTCTGCATTCTGTTTGCGATGCACCCCGCTTCATTCCGAGTGTCATTATTTTCCCACTCGTCATCTTCAATGCTTTCTAAAGCCTTGACATTATTATGAAACGAAACATAAACCGCGTTCGTTGCATTAGCATGTGCTTCCCAGCGCTTATCTGACAATGATTTCAAAGTTTTAGCGTATTTTATATAATTTTTCTACACGCCCCAAGTGTGAGGGTTTGCAGAAAAGAAGTTATACAATGATTGCATTATCGAAAAAAAAATCAACTGCGTAAAAACAGCTTTTAAGAGCAGAATGTCCAACTAAATCGAGGGAATGTGTACCTCAAGGAACATAAATCGCATATTTATTCAGTTCTAATATTTTGGCTTGCAGACCCTGATACTTTCCAGACATGTTTGGTGCGTTTGGCCCTCTACAATCTTTAATTTCCAAACCGCAATCTTGAGTGACGAAGTTCACAGTTTGAGTTTTCAAACTTTCGCCAGTATTACCTTCTGTTTCAAGAATTTATTTGACTTTCCCTCTCTCGGCTCCCCCAAAGAATTAAAAAAAAATGTTTTTTTGTTTCATTTATAGGTGGATTTTTCCTTTTTTTGGGGCCCTTTTGAGTCGGGGGCCCCAGGCAATTGCCTATTGTGCCTTATGGTTAATCCAGCACTGGTGGAGAGTGTTGATGGAATGAACATGTTGACAGGGAAAACCGGAGTATCCTGAGAAAAACCTGTCTGCCTCCGTTTTGTCTAGCACAGATCTCACATGGACTGATCGGGATTTGAACCACGGACCCAGCGGTGAGAGGCCAGCGTGCTGCCGCCCAAGCCACGGAGGCTACAATATAATAATAATAATAATAATAATAATAATAATAATAATAATAATAATAATAATAATATTTATCTTTTTCTTTTTTCTACAAGGGAAGTTTGATGCACCGGTAAATATACGGATACAAGGTTGTAGCATTTAAACACTCTTTAAAAAACCATCCGACTGAACCAGGATCGAAATCCGCGGTTTTGAAAGGTAGCTCTAACCTCTTGTTCTGGTTTCATTTGAGGGGCTTGGACATCGTGGTCATTCAGCCCCGAGTATTTGGGTGTGTATGGAATTTTGTCTGATAACCTATGTTATTGAGATGGCTGTGTTTGTGTGTGTATTTGTAATTCAGTTGAGGATTGGGAAGGAAGCGGCCGTGGTCTTAAGTTAGGGACCATCATGTCATTCGTCTGGAGTAGAATTGGGAAACTACAGAAAACCACTTCCAAGATAGCCGAGGTGAAAATCGAACCCACCTCCTCTCAGTGTTATCTCACGAGGCAGCTCTAAACCAAGAGCGCCACTCGACCCAACAATCGGCGCCAAGTCCCCGACTATTTCCCTACTCGTGAGTCCCAATTATATCGGACAGAATATGGATAGTCGAGCCCGATCTGTTTTTTAAAACCAGTGTGGCGAGGTCAAGGATTTATAATCTCCCTCGGGCCTGACAAGGCAGTGCCAACGCTCTGATGGAATCTCAGTACTTTCTCATCTTCTTTAGTATTCATAACGTGTTGATTTCAAGCATTACTCGCAAGTTTTAAATTCTAGGTCTCACCAGGACTAACACTCTCTCCCAGTAATGTCAAATTCTACATCCCTAGCACCATGTAATTGTAAGGAAACGATTTCGAACATGCTGTACAGTTCTATTAGGCAAATCTTCAGCAAATCATATAAAGCCAGCACTATCTGCTTTCTAAACAGGTTAGGTTAGATGAATAAGGATTGACATTTTAAGAAAAATACGTTATTCGGTTCGTCACGGAACTACGTTTTTCTATCCCTGTAAATACTCCCATTTTGGCTACGTTCCCCGTGTTGTTTCCCTGTACTACCATTGCTGAAAACAAATTATCACACTGCACGCAACGGTTCCCTAGGGACCTCACTTTGCTCCATTTCAAACCCTGACTTCCGTTCGTGTTCCACGAAGTCCGTAATACAGCACTTATTGATCAAAACTAACCTTCGCAACACCTGCATATTTTTGACTTCCTAGTCAACCAACGATAGGATACGGTTTAGCTGTTCCATATTTTAGGGGCTGCGACGTCATTGTCATAAAGCCCCGTGTATTTGGGTGTGTGGGATTTGTGTGATAACCTGTGTTATTGTGATGGATGTACTAGTAGGTATACGCATTTGTAAATTGGGGATAGAATTGGGAACCATCCCAGCATTTGCCTGGTGAAGTGGGACAACCCCCGGAAAACCACTTCCAGGATGGTTGAGGCGGGAATCGAACTCCCCCCCCCCCCCCCTCTCAGTTTTGCCTCATGAGGCAGAGTGTAACCCGTCCCAGAGCCGGGAATCAAACCCGGACCTCCGGGGCGACAGCCAAAAATGCTAGCCGCTACACCACGAGGTGGTTTACGGTTCAACTGTATGCCCAACCAAATAGCAAGTATTATTAAGTGTCTCAACATCGAAGCCATGTGCCCCCTATTCTCATCCACCAATGAAATATAAATTTCGAAGCGCATGTGATGTTTAGCGTAGCCTCATTTTAGTTGCTACTTTTCTAACAAACTGTATGAATGATACCGATGTTAATCGTTGTTTTAAGGGCCGGAACATCGAGGTCATCTACCGCTTAAGATACTCAAGATACATTTATCCTAATCTGAACAATTTTCTTTCGTCTTTACACGCTGATCGACTACTTATTATTATGAAGTTTGGGGTCACTTATATTTCGAGGTTACCTACCCTCTACACCACTTGTTGGATTGAATTACAATATTAAAATCTGCATTACTCTCAGCAAGGACGTTTCCCGCCAATTCGACGCTTCAGCATTTTTTTAAACCATTTGCTAGTATTGCAATATGCAGTATAACTAATAACCCCTGGCACTACAGCCCGTAAAGGGCCTAGGCCTACCAAGCGACCGCTGCCCAGCCATTTGGGCTGCAGATATTTGGGTGACGCGTGATCAGCACATCGGGTCCCCTCGGCCGTTAATCTTGGTTTTCGTGATCGGGGCAATGCCTCGCTGTCAGACAGCTACTCAATTGTCCTCACGTGGCTGTGTGCACCCCGTTCCAGCCCTCACGTCAGTTTCTAAAATCCCTGACGGAGCCGGGAATCGAAGCCGGGGCTTCCGGGTAAGAGGCAGGCGCGCTACCGCAACACCACGGGGCCGGCTCAATATGCAGTGTCATATGCCCCAATAACTGGAAATATCTTATTGCTATCAATTACTTGAGTACATAAACTGAAAACTTGTTGTTTAGTTAGTATTGGAGTTTTAAGGGGCGGAACAACGAAGTCGTCTACCCCTCTTGACACAGATCTAAGTACACAAATTTGGAAATTAATGAACATTTAGAGTGGACACCTAAATATGAATAATGTCTAAAAATTAAATAACACTAATCAGTAAAATACAGTAATAAACAAAAAGTTACGGAAAACACTGAAAACTTGAGCTAAATACACTGACCGGCAAAGAAAGTGAAACCGTTAAAAAAGTAATAGGCCTATAAATAGTATAAAATTAGCCATGAAAAAGATGTAATCACATTTTAAAAGCTTTTCACGCATTAGAACACACATCTGAAACATCCGTGAATAGAAATTGATAATATGACATTTCTTAGGATGGTTTATTACCACCAATTACCCCCCAATCTTCTATGAGCCTATCTTAACGGTTTTATGGCGGGAAGCGCACTGTAAGCGCTTAAGGTTTATGAGTGTTGCCGCGCGCTTATTGTTGTTCTAGGGATAACAACTGGCATTTGTTGAACACGTGTGAACCACTGTCATACATTTTAGTAAGATATCCATGTGCAGTTCACACTAAAACGTGCCTCTTAGCCGTGAAGGAGCTGCACAGGCAGTTTCATTGGTGGAGGATGGCTGCAGCTTTCGTTATGTTGCTGAGGTCATTGGATCATCTCTCGGTAGCATTCACCGTGAAACGTTACAGAGAACTCCAAACATACGACAGGAGACGAGGGTCAGGCCGCAGAAGATGCACAAGTGCCAGGGATGACAGATTTCTCATCCTGCAAGTTCTGCGTGATCGCCATACCACAGCAGTCCAGGCACGAAATCAACTGGAAAATGTCAGAAATGTGAGAGTGAGTGAGCGAACAGTAAGAAGGTTTGAAGAAGCTCATATTTCGTCCCGGAAACCTGCACGTGGACCCGCACTCGAACGACATCACAGAGAGGCGTGTCTTCGCTTCGCAAGGCAGCATCTGGGATGGACCCACGAGCAGTGGGCCTCTGTTCTCTTCACTGACGAGAGTCGCCTTAATCTTAGATCTCCTGATGGAAGAGAAAAGAGTGTGGAGAAGGCGCGGGGAGAGACACAGCCCTGTTTCTTTCTCCTCCAGGACTCCATTTGGAGGTGGCTCTGTTTTGGTGTGGGGTGGCATCGACGTTTTGGCCCGCACTGAGTTGATGTGCATCGATCACGCGACGCTCAATTCCCAAAGGCACATCGAAGAGATCCTGATGAACCATGTGATGCCCTTTGCGCCTTTCATAGGTCAGAATTTTATGCTGATGCAGGATAATGCCCGCCCTCATACTGCTCGCTGTGTTGTACAATATCTGCAGGAAGTGGGGATTCAAACCCTGGACTGGCCAGCTCGGAGTCATGACTTGAACCCCATCGAACATGTATGGGATATGCTTGGAAGGAACGTCAGACAGCGTGACCACACCACCTTGGCACAACTGAGAACATCGCTGCTGGAGGAATGGGATCGCATCCCGGCAGATGCCATTCGACGAGTTGTGAACAGTATGCCCGAGCGTTTACAAGCTGTCATAGACGCTAAGGGTGGAAACACACGTTTTTAGTGACCAGTGTTCTCGTGCAGTGCAAACATTAATACTGTTTTGTTTGGCAATACATTTGATAAAAACCAGCCCAAAAGAACATTACTAAAAAATGGAAAATTGTAGGATTTGCAAAATGTAACGAAATTTGTGAGTTAATGCGTGTTGTAAAACATGTTTCGGTATTTTCTGTAGCCAACCATCTAAAATTTACATCAATAATGCAAAAATTGGAAAACAGATACATTTTAGTGGAATAAATTAAGAAATTACATAAAAATTTAAAGTGTTCCATTTTTTTGCAGGTCAATGTACTTTCAAAGCGGTCGAATGCAATATTTGATACTGCAATTATCCCGCTAATTTGTGTGTGGGATATCAAGCAACACGAACAGTGTGGACACGTCAGCAAGATATGTGGTTCTTGTCGCTCCAAGAGTCATGATGGTTCTGTTTTCAGTGCCCATTATCTCTTCTGATGTCGGGACGAGGGATAACCGCTAATTACGGGAGAGAAATAGGAAACTCCACACTAAAGGGAAGGGCCATTATGTTGTCATTATACAGTGTGAAATGGAAAGTTGAATAAGTATACTTCCAGAATATCTTGATTCCAACAATAAACTCTACGGCCACGGTCCGCTAATTTTACCGTGCTCTTAATATTTAGTGTGATTCACAATGCGGAGGATGCATGAACATAGAATATCCAGGTGGAATTAACATTGTTTGAAGAATGGAAATACAGACATGAACGTAAGTATTAGTATGTAGTTACATCGATGGAAAAATAATTGGGTTCAGTATCGTGTGTAGGATATGCTTGCAGTGCATTAGTACCTTACGGAATGCAGCAGAGAAATATCAACCTTCCTGATATCAGCGTTAGTTGGGCTGCATAAAACAATATTATTAGGGACAGCTGATTCACCTGGTATACTGGAGTATTGACAAGGCGAATTAAATTTTAAAAATGTTATAAATATTATCAATAGGCAATACGGATCAACCCTTAAAATTCAATATGGAAGGCTCAACATATACGCATTTTACAGTAAGTACAGGGTCATTATGTGTGAGCGCGCGCGCCAGTAAACACGGCAAGCTAAGCCGGCTGTGACTAGCGCAGATCGCTGCCACGTGCACCCGGTTCAACCGGCGGTTGGCGCTCACCGCTGACTCATATCGTTAGTTCACACGTGGTCATTCATATGGGCGTGTATTTGCAAAGCTTAGACGTTAGTGTTGCACGTTTAGTGAGTATTGTGATTACTGTGATTGTTGGTCATGCCTAGACACCAATTCAAATTGCACGAACGTGTGTATATCCATAATTCGTGTATGAAAAGCAGAAAATCTTGGTCTGAAACGAGACGAAAATTCCGAATCAAGTTTCCAGGAAGACCTGTGCCTAATGCCAGTACAATTAGGAGGCTCGCTAAACGATTCAAGGAAACAGGCTCCGCAAATAATAAGAGAGTTGACGGACATTCTTCCATCAGAAGATGCCAGGTGTGTGTTACAAGGGAGAGAGGACATTTTCAGCATAGGCTATGAGCACTGTAAGTACACATTATTGAACATGTTTGGTAAAAGTGTAAAAGTGCGCGCCGACCGCCGGCTGAACCGGCCGCGCGCGGCCGCGATCTGCGCTAGTCACAGCCGGCTTAGCTTGCTGTGTGTACTAGCGCGCATACACATAATGACCCTGTATTTAGCTATTAGAAAGTTATTTTTTTAAGCCTTTGTCTGGAGCGTCGCGCTCGATGGAAGTGAAACTTTGACTGTTGGTGCACAAGAAAAGAGGAGAATAGAAGGATTGGAAATGTGGTGTTACAAGAGAATGATGAAGATCAGATGGGTAGATAGAGTAATAAATGAAGAGATAATAAGACGAGTGGGAGAGAAGAGATATTTCTGGCGACTGCTAATGAAGAGAGGAGATAGGTTGGTAGGAAACACACTAATATACTCAGGAATAACAAGCTTAGTTATGGATGGAAGGGTCGAGGACAAGAACTGTAGGGGCAGACCAAGGTTAGAATATGTTGAACAGATTGTCTCGGATGTAGGGTGTGGTAGCTATGTAGAGATGCAACTATTAGCTCAGGACAGGGAGGTTTGGAAGGCTGCATCAAACCAGTCTAAAGACTGAAGACTCAAACAACAAACAAGTCTCTTACTGTACAAATACTTATGTTCATATCTGTATAGGCTACAGTATATTTAGTGAAATTAATCAATTGGGATATACTACGAAATTTCGGTCCAAGGGCTGATAATTAACTTTTTGTTAGTTAACTCATTTTAGGAGCTTGGGACATCTTAATCATCAGCCCCGAGTAGTAGGCTATGTGTTGAATTTGTTTGATAACTTATATTTATGTGATGACAGTAGTAGCTGATATTAGCATGCCTGTATTTGTTAATATACTACCTAATTTCCGCACCTAATTTCCGCATTTGTCAGTATTGCAATATGCAGAATCGCTTCCTTTTCATGTTACACACACAGATCGTTTTCCGTCAAGGCTCTTTCCAATTTCCCAGTGGACCCTTGTACCTACAGTAGCTTCAGCAGCCCTTTGTGTTATGTTCAGTCCAACGGTGTCTCATGAGACGTTCCTTCTCTCCATTCTTTAGTCTTTGAAGCACTTTCTGAGTTGATTCAGTTCATGTGATCGACAAATTGCAATTTGCGTCTGTTTGCTATCATCCAAACTTCCAGGAGCTTCTCTCTCGATCGATCTAACTCAACTGCATAATGAAGTCCCAATGCACTACTCTGTACGATAAAACATAATACAGTCGAACCGTCAGGCGATATCAAAATAAATCATCTTATCGAAAATACGAGTTATGGAGACGCGTAGGAAAAATGATAAAACTTGTTGCAAAATACTGTATGTGTACAACATATAGTTGCCTAAATATCTACAGTACAAAACTAAGTCCCCGATTCTTGGATGTAACGGGTAATCTCGAGAACCACTGTGTGGATTTAGATGCGGTTTTTACCATTCTGTAAGGATTTCTAGAAAAAAAGTTTCCGTAGAGAAAGGATCATTTTTGACCAAAGGAAGCCGAGCAGTAACGATTTCAGTAATTGAGTCGAAGAAAAACCTGCCGCCCGTGCGCCTTCTAACCTTACGGGGGGTAAACCTATAAACATATCGGGCGAAGCCAGAGCGGGTTGCTAGTTTATGTAATAAAAGTGGATGTTTGTAATTATGGCAGCTTTGTTACATTATCTATCTAAGTTGCTTCTTCTCCTTCTTCAAGCATCGGGTGGCCTCGTTTGAGCCATTTCTGTCATTCCGCTCTTATTTATTCCGAATCTCGTGTTTCGTTTCCACTCCGATCGTCGTCGTTTATATCCGTCCAATCCGAGGCTACTTGTAGTTCTCTGAATCACATTACCTCCACGCGGGTGATTAGCCCAACGTAGAGTGGTTTGTTGGGTTACCTTCCCTTCCTCCATATTTATCCCCTGGAGACAGGTGTCCCAGATGGTCAGGGTTTGGGCAGGCATTTCATCCTTACCCACTTAGGTATGGTTTTCCAGCCAATACTCGGGTAGCTGATTGCAGTGGTTTCCCACTGGGCGATGGGGCCGCCACATCCCTAGCCGGTAAGTTGCATATCTAAGAATATAAATTACATACGGCTGGCTCAACTACAGTAATCTGTGGAAAATTCCAATTAGAACCTTCGAATGAGACAAGTGGCATTGCAAACACACATTTCAAGTTCAAGTGCCAGGGATATATTTTTTCGAGTTATAAAAAATCCACTTAAAGAGAAAACGAACCGTGTAAATTATAGGAAGTTTGTTCGAAAAATAATAAACAATTACTACGAAAGTTTGATGCATTTCATGAGATGAGATATTAATAAATACACACATCAAAAAAAGTTTTGCATCACCTCGGTTCCAAGAGTTCCGGAACCGTTAAATACAAAGGGAATAGAGATCAACACAAACAACATTTCAGCTCGTTTTATTGCTCATGAGACCCACACATTGCATGTTGTACCATCATACAGCTAGACTTTCAGCATTTGTGGTCCAGATTGCAGTACACACCACTACCTCTAATACCCAGTAGCACGTCCTCTTGCATTGATGCATGCCTGTATTCGCCGTGGCATACTATCCACAAGTTCATCAAGACACTGTTGGTCCAAATTGTCCCACTCCTCAACGACAATTCGGCGTAAATCTCTCAGAGTGGTTGGTGGGTCAAGACGTCCATAAACAGCCCTTTTCAACATATCCCAGGCATGTTCGATAGGGTTCATGTCTGGCGAACATGCTGGCCACTGTAGTCGAGCGATGTCGTTATCTTGAAGGAACGCATTCACAAGATGTGCACGATGAGGTCGAGAATTGTCGTCCATGAAGACAAATGCCTCTCCAATATTCTGCCGATATGGTTGCACTATGGGTCGGAGGATGTCATTCAGGTATCGTAAAGCCGCTTCGGAGCCTTCCATGACCACCAGTGGCGTACGTCGGCCCCACATAATGCCACCCCAAAACATCAGGGAACCACCACCTTGCTGCACTCGCTGGACAGTGTGTCTAAGACGTTCAGCCTGACCAGGGTGCCTCCAAACACGTCTCCGACGTGATGCCAATTCCGTGGGGTCCATTCAGCATGTTGTTGGGCCCATCTGTACCGCGCTGCATGGTGTCGGGGTTGCAAAGCTGGACCTCGCCATGGACGTCGGGAGTGAAGTTGCGCATCATGCAGCCTATTGCGCACAGTTTGAGTTGAAACACGACGTCCTGTGGCTGAACGAAACGCATTATTCAACATGGTGGCATTGCTGTCAGGGTTCCTCCGAGCGGCAATCCGTAAGTAGCGGTCATCCACTACAGTAGTAGCCCTTGGGCGGCCTGAGCGAGGCCTGTCATCGACAGTTCCTGTATCTCTGTACCTCCTCCATGTCCGAACAACATCGCTTTGGTTCACTCTGAGACGCCTGGAAACTTCCCTTGTTGAGAGCCCTTCTTGACACAAAGTAACAATGCGGACGCGATCGAACTGCGGTATTGACCTTCTACGCATGGTAGAACTACAGACAACATGAGCAGCGTACCTTCGTCCTGGTGGAATGACTGGAACTGATCGGCTGTCGTACCCCCTCCGTCTAATAGGCCCTGCTCATGCATGGTTGTTTACATCTTTGAGCAGTTTTAGTGACATCTATGAACAGTCAAATGGACTGTATCTTGGATACAATATACACAGTCAACGTCTATATGCCGGAGATCTGGGAACCGAGGTGATGCAAAACTTTTTTTGATGTGTGTACATGTAAATTGTTTTCAGGATTAGGGATTAACCCATCTCATTTGGGTACAGTCGTGTTGACCGACTGAAAAGCATCAAACTCATTTACTAAGGCAACACTGAAAATGGCTTCAAGCACCATAACAATTACTACAAATTATCGAAACTTCAAGTAATGGAGGTTCGACCGTTGTTTAAATGGGGATTTTGCGATCAAGTCTGTTTTGTGAGAGATTTTTGTTTCTTCTCAGTTGATAACGGGTATCTTGAGACTCTACATCTACCTCGCAACTTTTACCAAATGTAAGTTGGTAAAACTGCCAGGCAGAGCAAGTTTAACTTTGGGTAATGAATAGGGCTCGGATGTTTAGGAAAAGTCTTTTTTTTTTCTTTGCCTCTATTTTCATGCTCGATTGGTTTCTGATGCAAATCAAGTGATTATCGTCACAATACAGTGGTTTTTATTTATCATATAAATGCATATTTCGAACATTTTTTTTACCATCAAGTCATATTTTGAGCATTTTTGGTAAGAACGTTATACTTCGGTAGTTTGATGGCATCCTCAACTTGCCGAACGAGAACTAGTGCTTACAGAAATAGAATCTGGATGTCACAACTGCAATTAATGCAAGTGGAATACCGTTTTTATGGGATAAAGGTCATACACCTCACTGCACATCTTGCACCACCACATTGTACTCTGCAGCATGGTCGCTAATTACATCTCCTTTTACTTGAACAAGCGTCAGTTTACGGTGAATCACACTCCAGTACGCATCCCATCATGCCTAAGGAAAAGACTTCTACTAGTGTAGAATGCACTGAATGACAGCTAATTCGTTTTGCAGTGTTCAATTAAAACTTCAACACATTTGAATATAAAATTTAAAATGGGCTTCACCACTCTGAATATGTTTTAAAAGAAATAAGATAGATTTCTAATTTTCTGAAGTTTCAAACCACCATTGCAGTGTGGAAATACGTATATTCTGACTTAAAATTTTGTGTGATCTGATCATTTTAGTGAACATGTTTTATAGGTATGTATTCTTAGGCTGTAACTAACCCCTTAAACATGTATATCCAGAAAATTAATATGAAAATAGGAATACAGAATTTAGTTAACAATTTAATCTCGAAGGAATTGTCGCTTGGATTTATAATTCTTTTAAAACGGCCATATTTAAATCATCATTTTCTTGTCATATTTTGTCATTGTTGAGTCATATAGTCAGTCACTTTTGAGTCATATTTGCTTGCATATTCGGGCCATTTTAGAATGATTCATGCTGATTGGCGCGTTGTAACGTGTTAAACGTTTTTCTTTTCATTGAACCAACCCGATCTTCTGCGTAAGGAAACTAAGGAAAATGCTGGTCTACTTCGCACGAGACAAGGAAGTTGGCCACGTAACAATACATTATTGTTTAAATTTAAATACGAGACATAGTTAAAAAAAACTGCCTGATGGGACTATAAAATGTCGGAAATGTGTCAAGTAATTGTATTTTATGCTCTGCCTCTTCGTTTTGGCGTTCTATACAATTCCTTGGCAAAATGCCGGGTTTTAAACGTTTCCTGTTACTGCCTTTGTAGTTGAAAATCACGTTCTATGCAAGCTTTATTTTTCCTAGTTTCTAAGATATTTCTAAGAAGATATAGGCCTATAGTCCTAAGAAAGTCAGAGTATAGTAAGCGAAAATTTGTTGAAACTTAACTTAGCGAAGACTGTTACACTATATTATATTAATAGCATAATGTAGGTGTGAAATTGTAAGCAAAAAGTTCGTTACAATATTTTTGCTCGTTAAACGAACACCATCAGATACATGTTAATTAAATTATACAAGACAACCAAATAGGACTACTAAAGCGTTATAAAACCTCACAATGACACGAACATTATTTTAATTAGTGAAGTGTACAATTTTTTAATGTTTATTTTACTTCTGGCATTGTGTGTTATTAACTATAGCTAACCTACTACGAATTGAACAACTGAAGAGAATTTTACATAAACGTATTTAATGTCTTTCATGTGTTTCAGAATGGAGCGAGTTTATCCTACATTTACATGGGATTGCAGTGACACTAACTGTTTGTCTGTCTACAACTCTTGGCTGTCAGCGCGGATGCCTGGGTTCGATTCCCGGATCTGTCAAGAAATGTAATTCTGGACTGAGGGCTGGGCCACGGTACACTCAGCCTCGTGAGGCAAAAGTGAGAAGAGGCTGGTACGATTCTTACCTGAATAATCCTGGAAGTGGTTTTCCCACTACTGAAAATGAAAATCCACAGCCTGCTTCCAGTCTCCGACCGGGTCAGGGAATGGAATGAATGAAGCCCCCATCTAGCGGCGAGGATATGAACTGTGCCGGCTACCGAGGCCTGACGCACTCCTCTGGAGCAATGATTAAATGAATGACAGATGAAATGAAATGATAGTGGAGAGTGTTGCTGGAATGAAATGTTGACAGGGAAAACCGGAGTACCCGGAGAAAAACCTGTCTGCCTTCGTTTTGTCCAGCACAGATCTCACATGGAGTGACCGTGATTTGAACCACGGACCCAGCGGTGAGAGGCCGGCGTGCTGCCGCCTAAGCCACGGAGGCTTGCGGTTTTCCCCACTACTAATCCAGGCAAATGCTGGGATGGTACCTAACTTACGGCCACGGCCACTTCCTACTCAAAACCTACCTAAATTACAAATACACACACTACTGTCGACCAAAGTATTATGTGTACTCGAGTTTGAAGGTTGTTTGTGACGTAACCAATAGACATACATAAAATCCAAAAACATCATCATTTTCGTCGTTCTATTTTATGTAAGCTCATGTAGGTTTGGAATTTTTAGTTTATATTTTAATATTTTTTATCGCAGTTGGAACACAAAATGTGCCCGTTTTTAAGAGTGTTTCAACCATGCGACACATTTAAGAATTATTATCTCACAAACCCGTCATCAGATCGAATCCAAATTTTAACACAATATACATTGGAATGATGTATAACTGGTTTATTAATTTCAAAATTTTGCGTGTCCAAGAAACAAAGTTGTTATTTGTGTAAGGTAACGTTTTCTCGGCTTGGGGTGGTTGGAATATGTAGTTCTTGGTCGCGTTGTAATTCTTATACATCAAAAAGTTATGCTGTATGACTTTAAAATACGTAAATTAATTCACTTATTTTATATCGGTTTATATTTGAACGGGGAAATACGACCTCGCCTCGCTCGGCAGTGATGGGCTCCATCTCAGCAACGCTGTACAGCTTACCCCGGAGCGGCTGGTTGGTGAATCATGTCTTATTTCCACGAACAAATACAAACCGATATAAAGTAAGTGAATTAATTTACGTATTTTACAGTCATACATCATAACTTCTTGATGTATAAGGATTACAACGCGACCAAGAGCTTTATTTTCCAACCACCCCGAGCCGACAAAAAGTTACCTTACAAAAATGATAACAACTTTGTTTCTTGGACACAAAATTTTGAAATTAATAAACCAGTTATACAACATTCTAATGTATATTGTGTTAAAATTTGCATTCGATCTGATGACGGGGTTTTGAGATAATAATTCTTAAATGTGACGCATGGTTGAAACACGCTTAAAAACGGGCACATTTTGTGTTCCAACTGCGATAAAAAATATTAAAATATAAATTAAAAATTCCAAACCTACATGAACTAACGTAAAATAGAACGACGAAAATGATGTTATTGGATTTTATATAGGTCTATTGGTTACTTCACAAACAACCTTCAAACTCGAGTGCACATAATACTTTGGTCGACAGTAGTACATATATCACAGTTACACAGGTTATCACACAAAATTCTACACACACCCAAGTACACGGGGCTACATAACCACGATGTCACAAAGCCCCTAAAAGAAACAACTGTCTGTCGCCAATTGAAAGAAACTCTTTTTCAACTTGCCGACTAGCCGTGGAAGATTTTCTTCTTGAATATCACGTGACGACAGACCAAGAAAGAAAAAAAAGACTTCTCGTTCAGACGATTGTACCTCGATCGGTGGATGTTTCGCTAGTCCAAGGACAGAAGGTCGTTGACCTTCCTGAAGGCTGCTCACACAAATGTGGTGGTCACATGGGCCATCTAAACCTGGCCCCTACACATTTCTTCTTGTGATAACATTAAGAAAACCCTGAACCATAAAATTTTCGATACGAGCATACGACAGACGAGTTGTCAAATGCCGCAGTATATTCTGGTATCTAGCTCAAGATTCACTACCACTGTATTTCAAAAAGAAAAACCAATCCACATACTGTAAATACAGTATAGGCTAAACTTTGAACGTTTCTAAATTAGATTTCTTTCAGCAACTTGACTTTCCTAGTGACTTCCTCGACAAATCCGTGGTAGAGAGGGTGCTTTATGATCTCAACAACAATTCGATTCTCGGCCGAGGAAGTCGGATTTTTGAAGAGTGACAAAATCACCGCGATGTGATTACTGGTTGGTTGGTTCCAAGTTTAGGGGCTGCGACAACGCGGTCATGTAGCCCCGTGTTCATTGGGTGTGAGTAGAATCTGTCTGATAACCGGTGTTAATTGTGTATTAGTGTGAGTTTTTTGCTTTTAATAGCTTGCCACGGTGGGTGAGTGGTTAACGTGTCTGACTACCAACCCCAAGCTCGCAGGTTCGCTCCTGGCCGTGGTAAGTGATTTTTGAAAGGCGGCAAAAATTACGACTCGCATGTCATACGATGTTGGCATGTCAAAGAACCCATTTGAATTCAGTAGGCCGTGTTCATAATGGTAAAATTAATCTCGAGAGTTTCCACCAACACAAAGTTCCTCATTTCTCTACTAGAAAGAGCTATAGTGTTTAAGGAGCTTAGATATCTAATCTCCTTGACTTTCATAGTGCTTCAAGAAACAATGAAATTCGGCATGCAAGCTACCCTCTGGGTGTCAAATAACAAAGCTTGCACCCGGCACCCGAGGCCATAAGATAGTTATTATTATTATCATTATCTGTTTTTAATTGAAGTAAGGACTGCAGACATTCGATTTCAAGTATTTCCAACTTTTGCTACCAAACGCCACCGTCAACGACCAACTAGTTCTGAACTTTGTTACTAGATGCCACCGCAGTCGGCTCCTGGCAACGAACGTTGGAACATAAGAGCGTTAGTCAAATATAACCTATAACAATTTAGCTTCACACAAGTGTAATTAGTGGAAGGTTCTTTATCATGCCATAAATCCATGACATGAGACCTCCGGCTTTACTTCCCCTCCGAAGGAAGGCATACTGAGGGATTTTTAACGCTCTTAAAAAATCCGACTACTTCGGCCAGGTTTGAACCCGCGACCTTGGGCATAGAAGCTTACCATTATGTGATCTCTCGTATCATACTTACTGATCACAAGGCAATCAGCCACTGATAGCCCATAGAGTTGGAGTCTCGCTACCAGATGGCAGTGCTAAACGGAACGTCAATATAAAGAGTAGATTATTTTGCTCTATGCCAAAATGTCTAAACTAGATAACTGATGCATCATCATCATACTGTACGTATTGTAACGTGTTTTTCGAGGGGTTTTATGCAACTGGCATAAGTCAGTAGGAAGCCATTCTATATTTATTTACGCGGCAAATTGTTCAGCCAAGAGAATTTTTCATGGTAATTTATTATTATTATTAATTTATTATAATTATTATTAAGGTATTTTCGGAGCATTTTATAAAAATTATTAGCATTCAGATAAGGTTTTCTATGTCTTAGAAAACGCTATCCAGCAAATTATTACGAACGACGATATCATAGAAAATTATCTGATTACGGAATTTTACGGAGTTTTCGTCAGTTAGGGTATATCGAGAGACGTGACTCACTGGGATTTCAAGTACACGCTTAATCTTGTCGAGAAGCATGACGCAATCTTGGGTCGCAAGGTCTAGAAAAGGCGAATTGTTGGAACGGAAAACGACTTCTCCCTCTCGCGCGCCGAGTGTAACGAAACCAGAGGAGGGGAACTAGCGGTGGGTCAACCAATCAGTGAGGACCACGCAAGCTGAAGCCGGCTGAAGAGTGGGGGAGCCAACGTGTGCATATATCGTTCGACGCGCCGTGAAACGAGGACTATCTGTGTAGAACTTGCGGAGTACGGTTGCAAGTGCGTGTCGCTCCGATGTTCAGTGGAGTTGAAGACTAACTTTTGCAAAACTTAACCAGTGCGGTTGTACGAGTGTTTGGGTCCGAGGTACGGACCATAGAATTATCTAAGCTACCAGAATATCATCAAATTCCGACGGAGATGACGACGTCCAGGAGACTGTGGGAAGCTCACAGCATCAGCAAGTACGAGGGAAATGCCTTGGCAATTTCCAATGGTAAGCGCAAATGACGCAGAAATACGCAATCTCTCATTTTTCTTTGTTTTACATTTCATATTTCAGTAACTTCATAGCTTGGAAATAAGAGTAAAATCAATTTATCAGACTCCGTTTTCACGTAATTTTCTATCGGTAATATTCAAATCACAACGCTCCAATTTAAATTTTGTACTTATTATTATTATTAATTTTGCTATACTGGTTTTATATAATAAATTCATTTCTTTTACAATGCAATCTTTGCTTTCAGTAGGTAGCATTAGATATAGACCAATTCCTTCTCCTGATACAATTGTTTGTTGGGTTAATGATCAAATCATACCACGATCTGAGTGAATAGTGTCTTGAAGGTGTTCTGCCAGAGCTAGACGTTGTTAAATACAAATTTAGATTTCAACATTGCATTGAGGTCTTGGCGCCCATTAAAACAACATAGCTTAGGCAAAGGTAAACAGTTACATTTATCACCCAACAGTGTGGGCTAGCCAAACTGTTACATTTGTCGCTACCAACATGGGGCACTAATTCCCATTACAGTATAAATCGCTGAAGTGTATGTTTCATAAAACTCAAGCTCTTAAACCAGAGGAGGTTAGAAGGTGAGTTTTGTACCAAAATCTCCTAAAGTGCGTCTCTACCTAAATAAAAGACATTATGGAATTAAATGTAGTATTTGCCTCTCACTCGCACTCCTATGTCCTGCAATTAGAATCGTCCTCTTCTACGCCGGCGATGTTGCCATTTCCCAATAATTAAAAGTGACAAATCTACGAAAATGTTTGCGTGGTCTTATAGAGAATGTTCCGCTCTTTATGATGATGTAAAAATAAAAGCCATAAATATACGATGATGTAAAAATAAAAGCCATAAATAATTAACACATGGCCCAATTTTCACAATTACGATATTTTAGCGCCAATCTATATTTTTGCAGATATAAAACTTATCACGCCATAGATAATGAACTAATGATCGCAACAGATATTTATTTTTAGATTGCCTGATGTTGGTAGAAGATACCCTATTTCTCAGGGCAGTAATTATTTTCATAATAAGAAAGTTATGATTTTCTTTCTTAAATGTTACTTGAAAAATCTAGGATGGTGTCACACAAAAGTTACGTAGCGAGAAAACATTTTTGCTGTTGACTTTACGTTGGTGACTAAGTGAGAAGAAATGTTCATTAATGTCTGAAATTGTTTTTAAAACAAACCAGAGCTCGATATCAGATAGCGTTCATAAGTTATAGCACTTTGCGAACTCCTCCCGCCCAGCGCTAACGAACCGAACGTTTGTTTACTAATGTGGCCCGTAGGCTATCTCCCCGACTGCGTCTGAAGGAGGGTAGGTGATGGTGTGAAGTTAAACTGTGAAATGAAGTGGAGCTTGTGCTCTTTATAAATTGTCCGCCTCGTTGCGTAGTGGCTCGCATTCTTGGCTGTCACTGTGCTGCCACAGTGGAGGCCCGGGTTTGAATCCCGGCTCTGCCAAGAAATTTAATTCTGGTCTGAGGGCTGGAACGGGGTGTACTCAACTTCATGAGATAAAACTGAGGAGAGGCGGGTTTGAGTCCTACCTCAGCCATCCTCGAAGTGGTTTCCGTAGTTTGCCTTTGTTCGTCCCGGGAATGAACAAGGGTTCGTTAATGGTGCAGAGTTAAAGTTTCTGTGCCAAAAGAAAACGGCAGACACCCACAACGAAATGACAGGTGAAGTGTATGAAAAGTGGTTCGCCGAGCAACTGTGGCCCAATGTTCCCGAAGGATCTAGCTTAGTAATAGACAATGTAGGCTATCACAGCAGAGAATTATGTTCGTTGCTTGCCACCATACCACACCACCATACATACCACAGTGAACTTAACCGCATCAAAATGGTGTGGGTGCAAGTAAAGAACTAGCCTATATAAAATTGAACAACGTCTCATTCAAGAAACAAGAAATGAATAATTTAATTTCGGCTGCATACCACTACTTAACCACACAAAATTGGGTAAATTACGTGGACCACAATATATTATTATAATTCTTCTTCTTCTTCTTCTTCTTTAATCGTATCGGCCAACTAAGGACCACGTTATTTCAACTGGCTTCTCTGGGTTTTGATCTTTGCCCAGTGTTTCTTCATACGTTGCCGGTGTTGCTCTATTCTTTCTTCCGTCCACATCTTTCCAGTCTTCAACTTCGGTTTTTCTTGAAAACCTGGTGGTCGAGTAGTTTCTTCCTGAGGGGATTGCGTTCTTTAATATCCCCACAGGTAATTTCCATCTCTTGCAAGTCACATTCCACCTCTTCGAAACAGGCTGGCTTGGTCTTCTTATTTTTAAAATAGTTAAAGATCCGGTTCGTCAATCGTGTGGGTTTCATTCTAAGCAAGTGGCCATAAAATGCAATCCTCCTTTTCCTCATTACATCAGAGATCTTCTGGACATGAATAAACAGCTCATAGTTATGCCGTCGTCTATATTCACCGTTGTCTTTAATCGGGCCAAGAATTTTCCTCAAGATCTTTCTTTCCTTGATCTCCAATTTTTCTGCCAGGCCTTTCTTGTTCATGGTGAGGCATTCCGCTGCGTACAGAGCCTCTGGTCGTATGGCAGTGCAATAATGCCTAAGTTTTGCGTTCAGGGATATTGAATTTTTGTTGTAAACGTCCTTGGTGAGTTGGTACGCCATTTCCATTATAATAATATTAATTATTATTATTAAATTCCATATTATAATTTATTATAACCTATGATATTCGAGAAAATGTAATATTATAACATGTTATAATATGATCATATTCATGAATAATTGAAAATTATAAATTATTGTAATGTGTCCATTAAAATCGCGCTCTGAACTTCGGTGTATCATATCTAAATATTGTACCGTCGTTCGCTTCAAGGCATGAGGTACAGTTATATACAACAAACAAATATTTTGGAAATTCCTGAGTTTTGCGTAAAAACACGCCTGTGTACGAGTTATGTTACATCATGTGCCCGGCCTTGCAGAACTTGGTATATGCAGCAGATCTGGCATCAGCGCGCTCCATTTAATGCGTACTGTCTTTTAAGGTAGAGACGCTCTATAGATAGTATCAATAGTATCAGTACAGGAAAAATATCGCATTTCTTGAAAAGTCAACGGAAATATGTATCTACTTTGTATAACCCGATTCTTGGATGTTGCAGGTAATCTCGAGAACCACTGGATGGATTTTGATGGTTTTTTTTTTCACCATTCTGTAGAGGATATCTCGAGGAAGGTTTCTGTAGAAAATCACTTTTTTATGATAAAAGGAAGCAAAGCAGTAACGATTTCAGTGAAAACGTCGGAAAAAAAACTGGCGTCCGTGCACTTTTTAAGCTTACGCTGGGCAAACCGTTAAAAATATCTATGTACTATGAGTGTAAGAATTGTTCAACATCAAAAGTTCTACAAAAAAGGCCGCGACAGCATATCTCGATCTTCAATACATCGCCCACTATAAATGCTTTTACGTTTTCATTTCTTTCAACAATCTCCATTCAATTACAAGCTTCGAACTAATTACGAGCTAGCTGGCTGGCAAGCGAGCCTATCACCCCAGACACTGTAGAGTCGTGTCGAATGAAGACTTCAGAGATGAGAGGATGTGTTTGGAGTTTCCCTGGAAGTGCAACTCGGATTTTCTTTACTTCGCCTGAAAACTTTTCGTTCCGCAGAATACACAGTCAAGTTTAGATAGGACAGAAGGGGGATTTGTGATTCATGCACCTCGCCATTCTTAAATTACATCTGACAAGAATTCTTTGCACATGCTATCTCCGTAATAATATAATTAATAGTCCAGTTAGTGATTTTAACCCATCATGACGAGACGAAAAAAGGATATAGGTCGTAGTTGATGGAAATTAAAAAAATACGCTGATCACGTAACAGTGAAACTGAGCAACAAATAATTTTAGATTGTCGGAAGAGAGAGAAAGAAAGAATTCACCAAGGCAAAGGGAGTCATCCCCAAAGTTCCTATGACAGGGAAGAAATGTTTGAGGTTTGTGGTCCGATAAAGAGAATTCTGCTATGAATTATGATTCCTCCATAAATTATAAATTATGATGCTTCAGTTTCAGGGCGAAGCCGGGGCGGGTTGCTAGTTTGTTTAAGAAGTGCGTTTAAACAAATAAACAAGTCGATAGCTCCTTACATAACTTGTCACCTAGAACCCGCATAACAGTGAAGCCGGGCGGGTGCTTTAACACAGATGTCCTCAAAGTGGGGGGGGGGCAACAGAGTGATTAAGTGTGAGTGCGTGTGTGTGTGTGTGTGTGTGGGCGTGTGCGTGTGTGTGTGGGGAGGGCGAAGTCCCTGATTGAAATATTTCTATTTCATATTCTGAAACAAATATTGCTATCCTCATATCCATGAACCTATCATAGGCAGGAATCTCCCACGATCAAGACTGAGGCGCACGTTTCCAAAATCCACCTTATCCATTATGGCAAATTTTTTCAGGAGACGAAAAAAAAGTTTCTTTTTCAACTTCAGTAAAATTTATGTGAAAAACGAAATTTCACAGCCTGCTTCCAGTCTCCGACCGGGTCAGGGAATGGAATGAATGAAGCCCCCATCTAGCGGCGAGGATATGAACTGTGCCGGCTGCCGAGGCCTGACGCACTCCTCTGGGGCAATGATTAAATGAATGACAGATGAAATGAAATGATAGTGGTGAGTGTTACTGGAATGAAATTTTGACAGGGAAAACCGGAGTACCCGGAGAAAAACATGTCTGCCTCCGTTTTGTCCAGCACAGATCTCACATGGAGTGACCGGGATTTGAACCACGGATCCAGCGGTGAGAGGCCGGCGTGCTGCCGCCTGAGCCACGGAGGCTACTTAAAATTGATGTATTTATTCATATTTATTATATCGAGATATATGCCCTTATTCATATACATGCGATCTGCATACAACTTGTGGTATAAAAGGAATATATTACAAAATTAAGATTGGATAAGGAGAGTTCTGGATCTGTCATGGTAGATAAGGGCGGATTTTGGAAACTTAACTGAAACTTTCTAATGATAACTTTCGTCATAAAGTGATATAATCGAAATTGATTTATTGTTTATGTTCTTTAAAGTCATAAAATATGTTAAAATTAAGAAATGTTTATCCAGACAATACGTTAGGTGCGTGTAAAAAACTGGCGCGAAATAATTGGGAACAGCATTGCCACTAGTTTCAAAGAATACACACTTACACAGTGTACATAGAACTTCATAAATATCGTGCTGACGTCTTCTCCAAAGAGTATTCTTTGAGATACGTTCCACTTTCCGTCCCAAATTGATGGATAAAGCGGATTTTGGAAAGATCATCTTAGGATAAGGCGGGTTTTGGAAACGACACCTGCATTCATGTTCCATTTACATGTAAGGCGGGTTTAGGATCTATTTTCTTGTTGATAAAGATGCTAAACCATATGAGCTATGGAGATGAGCGAAAAACTCAATTTTCCTAAAAACTGGATAAGGCGGATTTTGGAACCGTGCGCCTCACTTATAAACTCGTACTTTTGCTGTCTTATTTCACAAGAACTGACCAGTAGATCCTGCTGGCAGGAATTCTGAGAAGCTTAAAAGCAACACAGGTGCACGTCTAAAGAGCTATTTAGTGATATTTTTCAATTCCAATAACTGCACATGCAGCAGGGTTTTTTTAATAGGCAAGGAGAAATAGTTAACTTTAAACACCTTGGAGTAATATAAATGTATGAATTATTTTTACAAAAAATTGTTGAACTTTGATCTACTCTAGGAATAGTAATTGTGTGTTATTATTATTATCATTATTATTATTATTATTATTACTAGCAGAAGTACCCGCTCTTCGAACGGTCTTCGGTATTAATAACCAGACGTTATCAATTGAGATACTGTTCCAATGGATAGGGGCTTGTCATTCCTTCGTAAGTTTATCAGAACGAAGTTAGTTTTCTGGGTATATCGCAGACACTTAATTTAAGGGCCGTAAAATGTGGTTTTAGGAGACCCTTTATGGACTCCATAGTTTTGTGTCACACATCGAGAAGCGCAACATATGCTTTGGTCGTTCATCTATGATAATTTTTATTTTTCGCTATTTTAGCATGTATTTTGAAAAGTTGTTCCTTATACCCACCCTTCTATGAGAAGTACGTTGAAAAGTTTTCTAAATGAATGACTCATGGTTACAATACCTAATTTTAAGATGCTCCAAGCACCCGAACATGAATTATAGGCGTACATAAACAAAGATATATCAACTACACAGTATCAAACAAAATCATCTTTACGATGAACCCGTTTGTCGACAAAAATATGATTAGTTAAAATGCGCTCTCAAACTAAATTCACCTAACGTGTACTTCCTGACGTGAAAATAATATTGAAAACCTCGTAGACGAAACGCAATACTGTATATGTCAAATTAAAACTGACCCTCACCGTTGTGGAAAGTCCCCATTCCCAGGAAGACCCCTTTAATAAATTATAAAGGCTCGTGGTGCATGAAAATTCGGGATATTTAGCCCCCAATGGCCCAAATTCCCAAAAGCCGCAAAGAACACTATTCGAATTCAGGAATTTTTGAAAATAATGTTGATGTTTGGAGATATAATAGACCTTCTGTACCACATATCGCATGTGTAAGTCACGTGTAAACATTCTAGGGTACACCTTGACCCCCTTAATCGCATTGTTGAATTTTAAAGTCTAAGTTTGATTCCACGATAACCTTATAGCCATTTTCAAACTTTTAACAGGAATTTAGTAAATTGAGTGGCATTGCTTCTTACAGAAATAGATGGAAAGTTGGATGTTACCTCTTGTGGCACTATTGTCATGGTTACCGAATTGCATTACTTCACTAGTTTCTTCTTGTTATTCTTCTTTCGGATGGGCCAGCTAAGGACCAAGACGTTCAACTTTTCAGCTTGGCGAGGGACATTATGTTTTCTCAATATTCGCGCATTCTCTGGCTATGTTTCTCCTTCCTCTCTTTTGTCCAGATGATGCAGGTTTTCTTACAGGGTGGTCTGTCCTGAAAACTTTTCTATTTAAGTATCTTTCTGAGCTGTGATCGGCTTCGAATATCACTTTTCATTATCTTCAGTTCTTGGATATCCTTGTTAACTACTGTTAGCGACGGTGTCACGCTCTTTCTCTTCCCCCAGTAGTTGATAAGCCGGTTGGTTAGTCTTGTTGGGTTCATCCATGAGACATGTCCATAGAAATCCAGACGTCTCTTCCTGGCCACATCTGTGATTTTCTCAGTATATATAGCTCCTGGTTTGGTCTTCTTCTGTACTCGTCATCTATTTATTAGTTTATAAAATAAAAGAGTGCCATATCCCCTCCAGGGACGTAGGCGACTTGAATAAGAGCCCTTGACTAAGTATATGGATCACTAACCAGGCATCCCGAGCCGGAGTTTGCGTGTGGTAGATAGATAGATAGATAATGCCTTTATTGGTGGCGAAGTTAGGGCTCAAGGTCCTCTCTTACACTTAACCACTAGAAGAGTATACATCTACATGACTTACGATTACAAATACTAATAGCACAAATAATATTAATAGCAATAAGAATAGTGATAATATGAATAATGGTAGGGTGGCCATTTCCTTTCCACTCCTCCTACCATAGCATCCGGCAGGTTCCCATTTTGCATCACGAGGCTGGGAGACCCCGTACCAGACCATACCAAAACATTTACATTCTTGGCAGAGCTGGGGATCGAACCCGGTACCTCGGGGGTGACAGCCAACAATGCTAGCCACTGCGCCACGAGGTGGTCTTTATTAGTTTATTAAATGAAATTAGTTTTCTCGGAATATCTCAGAAACGTGGTTTTAGAGCCTTAAAACGTAGTAGCCTCCGAGCCACTGAGGGACTGAAAATGAGTTTTGCTCGTCCTTGTACGCCATAATATAATAATAATCATAATAATTTAATAATATAGGGATAGGGATATAATATACATTTAGTATCCCTTGACCCCCTTAAGCGCATTATATACGTATTGATGAATTTTACGGCTTACGTTGGATCCGTGATAACCTTATAGCCGTTTGCAAACGATCATAGTAATGTAATAAATGGAATGGCATTGCGTCTTACAGAAATAGATGGACTTCTGAGATTGTGTTGCCATGGTTACCGGCTTGCATTATTTCAATAGCTAATAAATGAAATTAGTTTTCTGGGTATATCTCAAAAACTGTTGGGTTTAGGACCTTAAAATGTGGTTTTCGGGGCCCGTAGGGCTCCCGAGTTTTGTTTCTCACATTGAGACGCTGAAAATGAGCTTTGTCTCGTTTTTCTACGCCTATTTCAGCATGCATTTTAAGGGGGTAGGCCCTCTTTTAAGAGAGGTACGGAGAAGAGATACATCAATGATGGGGGTCGTGCCTCTGATGGGTATCAGTACCAAATTATACGTTGATCCACCAGGCCATTCTCGAGTTATAAAGGGAACAAAATTGTCCACAGACAGACAGACAGACAAAAAATATTTTTGCGCGAATCCATCATAAAACAGTCTGAAACGCGTTAATAACGCAAATTTCCGCAGAAATTCAATAAAAACAGACAAACTTTCATTCTTATATATATATATATATATAGAGAGAGAGAGAGAGAGAGAGAGACTAGCAGAAGTACCCGCTCTTCGAACGGTCTTCGGTATTAATAACCAGACGTTATCAATTGAGATACTGTTCCAATGGTTAGTGGCTTGTCATTCCTTCATAAGTTTACCAGAACGAAGTTAGTTTTCTGGGTATATCGCAGACGCTGTTAATTTAAGGGCCGTAAAATGTGGATTTCGGAGACCCTTTATATACTCCCTAGTTTTGTATCACACATTGAGAAGCGCAACATTATGCTTTTGTCGTCCTTCTAGGAGAATTTTTATTTTTCGCCTATTTTAGCATGTACTGTATTTTGAAAAGTTGTTCCTTATACCCACCCTTCTATGAGAAGTACGTCGAAGAGTTTTCTTAATGATTGGTGTATTGACTCGTGGTTACAATACCTACTCTTACAACGCTCAAAGCACCCGAACATGAATTATAGGCGTACAAAAACATAAATATATATCAACCACACAGTATCAAACAAAATCATCTTTACGATGAACGAGTTTGTCGACAAAACTGATTACTTAAATGTGCTCTCAAATTCACCTAACGTGTACTTACTGACGTGAAAATAATATTGAAAACCTCGTAGACGAAACGCAATATATGTCAAATTAAAACTGGCCCTCACCGTTGTCGAAAGTCCCCATCTCCAGGAAGACCCCTTTAATAAATTATAAAGGCTCGTGGTGCATTAAATTCGGGATTTTTAGCCTCCAATGGCCCAAATTCCCAAAAGCTGCAAAAAAGACTATTCCAATTCAGGAATTTATGAAAATAATGTTGATGTTTGGAGATATAATAGACCTTCTGTGCAACATATCGCACTTGTTAGTCACGTGTAAAAATTCTAGGGTACCCCTTAACCCCCTTAATCGCATTGTTGAATTTTACAGTCTATGTTTGATTCGACGATAACCTTATATCCATTTGCAAACTTGAACAGAAATTTAATAAATTGAGTGACATTGCTTCCTACAGAAATAGATGGAAAGTTGGATGTCACCTCTTGTGATACTGTTGTCATGGTTACCGGCTCGCATTACTTCATTAGTTTCTTCTTGTTCTTCTTTCGGATGGGCCAGATAAGGATCACGACGTTCAACTTTTCAGCTTGGCGAGGGACTTTATGTTTGCCCAATATTCGCGCATTCTCCTCTCCTTTTTCCAGATGATGCCGGTTTTCTTACAGGGTCATCTGTCCTGAAAACTCTTCTGTTTAAGTATCTTTCTGAGATGCGATCGGCTTCTAATATCACTTTTCATTATCTTCAGTTCTTGGATATCCTTGTTAACTACTGTTAGCGACGGTATCACACTCTTTCTCTTCCCCCAGTAGTTGAGAAGCCGGATTGTTAGTCTTGTTGGGTTCTTCCATGAGACATGTCCATAGAAAGCCAGACGTCTCTTCCTGGCCACATCTGTGATTTTCTCAGTATATCTATATAGCTCCTGATTTGGTCTTCTTCTGTACTCGTCATCTATTTATTAGTTTATAAAATAAAAGAGTGCCATATCCCCTCCAGGGACGTAGGCGACCTGAATAAGAGCCCTTGACTAAGTCTAGGGATCACTAACCAGGCAACCCGAGCCGGAGTTTGCGTGTGGTAGGCTGGCCAGTTCCTTTCAACTCCTCCTCCTACCATAGCATCCAGCAAGTTCCCATTTTGCATCACGAGGCTGGGAGACCCCGTACCAGACCATACCAAGACTTTTAAATTCTTGGCAAAGCTGGGGATCGAACCCGGTACCTCGGGGTTGACAGCCAACAATGCTAGCCACTGCGCCACAAGGACTTCTGAGATCGTGTTGCCATGGTTACCGGCCTGCATTCTTTTAATAGCTTAATAAATGAAATTAGTTTTTTGGTTATACCTCAAAAACTATTGGTTTTAGGACCTTAAAATGTGGTTTTCGGAGCCCGTAGGGCTCCCGAGTTTTGTTTCTCACATTGAGACGCTGAAAATGAGCTTTGTCACGTTTTTCTACGCCCATTTCAGCAAGCATTTTAAGGGGTTAGGCCCTCTTTTATGAGAGGTACGGAGAAGAGTTACATCAATGATTACTTTCGTGCCTCTGGTGGACGTCTGTACCAAATTTTACGTTGATCCACTCAGCCGTTCTCGAGTGATGCGCGTGCAAAGTTGTACACAGACAAAAAATTTGTTTTTGCGCGCAACCGTCATAAACCAGTCTGAAACGCGTTAATAACTCAAAATTCCGTGGAAATTCCGAAAAAAAAAAACCGACAAACTTTCATTTTTATATATAGAGAGAGATTATTGTAACTGGTAAGTGGAGTAAACAGACAGAAGCAAATACTGTAGATCTTGTGGTCCGTTTTTTGTGTGCAAAGCAGCCTATGAGAAATGCTAAGAAAAGAAAGAAGAATAAATAAGAGCTGGAGGGGGAGGGGGTGAAGATAGTTCAATGTTTCAGAAGGGGGACGCGACAGAAAAAGTTTGAGAACCCCTGCTCTAACACAATGGACGCTCACAAGTTGCCGTTCGTAACTAATGATAATGAGTAGGGCCCGGGTGTTAATGTCGTAAAAAGTTTAAAAAATGCACTTAAATTTAAAAAAATGACTAATAAATGACCTAAAAATTCGAAAAATGCACTATAAAATGGAGAAAATTATCTTATATAAACTCTCAAATATTAAAAAAAATCGAAAAATGCACTATAAAATGGAGAAAATGAACCGTGACAAGAATATACACCCCTTCCCATTTCTACCAAGCCACAGCTGACCTTGGTCACAGAGCAGGTAACATTCTATTCCGCTAATAACTGGTTTGCGATGAAAACGAGAGCATCTGTATACCTACGGTACCGTTCTTCTGGATCCAAGATATATATTTTTCTACTAATAGCAATACCGAAATATTTTATTTGAATATTTTAAATTATCTTGTAGGCCTATCAGCTACTAGCTTCTTCTTAACTCAGAGACACGTAACTCCCTCATATAAAGCTGTGGCATGACTAAATTGGAAAAAAATACCTTAGAATGCCGATTTCTCTAAAATATGACCAAAAATAATCTTCCAAACTTAAAAAAATGCTCTTAAAATGGAAAAATAGCAAATAATGCAAAAATATGCAAAATAAAAATGGCATATTTGAAGACGGGGTGCCCCGTCCAGAGTTACTATGTACTTCAGCATTGTTTTAGACAACTCAGTAAAAATATGACATGTCATCAACATCCTGGCCTTAATAATGAGCATTCAAAAGAAAATTACTCGCAGCAGTGACGAATTGCACTCTGATTTGTTTAAAAAGTGCGTTTAAACTAATAAACAAGACCATAGCCCTTGCAAGAGCGCGCATAGCAGTGGGTGTACTTGTGTGTGTGTGTGTGTGTGTGTGTAATTTGTCTGATAACCTGTCTTATTGTGATGGTTGTATTACTATGTGATTTTGTAATTCAGGCGAGGGTTGGGAAAAGAGACACCCGTGCCCTCAACTTAAACATCCTGGCATTGGCCCGGAGTAGAAGTGGGAAGCCATGAAAGACCACACTAGAGATGGCTAAGATGGGAATTGAACCCTCCTCTTCTCAGTTTTGCCTCACGAGGCAGAGTGTACTTCCGTTCCAGTCCTCAGACCAGAATTAAGTTTCTTGGCAGAGCATGCAATCGTTTTGAGGTCAGAACAGTTAAGATTAAGAGATGGGTGTTTCCTCCGGCTCCCAACCACTCAATGTACCGCGACCTTGAAGCCATTTGTACCATCCGTACTTTTTAGCTAAATTTCATTAGAAAGCTACCTATTTCAATTGGTACCGTGTTTCGACTTCCGGAAAATTTCGACATACTGTATCTTCGAGTGTCACATCCCCCAGACCCCAAAACCACCGTCAGTTCAAAAGTCTATACATTTATTGTGGACACGATAACCACCGCAATTTTCTACCAATCATTTTCAAATGTATACATAAAATATCACCTTATAAGATCTCGGGACAGTTCGTTAATGGACAAAATCGGACCAAGGGGGTGTAAATGGGGAGTCTTTTTTTCCGAAAAATTGAAATATCGCTATAACTTTCTTATGTAAAAAAATCTAATCCATTCAAAGTGCACACTATTCTTCGGATACGGGCCAAAAACTTATCTCAGTAAAGTTTTTTGATAGATCGAACCATTGACCAAAGGGGTGGGGATTTTTTAATTTTTTTTTTAGAAAAATAAATCATACCTCCCTCAATCGGCGCAATATCAAAACTTAAAAAAAATAAAATAGTTTTAAGCATTATCTAAAACTTTTGTTTGAAAGATTTTTTGGTATGACCCACTCTTACGTCAAGGGATGAGACATGTTCTCGATGAAGATGCCAAGTTGATGAGGGAAGAGCTAAGCCGTAGACTGGAATCACAAATTATTGCTGACTGTGCTACGAATGTCATCAACGCAATGTTTTGGCAGCCGTGTCGTTCTACAAACGAGGCAAAGATATCGTTATCTGCACCTCAAGTCCGGCTATATAGTGCAAGGTAAATAGCAGTACACTATAAGATGTTGGGGCTTCTCGTATGCTAAACATGTACAACGTTTGTAGGTATACAACGATAATTGGCAAATTTAGTAAATTCGAAATATTTTTCTTTGCCCGGTGAAATCTACCACCGCCTTACGGCGTGCCAAGGGGGATATTTGATGTGTAACATCTTTCCAGTAGGTTGCTGGATATTTTTGTGGGAGGAATTTTGTAAAATGGGACGGAAGTATGTACGACGCACTGCCTGCTGGATCGCATTGCTGGGCACTTTCATTCTGACGGTAAACGCTCATGCGAACTCTGGTGTTATACTCTGTGAGCTGCCTGAATAGGATTGACAGTTCTCGCCGCGCCATGTGGTCAGGTAACAAGGTTGCCAAACAGTTAGAATAACAAGCGATCACACTGTACAAGATAGAGATACTGCTGACCACGCACTGAAGCACGTGGGCTGTAGTATTGCAACGCAGAGTATTACGACAACTATGTGAACATGGATTGGTCAAGAGGCTGAGGGGTGATGACTGACGTCGAACTTCCGGCTAAATGTCAATCCTATTCAGGCAGCTCACAGAGTATAACTGATTGAAACAAAGCACATGGCACATGTTCGAAGTCTTCGTATCAGTATTTAGATGATAAAATGCTTTAATATGAAACATTGTAAGAGTAGTCGGCATTGCAGGTATTATGTTTCTGCACAATGGCTATTCAAATAATAACCCACATAACGGTAATGCAGTCATCAATATAATATAATCGTTGTGTTTATATGAGAACTGAGAAAGCCTTCATGAACTATTGCTGAATACATTCTCTGTACTCACAGGAGGGCCTATTCATTAGACATTTTAAACTCAATTTCACGCAGGAACATTAACGAAACAAGCAAAATATAAATGAAACTTAATTCCGTGATGCAGTATTATTGGTACGTAAAAATAAGTTACCATCTTGTGCTTAATATTCGCGTGGTCGAAATAGCCATGGGGTTAGCGTCTTTGACTGGGAATCTAGAGATCCCTGGTTCGAATAACGGACGGGTTAGATATTTTTGTTACCAGATTATCGTTTTAAACGATATTTATCATATCAATATGACTCATTTTAACATAATCCATATGAAATTACGTTTTGGTCTGTGAATCAAGAGGTCCGGGAACTGAGCAAGCCTTCCATGATCTACTGCAGTGCACATTGCATTTACTCGCAAGTTGGCCTATTTACAGGGAATTTAAGGTTATGAGCGGCGTCGCGTCTATTAATCTATACCAGGCCCAAAACAACTGTGAACATGAGGGAGGAGCCAGATTCACGCGCTCACCCGTGCCAGCCAATTGCATAGCGCGGCGTTGCCTAGTTAACTGCGTACTCTGGGCTCACTGTGCCGTTCGAAATCTTGATTTCTCTCCGCGCACGAAAATCATTAAATATCCAATTATTTAGATGAACCTATGTTACAGAGCTAAACATTTTGAAGCTAACAGTCCAAACCCCGTGACGGTACGACCAGCCGTTCGGGAGATATCTGCCCTTGAACTGAAGGGATAATTAGAGTGAAGAATAGTTAGGTGTTGAAATATTTAGTTTCGCTGGGGAAGATAACAGAGTGATAGCATTACTGTATTAATTCAGTAGTGGAGCTTAAAGAAGTTAGTGCTGTGAGCTGAAGTTTTGAACTCATAACAATGTTCCTTAGCAGCCGAGTGGCAGTCGAACAGCCAGGCAAGAAATATAATTTTCAGGGTAGGCCTATATGATCTTTTAAAGAATCTTTCGAATACATAAATACGTGAAAACACAAAATCTTATAACCTGTGTTGTAGTGGTGTCGGCAATTATGTTTTTTTTGGTGTGTGTGTGTTATTATTTATTTATCGTATGGCTTTTAGTGCCGGGAGTGTCCGAGGACATGTTCGCCTCGCCTGAGTCTGTAGCTGCTTCCAGCGGATACCCTAAAGGGTGAGCTACAAGTTCCGTTTAATTTCAAGTAGTTCCAACTTTCGCCACCAGATATCAATGATACCTAGTGGTGAACGTTGGAACTTTGATAGAGCGTTCTGACGAAATCTAACCTAACAAATTTTGCTTTACACAAGTTTAGTCTGTGAAAGGATCTTTTACATGCCATAAATCTATGACATGGGACCGCCGGCTTTACTTCCCCTCCGAAGGAAGGCATACTGAAGGATTTTTAACGCTCTTAAAATATCCGACGACTTCGGCCGGGTTTGAACCCGCTATCTTGGGCATAGCAGTTCAGCATGCTACCGACTACGCCACCGAAGCCGCTTGTGTGTGTGTAATTGAGTCGAATAAAACTCACCTCTTCACAGTCTTACCTCACGAGGCATAGTGTACCCGGTTCTAACCCTGAGACCAGAACTAAATGTCTTGATTGAGCCGTGAATCGAATCTGGACATCATGGGTGACAGCAAGAGTTGTTGTTGTTGTTGTTGTTGTTGTTGTTGTTGATGATGATGATGATGATGATGGGTTTAGGGGCTTTGCGACATCGTGGTCATGTAGCCCCGTGTATTTGGGTGTGTGTGAAAATTGTCTGATAACCTGTGACACTGTGATGTCTGTACTAGTGTGTATATTTGTAATTGAGGTAGGATTTGCGTAGGAAGCGGCCGTGGCTTTCCGTTAGGTACCATCCCGGCATTTGCCTGGAGTAGAAGTGCGAATCCACATAAAAAACACTTCCATGATGGCTGAGGTAGGAATAGAACCCACATATTCCCAGGTTTTCATCACGAAGCTGAGTGTACCCTGTTCCAGCCCTCAGACCAGAATTACATTTCTTGGGAATCGTACCCGGGACTCCGCGGTGACAGCCAGGAATAGACAGCAATGTGCTAGCCAGTACACCACAAGGTGGTCTCCAATAAACAAAAACTGATCCCAACAAATTGTTTTCTCTATTTCTATTACCTTATAAAGGGCTAACAAGCAATGTTACTCAGAAAGGCTTGGGTTGTAGATTACGTCATATGATAAAATAACGTTGTAATAATTGTTTTATTTGACGGGCTTGGACATATTGGTACTCTAGCCCCGTGTACTTGTCTGAAAATCTGGGTTACTGTCGTGTCGTTATTAGAGTATGTATTTGTATTCTGGTGAAGACTGGGAAGGCGGCGGTCGTGGCCTTAAGTTAGGAACCATCCCGGCATTTGCCTGGAGTAGAAATGAGAAACAACTTTCAGGATTGCTGAGGTAGGAATCAACCCCCACATCTTCCTAGTTTTGCCTCACGAGGTTGAGCGAACCCTGTTCCAGCCCTCAGACTAGAATTAAATAGCTTGGCAGAGCCGGGAATCGAACCCGGACTTCCTGGGCGACAGCCAAGAATGCTGGCCGCTACACCAGTAGGTGCTCACTTGCACGAATAACGTTTGTGTGGCATCTAACATCTACCTCATATCACATAGTGTGCAATCCGTTGTGAGGATAGATATTCGTAGGATTAGGCCCCCAGCTCGTACATGTTCTTACGTTCGGAGCGCCTTGTGTTCAGGGAGAAGGTCGTGCGTATACTGCGAGAGTAGAGCTGTGTCAACTCCAGCAAGTCTCACTGTGGCAACAGTGCTCAGCTGGACGCGCGCTACTGGGCGAGCCCATGTTCACAGTTGTTTTGGGTCTAGTATAGTAGATCCATATCGTATTCTTTATTTAGGCTAGTACTGGTGGAAGCTACAAAACCTCTAACAACATGAGTTCCGTATTATAAACTACAATATCTGTAAAACACTCCCTTTTACAATAGATTAGTATTTGTGCCAATAATATTATAAAATACCGGTGTATCAACAATTTGCCGTCCTTGAAATGGTTTTCCGTGGTTTCCCCATTTTCAACTTCAGGCAAATACTGGGACGGTACCTTCTGACAGGCCACGGCCGCTTCCTTCCACATCCTTATCCAGTTTCATTCACCATCATTCATTTCATCTCTCATTAACTCCTCTCGTGAGGTTGGCGTCAGGAAGGGCATCCAGCCGTAAAAACCATCCGCAACAATACTTCCATCGCAACTCATCCCCGACCCCGTAGGAAAACGGGAATAATAAGGGGTAGACATACAATACCGGTGCATCAACAATTTCATGTGAGGTTTCTTCTATGTCAGATGTTACACATCATATGCGACTACTGTAAGGCTCGTAAAGTTTTTTTTATACCATGTATAGATAATTACAGTACAAAGCTCACCATCCTATGGACATTCGCTTAGCAAGGCAGTGCTGTAACCGTCCAAACACGTGGATATAGGATTTACGTTTGTTTTAGACGAATGCCCTTGACCTTGAAGGCTGCGGGTGAGCCTACACACACTCACTCTCTCACCATATCGCTTCACACTTTTCACCACCGATCTGATGTAATGGAATTCCAGACATGAGCAGACAGTACAGTCCACGTCGAATTATTATGTGACGCGGAAGTACACGTTACGTAGTTACGAACAGAACGTCATTATATTTGCCAATGACTGTACTTCAAGCAGTAGTGTGAAACAGCTTTGTCAATCATCGGACTGCTTGGGGCAGCTGATAACACAGGTACTGTAGTAACTCGCCTCCAGGCTTCCATTAAGATTTTTCACTCGTCTAAAACAAACGTCCGGCCTAACGACCAGGAAGAAATGAGATCCACCAGGGAACAATTGGCGTCCCGGAAGATGGGAGTCGCGGGAACGTTTACTTAAATACAAGACGGTCCCCCGAAATTCGGCACGACTGCCCCGACTGGCAATCATAGACTTCCGGAGCCCCTGGTTCTGGGATCGAATCACAGACCTATCGTATCACACTGGTCTATAAACATTGTACTGTATTATGTCAACACTGATAACGCGGGTCACAGCGTACGTGTGAACGTGGATGTGCGAGCGAATATCATTCATTATGCTGAAACACGTCTGATAATCACGGCCAGTGCTGACTTGACCCTTCGGCTTTGCTATCGCTGGCCAGTTTACACAGCGGATGTCATCTGAACGTGAGATAAAATAAGGCACCGAAAGCAATAATGCGTGACACGCTGGCGTAAATAACTCACAGATTATTTGTTCATCGTAAAAACAATCGTAATTGTCGTCAACAGATTTTAAAGAAACTTCTGTAGCTGCTATCATATTCCTGAAGTTAGGATACGTCCAGCACAACGCTAGGGGCGATTTTGTTTTAAGGGGCCCCGGAAAGCCCAAAATCTTCAACATTTTCAAAATGTTGTTTTCGCGCCATTTTAATCTACGGACTTCTATTTCACTCCTGAGACTACTTTCCTTAGATTACCCACAATCGTGCATTCTATTAATAAACCCACCCAAGTACATTTTTATTACACGGTAAAGCCCTGCGCGGATGCGGATATCCGCGGATATTCGCCGTGCGGATATAGTTTACATGGCTGTGCGGATAGCGGATAATGTTTGGAGTAAATTTGGAGCGGCTTCGGTCGCGTAGTTGGTAGCATGCTGATCTTCTATGCCCAAGATTGCGGGTTCAAACCCGGCCGAAGTCGTCGGATTTTTAAGAGCGTTAAAAATCCCTCAGTATGCCTTCCTTCAGAGGGGAAGTAAAGCCGGCGGTCCCATGTAATAGATTTATGGCATGATAAAGAACCTTCCACTAACTACACCTGTGTGAAGCTAAATTATAGGTTATACAGTATTTGACTAACGCTCATAGGTTCCAACGTTCGTCGCCAGAAGCCGACTGCGGTGGCACCTAGTAACTAAGTTGAGAACTAGTTGGTCGTTGACGGTGGCGTTTGGTAGAAAAAGTTGGAACTACTTGAAAATCGAATGTTTGCAGTCCTCACTTGAATTAAAAAACATAACTCACAATAATACAGCCATCACAACTAACACCGGTTATCAGACAGATTCTACACACATCCGAAGTACAAGGGGCTACATGACCGCAGCCCCTAAACTTGGAACAAACCAACCAACGAAGTAAATTTGCGGATAGTCTTTAGAATACAATCCGAACTTGTTGAGTATCATTACTAGGACCCGTATGTTTATGACATTTTATTTCCGTTATGTTTTTCTCATGACAAAATTTATGATGATTATTTACGCTAATGTCATTCAAATTATGTCATTAAGCATAATTAACACTCCAAACTAAAAAGATTTGTAATTCTGCAAAACAATCATTTGAAACATATCACATGGCACATAGCCTAGGGGACCGACTTTCTCCTCAAATGTCTAAAGGTGTTGCTTTAATACTTTATCTAATTAAAATATTATTGTAATGCCAGTAGATGCGGATAACAAGCGTTCGGATGCGGGGCGGATGCAGAAAACACTCGTGCGGATGCGGATTAACGTTTTGCTTATCCACGCAGGGCTCTATATTCGATAAATACTAAAATACCTTTATTGAAGAGACTGCGATAGAAGCAAGGGCAAAGGGAAATGGAACAACAGCAAAATGGATGCCAGAGCTTCAAATGGATGAAGAGGAATCCTAATGTACTGGAATGTTCCAAAAGCCGGAAAAATCTGATTCCAATTTCTTGTTATTATTATTATTATTATTATTTTATTTATATTTTTTTCGTAACTTACCAACAAAGTTGATATTTTTAGATGTAGGCGTTATATTTGAACACGTCAGTTTTTTAAAATTTTACTTATAGTTAAATTTTAGCAGATTGAAATGTTCATGCAATGCTGTTAGAATTATGCGATTTCTCAAAAGATTAATGATATTTCAAAAATGCATTTCTTAAAAAAAACCTCGTGTGTTCAATAACTTTTTGTAAAAATAATAATATTAACACACAATTTACTATTCCTAGAGCACATCAAAGTTCAATAACTTTTTGAAAAAATAATTCGTGCATTTATATTACTCCAAGGTGCTGAAAGTTAAACCATTTCAACTTGCTTATAAAAATTAAAAAAACTGCTGCATATGCAGTTATTTGAATTGAAAAGAAAATCACTAATTAGCTCTTTAGCTGTGTCACCTCTGTTGCTTTTAGTTCAATAATGCATTACATATTTGACATCTCGTGACTTAAGCTTCTCAGAATTCTTGCTGGCACAACTACTGGTCAGTTCTTGTGAAATAAGACAGCAAAGGTACGAGTTTATAAGTCTTGAATGGTCGTGGGAAATTCCTGCCTATGATAGGTTCGTGGATATGAGGATAGCAATATTTGTACATAATATGAAATATAAATATTTCAATCAGAGGCGGCGCCCCCCCCCCCCTATCACTCTCTGCACCCCTTAGGGGGCGAGGCCCCCCCCCCAATTTGAGGACCCCCGACTTAAAGGGTGGCTTTTTAAAGTTTTAATGTGAGTTAAGACTTTTAATTCAGGTTAGGTCTGTTTTATGTTTTTTATTGCGTTCATCTATTTTATTGTTTACTATGCCTTATTTGTTTTATTGTTTTTACCACCCCACTTTTACTATTTTTATTCAAATAAGGCATAATTGTTGGGGCTCACTGTCTGTTTTATATAAGCCACTAGCAGTAGTACCCGGCTTCGCCCGGTGGAATGATGATAATGTTTTAAGGTCTCGTTAGAAATATAATGGACTTAAAATCTAAGTCATTTGCCCCCAAAGACAATGAGGGAGTAATATCTAGGTCATTTGCCCTTTTGATAAGGATGATAATAAAAACTACTGTTGAATTGACACGTCAAACTTACAAACTACCGTAATAGAAATACATATTTCAAAATTCACAGGCGAGGAAGACTTATTGTGTGTGTGGTGATTAATGGTGTAATACCGGGTGAGTTAGCCGTGGTGGTTACGGCATGACTGATGGCAGTCGCTCACATCCGGGAGGCGAGGAGGTTCGAATCCCCCCGCCGGCAACCTTGAAGATGGTCTTCTGTGGTTTCCCATCTTCCTTCCAGGCAAATGCCGGGGTTGGTCCCTAACTATAGGCCACAGCCGCTACCTTCCAACTCCTCGTCCTTACATTCCAACTTCCCTCTCCAACGGGACTTGTAGCTCACCCATTGGGTGTCCGTCTCGAAGCAGCTACAAAACTGGCGAGCCGAACATGTCCTCGGACACTCCCGGCATAAAAGCCATACGCTAAAAAAAAAAAAAAAAAAAAAAAAAAAAAAAAAAATGGTGTAATGGGCGTAACATCTACTGTAGGTCATTTGCTCTTATGATGAGGATGATAAGGGAAACTACTACCGGTATTGAATTGACACTTCAACGTATAATGTACACAATGTACTGTAATAAAAATAACTATATGGCGGCTTCGGTGGCGTATTTGGTAGCATGCTGAGCTTCTATGCCCAAGATAGCGGGTTCAAACCCGGCCGAAGCCGTCGGATATTTTAAGAGCGTTAAAAATCCGTCAGTATGCCTTTCTTCGGAGGGGAAGTAAAGCCGGCGGTCCCATGTCAGATTTATGGCATGTTAAAGAACCTTCCACTAATTACACCTGTGTGAAGCTAAATTGGATAGGTAAACAACGCGCATAGATGTCTACGTCCGTTGCCAAGAGCCGACTGCAGTGGCGTCTAGTAGCTAAGTTCCGAACTTGGCCTAGTAGTCGTTGACGGTGGCGCTTGGCGGCAAAAGTACGAACTATTTGAAGAATTCTAAGTTGCAGTTTGTACTTAAATTAAAAAACAGATAACACACACTAATACAGTCATCACAATTAACACCGGTTATCAGACAGATTCTACACACACCCAAAGTACACGGGGCTACATGACCGCGTTGTCGCATCCCCTAAACTTAAGAACCAACCAACCAAAAATAAATATTTTAAAAATCACAGTCGAGAAAGACTTTATGCGGCGGTGATTATTGGTATGATGCGCGTAACATCTAGGTCATTTGCACCTATGATGATAATAATAAGGTAATGAAAAAATGACTACTAAACGAACATGGTGCTATTTTAAAACTGATATAGGTAATTCAGGTGTCTAGCTTCGATGTCTTCCAAAGTCTTAACCTTATTTTCTGGCTTAGGCCTGTACTGGATGCGTCTAGTGAAAGAGCGTACTGCTCGGCAAAGACAAAGAATATAGGTCCAAGCTGCACGAACCTGAGATGATCGCAGATGATGACGAAATATGATGACACGTTCGGGGTTCCCCGTCCTATACAGATTGACCGGGAATCACTCACTGTTTCGCAACGGCCCTGTGCTGGCATCAGCATAGACAGCAGGAGATAACACGGCGGGCTCTGGAAAGTACACTCAAGTCACCTCGCGATGAATCAGCAAGCTATTCTCACAACTGACCCCCCCCCAGGGTCTCACAACTTGTGGGACGTGGGTTGGCGACCACGGAACCCCAGCTGAGTCTGGCATCGCTTCTACTTCCTGGTGCCGGGCTCATTTCAGTTCTCTTTCCTGTCGGCCTCCCTTGGTCAACTCTTGTTCTCTTCCGACCCAGACTGTATTAGGGTATCCGAGGGCTAGGGAGTCTTTCAATTTCCCCCCTTAATTGGCTTTGTCTCATCTTTCCTGATACCCTCATTCTTCGAGGGGTCTGCCTTCTTTTCCTTTTCATAATATCTCCTGTCTTCTGCTCAAGGCCCTCAAAGAGGCAGGGTGTGTGTAGACCCACCACTTCTGGTACACCCTCAAGGGCTCATGACTGGTGAGTTAGGAAGCTGGCAACCCCGAGGAATTCCTGAGCTACATGCAGGGAATGGAGTGGTAGGCCTATGTCAGAAATTTCAAGTGGACAGTGTTACGCATCGGGTTCCAAAGGGTAATTGTGCCAAAGGGCCTAAATGCGTGAAATGGAGTGGTCTGTCCGAAATTTCGAGTGGACAGTGTTACTCGTCGAGTTCCAAAGCGTAATTATGTAAAATCTGGTTGAGATCGGTGAAACGGTGTAGTTTTCTGCCAAAGGGCCAAAAAGCAGGGAATAGTGTGGTCTGTCCGAAATTTAAAGTGAACAGTGTTACTTGTCGGGTTCTACGGGTAAGTATATAAAATTGGGGTCAGATCGGTGAAACGGTGTAGATTTGTGCCAAACAGCCTAAATGCGAGGGATGGAGTGGCCTCGCCGCAATTTCAAGCAGACAGTGTTAGTCGCAGTGTTCCAAAGGGTAAATATACAAATTTTGGTTGAGATCGGTGAAACGGTGTAGATTTGGGACAAAGGGACTAAATGCAGGGAATGGAGTGGTCTGTCCGCAATTTCAAGGAGACAGTGTTACTCGCTGGGTACCAAAGGGTAAGTTTCCGAATATTGGTTCTTATCGGTGAAACGGTGTAGATTTGTGCCAAAGTGCCTAAATGCAGGGAATGGGGTGGTCTGTCCGAAATTTTAAGTGGACAGTGTTACTCGCAGGGTTCCAAAGGGTAAGTATACAAAGTTTGGTTCAGATCGGTGAAACGGTGTAGATTTGTGCCAAAGGGCCAACATGCAGGGGATGGAGTAGCCTCTCCGCAATTTCAAGCAGACAGTGTTAGTCGCAGTGTTCCAAAGGGTAAATATACAAATTTTGGTTGAGATCGGTGGAACGGTGTAGATTTGGGCCAAAGGGCCTAAATGCAGGGAATGGAGTGGTCTGTCCGCAATTTCAAGCAGACAGTGTTACTCGCAGGGTTCCAAAGGGTAAGAATACACATTTTGGTTCAGATCGGTGAAACGGTGTAGATTTGTGCAAAAAGGGCCTAAATGCAGGGAATGGCGTGGTCTGTCCGAAATTTCAAGCAGACAGTGTTACTCGCAGGGCACCAAAGGGTAAGAATACGAATTTTGGTTCTGATCGGTGAAACAGTGTAGATTTGGACCAAAGGGCCTAAATGCAGGGAATGGGGTGGTCTGTCCGAAATTTTAAGTGGTCAGTGTTACTCGCAGGGTTCCAAAGGGTAAATATACAAATTTTGGTTGAGATCGGTGAAACGGTGTGGATTTGGACCAAAGGGCCTAAATGCAGGGAATGGGATGGTCTGTCCGAAATTTCAAGTGGACAGTGTTACTCGCAGGGTTCCAAAGGTTAAATATACAACTTTTGGTTCAGATCGGTGAAACGGTGTAGATTTGTGCAAAAGGGCCTAAATGCAGGGCATGGGGTGGTCTGTCCGAAATTTAATGTTGACAGGGTTACCCGCAGGGTTCCAAAGGGTAAGTATACAAATTTTGGTTCAGATCGGTGAAACGGTGTAGATTTGTATACATAACAGACAGACAGACAGACAGACAGACTTTGTGCTTTATATATATAGAAGATAGATAGATTTTCGTTTCATCCATGGCAGTGAGCTGTTTTTATCGTCATCCTATCATTTCATGCCATTTTATTTCAGTAGGGTCCGATAACCTATATGTTAGGCCCCTTAAAACAACAATTATCATCATCATCCTCTTAAAGGGTGGAACATAGTGTGGTAAGCATGGGGTATGATGCTTGAATATTGCTGAATGATATAACGGTCACACACATGAAATGTATTGCACCGCTGACATACTTCCTTCCCTCTTATGTCACAAGTGTACGCGAGACACCATTAGTTAAGAAACTAAAATTGCTTGTTTGCGACAACGATCGTTCACATACCACGGATGGTAGGCCAGACAAATATTTTTCCCTACTTTCTAAATTCCAGTATGGTCCAAAATAACTGTCATCGTCCCTCTAATCAACAACATCCTCTGTGCAGCGTACGCTGTTCAATTACCACGCTTTGATGTTCATGCAGCCATGGCAAGCGAGGCGAGACGCTCTTCCTGCTTTCCCTTGCCCTGTCCTGTCCTGTCCTGTCTCAAGGGGCTGTTCACTCAATTCCTTTATACTTTCTACCTTTTTCATGCGGACATTTCATGTAACAATATGGAAATTATGGCGATATCATTTCACACCCGGCGAACAACTTTCCCTCGTGTACGCGTATCATTTCTCTACTCCACGTTCACCTTGTGCCGTAGTGGCTAGCATTCTTTGAGATCTAGGTTAGATTCCCGGCTCAGCCAAGACATTTAATTCTGGTCTGAGGGCTGGAACGGGGCTCACCCACCCTCGTAAGGCACATCTGCGAAAAGTTGGGTTCGATTCCTACCTTAGCCATCCTAGAAGTGGTTTTCCGTTGTTTTCCACCTCGAGGCCTACACCAGTTGAATGCCCAGTTGGTACCTAAATTAAAGTTCTGGAGAGGAAAAAAATAAATTTGATCGGCTGATAGCGGGAGCGTCGTAATTAATATATTTAGCGACTCTTTAAACACCCACAGTACATATCTGCCATTCTCTCACTCCAGTCGTCTGAATGAAGAGATGTTTTATTGAACCATTTCCCTCGCCAAAGAGCCTCCATGGCTTAGGCGGCAGCATGCCGGTCTCTCACCGCTGGGTCCGTGGTTCAAATCCTGGTCCCTCCATGTGAGATTTGTGCTAGACAAAGCGGAGGCAGACAGGTTTTTCTCCGGGTACTCCGGTTTTCCCCTGTCACAAATTTCATTCCAGCAACCCTCTCCACTATCATTCATTTAATCATTGCCCCAGGGGAGTGCGACTGGTTTCGGCAACCAGCCCAGTTCATATCCTCGCCGCTAGATGGGGGGCATTCATTCCATTCCTGACCCGGTCGGTCGACTAGAAGCAGGAAGCAGGGTGTGGGTTTCCCCCGCCATGCTTTTACACATTTTAGTGATAAGATTGAAAAAAAAAAAAAAAAAAACAGATCTCGTGCTCTATTAAGTCACAGTTTGATGACCTCGTGGTGTAGCGGCTAGCGTTTTTGGCCATCGTCCCGGACGTCTGTGTTAGATTCCCGGCTCTACCAAGAAATGTATTTCTCGTCTGAGGACTAGGACGTGGTACACTCAGCTTCGTGAGGGAAAACAGAGTTTTCCGTGGTGACACACACACACACACACACACACACACAAACAAACAAACACACACACACACACACACACACACACACACACACGGGGGGGGGGGGCTACATGGCCACGATGTCGCAAAGCCCCTAAGGAATTAACAACTACACTGATTTTAGTGCGGTTTTCACCATTCTATAAAGCAATTTTCGAGAAAGGTTTGTACGTAGCAACATTCATCTATCATCAAAGGAAGTCGAGTAAAATCAAGTGAAGCAATAAGAACTAACGACTGTGCACCTTTATCAGCTCACGCTGGCTAAACCATTGAACATTTTACAAAACAAAAAAAGTTCACGGCAGCATTTATCTATCTTAATACACAACCCTCTGCAAGTGTTTTAGGTTAAAATATGCTACTAATTGCAACATAAAAGCACTACAATGGACCAAGAGCAGTTAAATTGCGAATAACAATTGGAGCAGAGTCTGATGGCTCTAATGGTGAGGCTCCTTTCACTTCGTATAGAAAGGTAGTTGTTGGAGGGGATGAAAATGTAAACAAATAGTTTAGTGTTTGGGTTTACTGTAATGATCGTACTGTTAGCCTTATTTTATTAGTTCGGTGATTTTAGCAATACTAGTGGTAATTTGAATGATAGTTCATTTCGTTGGAGAAGATACTTTAGGGGCGTAGGAGGGGTGAGAATGTACAGAGTCCGCCAGAAAAATGTATACACTATTTGTCGGACGATATCGGGATATGGACATTGTCAACTGTTATCATTGTTTTAAAATGTTGCAGTATGGTCTTTCGCTCAACAAATGTCGGTACATACATCACGATAGTGGGAAAACTAAATGGCTGGAGCACTCTTGACGTTCGAGCAGCGAAAGTACATTCTGAAGTGGTTTATCAGGTTTGGTAATGCCGTTGAAGTGCCACGTCAGTGGACTAGGGAGTTTGAAACAGAACCCCCAACACGCCTAACAATTAAACGCATTACTGGGAAGTTGGAGACGCATGGAACGATTTGAGATATTCACAAAGGAAGATCGTGAAAAACGCGTACAGCTACTAGTCCTGCTTTTTCGGCTCACGTGTTGGAAAGGTTTGCTAATTCTCCACAGAAGTCTGCTAACCAATGTGCGCGGGAAGTGGGGATTAGCAGTACAAGTGTACGACGGATTTTAAAAACAGCTAAGTGGAAAGTTTACACCACCATTAATGCATGCGCTTAATGAGGATGATGCCGATCGTCTAATGCAATTTTGCGAATGGTATCAGCAAATGGTCACCCAAGATGAACAATTTCTGAAGTTAGTGTGGTCTGAGGAAGCCCAGTTTAAACTTAATGGAACAGTGAATCGACATAACTGGGTCTACTGGGCTCCGGAAAATCCACATATTCATGTGGACAAGGCGGGCAATCTACCAAGGATTAATGTCTGGTGTGGACTGTCGTCGAGGAGCTTACTAGGACCCTTTTTCTTTGATGGTACTGTCACTGGAGCAGTGTACATGGGAATGTTACGCACATTAATTTTACCAGCTGTACGTGCGCTTTATGGAGCCGATGATGAAGTCTTCTACCAACAGGACGGGGTGCCACCACACTACCATGTAGCAGTAAGAGCTTTCCTGGATGACAATCTGCCGGGACATTGGATTGGACGAAGAGGGCCCATTGAGTTCCCCCCACGGTCGCCAGATCTTACCCCTATGGACGTTTACTTGTGGGGAACTGTGAAAAGTGAAGTCTATCGACGTAAGCCGCGCACGCTGGAGGCCCTTCGCCAGGAGATTACAGCGTCATGTGCAGCGGTCCCCATTCAAACATTGACGGGCGTCGTTGCAGCGACCGCTCGTCGTTCTGCTGTGTGTCTGGCAGCCAACGGTGAACATTTTGAACATCTCATGTAACCATATGTTTAACTGAAGACAATACTACATTGTGTAATCAAAATTTAAATTTAAAAGAAACACAAAATAAATAGTTTTTGTTCCGTAAAGAGTGTATACATTTTTCAGACGGACTCTGTATATTCGTCTGCGCATGGGTCAGTTCGGAAGTTGGGCATGACATTGTGTCTATTCCGCATGAGCCAGCTTGACGTTCCTAGGCGAAACCCCATACAAGACACGGGATAAACCTAAAAACATTGTTGAGTTTTAATTCACGGGTCGTGAAAGCCAATATAAAAGACGCAGGCCTATTTACAATTTGTCGGGTGTCTCGCGCATTTGGATAGGGATTTAAGTTTGAAATTGAATATGAAATGAAATACAATTCTTTTTAATTACATTTTACTTCCATCAATAGATTTGCAGAAACCATGTCCACAGATTCAGCGTCCGCTTCAACTTTAACTGGAGTTCTTTAACAATAGATGCTTCATGAACACTATAATAACGGACAGAGAGTTACTGTGTGTGGTGAGACGTGAGAGGAGCACTGGAAATTGAGAAGCCAACTCGACTGCGAGGACGTGGGCTACCAGGAGATCTGTTGAGATCAATTTGGATAGGCAAAATGTGTCAGAAGACATGGTGCACGACCGAAGGCAAAACAGTATATTTTCAGGGTTAGACGAGCCCACGAGCTCATTTATGTGAATATGTATAGACACGCACGCCCAGGAAGAACAGTTCTTTGAAGAGTATTTAAAGCTAGGTCCAACTCGACTGCAGCTCTATCAGCTGATTGATATACAGGTAATACTGTACTGGGAGCAAGGTCGACCGCCAACCGGCAATTCTTGGCAACGTCGCGCATGCAAGCATTCTACGATGAAGTGCAATCTATTTTTAGACCACATTCAATTTCACTCCAGAAGTACAGATTGCATAACGGTTCTCCCTACAAGAAGCAAGTCATCAATGATTTCCCCCAGCAGCTGACACCTTTTGGGACGTGAGCTACCGAGTTCAGCATTATTTTCACGTTCGGTACCGTACCTTTACCGGGCTGGCCGGCATCTCCGGGTTAATTTGTTCTCTTTCGATACGATTTTTGGATCTGAAAATGTTCACTTGTCGAACGAAACATACAGTAATATAATGCCAACTAATTGTTACGGGCATGATTATTTCAACGGTTTTCTAACCTTACCAAAGCTTTCAAAAGAAAAGTTGTAGATGTCAATAAATATGACAAGGAAGGGAATGAAGTTTGTAGTTTTACGTGACCGTTAATCTCGCGATCATGAGCCACGGGACCACGTTTCTTACGTGGAATCCGAACCACAGGACATAGCATTTCACTTTGAAAATCTCACATGCATTGACCGGGAATCGAACCCGGTCCGTTCGTGGTGAGAGGCCAACAGCTTGACCGCTGCGCCACCATGCCCCTCGCACTACAAGTGTGCATATTCTTGGAGAAAAAAATAACTCATGATAGTCACTGTCAGCGCTCGGATTCGAACCTTTGATCTGCGAACTTCCATTTCCCTCTTGAAATTGTGGTGTTTGACAAAACACGCATGGCTAACTAAAATTGAGTTTCAAAAAGTCCACTGCCCCTTTAAGTGTAGTAGTTGGGTTAACGATGCATAGAGAGATTTAATGTGAATACCCAATTTTTGTACGTTCACATATTCAATGCTAGTAATGACATTTTCAAATTGAGATCGCTTAAGTTACAGGTAATGAATGGCTGTAATACCCAACTTATCAATTTTAACACAAATTTGGTTCAGAAAACTAGGCCCAGCCAGGACCTACCTGGTGGTTGCGATTTCTTAACTTCTAATTAAGATTCCGAGGAACGCCGGGTAAAACGGCTAGCTACCGTATAAAATATTTACTTCAGTGCTCGTCGACAAGCAGCTTCATGACCAATTTATTCTGTGTGACCTATTACTGTATGTAGGCTACTCCGATAATCCATAGCGATCTCGCTAATCTGACCCAGTTCCGCTCCCAAGTAATCGAAGAGTCCACGTCCCTCCTTGAGTGCAGCAAATTACCGGATGACATCAATCCAAGAGATGAGTGCGACCACGCATCTCGCTCCCACTCGAGCACACACTTCATGTAAGTGCAAGGTTTCCATCGACGTTGTCAAATGTCAACATCCTAGCTATTTAACGTCAGTAGGTAAGTGATTACAATGAAAATGTAGAGGGCGAAACGTCGGCTAATAGAATGAAATACACATGGTAAGTATGTCCAAAAATTAATTTAAATAACTACATGTATTTCCAATCTTTGTCATGTTATTATCAGATCTTATATTTGATACACCTTTTGGCTGGCAGCGTGGTTCAGAGGTAACGCTCTCGCCTGCTGTGCTCAAGGTTTCAGGATCGAATCCTAGCACAGTCAGCAAGCATTTGCGGGGAGCCGTATCAATAGATCTACTGGAACGTTAAAGATCCCCTTCGGGGCAAAATTCAGGCACCCAGGCGACTCTAAAAGCCACAGTAGTTAAAAGGGATGTAAAACAAATATTATTATTATTATTATTATTATTATTATTATTAATAATAAACCTTTGCTTGAGGGGCAGATGACCTCGCTGTTTCACCCCTTACAACAACAACAACCAACACCTTTGTTTCGTGAGTTTAAAAAACACTTAAATCCCCTTCATCCTTCAGTTTCACAAGTCTAAAACCATAAAGTTGCTGGTGTATGATATCTGGAGCCAAACAAAACCGCACGATCAACAGAACTAAAAACGTTTAGTACGTACGAGTGGGTTGCAATGAATTTACAACTAGACAATTACGCTTCAAAAATGAACAATATTGGAATATTTGTTATCTGGACGGTCCTATTATCTTTGCAAAGTTAACAACACATTCAATATGCTTTACAATTACGGTAGTCGAACTGCGTATGGTGATTTCATTGACTGCAGCATCCACTGATCCGTGCTCTAATTTGATTGATGCTTATCTTTCACAGAAAACACCACCAGTTCACTGGATATTTACTACTAAGATAAGCATACCTTCATAATCATAATGTTTCTTGAAAAAAATAAAAATAAAGTACAGAAGAAATTGTTGCAGAAGCTAAATCCCTGTAAATTACGCTAGATCTAGCTCCCGATACCAGATCTATATCTAGTCAGCGGCAGTGGGAGCGGTTGTTTTAAGGGATAAATCATCGAGCTTATCAGCCTCCCAAGACAAAATTAGCCTACTGTATTCAAGTCCCGTTCATTTAGCCAACCATTACCATCCATAAAAAGTAAACCCATAATTCTTACACACCTTCTCTAAACTACAATTAACTTCAATAATATCATTAATATGAACATCCCGCCTTCTAAAAACACCACTAATACACAATTCTACAACTCTCGAACATCAGAAATCACACTTTTTAAATCCTATCCCGAATGTAGCACCATCATCTGTGAACAAGACTAAAATGAGGATGAACTTTCTCCTTGACAATGGACCTATCATCATCATCATCATTATTTCAGTTTTTCAACTAGTTTGCCCCTACAATGAGTTTTCTCCATTCAGTTCGATCCTGTACAGCGTCCTAATATCTCCGCAGCCCTGCATTATCAGAAAAGGTCAGAACTTAATGTCTTTCTCGGCTTCCACGATATCATTTCCCAGGTACTTCACCCTGTATGTGCGCTTCTAAATTTAAATTAATTAAAACAATATTTTCAGATTTAAAATAAATCTTAGATAAGACCCTGGAATCTGAATTTTTGTTCATGCGCATATTCACTAATTTTCATGAAATCCTCATCTTGTTTTAGCAAAAAGTTGGCCCTATCATACTTATCTTAGAGAACATTATACGACAATTAGATTCAAAAATTACCTGCATTGGCGTGTGGACTTCAGAGAGGCTTGTCACATGCCTTTCACCCGTGGGTGTCCTGTTTGTCGTGATGAGGATGAAATTAATGATTATGTCGAACACCCTGTCGCCGAGTAAGAGGAAATGACAGTATGAGGTTAAAAACCCAGACCCGAGGCTCCTCGAAAGCTATAACTTCCATTACTCGTTTACGAGTTGATGGTTTCTTTTACTTTCTTCAAAGACATGAAGATCATTATGAGTTCAATTGTTTACCGCCATAGTCGTAGTTTTTTTCACTAAGAGACAAACGGCATAGCGGTCATCAACCTCAAGATGTAATGAGCGTCTGAAATCGATCACAAAACTGTTTCATAGCGTATGTACAAAGTAAAGAAAGTTGGACTGGATGTTTTAGAAAACAAAGAGTTCTGTTCGTAAAAGTACACGATTTACAGACCTCTGTTCTAACCAAATGTAGCTAGATCATTTAATAATGCAGCTTGTTACCTTGTAATTCTCCGAGAATAATACAGGCCGATCATAAAGAGATACGAAGACCGCAAATACGTAGCATCAGATGTTGTGTCGTGTCTGAGCTCGCAGGAGCGCTAGGTTCAAGTTCAAACACACAAGGCTACGGACAAAGCAAAACGCGAGGTGTGACTCCGTCATCATCAGTAATAGTTCTATTCCCTTCACTGTGGAGGAGAAGGCACGCACGCGGATCACTATGCTATTAACCTAATTAGCAAACAAGCACTAGTAAAGCTCCTTCTCACACAAAATAGAACACGTCTAAAACATATCTTCTCATTTAGAATTCATAAGGTAGAGTGGCTAGCGTTCTTGACCGTCACCGCGGAGGCCCGGGTTCGATTCCAGGCTATGCCCTCCTGGTCTGAGGGCTGGAACACTACACTCAGCCTCGTCAGGCAAAACTGAGTAGAGGCGGGTTCGATTCCTACCTCAGCCATCCTGGAAGTGCTTTTCCGTCGATTCCCACTTCTACTCCAGGTAAATGCCGGGATGATACCTAAGTTAAGGCTACGACCGCCCTACCCAAACGCTATCTCGATTACAAATACACACACTAGTTCTGATATCACAGTGACACAGGTTATCAGACAGCTTCTACACTCATCCAAGTACACGGGGATACATGACTAGAATGTCGCAAAGCCCCCCAACAATAATTCGTAAGGAATTCAGACAGCCAACCCTGGAAAGTTGCGTTCCTTTTTATCGTAAACATGTTCTTTTAGGCGGAACATCGAGGCTAAATACTTGTAGGTTTTATAGCTAAAATTTAACCTCCAAGCCATTGGCGAGATGATAAGAGTCCAAAAGTATTATTGGGATGAATAATAATGACTTTTTAACATTTTGGATAGAAACCGTAAAACTACACTAACGGTTCCTACAGTAGTCTACTTCCCAAGGTATGGCGTTTCCTCATCTCTGATCCCACAGGTTCATAAGTATGATTTGGTGAAATTAGACCCTCGTTGGCTCGGCTGAGGCAGGAAGAAATGCTGCGGTCGGTTGCAGAGATCACATCCCTCTTTAATAGTGCGCTCACAATGGCATGGGGAGAATACGAGTGATTGAGCTTACGTGCCAGCTTCTACCGCATCAATGGCATCCTCACACATGTAACACGTCCATGAAGTGATACACTAGAGTTCGAAAGACAGTTGAATGACATATCAGAAAGCAAAATTCTGTCCTGTTTTCCTCCGAGCTTCAAAAAAAATACAGACGAAACTTGGGAGTCCATAAACTGGCAGCATATAGGCTACGGTAGGCCTAATAATGCTAAATTCATCACTCAAAATGTGAAATCTTGGTTAGTCTTAAAAAAAAAGTGTGTGGGTTATTGTTATCTCAAATTAGGATAAGGTATCTTGGTCATTAACCCCGTGTACAAGGGTGCAGGTACAGATCGCGGACGTGATGAGCAATTTAACGCCCACGTCTACGTCGGGGCGATACAAGTTGTCGAAAGAAATAAAGAAAATCACACAGTGTCAACAACTGTACAATTAGACATAATGAATATCTGTGTGGGCATTCCCCACTTTATACGATACGTCTATTGAGCTCACGGACGTCTTTTGTTGGGAAGAATCGTGGGAGGAGACGCCATACTCTACACAAAATCAGAAGAAGAAAATCGTAGATGTATTCGAACCATTAATACACGCCGACAAAAATTTAAGAGACGTTAAATGTCTTAGTTTTTTTTTTTTTCAAACAGCGATCTATTTATATTCCCAAAGCAGAATATTGTATTTACATGCCACAGGGCCATTTCCCTCTTCAAAGGGGCAGTTGACCTCGTAGTTCCGCCCCTTAAAAGAACAATAACTAACTCCCTCTTCAACCATATCATACAAGAAGGCCAAGGCTTACACGTTAACGCTAATGTCTCGAGTTTTACTGGATCTGAATTGTCATGTCGTTCGAAAGCTCTTCCTGGGTGGATTTGATAAGAAATATTATAGTGACATATTAATAGAAAAAAAATACACCGAAAACGTGGAAAGCGGGTTATCTACCAGATTAACATTTTAATATCGTTGGAAACCTCATGCTGAGTATTAAAGAAATGTTTCAACGTAAATTGTTAGTTTGAATAAACTATGCATGCTGAAAAGCAATAAAACGTTAAAAAAACAGAAATTCCAATTTTTAAGAGCAGTTAGGCCTATTAATGGATTGAAAAAAAAACAGGGGGTGGGGGATAGTATTTCTTAGAGCCCTTTGCATTTAACCATACGACGGGGTTTGTTGCTTGTCAGATTATAACATATGCAAAACAATAGTTTATATTCAGATTGTTTTACGATTCTAGCATGTTTGATTATGATTATTGTTTTAAAGGGTGAAACATCGAAATCATCATGCCCTTCATTCTCCTGTTCTGTTAGCTGCCCAGAGGTTGGTTGGTTCATCAAAAATGTATGAAGGCAAGGAAGGTGAGGAGGGAAGGGAAGGCAATGCCAAAATGAGATATACTAGACAAGGTAGTGAGCCATGGCTGGTAGATCGTGTGTACGAGACTCAGACTGCAAACTCCGGGGGCGGAGGCTATTGGCAAACTCTCGGGAGGCGGAACCAGCAGCATAGCACACCTGCCAGGCCATCCCCAACCGTTTGTACAGTTTATCGATTGAAGGAATTATTGTTGAAAGAAGGAAAACCAGCTCGCGAACTTTGTGTGTTACGGTGTGTTATGAACACAGCATTACTGTAGCAGCAACAATGAAATAAACGTTACAAAATCTTCACACATACAGCACTTCTGTCCACACGTAGTCTTTCTTTCCGTTCTGAAAATCTGACGACCCCACACGCGGACGAGTCTGCTTTTATAGCCACCGCCACATTAGTGAAGCTTTGTAAAATGCATGACCCCTCCTGACCCACTGGACTGGCAGACTCAGCTGACCTATTTCTGTGAACTGCTGCCCCTTGGACACACCTTTTGTCTCTGTATCATTCCTTCTCCACTGCCGCGATCGACGGGTACGGAATGAGATTCGTATACATAGGAACCCGAATTCGATTCTCGGCTCTGCCAAGGATAAACATTTGGGAGGTCATCTGCCTCTAAACTGATGTGGGGAATTGCGCTGCTTTGAGTGTGTCCTTCATGGTAGTTGATTAATGCCTTTTGTTTCCCCTTAAACCCACCAAAAAGAATACCAAACAAATATAAATAAGGATACAGTGAATAAAATTAACTAAATTGACCATGCAGGACATACTGTACTCAAAGCAGCGCATTTCCCCACATCAATTTAGGGGCAGATGACCTCGCTATGACAATAACTAAGTCACCAAGGCGGATCGAATTCGATTCTCGGTCAAGGCATGTGAGATTTTCGAAGTAAAATATTACGTCCTGTGGTTCAGATTCCACGTAAAAAGGTGGTCCCGTGGCTCATGATCGCGAGGTTAACCGTCACGTAAAACAACAAGCTTCCTTTTCAACTAGCCCACATCAGTCTGTGTTTGCGAAAAAGAGGGCGTGCCGAAGGACGACTGCCACTCGGGCCATATTCTGCAGATTATGGACCAGTGCGACAACACTGCCTTGCATTTAGGCCATGGGGAGATACTTCTTATATCAAGTAGCTATTCAAGTGCCCTCACTAGGCTCAGTGGACCCATTTACAGACTTCGTATCAGATTTTAAATATGGCGGAGTTGGGAATCTAGCCGGAAGCCTCCTAATAAGAGTCAAGTGTATTCACGCACCGACCAAATGTAGAGGGTGTTTTTTTAAAATGACCGAATACCTTTTCTGACGTCAACCTCATCATCAGAGGACGTAAGGTTATCGAGGGAGAGGAAAATAAGCTTAAGTTGAGATTTCTTGTTGTGTCTAAGAGCGTACAAACCTGAGAACTCCACACCTGCTGGATCATGAATACCCTTAACTTAAATGCACTTCCTGTTTTAAAGAAACGTCACTACCATCAACTAACGCTGTCACGCCGAAATGTTCAACAAAAGAGCCGTATTTCTCTATGCTCCAGCGAACCATTCTGTCCTCGCTACAGAAATATTTCAAGGCAAAAGGCCGCGGGCGTCCAAGAATGTTTTGTTCACACCAATGCAGTGCCCATGGGAGCCCTTCGCGTTCCCATCCCACGGGATGGAATTTGACGAGGGAGAGCGATGCTGGGAAACAGTTGCACAGTCTTTCGGATCAAAATAAACACCGGTCCACTGGCGTAGTAGCGCCGTCAAGATTACGGCAAAAGATAACGTATTATAGTTCTATCCCTTAATATTCCCGTCCTAGTGGGTAGGAGATGAGCTACCTATGTGACGGGTGGTTCTTACGACCGGAGGACTTTTCTGATACCAACCTCTTCAGGGGGCATGGAATTAATGAAATTGGGAAAGTAGTAGGAAGATTGCGATCCTGATATTTGCCGAAGGTAGGGTTCGAACTTTGGTTGGTTGGTTGGTTGGTTCTCCAGTTTAGGGGCTGCGACAACGCAGTCATTTAGCCCCGTGTACTTTGGATGTGTGTAGAATCTGTCTGATAACCAGTGTTAATTGTGATGGCTGTATTAGTGTGTATATCTCTTAATTCAAGTAAGGACTGCAACTTTGAATTTTTCAAATAGTTCCTACTTTTGCCGCCAAACGCCATCGTCCACGACTACTAGGCCTAGTTCAGAACTTAGCTACTAGACGCCACCGCAGTCGGCTCTTGGCAACGAACGTAGGAACCTAAGAGAGTTGTTTTCATTCTTCACCTATCCAATTTAGCTTCACATAAGTGTAATTAGTGGAAGGTTCTTTAACATGCCATAAATCTATGACATGGGACCGCCGGCTGGCCAGAGATAGCCTGGCGTCATGGCCTCACGCGTTTACTCCCGTAGCTACCCCGGTAGGTCGGCAAATATAATACCGGTAATAATAATTATAATAATAATAGTAAACAAATTTGCAGAGAAACCTAAAATGAAAAATACAGGTTGGACAGAAGCACGCAGAAAGGAACACAGTGAACGAATGAAGAGATATTGGGAAGAAAAGAAGGAACATTGTGCAAAATAAGTTCAAGCGCGCTCCGTAGGCCTAGTTGGGCATAACTATTTAAAAAAACTTACACATTCTGAAAACTTCTCAAGAGAACTGCTTATAAGAGTATAAAAGCTCCTCAAATTCAAAGAATTCAGAGTAAGTTAGTGTTGTTTTAAGGGGCGGAACTACGAGGTCATCTGCCCCAATTAAGAGTAATACTTCATTACATGGTAATAGTTTATTACATCAGCCGGCCCCGTGGTGTTGGGATAGCGCGCCTGCCTCTAACCCGGAGGCCCCGGGTTCGATTCCCGGCTCCGTCAGGGATTTTGGAAACTGATGTGAGGCCTGGAACTGGGTGCACTCAGCCTCGTGAGGACAATGAGTAACTGTCTGACAGTGAGGCAGCGCCCCGATCACGAAAACCAAGATTAACGACAGAGGGGACCCGATGCGCTGATCACGCGTCACCCCAATATCTGCAGGCCAAATGGCTGGGTAGCGGCCGCTTGGTAGGCCTAGGCCCTTCACGGGCTATAGTGCCAGGGGTTATTATTTAGTTTATTACATCAAAAAGTGATTGTCTGAGTAGCCTGTAGACATTCCACATTTCAGGCAAGTATCGACATCGGATCATTAAACACAAATAGTAGACGAACACTATTTCGTATGTTATAGCTTTTACCATCATCACAGTAGAGTACTTTTAGATCATTTTTGCTTAGGCTATTATTTTGCAATTCTACAGCAGTAACAAGCTTAAGTAACAATAGTAGCTACACCTTCATAGATTAGGTGGGGGGAGGAAGACTTTTGTTGATGGGATCATCATTTCTACGTTTTGTAACTCAAAATAAATATTTCTTTTTTCGGCTGCTTAATCTACACTAATAAAATAAAGCTGAAGAGTTAGTTAGTTTGTGCGTTTAAACGCGTTAATCTCTGGAACTACCAGTCGGATTCGAAAAATTATTTTTGAATATGATAGCCTAAACTAGGCTATGTAGCATTAGGCTACACCTCGCAGGTAACCTTAACGATTTTTTTTGTTCAGTAAGTCTGAAGAACAAGCGCTCCCGAACAGCTTCAATAATACCTAAGGCTATTGTTGCCTGGCAATGCGGGCTGCATCACATCGCCCCTACCAGTGTTCTGGTGCAGAATTGCGAGCTGCTTATAAATTGCAGTCACGGGGAGTAATTAGTGAAACAAGATTTCGTGGCCCCTTAAAACAGTATCATGACTATAGTATGCCTCTGTTTAAGGGCGATGGTGTTGGTGCAGTATACTGAGGTTATCAGCTGCAATAAGCGTTGGTGCTTTCCTTGAGCGCTCCAGTTCTGTAGTAGTATTCATTATCATCCATAAAAAATCCACCGGGCGAAGCCGGGCACTACCGCTAGTGTCTTAATATTTATCAGTAATAATTACCACCCTTACTACGTTTTCTGGCGGTTTTTATTGTTTTTGGAGGGTGTCATGGCAACATGGCTCTGGACGGCCTCGACGGACAACCCGGAGAGACTGGATCATCCGACAGCCACGTGCAGACCCAACTGTTTCGGCGTCCACCGTCCAGGGAGGAGTGGTATTACCATAATTGCAGGCCTATGTCAGCCAGGCGCTAGGCAGGGAATTTGGTCTCCCGTCCGATTTTATAAGAGCGTTCAAAATCCCTCAATATACCTTCCTTCGGAGGGGAAGTAAAGTCGGCGGGCCCATGTCAGATGTATGGCATGAAAATGAACCTTACACTAAATACACTTGTGTGAAGCTAAAATGTGCAGGTGAGATTTGATTAACGCTCCGAGTCCCAACGGTCGCCGCCAGGTGGCATCTAGTAGCCAAGTTCGCGGCTAGATGTCTTTGACTGTAGCATTTGGTAGCAAAAGTAGGAACTACTTGAAATAGATCGTCTTCAGTTCTTACTTGAATTAAAAACAGATAGCGCACACACTAATACAGCCATCACAATTAACATCGGTTATCAGACAGATTCTACACACATCCAAAGTGCACAGGGCTACATGACCGCGTTGTCGCTGCCCCTAAACTGAGGAACCAACCCATTACGTGTCCTGCCATTGACACCTACCCACGTCGCCTGTTTGCAGGAGTGTCCCGACCCAGAACCCTGGTATACTACAGACTGGAAGCGGGTTGTCTTTAGTGACGCATCTAGGTTCTCTTTGTTATCCGATGACGGCCATGTTCGTGTCCCGAAACCTCGTGTTGCTCGCCTCAATCCGGCCCTGTGGCGTGTCACACATTCACCCCATTGCTTAGAGGGGATCACATACGGCGCAGCGGTATGTGCAGGATATCCTTCGATCACATGCCTTACAACTCATTGGAGGGTGCCAGGCGGTCTGTTTCAGCAAGATATCGATCGACCGCACACAGCAAAGATGGAACAGGACCGTCTCCACAACGTTGGCACATTGCCGTTGCCGTGGCCCGCCCGTTCCCCAGATTTGTCAGCAATCTAACATGTCTGGAACCATGTCTGGCGCCAAATGCAGAAACCAAGGAGTGCACAAAATCTCGAGAATCAGTTTCAGTACGTATGGACCGAGATATGTAGCAGGATATAGTTGTTGCACTTTCCTCGTTAACGTGCGGCTCACCTTTGAAATCTAGCTGGGTGGATATGTTAACATTCCATGGCTGCCTGAAGTGAAGGCTTTCTCAGCGCGAGGCACGGCGTTGTCAACTTTCCACCGTCGCCACCGAGAGCAAGCAGCAACACTGGACACGTGTTACCTGCGTGACACGCAAGATGGCCGCCAGGGCGGGACTTGGGAGTCCACCTTCGAGCATAAATACAATAGAGTGCGCATTGCCACACTGCGCCTGTACTGTGACGTGAAACCAACATCTCGATCAGCTGATTAAAGGGTAAACAGAGGACCTCGTATTGGAAGGTGATATGAGTATGCGAGGAAATGATTTTTAATGAGGGTTTAAACACACATTTTCGTAATTTATATGCCATTGGGAAAAGCATCGCATGTTTCTTTACATACCGGAAGGTAGCAAAGCTTAAGAATGTAACATGTTTGGTGTTAAAAGTGGCTGTCGTGTTCCGTAATACTCATACATCCAGGATCCGATCTTGTAAATAATTGATAACAAATCCAACTCTGAATTAGGCCTACTGATTTTTGAACAGAATTGTGTTTGTCTAGTTGGTCATTTTTGATTTTACACCCGAAAGCTTCAAAAATTAGTTCAATCTATTAACTTACTACATCATTTCCCAAATTATGTTTCATCATTAGAAAATGTATTTTGGCTAATTTCAGTACCGGCACGTAAGAAAATTTTATCGTACGATGAGCTCTCATTCAGCGTTACCTTTCCACTTCAGTATTTTATGAAAGTGAACAAAACAACATGGGCAAATGGAAATAAGGTAGTTTATAGATTTAGTAAGCGTTGGTTTTTAACAACTACACATTACATTTGCTACGTAGGAAAATATTTTAATCATTGAACTGTTTCCTTTTAAATTCCATTTTCCATGAATCATAGAAACCTTCGCAAAAATAACCCAGAATTCTGAAATTCTACGAAGAATTTACTAATTTAGGGATGCAATGTAGCCTATCCTAGAAGAATCTCAAAATTCCCTCAACCAAACGCACTGTCCATAACTTACGTTTAATATTTATTATCGAACACTACACCGTCACATCTGTAGCATAACCTGCAATTTGACACTGAACATGATTGACGACTGCATTGTGTAGTTCACACTACATTTAATCCAGCATAGGGACATAAAGCATTTTTATGTTCAGAGATGCATTTACTAGCAGTCTCAACAAAACACCAAGAAAAACGTCTAGCCTATGGACATGTAAATACTTGATACCTTCGAGCATAAATACTGGCCTGTTCAGTGGAGTAAGGGATAGGGTAAATTATAATAATTTATAATAAATTCCAGCATTTTCATGTTTAATTATTTTTCTTTCATGTTTCGGAGTTAAGAGGAAACGTAGGCTAAAGAAATGCAAGTAATTAAGTCAAGAATTTTAGGGTTATTTAGCAATGAATTAACATACGTATGGAAAGAAATGCCCGATCCTGTTTTAAACGTCTCCTTACATCCATACGCGACACAGTAATACACCATTCTGACTTGGTAATGAATAGAACTCACTTTAAATAGGCCTAACCCAATTCTATCATCACGTGTAGTATTTCAGTGCTCCAAACTACCGCAGTTCCCTTTAGTCAGCTGATCGAGATGTTGGTTTCAACAACGTGACGTCATCAGCCATCTATTGGATTTATGATCTAAGGAGTCCACGTGGAGTGATAGAGGAAGCATTCTATTGATCAACAACCGTCGGCTATTGGTCAGTAGCGAACAATGGTTATTTTCGGCGCGTGCTACATACAGCCTTACGTTTGAGTCGCCGCACGTTAACCAGGAAAGTGAGGGAACTATACCATATGAACCCTGTATGCCTCCATGCCCGCCTGTATTGCAGCCTGTATCCAAGCCAGAAGTGGACCAATAGGGGTACAGAGCCTCCGTGCTGGTGGTCACTGTTCTGCAATGCAAGTGTTAGTTGTTATTGGTTGGTTCCTTAGTTTAGGGGCTGCGACAACGCGGTCATGTAGCCCCGTGTACTTTGGGTGTGTGTAGAATTTGTCTGATAACCGGTGTTAATTGTGATGGCTGTATTAGTGTGTGTTATCTGTGATTCAGGTAAGGACTGCAAACGATCAATTTTTCAAGTAGTTCCTACTTTTGCTACCGTCCACGACTCTTAGCTGCGGACTTGGCTACTAGATGCCATAGCAGCCTGCACCTGGCGACGAACGTTGGAACTAATATATTATTATTAATAATAATAATAATAATAATAACCTCTGGCACTACAGCCCGTGAAAAGCCTAGGCCTACCAAGCGACCGCTGCCCAGCCATTTGGCCTGCAGATATTGGGGTGACGCGTGTTCAGCGCATCGGGTCCCCTCGGCCGTTCATCTTGGTTTTCGTGATCAGGGCGCTGCCTCACCGTCAGACAGCTACTCATTGTCCTCACGTGGCTGAGTGCACCCCGTTCCAGCCCTCACGTCAGTTTCTAAAATCCCTCATGGAGTAGGGAATCGAACCCGGGGCCTTCGAGTGAGAGGCAGGCGCGCTACCCCAACACCACGGGGCCGGCGGAACTAATATAGTGTTATGAAATAGTCTAACCTACAAATTTTGGCCTCACGCAAGTGTAGTTAGTGAAAGGTTCTTTTTCATGCCATAAATCTATGACATGGGACCGCCAGCTTTACTTCCCCTCCAAAGGAAGGCATACTGAGGGATTTTTAACGCTCTCAAAAATTCGACGAATTCGGCCGGGTTTGAACACGAGATCTTTGGCATAAATGCTGAGCATGCTGCCAACTACGCCACCGAAGCCGCCTTAGGTGTTATTGATTCCTCTATGGGCTTTGCAACATCGTGGTCATGTAGCCCCGTGTACTTGGATGTGTGTAGAATTTTTCTGATAACCTGTTTTACTGTGATGTCAGTACTAGCGTGTGTATTTGTAATTGAGGCAGGATTTGGGTAGGAGGGGCTGTGGTCTAAGTTAGGTTCAATCCCGACAAACAACGGAAAACCACTTTCAGGATGGCTGAGGTTTTAATCGAACCCACTTCTCAATTTTAACTTACGAGACTCAGTGTACCCCGTTCCAGCCCTCATATCAGAATTAAATTTATTGGCAGAACCGGGAATCAAAACCGGGCCACCGCGGTGACAGCCACTACGCAACCAGGCGAACAACACAAGTGTTTGTTTGATTTGAATTTTAATAAACGTTACAATCAGCCATAATCGGATTAATGCAATTCTCACAATTCCTTCTTGGAGCGTGATTTTTTGTTGTTGGCCAGTGTAGATCTAAAATCCGCAAATTATATTTATCCGTAACCATTTCGTAAACTCTATGATCACGGCTAGCATAAGGCCACGACTGCCTCTTTCGCAATCCCAGTTCAATTAGTAGTCACGGGGCTGAATGCCACATTAACGCAGATCTCAAATAATAACAATTTCAAGTACTGTACTGTTAAGTTATTCAATTAGAAAATTCGAGATCGTGTGTTATAGTAAATGTTCATTCGAAATGAACACATTATTTCAAACCATAGTTAATATCTAATGGAAGGGTGATGGCGTAGCTGTTAGTCTTTTCACCAGAATGACCGAAATTGGAATTCCGCAGAGAGCAGGGTGCAATTATCAAATAACAACAAAAACAACAACCCCTGGCACTATACAGCCCATGACGGGCTAAGGCCGACCAAGCGACCGCTGCCCAGCCTTTTGGCCTGCAGATATTGGGGTGACGCGTGATCAGCGCGTCGGGTCCCCTCGGCCGTTAATCTTGGTATTCGTGATCGGGGCGCTGTCTCACTGTCAGACAGCTACTCAATTGTCCTCACGAGGCTGAGTGCACCCCGTTCAGGTAGCGTGGTTGTTGCTGGGGGAAACCTTGGTCACTGTAGTTGGGTATGTGTGTGGAACCTTTTATACATACAGTAATTATGTGATGAAGACTGTAGGAGTGTGTAACTGTATTTGGGACATGGATGAGGTAGGTGCTCCGGGACTAAAGTAAGGTAGGTAGTTATTGTTGTTTCAAGGGGGGAGGGGAACGCGAGAGTTCATCTGCCCCCTTTTAAGTAAGGTACAGTACTATCCTGGCATTTTCCTGGAGGGAGCGTGGAAAAATCCGGGGAAAGCCCACGCTCAGGATAGCTACTGTCAGCACCAGGATTCGAACCTCCTATCTCCGGACTTGCTGCAGCTGCCCTTGTGGCCGTGGTGCACGATTTAATGAGGACGGCTACGTCAGGTAGGGCATCTGGCCTTCAAATCCACGGTCAAAACCATAATGAGCCAGTCCGGCGACTCCAATTGATTGGAATAAGCTGTTGAAAGCTTCGTAGATACATCTCTTGTATCACGAGGTGTTAAATGTCTGTTCAGCATAACATTTAAGGTTCCGTTATTTGAGTGCGACTTAAACAAACACGAGGTACTTCGGCTCAAATGTGAACGAACTGCTGATCATCCTCATCGTCTGGGCAACTATGGCACGGTTCACCACCATAGAAGTTATTCCACCAAATATATATATTCCGTAAGTCTATGTTCCAGCATGAATTGATCGAAAACAATTTCCTTCTCATGCCACATCTTCATCTTTTAGATACAATTTGAAGTTATTAATGATTTTTTAGGAATTTTCCTTTTAGACTGACCTGCAAGGAAATATCAGTTTTACTAGACTTGTTTGTGTAACTGGTGATGAAAATAAATCAAAACACTCCTCCATAAACAGCTACGTCTATACACGCCAGGCATTGTAGGTCTACTGTTTTCTTTTTTGTTACACTATCATGTCAAATTTCCGAAGAGAGGGTTGGCGAGTGCCAACAATTTGAAAAGTCACCGATGGAAGAAGGTTGTTTATTTGAACGTCTAACTTTGTACACACGGCAGCTATGGAAGGAATTGTGCCTAAGGTTGGAGGATCGATTCCTGGCGCAGTCCGTTAGCATTTCAGGGTGCGCAAATGAGAGGTAGCCGGGTCAGTAGATTTAGTGACACTCTAAAGATCTCCTTCGGGGCGAAATACCAACACCCGGGCGTCTCTAACAGCCGCAGTATTTAAAAGGGACGTAAAACCAATAACATTATTATTATTATTATTATTATTATTCCGTGTTACTTATAATACCCATGCACATGTGATAAACTGAAGTCTAGACATGTCTAGAGATGCCTGAGCTAATAATGCCTTACTCCTCCAAACAATTTATCTGAAGTCTCAGGTAGCCGGACATCGACTAGTGAGGTAGAAAATACGTCCTACGTATTATACTGTAGGCAGACAGGTAATTGAATTTTACCACAGAGCATCTCGCGTAAGAGAAAAGTAATACCCGTGATGGATTTTACCTATTTCATTGAAATTTAATGTTTTTCAGTCAGTCAACACGATTTCACTCAATTGTAATGGGTGCTTCCCTAATCCTGAAAAAAATCATCTTATGTAAACCTGTTCCTGAGTGGGTAGAATCTAAATATGACGTTTGGTCCAAATATACTGATGTCCTCAGTTACCTCGTAATGGTGAAACTGACAAGAAAGCCTACAAGCCTAGCATTTTGGTCTTGATTTGACATGAAACGGATTAAAAAAAACACGAATATAGGTTTTTGTAAATGTAATAATGAAAACAATGCTATGATTTGGTATATTGACTATCACGGCCCGTGAATTAAAACTCAGCAATTTGTCTAGGTTTATGCCGTGTCTTGTGTGGGGTTTCGCCCAGGAACACCAAGCTGGCTCATCAGCGGACTCCTGGCGTCCACGCCCGGACTCCCCACAGGAGTAGCGAATTGTGCACTACCTAGAAAAATTGCTGAGGTTTAATTCACGGGTCGTGAAAGCCAATATACCATCTTTTTGGAAGCCTTTATAGGGAAATGAAAGGCTGCTTTAGTTTTTAGCGCTCGCAGGTAAGAGGCGCACCTGCGCATCATAAGAAGGGAGGTAGTACACAGTTCGCAACTTCTGTGGGGGTCTGGGCGCGGACACCAAGAGGCCGCTGATGAGCCAGCTTGGTGTTCCTAGGCAAAACAACACACAAGATACGGCATAAACCTAGAAAAATTGCTGAGTTTTAATGCTATGATTTGTTCAGATTGATGTGTAGGCTACACTAACTTATTGTATGTACTCTAACTTCAGTACCAGTTACGTTGCATTGAATACTGCCCACACTGCCTGTCATTTCAACATTATTGAATAGTTTTATGCAACTCTCTATCATTGAATACAGTGCTCTGCGCTGTAAAACTCACTGAAGCCGATCACTGTAACAACCCTCCCACACATGGTTACCATAGAAACAAGCTTTTGATAGCAAAATTTCAGCGTGAGTTAGTAGAGGGCTTTCCATGTGAATACTCCATTGATTTACTGCGTGCCTAACAGAAAACAGTATGTGAGACATACTGCTCGAGGCCCGAGTCCAAGCTCTATGAACTTGCGGGGTGAAGAGAAAGAGCAGGGAAGGGTCGGGCGTGAAGAGAAGGATCTGTCAACAGCCCACCGTGATATATGGTATTCCTTTCTATTCCAATACTGCTAACATTCGGCCGTTGCTCAAACCACTGTGGTGTTAGGAATGACTGAGTGAGTCACCGACCAATGTATTTGGTTCTGTACTATGCACGGACCGAGAAAACTCATCACTCGTCAACACCACCACTCATAGTCCGCGATGCACATTCCTCTCGGGTTCACGCAGCTTAGACTCTAGCAGTATTTGCAATGTATACCAGACTTACCTTTGTCTGCACTTCTTCATTGTCAATTATCTTCGTCACCGTTATAAAGGAGTTCTTGTCTACTGCAATCCAAATGCCAATTCCTAGCACCACGGAACCAGCCAGCTGAAGAAAAGAAAAAAAAAAAGAAAAAAAAACATTATGTAAGTATTAAGGAAAGTTTTGACGCCTATCGACTACACAATAAAATGAAGAAAATACTACCACCACCACTAACAGCAACAATAATAATAATAATTCGTGCGGACTTGTCCGACTAGTAACGGTAGATTCTGTAACAATCTTATTTAGAGGTAGTCACACTTCAGAACGAGATAAGTAAAATCTTACGCACTACAGTATAATGTTAAAATTTGGGGATGAACGTGTAACGATTCGATCCCATACCTATTATATTTAAAGGGTTATTCATTTATCATGTTATTATTATTATTATTATTAATTAGTACATCCATGAGATGATTTTTATATCAGATAATTGTAAGCGGTTTTTATTATTATAGTCAGAAATATTTTTATTAACAATTATTTGTAAAGAGACGAAGTAAAATATATAATGCAACAAGATTGCCAAATAGGATCAACCCAATGCGTCACAAACTGAACGACGTAGTAATAATTTCACCACGGCAAACTGCGTCACTGTCATGAGTAACCATCACGTGCGCACAATCGAGTTCCTTCTGGAAGGAATAGAAGCTTGATATTTCACTCATGGTGCAACAACACGCCATTTTCTAATGTACGTACACGTCAAAGCTGCAAGTTATGAGTCAAGAATGGAGAAGGCTAATAAGAGAGGGAAGCTGTGACACCACGTGACAAGGAAGTCATTAGTATTTGTACCTGCGACATCGGACAAGAGTGGCATTCATCAATAGCTCTCAATGAAGGGAGGAAGTGGTAACCTTGCTCTCTGGGTCTTAATGAACTGAGCAAACAGAGTTGGCACAGTACGATGTCTTGCCGAAATCTATATCAATACATAATGGGTAATATCCCTGAACCAGAGTCTTTCTACAGATGGCAACGTATTTAATGAGGATATTTCATAGTAATTGAGATATCACATCATTTTTTTAAACATAAGCGACGTAACATCGAGATCATCGATCATTTCTTAATTATGACGAATCTTCGAATGGGTGAGCAAACAATTAAATAAAACTATCGTCTCTATTATAACTAAACTTCAATTAACTTTCAATTCATTTTAAATGTTCATTTTCTTTTAAATAATTAAACCGCCGTTGGTAAATTAAATTCTTTTTTGTAACTATTAGTATTTTGTTCTTGAGTAAATAAATTCATTTCCTTTAACGTAATGCCTATTTCTTTCATAGTGGTTAGTAAATACTATAGGCAAATTCAATCATGCTCCTTGATTAAATACTGGATTGGTTAGTCAACTAAGTTACACTACGGCCCGGGTAAGTGGTCTCGACTCTACTGCTGATAGCCGAGGTTAAATCAATAAATTTCGATTCACTGTCTTAAATAGGAATCTGGCGCTCAACAACTTATTATATTATACTATCGCAGGTAAGGTCACACCACAGTGTATATTATTTATTCTTATCATGTTTGTTTTTATTGAACCACAATAGTTAACAACACGTTTAACGACATATATTAAAAATGTTACATTTGGCGCCACAAAGTAGGACACGAAAACCATTCGGTATTTAGGAGAGGAGAGTATAATTTCAGTGCAAATTGTCAGTGCTTTTGGGGGACAGTGAAGTGAAGTGAAATTTTGAAGGGCAATTGTTATACGGTGTACTTCGAGATGTCGGAAGAGGAACAGAGGCAGTTGAGAAGTAGGAATAAAGTCGAGAAAGTTAATTATAAGGAGGTTGATAGCAGTAGCGATGTTGAGAGCGTAGAGAATAATACCAAGATGTCGGAGGTAAATCTTGAGAGTAATCCTGAAAGTAATCCTGAGGTTAACCCTGACACGAATTCAGAGGAAAATCTCGAGACGAATACAGAGGTACATCCTGAGACTAGTGGTAGTCTAGAGAAAGAAAAGTCTATAGAGATTCCTGAAGATCCATTAACTGCGCTCATAAGGCAGATGAGTAGAGATTTAAGTGCGAAATTTGATGAGAGTATGAATAAAAATAGTAGGGAGATGAAAGAAAATATTGGTAGGCTAAATCAAAATATGGAAGAGAATAAGAAAGATAATTTAGAAAGTAGGAAGGAATTCAATGATAAATTTGAGAAATTAGATAAAGATATGAATAAAAATAGTGAAGAGAATAAAAGAAATTATTTGGAATTCAATGGTAAATTTGAGAAATTAGATAAAGATATGAATAAAAATAGTAAGGAGATGAGAGAAGAGATGGGTAGGCTAAATCAAGATATGAGTGAAAAATTAAATAAGCATAGTCAGGAGTTCAATGTTAAATTTGAGAAATTAGAAAAGAATTGTCAGGAGTTGAATTTGAAGCTTGATAAGAATAGTCAGGAAATGAGAGAAGAGATGGGTAGACAAAATCAGGAAAGTAGGAAGGAATTTAATGAGAAGTTTGAACAATTGCATAGAAATAGTAAAACGATCAACCAAAAGCTGGAAGAAAATAGTAAAAAGCTAGACAGTGTGGTTAAGGTAAATGAAGGATTGAGTAAGAAGTATGATATGCTACAGGAAAGTATTCAGGGGGTAAAACAGGAGATCAGAGGTGAAATTAAGGAAGTGGTAGAGAAGAAGGCTAAAGATATGGTTGAAAAAATAGATAAACAATTAGAAGCAGTAGAAAATCAAATTAAGGAAGTTGAGATAGAAGTTAATAAGAAAGTAGAATCAGTAAAGACAGCCTTTCAGGAGATTTTAGATGAAAGTAGATCGGAGTCAGAGGAAAATTTAGGGAAAAGTTTTAGCAAATTGATAGAAGCGGAAACTAGGCAGATGAGAGAAGATTTTGGGGATAAGATTAAGGTATTGAGAAATGAATTAATGGATAAAGAGAGTAAATTTCAAGAAATGGAGTCAAGGGGAATGTTAGGTGAAAGCAGATTGGAGGTAGAGGAGATTTTAGGTGAAAATAGATTAGCGTCAGAGGAGATAGTAGAAGAAAGCATAGTAGAGTTGAAAGAGATTTTAGATGAAAGCAGGATAGCTGTAAAAGAAATTATGGGTGATAAAGAAATTATGGGTGATGAACAGCAGTTAGCGGATATAGTAGGAGAAAACATAGTAGAGTTGGTAGAGATGCTAGACATAGATGAAAGTAGCTTAAGTAAGGAACAGCAATCAGCGGAGTTGATAGATGAAAGCAGAATAGCTGTAGGAGAGACTATAGAACGTAGTAAACAGGTGAAGAGGAAGAGGGAGATATACAAGAGGAGAAGCAATAGGCAACGGCTAAAGAGAAAATTAAATATTAGTAGTGGAGAAGTGAAGGGAAGACATGTAGGTAGATATTTTAGAAGTAAAATGAAAGAGAAGAGAATTAAGTTGTTAGAGGAAAAAGAAATCAGAATGAAAGAGAGAAAGAAAGCATATGATGTGCAGTGGCGTACTGAATTAGCCAGACTTGGGGAAGTGAGAGGGGGAAAGCCGAAGTACTGTGTTACTATGGATGAATATAGTACAAAGAAAGTAGAAATTAATGTTATAAGAAAAGAGGAAAGTGGAATTCTAGAGAAAGATAGAATTGAAGATGAATGTGGTAAGAATTGTGAAATGCCAGAGAACGTAGTGATGTAAATTTGTATTACCGATAGTTACTGTTCCGTATGACTTAAATATTAAGTAATGAAGTTTTATATGATTTAACAGAGGTAGATAAGAAACCTGCTGTGTGTAATTTTAATTCAGTCGTGAAGTTAGGATGGTTAGGGGCGCGTAGTGCCTACGCTTATTGATTTAGATTGACTAAAATCATTTAATTTGGAAGACAGAGGTTGTCGTGCTATTGAGCAATTAAGGTAAGTTGAATGTGGGTCCTTTAGCTGCAGGTAAGTTGGAGGAAGTGAGGATTAAATTTAAAAAAGTAGGAAGGTTATTACATAGGTAAGTAATCGAAAGAAAGAAAGTAATAATTATTATGGCAACCATAATTATGAATATAATGGTAATAAAGATTTAATTCAAAAGTGAGTGAAGATAAGATGATACAGTGGTAATAAAACGAAAGAGTTGAAGAATTAGGTATTGATTTAATAAAGAAGTTTCATTTTGAGGACAGCGAGGTTATCAGTGGATATATTTTGAGAAATTTATAAGTGGTTTAGAATTGTTAATGGTAATGCGTTGTATGAATTAACCAACATCAGGTTGAAATAAGGACATCTGGTAACTTACTTGGTGACAGATATGTGTGTGTATGGGTGTATTTTCACGTAAATGGACGTGAGTTTGAAGTAGTAGGCCAACGAAGGTAATGCCGTTGAGCAATGTTTTTTGAGGAAGTTTTGGTAAGATGCCAAATGGAGTTTTAAGAAGTTTTTGGAGGATGAAGTAGGTCAGCGAGGTATATTCCGTTGAGCAATGAGTTTTTTTTATGGTGTCTACGGGACAACGTGAAGTTAATGTTGGGAGTTTTTTTAAAAGTATATATGGATGTATGCACACAAGGTAATAAGAGATTATAAAGGTAAGATTGTCCACGTTTTAGTTACAGGTACGCACGTTTTAAAGATATTACAAGGCTTGTTATTGAGCTAAACCACTTTGTAGTAAAAAGTTACTAACGAATTAATTATGTGGTAGATTGTTGTCCTACACACAGGTAAAAGTAAAGATGATAATAATAATTAAAAGGTTGACATAATATTTACTAATATTGAAAGGAATTTGTTATAATTCGACGTTTTAGGATTTAAAGATAAATCATTTTTTTTAGTAGACGAGAAATTAGTTTTATTTATGTCATACGGAGTTAGTCAAGAGAAGTTTATATTTTTGAAGACAAGAGTAGGTTAGTAAGATAAGTGTATACCTAAGGGGTAATAATGAAGTTTCAATTAAAAGCAGGTGTAATTTACGCATTTAATTTGGTAGAGCAGAGAGTGTCTGAACTGTGTTATGACTCAGGACTTGCTTTATGAAGTGATTATGGGAAAATATTTGCCAATTATGAGTGTCGGTGTTATTGACTGTCAACTGGAACACTGTCATTATTTTAGGAAGACAATAGTTAGGAAAGCAAAGTGTGATGTAATTATTCCAAGGAATTAGTCGAAGCATGTAAGATTTTTTTTAGCTGAAATTTAATGTGTTATTGGTCAGTAAGAGGTGACCTGTAACAGTAAGAAGATGTGGGATTATACCACGAATAGGGGAGGTTTTTTGTATGTGACGTGTGATGTCACGATGAATTGTTGCGAGTTCTGAGAGATTCTGGTGTAGTAGGAATAAGCTATACTCCAGGCGGTCAGAACAAGTAGGAAGTGGTGTTTGGAGAACACGGTACTTAATTAAGAGTTTTGAGAGAAAACTAAGGGGGGTTTTTAGGCATTCAGCAAGAAGTCAAATCATGTATAGACTAAGTTTAAAGTATAAGAGCATTAATATTTTGTGGAACGAAATATTTATTCCGAGGAGTTTGTCATGTGTTTTTGTGAAATAGTTTAGTGATATACGTAATTCAGGTTTATTGAGTAGTATTTTGTCTAAGTCTTAATCATTTTGTTATGGTAGGTAAGAATGACAATACAGTCAAGTTATATCTCGACGCTAAGTTAAATTTAATAATGTGAACAAGAAGTCAGATTATATGTTCATTTGTGATTTTGAAAATTCAAGTTATTGTTTTCGAGAAGTAGTAAAGAGGAATTATGGTTTTATGAAAAGTTAAGAAGTCGTGGAGACTTAGGAAGTATTAATTTGAAAGGAGGCGGCCGTGGCCTAAGAAAGAATTAAGCCACGAAGGCAGGTGAGTAGTAACTTGGATATTTATGTGAAATGTTTAATAACTGCTTTAAGGTATTTCGATGTCATTATGTATTTGGGGAAATATTTACATGTATGACATATGCACTGAAATTTGAATTGCCTTAGGTATCTTGCTAAGTTATTTTTTTCTTCAATTATTGAAATTTTACTGCATTTGAGTAATACCTTTATAGAGACGAAAGGAATATTGTGTTTGCATATCGTGTGCTGTGATAGTTTTAATGTGTTAATCAGCTGGAAATACAACAATGTAATTCTACACCAGACTGATGAAAACTACGTTCACTAGATATGAAGACAAAATTGTATGTCAAGCATACGATCCCCAAGACAAGTGCAGCGTTGACATATATGTCAAAATTAAAAGTGAAGGGCATTTATGTATATTTCTTTACAGCATAAATATAAAGAAGAATGAACATTATGAACATTTGGAAGAATGAGATAAATGAAAGTTAAAATGTGAATTTTTGTGAAGAATATCTTTCTTGTATATTTTTATGTATTGATGAAGAGTATATTGTATGTTGTCTTTTTGGGGGTTATAATATTTAAATTTATAGTTTTTTTTATGTTGGATGGGGTAAGAGAAATAATGTGAAATGTCATTTAAATTATTTATCTTAGGGGCGATTGTAACGATTCGATCCCATACCTATTATATTTAAAGGGTTATTCATTTATCATGTTATTATTATTGTTAATTAGTACATCCATGAGATGATTTTTATATCAGATAATTGTAAGCGGTTTTTATTATTATAGTCAGAAATATTTTTATTAACAATTATTTGTAAAGAGACGAAGTAAAATATATAATGCAACAAGATTGCCAAATAGGATCAACCCAATGCGTCACAAACTGAACGACGTAGTAATAATTTCACCACGGCAAACTGCGTCACTGTCATGAGTAACCATCACGTGCGCACAATCGAGTTCCTTCTGGAAGGAATAGAAGCTTGATATTTCACTCATGGTGCAACAACACGCCATTTTCTAATGTACGTACACGTCAAAGCTGCAAGTTATGAGTCAAGAATGGAGAAGGCTAATAAGAGAGGGAAGCTGTGACACCACGTGACAAGGAAGTCATTAGTATTTGTACCTGCGACATCGGACAAGAGTGGCATTCATCAATAGCTCTCAATGAAGGGAGGAAGTGGTAACCTTGCTCTCTGGGTCTTAATGAACTGAGCAAACAGAGTTGGCACAGTACTATGTCTTGCCGAAATCTATATCAATACATAATGGGTAATATCCCTGATCCAGAGTCTTTCTACAGATGGCAACGTATTTAATGAGGATATTTCATAGTAATTGAGATATCACATCATTTTTTTAAACATAAGCGACGTAACATCGAGATCATCGATCATTTCTTAATTATGACGAATCTTCGAATGGGTGAGCAAACAATTAAATAAAACTATCGTCTCTATTATAACTAAACTTCAATTAACTTTCAATTCATTTTAAATGTTCATTTTCTTTTAAATAATTAAACCGCAGTTGGTAAATTAAATTCTTTTTTGTAACTATTAGTATTTTGTTCTTGAGTAAATAAATTCATTTCCTTTAACGTAATGCCTATTTCTTTCATAGTGGTTAGTAAATACTATAGGCAAATTCAATCATGCTCCTTGATTAAATACTGGATTGGTTAGTCAACTAAGTTACACTACGGCCCGGGTAAGTGGTCTCGACTCTACTGCTGATAGCCGAGGTTAAATCAATAAATTTCGATTCACTGTCTTAAATAGGAATCTGGCGCTCAACAACTTATTATATTATACTATCGCAGGTAAGGTCACACCACAGTGTATATTATTTATTCTTATCATGTTTGTTTTTATTGAACCACAATAGTTAACACCACGTTTAACGACATATATTAAAAATGTTACAAACGGAAGGGGGATAAACGAACGTAAAGAAGTTCCTCCAAGGGCAGATGACCTCTGCGTTCTAGTCGTTAAATCAACCACCAATATTACCAGGGAAATTCATCACTGGCACTAATCATCATAAAATAACGCCAAAATTGCATGTATTTCTATAACGGTATTCAATAATAATAATAATAATAATAATAATAATAATGGAGAGGGGAAATAAACTTAAATTACTCAAAGCAAATCAATACTTGAATCCCGCAGGAAAATCAAAAATCGGACTGGAAAGCCATCTAAAGCTAAGATCTTCCAATGCATACCTTCAACAAGTGGTGTTGGTGTTGTAATATCCAAGGTAAAAAAAACATATTCCAATAGGTTATCGGATGGAAAATATTCCAGGATGAACTTAAATCTAATAAAATCGCGGGTTCAAACCCGGCCGAAGTCGTCGGATTTTTTAAGAGCGTTAAAAATCCCTGTTTGCCTTCCTTCTAAGGGGAAGTAGAGCCGAAGGCATGAAAAAGAACCTTCCACTAACTACACTTGTGGAAGCTAAAATTTGTAGGTTAGTTTGATAACGCTCTATTAGTTCCAACGTTCACCGCAAGGTGCTGGCTGCGATGACATCTAGTAGTAGCCAAGTCCACAGCAGGTGTCGTGGACGGTAGCATTTGGTAGCAAAAGTAAGAACTACTTGAAAAATTGATTGTATTCCTATCTTCACAGATAACACACACTAATACTGCCTCACAATTAACACCGGTTATCAGACAAATTTTACACACACCCAAAGTACACGGGGCTACATGGCCGCGTTGTCGCAGCCCCTAAACTAAGGAACCAACCAAACTAATGAAAATCTCTAACCAGGAATTTCTTGATAGTGGTGAACAAAATATTGCAAGGGACCCTCATAAGTGCGAGGTAGAGAACGTGTTCGAAGCTGCATATACCGTCTACCACGAGTGCTAATGGCAAGATGGGGCTGAACTGTAGGTATCCAAAGGTGAACAGAGCCAACATAGACGGGGCCGCTTTTGGCTAAAACTTCGTTTTTAAGAAAACAAGGAGCAAATCGTATAACATTTGGGTATCAGGACTTTTTAAGATAATTTGACCCTGCTGAGCTCGAAAATGCCTGATGCCCACTCGAGAAATGGACCGGAAGTCCACAATTCAAGATGGCGTCCAAGATGGTGGCTTTTTCCCGAAGTTTGTTACTTTGAGATCGCGAGTAAAATCTATTCAACATTTGCGCCGTTTTTCTTCGTAGCTATGTAGAGGAGACATGCATATACCTGTTACATACTATGGTTATCCTGAAACGTGGAATTTTTACCCTGGAATCGTACCTAAAATCTGACTTATGAATTTTTAAATTACTTTTGTTTCATTTTGATTACGGAAAAAGTGCCCGATAAACGAACATTTGTGACTGTATAATACTTGTAGTCCCACCATTCAGCATTAATTTGCGTAGTCACTTATCCCGCTGCGTAAATTAGGAACTGCAGGAGGGCGGCCCGGTACCTGATCGATGTGCAGCCGCACTGCCCGGCACTGCCCGGCACTGCCTGCAGATGAGTTCTATCATGCTTCATCCACAACCTGCTTCCTGTCTCCGACCGGGTAAGGAATGGAATGAATGAAGCCCCCATCTAGCGGCGAGGATATGAACTGTGCCGGCTGCCGAGGCCTGACGTATCATGCTTCATATTGGACGCTATTTGGGTCTTATAATTGACACTTGTGATGAAAAATGGTTAAACAGCAAATGCTGGTTGCTTTCCTGGAGAAAATTTCCGTTATGTTGGCATGACATATCCAGATGCGAAGGGAATTCGGATGGTGCAAATTCATGCTTCTTCTAATACACCGCTAGCCGTTCTATGGCCGCGTATATATCTGATATGAATGAATTGAGTCCAGATGTCGAGGACGCATTTTTAAAGGGAGTTTTCGCTGTCTTGAGAAGCTCAAACAATTTTAGTCAAGTTGATCCAGACAAGGCACAGGAACGGAGAGTTGAGTCTGCAAGGATGAAGGAGGCATCGTAGGAATCACTCAAAATGTCCTCACTCCAGCGGTGGGCACTTTCCTTTCGTGGCGGAGTGAAATCTCGAAGTTGGTGTGTGAAATGTATGACGTGCGCTCTGTGGCCACCTGCAGTGAACTGCTACTAGGGCGCCGGAAGAGAGACAACACTGATGAAAATTCTCTCCTGCGAGTAATCGAGGCCTGCAATCTGCTGAAACAGGATAAATACATCTGTAACATTGCCAACAAGGGCTAAGCATCGAAAGAAATCGAAGAATCTCTTCTGAATGCCAAGGCGGAAGGACAGGCAGCAGTCCTGGACTTTGTCCGTAAGCACTTTCTCAATCAGGAGACAGGACTGCCTGAATTTAGTTATTACGCCAGATTATCAAAGTGCAATCCACTTACCCTCTCAGATCTATATAAGGTCAATGTCACAAAGAACACTGCGAGTGCCCTTGAGGCGACAGAAAAGTAATGCGCCGCCTCCTTGTTGCATACGAGGGTGGACGAGAGGTTGAACTACGCCCCATTATGAAACACGAACTACTTCCAATTCCTATAAGACTCTGCGAAATGAATGGTGACCTTAGAAGCGCCAGTGATAAAAGTACTCTCACTTCTGTCATTACTTCTGGGATTGACTGCCCCGGAACCATTCCCGTCGCTAACGATACGTCTGTTTTGATTATTGATGGACAAGCACTGGTAGTTGCACTTGGAAAGCCTTCTAAGTCGAAGCCTACTTTCGGAGATTTTGCTAGCCGTTTCGCAAAGAAGATACAGTACTTGGGAAAGCCCTACACAAAGGTTAATATCGTATTTGACCGCTACAGGCCTTTTTCAGTGAAATCATCAACCCGCAAGAAAATAGCAATAGGTAAAGCCAATACGACGAAAAAAAAAGTCCTTTCGGCACGCCGGAAGGCGGAGGTAGATTTCACCGGACAAACTTGGGGATAGGCGAAAATAGGCAGAATATGCAGGTTTTCGTAGAAGGATCAGACCTCATTTATTGCGAGAAAGTATTTTATAATTGGAGATTAATTAACTTTGTTTTTCGTCATTTTATGCATATTTTAAACATTTTATTGTCTTATGATGACGGTAACCTTCTTGTCATTGGAGTCCATTTTTATACTTGTGGTCACACTGTCCTTATGCAAGGTTTCGACACTGATGTGTGACTATATAACGGTCTGTTACTTCTTCACGCAAAATTATATCTCCCGCAGAGATTTTGGTTGGTTCCTCAGTTTATGGGCTGCGACAACGCGGTCATGTAACCCCGTGTACTTTGGGTGAGTGTAGAATCTGTCTGATAAACGGTGTGAATTGTGATGACTGTATTAGTCTGTAATTCAGGTAAGGACTGCAGACGGTCAATTTCAAGCAGTAGTTCCTAATGTTGCTACCAAATACTACAGTAAACGACACCTAGCTGTGAACTTGGCTACTAGATGCCACCGCAACCAGCAACTCGCAACGAACATTGGAACTTCCCCTCCAAAGGAAAGCATACTGAGGGATTTTTAGCGCTCTTAGAAAATCCGACGACTTTGGCCGGCTTTGAACCCGCAACCTTGGGCATAGAAGTTCAGCATGCTATCTGTTACGTCACCGAAGCCGCTTCACACTTAGATGGAAATCTGAATCTGATCTCGTGCAAGTGCGTTGTCATGGCAAAGACTGATGGCTCATCCCTCATCAATTTAGTAGTGTTGCCATGGCAACCACTGATAGCTCTTGGTATTTTCTTATAATTCCGAAACCATTTTTCTCATCCCTTGGCGTAATGGTGGGTCATATCAAAAATTCTTTCAGACAAACGTTTTAGGTAATTATTAGGGGAATATTGTCCATTTTGTACGGTTTTGATATTGTGCCTATTAAGAGAGATATGATTAATGTTTCCCGAAAAACACTTTTTCCCACCCCTTTGGTCAATGGTTGGTGCTATAAAAAATCTTCTAACATAAATTTTTGGGCTTTATCCGACACATAGTATGAACTTTGAACGGATTCGATATTTCACATATTAAGAGAGTTACAGCAATATTTCACTTTTTCGAAAAAAGCCTCCCATATATATATATATATATAAACTTTTGAACTGACTGTGGTTTTGTGGTCTGGAGAATGTGAAACGCGAAGATATGTCGAAATTTTCCGGAAGTCGAAACATGGTACCCATTGCAATAGTTAGCTTTCTAATGAAATCTACCTAATAGACAATGCCTCTGTGCCATTACCACCAGACTGGAAGGGCTTCTTGGCTTTGCCCGAGAATAAGGCAGACCTAGTCAATTTCTTGAGCAATGAACTAATGAAGTATCCATTTGGTGATCAGGAAGTAGTCACCACAGGGGCTTAAAAAATGAGCTACGAGTCAAATCTACACGCCAAGGCACTCCCGTGCAGCACCTTGCCGCGTCCCATGAGGAAGGGAACACGCGCGTCGTGCTCCACGCTACCCGCACGGACTTCCCTGTCAAAGTGATAATGGCAAGAGACACTGACATAATCCTGCTGGCCGTACATCATTTTGACAGAATGAAATGCTCAGAGATGTGGGTGATGGCTGGAACGAAAAATAAGAGAAAATAGATTCCGGTCCACACCATTGCAGCCACAATGACACCTATTCAAAGGGAAAACATTTTGGCGTTCCATGCGCTCACAGGGCGTGACACCGCCTCTAAGCCAGCTACTATCAGTAAAACATCAGCATGGGCTCATTACTTGAAGCATGTTGAGCTGCTCTCCGGACTCTGAGAGCTTCCGCTCCTGGAGTCCACAATCTCAAATGTGGAAAAGTATTTCGTGCAATTGTACAAGGTATGCACACATAACTTAAGTTTTACTCGAACCCCATCGACAATGACAGTCTCTAAGCAGAATTTTTCTTGCATTTAGGTGCCACTAGAAACCTGAACTGCTGACGAAGGTAGGTATCTAATGTTTGGTCTTGTGGATCATGAAGGACTTCCCCCGACCAGTGACTCTCTGAGGCTTCATATTTTAAGATGTCATTATCAAGTGAGTTTTCGACGTACACAATACGTACAGTAGTATTACTTGTGTCTCATAGTGAATTAATTTGTCATGTTTCTCTGGCAGGCTTGTGTTTGGAAAAACTCTCGTATGCCCGACCCTGTCTTACCCAATCAACTGGAAACAGGATGGCAGTCTACGGATGGGAAGTTGACAGCTGTACCTATGACCCGAAGGTGTCTGAAGCCCCTCAAATTAATTAACAACAACTCTACAAGTATTTCCATTTCTCAATGAGATATTATTACACAAAAAAGTTTCATGTATTTTGATCCCGAGTTTTTCGAATAATACAATATGCTCAAAAGACAAAAACAAATCAGTTCTTTAAAAAATTAAGTTAATTTTTGACTAAAATGTCTCACCTCTATGGTAAATCTAGAACATTCCTGTTCCCCTGAGAGGAACAAAATAAACTCAATATCTGTGCTACCAACATGAAGACTGCGTATGTCTCAACAAGAAAAATAGCTTGCCACGGTGGGTGAGTGGTTATAGTGTCGGACTACCAACCCCAAGATTGCAGGTTCGCCCCTGGTCGTGGTAAGTGACTTTTGAAGGCGACAAAAATCACGACACTCATGTCATACGTTGTTGGCATGTTAAAGAACCCATTTGAATTCAGTAGGCCGTGTTCAATGGCAAAATTAATCTCGGGATTTTCCGCCAACACAAAGTTCCTCCAGTCTCTACTTGAAAGCGCTGTAGTGTCAAGGAGGTTAGATATCTAACCTCCTTGACTTTCATAGCGTTCAAAGGAACGACGAAATTCGACATGCAAGCTACCCTCTGGGTGTCAATTAAAGCTTGCACCAGGCACTCGAGGCCATACGATATTATTATATTATTATTATTAACAAGAGAAATGATTTACAGAGGTCTCAGCAAAAGTGGGCATGTCCTCTCACGATGTATCATGTTGATTTATGAGCAATTCAATACTGGTACACATTTTTATGTATATTCAGTTTCTCCAACAAGATCCTGTGCTTTATATTGCAATTAGCCCTGAATGCCTAAAGTACCATTTTCGAAGATTTTTGTCACCTACCAAGGTCCTTCTTACCTTACAAATGCTACATGCAGCCGAAAAAGGTTTAATTGCTTATACTACTCAGGCAACAAATTCCACTCATTCGTTACTGGGAGATAACCGTAATTCGGGGAATTGCTGGACATAATATTTACGTAATATGAAGCAACTCGGCTGATGGTTATCTCTTGCTCAAGATGTTAATGATCCCAAAATTAGTGTTAATGTACCCATAAAATTTTCGAAGTATTAAAAGCACGTTATTTTTAATCGAAACTAGATTAGTTTACATATAACTTCTCTCCCGCCAAGAAAAGAAAAAAAAAGCTAATATTATCCCGCAGTGTGGGAATCAAAATTATTTGGCGCTAGCCTCAGTTTGAAATAAGCTATAAGTTATTTCGCGGGGGAAAAGTTAGATTGGCAACCCTGGGAGGACGGAGTTGTATTAACACAGTCTAAAATTCACAGTCGCGAAACTAGCTGCGTTACGTAATTGCATCCTCTTAGTAGGTGCGACACTAGCGCTCGCGGCGGCCAGCAAGCCGGCAACTGCCTTGAGCACGTTATTGGCGGAACAGATGATTTCATTTTTGCAAGTTTTTTTTTTGAATTTTAACTCACCTGAGTGATTATTTCCATTTTAAACATAAGTCACGTTAAATCACTAACTACTACAGAAAAAAGCCACAATGTTGATATACTGTACACTTTTAACTCATAGAAACATAAAAAGAATGCTCCGTTTTTATTAGTTCAGTCCTCTATAGGCTAAGTATCCCTAGGTACAGTTGAATTACGTATTTAATGAGTCATACGTAGACTTCATAGTCCATACTAGTTATAAATTCATGTATTTGTATTAGTGATAGTCGCTGGCATCTCTACATAAAACCAAGTCCACGATTCCTGGATGTAACGGGTAATCTCTAAATCCACTGAATGGATTTTGATGCGGTTTTCACCATTCAGTAAAGAATTTTTCGAGGAAGGATTCTGTAGGAAAACATTCACTTATGACCAGAGGAAGCCGAGCAGTAACGATTTCAGTGAATCGTGTCGGAGGAAAACTACCGTCCATGCGCCTTTTAAGCTTACGCTGGGTAAACCATAAAACATATCCATGTACTATGAGTGTAAGAATTGGTTAGCATGAAAAGTTCTACAAAGAAGTCCGCGACAGCATATCTCTATCTTTAATACATCGCCAACTATAAGTGATTTTACGTTTTAATTTCTTCCAACAATCTCCATTCAGTGGAAATTTAAATTACTAGCTTCAGAGCGAGCGAGCCCATCACCCCCAGCTCCGACCAGCATTAACTGTCGAGTCATGTCGAGTTAAGGCTTCAGAGAAGAGTAGGCTATAAGTGTTGGAGTTTCGCTGTTCACTTCGGCTTTTCTGAATTGCGTCTGAGACCTACCGTCCTTGCGCCTTTTAAGCTTACGCTGATTAACCCCTTTAAGAAACCAGTATGGGTATAATATAATATCAAATTCTTAACCATATCAAAAGCTAGTTATTCCATAAAATTGAGTAAAATTGCGGCTTCGGTGGCGTAGTCGGTAGCATGCTGAACTGCTATGCCCAAGATAGCGGGTTCAAACCCGGCCGAAGCCGTCGGATTTTTTAAGAGCGTTAAAATCCTTCAGTATGCCTTCCTTCGGAGGGGAAGTAAAGCCGGCGGTCCCATGTCATAGATTTATGGCATGTAAAAGATCCTTTCACAGACTAAACTTGTGTAAAGCAAAATTTGTTAGGTTAGATTTCGTCAGAACGCTCTATCAAAGTTCCAACGTTCACCACTAGGTATCATTGATATCTGGTGGCGAAAGTTGGAACTACTTGAAATTGAACGGAACTTGTAGCTCACCCTTTAGGGTATCCGCGGGAAGTAGCTACAAGACTTAGGCGAGCCGAACATGTCCTCGGACACTCCCGGCACTAAAAGCCATACGATAAATAAAATAAATAGATGAGTAAAATTATAGTTAATTAATAAAAATACCAGTGTGATTTGTGAAACGAAAAGTATAAAATGATCTTAAGGTCTTAAATGGCTCAATTGTAGGTACTTCGTATTTTGTCTGTGGGTTTGAAATCATTCATTCCTGAATTTGATAAAATAATACAATGCCAATTTTACAAAATATCGGCAATAACAATTGTGTACCATACTTTCACAGCAGCCAAGTGGGAGAACAGGTATTTCATAAGAGAATTAACAAACAGTGTACCACATCTAGGTTTGTGAGCATTATCATGACATAAATTGGCTTGCTTCCAAAGGATTCGAGAATAAGTTTATATTATTGTGCAAAATCTGTATTCATTAAATCAGCTCTCTGACTATTAAAAAGCCATTTTCTACATCTGAAAATTAAAATGTCGGCACGCGTTTGAGATGACATCCTTTACGTTCACGGTAGGCTAACTACCGTATGTCTTAATTTTCAAAATGCATAGATATTTATATTTGATTTGCAGCCAATGGCCATAGCAGGGCATTTCACATGAACACCCGTAGGTTCCCCAATTTCAATGTCAAGTAGTTCCAACTTAAGCTACCCTAGAACTGAAACCCAACGGCGAACGTTTGAACTTGATAGAGCGTGTCTAACCCAATAGCCTACAAATTTTGGCTACTAACTACCAATTGTAGTTGTAAGTTCTTTTACATGCCATAAATCTATGACATGGGCCCGACGACTTCGACTGGGTTTGAACCCGCGATCTTGGGCATAGCAGTTCAGCATGCAACCGACTACGCCACCGAAGCCATGCATAGATATCCTACCGAGACATGCTTCTGATTTATAACCGACTGGCTCCGAGGCTCAGCGGTAACGTTCTCGCCTGCTGTTCCCAAGGTTGCAGGATCTAATCCTGGCGCAGTCAGCTGGCATTTAAGGGTGCATACATGCGAGGGAACTGTGTCTGTAAATTTACTGGCACGTTAAAGATCCCATTCAGGGCAAAATTCCGTTACCCCGGTGTCTCTAAAAGCCACAGTAGTTAAAAGGGACCTAAAACCAATGACATTATTATTGATTTATAACCAGTTAAAGACCTAGTGCCGTTGTTTGATTGAAAAGCTTTATAATACTTTCTACTGCGTATCCCAATTAATTGGGGTCACCGGAGCCAATCAGGCTCATTTTGGTTTTGGCCGGGAATTTAAGACCGGATGCCCTTCCTGACGCCACGTACTTTTTCAGCTGAAAATTCCACCCCACTGTCACCGGGATTGGAAATCCGGCCGCCCGGGTGATTGACGAGCAGCTAAGCCACTGCACCATCACGCTCCCCTTGAAAAGCTTTATAATACTAGCCTAAAATCCATAGCTCAAATCTTACATTTTAGAGTCCTTTGGAAACTCAGGTGTCGTCTTGCTATTTGAACAGTCTGACTTCCCAGTCGGTCAACACAAATACACCCAATTAGATTGGGCGAGGAGTAACAATTAATTTCCCTGTGTAATTCATCATACAATAATTATTTTTACATTTAATAAAACACTTCTCATACACCCTCCCCCCCCCCCCTTTATGTGAAAAGTGTTTTATTACGTGTATAAACTATTCATGTATTTTTATTTCAGGCATTAGAAGACAAATTGTCACTGCCCACCTAATCTAATTGGGTACCGTACACTCGTGTTGACCGACTGAAAAAGGGGAGCGTGATGGCGCAGTGGCTTAGCTACTCGTCTTTCACCCGGACGGCCGGGGTTCGAATCCCGGTGACAGCGGGGTGGAATTTTCACCTGAAAAATCACGTGGCGTCAGGAAGGGCATCCGGCCTGAAATCCCCGGACAAAACCAAAATGAGCCTGGTTGGCTCCGGCGACCCCAATTAATTGGGAAAAGCCGAAGAAAGTTTTAATAGAGGCTCAAAAAGGCGGGATCGTTTTTTATTTTTAGATGTTGTTTAGGTAGCTAATAATCCAAGTTTCCGTCATCCCCCCCCCCCCTTTGCTGCATCCGCCATCTTGAAAATACTGTCAAAAATCGGCACTTTTTTCCGTTTTTGGCCTCTAGCTCATTTCCAGTTCATTTGTTTGAAGATATATTTAAATAAGAAAATGTAGATTACTAAATTTCCAACAACTTTGATATAGAAGGATTTTTTGTAGGACCAAGCATATTCGAGCTACGTGAAGGCGAAAAAGGCCGAAAATACGCGATTTGGCATATTTTTCACTTTCGCTCCACTTTCCATCGCAAAAACAGGGGGAAGACTTGATCTCAGCAAAAAGATTATTGAATGAAAGTTGTAGAGAATTTAATTTCCTTTGAAACTCGTGTATCATAAAAACAATAACGAGCAATGGCTAGGAGTGGGGGTAAATTTAAGAAAACTAGAGGAAATGCGTTTTTTTGTGATTCACCCCTGGAGCTCCGTGTTGGTGACGATCGAACAGAAACTCATGAAAGATATGAAAGTTTGAGGTGGCTTGACTAGTGGACACAATGAAAAGTTCTCGAAAGAGAAACAAAGTGAGTATTATCCGTTGAGCCATCATATAGGTAGACTGTGGTGGTTATACGTTGTCATGAACACGTGTGTAGCCACAAATGGGGACACGGGCCGAAAGACGACGACAGTACATCACCACAGACACAAATCACAACCTGCCAATTTTCCAATGGGGGGGGGGGTCTATCCCCCCCCTCTAACACCCCCCTGGCTACGCCACTGGACAACACCATGAAACTAATTTCTATATTATTTGAAGTCTGGTATCTGTCGGCGGGCGAGAAGAAAGGAAAATTGGATCTTCAAGTTGGTAGACGGCAGACGGCGATGTTAGAGGACTTGCATGTTGGTACCACGGCGGAAATAATAAAGGAAACAAAAGAAGTGAGAACGTTGAACTGTTGCCAAGAATGTAAGAGTTGGCATTATAACATATGGCTGTCTCCCAAGGGCCGGCGGGCCCTTGGGAGGGCGTAATCCTAAAACTACTAGTGCCGATAAGAAGTTTGATTATGTGAACTTAAATTAATTGTGATTTGCGTCGACTATTAGATTTCATCGCCACCTTCATTACTTTTACCTTAACTGTGACCTAAGTTTATGTAAATTTGAAAAGAAGCGTGTGCGGAAAACATTCTCGGGGATTGTTTATTAAGGAAGGGTTTGATTTTGTTTCTGTTATTTTATCTTTGTAGTGCGTTTTCTTGCCCGTGAGGTCCTATGACCTTTAGTGCTTTTCCTTGCTGTTTTGGTTATCTCCGTTGTCATGACGAGTTTCTTTGCCTTGAGGTGATAGATTGTTTATGTAAAAAAGAGTTGAACGTCGGTATTCTTGGCGATTGGAGTCGCGATATTATGCTGCTGATTTCCTATTTTGCTTTGCGGGAAAGCGAATATGTTGGTTTATTTAAATAATGATTTCATTAACGTGAATGTTTTCCTCAACACGTACATCTTGAGTTACCGTATCGTACGGAGAAATTCAGGGTCTTTATGTGGAAAATATCAGATTGTTTGGCGCTGACTCGAGGAGTTCTTTGACGGATCTTACTCTATGTTATTTCTAATGTTTTGGCCTGTGAATACTAGCAAGTTGGGTTCACAGATAGTATGCTCGTTTTAACCTGAAGTATGTTCAAACTTGCTTGCGTTTTCGAGATGTATTAAAGGTGAAATTTGTTCTGTTAATTGCGTGACCTGATGGTAGGTTATTTATGCATGCTCCGAGAGCTACGAGGCACCGGCCGGTCGCTATAAAATATCTATCCCATTCTGCTCAAATTGATACCTATTCCAAAATAAATAAATAAATAAATAAATAAATGCCACTACCCATGATTTGGGGGTAAGTACTGAACCTAAAGGTTATATAAAGAGAGGATGAACTCCAAACCAGTGAGTACTAACACATCTGATTTTGAGCATGTATTAGTTTAATGCATGAAGGAGTGCATTTGCTGTTATGTAAAGGTGTTGGTTGTTGCATGCATGTTTGTAGTGTAATTTGTGTGGTCTAAGGTATTTCTTCTTTGGTGAAATTAAATTATTATTAATAGTACTGCATTGTATGTATTTATTTACCAGGCTATTTAAGGGTTATTTTCCGACTTTTGGGCGCGTGGCCCGCTTTCACACAACGGACTTTGACCCGGTTTCCCCTCTCCTCTTTCTAATGGGTAGCAGTAGTATTATATTAGGAAATGGGGGGAGAGTGCAAACAAGGTAACTTTCTTTTAAAGGGGGGTTACAATAACAACCACACAATAAAGTTAAAGCTTAATATGTTATAAACAAGTTGTGGAGATGGGCTATTTAAGGTACGGTATTATGCTGACTTTGTAATAGCTTTTAGACAACTAACAGGCCAAAATATTGTGGAAATGTAGCTTTAACTTAACTCAACTCCTTAAATAAGAGTTTTTTCCAATGCCATGAAAATAAATCTTTCAGTCCGAGTTGGATGTCACATAAGAGTCATTGTAGGGGGTAAAATAAGCTATCATTTAGGTGTATTCTCCTCATCCTAGGTGCTTTTCTGAGGTGGGTTGGTATTAACTTTGTGGAGTAAATGTATTATTGCTCACACACCCTATAAGTCCTAACTGCTTCCTGTAAAATGGAGAGCCGAGCATCCTCATACACTGACGAAAATGGAAATTGCAACACCCAGAAGGAGTGGTGCTACATTGCTGCAATTGAACATGCAGGACGAGTGTTCGGTTGTGATTCGATGATTACACTTTCAGGTCCCTCTGACCGCAAGTTTGGACAACAATCAATACAGGATGTGCCCACCACGAGCTGCAATACATCGATGAATTCGGCGAGGCATGGAGTCAATAAGGCCCTGGATCGCTTCCTGAGGTATTGTGAACCATGCTTGCTGCACTGCATGGGTCAGTTGTTCCCGAGTTGTGGGTGGCTGAGGACGGTTGGCCAGTTGTCGACCCATCATGTCCCACACATGCTCAATAGGACTGAGGTCCGGGAATCTGGCGGGCCATTCTAAGGTTGTGATGTCGTGGAGAGCTTCTCTGGAGATGCGTGCAGTGTGAACCCGGGCATTGTCCTGCTGAAACATCCCATTAGCAATGATCGCCATCATAGGGACAACCACTGGATTGAGTACCCTATCAACGTACTATCGACCAGTCATAGTGCCCTCAACAAGCACTAATTGTGATTTCACATTATAGCCAATAGCTCCCCAGACCATAATGCTTGGTGTTGGCCCTGTGTGCCTCTCGAAAATAAGGTCTGGGCGGCCCCTCTCCCCGGTACGTCGGCGCACACGATTCCGGCGATCACTGCGGGCAAGACAGAAGCGCGATTCATCACTAAAGACGACCCTATGCCATTCGTCGAGCCACGTCGATCGTTCTCGACACCAGGCCAGCCTTACACGTCGCTGTTGTGGGGTCAATGGAACACCTTCTGCAGGGACATGGGATCGTAAGCCAGCTGCACGCAAGCGATTACCAACTGTTTGTTATGTAACGTGGGGTGCCACAGCTGCTCGAATTTGCGCTGCTGTTGCATGGGGTTCCATCCGGGCCATCCGAATGATGCGGCGATCCTCTCTAACAGTTGTCTGTCGCGCTGGGCCTGCGCCAGGTCTACGAGCGTGGGTACCTTCATGTGACCACTGCTGCCATACCGTACACGTTGTACCGTAGATGCCTGTCGGCCACCACGTGCAGCGACAGTCTTTAGCGATAATCCAGCATCACACAGCCCAATTATCCGAGCCCTCTCAAACGGCGACAGTTGTTGATAGCGTGCTCTTCTCTGTCATCGAAGCATGTTTGACGGGGAACACTTCACTGCACAGACTGCAAGTCAACTACGCTACACCAGAGTCCTTATACTGGAGTTGATTCCTCCGCGACCAATCACGTGGGGAGACCTGTAGCAACAATCCAATGGTTCTGAAACTTTGATCGTTTACATACCTACATGGCATTGTTCCATATCTTGAAAATCAACACAAACGACCAACGCCTTCATGGTGTTGCAAATTCAATTTTCTTCAGTGTACCTTGCCTAGGAGAGATGAGTATAGTAAATGAAGGCTAATTTCCATATCGTGTGTTAATTTTGTTAACTTCCACCGTAAATTATTTCTGATTTGCATCATATGCTCATAAGCTTTTAAGGCTACCAATTGCCCTCAAAAGCATACATTTTAAAATATTGTTCTAGGATAAACGAGTGACAAATTTAGAAGAAAACTTTCAAAATATGATACCATATGTTAGTTTGAAATGTAACTACAAACTTTTGACCACCTCATTTGTGTAGTGGCTACCATACTTTACTTTCACCCTGTAGGTCTGGCTTCAATAGGGATGTATAGAACTAGCACCGATAGAGCGCACTGCTGTTGTACTGGGTAAGCGCAAGGCGCTCTTCAGTTGTCTCCTGTGTTCTCATGCCACTATATCCACGAATTTAAGTTCTTTAAATGGTTATTTTCGTAACTATGCCGAGCTATTGCAGTGTTCTTCTTTGCAAAAATCAGGGAAGCTCGTTTTCGTTTCACCAATTTCCACTAAATATAGAAATGTTTACATGCTATTAGAAGGAAATATTTCAGTGAGAAAAATCTGACCGAAAATATTAAAGTGCGTTCCCATCATTTTCAACCCGATGACTTCACGAAAACTGTGTTGGATAAGTGTGATGTACAAAGGGAAATCATTTCTATTTTGTACCTATAAACTGATGAGACATTTCGAGAACAACCACTGAATTTATGCGTTTGTATTTGAAGGTGAGAGAGCAAGGTTAAAACCGGGCGCTGTTCCGTCGCTTTTTCCGTGGACCACGAACCCAACAAAACAAAACAAAAAGGAAGAGGCCATACACTAGAAAATTGCCGGATTACCACTATAAGCCTACAATATCGGAATCTGCAGAAATAATCTCCATTGAAGTACGGGAAGAAATCGTCAATACACACCAAGAAGTGAATGTAATTTTGTGACTCCCATTTTCAAAGACATTAATACTCGGACAAATACTTCAAGAATAAATGTCGCAACATTAAGTCACAAACGTACTATGGTTGGTTTCTTGAAATCAGAATTAATCGTCAATTTCTATCCGCCCGACGGAGAATGTCGTAGCGACTGACTTCTACATTCTTGAGACATACTCAGATAAATGGAAACAGTTCGTGGCCCTAAAGCAGGGATTCTCAAACTTTTAAAAATGTACCCCTAAGTTCTTTCCAAGAGGTACGGGAACGATTATTATTGAGAAATTGACAAAATGACAAAAATCAAACGTTGCTATGAACTTTCGAGGTATATGCCTACATTACCGGTATCAACTTTCTTTGATTATGTTTACGGTACCGGTACCTTAATACACGACAGTTTCATTTAAGCTATCAACCTAAGAAGAGACACGAATCGAAGTCTATAAGCAAGGGGAGCAAGTAAATATTTAAATCTCTATTTATGATTTAAGTCTTATGGAGATATATTTATCAATATAGGCCTTCAATACTCAAATAATAGTAATTTTTAGGAGAAAGCATGCTGAATAATAAAGCGTGTTAGAATTTAGTTATTACCGCTGTATTAATTCTTCCTTCCTCCCGCTAGTTTTAATGCATCTGGTCCATAGCTCATTTTGCAGATGTTTAACGCTTAAACGCTGAAAATCGTCCATAATATATTAGGTTATATACCTATAGAATTAATTAATATAGTCTTGGAGTAAAATTAGAGCAGATATAATTTACTTCAGCTTAGAAATCTCGGTCACAATCTTTACATTCCTCACAGCTGACTGGGAGAAACATAAGACGATCGCCTTGCGCTTACCCAGTACTACACGAGCACTATCTGGCGCGACCTTTCTCCGGCTACATCCCTATTCCCAGCTCCACCAAGAAATTTAACTGGGTTTAATTCGCACCTGAGCCATCCTAGAAGTGGTTTTCCCCTTACAACCCCAGGCCAATGCTGGGATGGTTCTTAACTTATTGCATGGCTGTCTCTTTCCCAATTATAGCCTCTATCACAAATACATATACCAAAATAACTCATGTCATAAGGCAAATTGCACATGCACCCATAAACGCAGGATTAATAACCATGGTGCCCCAAGTCGCTAAGTGAAATGGCAATGAATGCACTCGAGTCATGCTGTTTTATCTATTTTTGTTCGAAATTTCCAATATTATTTATTTTAACAGTCAGAAAGTTCTAGTTAGCAGACACTGTCATTATGTAACATTCCCCCAATGTATGAGCAATGCCAGGATCTGTATTCTCCTTGGCTTAAGGCTTGGTGAAGGCAAAATCCCTAATTGCACATCTTAAGGAATAAGCCATTTGCTTCATTTTTTAAATCATATTTCAGTGTATGGGCAAACACCTTTATACTATATTGGAGAGTTTTTTCATTCTTTTCCTCTAACTATGGTAGTATTTTACCAGCATGATTTTTTTACCACTGATTCCTTGGTGACCAACCTTCTGCAATTTTATGAACTTTGTTCCCTCTATTATCCTTCTCTTGATCACTCCTGGTTACTTACAAGCTGAGTAGCTAAAGCTCTATATTTCTGTCCCCCTCAGAACTGCAGGATGCACTTTGAAATATTTCAATAACCTATTCATAAATTGTGGTGTTTGAAGCCATATTTTCAGTGTTGCCTTAGTAAACAAGAGTTTAGTGCTTTTCAGTCGGTCAACACGAATGTACCCAAAAGAGATGGGTTATGCCCTAATCCTGAAATAAATTACATGAGATTAATAAAACACTAGGATGACCAGTTTCGATCGTCAAGCGATCATCATCAGATCCAATACACTTAGGCTATAAAATCTATGTTTGAAATACAGGTGAAAATATTTACAATATGTACAATTATTTAGTTGCAGTATTGGTACTGCAACTGTCAGTGTATGCTAAATGCAGTATATATGTTAGGTGAAATGCTAAATGGTGATGGCTATCCGGAGATTGTACTTTAGAGAGATTATATGGTTGTAAACTATGGTTAAAGCATAAAATTTTAGGCTAACTACTTATCTGATTGTCTTCCGTACTACAGCTATTCGCAGTTTCCGTGCTCACTTGAACTCGCTGTGCGGTCGACTGCGGTGGTTATCTTAATGACTGGTTTTCCCCTGCCTTCCCCCCCCCTGTCCCTACGTGCTGTGGGGAGTGATCGCGATGTGTTTATGTGAGGTGTTGCCAACCTAGATAAGATGTATGTTATTGAATGAGGTGGATCTACAACTATTAAAGACCGTGGATTAGTCCTCGCCACGCGTGGAGCATAACCCATTCGAACTAAGCGTTGACGGTCTTATGAGGACGTCCCGGCACCTTTAATACTGCCTCTAATATGGGCCTTGGTTTATTGCAGAAGAAAAGTACATCGTACACCTGATCCAGATAACATTTACCTATTAAATCAGCAAAGAGTTACTAAAAATCTTAAAATGCCGTCTTTCCAACGACAAAAACAACTCTGTAAAGAACACAACAGAACTAGTAACAGCATTGAACACCCTACAAATGAAACCTAGCTTCAGGCTAGTATCCTTCGACGTAACTAACATGTACACCAATATTCCGATTATTGAAGCAATCAACACTATCGAAAACAACTTAAAATCCAACAATTCGGTAAAAGAAATTGAAGAGATTGTGAGATTACTGAGGGTCGTTCTCACCCAAAACGTGTTTCAATTCGACAATAAAATATACACACAGAGAGAAGGCCTAGCAATGGGATCGCCACTAAGTGGGTTAATCGCTGACATCTTCATCAATGCACTAGAAAATGCGTTCTTAGAAAAGACTTCAACAAAGGGAATAGTAATATGGAAAAGATACGTAGATGATGTAATTTGCATCTACGATACTGAACTAACAAGCGAAGAAACAATTCTCCAATCCATTAATAGCCTTCACCATTCTATCAAATTCACTAAGGAATCCGAAATAGACCGGAAAATAAATTATCTCGATATAACTATTGAACGTAAAGACAACGACCTTTCATATTCCATATTCCGGAAAGCAACACAAACCTCGCATGCAATCGACAATCAGGCGGCTTCGGTGGCGTAGTTGGTAGCATGCTGAGCTTCTATGCCCAAGATAGCGGGTTCAAACCCGGCCGAAGCCGTCGGATTTTTTAAGAGCGTTAAAAATCCCTCAGTATGCCTTCCTTCGGAGGGGAAGTAAAGCCGGCGGTCCCATGTCATAGATTTATGGCATGTTAAAGATCTTTCCACTAATTACACCTGTGTGAAACTAAATTGGATAGGTTAAGAATATAAACAACGCTCTTAGGTTGCTACGTTCGTTGCCAAGAGCCGACTGCGGTGGCGTCTAGTAGCTAGTTCTGAACTAGGCCTAGTAGTCGTTGACGGTGGCGTTTGGCGGCAAAAGTAGGAACTATTTGAAAATTCAAAGTTGCAGTCCCTACTTGAATTAAAAAAACAGATACACACACTAATACAGTCATCACAATTAACACCGGTTATCAGACATATTCTACACACACCCAAAGTACACGGGGCTACATGACCGCGTTGTCGCAGCCCCTAAACTAAGGAACCAACCAACCAATCGACAATCAGTCTAATCACCCCAGTACGCACAAACTAGCGGGTTTCAATTCAATGGTGCACAGAGCTTTAAACATACCCATGTCAAAAGACAACTATAATAAGGAAATAAGAACTATTATGCAAATAGCAAAGGAAAACAACTTCTCGCCAAGCAAAATAAATCAAATTATAGCCAAACATAAAAATAAAGATAAAACGATTCCCAAACCGGACAGTAATGAGAAAAAATTTGCGCGTTTCAACTATGTGAATGCGAATACATATAAAATCACTAACCTATTCAAAAATCAAGGCATAAAGATAGCTTTCACGACGAAAAACACAACCGCTAGGCACCTCCTAAATAGTAATCTAAATAAACGTGACCCGTATTCAAGGTCAGGGGTATATTCTATAACGTGCCAAGACACCGATTGTCAAGCTAATTACATCGGGCAGAGTGGAAGGCGAGTAGACACACGTTATAATGAACATAGAAATGCGATAAGATACGGAACACATTCAGCCGTGTGCGAACATATGTGTGACGCAGGGCATAGCTTTACCAACATAGAGTCGGACCTTAAAATAATCCATCACGAATCGAAAGGCAGAGCTCTTGACATAAAGGAAGCAATCGAGATACACCTAGCCAAACGAAACAATCCCAACAATCTAAATGAACACACGTTCATGGAGAGCTCACCCCTCTTCACGCTACTAAAAAACACACCCTGTCGGAAACAAAACACAATTTAGCGACACAGCCAAGCTAGATAAAAAAGGGGGGAAATTAGGGGTTTTTTAATAGGTAAATGTTATCTGGATCAGGTGTACGATGTACTTTTCTTCTGCAATAAACCAAGGCCCATATTAGAGGCAGTATTAAAGGTGCCGGGACGTCCTCATAAGACCGTCAACGCTTAGTTCGAATGGGTTATGCTCCACGCGTGGCGAGGACTAATCCACGGTCTTTAATAGTTGTAGATCCACCTCATTCAATAACATACATCTTATCTAGGTTGGCAACACCTCACATAAACACATCGCGATCACTCCCCACAGCACGTAGGGACAGGGGCGGAAGGCAGGGGAAAACCAGTCATTAAGATAACCACCGCAGTCGACCGCACAGCGAGTTCAAGTGAGCACGGAAACTGCGAATACCTGTAGTACGGAAGACAATCAGATAAGTAGTTAGCCTAAAATTTTATAGTTTAACCATAGTTTACAACCATATAATCTCTCTAAAGTACAATCTCCGGATAGCCATCACCATTTAGCATTTCACCTAACATATATACTGCATTTAGCATACACTGACAGTTGCAGTACCAATACTGCAACTAAATAATTGTACATATTGTAAATATTTTCACCTGTATTTCAAACATAGATTTTATAGCCTAAGTGTATTGGATCTGATGATGATCGCTTGACGATCGAAACTGGTCATCCTAGTGTTTTATTAATCTCATGTAATTTATTTCAGGATTAGGGCATAACCCATCTCTTTTGGGTACATTCGTGTTGACCGACTGAAAAGCACTAAACTCTTGCTATTCATAAATATTTTCTGTTCAAATCTTAGATGGAAAATTTGTCAGTCAGGAAATGCTGAGTAAAACAGCTGATATAGGCTATTTAATTAATTTACATTTCTTATTGCTACAGAGATCCCACATTGAGTAAGTCTTCACAAATAACCTGTGGTTATTTCTTAGGCCTGGGCCATGTAAAGAGAGCTAACAGTGTCTCTGTTCAGAAATTTTAACATTATAACTTTATAAGAGTTATTGTGTTATGATAACCATGGGTTGTAGAATTCAAGTTTTTCGAATGGGCCTTTCATTACATAAAAAGTTGCCATTTTCTTGCTTTCCAAGAAGCTTAGTAGGCCTATGGACCTCAAAAAGGTGGGAAAAGTATGCATATTGCTTCTCACCTGTATTCCAAAATGTTCTAATTCATTTTCCTTCGATATTGGTACCCCTGCAAGATAATATAATTGAGGAGCACAGGCCGTTTAAATTCTTTGAACATCCTTTATTCTGTACTTCCATTCAGTTGAAAAAATCCCAAAACTGTAATTATATGTTGGGTTGATAGCATTAGGTGGTGGTGGTTCCTCAGTTCAGGGGCTGCGACAACGCGGTCGTGTAACCCCGTGTACTTTGGGTGTGTGTAGAATCTGTCTCATAACCGGTGTTAGGATGAGGACTGTGTGTACTTGGCTTGGAATTACCCTAATGCTCGGAGTATAACCACTAAGACAGTTTATTATGATTTTAAGGTATGTGAACTCCACTTCAATGAGGAAGATATTCTTCGACACAGTGAATGGTACAACAGCAAAACTGGGAAAAAGTATTCTATGTCTCTTGAGAAACCTCATCTAAAGCAAAAGGCTGTTCCAACAATTCTTCCTGTCCTGCTAACTTTCTTCAGCTTCTACTTCAAGGGAGAGTGGTGATGAATGACGAGAACACCATGAAAACAGACTGTTTTACTAATCAAACGCCCAGTTTTGTCATTGTGAATACAGTATGATTGTTAAGAGGTGTTGTTTAATGGTGATAATTTTCCACTGAATTTGTTTTTATTTTTTATTTATTTTGGAAAATACACTGATGGAAAATATAAGTTAGCTCACGTTTTTAGTTTTTATAGACTAAGTATATGAATTTCTCTAATTGTGCACTTCCCATAAAATGTGCATATGCTAGGGTGTCTGCTATTCTGAAATTCATTAATCTTTTTTTTTTTTGCAAAACCTTGGGGGAAAATTGCGAGATATCGACGACACTCAATGATCCTTTGTTTTCCAGGGTCTTGTCTATCTTTCTACTGGCCCCATTTGACGCTACTTATAACTCGTGACATTTCGAATCAAGCAACAGACTCAGAATTATGCAAAGTTACGTACAAGCCGGACATTTGTTTTAGACGATTACCCTTGACATTGAAGCTTGCGGGTGAGCCTCTTCAGTCACTCTCTAGCCCTGTCGCTTCACATTTGTCACCACCGCTTTGATGTAATGGAATTCCAGACTTGAGCACGTGACGACACCGCCTTGCAGACAGTACAGTCCACGTTGAAGTATTGTGTGACGCGTAAGTACACGTTACATTGTTACGAACAGAACGCCATTATATTTGCCAAGTAGTGTGAGATAGCTTCGTCAATCATCGGACCACATGGGGCAGCTGACAACATCACAGGTACTGTAGTAACTCGCCTCCAAGCTTCCATTAAGATTTTTCACTCGTCTAAAACAAACGTTCAGTCTGTAGGCAAACTCATGAAAATCCTATCAACACTGAACTACAGCTAATTACCAAATTAGAACAAACAATATAAAACTCAATAGTGACTTTTCCGTGTGCTTTGATATATCGGTATTTCAGTGTGAACCATATGTGTTGGGTACCCAAAACACTCGCATAAACAAACTCAAAACTACCCCCCCCCCTTTCCCATTCCCTATTTACTAACATTTAAATATAAGTAAAAAATAATCTTTTTTTTTTTTTTTCTTCTTGTAAATTTGAGGTTTCACTCAAGTGACCTCTCCCCATTGTTTGAATTTACAATTAATTAAAGTCTGCGTAAATATTCTAGTGGTATATGTAGCCACCTTTTAAGCTTAACTTAAAATTGTTTAAGCCTTCTTTTTCTCATTTATTGTACATAGGATTTCTTGTTTAAGTCTGCTTCCTCCAACTTTTAAAGATCAATGAAATTCTTGTATTTTACGCCTCTCCAATCATTGCTTAGCTTTTTTAAGAACTCTGTTTTTTTATTACGTTCTTAATCTAGGCCAGGGTGGTCCAACCTTTAGTTACCCGAGGGCCAAGCAAACTTTAGTATAGGAATGTGAGGGCCAGAGACATTCCAGAAAGAAAACGTATTACATATTTTACTCAAAAGCATTTATTAAAATTTATATTAAAAGAAGTTTATTATTACTAGTTTAATATACCACTTCATTTGACAGTCGAGAAATAAATATGATGATTGTCACCGCTTTTCTGATACAAGTGTATCAATGTCCACTGTATGTTCAGTAAGGCAAAGTCTCAGGCTCGATTCCAGTGAAGCACTTTCAATTCGATTTCTTGTTTTTGATTTAATTTGTTTGAGAGCAGAAAAAGCACTTTCGCACCCATACGTACTGCCAAACAGCGATAACACTACAGAGATAATTTAAGCAGTTAAGGAAAACGTTCTTTAGAAGTCGGTTTCCAGAAATTTTCAGGGACATCACACTTTTTAGTCTGGTAGAATGGGTATGCCTGAAGATCACAAATTTCCATTTGAAGGTCGCAGGGCACCTCACTCGCTTCAATATCCATGGGGTTGTTGAACAGTGAAGGTTTTGGTTTTAGGGAGTCAAATCGTAGAATCTGTTCTGGAACTCTTTCTTGATATCTATTGTTATTGCATGAAACATACTACTTTATGTCACATTTTTCTTCTTTCAACTGCTGACAAGATGGGAAGTGTGCCATATTATTTGCCTTCAATGCAATTTGCATTATATCCCATAGCTGGGATATATTTTGTTTTCTGCCTTGTAGTTTCAGGTTTAAATCATTTAGATGGGATGTTAAATCTGTCAGAAAAGCAAGATTATTTAAAAACTGGGTTTCTTCCATTTTTTCTTGATACTCATGCCCAATGTTTTTATTTTCGAGTAAAGCAAGAATTTCATTCCTCAACCCAAAAAAACTGTTGCAAGCAATTTCCAGCACTTATCCAACGCACTTTTCAGTACAATGAGATGTCACCATACTCAGCTTCCAAATTGTCCAGGAATGCAATAAATGCTCTGTGTCTACAGACTTGATTGCCTCCCCTTATTAAATTTACAGTATTTACAACAGTTTTCATTGTCTCGCAGGGCCTTATAATTTTTCCACAGAGAGCCTCCTGGTGGATAATGCAGTGGAAAAACAAAAAATTCAATCCTTTTTCTTTACACAGTCCTACTAAACCAATGATAGGACAAACTATTGCTTTAGTTCCATCTGTTGCAATGCCATAGCACTTCACAAAACCTCCATATTTAGAAACGACTTCATCCATTGCGTTGAATATGTCAATACCTTGTTTGCTGGTTTCTAATGATCTTAATTCCAACAGTTCTTCGTGAATTTCAAATTCTTCGTTTATTATTCTGACGAAGATAAGGAGCTGGCCGGTGTCAGCTATCTCCTCTAAAGCTAGAAAGTAAAATTCACATTTTTCAATAATGCTCTTGAGAGAACCTGAAACTTCACCAGCCATATCATTAATTCTTCTACTAACTGCCTGATTAGACAAGAAAACTGTTTCAAAAATTTTAGCCATACTATTATCTCCAAATGAAGATGTCATTTTAACAGCACATCTCTAAATGAGCTCACCATCCCTAAAAGACTTAATACTTTTAGCTAGCTCTAAACATACCTCATAAGATGCTTTTAAACCGGCAGTGTTTGTTGGTTGCTGAAATATATTCTTCAGTCTTGTTAGTTTCAGCTTCAAATCATTAAACACACAACTTCTGGCACTTCCCGGGTATTGATCGTATTTTGATTTATGCAAGCTGGTATAGTGTCTTATTCATGTTATACTCCTTCGAAACACCTAAGACTTGAGAACAGATAACACACTGTGGTTTTCCATTATGTTCCTGCCACTTTGACTGAAATTGTCGTTTCTCATCTTCAACACGCAGTTTATTAAGTCCCGCTATATTAGGCACCGCTCTCGCAACAACGATGACAACAAACTCTCGTCGTACTATATCTCTCGAACAACCTGTCTCGTCAAAAACAACCTCTTCGAACAGTCCTGCGCTCTCTTTTATAGGGAAATCCGCCGCAGCACACGAACGATCGCGAACTTATCGGCAGCCAATCACTGGCAGCCAACCAGATGTCGCCTGGAGACGGGGCCGCTATTCGTGCCGTACGTATTCGTGGAAAGACAGTTCTGATTACTGCCGTATTTTTCGGGATCTTTCCTTTCCCACCTGGCTCCTTCGTAACATTACTGAATGAAAGTGAAAATTGAAGTAGGCACGCCACGCATTATAACTGTCGAAGAGCGAAGGGCAGTAAGAAGGGCAAGGGCCAATAAAAATGAACAGGCGGGCCGCGGATTGGACCACACTGATCTAGGTTATTTCTGTTTTCTATTCTGCCTAACTTAAGGCAACTTAACCTCAACAAATGAGTTATGAATTTGCAGTTACTGCTAACATTGTGTATCTATTTATCACCTCATTGGCGTGGCAACTCGTTTAATCTATCTCTTGCTTCGAGGTCCATCCACGGTGGGTAGCCAAGCTATTCTTTATTTGTTTCATTCCTTGCAGCATCTTAGAATGCTTTTTGAAATATCTCCCCGCAAGCTTTGTTGTGCCTTAATAATTAAAGCCATTTGTTTGAACTTTTGGTTCATTAATCAACAATTTTTCTTGCATTATTGCATCAAGTTGTAGTTGCAACTGGCTTTGCTAATTTCTTATGCAATTGTCTATCACACTCTTGGTTGCTTTTTGCGCAAGCAAGACTGTGATCCCTTTCTTAGTTTTATTAATCATGCTTTCAGCATTTTTTCCTTGCTATCTTGAGCACAACAATCTTATTTATAATTTATGATGATGATGATGATTATAATTGTTGTTTTAAGGGGCCTAACATATAGGTTATCGGCCCCTAATGGTCTGGGTGATAGCGAAAATGTCAATGAAGTGGAAACCAGAACGAAAATTAAGGGAGGAGGAAAATACTTACAGAAAGGACTGATTGAAACTACTCACAAGATGGAGAGCGATAATACTTACAAAGGGGAATTTAGAACGAAAATTCTCACACAAGGAATAGATTGAAAAATACACACAAAATGAAGGTAAAGTTCAAAATACGTACAAAATGCAATGTACAGTCGAAATACTTACAAAATGCTAATGAAATTCAAAATACTTACAAAATGTAATTGAAATTGAAAATACACAATGCAATTTGGATTGAAAAATGCACATTTCAGATTCCAAATAATCACAAAGTGCAATTGATATCCAAAATACTCACAAAATGCAATTGAAATTAAAAATGCTTACAAAATGTATGGTAGATTCAAACTACTCAATTGGATGGACAATACTTACAAAATGCAATTGAGGTTGAAAACACTCACAAAATACAATTTAGATCGAAAAGACTTACAAAATACAACGGAGATCGAAAACACCTACAAAATGGAGTGTAGATGCAAAAAAATCGCTAAATGGAATTTAGATACACGGGGGTCCAATTAACAAAAACAGTGCGGGAATCTTAAAGAGCAAAGGAAATATAATGAAAAGAAGGAGGGATCAGATAAGATGAGACAAGGGCCAATTAAGGCGGGAAAGTGAAATACTCCCTAGGCCTCTGATACCGTAATACCATCGGGGTCGGAAGAGAACAAGAGTTGACCAAGGGAGGTCGACAGGAAAGAAGACAGAGGAGCCCGGCACAAGTAAGTGGAAGCAATGCCGGACTCAGCTGGGGTCCCGTGGTCGTCAACCCACGTCCCACTAGATGTGAGCTCCTGGGGGAATATATAATTTATTGAATTATTTTATTGCCCAAGCTAGTTTGTTCTTCCATCTTGGATTCTTTAGCCTTAAGTAATCCTCTTCCTTGCCCTGTTACAAACAGTGTTACTAAGTAGGCTATCCCAATTTCAATTTGTTACTTTCTAATATTTTTTTTCTTTATTGGATTCGTTCCTTTGTCGCCTGATCTTACTTTCATCCCTAAGCCTGTTACTTTTTCTCAAGTCATCTTCCCTCCGGCAGTGGTCAAGCCTCGTCTTGCCACTCCACGACTGAAAGCTACACAATATCTTATTATTATTTTTATTTTTAGAATTAGAATTTATTGAGAATAATCAATATTACATCCAGCAATACAAGAAAATATATGCATACATAGCTTTTTAAGTATTAGGACATACCCGTACATTGTTCAAGTAATCGCGTGTGCTATAGAGACTTTATCCTTGTCACTACAACACTGTATAATTCACTTGTTTTCTTGATCACTGGAGTCCCGTTATATTAAATATGTACAATCTTCATCAAATCGCAACTTTCGTCTATTTCTGATTATTTTATCTAAGTAAACGTATTAGTCTAAAAATGTACATTCTTAGATCTATGTGATGAATATCAAATTCAGCCGAGTAAGGGAAGAATACATGTAAGCTATACCACGTAAGGTAAGGCCTTGTGGGTGGCATATTAGGTCTACTTACCTAATTTTAACGTCAAGTGCTCATGTTAAAAAAAATTACATAATTATACTGTATATATTAAAATAAGGGTTGTGAAATAGCTATGTAGCAATGGTAATGCTAATTTATAGATTAAGCTACTTTAATATATCTTTAATGACATTTTTAATCTCGCGAACAAATATCTTTGCGTTACGTTAAACTTTGTAGATTTATGTAACTGCTCTTTTATGGCTTTGGGAAGGATATTGTAAACTGTATTGTTGTTGAAATGTGTTTGTTGATTCTTTAGGAGCTTTGTGACATCTGTGTCATGTAACTGTGTACTTGGATGTGTGTAGAATTTGTCGGAAAAGCTGTGTTACTGTGATGGCTGTATTAGTGTGTGTGTATTACCTTGTTATTCAGTGTGTGTGTATTACTTTCTTATTCGAAGGATGGATTGGGGTGAAGGCTGCCGTGACCTAAAGCTAGGAACCATTGCGGAATTTGCCTGGAGTAGAAATGGGAAACCACGGAAAACCACTTCTAAGATGGTCGAGATGGGAATCAAGCACTCTTTTCAGTTTTGCCTCAGGAGGCCACGTTGCACCCCTAGACCAGAATTAAATTCCCTGGCAGAGCTGAGAATCGAACCCGACTTTCGAGGCGACAGCCAATAATGCTGGCCACTACACCACGTAAATCAACTCCATTTGGATCACTTATTGGTTGAAACGCAAGAGTAATCATAAAAAACTAAAGAGCATAAGTTACAATTACACTACAGGAAAGAAGACGGAGAGGAGCCTGGCACAAGTGGAAGCAATGCCGGACTCAGCTGGGGTCCCGTGGTCGCCAACCCACGTCCTACTAGGTGTGAGCCCCTTGGGGTTGGTTGAAAGACAGACATGCCCAACGAACATATGAAAAGCTAAATATCCCTACAAAAAGCTGAAGGTTGGCAGGAGCAACGAGCTAGAGAAGGAGACTCTTCCCTGGCTCGAATCGTGAGGGACGTAACGTCTCGACTACTTCCCCGTGAAAGCAATAATTCATATCCCCCCGGAAGTAATACGTCATGCTTGTCATAATACGAGCACGCGGACGTTTAATGGCTTTCTTATTGATAGCTTGTGAAACTGACCAACTGTCATATTCATCAAACTCTAATTATAACTCATTTTTAATATGACGACACAATGACCAATGGCTTTATAATTAGCTCACAATACCCATTGTCAAGACAGGGATATGTTGTTGTTGTTGTTGTTTCATTAAAGGGGCTTGGACATCGTGGTCATTTAGCCCCATGTAGAGTACATGGGTGTGTGAATTTGTCTGATAACCCGTGTTATTGAGGTGTCTGTAGTAGTATGGGTATTTTTAATTCGGGTGAGGATTAGGAAGGAGGCAGCTATGGCCTTAAGTTGGGCACCATCCCGGCATTTGACTGGAGTAGAAGTGGGAAACAACGGAAAACCACTTCCAAGATGGATGATGTGGGATTCGAACCCATCTCTTCTCAGTTTTGCTTCACGAGGCTGAGTGTTCCCGATTCCAGCCCTCAGGCCAGAATTGAATTTCTTGGCAGAGCCAGATCTCCGGGGCGACAGGCAAGAGTGCTGGCCTCTACGGCAAGTGGACAGGGAAATGTGGAGCAAACCCACAAGTTTATAATTGTTTGTATAGGGAAATATGAACACGATATACAAAGCATTATAAACTCGTGGTTTTGCTGCATAAATTTGGCCAACGTTATATAAACTATGCTACCTGACCAAAAGTGGCCCTTTGTTACTTCCCGTTTGTTGGCGGGCTAATTTATAACACCTCTCTATAGTTGTGTAGTTTAATTAATCACACGAAAGGAGGGATTACTCCGTTCCCACTCCCCGACCTGATGCCTTAGCGAGAGACTTCTTTTTACCGGACACCCTAAGAGTATTTTTGGAATTTGTTATGTCAGAAATGAAAGATCATGGAAATTAGTTCTCATAGACTACGCCTTTGATACTTAAGTGAAAGCGCTAGAGCGTTATACAAATGCTCTGAGAAAAATGGCGATATTTTTAATTCAATATCTCCCGTATTATTTATTAGTCGCGTGTATAGGACACAAAATATGAGAAATAATTTGTCTAGCAACACTTGTTTCATAATTTTTAAGTTCTTAATTATATATGAATTGCAGCTAATGGCCATAGCTGGGTATTTTTGATTGAACACCCGAGGGCTCCCAACAAGTTCAATTTCAAGTAGTTCCAACTTTGGCTACCGGATGCTGCTGTCACTAACACCTAGCGGCGAACGTTGGAACTCTATAGAGCGTTTCTTACTAGCCAAATAACCTACACATTTTGCTACACACTACCAATTGAATCGGTTGGAGCTGAAAAGCATTAAGTCAGTCTTCACTACTTTTCAGGAGACAGATAAAACGCCATTGATAGAACAGAACTTAACACACTATATTATAGTAAAGCCATCATTACTTCCAACTTGACGTTTCAGTGTTACCCTAGAGTTGTCTAGCGGTCAGAAGGAAAATCACTTTAACTAGACAATCACAGGTAGTCATTCAAATCGATATATCACGACAAATCGAGTTTCGTTCGCGATGTCGTGATTGAGCGTAGCCTAGCACTGAAACGTCAAGTCGGAAGTAATGATGGCTCTACCATAGTAATCTAAATTGTAAAGCAACTATTCAGGTTATATTTGTGTTAGCGGAATATCAATTATTATTTAATAAACATATTTTTCTAATCAATTTGAAAACGTGACTTAATGCCTTTCGGCCATCCAGAAGGAATATTTCAAATGCTATTTTATTTTAAAATGGATTTGTAACATAAAAACCACCGAAACCCTGCACAAATGTAATTTACAATAGCACTGTAACACGCGGGAATCTTGCAGTGCGGCCAACATTAAGTACGGAATACGGCGCTGAAAGGCAGAAAGTAGTTGACTTAATGCTTTTCTCCTCAGATCGCACTACATGTAGCAGTGGTTTCTGGCTTAAACCCACAAAACAAATTGCTTTGTGATGGATTTTTCCTTGTCAGTGTGCTTCCGTGCTTTTTCTCCTGATGAAAATGTTTTGTACTCGTATGTAGCTTAAACAGAAGGCTGACTTAATTCTTTCCTATGTCATTCCGAAGCCCTTGGGTCGATACTTCAGAATACTCTTTCTGCTTCTTGGAGCAGTATACCTCTCACATTTGATTACTGTATTATGTTAAAATACTTTTTTTAAAGTTCAATTATAACGCAAGGACAATAGCTGACAACCTGTCTACTTTAATAGCTTTTCTTGTACAGTACATGGCGTTTGTTTTTCGGGCTGATAGTCTCAATGCACTCTCACTCTTTTGTATATAATTTTTCCATTATCATTAGTATTATTATTGTATTGTTACTATCTTTTTGTTACTATAATTGTTAGACTATGATTATTTATATTGTGAATGTAAGTGAAATGTTTTATTTTTATAAGCCCTAATCTTATTTTATGTAGGGCGCTACTGTAAAGGAGCTCTTAAGCTCTAAGTGTAGCCGTGTAAATAAAATCAATCAATCAAAAATAACAATTTTTTGACTTTATGCTTTTCAGCTCCGACTGATCTACTTGCCGACATGGGCATGCTGGAGGATTTTAAGGCTCTTAAAAATCGGACGACTTCGGCCGGGTTTAAATCCACGATCTTGTGCATAGCAGTTCAGCATGCTACCGACTACGCCACAGAAGTCGTTAGTTCTTTACAGAACTAATAACAAAGATAGAAACAGATTTATAGACAAATCCAAACTATTGTTGAGGCGTATACAGTAGACTATAATGCTAGAGGTTTCGTGCTGCTGTGTTCTGGCCTATGAAGCAAGTGTCTCGCTGAACTCCATCCTCATTTGGACGAGCCGCCGCTGATTAGTAACAATCCCGTCATTTACCTGGAGTAGAAGTGGGAATCCACGGAAAACCACTTCTCAGTTTTGCCTCACGAGGCTGAGTGCACCATGTTCTAACTCCCAAACCAGATTTGATTTCCTTTTTGCAGAGTCGGGAATGAAATATACACCTCCAGAGGTGACTAGCCACTACACCACGAGGTAGTGACCAAACATACATTACGGATGAATAAATGGTCATCTCTGCACAGTTGTGATAGAAACAATAGAATGAATCGAAAATATCCTCTTCTTTGACTTCAAGAATAGTACGGACATAACTTTGATTTTATTTATACCGAGACAGTTTAATAAAGGAGCCCCCGATCACGCCATTCTGCCGATAATTCCCAGTTCTGAGGGGAAAAAAAAGTATAGGGTCAAATGACCTAGATGTCACGCCCCCTTACAACAACAATTACCCTCATTCTGCTTCATTTTATACCGGAAAGTGCGGTCGTAATGCCATTTAATCTTCAATTGACTGTTATCAATGAGCAATAAACTACCGTCGTAAAGCAAGGCAAGACTGAGTGACACAGTTTGCTTCAGTGCTGAACATCAAAAGCTTAGCTCGAGTTAAGATCAAACAAGTAGTTCCGTAAATAACTATCCTATTTTCATATATTCTACTTGACCTATCCATCTCAAAAATCTCCCTTAGGTTAAATTGATTTACCATGTGATGGACTAAATACCTCTGGTTTATGCATACATTGTTATAAAATATAAGATAGCCTATCAATTTCAAATTCGTAACGTAATACTCTGTAACCGAACAATGGTTCACCCTTAGGTGCGGTTGGTAGTATTTGTTATTTTTATTTTTATTGGGTTGCCAGCCATGGACATTTGATGGTGGGCCACCATGCAGAGTCTTTGTGTGCTCTCTGGCCATAGAGATTCTCAGTTGTGGGCGGCTGTGCAAAATGACCAGGTGGCCTTGGCTATGGCATGTGTACCTTGATCTAGGAGTGAGGTCATGATGGTTGCCATGGGAATGGGCGGTTTAAGAGTGGATTTGAGGCAAGATGGTGGATTGTTGATGTATTCTTCCAGGCAAGGATAATGCAATGCTCACATGTGGATACATATTATGATTAATAAATAAATAGTGTGTGAAGATAGAGAAGTTTGTGTCCTGGTCTTTGTGTGGTATCATTCATGCAAGCATATTGCCCAACTACCTGAGCTGATAAAAATTATAAGAGGATAATGGTAGCCCAACAAGGGGTACGTTTTATAATTAGTTACAATGGTGCCCAACGGTGTGGCATGTTGCTGTTGGTTAACCCATAACCAACTGAAGGTTTACAAAAATAACAATACTCAAACATTGTAGACATATTAGACAATAGGCAAAAGATTAAAATCTAAGCTGCCCAATGCGTGCTATTGTTTTCTGTAATGCATTGAACACTACGACATACAGTAACAGATAACTAGGAAGAAAATGGAGGTGGATCGGCCACACTTTGAGGGGATCAGAAGCAAGTATCTCGAGACAGGCACTGAATTGGAATCTGCAAGAAAGTCTTAGAGATGATCACCTGGAAGTGAACTATCGACAGGGAGCTGGCTGGAGTCAACAAGACATGGCATTGCCAGAGGACAGAACACTTTGTCGAGGTCTTTTGTTCCATCTAGGAATCAAAGATAAGTCACGGTGTTGTGCCCTCCTAGGTCGATTGCAATGTGAAGACCCTTTAAGTAACCTGCGATGACTCAATCCTATTCGCGCTTTCTTCACAACTGGCCTGTCCCTCCCACATAACAACACGGCTCGAGAGCCGAGGTCGCTGCATTCACAAACTATAGCTATTCACTATTCAGAGACATTCCTCGCGCATTTGTTTCCTGTAAGCCGAATGTTGCTCAATGTATGGGACAGAAACTTCACAACAAACATGTTCCTGTGTCACGCATAGCACCTACACATTTGTTTAAAATGTAATTTAAGTTACTGAAGGTCATAGAACACTGGTAATTACAATAATTTCTTGTGATATGTCAATGTGGTGGTGTTTCACTTGAGGGGCTTGGACATCGAGGTCATTCGACTCCACTTTGTGTGTGGAATTTGATCCGATAACCTTTGTTAATGTGATGGCTGTATTAGGGGAGGGAGGATTGGGAAGGAGGCAGCTGTGGCTTTAAGTTAGGAACCATCCCGGCTGGAGTAGAAACGGGAAACCACCTCTAAGATGATTGGGGTGAGATTTGAACCTAGGTCTGCTCAGTTCTGCCTCGCGAGGCTCAGCGTACCCCGTGTTATAGCACTCGACCAGAATTTAAATTTCAGGGCAGAGCCGGGAAGCCAATACTACGAGGTGGCCCCTCCAATTTGAATTTTCGGATCAAATAGTTAGTTATTGTTATTTTAAGGGGCGGAACTACGAGGTCATCTGCAAACCATCATTTAATTTGTCTGTTTTGTTACAGTTTGACGTCAACATAACTACGGCACTGGATAGCATAGAATTGGTAGCGAATTTACAGTAAGTAGAAGGCGTTCCTACAAGACTCAAGTGCTCGCCTACAAGATTGCAGGTTCGATACCAGCTCACAAGGAAACAGCGATCTTGCTGAATTTTTACGTCGACTCCATGCTGATCAGATGCTATGTGATGGACGATATTCCATCCCTAAATTCCCTCAGGTCATCCCTAGAGACCGTGAAATTGGAGCAGCACGGGCGATGTGCGCGCTGATTAATCACACTGCCGCAACTAATTCTCCCATGTACTCACTTGTTTCCTTACACAGAACCTCCCTTTCGTTGCCATGGCAACCTACTTACTACTTGGCAGAATACATTGGCGAGTAGGAAATTATTGTGTAATGTTTTTGGGAAGGCTAGATATCGCCAGATAACGAGGAGACACGTTCTCGGCCTAGCATTAAAGTGAGCTCTCATCGGTATCATGGGCATGTAATGTAGACAACCTGTTGGAGAAGAGGTTTAAGTGGTGCGATTGGTCTAGAGAGGATAGAACTCGATAACACACCCTCCAGGGCCGTCCCCAAGTCTCGCATCTGCAATCAAACACACACAATTCTGTCCTGTCTAGAGAAGTCTCAAATGAATTTGGGGATATAATACTGAATATTGACATATAGCCTCCGGAGAAGCCTGGATCAAGTCCTTTCAAATAGATTCCTGGAGGCGACCTGCGCGTTGTGGGAGGATCAAATGCATGATTAAGACATCACTAACACTCAGTCCCCAAGTCAGGAAAATTACCACACGTCCCGATCGCTAATCAATTCCGGGGCTCATCTACTTCGCCTCAAAGCCGCGATACCGTCCCCCACATTTTCTAATATGGACAACAGGAAGTAGCAAAGTTTCACAGAACTTGGGAGTCAATGACCGATTGAATTTAAGGGGGTTTTATCTTGTAGTATTACGTGGCTTTTAACCTAGCGGTCACAAACCTCATGATCTTTATTTTACGAGGAATCCGACCCACAGAACGATGATTTTTTCACTTCGATAATTTCACATACACTAACTGTGAATGAAATGCAGTGGCCCTCGGTGATAGGTAAGGACCTACACAGCTGCGTTATCACGCCCCAGTCAACAAATGTACTGGCTCATTATACCAGGTGGCTCTTTGGCCCCGTACTTTCTACTTACAAGTGCTCCGCATGCACTAATGTCGTACGGGATGTCGAATAACTGATTTTTACAGGGGTAACACTGCTCGCACGCAGATTACGAAGAGATAACCGGACGCTCGCTCGTTACATTTCCTAGGCACTACCCGTCTAATGCGCCCCATTGCGTTTTGAAGTCTTGATTTTCAGCGCGTAATAGGCTCGTATAATTGTGAGAATATTCATTATGAATATTTGTAGAAGGAAACAGTTCAGTTCTGCGAAATACATTTACAGAACGCATACTTCTATTTGGAATCTCCTGCGTATAGAACGTGCAAGTTTCAGCTGGATTGCGACCAGATTCTCCATAGATTTAAATTATATGAATGTTTATACTCTTAGTTTCTGAAAACCTCAAGCCATTTCCGAAAAGTTGACAGCAAATGTAATAATGGTGTATCAAATACGAGCCTAGTAGCCTACTATGCGCTCGAAAACTAGGCTTAATAACACAATCCGATACATTAGACGGGTAGCGCCGAGGAACTTGCAGCGAGCGACCGTGCCGACTGGTTATCTCTGTATTCTGACGCACCCTGCTTGCATACCCCCTTACGAAATCAGATATTAGACCTCCCGTTCAACATTATTGCATGCGGGACACTTAAGTAGAAAGTACGGGGCTAAAGGTGTATCCTCTCCGCAGTAAAATTCTGCCACCTTGAAGTCTTAAAAAAAAACACGGCAACTCAAAGGGACGTTAAATTATTGTTGCATACCGCAATATATACGAGTCGCGGACGTAATGGCATCGCGCCAGGAGAAGGCAGTTCAACACGCTGTGACGGGGTAAAGGGGGGGTTGCAGTACGCATGCGCGGCCCGCCTATTCCAAACCTACATAATATGGGCTGGCAGTCAGTTGCTGCTACTTCCTGCATGATAATTGGTTAACGGGCTTCACGTTTGTGTGTATTGTTACCTTCCTTCCTACTGTCGATGATGATAATTGTTGTTGTTTTAAGGGGCCTAACATCTAGGTTATCGATATTCTTACAAGCCTCTGTTTACTTTTAACAGTGTGGCAGTGGCAGGCACAGTAATGGAAACAGTGACCAACTCAATGTTTTTGGAATGCGCGATACGAGTTCAAACCCGACTGTCATCTCCTGGCGAGATATCAGTATGTCACGAGGGTTTAGTTTTGTTCGGGATCATGTGACATGAAATACCATCAATTCAAGCTGTACGTCACTTATGACTACGGGGACTTACCCAGTGAGTTAGTGTTATTTCCAGTTATACTGGCTGTGACTCAACTGTTCCGTCGGGAAGTAAGTGCTCCGTGGTTAGCCACAAGTCGCAATAGGTCTACGTCACAGAGGAACGAGCAATACTACAATCCAAGAAATTAACAGCGTAGCTACGCTCCACTACTGCAACTGGGAGCTGCATGTTTGCTGGCACTGTCAGCGGGTATCTTGAATGTGCTTTCTTACAACCCTACCGGAAAAATGCCGGAATGATACCTTAAATCAAAGTCCAGAGACATCTACCATAATCCTACAGTTAGACACACTATAGTCACCACAGAAATGATTACGTTAATTCATTTTAGGGGCTTGGGACATCTTGGTCATCAGGCCCGAGAAGTTGGATGTGTGTTGAACATGTCTGATAACCTAATGCAAGAACATAACAAGATGTTCAGTAAAGAATATATAACCTACTTTCTCCTAAATGCATGGGTATTGTTATAACTCTTTGTCCTTTTCAAGGAGTATAATTGAATGTTGGTTGTAGTAGCTTGTTGAAATACAACGTGCTATACGGATATTAAACATGAATATGAGGTGTCCTTTGCTAGTGCTACCTCTGTAAAAAATTTCATTCAATTCGGTTTCACCGTGTTCGAATTGATAGGGGGAATCGATTTTCACACAAAGATGGTCGCCATCCGCAAAATATTAGGCTAATGACCTATTAGTTTGGTCAAAGGATGCTCCCTCCATAAAGGTATGTTGTTGCAAAATTCGGTAGAGATCGGATGATTAGGTTAATCGTAATTTGATTTAAGCTTTGAACATTTGTGTGGCCGCCATTACGTTTACGTCAAGATGGCGGCGATATAAAGCGTGACACTGAGGTGTCCTTTGCTAGTGCTACCTTGTACCAAATATCGTACGTACACACACACACACACACACACACACACACACACACACACACACACACACACACACACACACACACACACACACACACACACACACACACACACACACACACACACACACACACACACACACACACACACACACACACACACACACACACACACACACACACACACACACACACACACACACACACACACACACACACACACACACACACACACACACACACACACACACACACACACACACACACACACACACACACACACACACACACACACACACACACACACACACACACACACACACACACACACACACACACACACACACACACACACACACACACACACACACACACACACACACACACACACACACACACACACACACACACACACACACACACACACACACACACACACACACACACACACACACACACACACACACACACACACACACACACACACACACACACACACACACACACACACACACACACACACACACACACACACACACACACACACACACACACACACACACACACACACACACACACACACACACACACACACACACACACACACACACACACACACACACACACACACACACACACACACACACACACACACACACACACACACACACACACACACACACACACACACACACACACACACACTTTTTTTCGCCCTGTGTTTATCTCATGAGTCTACTTTCAGTTTTTGCAAAATTCGAAAGTAGGCTAAAAATAACAGCATGTGATTATCGGAAGGTTTCAGAGCAATATCCGTTCTCTTCATAATTCTCTGAACAGATGTTAGGATAAAACGAAAGATTTGACAATGCTGACACAAACAAATTATGAACTTTAATTTCTAAAATAATAGGCGAGAAAGACTTCAATAATAATAATAATAAATTGTACAAATATCTTGGGTTCGCCCAGAGTACCCGTCTCAGTCGGTGCTTTTATCACGCCATCGTATGCACCATCCGAAATCAGCAACAGAGCGCCTGACTATCTCGGTCTGAAGGTGGTAGAGGACTGATCGACATCATGAACCTTCATACAAAACAAGTGACAAATCTGCGTGCATTTTTCCACAACAAAGGAGAAACATCCCCTCTCCTTCGCACCGTATCTTCAGCTAATGATAATTACACACCGCTCCATCTGTCATCTTTAGATTCACCAGTAAACGAAGTGAAAACTACTGAATAAAAGATCGGGAATTGGAAATAGAAGGCGCTTCACTGGAAGTTTCCACATGAGTTGGACCAGCCTCACATCGACAAGTTAGCGTCGCACACATGGCTGACCCACTCTGTCCTCTTTCCGGAAACAGAGGGATTTGTTGTAGCTATCCAGGATCAAGTTGTTGCTACTCGAAGTTATCGGAAATTTAACATAAAAGATCCAGCAACAGAGAGTGAGAAGTGTCGCCGCTGTGGCAAATGTAGTGAGACCATTCAACACATAATATCAGGTTGTTCCCACCTTGCCAACACTGACTACAAACATCGACACGATCAAGTTGCCAATATTATCCATCAGAAACTGGCCTTGAAGTACAAACTTCTTCAAAGCTCCGTCTCCTATTGGAAATACAAACCATCCGCAGTACTCGAAAATGCCACACAAGCTCTACTGGGACAGGGGAGTTGTGACAGATGTTACAGTCAGTAACAACCGGCCAGATATCATTGTCATCAATAAAGAACACAGAGGCATTACTGATAGATATCGCATGTCCCAACACTCAAAACATCCAAACAACAGCTGCTACTAAAATATCTAAGTACACAGAGCTGGCAATTGAGATAAAGCAGATGTGGAAACTTGAGTCTGTGACTACCATCCCAATAATTGTATCGTGTACTGGTGTTATACCCAAAACTCTCCACAGTAGTCTATCAATATTGAATCTACACCCGCAGATATATATATTGAACCACAGAAGGCAGTTCTGTTAAACAACTGCCATATTGTCAGGAAGTTCCTTGGTGACAATACCCTCGCCGAACACTCAGCAAGGCTCGAAGATGATTCAGAAGGATAGCTCATTCCATAAATGAGGGAGACTCGTGAAGAGACAGGACACGAAATTAATGTAATGTGAGGTTCCTATAATTTACATACATTGTATTTCAGTACAGATGGTACCTTGCTAAGGCCGAACCAGGCTGTAATATAAAATGTAACCGGTATCTGCCGTGTTAATGATGCCAAAAAATAAACAATAATAATAATAATAATAATAATACTATTACAATACTATCATTATTCAAGGGGGGAGGTGTAGTAAAACAGTGTGAAATGCTCTTGAAACAAGAACACGTCACATTACAGTTGTATTTAGTACTTACGAAGAGTATGAAGTTGAAGAAGCAGAGGAGATACTTGGCTAGCCAAGTGCCGCAGTCGTACGCCATGGTGTGGAAGCCTCACGTCGCTGGAATGTAGCGAGACCTGAAGACAAGGAGAAACCCACGTTCAGTTAACTGATTGAGATTAATTGGTACTCTGCCTGTCGACAGCGTGCAGGGCACTAGACTACTACACTAGGCCTGCCTGCATACATGCGCAAATTACATCATCAAATATTAATATTACTCACGAACTTCCTGCCTCGACTTGACGGAAACATTACGATGCAGAGCGCATCCTGGTGGAGGTGTGACCACATAAACATACAGCACAGAGGCCATCAACACTCCTAATACGAGTGACACAGTACCTCTTTCACAACAAGGACAACAAAGTAAAACATCTAAATATGCCAATCACACTTGGCCTAATAGGCTACTTAAACATTTAACAACGGCCCACCTTCAGGTCGTGGATGTTGAAGATACTGGATAGATTTGTTGATTCATTTAGGGTAGGGGTGCACAACCTTTTTTATAAGTGGGGCCAAGTTTATTTTACATAATACTGTAAGTGGCGATCCGCAAGTTACCTTTCCACATAGGCACTTGCCAAACCCTACCGCTAAAGCTAATTTTAATATTATCTGAATAACCTATTTTACCAGCAGACAAAAAAATATTTCAATACCATTTTTGTGTCCTCTTTTTTTGTCCACTTTTTGGAAAAATTGCGTTATTAAGTTTTCAAATTACTCATTTGCAACCAACTTACTCCTAATTCGAAAAGGTTTAAGGGTATATAAAATAATACTATCACAAGGTTGTATTTTTTTATTTTTACAAAAAAAAATTACATTAATGTATATAAAAAAAATCAATATATCGTCAAACTGACCATCAAATCAAGTAGAGCCTAATTTTCCTAATGTGATGCTTGGCATTGTTTATTTTTCAATAGTCTGTCAATATCAGGTTCAATGTTAGAGATGGCAATGCGCAAGTTCCCTCCAATAATGTATCACTTAAACGAAACATTTTTTATAATTTCCTTATTTCAAATAGGGCCTACAATAATGGGAAAAATCTATTTTATTTTTTATTTTTTTAGCGTATGGCTTTTAATGCCGGGAGTGTCCGAGGACATGTTCGGCTCGCCAGTTTTGTAGCTGCTTCGAGACGGACACCCGATGGGTGAGCTACAAGTACCGTTGGGGAGGGAAGGAGGGAAGTTGGAATGTAAGGACGAGGAGTTGGAAGGTAGCGGCTGTGGCCTATAGTTAGGGACCAACCCCGGCATTTGCCTGGAAGGAAGATGGGAAACCACAGAAGACCATCTTCAAGGTTGCCGGCGGGGGGGATTCGAACCTCCTCGCCTCCCGGATGTGAGCGACTGCCATCAGTCATGCCGTAACCACCACGGCTAACTCACCCGGTGGAAAAATCTATCATTCACAATAACAGTATTCACGTTTTCAATAGTATGAAATATTTATCCGCGGGCCGCATAAACTGACTTGAGGGCAGCAAGCGGCCCTGATATAGGGGCTTGTGACATTTAGCTCCGTGTAGAGAGAAAAAAAAACTCTGTACACCGGAAGGCGGAGGTAGATTTCACAGGTTTAGCAATCAAGAAGCCCCTTCTTATAATTCCGAAAACATTTTCCTCATCCCTTGGCGTAGGGTGGGTCATATAAAAAAATATTTCAGACAAAAGTTTCAGGTAATGTTCAGAGGGATATTGACCATTTTAAAATGGCTTTGATATAGTACCTACCAAGGGAGGTATGATTTTCTCTCTCTCAAAACTCCATTCTCACCTCTTTAGTCAATGGTTGGTGCTATCAAAAATCTTTACCTTGGGATAAGTTTTTGGCTCTTATTGGAACAATATTACGAACTTTGAATGGATTCATTTTTTCTCATATCAAGAAAGTTATAGCGATATATCACTCTTTCGAAGAAAAAAAAAAAGAGCCCCCCCCCCCTTTTTTTTCGATTTTGCCCTTTAGCCAACTCGACCGAGATTTTGAATGGTTATATTTTATGTAGCCTATGTATTTGAAAATTATTGGTGCAAATTTACGGAAGTTATCGTGTCCACAAGAAAGTAATAAGATAATAATAAATTAAACTTTTCAACTGGCGGTGGTTTTGGGGTCTATGAAACGCGAAGATATCCCCGAGACGAAATATTTCGGAAGTTGCAACATGGTACCCATTGCTATCTAATGAAATCGACCTGGTACACATTGCTATCTAATGAAATCGACCTAACAGCAATTATTACCGTATGGCACTAACATGCGCGAATCCGAGGGCGAAGAAGGAAGAAAACACTGCTGCTGTGCTCGTGGGTGACACTAACGTGCAATCCTGCTACAGTAGCAGTTTGAGCCGTTCTTAACATTTCCGTAGCAACGAGAGAAGTGAACGTTCTTCCCCTCTTAACCATTTAAGAGCGTTAAAAATCCCTCAGTATGCCTTCCTTCGAGAGGAAGTAAATCCGGCGGTCCCATGTCATAGATTTATGGCATGTTAAAGAACCTTCCACTAATTGCACCTGTGTGAAACTAAAGTGTAGGTTAGGTTAAACATTTGACAAACGCTCCTAGGTTCCGACGTTCGTCGCCAGGAGCCGTCTGCGATGGCATCTGGTAACCAGTTCTGAACTAGTAGTCGTTGACGGTGGCGTTTAGCGGCAAAAGTGGGAACTACTTGAAAAAATTCAATGTCTGCAGTCCTTACTTGAATTGAAAACATAAAACAGACTAACACAGTCATCACAATTAACACCGATTATCAGACAGATTCTACCTACACAAAAGTACACGGGGCTACATGACCGCGTTGTCGCAGCCCCTGAACTAAGGAACCAACCAACCTCTTAACCATGCTGCTGTCATGGACTCGCCCACACACGTAACTCGTTGCTCTCGCATGTGCCATCAGGTAATAATTGCGGTATAGGCCTACGTTGGTGTGTAGGATTGTAATAGGAGTTTTATGTGACCTTTATTTAATCTCAGGATCATGAGCCACGGGACCTCCTCTTTTTACGTGGAAACCGAACCATAGGATGTGGCATTTCACTTCGAAAATTTCACATACAATAACCGGGAATCGAGCCCTAACCACCCTGATGAGAGGCCACTGCACCGTCTCGCCCTTGAAATGATCTTCCGGGACGGTACCGATACCTTTTAATGCGCCAATGCCGTTTCCTCATACAAACGGTATAATAGCACCTCAAACAAAGCTGGACCCATCCATCCATCCATCCATTATTTTTTTAAATTATACTTTTTATGTAAGTTACCGGTACTTAGAAATGCAGCAGACATGTCATACAATATTTCATTAGTCGATGACTGGAAACTTCTCCTGGCCTTGCGTTTCACTCTACTTGTAGGAGCAAAATGCTTTGATCTTTTTAAATACACGCGAATGGAATTCACTGCACGGCATTTTAGAACTTTCTCCGGCAATGTACACTTGAGTGTACATTACTGCAAAAACAAAAATGCGGGACAGTATAATTCCTGGAAATTTTCCAGTCTTCCCGGAAGATAGGGTATTTAATTTCCGGGTGACTTACAGTCTGCCACTTAGTTCCCTTTGACCACTAGAGTTACTAGCTGCTGACATGCCCTATACCTCCAAGGCCAAATCGGATATTTTGCCTTGCGACAAATTACACGCAATTACATGTTCATTGGATGGGCCTTTTGTGATTTGAGGGTAATGTTTGAGGCATTGTATTAATGGAGCTTTAGGCTATTTTATAAATTATATTTTAAATGAAACGCTATGAAAGAAGATTTCCATCATCAAAAATATTTAAGAAATAATACTTTTGTCAGTCTACTCAATTATATCATCAGCTGACGCCTGGCAATAACTCCCGCCAACTAGCCTACTACAATTAAATCAGCTGCTATAATGTCATCAGGGTCACCAACTTTAAAACTTGACGGTTTTAAACGTTTCGCTTGGCGGTCGAAACGCGTAATCCTAAATTGCTCCATTATAATAGTGATCATAATTAATACATGTATTTTCTTTTTCCAGAAGTGTTTACTTACTTACATTGCCCATTCATTGGGCAATCGGACGCTACGTTTTTCTACTGAACAGAAAAGAACAAGTGACGATGAAAGTAGAGTACGCACATGTAACCCATAAAGCCCCGAGTTGCGACTGGATGTGTTCTTCGCTCATATTCCATCTCCCACCCATGCGAGCCGGTTCGAATCCCGGTTGATGCAAGTAAGCAGTCGGCGGGGCTGAGTCCATAAAACAGCAGAATGTATAAATTTACAGAATGATGGCTCGAGAGAACTTTTTATATCTCCTCACAATAAAATGATTATAAATTCACATTTCAGTACTGTTAGCAGAACAACAGTTTAAAAAAATGATTTCACATAATATGAAGCAAAATGCTGTGAATTTGTATTTCCAAAAACCTTAACAGTACGTAAGTATTAATTAAGCCAAAGAATAAAACTATATCTACTTGAAAGAGTATGGAATTTGTCTGTTAACAAGTTACTGTTAAGATACTGCTAGTTGTGACTCTTCATTCGGTCAACACAAATTAGCAGCAAGAGATGACCAAAAAGGGCAGCCACATCCTGGGCAACACTAAACAGTCGACACACTCGAGGACTCACGACTGATTGGCGACCCCAATGGATCAGTCATCCTGTTTTCTCAGTACTTCGCCTTTCCCTGATCTTTATCTTGGAGGGTTAAAGACATTTCTTTTCTTTTTACTTTTTAATTAAATATTTTCTTTATTCATATAGTTTGCTTAAATCTCTTCAGCTAGTTAGTACGTACAGTAGTTAGATCATTCTCAAACATCCTGGTCATTTGGGGTCGTTAATTTGGATGGTAGGCCCCGTAAAGTAACAATTACCATAATATTTGTCGCTAGGTAATAAAATGATTTGGGTAATTTACCGGACATTTGACCCAAATCACTTACCTCATAAGTAATTTATGTTTGAGGGAGCATGGTGGCGCAGCGGTCAAGCAGTTGGCCTCTCACCAAGGCGGCCTGGGTTCGATTCCCGTCAATACACGTGAGATTTTCGAATTGAAATGCCATGTCATGTGGTTCGGATTCCACGTAGAAAGGAGGTCCCATGGATCATAATCACAAGATTCACGATCACGTAAAGCTACAATCTTCCTTCTTTCTTAAATTTTGTTTTATTCCATGATTATTATCCGTAAGAGGGAAAGATGTCAAGCATGGCCTTAACTTTAAATAGGTGGCTTCGGTGGCGTAGTCGGTAGCATGCTGAGCTTCTATGCCCAAGATAGCGGGTTCAAACCCGGCCGAAGCCGTCGGATTTTTAAGAGCGTTAAAAATCCCTCAGTATGCCTTCCTTCGGAGGGGAAGTAAAGACAGCGGTCTCATGTCATAGATTAATGGCATGTTAAAGAACCTTCCACTAATTGCACCTGTGTGAAGCTAAATTGGATAGGTTAAGAATGTAAACAACGCTCTTAGATTTCTACGTTCGTTGCCAAGAGCCGACTGCGGTGGCGTCTAGTAGCTAAGTTCTGAACTTGGCCTAGTAGTAGTTGACGGTGGCGCTTGGCGGCAAAAGTAGGAATTATTTGAAAAATTCTAAGTTGCAGTGATTAATTTAAAAAACAAATAACACACACTAATACAGTCATCACAATTAACAACGGTTATCAGACAGATTCTACACACACCAAGTACACGGGGCTACATGACCGCGTTGTCGCAGCCCCTAAACTTAAGAACCAACTTTAAATACCGTACGTTGAAGACATAGAGGCTTGCAAACAAAAATACATTGCCTGTCGCCCTGGTGGTTCGGGTTCGATTCCCTACTCGGCTAAGAAATGTAATTCTGATCTAAGGGCTGGAACGGGATTCACTCAGCCTCGAGATGTAAAACTGAGAAGAGGTGGGTTCGATTCCCACCTCAGCCATCCTGGAAGTGGTCTTCCTCACTTCTACTCCAGGCAAATGCCGGGATGGTTCCTAACCTAAGGCCACACCCGCATCCTATTCAATCCTCATCTGAATTGCAAATACACTCACTACAGGCACCATAATAACAGATGTTATCAGACAAACTCTGCATACACCCAAGTACGCGGAGCTAAATGACCACGGTGTCCAAACCCCCTGAAATGAAACAATACACTGACATTGTTGGTGGTTGACTTTTTTTTTAACCGAACATCAAGGTCATATTCCTGTAATATATTGACATCGACATTGGTTCTCGCAAGTTAACCAAGGTCACTAATCTCTTGTTGTTGCTTATTTTAGGAGCTGCGACATCGCGGTCATATAGCCCCGTGTATTCTTAGGGGAGTATGTAATTTGTGTGATAACATGTGTTATTGTGATGGCTGTACTAGTGTGTATATTTGTAAATTGGGGATATGATTGGGAAGCAGGCGGCCGTGGCCTTAAGTTGGAAACCATCCCAGCATTTGCATGGATGCCTGTGTGTGATCTCAATTCAACTTTATTTTAAGAGGCCAAAACGCACTGAATACCGAGGAAAATAATACAAATCTGATATCTTCAGCTCGGGTACAGAAACCGTGACAGTAACTTCCTTAGCGCTGCAATGATCTGATAACGGGAGCCTGAAATTACTTAAGATTTTATGTAATAGTGCAATACCTCGTGCACGTAACTTTCGCGTAACTGTCTACACACAACACTATCTCCCCACTGACACACAGCACGGGAGACATGAGGGGTTCGTCTTGTAAGCCCTTCAATCGCCCTTCGTAAACTCGTCTTCTCCACTGATCCCAACACTACGTAATTGGCAACTCAAACTAACACTTGGGGCGCTGCGGTCGTCTGGATAAGTAGGGTAAAAATACTCAATAACACGCGTTTGATATGGAACACTTTATTTTTCGGTTATAATCAGTAAATGTGGTCCCTAAAATAATAATGACAGTGTTATTTTCAATTGTATATATGTATAACTGTGCGATATACGTGATCTAATTTGTGTGTTCCACTGGATTTTATGTGTCAATTGCATATTATCAAGCAACGGTTGTCTGCTGGTATTCGTTTTTGTGCAGTTCGAGTCATGGCGCTGTTACGTTTAAAAGCTATATTTGAGTTTGCTCACTGTACCATAGACTCTAGAAATTATTTGTTGCTTGGTAGGGCGAATGGATGAGTTTAACTTGTATTAAAACTCGGGGAGACAGGAATTGCTTGATACGGATGGTAAATATTGCACCCTTCAATAAAGCATGGTTTTCTCAAGATTCATCTACGGGGTCGTGTTCAGTCCTGACTGCTTTACACAGCAAAGTTCGCTTAAAAACAACATGCTCTAATGAATAGAAAGCTCCATGACAGAGGCTATACTAGAAATAAAATGAATAACAAGTAGAATAAAAGATATTTAATGACTGAAAATTATATGCATAATAATAATAATAATAATAATAATAATAAATAAAAAGAAATCCTCCCTGACTTTCACTCCCATAAGAAATAAATATATTACTGAGCGGTAAGACTCGCTCCACACAACAAAACAATGTGAATACAGCTTCACACAAAATGATTAATCATAGCATAAACTTTGAGCGGTAAGAACTCGCTCGTCACAACATATGGATGCAATTCCATTTTTCCTGGTCAAGAAGTTATATAATGCGTGGTGTACTGCTCGTTAATAAGAAAATGAGTACTGATGCGAGTCCGTTTACAACTGAAACAGTCATGTTGCTCACGGAGTTGCATCTTTTAAATCACACTACGGCTATGGGACCCACCCTTAATTAACGCACTATAATTACTACTGACACATGCAAGATCTAATAATATAAAAAGATGACGAATCTCCCTGAGATTCTAGCTGGTGCCAACGCACACAAAATAAAAAGAGCATGCCACAAATAGGCCAAAACGCTCGCATCACAAAATTGGGAACGCAGCCTCGCACATCCTAATGCCACACGGGGTCATTGAACGCGTAAAATAAACACACAAGAAGTGAAGCAACAGCAACAAAATACAAGCCTAACGGCTGAAAACTGTATTTACATTTTTATAAAACGCCAGACAAACAAATGTTTCGGGAGCTACCTTCAACTATGGTCAACACCCATTTAATCAATCAAATACTCATTATAACCAATCAGGTTTTGTGAATTTTAAACAACGTCTTAAATTGAAGTACAGGGCCCAGGCCTGTTACTAATGACAAGTCGCGTTATCTGATTTCAGCTCACCCCTCTTGCATGAATCATCGCTGCCTCAACTATCTCTCTCAGTCCTTCAAGCTAGGTACTATTTCCATCCGGAAACGCAAACATATCTCACTCATCCACCTGGATGGCAAGAAAACACAAATATATACGAGTCCAGCCTCGCGAGGTTATGAACTGGGCTGATGTGGAGCAAGACAGAATAATCACAATGATATATTCTCGCTAACACATCATAAAATCACACTACGCACCATAAAGCTTGGACTGACTCACTCATAAATATACCACTGGGTCGGCTCAAAACAGATCAACCACTATTGCGTCCATAGACACATTAAAAAAATACACAACAAAAACTCGGGTGCAAAGTGCCATCCCGTTCAGATCTGCTGGAAAAGCAACTAAAAATAATCCTGATCCGTCATAAAATTCTGCTCACAAATAATCTTTACCCTCCAAATTCTATTTTAAATCTCAAAATTAATTCAGTTCCATTTTTGTTATAAGGCATACCTACGAATTATAATGCTTGACCGCGATTTACGCAAGCGAATGCGAGCACGAGCTGCGCGTCGCCCCGTATAGTTGAACCAAACAAAAATCACAATATTTACAAATTACACAGCGCTCGGCTTGTCCCATACTTAATGTGTCAGCAAACAAGAACTAAGAATCTACATTACCAAACAAGCAAACAAATATCTACAAAAATATGTCCCATAATATCATAGCTGATTTAATAAATAAATAAATAAATTCATTTGTACTCAATCCTTTAAAACACCGTCAAGGAAACATCTGCAGCCATCACTCCTTTAAAATGCTTAGCTCGTCATCGACATCTTCTGGCAAATGTCCTGCTGGTTCCAAGATCCGGCCTCGTTCCTAGACGTCATCTCGTGCTGAATTAAATAAAGTTTTGTCAGATACACTCACAATATATTTCCTATTAAATTCACCGATCAAGTACTAAATTCCTTGACAGTCTATTGGTGAATTATTTCGATGAACTGGTCCTATCTGGTAGTACTGGGACTACAAATAAATCACTGAAGTTACACTTATAACTTGACGAAAATGTTCCATGTTCAAATACATGAAAAAATATGAAGTTGTGCCGCGTGTCCTCCGACACCTGAATAAAAGACCTAACGTCCTCAAATGCTCAAATAAAAGTCAACGTTACGTCCTCAGACGCACAAATAAAAGTCATCTCTCGAAGCTTCCTGGACCATTATAAATGAAACTGGCTAGGGTAGGTGTGGAAGGAGATTTATGGAAAAATATTCCATAATAATTATCAGACTAGCATGCGATCGGTATCATTGGGTTCGTAGCAGTGTGGAGGTTACGATTATGCTGTAGCCGGCTCGAATCGATCGTGGAATTAATCCGTAGATAACTCCCGCGTTAATTTACCAGGGTGCGTTACCAAGCCGAGTTGCCGCTAAAACTGGGCGTCTTGATATTATTGGTTCAGACTCTTGTAGATCTTTGCGCGCTTTTACTTTTATTTCTGCCACAGGGAGTGGTTAACATGAAGATTGACCAATTACATCGTAGCATTCGATTTTCTTCTTGGCGCCAACACTCATAGCAACAGGCCATATTGTGCGTACCCAAGCCGTCTCCGCGCTGAAAGTTGCACCTGTTCTATGTGTCATGAATATTATGCGACTTCCTAAAATACCACAGGAGCTTAAACCATTGTGTCCTCTCGGCCACTGATTTCTCAATATTTTCCAACACCGTCTGGCTCTCATATCTGCTGTCTGTAGAAATGTATCAAAATATGATGAATAATTTATTAGAATCCTTTATACAGCCTGTGGATAAAGGGTTCAGTATTTACCCTGCGAAGTCAAATTAAGCCTATATGACTCGTAGTGGAATAGCTCGGATATCGCAGAGCGAGGTGATGACGGTTGGTAGGGTTATTGGAAATGAACTAGCGAGCGGGAAAGGATACCTGACTGATGAAACTTGGCTGTCCTCGGCTGGTGTAGGCCTAGGCTTGGCTGTCTTGGTACGGCTTGGCTCAGCGAGACTGTGCTTGGCTGTCTAGGTGCGGCTTGGCTCGGCGTAAGTGAACAACCCGTCCTGTCATCAGTGAGTGTAGTGGTGAGTGGTCCAACCCGCTCTTGTTGCCCGTATTTATTTGGTATAGTCACCTTTCGGCTATTGCTCTTTGCATCTTTTGGAAAGTGATGAAAACGAATATCCGCAGCCCTCTTATACATCGACTTACAGCCGTAAACTGAGCAATATACTTTGCTTTTACTCATTTTGCACTCTTATCAACTTATTACTTATGTATAAACACCAAGAATTTACCACGATCTGCTTACCAATACAAGAAACCATATACAAACAGTCACCACGTGACAAATGTACCCTACTTGGTAAGTTTCTCATTTTTACCGCTAGATGTCATATCAGATAGCTGGAGTTGCCAATAGGTTTACAAGGGTATGGACGTTTCGTAACCAGAAAACAATGTAACTTGCATGCTGTAGCTCGTTTATACATTACCGTATCCTTTATTTTTAACGTATACAGATGCTACTTTACAAAAGAAAACTTGAACTTAAAAATTATTCCAAATTATTAACCATGCGACCAAACTAGCTTTGAGTGATTATTTACATTTCTGCACGGCTATGGTTCGAACACCCTCGTCTACCAAGTCCAGAAGCCTGGCCCAATGACATTGCCTCTTTCCACATGCGGCTCCTCTGGTCGAAAAAGTCCCCTATAGTTTCAAAAAATGCATACAACAATTAACATAACCATCAAGTGTAGCCTTCACAGAACAATGAGCTACTCACGAAACAGGGCATGTAGCTAATGACACCACTTAGAGGCGAGCTGCTAACACCACAACCTACACTGACGCGACGGACTCCTTTGAACGCCTCATCGTGTTGCGGAAACAGACCCCTACACGAACACTGGTCTTTAATCCACCGTGGACTTCAGTATCGCAGTCCTCTATCAACAAGGAAAGGTGATGTGAACGTGTCTCGATATCGTTGGCATCAGATTCAACATTCTTATAATCACAGCATGCATACTCCCAAGTAGTAGATGCAGAGGGAGTTATACGATTACATGGAAAGGAACATCCGAGTTGAACCATTCAAATTCACTGCTGTGCAAAACTTAAGGACGAGATAGATGATGCCACATGACATATCAAGAACTCCTATCCAATATTTGGCCAGTATGGAACACGTTGCAGAACATGCATCGCCGTCCATGGTGATCACACACCCTTTTAAGAACCATGTCCCTTCTTTCGTGATGTCCAGGGGACCATCATGGGTCGCAGGGACTTGCTTCTAATGTATTGTCTCTGTACAAAAGTAGCATTTCTGCGTCACATCGAATATTCCTTTCCGTTGCCTTCCGTACCATACTGTAGCAGGTCTTCCCATATCTAGGAATAACAGCGGACAATATGACATCCGCGGTAATCCAAGAGAGATAACAATTTGGAACCAATACTTTCACGCCTTGCATAATATGTTCAAATCCAGGAATGTCAGCAGGAATACAAAGATAAAAATATACACTACAGTACTAAGAGCTATGGCTCAGAATGCTGGGTGACGACCACCAGAGAAGAGCATTGGCTGTTAGAGTGTGAAAGGAAAATCTTGAGGAATATACTTTATTTGAAGCAGGATGGATGGATAATAAGGACAAATAATGCAGAGTTACAGGGATTGTTTGGTCATCCAGATTGTGTAGTGAAAATTAAGCAGGGGAGGACCAGGCAGGCTGATCATGTGCAGAGAATGCAAGAAACCCGCAGTCAAAACAGTATTCATACGAAAACTTGATCGGAGAAGGAGAAGAGGAAGACCCATGTAAAGAGGCTTGTTGAAGACGGCCTGAGAAAGCTGGGTGTTATATGCTGGAGGTGGATATCCGAGGAATGAGATGAATGAATGAATTAATGAATGAATGAATGAATGAATTAATTAAATGAATGAATTAAGTAAGTAAGTATGCAACCCCCAAGATTCATTCTCAAGTTACCCGGCCGAAGTCGTCGGATTTTTTAAGAGCGTTAAAAATCCCTCAGTATGCCTTCCTTCGGAGGGGAAGTAAAGCCGGCGGTCCCATGTCATAGATTTATGGCATGTTAAAGAACCTTCCACTAATTACACCTGTGTGAAGCTAAATTAGGTTAAAAATGTAAACAACGCTCAGGTTCCTACGTTCGTCGCCAGGAGCCAACTGCGGAGGCGTCTAGTAGCCAAGTTCTGAACTAGTAGTTGTTGACGGTGGCGTTTGGTGGCAAAATTGGGAACTACTTAAAAAATTCAAAGTACGCAGTCCTTACTTGAATTAAGAATCCGAAACACTAATACAGTAATCACAATTAACACCGGTTATCAGACAGATTCTACACACACCCAAATCACACGGGGCTACATGACCACGTTGTCGCAGCCCCTCTGAGGAACCAACCAACCAACCAACCAACCATTCTCAAGTTGTCAATCAAAATGACCGACATTATCGCAAAATACTGACTTATACTGTGAAAATGAGCGCTCCACGTCACAAGTCAGTCTGGAAAATTTATAGCAGAGCACGTCACTCCACTCACATAAATATCCTCTGCTGATTATCGTCTAACAATCAATTTTACACATAGTTTGAACTCATTGATTTTTTTCTTTCTTTTGAAACACTTGTGCTGTAAATCCACTAAGACTGAATTAAGAATAGATAGTTCACGAGGCCGTCATATTCACGACTGGTTCTTTCACGCTAAGTACTGCTCGGATCTAAGCTGCGTGAACCTGAGAGGAATGTGCATCGCGGTTATGAGAAGTGGTGGTGACGAGTGATGAGATTTCTCGGTCCTTGCATAGTAACAGAAGCAAATACATTAGTCGGTGACTCACCCACTCATTCGCAACGCCACACTCGTTTCAGTAAAGACCCTATGTTAGCAGTATTGGAATATACGAGAATGTCAGATATCACGGCGGGCTGTTGACAGGCTTCTCAATTCTCGCCTGCTCCTTCCCTGCCTCTGCCCTTCATCCCGCAAGTTCACAGAGCTTAGACCCGAGCAGTAACACACACAGACACACGCCAACTGAAAAATCGACCATATTGTTAAAAAAAATAGGAAATAAAAAAGAACCTGAGCTAACTTAAAAATTGAAATCCTAAGTATTTATAGAAGAAATATTGAAAATATATAGATATATACACACACAAAAGAACATGAAAACCTGCCCTTAGCACTAAACGATAAATAAATGGCATATGCAGTTTGGGGCGTGGTGGTGCTTGCCTCTCGCCAAGGCAGAAAGGGTTCCATTCCCGGTCAATGCATGTGAGATTTTTGAAGTGAAATATCTCGTCCTGTGGTTCGAATTCCACGTGAAATACAGCTCCCGTGGCTCATGATCGGAAGATTAACGGTCCCGTAAAACTACAAGCTTCCTTTTTTTCTTCTTTGCTCTCTCCAGCGGACTGAGTCCTTTCACCAAGCTTTCAATTTTTATTGCACTATAGACGAAGGAAAGCAGGAAGAATCTCGACCCCTCGTAAATAGAGGGTGTCAGGGAAGCAAAAGATGACGGGTTATGAGGCAAACCCTTTGCCTTCATACGTAATGCCATCAGGGTCGAAAGAAATGCCGAACTCAGTGGAGCCCCGTGGTTGCCAAACGTCCCGGAAGTTGAGAGCCCCGGTGGAGGGGTTTTACTTTTCTATAAGTAAACGGAAAAGCAAACTCTTGACCATGTTGAAACACCGGATCCCGAGTGATTTCCGCAGTTAAGTAACAATGGGGGCAATCAGATATTGGATTTGTGACCAATTCTGATAACGTACTGTTGGTGTGGGAAGGGAAGGCGGAGTGGAAAATAACAGGCTACCCTACGGCAAGTAAACTCCGGCTCACGACGACGGCTCCTCCTTCTCCTACTTCTACCAGTAAAAGCAACAATACTTCATGAATATAATCGATCTATTATAAAAACCACTGAATCAATCTGTTTCAAACTTCTATCACATAGCACAACCCTGATCGTAGTAATGTAATACGTTGGTGTATCTAATGAAATGAAAATCCACAGCCTGCTTCCAGTCGACCGACCGGGTCAGGGAATGGAATGAATGAAGCCCCCATCTAGCGGCGAGGATATGAACTGTGCCGGCTGACGAAGCCTGTCGCACTCCTCTGGGGCAATGATTAAATGAACGACAGATGAAATGAAATGATAGTGGAGAGTGTTGCTGGAATGAAATTGTGACAGGGAAAACAGGAGTACCCGGAGAAAAACCTGTCTGTCTCCGCTTTGCCCAGCACAGATCTCACATGGAGTGACCGGGATTTGAACCACGGACCCAGCGGTGAGAGGTCGGCGTGCTGCCGTCTAAGCTACGGAGGCTACATGGTGTATCTAATACAGCTTCAAAAGAAACATTAAATTATTGGGCTATATTTATTAAAAATTAACTGAAAATAGGAATTTATGTCCCCTTTTCAAAAACACACTCAAATTTTTACTTCACATTTAACATACATGCAGTTAAATTGAGAGGAAGAATTTTTCTAGTGCTAATGGCTAGGTTTTCACGATTTTTTTAAATTGATCTAAATTTCTCAGCCTTATTCTTCTGATGAAATTACTATGAAAAATTAAACTAAGAGCGATATCTCAATGATTCTGCTACACACTGTAATTGATCATGCTAACCATGTGAGTCAAGTTTGACCTTCCTAGAACTTCTACTACTTCCGAAAGCTGCATCTGAAGATTCATTTTCAATGTATGACAAGTGCGTGCCAGTATCATAACTAATTCCACCACCATTCTGTGCTTCTTCTGATTCCTCATTTTAATCCTGGCTTCTTTGGAGGCCAGCTGCTAGTTTTTGTGCAAACTTACCATGTGTCATGTCGATACGACGTAATGCATTTTTCAGTGTTCATTCAAATTTTAAGACCCATTTACTTCAGAACACCTAATCCACTAATAGCACCATCATTAAAAGTTATGACTGCATCATAACCAGCAACCTTTACCACACTGTACCCTATAAACACTGTTTTTGGTATTCTCTCTTTAACACATCTGGTTGAAACCTTCACTTTGGTTCTATGTCTGTCCATGCACACATTTCTGTCGGTAGTTTGTCATCACTTAGGTCCCTATGTACAGGCCTGATGACTTCCATCACAGCACGAGGAAGTGAATGTTTGTGCTGGTAAGACTTCCAGATAAAGGAACTCCTGGAATCCACACCACGATTCCGCTCCCATACAATAGTTAGTCAACATTTCCACATCCGGAACCTCACAAGTATCAATGGAAGTAGCAACAGCCACACCATGGTGTAAAGTGTGGCGGTACAAATTGTTTTAGCTATTCAAAGGTGGCGCATGTGTCTTTAAATTACTTTGGGCCATGCAATAAAGCTACCTTCTGTCAGTCGCCATCGATAACTACAAGGATGTCCCTACCATCATTTGGTTCAATTGCTTCATGTGCAGCCTGAACGAGGTTAATTTCCTTTCAGAAAGATTGAGAGCATTTCTTATCTCCAGATCAGGATCTAAATCCTCCATGGCAGGGAATCAAACCAAGTTCATCCAGATATGGAGCTATTACGCTAAAACGTAAATTTCGGGTGTTGTGGTAGCTCACCTGCCTCGAACCCGGAGGCCCCAGATTCAATTCCCGGCTCCGTCAGGGATTTTAGAAACTTGACGCGAGTGCTGGAACGGGATGCACTCAGTCACGTGAGGACAATTGAGTGGTTATCTGACAGAGAGGCAGCGCCCAGTTGACGGAGACCAAGATTAACGCGTCACCCCTTAATCTGTAGGCCAAATGGCTGGGCAGCGGTCGCTTGGTAGGCCGATTTGGTCTATTTCGGGAAAGATTTAGGTCCGGCTTAAAAATCCATCTGCTGTGATTACGCAAGGCCATGAAAAGTGCCCTTGAGCCAGAGATCTACTTTTGTTAATTTGTAATTTAAGGGACTTGGGGCAGATTGGTTATCAGCCCTGTGTACTTGGATGTGTGTTGAATTTGTCTCTCCTGCGAAATGAGTTTTTGAGGTGATTATAGTAATTAACTGCTAATGATTATTAGGGTTGGGGATTAGGATAAGTGATCCAAGACTTGAAATAAGGTACCATTCCGTCATTTTCCTGAGGGAGTGTGGAAAAATCCTGAGAAAACCCACACTCAGGGCAATCACTGTCGGCGTCATTTCCGATCTCCGGAAGTCGTACTGCGCAACCTAACGCCCACGGCTACGTTTCCATGGCAGAGCTCTAGCACAAGGCAATACTCTTATCAGTTTCTCGCGGTCTGACAGGTGCAATACTAGAAAGAAGGCATTTTCCTGGAGTAGAAGTGGGAAATCACGGAAAATCACTTCCAGGATGGCAGAGCCGGGAATCGAACCCAAACCCCCGGAGTGACAGCTAAGAATGCTACCCGCTACACCACGAGATGGTCAAGAGTAGCCTATTTATCTGTAACACAATTTAGATGTCCTAATAGTATCCCTACGTCAATCAATTAACATTATGAGTATGTTTATATATAAACACATCGGTTTCGTCCCACGAGTTCCATTCCCATGAGTTCCGAAAACAAATTTCTTAGGAAAAACGTCCCACGAGTTCCGAGCGTGTATTCACGCCTGAGTAAATAAGCTAATGAGTCCCATTACTACATTTTCCGAATGTCTCTGGAAAACCCAGCTGTCAGTTCTGAGGTTTGACCGGCTAATGATAGTAAACATGGATTTTGAGGTTGGAGCTATCAACGCGATAGAAGTATTGCCTAGAGTTCAAGTGTAAGATTTTTTTCCACTTAAACCGAAGTATCTGGAGAAAACTGCAAGAAATTGGGCTTTCGGGTATGTATAAAACTAGCCAGGAAATCAGAACCACCATCAGGCAGTGTGCTGCACGGCACCGGACAATGAAAAGTTTATCGAGTTTTTTGATTACTTTGTCGAGCAATGGCTTGAAAACGTGCATATCCCGACTGAAATGTGGAATTGCCATGAGAAGAGTCATAGAACGAATAACTCTGTAAAAGGTTGGAACCATAAGCCGAATTTGAAATGCGGAAAACCACATCCTCGTGTACGAGACTTGGCGTTGTGTTTGAAGAAAGAGTCTCAAAATTCAGACGAAAAAATTATGCGGGCAGAGTTGAATTTGCAAACCACGAAAAGGAAAAGAAAATACTGTATGTGGCAATGGATGACAGAATCCAAAGAGCAAATCAACAGTTTGAAGAGACCGGTGATTTAACAGTATTTTTAAGAAATGTTTCTTTTGCTTTACATATTGATTCGAGTATAAAGAGAAGAATAATTCAGTTAAAAGATCAATTTGACGAAGCTACGTGCTGATTACTAAGTGACTTGTAAATAAGATTAAAAAAAAAACAGTTCAAGACGAAGCGACAAGCTGATACTATTTTAAGAACTTTTTAAATATAACTCAGAACTGATTATTTTGACGAAGGCACATGCTGATACATACTGACAAGGCGAAAGCTACTTATGGGAGCTACCGGTCCATGGCGTACCCCCCCCCCCCCCTCTGTTAGATGAGCCAATTCATTAAAGAGGGCACGCACTCCCGGCTGGCGCCAACAATGGACCTTATTTGTTTCAGTAATAAACAAATTAATACAATTTTGCTGTAGAAAACTAAGTTGGAACTCCCTCATGTAGTGTTTGGAACTGATGGGACTAGCTCAGGCAGTGTAATTGGCAGAATCCGCAGAAGAATTTGGAACTGGTGGGAATCGAAACTCATGGGAGGACACGAAAAACATCAGAGGGCCAATCATTAAGATTAATAGGCCTATAGAAATGAAATACATTTTAGGCAATCCTTACATCTTGAGCACACAAAATGTTACTGCCTAAACTGTTTCTTTTAGGCCCTCTGTAAATAATAGCATGTTATTTCTCTAAATGATTAAACAGAATACTTACAATAGTTACATTTCGATCACATTATTTTACTACGGTGGGTATTGATTTCACATTAGAAGCGAGGGCACAGGGACCTCTATGATCTATAAATGAATTCATGTGGGCTGCACAATAACCTCAGATCGTTTCCATTAGGATGAAGCAACTAGCACTGACCGAGCCAGAACTAAAAAAACACCTGGCAGTCCCATTATTCAATGAAGCATATTTGCGTAGGTAGTATAGGAACGACTCCTACGAATAAAACAAGTTAGTGGCGTCTCACATTTCACAGCGCATGATCGACAAGTTACAAAAAGAAGAAAAAAATACGCTCGCCTTTTAAATAGGCGTTATTTAACAGTATGGTTGTAAAATAATATTTGCAAACAATAGTTGCTATAGTTTATATTTCCTGTCGTTTTGATGAAAATTTATCGATTATGCGCTATCGTATAAAATAGTCATATCCAGAAGGCCTACTTGCACCAGCTACTCAACACCATAATAAATACATATAAATGCAAACTTTCAATAAGATAGGCCTATGGCTCGCCAAGAAAAACTTATATGAATTCCCATATCATTCTCAACTATGCTAGGTACTGAAATACAGACTTATAGTTTGCAAATGCAAAGAAAGTAGTCCCATAACCTCCTCTTGATTTCCACTTCGCACCACCTCATTATCAACAACCGATAATATAAGTATAATTCATTGGAAACTTAAGACCGAACAGAAAAAAGGCTCTAATTTACAATATTAGTTAGGCCAAGAATTTCAGCCAGTCTCGGCGCTGCCTACCACTGGCTTCACACAAAGAAATTACATAAATAGAAGTACATTCACTAAGTTGAAATATGCATGCATTTATGCGCTAAACTTTGTTTTAAAAATATAGCATATGCATTATAAAATAACAAAGTTCCCAATTTATCACCAAACTCAATTCTTAGGACTGCACTACTGTACGTCCACATTTCACGTTTGCAATCAAAATTAATCGATTGTAGGCTGCAGTAAATAGCAGTGCTGACGTAGAACCATCATGATAATGGATCCATCATGACTGTTGATTCTTTAGGGGCTTGCGACATCGTGGTCATGAAGCCCCATGTACTTGGGTGTGCAGAATTTGTCGGATAACTTGCTTCACTGTGATGTCTGTACTAGTGTGTGTATTAGTAATTGGGTAGGATTGTATAGAAAGTGGCCGTGGCCTTGATTTGGTACAATTCCAACATTTTGCTGGAGTAGAAGTGAGGAAACCATGGAAAACCACTTCCAGGATTGCTGAGGTAGGAAACGAACGAAAAAAGTTTGAGAACCCCTGTTGTAGAGCTTGTAAATTGTGAACACACTGTGTGACTGGTTCCTTGCAAGCAGGTCCTTCGAGTGTACGTCGTGATGAGGACTAAATGAATGATAAATGGGCCATAACACACAATTCCCGAGGCAGAGGAATTGACTACACTTTTAGGGGCATATGTCCTCGATGTTCTTCCTTGAAACAATCATACTAACCATAACACCACTTAGCAATCCCACGGCCCGGCCGGTAATCGAACCCGGAGCCCTTAGGTCCTAAGTGAACAGTGATTACTTCATAATGCAGAAGACTTAGGCTGCAACGTCCTGTATGTGTTGAGGCAAGAAAAAAAAAGACTGGAAGAACCCCTTTCTACAAGAATAAGACTAAGAAGCTGCATAGTTGTAGCCCAAGTGAAGAAACAAACTTTGATTGCAGCTTACAGGAATGGAACAATCAGGTCATCTGCCTCAGAAGAGAATTTAATTTACTCCTAGAAAAATGAGAGATGCACGACAAATATCAGGAAGTGTTGGAAAACCACAGTTTAGATTTATTTCAGAAGCTCAATTCCTCAATTCAGGATATATTGATATGGCCTACATTAAATAGCACTAGTTCTGGCCCTTGAGGAAAAAGGGGGGAATGAAAACCACGTGTTTCTATAAGGTTCACCAAAGGAGACGTAAGAAAATTGGCTTGCCCCCGAATCCTTCTCTGGATCAGTCTCGAGCTACTTTGTACTTTTAAACTCTGACCTGTTTTTTGAAACATGCATTCATTCACACATTTCACTCTGTGTAACACTTCCCTTGGGGATCTAGTTCAAATATGTTACTAATTAAAGCAATGATCTGTCAAAAACAATAGATTGACTCGATGTTCCACCCCTTAAGGCAACTATCTTCAACCAACGCCATCTGTATATCCATGCCAATGCTGCACCAGCGTTTGTCGTTTATAAAAGTAGGAGCCTTGCGGAACGATGAGGACCCGGCGATTGAGCGCGTTACTTCTGTTAGAAGTTGTGAATTGTGAATGGAAAACTAATAATAATGGGCGAATTAAGGAAAGTGTGTATACTGTAATTGCTTCACAGCAGCACATGTCACCACGATGACGAGGCTACTGGAGCTGAGTCATATACACTCACGCCAGTGTACTTGTCAACCAAGCAGTCTGACAGCCGGACACAAGTAAACAAAGAATAGTTCCCACCTCGACCACTGGCACTCGTATCTTGCAAGGATATTATACCATCACTATTAGCAACCAGGAATCCACCGCGCCATGCCGCGGCAAAGAGGTCAATACGAAAAGAAGCATATGACTACTGCAATGTCGCATACAGTCACTTACTGCCTGTTTGAGATTTTTTTGAACACTTTTACAATAGCATCATATCTTCGAAACGCGTCTCTTCCCACACAAGTAGCTGGCGCAGTCAATCTTCCTTCAGAGATGGCTGTCCTGATTCATTTCAGATACATCATGAATATGCAACAAAAAATGTATACATCATTCATTGATCGTCAAAATATGCACAATAAACTTTGCATTTTTGCTATAACCTAAGAGAACATGGGTTGAAAAGATACATCAAAATGTATTAAATATCGTCGCTTAACTTGCAATACCGCATATCTGACAACGCCTTCTTTTCCATTATTTTCCTTATGATTGGTCACGCTAGGTTAATTTTCCTGTGGACCTAAAGGAAAATTATCCTTAAATATACTGTACTGTAGGAGTGCATAACTACACGGATATATAATTTTTTACATTACAATTGATTTAAAAATACTTTTTCTTTATGCACCTGCACAGAGGCACCTAACGTGAATTGTTCTTGGTGGTGTTTGAAGCCATTTTTCAGTATTGCCTTAGTAAAAAAAAGTTTGGTGCTTTTCAGTCGGTCAACAAGATTGTACCCAAATGAGACGGGTTACTCCCTAATCCTGGGGAAAAAAACAACACACGAGATCAACAAACACACCTTGACGATCGAAACTGGTCATCCAGGTGTGTTTGTTGATCTCATGTAGTTATTACAGGATTATGGAGTAACTCATCTAATCTGGGTAAAAGCTTGCCACGGTGGGCGAGTGGATAGCGTGTTGGTCTACTAACCCCAAGATAGCAGGTTCGCTCCTGGCCGTGGTAAGTAATTCTTGAAAGGCGGAAAAAATACGACACGCATGTCATACGATGTTGGCATGTCAAATAACAATTTTGGATTCAGTAGGCCGTGTTCATAATGGCAAAATTAATCTCGGGAGATTCCGCCAAACACAAAGTTCCTCATTTCTCTACTAAAAAGCGCTATAGTATTCAAGGAGCTTAGATATAACCTCCTTGACTTTCATAGTGATTCAAGAAACAACGAAATTCGACATGCAAGCTACCCTTTTGTAATCATTTAATGGGTGTCAAGTTATAAAGCTTGCACCCGGCATCGAGGCCATACGATATTATTATCTGGGTAAAAACTTTTTGACCGACTGAAAAAGCACCAAACTTTTATGAATTGTTCTGTTGGACGGCACATCTACATACGGCGTGCCCAACCATAAGGAGATTAATGGAAAATATTAAGAGCATTGTCAGATACACGGTATTGCAAGTTCAGCGACGATATGCTCAGTGAATTGCATTTGTATGAACTTCCGAGATCGAGTCATGATTTTAGCCCTGGCTGAGCTGGCAGTTGTGCCCACAAGTGCCAATAATGAAGCTAATGTGCTCTAAATATTTGAAGGTCGAAGGTGGAAACGAGTGATGACGTGAGAAAAAAGAACACGGTGACGTAAGTTGGCTATGATGATGCTTCGAGTAGCGCAGTGCAGTGCAGCGCAAGGCTACCATGGAGTTTCACTAGCTATCACCCGAGCATGACCTCGCGGGTCGCCGCACACACTTGACCTGCTTACAGCGATGTGGTGCGCTCTTTAGCACGCAGTCTGAAGCAAAAAACAAAAACCGTACTGCCCATTTATTAACTAGGCGCAAGAACAAGAGCTTACAGTTCAAGGGGCAACTGGAAATGACTGAGAACTCCTAGAACCTCCACAAAGGACTTCCGTATTATCCAGAGGGAGATGTGTTTGTCCGAGGTTTGTGCGATCGTATAGTTAGAACCCCTTGAAGTAAGCATACTAGTGTGGAAACCAGCTATCTCATCCATGGATGGATTTGTGGATTATGTACTTTCAGCTCTGCCAAATTCCTCGACAGCATGCCCAAATGGGGGCCTACTGGATGCTGTGACATGTAAACGAATACAAAAAATAACAACGATCCTACTTCCATACGGCTCATATAGGCTGTATAAAAATAAGTTTTATTCAAAGGGCATTTATGTCACCATTTCGGCCATTTGAGTTTTTAATTTTCTCTTTAAAACTTTGATATCTCCATATATATGTTTCAGCCAGCTCATTTTCTGTGTGCATAAAATACAGGTCTTTCACTCAAAGTGCCGGCCGCACGGTTGGCGCATCGCTGAAAGTAGAAGGTCGAGCCAAAGGTGAGACGAGCACATTGCAACACGGAGCTGAGACAGTTGTGACGCAGGATTTGACGAGTAGAGTTGACTTCGTTGTTAGCCCATTTTAAGTTATAAGAGTTATAAGTTTATAACGTGTGTACGTGATTATTGTTTAATAGTTATTATGTTTCATAATTTTATAACGTGTTATTGCTAAGTGTTAAAGCCTATTGCTTCAATTCTTATGTATGGACAAACATTGAAAAATAAAGTTTATGCCTAAATAAATATCACGAGAGAAATTGAGACTATCTCGGTAGATGAACTAATGCGTGTGAATGAAGATTTCCTTAGAAGATGCCAGAAATTTGCAGATTTAGGTGGAGGGCATTTTCAACATCTTCTCTGACATGTGACTTCGATTATGTATTATTACGTATGCTTGTTATTTACATGCGATTCGTAAAGCTTAGCGAGTTGCCATGTTGCCGCGCTTTGAGTGAAAAGACCCTGTAGGTTCCGTCAATACACATACTAATGGCCATACTCCATGGAAATCACCATTATTTGTCTTGAAAGCGATTGGTGTATTAAGGAGGGAAACATCTAATTATCAATAAGATGCGATGACACTCCGTTACCATAAACTCAATAAATCTGCCCCCGGGGAACGAAGACTGGGTATCGTCATGAATGCAGTTGATTGTTTTCCTTAATCAGCGTTAGGTACATTGTGGGCATCAGCCTCGCTGTAGTGTATGCATTACTGTCCGATAACCCATGTAGCGGTGACGTCTGTACATTATTCGGGAGTACAAATGAGACAAGTGCCCTCAGGACTTTAAATAACTTATTTGTCTCAGCTTTGGCCTGGAAATAATTACACCCAATAAGGGTGTAGGAACTTGTTTTATGAAGGAAGGGACAGGATGCTGTACTTTTAGAAAAAGGCGTAATTCGGGACTGAATAAAACTAGATACAAAAGTGGTCCACAGCCTTCCTCCTCAACCAATAACAGGTATTTAATATCATCGTAGAATGCGGACAAGATATTCTAACAATCAATACATTGAAAACAGAACAGAGAAGCAAGTCACGACACTGAATTACAGCAGTTGAAAAGGCCTTGATACCCGTGAAACACCTGTCTTGCCCACAGAGCCTGCTACATAAGTTTATGAGTACGTGTAGTAGAAGCATACATTATGCCAGAGTGATAGTTATTGTTTTAAGGGGCGGAACTACGAGGTCATCTGCCCCTACAGTGATATTAAGAGCGCTTTTGGTAATAGACTATTGGCACGCAAACTCACGACTTCTTTGTATTTCGGCAAATCTCTACCAAACATTCACTGCAGCTCTCCATCCATATTTTCCAATCCAATATTGTACTGTAAGTCTTAGTGCGTTATTGAATATTAAACCAAGAGATTTTGAGAGGAAAATAAATACATATTCAGCACTATTATAAATTAAAATAAAACATCAAACTTCACACAAATGTGCGTTTACGCACTAAATTACACGCATGCTTTAAAAGTACACACTTGTTGAATTACACACAGTTTGGAAGCACTGAACTTCAGTACCTACCTAGCAGTACTCTGGAATTATTCATGGCTCCATGCTCATTTGCACGGAAAATTCACACAAGTCATCGTATTACTCAAACTCTCTCCCAGTTGCATTTGTTCTCCAGTAATGACCATTCAAGACGAAGACCTCAATGTCATCTCCACGTGACTGTGACGAAGCAAGCCACTCGTAAATCTCTATGTGTTGCAGGTGACGTTTATTTTCTTCGCAAATTGTAAGTGTGTAGTCACATCACGTTTGAAAAGCAGCTCTTCAGATTGATTTTGGATTTTAGGACCGTGAAATCGCGTGGGCATCAGCCTATTGCGCCCACTGGAAGAGAAGAAACTACAGGGAATGTCTCATAAGTAAAGTCGTATTAAAATAACAATTTATTTGGAAAGTTTTCTGACAAGAAATTGAACTATTCTTCAAAGTAGAGACCATCAGATCCTATGGTCTTGAACCAATTTCAGCGAGGTTTCTTATCGCGCGACGGTACCAGTCTCAGGGTTTTGATGCGAAGAATTCGGCGAGACTCAATTCCACAGCCTCAATGTTTTCGAAATTTCTTCCATATAAGAAATGGGCAATAGATCGCAAAAGATGGTAATCTGAAGGCGCAAGATCAGGTCTGTATGCTGGGTGTGGTAGCAGTTAGACTCCTCCCAATTCCCGAATTTTTGCCATGGTTGTTCGAGCAGTATGAGGTCTCGCATTGTCCTGCTGCAAGAGACCTCTATTTCGGTCCGTCTCAAAATTTGATGAATTCGTTCCAGTTGTTGACAAGATCCGCATTGACTGCACGCCCGTTGGGAACAAACTCCCAGTGAATCACTCCTTCAAAATTCCACCAGACACACATCACTTTGGGACCGAACCGATCCTTTTTGATGTGTAACATCTTTCCACTCGGTTGCTAGATATTTTTGTGGGGGTGATTTTGAAAAACGGGACGGAAGTGTGTAAGACTCACTGCCAGCTGGATCGCATCCCTCCTGGCTGCTTTTCAACGATGACTTCGGCAGGTTGACGGGGACTGAGCCACTGTTTCGATGCGTCAGCGTTGCGGTAATAGACCAGTTTTTCATCATATGTGACAATTCTCCTGGTAAATCCATTATCCACGAGGTTACCGAAAGCTGGATACAAATATCCACTCTACGTTGAGCCTGATCAGGGGTGAATTCATGACGTACAGATCTACAGCTTTTGTTTGATTTTCCAAGTTTCTTAATCTGGCGATGTATGATATCTTATGATGCACGAAGATCTTCCGACAGCTTACGAGTACTTCTTTGCGGCTTTCTTCCAAAATTCGGCGTGTATTCTCAATATCCCATAGTTTAGGTCTTCCAGAACGCGGTAAATCTGTAGTGTGTCCTTCTCCAGTGTTGAAACATTGGAACCATCGTTGTGCCACACGTTCACTAACGACACCTCCTTCCACTTCGCATATTCTTCGAGCCGCGGCAGTAGCTTTGAATTATTGTTTCCTGTAGTGCTTTAGAAGGACCCAAACCGCCAACTTTGTAAGTTCCATGTGTTTTTGTATATCAACAACTGACGACTGATACATTCTCGCAATGCACGCAATTCTAGTCATGGGCTCCTGTAAATAGCATTGGCGAACCAAAGAAAAAAACAATTCTATCGTATAAAACACCAAGCTTAAGAAACGGCATTACTTATGAGGCATCCTATAATATTAGCAACGAATTTTCTCAAGACAAAACCACTAAAAGCAAAAGGCAGTTAGTTATTCATTGTTGTTTTAAGGGGAGGAACAGCAAGGTCATCTGTCCCTAGCAAAAGGCAAACTCTCCCGACGCGAAACATTCTTTTCCTCAAGGTAGGTTATCAGTCCATTAAAATGGCCCGCACTTTCTGTACAATACACGACTTAGTAGACGAAAGCATCCATTCGTAATAAGCAAGGTTATCACCACCATCATGGTGAATAGGACTATTTCCATGGCCCTCCACTTCCCAAAACAACGTCCTTAGCCCATCCCTGTCTCAGAACACGTGTAGCGAGTACAATGGTCGTTCACCTTAGTACAATTAGTGCATTAATCGAATATTATCCGTGAGTGATTCAATGACAAGCAGTGTTAATGGGTGAAAGTGTAAGAAGGAAAACACTCATTTATCTTTGTACGTTATGACAACCCCGTGAAATATAACCAGCATCTAATTGCTGGTTTAGTTCCAGCAACAGCGATCCGAAACGTGAATTCTACACTTTACACTGTGTATGACTTCTTAATAATACCGTAATGTGATCATGCTTTTAACGCCTGTCTTAGCTGCTGTTACTTCAGAGACGCCGAAAATTTGCTTTGAAGAGGGTCTTTTAAAGTGCCAGTAAATCTACTAACAGGGGTCGCTCGCATTTAAGAACTACTTGTGCCGAGATTCGATTACAGTTACAACCTGAGGGTGTCCGGCTTGGATGTATAATAAATCAAGAATTAATATCTTGAAAACTAATACAGATGAGTACAGGTGGTTTGTTTCTACAAGTAGAGAAACTCTAAAGGTTTTTCTTACATGCCTAACAGCTTCGTTATATACTGAAACCAAGCAAGCCGCGATGGATGACATTTGCGAAATCAGTTCTAGCAAAATTTGACGAAAATTAGGCATTCCTGGACATGCTCTGACGGGGCTACATTCCACAGACATAACTGGCGTATATGAAGAAGGGAAAATCCCTACGCCGTGTCAAAGCACGAACGTGATTCTCCGAAACTTAATGTATGGTGTGCATTGTTGAAGTAGTTGATTCATTGAGGGGTCTTGCAACATCATGGTCATGTAGCCCTGTGTACTTGGCTGTGTGTGTTTTTTTTCTGATAACCAGTGTTATTGTGATGGTTGTATTAATGTGTGTATTTGTAATTCAAATGAGGATTCGGAAGGAGGCAGCCGTGACATTAATTTAGGAACCATACCTGGAGTAGAAGTGGAAAACCACGGAAAACCACTTCCAAGATGGCCCTGGTGGGAATCGAATCCGTCTATTCTCAGTTTTGCCTCACGAGGCAGCCCTCGATCAGACCAGAATTACATTTCTTGGCAGAGCAGGGAATCGAACTAGAGCCTCCGCGGTGACGCATTATTGAAGGTCGGGGTCGTAGAAACATTCCTATTCGAGGAGAGCACCGTTAATTTGCAAAGGTACTTAAACATGTTGGAGTTGTACGCTTTGCCACAACATCCTTCTAAGTAGATGGTACGTCATATAATTATGTGGATCGCCTATTGTGAGAAATTTCTTCGACAATAATTTCCAGGGGACTGGATTCGGATACGTAGCCATTCGATATGTTACAAATGTTACACCTACAATGCTATAAAACAGATGGAGAGAGGTGGTTTACAAGTCTGTTAGTTATTGTTTTAAGGTGCGGAACAACGACGTCATCTGCCCCGGAATACAGATTCGACGTCTGTCGCGCCACGAATAGTGCGTATATCGAGGGGTATTGGGCATGTAAAAAGAACATGAGTATCTACGTGTAGAAATAAACCACCAATAATAATCTCTTACTTTTGAAGATATTAATTTTTTATTTATTATACATACACCTTGTATATAAACACCTCAACAAAGGTTTGGAATACTATCATAAAATGTAGTCCGAGATATTTCGTACTTACAGAACCCGTAAGAAAGACGCTTATTTTGTTCCATACTTATGGTTGATTATGCAGGCAATATAGTCAAATCTATGCTATTCCAAACGTTTTACATGCGCTCAACAATCCTCCATGAATACCGCCAGACATTTAGTGAAAGTGAGCGCGTGTCTGCAGTGTGGGATAATTGATTTACTTTCCTTTCTACAGGAGCACAGGTATTTAGCTGGGAGCGTTTTAGAATGGGTCCATTCTCACTCTGCAGATGTTGGCTCGACCAACACCTTCCAAAACAGTACTAGAAGGTGTTGGCTCGACACCACACTCATCGAAATCCCCGACACACGTCCGAGTTATTCAAATGACAAGTTTATTGAACAGTTAGTTCTCATTAGATTCACATCTTCCTAATGAAGCGAACATAAGCTTCTGTAGTTTCGGGGAACGTATCGAGATCCGGATCTGGAGAGAAATGTATTTCTAGTCTGAGTGTTGGCACGGAGTAACCTCAGCTTTATGAGGTAAAAGTGATAGGAGATGGGTCCCATTTTCAACTCGGCTGTCCCATTTTCAACTCAGCTGTCCTAGAAGGGGTTTTCCGTGGTTTCCCCAGACAAATACCGGAATGGTTCCTAACTTAAGGTCAGGTCGCCTCCTTCCCCAATCCTAGTCTCAATTGCAAATACACACACTACCACAGCCACTACAATGACACAGGTTATCAGACGGATTCACATACACCCCAATACATAGGGCTACATAATCAGGTTACTACAGAGCTCCTGATCCAGTTTGCTTATTGTCGTTATGCTTACCAGATTTTTACATCACACCCCACAAACACTGTTAGGTATTAGTATGACCAGCTACAATCAGTGGAATATTAATAACTGTGTTCCCTGTCGTATTCATTGTTATACCGTACACAATTATCTACGTAGGCTAAGCGCATAAACATGTGCCTTCTTCAAGCTACCACATCGCCGACTGTATACAGGAAGTCGCCCAGAGATCAAGTGGGGAACAGTCAGAAACCAATTTGACTACATCATATTGAATCTGATATCGAAATGGCTTCAAATCGGTCAAGGAGCTGATATCGCATCAGTACGGTGAAATTGAGGTTGAAGGCTGTACACAAAACACCTAGAACTGCACGGATTAATGTCAGTAAAATTGAAAAGATGAAGGTTTACTTACCAAGGGGACAAAATTGGAGGAGATTAGGCAATTTAAGAACCAGGATGGCAATTCAGAAGATGTATGGGCGGGTGTAAAGCGAGTGATAGTAGCGGTACAGTCCAGACATTTGGAATTAAAAAACAGCTCTGAATGACCCAAGAAATCTCAAGATTTCATGGATGAGAGAAGAAGTTGGAAAAGCCGATGTCAGCAAACATATGACTGACTGCATCATGAAATAAAATCTAAATGTAAAGCAGTCAAAGAGCAATGGATGGCAGTTCAACGTCAAAAGATTGATGAATTACAGAAGATATGATGGTAATTGTTTTAAGGGGCCTGATATCTAGGATATTGGCCCCTAATGGTCTGGGTGATAGCGAAAATGTCAATGAAATGGAAACAATGACAAAAACTCAAACTGAAAATACTCTAAAAATGTAGCCTACAGTGGAAATACTTACAATACGGTAGGTAATTTAGAAGGAAAATACTCACAAAAGGAATTTAGATTGAAAAAATACGCACAAAAGGAATTTAGATTGAAACAAGTAGTTCCGTGAAGAACTATACAGCCTATTTTCATATATCCTACTTATGTTAATTGCCACTATCAACATACACAATTTCAGTTTGATTGCTGTAATAGATTCGTAGATATTGAGAACCGACTAAATATTTCGGATGGTCGCCATGTTGGATTTTATATATGTAGGTCCTAGAGTTATGTACTGTTACATGCAGATTATTGTGAACGTGTAGTATTCAAACTTCAATCGCATAATTAGGACACAAGAAAAAACAAGGAGATTTAAAAATTTTTCACAGCTGCCATCTTGAAGTTATGGAAACAATTGAAATAAATTAGATGCCAGTGGATTAACATTCGGATAAAGATTTACTGTACCAAGTCTCACTGCACGCGGATGGTTAAATTGCGAGAAACGTCCATGTGAATATTTAGTTTGATTGCTAAAATAGATTCGTAGATATTCAGTATCGTCTAAATATTTCGGATGGTCGCCATGTTGGATTGTTAAATGTATAGGCCATAGAGTCATGTACCATTAAAGGAAAATTATTGCGTAGGTTCATTATTCAAACTTTCACTTCGATCGCATGACTACATCACAAGAAATAAAAACTTAATTTTAAAATTCGCACTGCCGCCATCTTGAGGTTATGTAAACAATTGAACTAAATTAGATACCAGTGGATTACAATATGTATAAATATTTCCTGTACCAGGTTTCAGTGCGCTTGGAACATTAAATCGCGAGAAAGGTCTATTTAAAATGTTCAAATTCGCTTGGCCGCCATGATCGTTTTGTATTTAACCGGTTTTTGAAAATCTTATAGATGGACTTCCAGTAGTGCCCTTTATCTCCGTACAAAATTTTAGGGAGATACCGCTAATAGTTTCAGAGATATAGAATGCCGGTGAAATATTTCGCACATCCGCCATCTTGTGATTATGTAAACAATTGAACGAAGTTAGATGTCGGTGCATTACAATGTATATAAACATATACTGTACCAAGTTTCATTGCGTTTGGTTGGTCAAATCTCGAGAAACGTCTATTTGAAAGTAGCAAATTCGCTTGGCCGCCATGTTGGTTTTGTAGTTACCAGGTTTTCAAAAGTCACATAAGTGAACTTATAGTAGTTCCCTCTATCACCATAGAAAATGTCAGGGTTATATCGGTAATAGTTTCGGAGATATTGAATGCTGGTGAACTATTTCGCACAGCCGCCATGTTGGATTGGTGAGTCGTAACAAAATTTGAAGGGCACGGTCGAGGTCGCCGGGAATAGTGCTATGAACTTTCCGAGTTTCATTGAAATCGCTCCTGCCGTTTAGATTTTATTAGGGGGGGACACACACACGAATCACACACACACACACACACACACACACACACACACACACAAAAGGTGATCTCATAAGCCTATTTTTTCAAAATTGAAAATAGGCTAAAAATACGCACAAAATGCAGTTTAGGTTAAAAATACGCACAAAAGGAATTTAGATGGAAAAAATACGCACAAAATGCAGTTGAAATTGAAAATACTTACAAAATGTAATTTAGATTCAAAATAAAAATGTAATTTAGATTGAAAATATTCACAATATGTCGGCCCACTATCCAAAATACTTACAAAATGCACTTTAGATTGAAAATACTTACAAAATGGAGCTTAGATCGAAAATACTTACAAAATGGAGCTTAGATCGAAAATACTTACAGAATGTAGTTGAGATTCAAAATACTCACAACATGTAATTTAGAGACACGGGAGGAATTGGGGGGGGGGGGGGAATTCACGAAAAACAGGGCGGGAATCTTAAAGAGAAAAGGAACTATAATGAAAAAATAAATAAAAAAGAAGGCAGCTCCCTAGAAGAATGACTGATCAGGAAAGATGAGAGAAGGGACAATTAAGGCGGGAAAGGAAGAGACTCCCTCAGCCTCGGATAATACCGTCGGGGTCGGAAGAGAACAAGAGTTGACCAAGAGATGTCGACAGGAAAGAAGACGGAAATGAACCCGGCACAAGTAAGTGGAAGCAATGCTCGACTCAGCTGGGGTCCCGTAGTCGCCAACCCACGTCCCATTAGATGTGAGGCCCTGGGGGGGAATTACACAAGAGACATGACAGCTTTAACCTGCACAAAAATATATAAGATATACTAGAGTTACACCGAAAGAGTGCCATCAGTGTCTAGGTCAATAAACCAAGTAACCGACATTGATGACAAACTGATGCTTTGGAAGAATTACATCACGCAGCTGTTCGACGTCTGCAGGCCTGAACAGCATTATGTGGTGGATGCATAAACTGGTCCTAATATCTTACAGAAGAAAGTTATATATGCTAGATGTTAGATATAGTAGAGGATTATGACGAGAGCCCGGAAGTTAGGCAAACGCCCTTTTTATCTGGCTGGATATACTAAAGAATCACATAGAGATACATATGTTACCGTGCATTTGGGGACAGTAGAACCAATTTTTATTTTGCCTTTTTTTTGGCCTATTTTGACTTTCGTTGCCTATTTTAAGTTTTAAGGCCTTTTTCCCTATTTTGGCTTCCAATGACTTTTTTTTTTAGTTCTAAAGCCTTCCTGTGATTCCTTTTCTGTGATTTACGCATTTTAAAAAACACTCACACCCCTGTTGCTGTGACACTGCGTAATTGCCTGGTATTTTCGATTTTGAAAAAATAAGATAACGCAGAGAAAGGAAGAAAATCACTTCTGTCCAACATGCAAAACATAAAAGAAGCTGTTAGTCTACTGTTGAAGTTGTTAAAGGTAACTTCAGTGTTCGCGCTGACTTATTTATCATGCCAACATTTTCATCGTTGAGTGGTAAATTACATGGCTATGTTCGCAAATTCGGTTCAGATAAACTTTCTACTGATGGAGCCATACTCTTTTGCAAAATCTGTGAAAAATCTATTAATCACGAAAAAAAGTACTTAAACTCAATATTTTGCAACAACAAAACATAAGTCTAGGGTTATTAAAATGGATGGGCCTAAGATCAATTTAACAACAACAGCAGCTGCAACATCCAGTAGACAATCTCAGTTTTCCCTGGATCTATGTAACGCTTTATTGGACTCTGAAATTCCGTTCTGGAACTGGAAAATCAACCTCTCACGACGTTTCAGCAGAAGTACCGTACACTAAAGAAGATGTTCCATCAGAATCCACAATAAGAAAAACGTATTTGAACATCCGCTTTGAAGAGACACTGCAGAGGATCCGAAGCAGAGTTACAGAAAAGAAAATCTGGATCTCCAGATGCTATGGGACGTTACATAGCCAACGTCATCATTGGAACTATGGAAGCAACGCAAACTGAACTATAATCCTTTTTTTTTTCAACGGAAGAGATGGAGAGAACAAAGTTCCCCAGTGGCACAATTGTTCACAAATTTATTAATGTTACTATGGCCACATAGAATATGGCATGGCGATGTCCTACTTTTTGTCACAGATGCGGCCCCTCACATGAAAAAAGCAGCTGAATCCTTGAAAGTTCTCTTCCTAATAGGCTCCACCTTACATGTCAAGCCCCTGGGCTGCACAGAATTGCTGAAGAGGTAAGAAGTTTGTATCCTCACGTTGATAAGTTAGTTTCGAACACCAAGAAAGTCTTCCTAAAATTACCCTCCCGAAACCGGGTTTAAGGACATTGCACCAGAGCTCTCTTTACCTCCACAACCAGAGATGGGGAACTTTGATCTCAGCAGCCATATATTACAGGAACAATTTGGACAAGTTACGTGAGGCATTTCATGCAGTTTCAGAAGAAGAAGTTGCTTCAGTTCGCTAGGTAAAAAAGTTGTTGTACCATAAAGAACTGAGCAATGATCTGGCATTTCTAACAACACGTAGTGTGCTACCGCAAGCAATCTTGACTTACTTGTTTCCTTAAACTCCCGTTGAGGAGCATAGGGCCGAAACAAGGGCTCGCCATCTGGTTCTGTTGCGTGCTGTGGATTTTATCTTTCCCCACGAGTATCCAAGCTGCTCGCTCTCTTCCTCCACTGATCTCCATGTCATTCTTGGTCTTCCTCTTCTCCTTTGGCTCCGAGGATTCAACTCCATGGCTTGTTTAGCAATGCTGTCATCAGATCTGCGCAGTGTATGGCCAATCCATTGCCAGTTTCTTCTCTTGATCTGCTGTTCGACCGGCAGTCGATCTGTCCTCATCCACAATTCCCCATTTGACACCACATCTGGCCAGTGTATTCCTAAGATGTTCCGAAGACATTTATTTACAAATGTCTGCATATTTCGTGTAAAGGATTTGGTCACTTTCCAAGTTTCACATGCATATAGCAGCACCGACTTGACATTGCTATTAAAAATCTGTAATTTTGTTCTCTTACTGAGTTCTTTGGACCTCCATATGGGACGAAGTGTTGCAAAAGCACCCCTAGCATTATTCAAACGGCTGTTAACGTCTTCTTCTGCCTCTCCCTCCCTTCGTTACAATGCTTCCTAGATAGCAGAAGCTATTCACCCTCTCTATGACCTGTCCATCGAGTTGCAATGGTGTACTGTTGCCGTTTCTCACTCGCATGTCTTTGGTCTTATTAATATTAATCCGAAGTCCGACTTCATGTGCTTCAACTTTTAGGTCATTGAGCTTAGTTTTCATATCTCTGCAACTGTGGGCAAGTAAGCATGTGGCATCAGCAAAAGCAATCTTGAAGTTGGAGAAAAAAGGTGATACGCTGGTACCATCCTTGGCAATCTTCGAAGATGCAGTAAATCAACTGCTGCAAGCACCAGGAAGAAAAGGAAGCAGTGTTTGTGAAATGTGTAAACGTGTTCCGAGTGCTAATGTGGACATAGAAAATAATTAGGAACATTCGTGATGTACTGAAAGGTGGAAGTTCTGTTTCAACTGGCAAGTGTTTTCCGAAATATCTTGTTTCAAATTTGCGCCGATCACTTCAGTGGAAGTACAATGTTCCTTTTCCACGATGAAAAATATTATCTCTGACAAGCGGCTGTCTATGACAGTTGATACCTTGAAAAAGCATCTTATTGTTGCTTGAAATCAAGGAAAGTGAGAGAAGTACATTAATTGTGTGGTAAAGAAATGAATGATTATTGTAAATAACTATTTTCGTTAATGAGCGAGTTTACTCTGCTTTCACTTCTAATAATGCCTATTATTATATTACTGTCTATTTTCAGTATTTCAAGTGCCTTTTTTTGCCTGACGATTTTTCCGGGCTCTTATTATGACGTTGTTCTGACAGATCTCTTTAACGTAATTCACAGTACTGGAGTGAATACGCAAAGCTCAGTGTAAATAGAAACATATCTGATTAGTATATCGACCACCTCGTGGTGTATCGGCTAGCATTCGCTCCGGAAGTCCGTGTTCAATTCCCAGCTCTGCCAAGAAATTTAATTCTGGTCTGAGGGCTGGAATGGGGTATACTCAGCCTCGCGACGCAAAGATGAGAAGAGGTGGGTTCCATTCCCACCTCAGACATCCTGGAAGTGGTTTTCCGTGGTTTACCACTTCTACTCCAGGCAAATGCCGGGATGGTTCCTAACTGAAGACCACGTCCGCCTTCTTCCTAATAATTTTATTAATGCAGTCAATGGTCATGTACTTTTATCTTTCAGGACGGGTCAGGGAAGGGATATTGGAAGGAAATCGGCTGTGGACCTATTGAAAGGAACCGTCCCGGCATTTGCCTGGTGGTGAAAATGGGAAACCACGAAAACAATTTACAGGACGGCTGAGGTGGGATTCGAACCCACGCTCTCCCTATGCCAGCGAGGCACCTGAATTACAAATACACCACAACAACACAGGTTATTAGACACATAATTCAACACACATCCAAGTACACGGGACTGAATGACCACGATGTCCAAGCCTCTCAAATGAATAATAATAATAATAAAGTTATTGGTTTTACGTCCCTTTGAACTTCTGCGGTATTTAGAGACGCCGGGGAGTCGGGACCCCGAAGGGGATCTTTAACGCATCAGTAAATCTACTGATACGGGTTCCTCGCATTTGCGCAACCTCAAATGCCATCTGAATACGAAGGATTCGATACTGCAACCTTTGGGTTTGAAGGCGAGAACGTTACCGCAGAGCCACGCAGATAGTCCCCTCAAATGAAACAACATTTGAGTTGGCAGTTGGAAGTCAAAGTGAAAGGTCTTGTTTTTCCCGAGCTCTCAGGTGTGCTGAAATGGGTTGCTCTCTGGAGTGTTATCGCGCGAGGATCGGACTGTGGTACGCGAAGGGTAGTCGGGATTTCCGGTGTTTGTGTGTGCGTACGGAGCCTAGTAACTTGTGGTTTATAGCCCTAGTGATAGCTGCGTTGTTAGTTATTGGTGGAGTGGAAGTGAATTCAGGCTCTGTTACTCCATATGTGAATCAGGCAAATGATCCAGTGGCAGCATTAAAGTGTTCGACGTGCAGTAAAACATTGAAGAACGGTGTTCAGTGTGGACTATGTGAGAAATGGTTTCACTTCGGCTGTATTAAGGTCAAAAAGGAGGACTGTGATGTCGGGAATTGGTTTTGTAAAGTATGTGATACGCCGGACTGTTTGAGGGTGCAAATCAAAGCAAGGGATCAAATAATACAGGGACTTAGAACAAAGCTTCGTGAATCAGAGGAAACGGTGAAGGGTGTGACTGAACGGCTTTCTACTGGGATCAGTGTGGAAGAGGACGTGCAGGAGCAAACTGAGGATGACGTTATCATAATGGGTGATTCTATGATACGATGGAGAGCGAATATCTCGAGGAAATCAGGTGCGAAAGTGCGGTTTTATACGGGGATTAAAATTGACCAGCTTGCCCAACAAGTGGAAGAAGCAAATGTAGAGGACTGTGGCAAAGTTCAAGTGTTGTTGCTCCATGTTGGGACGAACGATTTGAAGAAGAGGGCTACAGCTGATTACATCATGGGGGAGCTCTACGAACTAGGCAGAAAAGCTAAAAGCAAGTTTAGAAATGCAAAAATTATAATGAGTGGCATTGTTCGGCGGGGAGATGTTCCGTTAAGGCGAGTTAAGACTAAATGACCGCATGGACTGGGTTTGTGCACAACTGGGATTATTATACGTAGATGCTGACTGCAGGATTGGTGGCCGCGACTTCGCCCGAGACGGGCTGCATTTAAATCGACGGGGCGCTTTCAACCTAGGGAGCCTACATGACAGGGTCATCGGTTCGTGCCGGCCATTGTGAGGAGGAGCAGGTCCAGAGGTTACCAGCCGACGGTAACAGAAGGAGCTACTTCGGGATATTTGCTGCGGAGGTAAGACAGACTACTGCAGGTTAATTGTCCGAGTTTAGGAAATAAATTACTGAATTATGGAATCTTGTAGAGACGTATTCTCCGGACATTGTCATTGCTACTGAATCTTGGTTATATGAGGATATAAATAGTAATGAAATAATTAAAGTGACCTACGAAATGTACAGAAGAGATCGGGGGAAGCAAGGCTGTGGGCTATTTATTTGTGTGCGCAAAAATATAGCTAGTTTCTTAAAGTGGGCTGATACGGATCATGAAATGTTATGTGTACAAATTTCTGATAAAGGGAATAAATTTCCTCTTCAGGTGATAGGGGCGTATAGAGCACCGAAAGATAACTTCTCGCTTCTCGACACATTGTTTGATAAAACTTGTACGGGTAATGGTATGAAAAATGAAAATCCACAGCCTGCTTCCAGTCTCCGAATGAAGCCCCCATCTAGCGGCGAAGATATGAACTGTGCCGGCTGCCGAGGCCTGACGCACTCCTCTGGGGCATTGATTAAATGCATGACAGATGAAATGAAATGATAGTGGAGAGTGTTGCTGGAACGAAATTTTGACAGGGAAAACCGAAGTACCCGGAGAAAAACCTGTCTGCCTCCGTTTTGTCCAGCACAGATCTCACATGGAGTGACCGGGATTTTACCCACAGGCCCAGCGGTGAAAGGCCGGCGTGCTGCCGCCTAAGCCACGGAGGCTTCGGGTAATGGTATGAAAAAGAGCATAATAATTGCCGGAGATTTAAACCTCCCCAAAGTAGACTAGTCTGGTGAGTCAAGTAGCTGTGGTCAAGCTCAGAGCGCTGCAAACAAATTCTTAAGGGAGGGGGGATTTTCCCTGGAAGTAGTTGACTTCCCAACTAGAAGCAATAATACCTGAGATGTTTATCTCGTAAGGTCTGTAGAGCTGTATATTAACTGTCTGAAAGTATCAGGAATTAGTGACCATTCTGGGGTTGAATTAAATATTAGATACGGTGACAGTACAAAATTAGACTGATGTAGCAAATAAGATCATATTCCAGTATCGCAGGGCGGATCAGGGCAAATTTCAGGGGTATTTGAATGAGCTATTTGTAGGATGGGCATCGGTAGGAAATCACATTAATATCCTGTGGATTAACTTTTTGAAAATTTTAAATAGCGCTATTGATAAATTTGTTCCATTTAAATTACTGAAACAAAACCCAGATCCTGAGTATTACACACGGGAATACAGGAGTCTTAAACGGAAAATTAGGAAATTATACAATAAAAGACATGATAGTGACAAGTATATGTTGAAATTTAAGTCCTTATCAAGAGAGCTCGTCTTAAAAAAGAGGGCTGCTCATGACAATTATATGCAAGGTTTACTTGGTTCTGGAGGCGATGGGTGGTAAAAATTTTACAGTTATGTTAGGAGAAGATAGGGAAATTCAAATAATTTGTCGATGATAATGTCCGGTGACGGTAAATTAATTACTGAGAAGCAGGCCATTGCTAATGAATTAAATGTCTTTTATGGTAGTGTGTTCAAAAAATCCAATAGCTGTGTGTTGGACCTTAACGGTGAATCAGGGGCTCCACTTCACCAAATAAACCAGTCAGCAATTATTGTAAAGCTAATAAAAAAAACAATAAAAACGTTACAATATATCGAAGGGTCCTGATAATATTGTTAGTGAAGTACTTAAACTAGGTGGTAGGGCCGTGGCACGATACTTAGAGGTGATGTTTAATGTGTCCATAAACAATGCGCAAATCCCGGATGACTGGAAAAGAGCTACGGTAGTTCCAATATTTAAGGGAGGGAGCAGACTTGAATTGGGCAACTACAGGCCGGTTAGTCTTACGTCCATCGTTTGTAAACTTAACTTTTACTAAAATAAATACACTAAATTAAAATGGAAAACATAATAATTTTTAATCCCAAATCAAAATGGAAAACAAATTATAGAAGGGGAAGGAAAAATCACTCATCTCAATATACAACCTCCTACAACCGCTATAATTATTAAAGTTAATTGGAGCATCACATTTGCGACTACTTGAGGGAACAGTGGGAAACACTATCATGGTTTAATGATACGCAACATGGATTTCGGAAAGGTTAGTCATGCGAGAGTCAGATGCTATCACTTTTTCAAGATATTAGCGAATCGTTAGACGATGGAATTTCAGTCGACGCCGTAGTTATAGATTTTGCGAAGGCATTTGATGTCGTACCGCATGACATGCTACTCCATAAATTAGCTTCGACGAAGATTGATAGAGTAATTTTATGGATCCAAGAATTTTTGACGGGTCGTTCCCAGAAAGTGAAAGTTGAAGGCCGATTCTCGGATGAAATTATCGTAACGTCGGGTATCCATCAGGGCAGCGTAATCGGAACTTTGTTATTTTTGGCGTTTATAAATGACTTACCAAATGGGATTTGCAGTGACTGTCCATTGTTTGCGGATGATTGTGTAATATATCGAAAGATACATGACTCGCAAGACAATGCAGTACTTCAAGATGAACTGAACCTGGTCTATAAGTGGGCGATTGAAAATAAAATGAAAATAAACACAAGAAAATGTAGTCTGAAAAAATAGGGAAAGTGCGAAGGCAAGATTTTCAATATAACATTGGCTCGGAAATACTTGTAGAAGCAGATTCTTGCAAATATTTGGGCGTTCACGTAAGAAATGATATGAAATGGAATAGTCATATAGGATGTGTAGTTTCTAAAGCTTACAAATCCCTGCACTTTGTAATGAGGGTATTAAAAGGAAGTAGTACCTCTGCTAAAGAATTAGGATATTTGTCACTTGTAAGACCTATTCTGGAATACGCCTCGGCGGTTTGGGATCCATATCAAGTAGGGCTCATAAATGAGTTGGAAATGGTACAAAGAAAGGCAGCTAGATTTGTGCTCAGTGACTTTAATCCCAGGAGCAGTGTGAGTCGTATGTTCAAGAAACTTGGGTGGGAATCACTTGCGGCTAGGAGGATGAAATCTAGACTCTGCGCTATGTACAACACGTATACAAATCAACCAGCATGGGGTGAGCTTAGCAAACTTATGGAAAAGCCTACTTACATGGGTAGGGGCGATCATCCTTTCAAGGTTAAGGGCCGACCTCAGCGAACAAATTATGGTAAATATTCTTTCGTAAACCGTGCCATTGAACTCTCTACCTGCCGCAGTCTTAGAGCCTTTTCCCAAACATATAGGTGTGTTTAAGAAAAGACTGACTATTTGTGTAAAACTCCAGTTTAATTGTTAGTGAATTGTTATGTACAATTATTTATTTGTTATGTATATCTAATTTGCCACCGGGGGACACACCCTCCAATTGCAAATAAACGAATGAATGAACATAATTAGTTATACTACGCAGACACTGTATTTGTTTTCTGCACATTTTGTTCGCATCTTTTAATAAATATCGATAGATGACACCAGTGCTCCCAATGTGCCATATTCGGAACTTAACTGAGAATTTCCTCTTAATCATAGCAACAGGAACGATCGTAACTGTAGGGCGAGACTCGTAACCTGGACCGGAGTTGGGATTTAAACTCGAATCTACTGCATACCGGGTGGGCGAATTGTAACCACTTTAAAATCACTCTGCAGTGCCTCTTTATCGAAGACTTGAAATTAGTGCGTCGTCTGGCGGAGTCCGCCGCTAATGCACCTGTCCAGAATGCAGGACCAGTGGCGGCTCGTGAATTTTACCGAGGGGGTACTCAACCGTTTAAGCTGTAAACCGCTTTTTGTGATGCTCTTCCATTATTTGACAGAGATGATTTCATACATGAATTGTGTTTTTTCTTCTCACATATTTTTGAAGCTTGATTTCCTTATTTCGTTTGGACTAGGCACTATTGTTTTTAAAGAAATAACCAAGGTATTAAAAATATTTGCTCCCAGTCACTGGAAAAAGAAGAAAACCTGACCCAGCTCAGGAATCCATCAGGGTCGCCAATTCCCAACCTCACTAGCCATGAGCCCTTGAGGGGGTATCCCCACCACAAGGGTTCACAATTAGGCCTATAGGGACTTGGGTTGGAGACCATTGGACCCCAGCAGAGGCAGTTATTATTTCCACTTGTGCTGGGCTCTTATATGTCATCTACCTGTCGACCTCCATTAGTCGACTCTTGTTCTCTTCCAACCCGGATAGCAATACAGCATCCAAAGTCTAGGGAGTCATTCATTTTCCTGCCGTAACTGGCCCTTATATCATCTATCCTGGTACCCTCATTCTTCGAGGGGTCATCCCTCTTCTTGTAGTTTCATAACGTCTAATGCCTTCTACACAAGGCCTTAAAGGAGGCAGGGTGTGTGAAGCTTCACCACACTAATGCACCCTGGATAGGGCTACACCTTCAAGAGCTCAGCTTTTGAGCTCGGGAGTTGGCGACCATGATGTGTTCCAGAGCGCGATCCATTTTCCCCCTTTTGCATTGACTTTGGGGTGGACCCTCTCCTATTTCCCTTTTCTACCTCCTTTAATGGCTCTAGTAGTTTCCATGAACCTCAATACTCATTCTTCGAAGATTGATTCTTGTTTCAAGAGGATGAACAGCAAGGTCATCTGCCATTCGAAGATAGAGAGCATTTCTTTTCCGTCATGTATTTCCCTTATTCGTTTCTTTCTTTTATTATTGTCGTTTTCTTCTTCCAGTACATAAGTTAGTTGTAAGTCAGTAATTAGTTAAGCCTAGCTGTAGATTTCATTTCATCATAATTTCTCACCATCACCTAAACCACTAAGGGTAGATGACCTAGATATTTCACCTCTTTAAACAACAATTATCTCCATCATTGAGGGTGTATCGATATCTAAGGTGCACCGTGCCTGGTGGGATAACACACACCCTACCTCCTTTAGGACCTCATAGAGAAGGCAGAAAAAGGACAAAATGAGGTCTGATCCTACAAAAATTAGGGCATCAGGAAAGAAAAAGACAAGAGCCAATTAAGGCAGGGAAATGAAAGACATCCCAAGTCCCCGATCCCTAATAATGTTGGGGTAAGAGTTGACATGAAATATATAAGATAGGAGCTCAGCTCAAGGAAACTCAGCTGGGGTCCCATAGTCGCCAACCCATATCCCACTAGTTGTAACCAATTTGATAATAATGTATGTGATCTGAGCTCTCAAGAAGAAACAAGCAACAGAGCGATCAGAAGGTAAGTTAACCATTTGCTTCCTCTCTTGTCACCTTCTCTGGAAATTCCACGTAACCACTTCTCACGCAATGAATTGTCCGATTGTATCTCATGAAATTCCCCGGTATTCCCCAGTTCTGATTTACAAAAGGGCACGCAGCAGTACTACATTATAAAAGCATTCAGAATACATTCCAACTTCGCAATTAACATCAATACAAAACTTATGTCTGCCACAGTGACTTGGTACTGGGGTGCTGCTTCCTAGCGTCTATATTTGGAAACTGAGGTTGTACGCATAAACCAATGCCGTAATCGTTGAATGGGCAGGCAGGCAGGCAGTGGCTGCTTCAGACTCAAGCTGACTGAGTCCACACCATGGTCCACACACTTCGTGACGTAGCGCGTGACAGGATGGAGAGGGGATAACTGAAGGTATTCGTTGACATGGCAACGTAAATAACAAAGCGGGCGTATTTTGATGAGTCCTCACGAGCATCCAGTGCGCTCTACCGACAAGGAGAGAAACTACACACATTTTGTCACGATGGCAAAACATTAGTTGCGAGGAGAGAGAACATCATGGCTGATGAGAAGGGAGGAGGGTGGGAGGGCGGCGTCCTTGAGTCCAATATCACCAGCCGCCTCTGCAGGAGACTCAGGTTCGAATACCGACTGCGGTCTTATTTTCAGGTCTTATTCAACAGTATTAAGATGGCAGTGCAGAAAACAACTCGCTACTTGGCACCTTCAGTTTAAACTCAATTAGTGCGATTAGCGCAAGTGAATAGGAGTTGTCTAACGTAACACAGCTATGTAACGTGCAGTGTTTTAATGAGACCTCAGTGTCAACTCTTACTTCCACTTATTGTTGATGAGTACGGAACAGCTGTTGAGCAATGGCCTACTTAGCCTCCTCTCCAACAGCTGCAGGTACAATCGTTCAGCAACAACCATCCCTCTTCCAACACTCACTACAAAACTGCGCTTTTAAATACCGGTATAATAAATAATTCCCAAAAATGTAGTTTTGTTGTTGCAGCCTTCCTTGTCTCCCTGTCCTGAGCTAATCGTTTCATCTCGACATAGCTACCACTCCCTACATCCGAGACGATCTGTTAATCTTGGTATGTCCTTGCAGTTCTTGTCCTCGACCCTTCCTTCCATAACTAACTTGCTATTCCTGGGTGTCATAGTATGTGTCCTACCAACCTACCTCTTCTCTTCATTAGCAGTCGCCAGAAACATCTGCTCTTGCCCACTCGTCTTAATACCTCATCATTTGCTACTCATCTACTCATCTGATCTTCATTCTCTTGTAACACCACGTTTCAAACGCTTCTATTTTCCTCATTTCTGCTGTTCAACAGTCCAAGTTTCACTTCCATAGAGCGCCACGCTCCAGACAAAGGCTTTCCAAAATGATTTTCTAATACCTAAATCTATATTTGATGTACTCTGCTTCGGTGGCGTAGTTGGTAGCATGCTGAACTGCTGTGCCCAAGATAGCGGGTTCAAACCCGGCCAAAGTCTTCGGATTTTTTAAGAGCGTAAAAGTCGTTCAGTGTGCCTTCCTTCAGAGGGGAAGTAAAGCCGGCGGTCCCATGTCATAGATTTATGGCATGTAAAAGATCCTTCCGCAGACTAAACTTGTGTGAAGCTAAATTTCTACTGTATGTTAGATTTCGTAGGAACGTTCCATCAAAGTTCCAACGTTCACCACTAGGTATCATTGATATCTGGTAGCGAAAGTTGGAACTACTTGAAATTGAACGAACTTATAGCTCACCCTATCGGTGTCTGCTTGAAGCAGCTACAGCCTCTGGCGAGCCGAACATGTCCTCGAACACTCCCGGCACTAAAAGCCATACGATAAATAAATAAATAAATAAATAAATAAATAAATAATATATTTGATGCAAACAGATTTTTTTTCTGTGCAAATGCTTTCTTTGCCTGAGCCAACCTACTTTATACATCGTCTTAGCTTCGTCCATCATAGGTTATTTTGCTTCTTTAGTAGCAGAAGTCTGGTTGGTTCCTCAGTTTAGACAGGCTGTGACAACGCGGTCATGTAGCCCCGTGTACTTTGGGTGTGTAGAATCTGTCTGATAACCGGTGTTAATTGTGATGGCTGTTTTAGTGTGTGTTATCTGTTTTAAATTCAAGTAAGGACTGCAGACATTCAATTTTCAAGTAGTTCCTACTTTTGCTACCAAACGCCACCGTCAGCGACAACTAGATCTGAACTTGATGCCTCCCGACGAACGTTGGAACCTAAGAGCGTTAGTCAAATCTAGCCTATAATTTAGCTTCACACAAGTGTAATTAGTGGAAGGTTATTTTAAATGCCATAAATATGACATTGGACCGCCGGCTTTACTTCCTCTCCGAAGGAAGGCACACTGACGGATTTTTAACGCTCTTAAAAAATCCGACCGCTTTGGCCGGGTTTGAACCCACGACCTTGGGCATAGAAGCTCGGCATGCTACCAACTACGCCATCGAAGCCGCTAACAGAAGTCTCCTACTTCCTTTAACCTTTCACCTGCCAATTTGACGTAAAAACTGATTTCTGATTTCTTTCAGCTGCATTCCAATATTTTTGTTGTTGAATGTTAAATAAAATGTCATTGTATGGATATGCTTTATTTTATTATTGGTGTGCTTTGTTTAAAAATGTTGTAAGTGCTATCTTGGACTTTTGTATGAAGATCGCATACGCTTGAAGGAGTGTGAACAAAGTGCGCTTGTCTTTGTTATCATTGTAACTAAAGTCTGTTCGCCGAGTCGAGATAGTGGAAGTAAACACAGTTGTACACGTGATTGCAGGGCTGTCCGCAAGGGGTGCAAAGAGCTGTGCCTGTTGAATGTACGCCAACTTCAGTGCTGTGTATAGCCTGCATGTGAACTTATCGGTTATACTGAAGCTACAGCGCGGTTTATTTATTGTTCGTTTATGTATTTAATTTATAATTAATAAGTTCCTAACTGCTTATGAGAGGCAACAGTATACATTGCAGCAAGCCATGTCTTATCTATGGCTACGGCATTACTAATGATCTCTGAGCTTCTTGACTACCCCTGTCTGGCGGAGCCGATGACGTAAACTGGGCGTGTTTCCCGTCCAGGTAGCCAGGGGCACTATCTCAACTCGGCGGATAGACTTCAGGTGGATCAGGTGAGACTGGCACGAGATGCCCTGGGCTGAGCCATGCGGCACAACGAGGGCCATGGCTACCAGTGGCCACATTAATTTGACGATGAATCAAGACTGCTAAGTATTAGTGTGCGCCGTAATAACTGTACTGTATTAATGAACAGCACAGCTACGGAGGTAATTAACGGAGTGTTTTGTTCTTTGTCCCCGTGATGGAAATCGCTGTTTTATTTCCAGCACCGAACAGGTAGTTTGAAAAGGCTAGTTTTCGACCTGAGTTTCGGTGAAAGAAAAAAAAACCTGTTTACCTGCCCCAACCGAATTCTGGGTATAAATATTTCAATCACTTTCTAGGCATAAAGGGGAGCAGATAACAAACGTAAGAGCAGTATTAAAACATTACAAAGGTTAAAGTATGCCAACTCCTCCACACAACATACAAATGAAGCAACATTAAATACCTTTGTTACTATTTAGGAATATTTATACCAGCAGCGGCTCGCTCAACGCCTGTATGTTACGATGCGTTATATAGAAGTTGAATATATTGACCGAAGTTTCGTACTGCTACGCTTGGGCTAAGGAAAATCATTTCGCCTGGCCCGTAGAGTTAGTCATTGTTGCTGTTTTGAGGTGCAGAATAGGTGCCCCTGTAAAGTACTGTGTATGGCGACACAGAAAGTTTGATAACTTCCTGTTGTAATGCAGACAGATGTATGCAGTTAACAAACCAACATCCATTAAAATTCAATAATACTTTTTTAATAAATTAAAAAATGAATATTGTTTCCAATGTTAAAGTAACTTAAAAATTAATATTAAAACATTATTCAAAAATATTTTTCATCAATTTAAATATGATCCTATGGCCCGATAATGTGGACCCCTAAATAATCATCATCATCATCATCATCATCATCATCATCATCACCACCACCACCACCACCACCACCACCACCACCACCACCATCAAAGTGTACCAGGGATCTACCGCGCAGAAATGCGGAAATCATTCACGATCCATATCGCTTATCAAGAATGTGTAGAATACCGACACCCACATGCCCCAGAAACAATTGCAACAGGTAGAGGCGGATAAACACGAGGGTGTGGCAAATCTGAGGAACTTTGCCGCGTATCAAGTGCACAGTGTAGGTGTAGTAAAGAACGGTCAATTAAGATTAAATGTGAGACGTACCGGAAACTGTCGTATAACTCCACCTGCGTGACTAATTTCTGTAAAACAAACGAGCCACCACTTTATGGCTTGTATCCAAGACTGATAAGTGGGCCGTGGCTTCGGAATATGCAATACATATGAAACACACGGTCAAATCCCGCTTACAGGCTACTCATTTGCAATTATACGTAATTTTCAATGCGCCAGCTTTCTCGATTTTAACCCAACAGATTTGATCGTTTCTCATTTATGCATTTTATTTAAAAAAAAGTGGCAATTTATTTCTCTAAGAACAGTATAATGGATACTCATACTTCTGGATCTTAGTAACTAATCACGAACATTAGCGCACATTTAAAATACACGTAAAGAATTCTATTCTTTACATTGACTAGTTCTCCATTTTTGAAGTTCCCTCAGAGCAAGTTTTTTCAGGTTATACAATTTTATTCTTCCTACCCTTTTCTCTTTAACATGTAACATCTTTCCTCTCGGTAGCTGGATATTTTTTTGTGGGAGTGATTTTGGAAAAGGGACGGAAATGTGTAACAGAAAACCGGGGAAGCGCGCGCTATTTGATTTGACCAATGAGCGCGAGCGGTGGCGGAGAGATGGCTGTGAGATGGAGCCAACCCATTTTGCGTGAGGTGACGCCCCCTCTTTTCCTATAGCCCTCTTAATTTAACCAAAGGACCCAAAACTATTAGGTCATCTGCTTTTTAATATCTTGCGAACCAATAATGCTAGGGACTTGTATGAGGTGTGTTAGGACTTTGGGTGACGCCCTCTGTTTTCCTACACCCCCTTAATTTAATCAAATGACCCAAAACTATTAGGTCATTGGCTTTCTAATATCGCGCGAACCAAATGCTAGGGACTTGTATGAGGTGTTGTAGGACTAAGACGCCCCCTTTTTTCATAATTTTGTGATTTGCAGAGATGGGTAAATCGAGAGCAGACTATTTGCGAAATTATTGACAAAAGAAACTTGAGCAAAATTAAAAACTGGAGGAGTACAGCGGTATTTTTGTTTTACATTTATTGGTTTTCTCACTATGCCACCACAATGACAATACGATCAGCCAATGAAATTGGGATAGATCGATATCCAATAATACATACCCACAAAGCATTATTTGTATCGGAACAAAAGGTAACAGGGGCACACGGCACAGCCACGACCTCCTTTACAATCTAACACATCTTCCTCCCGACATACAATTCATGACAGGAATAACATAGGCTACAAGTCAGACACTGCTACTCACAAAGCAAAGGTCGCATCTAAGTTTAGTGCCCGTGGACGGCGAACCCTGCAGGACCTCAATAGCTCTTTGGACTCTTTGGAACCAATAATAATGTTAGTTTTACGTCCCTTTCAACTACTGAGGCTTTTAGAGACGCTGGGGTGCCAGAATTTTGCCCCTAATAAGGGGATCTTTAACGTGGCAGTAAATCTACGGACACGGCTCCCTCACATTTGCACACCCTCAAATGCCAACTGACTGCGCCAGGATTTGAGCCGGCAACCTTGGGAACAGCAGGCGAGAACGTTACCGCTGCACCACGCAGCCAGTCGCCTCTTTGGAACCATCACTCGTGAGATTCCTCACTTGATGGACACAATGGAGTTGTTGACTTTTTTAGGGGCTTTGCGATATCGTGACTTGGGTGTGTCTAGAATTTGTCTGATAACCTGTGACACTGCGATGTCTGGACTAGTGTGTGTATTTGTATTTGAGTTAGGATTTGGTTAAGAAGCGCCCGGGGCCTTCAGTTTGGTACCATCCCGGAATTTGCCTGGAATAGAAGTGGGGAAACAACGAAAAACCACTTCCGGGATGGCTGAGGTAGGAATCGAACCCACCTCTTCGCAGTTTTTGCCTCACGCGACTGAGTATATCCCGTTCCAGCCCTCAAACCAGAATTAAATTTCTTGGCAGAGCCGGGAATCAAACCCGTGCCTCCGCGGTAACAGCCAAGAATGCTAGCCACTACGCAACGAGGCGGACGGACACAATAGAAGAAAGCAGTCTGGAATTGAATTGGCCAAATTACTCAGCAGTTTTACGCACTTTTGTCCCCCCTTACCCCTTATAGCCCAGGAATTTTAGTCAAAAAACGGTCAAACCCTTGAAATTTTTTTAGTAAAGATGAAAATTGGTACAGTTGTCCTATTTGATGTTCTTAACAACATATTAAAAGTCCCCGGTCTTCCCGTGCCGGCTTCCTGGATTTCCAGCCGTTTGAACTCCTGGAATGCTGGAGAAGTAGGTGGTGTCGCTGGAAAGCGCATTGTAAGCGAACGATTTGGCTTACAGTGCTCTAACATGGCTTAAATTAAAGGAGAAAAAATAAGCTGTAAGTCAATTCATGGGTTGGCATGTTAGCGATACTTCCGGTCAAACAGGAAACGAAAAAATGCCGCAAAATTTTAAAAAATGCCACGTTTCCCCCCCCCCCCTTTTTTTTACGTTTGGTGGCAAACTATCACGAATATCGCAGACAAGTCTTCTATAAAAGTTGTTTGCGACAAAATAAGCTTTCATTTCATGTATTCATAATTGATGTGCATGTAATAGTTGCCGAGCTACAGAGATTTAAACAATGGCGCGCGACCTGAATCACTCCGTGTTTGCGTTGTTTCTCAGCGGCCAACTGACGCGTTCGCCCACAGCATTGATGCGTCGAATTGTCGGAGCTTCTCGTTTTCTTTTGTTTCTCAATTTTGAACAGTTGGTCGTTGGCCGGTGTGTGTTATGCCGTATAAGTATTATTTATTGTGTTGTCATAAAAATGAGTTTTGAAGACTGTATTTTGTGTAATAAGCCACTCGACGATCCGATGGGCGTTGTTTGTGTTTTAAAAGGTTTTAGAAGGAAAACTAACACCGCAAGAAGTATGCGAAGATCAAGTTGTAACTTGGGTCATGGAGTACATGGAAGACAGGATGAAGACTGTCACAAGCTAGCCGGACAGCGAAGCTATGGGCGAAGTACTACAGGCAAGTGGAAATCGTTCGGCTGTTTATTCGGGCAGAAAGAACATCAAATTGGAACTTCCATTTGTACTGCGTATCGAAGATGTTGCCATACCTACACGCTGCAGGGCATATTCACTGCGCTAAGTCAGCCTACTTGTACCTGCATCAAATGCTTAAGTTAGATCAAAAGATGCCCGTGGACGAGTACATCAACTTCTCGATGAACGGGTACTTTTCCATCCGACGCTCGCATGATTTTTGGGCTGGAATATTGTCAGATATGGCCATAGATAGGATCTTATGCGGCCTATGAAATCACGTGAAGATTTAACAAGAGGACGAGGAGTGGACGATAGCGCGCTGGCTCACTTTGTCTCGGCGTTTCCACTGTGCATCCCGATCTGTAAAGCTGTAGAAAATGTGTCTGGTATAGAGACAAAATCCTCGGAACAGCACGTTGAGTTGAGAGACTCGCGGCGGAAGCTGGAGAACCACCACGCAGAAGTGTTTCGCTTGTGGGTAGAAGATCGCTCTCCGTGGGATTTAAATAAAGAAAGTCTTCAATCGCTTTCCAATGGCGTAGTTGCAGACAACAGCATCAACTGCGACAAGGCTCGAGAAGTTGGTGAAGAGGCAATACAACAAATGGTAGGGAAAAGTTTTGAGGGTCTCAAGCTCGCAAGAAAAAGCCTCGTAGTCCCTTTGTCAGTTGTTGGGTGCCAACTAAAATTTCGTGATGACATCGTCCCGGTCAACCCGCACTAACTTTTCATGCGAATCATATGTGTGATAAAATCGGAAGCGGATATCGTGGAGTTCTTGAAGTACGAGCTTGCACCAACGCCTCCAGCTCTCTTCGATTCATCCTCATTGAGAAAAAACAGGCAAGTCAGCACTTCGATCACCTTTTTAAATCTTCAGAAGCCCCCAAAGATTTTGAAGAACAACGCAAAGTAGTCGTTCATGGAGGTCTGCTTTTGCATACCGTTGTATGGCCAAGACCTGCAACTTTTGGTGACAATCCAGTCCTACAAGTTGTATATAAGCAGGCACTATCCTTCAAACGTTACCATTGGGTTTGGCAACCACGATCAGAATCCAAGCACGAAGAACCAGGAGCAGGCACGCCGTGCCGGGAAGCGGACGTCCATAGACATTGTCTTCGATTCCAACACAATGGTTTCCACTTCTAAGTAACACCAAAAACAAGGGACGGTTCATCTCTACGTTGACAAAGGAGCTTAGAAATGCTGGATTTGCTGTTCGTCAGGCGGCAGGGGACGCAGATACACTAATTGTCGACGTAGCGTTGTCTCGAGATGCCGAAAATCATGCTGTTACTGTTATAGCGTCAGGCATTGATGTCCTAGGCATGTTGTTGGAAAAATCAAGAGAGAACAACAACAACATCCATTTTTACAGTCCTGGAAACTCAAAATCTCTTTGAAAGAGTTTCCCTATCACAAACATTCAGGAAGATATCGGCGGGATGAAAAGTTGTGTGCTATTTGCACATGCCGTGAGCGGATGTGACACAACTTCGGCTATTTTTTAGCAAAGGGAAGAAGCGTCCATGGGGAATTCTCAAAAACAACGAAGATCTTCGGAAAATTGTCGAAGTTTTCAATCATCCTGGCGCATCCAAGGAAGATATCAAGATAGCTGGAGAAAAATTGGTTCTGGAGTTGTTCAACGGAAAGGGCTCCAATTCTCTAAACGAGCTTCGTGTGCATCTGTATGGAAGGACTATCGCAAGACAGACAGTTACTGCTTCGTTCGATTTGGCCACTTTGCCGCCAACGTCCGACGCATTCCGGCAGCATTCACTGCGTACATATTTGCAGGTATATATTATTTTCCGCATGTTGTTACACCATTTAACTTTGCTGTGATAAAATTAACATTCTCTTTTGTTTACAAATTGGTTTCTAACAAAAATTATTGGAATTATTTGATAAATAATACATTATAAACTGTATTAGTTTTAAGCAGAAATATCTACTCCAATATTCGCACTACCTTTTAGTTAAGATATTTGCTCTCCTAAAAATGGCATTAAAATAATAATTTATGATCGCGAAGTCACAAATGGTTACATATTTTACATATTAAAACATTAATTTTGTTTGCCTAGCTCAATAAAGCACGTAAAACCCGCACCGAGAACACCTTATAGAATGAAGAGATGTCGATGGGGGGCGGAGGAGGACTCAAAATGCGAAATTGAATTATTTTCACTATTAGGGGCAGATGTACAAAAAGGGTGCTTTTCATTAAAAACAGGGGCAGATGACCTCGTAGTTCGGCCCCTTAAAACAACAATAACTAACCAACTAACTAACTTCATTAAAAACACTCAAAAAAATATGAAAAATCTATTTTTTGGGAGAGGGGCGGGGGAATTTTTGAGAGGGGTGGGTTTAAGCGTGAAATATTTTGAAAAGAGGGGAAGCACTTCATTTATCATAGAGAAAGGAAGCTCCTGTCGGCTGTAACAATGCAAAATCAGAGTGCCTCTCGGTCGCAGTGTGTGTGTAGCGCAGACGGAGAAGAGAATGACAAAACAATCTTTTGTTTACACCACTATAGCTCGGCAACTATTACTCAGACATCGATTATAAATACATCAAATGAAAGCTTATTTTGTCGCCAACAACTTTTATAGAAGACTTGTCTGCGATATTCATGATAGTTTGCCAACAAACTAAAAAAAAAAAAAAAAAAAAAAAAAAAAAAAACAACCGTGGCACTTTTTAAAAAAATTCGCGGCATTTTTTCGTTTCCTGTTAGACCGGAAGTATCGCTAACATGCCAACCCATGAATTAACTTATAGCTTATTTTTTCTCATTTAATTTAAGCCATGTTAGCGCACTGTAAGCCAAATCGTTCGCTTACAATGCGCATTCCAGCGACACCACCTACTTCTCCAGCATTCCAGGAGTTCAAACGGCTGGAAATCCAGGAAGCCGACACGGGAAGACCGGGGACTTTTAATATGTTGTTAAGAACATCAAATAGGACAACTGTACCAATTTTCAGCTTTACTAAAATGTTTTCAAGGTTAAAACCTAAAATTCCTGGGCTATTAATATTTAGGGACTCGCCAATTTTTAATGTTATCTTGGAGGTTGTTACGTTTCGAGATTCGATAGCTGAGGCCTTCTCTACAAAAAGTAGGCAGGTAAATTAGCCTACTTTACACGCGAATTAACAGGAAAAGAACGTTTATATTAGTAGGCTATCTACATATTGAATAGAATAGTTAATTCATATGATGTGCTGCTCTCGCTATTAAGGCTTAGCCTCGTGAGGCAAACCTGGGAAGAGTTTGGTTAGATTCCCACCTCATTCCGTGGTTTTCCCACTTATACTCCCGGTAAATGCCGGGATGGTTTCTTTAAGGCCGCGGCCGCCTCTTTCCTAATCCTCACCCCATCCGAATACACTAATTGAATAAAACAGTATTCACAATGTCACAGGTTATCAGACAAAATTACACACACCCGAGTACACGGTGCTAAATGGCCAAGATGCCAAGCCCCTCAAATGAAACAACAACAAATCCTCCCAAGAATGCGGATTGGAGGACTTGGAAGGAAAGCTGGAAGGCTAATGAAAGGGGTATAGGAAATAGAAATTGGATCGAATCATTTCACGAGTCACTGGGAAAGGGAGGAAATCAGATTGTCTCTCGAGGTCACCAACTTCCGAACTCACCCCTCGAGCCCTTGAAAGCGTGCAATGCATGGTGGGCTACAATTATTTCTCGCGGATGGACACTCACAGAGAGAAGAGGAAAGGCTATTACCGCAGGAAAATGAAAGGAATAAAGAGATGATTCTGACACAAGGGTAATTGAAAGCAATGCCGAGGCCTCGTGGTCACTTACCCTCGTCCCACAAGTGGGTAAGCTCCTTAATCCCAGCTAATGTGCACGTAATCAAAGACAACCACAAATCTAGGAAGCTTATCCAAGAAAGAACAAAGGAGGTCACTACAGCAACAGTTGATCTGAAAGACCTTGCTGTACGACACATATCACCATCGAGTGGGCTCGTCAACTGTGGAACTTCTTGAAGTTAAAAGGACAACAGTTGATGACGTTATTAAGATCCGTGGCACAAGGCCGGGAATATTTCCACGAACGTAATGTGCAAGTTTGATTGCTGTAATAGATTCGTAGATATTGAGAACCGTCTAAATATTTCGGATGGTTGCCATGTTGGATATTTATGTAGGTCTTACAGTTCTGTACAATTACATGAAGATTATTGTGTAAGTGTATTATTCAAACTACAATCGCATGAAAAAGACGCACAAAATAAAACAAAGTTTTTAAAATTTCGTACAGCCGCCATCTTGTGGTTAAGAAAACAATTTAAATCAATTAGATGCCAGTGGATTAAAATTTGTAAAAGCATATAACGTACCAAGTTTCACTGCGCTCTGATGGATAAATCGCGAGAAACGTCCATTTAAATACTTAAATTTCGCATCGCCGCCATGTTAGATTTGTTTTCGCCAGGTTATTGAATGTCCCATAGGTGAATGTTTATAGCCTCTATCAAGACATACAAAATTTCTGTTTGATTGCCGTCATAAATAGTAGATATTCGGAACCGTCAAATATTCCGAATGGTCGCGATCTTGGATTTTAATATATGTAGGCCATAGAGTTATGTACTATTAGATGAGAATTATTGCGTAGGTGCATTATTCAAACGTTGACTTCGAACGCATGATTAGAACAATAAATAAAAACTAATTTTTAAAATTTTGCACAGCCGCCATCTAGAGGCAATATACACAGTTGAACTAAATTAGATGTCAGTACATTACAATGTGCATACCTGCCAACTTTTGAAAAGGGCTATCAGTAAAACTCACGCGCGACAAAAAAATTTAACGATTTTCGACATACCCCGGCTTGACGAAAATAATAATACTTCTGGGCTACAAAATACAATAATTCATGCTTTAAACAGGATATTTCAATGAAATCATATCTACTTACATGATTTGTAGATGAACATAACAATCAAGAAGAAATCCATGTTAATCAGCAGCAGGCGTGGTGAATATTGGTTTGGAGCATACATAACAGGACTTCCTTGATAAATTAAGCCGATATACGATAATTGAAAAAGGTTTTACACAATAAAACTTGTTTAACGTAACACAGGCAAGAAATAATATAATACACACTGCAAATCACATGCTAGTTCGACTTTAAAGTCATGGTTGTTGCCTTTTTAGCTTCCAGCAAAAAGTCTTGAGAAAATGCTTTGTCATAACAGGGACCAGAACTCCTGGTCTTCAAAATAGAAATAGACTCCAGAGATTCATTGGACATGGATGACCTGAACTGTGTTCTATTTTTCTTCACAAGGCTGAAAACACGTTCACATTCTGCATTGCTATGGGGTATGGTGAGAATAGAGAGCATTACTCTAGAAATTCGGTTATACTTAAGAAGTCCATAGGCTCCACGAATTCTTGATATTTGTGCCCAACTGGAATCACTTGCAGCATCTTGATGTGCAGCCAAAGTGTCATCTACCTGAAGAGCTGTAAACTGCCTCTGAAGCTCATTCACCACCTCATCGGTAGTTTCATTCTCTTCCTTGCATAACATGATAGGAAACTTTTCCAAGAAAAAACGAACGGAAGAAAACTGTGCATCTTCAATTTTGTCTAACCTAGCAACTTGAGCATTCTTTAGCACGTCATCCTTGAGTGGAAACTTGTTGATGATGTAGTCACAGGCAGTACAAAAGTAGTTTCTCACTGATGAAAAGAAAAGGGATTTATCTGTATCCTGGAGATCATTCACTATGTTCGAAGTTTGAATGCCAATAACTAACTCATCATCACTTCTTTGATTTTGAATCAAGTTGTACTCAACTTCAAGCAATGAGGAGCTTTTGACAATTTTGGGCTTAACAAACTTGGTGAACAGCTGCTTTAGCAAATCCATTAGAAGTTCTAATAACAAGTGAACTTGTGGGGAAGAAGTCTGAAGGGCAACATTCAATTTGTCAAATACAGGAATAGTCACATGAAGAAAAGTGCAAAAGGCCTTGTTCAAGTTTGAGGACAGGAACATAAACAATTTTTCCTCACGAGTTGTAGCAGAAGTCTTATTTTTTAGGATGGGTTTGTCACATTTGGAAGAATATGCTATTCTTTTAGGGGCATGTGTAGTAGCAGAATCAAGAATTCTCTTCTTCTGATACTCTTTGGATCCACTTTGTTCAACTTGAGGTATTCTGAAAGATGTCAAGCTTGTGGAAATGTTTTTGGTACATAATATTACTTCCTCCTTGAAGAAAGAAAGAAGAGGATCCCACTGGTCCAGTAGTCTATCCAAACATCTGCCTAAAGATAACCACCTAGTACATACATGCTTCAGAATTTTCTTTGCTTCCTTATTGTGCAAGTTCTGAAATTTCTGAAGGCGTTCTTTTCTCTTTACACTCTTCTCTAAGAAATAAAATATATCTACAAGGATCTCATCCACTTTAACTGGTAATCTTCCAGCACCTTTTTCAGCTGCTAGATTAATCAGGTGGCAAATGCACCCTATGATGGCAATACCTGGTTGAACTTCCTTCAGAACTGCTGAAACCCCATTTTTGTGTCCTATCATAACAGGAGCATTGTCGGAGCAGAAAGCCACACAGTTTTCAATTGGTATATTATGAGAACTCAGCTGTGATAACATCAGGTTACCTATGTTTCGCCCTGTTGAGTCCCCGTCCAACGCTGGTATGGATAGCACAGTGCTCACTACTTTTTCCTGCCGAACATCATAGAATGTAACAACAATAGGATACAACTTGGCATTCGTATCATTGCTTCCATCCGTTGCCAAAGAAAATGGTCCGTTCTGAAGGCACTTAACAACTTCAGATGATGCATTTTTTGCCATTTTATTTACAAACAATGCACGTCGTTTTCGTGCGACCACAACTATATTTCTTTGCAACTTCTGATGTGGGAAACATCTTCTTAAATAAAGCGCCAGCATGATCAGCCGCACTTAAGGGCACATTGTGTTCCACCAAAAAGGAAGTAAACAGACACTCGGCCCTAATTACGTCACTGTCAACGTTACCAGCCTTGGCAAAAAAGGTGTTGATTTTCTTGCTATCTTCCTTCGATTTAACATAACTTATGTGTTTACCGCACTTCACATGATTACTTAAATCGTTTTTTCCACCATGAGCAATATTAATATCACACGCACATACCGTGCAAAAGGCAATTTTTTCTCCCTTTCTTGATTTAAGTATGCACGGAAAATCAACCGAGTATGATTCTTTAAATGTCTGGAAGTACTGTTTCTTGTTGTATTTGTTCATTCTCGATATCTACTAAAACATCGAAAGGAACCTGGATCACTAAACGTCACATAAAATTATAACATAAATCGCATAAAACACAGCCAACACTTCATTAAAACAAGTCAAAGCACACAAGTCAAATGAACACGACGCCAACCTCGTAAAGAAAGAATATGCACATGGTAGAGAGGAAAAAACACACACGTGGAACGAATGTAATTAGTCCAAGGAATACAGGAAACTGCGAAGCACGAAGATATAGCACAAAAACTCGAACACTTCATTAAAATATGCCATAACCTTAAAATACGAAAACATTCAAAGAACGCCAACTTCGCGAACAATAAACAACTCACGTGGTCAAAAAATATCGTTTAAATCGCAACGAGCGAACGTAGGGGAACAAAGAATTTGCGAAGCAGAGCGTGTCGACACCTAAGATTCACATGGAAGAACGGTTATCCCGGCTTCAAATTCAATTACAATGACGGCACAAACATGACACGGTTAAAAGTACGAATCAACTCAAAGAACGAGTTATCGACTATCGTGGACTTGCCTTCGACCCACGCAAACAATCGATTGTACGGAAGTGGGAGGGATTATCGAATGTTAATTATCGTTTCAAATTTTTGTCCGCGAAATCGTAAAATGACACCGTTCATCCGTAAAACCGTAAAATGCTGCAATTTCCGTAAATTTTACGGATAAACCGTAAAAGTTGGCAGGTATGAATGTGTATAAACATTTGCTGTACCAAGTTTCACTGCGTTCGGATGGTTAAATCGCGAGAAAATTCTATTTCGATGTTTCAACTTCGCTTGGCCACCATATTTGTTTTGTAGTTGACAGGTTTTTGAAAGTTGCATAGGTGAACGTCTAGTAGTGCCCTTTATCACCTAACAAAATTTCACGGTGATGTCAGTGATAGTTTCGAAGGTGCTTCAAGCGGACACCCCTAGGGTGAGCTACAAGTTCCATTCAATTTCAAGTAGTTTCAACTTTCGCTACCAGATATCAATGATGCCTAGTGGTGAACGTTGTAGCTCCAACTGATGAACTGTACTTGAATATTCTGCAGTTGAACAGGAGAATCTAAAGTGGTAGGTCAATAATGATGCGTAAAATGCTGGTGAAATATTTCGCACAGCCGCCATGTTGGATTGGTGAGACGTTATAAGATTTGAAGGGCACAGTCAGCCAAAATAGTACCATGACCTTACCGAGTTTCACTGAAATCACTCCAGCCATTTAGATTTGATCAGGGCGGCGGCGGGGGGACACGGGACGGACATACATACACACACACACGGACAAAGGTGATCTCATAAGCCTATTTTTTCATAAATGAAAATAGGCTAAAAGTAACCTTTCCAGAGACCGTAGACACAGGGGCGGCATGCCACCATTTTGCAGGTCATAATCAGAATAACACAGCCATTCGTAGCACCAACTATCTATCTATCCATCCATCTATCGTATGACTTTTAGTGCCGGGAGTGTCCGAGGACATGTTCGGCTCGCCAGAGGCTGTAGCTACTTCAAGCGGACACCCCTAGGGTGAGCTACAAGTTCCGTTCAATTTCAAGTCGTTTCAACTTTCGCTACCAGATATCAATGATACCTAGTGGTGAACGTTGTAGCTCCAACTGATGAACTGCACTTGAATATTCTGCAGTTGAACAGGAGAATCTAAAGTGGTAGGTCAATAATGATGCGTAAAATTACGAGCTTATACAATGAGAGCCTTCTCTACAGAAGGGAATCCCGCAGGAGGGTCACCGTGGCTAGACGCCTGTCGAGCACGGCACCGCCGCAAGCGGCAGCCTAGCGCCCAACTAGTTCAACACATTTGCACTTTTTTAACGTCTTCAATTAGATTCATTACTTACATGAATTTCAGTGTAGTTGCTGGAAATTCTGTCCTTCATTTTCTAAACACACATTGCACCAACTTAGGAAGTTTTAATATACTCGCTGTAATTCATCCTCAGCGCAGTTATTTCGTTGTCGAGAGCCTCCCGAGTGGATTATTTCTGTATACATTTTGTTTGAGCCCCCCCCCCCCCCACACACACACAAGTAAAAATCGCACGGTGACGTACGAACACATTTACTGGAAGACTTCTTCGGAAGAGAAGTTTTCACTAGGGAAATTCGATCTTTTGTTCTATACCTAACCATGTTCTCGGGATACAGTACTTCACAAGTCTTAACTTTTTCAACTACGGTATCTTGCCTGCTGGGAATGTAATCAAGCTACGATGCACTGCGACGCTTCCCGACGTGCTGTTGTGTAACTGTAGATGCTAGTCATCTGGCGCTGATTCAACGCGCTTCGTCCGTTACACGGCGTAGGCGAAGCTCCGTCTTACAGGGCTCTCACTGTAACATGAGCGGCTGAGTTGAGAGCAGACAAATTCTTTGTCGCATTAACATGTGCGAGTATTACCCATTCAACATTTGTTTGCCGCTGAGCGTGGCTGCACCAGCGTTTGTTGTTTATTGTAGCATGAGCCCCGCGGGGCGAAGCGGAGGACACAGCGATGACAGAGTGCAGCCTGCACATAAGTCAAGCAGAATTGCGTCAAATAAGCGTTCACAGGAGCTCATGTTTCCACGGACAGTTAAACGATGACTGAGGCTACTGGAGCTGAGTCATATCCTACTCACGCAACTGTACCTGTCAACGAAGCAGGCTGACGTGTGACAAGTAAACAAAGAATAGTTCCCATCTCGACCGCCGGCAATCAATTCGTGAAAAGGTAACATCCCATTCGTAATTACGTGACTACGGCCTTCCTAACACCCTGCATTAAATAACATGTCGTGACAAAGATTTGACAGTGTTGTTCAGGACTTATAACTTCTGCTCTCAACTCAGCTAAAGTCTTGATACAGCTCACAACTGTACCGCCTTTTTAACATCTTATAAAGATTTGCGTATACCCCCGCTTTCTAAATTCTTCAGCTTTCTTGTCTTAGCCAGCTGTATGAGTCAGTAGATTAGGTGCCCACCTTCTGTAACAAGGCTATGGGATCAAATCCCGGATAAAAACGCGAGACCCGAGTTATTAGTACAGTAGGCTTACAATCCTCTTCTGCAGCTAGATCGGACCTGACCTGGTTAGTGTCTCCTGTTTAGCAGTGTTCATTACTGGTTGAGAAATTCGCACACACTGTAGGCGCGCCGCACTCAACACGCACATTCCAGGCCATGTTTTAAATTCAAGCTTGCAGTCGCCCGCGCTCAACTGGAAACGGCTCAGTGGGAAACGGTCTACTTTAACAGGGAATCTTTACACTCTTGGGAGTCCAGTGCGCGTGACAACACTGTAGAATCTAATGTCGCTAATGTGAGACTGGAACAGCATATAAAAGGCAAATGTTACTCAGTTGCGGTATGGCACAACCACCCCTCCCCACCTACTAGGTCTAATGAATTAAACATTCACTGGTCCTTAATTAAATTAATTAAACATTAACTGTACCCACTTATTAGCATCTTAAAAAGATTCAAGTATACCCCGCCTTAACTCCTTTTTGATCTTTCTAGTGTTAGCCAGCTGTATGACTCGGTGTATTGTAGTTCCCTCACTTTCGTCGTTAACGAGCGGCGACTCAAACGTTACGCAGTAGAACGTGCTGACAATAACCATTGTTCGCGGCTGACCAATAGCCGACTGTTCTTGTCCAATAGCATGCTTCCTCTATCTCTCCACGTAGACTCCCAGAGTTCGGTTCTGGCTTCCAGCTGTGTATCAAGAATCCAGTGTTACACAGCTGCACGTAGTACTGTCCAGTCTCTGATGAGTTGACAACACTGTGCCTCGAGCTGGGAAAGCCTTGGCTCCCAGCAGACATGGAATGTAAACATATTCGCCCAGATAGGTCTTAAAGGCGAGGTGCTTGTTAACAAGGAAAGTGCGAGAATTAGGCTATACGTTAGGCGCCCACCTGTGACCAAGTCTATGGGATCAAATCCCGGATAAATATGTGAGACCCGACTTAGTAGGCTTACATCTTATGAGCCACCTTCTGCAGCTATATCGGCCCTGACCTGGTTCTTAACCACTGTGGATTTAAACCACAGAGGTGCTGGAATTTTGTCCAAAAAAGAACCTTCAACATGTCTGCAAACTTCAGACAACGCACGCGCAGGACGTTTTCCTACGGAAAAGTTGCTTACTTTTTCATCAGACATACTGTATTCAAGTGAGTCCCCTAAACAGTTATCTTCAGAGAAAGATAATACTGTAAAGAAAAAAACTTTCTGCTATCGTTGATTCGTTTTACGGGCTTGAGACATCCCGTGTACTTGGGTGTATGTTTAATTTTTCTGAAAACCTGATATTCTGTAGCGATTGTAGTAGTGTGTGTAGGCTAACTGCAATTATTAGGGTCAAGGATGGGGTAGGTGACCCGGGACTTGAAGTAAGGTACTATCCGGGCATTTCTCTGGGATAGAATGCGAAAAAAAACGTGGAAAAACTAAAAAAAAAACTTTTCGCACCGGGATTCGAACCTCCGATCTCCGCGTCGCGTCTGTAGTGAGCGATATAAAGGGCACGGTTACGCCGCGGAATGGAAAAAATACTTAAGCTCGCCCCCGAGCTGGCTGACTGGCATTCCCACCTGTACAGAAGTTAGTTTATGCCAAATATTTAAAACTACCGTAATAGGGTTTTATTGAACCACCTGCCTGGTTTTACTGTTATGCGAGCTCGACGCGATACAGTTTGAGAAGATTTGAAGATTTTGGCACAAACCATATGTTTTAACTCCCTCTGGTTTAAGAGCTTAAGTTTTGTGAAACATTCACCTTAACGTTTTATATAAACGATAATAATAATAATATCGTATGGCCTCGGGTGCCGGGTGCAAGCTTTGTAATTTGACACCCAGAGGGTAGCTTGCATGTCGAATTTCGTGGTTCCATGAATCACTATGAAAGTCAAGGAGGTTAGATAATAGATATCTAAGCTCCTTGAACATTATAGCGCTTTCTAGTAGAGAAATGAGGAACTTTGTGTTGGCGGAAACTCCCGAGATTAATTTTGCCATTATGAACTCGGCCTACTGAATTCAAATGGGTTCTTTGACATCGTATGACATGCGTATCGTATTTTTGCCGCCTTTCAAAAATCACTTACCACGGCCAGGGGCGAACCTGCAATCTTGGGGTTAGTAGACCGACACGCTATCCACTCACCCACCGTGGCAAGCTATAAACGATAATTATGATTGATATTTGATTACCGACGGCAAGTTAAGAACTACGTACGAGTTGTTCAGCATGCATTAGTGCGCGGTCCCCCTTTTCCCAATCAGTCAACAAGCACATTTAGTAACGAGGAAATATGACAGTAGTTCTGCCATTGTAAGCTTTATTAGATGTTTGGATGAACAAACAGCAGTGTAGCCTCGATGAGCGGCAATCATATCACAAGACATTAAACTAGAGGGTGGTTTGGCGTCTTTGAGAAAGAACAATTTTGCAAGTATTCCAAGTTCACACACGCAACATGGGGTTTATGATTGATAACGAAAACATCTGCTGCTCGGCTTAGGAAGTATGCCTACTGTATTCGTGTGAGAAAGTAATTCTCGAAATGTTATAAGCCATTTTTCAGCGTTTCCTGTATAATCAATCAACAGAATTGCTTTTCAGTCTGTCAACACAAGAGTAAAAGTGGCTATTATTTTATCACCCTCAATCTCAAAGAAATACTACATGAATTATTTTATGTCTAACAAATGGAGGGAGTAAAATGGCATGACATGTTTCGCTCGCCATGCGAGCATCGTCTGATCAAAATATTGGCATACACCTCGAATGCCACCCACAAACAGTCGCTGCCTGGGTAGTTTATTGGCTGAGGAATAACCCACCCACCAAGGGAAGATGATTAAGAGAAGGAAGTAGATTTTGGATTGGAGAAAAAGGATAGAAAAATAGGAGGAGAGTCCCACAAAAGTTATGAATTTGACTTTCAATACATTTAGAAGCGGTTGCCACCGCAAATCCGTGCTCGGATACCTAAAGTGGGTACGAGCTTGGTCGAAGCTGACGGGAACCGCAGCTAAGACTTGGGCAGTTTGCCAGAGAAAGGCTTTAGTGTATTTCCTTCCAAGCACGAATAAAAGTACTATAGGGAAGGGTGATGGTCTGGCCAGACAGATAGTAAAAGCTTTATTGAGTATGAACGAGGGCATAAACCTAGGAAGAGCTAGGAAAGCCAGGATCCTGCGTAACTGTAGTATCAGAGAAATGATGAATCCAAAAACAAATATTTAATTTATTTAACAATTCAGGAGAAATTAATATTTTTGACAATTAAATATTTTGCAATCTTGTTAACAATTTGGGGTCGCAGACCTCCAACAACATTTAAAAATTGCTCCAGGCAAATAACAATTCTTAAGGTTTTAAACCTAGTACTAAAACCTTGATAAGATTTTAAAAAGGCAATGAAATGATTAAAGTTTAAACATTAAATTGAGTACAAGGAGTGTACTATAAGAAATTTCTGAAAGAACATTCTAGAGAGAATAACAAATTCGAAAATAACAACAAGGAAAACATAAAGCATAAAATAGAAGTTACTACAACTTCTTATATTTAAACAGAATTACTTTATGAGAATTATACAAAAGAGGGCAGGTCACTTACTGTGAAACCTGAAGAGGTAATCAAAAAGAAGGTTCTAGACTTCCTATGTTTAATTAGAAATCACGAGCCAAATGGGGCAGTTTACATTTCATGAGACCTAAAAATAACTCACTCAAGAGTTGAAAGAATTGTTTTCCCTAATTTGAAGGGAGAAACAATGTAAGTTTGAAACGTGTGCTGGACAAGTAATTATACAGAGATTAATTAATTACACATGAGGAAAAATGGGAGGGCACATCTATAGATTGACACCTCGTTGAAACAGACCTAAAGTTAAAAGTTTATTACGGATTGTTAGTAAGAGGTTTAGGAAAGAGAGATGGGGATTGAGGAAAAATGTTCATGGCCTTGTTTGAATATAAACGGACGATCGCGACGCGGTAGAAAAGTTGAGCAAGCACTGGTTTTCACTATAGTTCGTTGAAATATATGAGAAGTTCACTGTATAAACACGAGAGTTTATGACAAAAAAATTATTGCAATGATGAAAATATCTGGTTTCACTAGGTAGGCGAGAGTCTATTTCTTGAGAAAGTTGTAAATTACAATTAAATGTGCCATAGAAAATTCCAGCGGTGGACGAAAATTCACTATTGTAGTAATTTAGAAGTGAGATTCTTCAATTTTAAATAACATTCTCACAAGTAAGTGAGAAATACTTGACGGCAGGACTTGCAGATAAAGTACAAGATCTGTAAGGTTCCAGAACGATCTTAGCAGAAAAATGGGGCTAATGAAAATCCAACGGAGGAACTAGCTTGGTGAATTATAGACAGCGGGTATTTAGATAATATCCCACGTGGTGAGAAGATTTCTCATTTAGTTAGCGTAGGAAAAGCTACTTTCTATTGAGTTTGGCTTAGACAGACAAAAGCTCAACATAGCAAATCCCTCGAAGAATGATTTTGCCCCAAATAATTAATCTTACGCTGTCTATAAAATATCGTTAAAAGCATGTAATCTTTAAAATCATGAAGATGAGGTTAAAACTTGAAGCTGTACTTATCTTGGTTAAATGTTGATATGGAAGATCCCCTTGACGGATGCCTAGAGTTCCAACATGGCATGGAGTGAAGAAAGTGTCTCTTAGTTTGAGGAGACTGGCTTGAGTTGAGCCCTGACTGATCGAATCAACTGCCGACTTAGTAGTGAGAGCTGCTCAACGGAGCACGGAGGGACCGAGGAAGGGGAAAAGAGTGGGGGGTAGGAGACAAAAGGAGAACATATAAGTATTGCCAATATTGTAACAAAAAATGATCTCTTGCTGAGCTGGTCTTCAAAGAGTTGATAACAGTTGATACTAGCGCAGCATGGTGAGTAAAGAAGTGGACGTAGTCCTCTTGCTCAAGGAGAAAATAGCTGGCGATGATAACAGGATCTGGTGGCCAAATGGATAAGTAAGTCCTCCAGCACCAGGAAGAATTGAGGAGCTTCAGAGATTCGCTGCGAGATGACGCTAGGTGGGTCACAGAAGTTATATATCTGGAACAGACTCATACAAAATATAAGCGACCTGAACCCCTAAGAGAGAACAGAAGATCACTGTTGGTGTCTGACAAAGAGGAAGGAAAGAACATGCAAAAACATTGAAAATTATAATCTCAGGTACCGTGTATTCCAAGAATGCACCACTGCCCTCCAACAATAACCCGCTAAAAGAAACTTTAAAAGTGCGGCAAATACTACTGAGAAATATTAAAGCATCAAGCACCATAAAAAAAAACGACTGTATTTATTTTGATATCTACAAGACCGAGAAAAGATAATCCCACCCACAAACAGCCTCCCTCCACCAACTGATCTATGCTATTGCTGTGGTACACTTGAGTGTTAAGCCCCAAACTAGATTTGTAAACATATATGCAGAAATGTCCTACAAGTGCTCTGCTGAGATGATGGTCAACAGCTAGAAATGTAAAATACAAAAAAGCAGTGTTTGTCTGCTAATACAGTAGTCTATTATGCAGTTGCGGCCGGTAATAAGGTTGCAGTGTTGCACAACGACCAGATTTCTTTATAATAATAATAATAAAAACAATTAACACCGTAATAATATTTTTAGTAATAAAGCTGTATGTTTCCTTTTATATATAATTTTGTTCTTTAATAATTCAGGAAATGTTATAGTAAGTTACTGTGAACTGCCTGAGAAAGCGGAGCGCGCCAACTGTCTAGGAGCGCTCGTCCGTTTGGTCGTTGCCAGGCCCAAGCACCGACCAGATCTCAATAGTGAAGGGTATGGTAGAGATGCGAGATGCTCCGTCAACTGCCGATACCATGTCTTGCTATGTAATTTGCACTCACTTGTGACACTCGCGGTTCTTTCTCGCCCTGTTATATAACTTACGTTGTTTTGTTCACGTGAAGTTTTTCATATAGACTAACTTATAATCCATTTATTCCGATGACAATGTGATGTTATATGAACTCCGGCATTCGTGAGAAACGAGGTACATTAGTTTTACGGCGCAATTGAATACAGTTTTTTTCTGATATCAAGCAGTTTTTTACCCTACCACCTACTCCTTAATGAAAATAGTGCAACGCCCAGAACAATTATATACCAGCCGCCAATGCTATATGTTGAAAAACACTATTCAAAATTCAAATCTTTCAAACACTTTCAGCGACAGGATACCCCTCCCCTTCCTAATGACCACTACCTAGATATTTTCAGCAAATAGTAGTTAGCACCACTGCTGAAGCAAGTAGGAAAATGGGGAGGAACGAATATCAGGCGCGGATTCAAGGGGGGTGGGGGGGAGGGAGTCACGGGGGCATGACCCCCCCCCCCTCCAAACGGAGACCAATTTTTTTGCAAACTCAAAAAACGAAAACACAATGACCGGACAAATGAAACTTAACGAATTTTAACGAATTTTAACTGAAAGACAGTTTTTTTTTCATTTTATTCAATACTGAAAATATATTTACTCCAATTATTATGTTCTGTTACAACTGTACATATTTACAACTTCATACCTGTTCATAAAAACGATTATTTATATAACAAAATAAACTCGTCTATTTTGTTTAGCAAACCTTCTGATTACCGAATCGATGTTTATAGAGATGTCACGATGAATGTGCAGCAATGCAAGGATAGGAATTTGGGGCTTTTTTCGCATCAAAATTTTTTGTCGACGTCCAAACTGCAAGCTTGGTTGGCAATTTAAGCTGTGATTTTCTCCCTTTGTCGGTACCAACTCGACCTGCCGAAACTAACGTACCTTGATACTTTTCTCGAAGCTCGATGTAAAAGTCGCAAAACACGCCGTTGCAATTTGTACGAATATTTTTGGTGCGCTAAACGCAACAAATTTCTATCCATGTAGCTTGCAAAAAAATTGGTCTGGTTTTGTACGTTTGGTTATTTTGTGATTAGTGATACCATTTTTCTTAACGATTTCGATTCTCTGACCCCCGCCCCCAAAGTCAAACTCTAGATCCGCGCCTGGTTATCATCATCGAACGGACAGCTACATAGCCAAAGAATCTGCTCACAGCACAGCACTTGTGGAGCTGGTGGATGATTAAAGCAGCATCAGTGTACACCTGGTGTACTGTAGGTGGGGAAAGTCGCGTGACCATGTTTGAAGGTCAGACTCAGTCCCTCAGATAGCAACTCGTGATGCGATGTACTGGAAGTAGGCTCCTCATGTCACGTACTGCACATCTCTATGAATGGAGAAAGTCTTACGAACACAATATGAATCCTAAATAAGTGAAACATAATGTACAAATAATTGCAGTATTGTCAGTCTTCCCGGCAGCTAACCGAAACAAAGGGACCGATGTGTAGGCTTCTATTCAAATGGACTTCCAAAATACTTGCTACCATATAACCCTCTGCACGGCAGGTCTGCGATAGAAAAATTGTTTCAAATGTAATCAGTGATTTTTACAGCGTTTTTGGCACCAATTACCGGAAAAATATTTTTAAAAATCCACCACGCGCAGTTTAGATACAAACCACAGTTATCTATAAAATAGGTTCGCAAAAATGCCATAAACTGTAACCCCCCATTGTAACACGCTGCGACAATTATCCCCTCGAAGTTAACGCCTAACATAAATTACCCCGCCCTTGTTCATTATATTGCGCAACACAGCGCATGAAAATAAAAACCACTTTACAGGCCCGCGCTTAAACTCCAGAAGCAGGATATATATTTCTGCAGGATGAAATTTGCCTTCCATAATCAACCTACAAAATAAGTTTCTTTTTATAAAAAAAAAACAGCATACGTCAAGTGCCAAAAAGAAAGTTAATTTGCATTTTGCAAATCCGGTAAAAACGAATAAAACTGACACATATTTTTCGTACAGACCATACCCCCAAATTATCGTCCACTCCAACTCCCTGGTTACACACTGTCAGTAACATATCACCTCCAGAACTAAGACCTAAGATGACAGGAAGCAATAGTACCAGTACGTGAGTTGAGTAAGCTATACATCAATAAAATCACCCACAGGATCGCCCAATTCATTAAGTTCCTACCGATCTTCCCTCCACTGCACTCGTCTTAGATCAAGGAACTCAATATGGCATAACATACCTGATATCAATTCCACGGAACAAGGGCGCCAAAACTGGAAGTCTGCTCCTGTGAAACATCAATGTATTCTAGATCCTACTATTAAACTTCCGGGATTTAACCTGAAGAGAAACCAGTGGGTAAAGTTAAATCGCCTAAGAACAGGTCACGCCAGGTGTAACGCCATGCTACATAAATGGGGACTTCATGATTCTCCTGCCTGTGACTGCGGAGCTCCTCTTCAAACCTTAGAGCATATTGTTCAAGATGTCCGCTGAGAAAGTATGCTGGATCACCACGAGATGTTATTTCTGCTGCACCTCCCTTTCTGAACTGGCTTCAACAACTGGATATCTCGATATGATGTTCTTGTGATGTATATATTGTACATATGATTTACTTATTTATGTATACATATTATATTATATTGTAATTCACCTAGTTGCTATCCATACGATAAATAAACAAATACATAATCGTACACTTTTGACCCATTTTTGTAAGGAGCGAACGTATTTTATGCATGACCTCACATCTAATTTTCGCTATTCAAGTTGTTTTTTTTTTTTTCAAAGTTAGGTACCACTACATATTTCAGCAATGACATCTCAATTGTTCCAAATATAGGGCTACACATCAAAAAAAGAAATGCATAACACTTGTTTGCCATGATGCAGATCGTATGTGGAATTGTGGGCGAGGTTATTACGGCATTCTGACAAATCCTGCACACTTTATTCCTGTGAGAAAAGACAGGAAGTCATTTGGCTCGTTAAACAGGGGCTGATGTGTGTTGTAATCTTGCCATCCTGTGACGCTTCACGGGCGTCCAGCAGGGCTCTTATTAGTCCCCTTGGCAGATCAAGTTGTCCAGGTCCTCTTGAGGAAGGCGATCCCACTCTTCGACGTCGGCCTCCATGATCTCTTGGCGGGTCATGGGAGGGCGTGGACGCTGAGTAAAAGCACGCTTCAGCATATCCCAGACATCTTCGATACAGCTCATGTCCGGCGACATCGCAGGCTATTCCATTCGTGCAATGGCGGACTCCTGCAGGAAGTTTCGTGCCATCACCGCTCGATGTGGTAAGTATATGCAAAACTTCTTTTGATGTGTATAAACTGTTATGTTGTGCTTAGAAGTACTTACAAGAAAGTAATATGCGAATTTATTTTAACTCGTCACTATGAAGTAGTCGTTCTTACATAGCCTACAACAGTCAATCGTTAAACTAGTAAATTCCGCTTAAAATTAGCAGATTTCCTGTAGATGCTTGTCTGTCTGCCCTTGGGGCTTCCAAAAGATTCATCAGGGATTTTAGAATCCAGATTAAAGGTGAAGATCTGCTGGCCGCTAGAAAAGCATACTCTTATTTCTTGGTATCAAAATAGAGAAAAGAAGTTTGTTTTTTGTACTCAAGAAGTTATTGTATTTTTCATCGATGTTGTGCACGTTTCAGTATAGAATATGTGCCGAAAGATTGCAGACTTTTTATTTCGTGAAAAAGTAGCCTGAAAGCAGTACTTCTAAACAATGACAAGTGTGCATCGGTGCCTGTCGCACATACCGTGCATTTAAAATTAGCTATGAAAGTTTTCAGCGGTCGTCAACAAAGTTTGGTATTCAGATCACAAATTGACGATTTGTGGGTACTGAGAGGTGATTTTTCAATGTAGGCATGAAACGCTAATAAAATAAAAATGTCTTGATTGTAAGCTATGTCAAGGCAAAACTTTTACTTTTTGGATGGTCTCATGAATACAAATATAGCCTATGAAAAAGTACTCTTCCGTCATTTTTAAAATGACACAGCTGATACACAACTGAAATTTTCGGCTCAGGGAAGGATATTCATTCACTGTGCACAAGTGTACTGATGACAATACCATGCAGTACTAAATTGTTTCATTTCATACCCGTGACCGCCCTTTCTAGTCAGAAAAGCACAGAGTGAGAACTCTTCTTCTATTAAGAACTGGTTATTTGATAAAATATAAATAGTAATGTAGAAATAAAATTACAAAATACTAAACGTAGATTTGAATTGTTGACATTTGAAATTGTTGACTTACCGTCAAGACTCGAATTAAAAGTAGCACTGGACACTTACCTGAAAACAAAACAAATGATCATTTTAGACTGAAGCAAGGAACACTAGGATTAATGCAAGAGGACGATCATTGATACAATAAAAGGGGGAACACTCGATCAAAGAACTGCCGCTTTCTGTGGTCTAAGGGCACGAATTGAGACAAAACCACGGCAACCTCCTTCTCCATCCGAGCCCAAATTCCAAAATACGCTAGTATGCAGATAATATTTACGATAACTTCATATGTTATCCTACGAAGCTGTATGTAGCCAACAACAGATAATCTGAAGGAGATACAAGTCGATCATAACCCAGTGTGCGAATACCATTCCTGTACTAAACAACCCAACGAGTACACTAACACGCATCAGTTCTTTAACGGTCACGTAAAACTACAAGCTTCCTTCCTTTCCTTGTCCTGAAGGTATTGCAGAGAAATTTTACTCCATACGATATTGACATACACCAAGACTTAACTGACATTCAGTAGTATTATAAAACGAATTCCCGGGTCCTATCTATCACAAGTTTCCCACAATACGTTACCAAAGTCGAACTGAGATAATCGATCGCACAGACTAGACCACATGATGATGATGATATTTGTTGTTTTAAGGGGCCTAACATCTAGGTTATCGAACCCTAATGGTCTGGGTGATAAGAGAAAATGACAATGAAATGGAAACCATAACGAAAATTAAGTTAAACTGAAAATACTTACAAAATGAAACTCGGATTGAAACGACCCAAAAATGGAGAGTGGAAATACAAAAGGTAATTTAGAAGGAAAATACTCACAAAAGGAATAGGTTGAAAAATAAGCACAATATATAGTTTGGGAACAAATTACTTTCAAAATGCAATTGCAATTGAAAATACTTTCAAAATGTTATTTAGATTCAAAATACTCACAAAATACAACTGAGAAACAAAATACTTACAAAATGTCCATCCTACAAAATGCAATTTAGATTGAAAATACTTGCAAAATGCGGTTTAGGTTGAAAATACTTACAAAATGCAATTGAAATTAAGAAAACTCACAAAAATGGCACCCCGACATTCAAAGACTTACTAAAAAGCAATTCAGAGTGTCAATCCTTACAAAATGCAATAATTGAGGTTGAAAATACTCGCAAAATGCAATTTAGATTGAAAATATTTACAAAATTCAACTTCGATTGAAAATACCTACAAAATGGATTCTAGAGTCAAAATATTCACAAAATGGAATTTAGATAGGCTACACGGCGAGCCAATTCACAAAAAAAAGTGCGGGAATCTTAAAGAGAAAAAGAAATGTAATGAAAAGAAAAAGAAGGCTGATCCCTGGAGAGGAGCCCAGCACAAGTAAGTGGCAGCAATGCCGGACTCAGCTGGGGTCCCGTGGTCGCCAATCCACGTCCCACTAGATGTGAGCCCCTGGTGGGGGGGGAACTAGACCACAGCCTTCAGTATTTGCATGCAAATAAACAGAAGTTGGAGCATGGAAAACAGCCGCACGGCCTTGATAGAAAATGAAAAGAGTGCCTAGTTCTGATTACTGCAAGTTACTGCACTCTCTCTCTCTCTCTCTCTCTCCCTCCGGACTGAGGGGGCGAAGTGAACTGGGTCGAGCAGAGCAGCCTTGGGCTGTGACCTTCAGCATGACTAGACTTCTCTAAAGTGAGTCTGTAAGACTGTATGGAATTAGATATTATTTGCCCCTCACTCTTACGTCCTTCAATTAGCTCATCCTTTTCAACCACCACGATGTTGCTTTATCTTCCCCAATAATGCAAATTGATCCATTCAATAAAATGATTGCGTGGACTTAGAGAATTTTCCGCCTTTACTGATAATGTGAAATTGAATGCTATTTAACTAATACACAGGGTCTTGCCAAGCAAATATGAAGACCCTGGGTAACAAGTACTGTAGTTCCGTGACAAAGTAGCCTATTTTCATATATCTACTGGTCTTACTTAGGACACGAGAAATGAAAGATTTAAAAAAAAAATGCACAGCCGCTATCTTTAAGTGCTCATAAAATTCCATTAAATTAAGACGTCAATATATTAAGGCTTGTATGAAGATATACCGTGCCAAGTTTCACAGCTATCAGACGAAAAGTCGCGAGAAAAATCCATTTAATTATTTAAATTTCCCGTCGCCGCGATGTTGGTTTTGTGCTCACCAGATTATTGAATGATACATAGGTGAACTTATATTAATAGCATACATCAAAATTTCTGTAATAGATTCGTAGATATTGAGAACAGTAAATATTTCGAATGGTCGCCATCTTGGATTGTTATACAGGGTGATTCTCTATGTAGTTTACAACTTCAATAATGTGTAATTATTTATTGGAACCACTTACAGACTTGGTTTATATGTCATTATATTGCAAAACACTTCAAGTTTTGACTCACGTAGTTTGTAGTTGCACAGTTGTCCGCCACGCGTGCCACCTGCCACTTGTTGGAAATGGCGTCTTTCACTGGAGCGTAAAGAGCGAAGTGCGTGTTCTGGTTTGAAGAAACCAAGTCAGCAACGAGTGTACAGCGGAGGTTTCACACAGAATTTGGCAAAGACCCACCCAGCAGACCAACAATGTACAAATGGCATCAAACATTTACCGAAACAGGTTGTTCTGTGCGACACACAAAGGTGCCAGGCCGAGCACCTGTGACTGGCGATGTGGTGGAAACGGTTAGGGAGAGGCTCGTCCGCAGTCCGGAAAAATCAACACGGCGTCTGTCACTCGAAACTGGTATCTCTCAGACCACTGTTTGGCGGGTGTTGCGTCGACATTTGGCCATCAAAGCATACCGATTGCCCGTGGTTCAAGCACCAAGTGAAGCGGATAAACATACCCGACATGAATTCTGTGTTGAAATGATGGATCGCATCAGCCGTGATGAGTCATTCTTGAACAATGTGGTCTTCAGCTATGAATCAACGTTGCACCTTTCTGGCCGAGTCAACACAATTGTCGTATTTGGGGCATGGAGACACCACATGTGCACTACGTGACAGCCCCAAAGTGAACGTTTTCTGCGCTGTTTCGAGAGAAACAATTACCTGGCCGCCACGGTCCCCAGATTGCTCACCACTGGACTTCTCTCTGTGGGGCTTTGTGAAAGATAGGGTGTACATCCCTCCCCTACCTGCAAATCTTGATGAACGGAGACATCGCATCACAACAGCCATCTTCTCTGTTATCCCGGAAATGCTGGTTCATACGTGGCAGGAAATCAACTTCCGTTGGGATGTGTCCAGGATGACAAATGGCGCACGCATTGAGCCGTAATGGATTTGTCAAAAAAACTTTAAGTATTTTGCTATGGAATGCCATATAAACCAAGTCTGTAAGTGGTTCCAATAAATAATTACACATTGTTAAAGTTGTAAACTACATAGAGAATCACCCTGTATTGTATGTGTAGGCCATAGAGTTATGTACCCTTAGATGAAGATTATTGAGTAGTTTCATTATTGAAACGTTCACTTCGATCGCATGATTAGGACACAAATAAAATAAAATTTCGCACAGCCGCCATCCTGAGGTCATGTCAACAATTTAACTAAATTAGATGTCAGTGCATTACAATGCGTATAAACAATTGCTGTACCAAGTTTCATTGCGCTCGGATGGTTAAATCGCGAGAAAAATCTATTTAAATGTTTCAACTTCGCTTGGCCGCCATGTTCGTTTTGTACTTAACAGGTTTATGATAGTCACATAGATTAACTTCTAGTAGTACCCTTTATCATACACATTTTCAGGGTGATATCTGTTACTGTTGCGGAGATTTAGAATGCCAGTGAAATATTTCGAGCGACCGCCATGTTGGATTTTGGAACTTATTAAAATTTGAAAGGCACTAGCGAGGTCGGACGAGGTAGTAGGCCTAGTATGCACTTCATCGTCATTAGGACTTGTGCAGCGATGTCGGTCGATCGCAACAGCTTCGGCATCATCTCAAGAGATGCCAATGATCCTGATATCTTCTCTTATTGTTTGACGCCAAGTTCTTCGAGGCCGGCCTTTTTTCTTTTTTCCTCCCAGTGGTGTCCATCGTAAAAGCTGTGTCCCAAAGCTACATTTTCAGCCGTAGTGAACTAAATAATCGACTAATATTCCGGATGTGACGTCACAAGTCAAGATCCCACGGCCAACGAGAAATACTGGCCCTCGTGCGCCTTCGTGACGTCAGCAATGTAGTGCTCTTGCACTACATCCGGTAGGATTATGCATGACGGGAACATAAACCGTACTGTCTATAAGATGATGAAATCACAGAATTAGAACATCGTACTTAACCCATATCATATCAGAAAACAAGATGTAAAAAGCATTGACCCAACACAACCATGGCTTCTGGCAAAACATACTTGGTAATTACAACTTACACTGATCCATCGTATGAAGTCCAATACTTAGCCACAATTTAATTATTTATTTATTCATTACTCTAAGTCGAACCAGTAGATCACTTATCTTTAATCGTTGCAGTTGATCACAAGGTAATACTTTTCAGGAGTATGTTATTTTTCCCTGGCGGTTGCTTGTTATGTGGAATTAATTGACGGTACCGACAGTAGTGGCTACGCGGGCTAAAGCTCCGCGTTAGGTCAAGGGGCCAAGCTCTCTGCTGACTCGGTAGACGCGTGGGTTCGAGCCCCACCGTCGGCTGTCCTTGAAATGGTTTTCCGTGGTTTCCCATTTTCAACACCAGGCAAATGCTGGGACAGTACCTTCTGACAGGCCACGGCCGCTTCCTTCCACATCCTTGCCCAGTTTCATTCATCTTCATCCTCTCCATCTCTCATCCCGACGCGCAGGTCGCCCACGGGCGTCGACTAGAAAGACCTGCACTCGGCCTCTCAAGAGGCTACACGAAAAAAAAAAAAAAATTGACGGTTACAAAGTGTTCAGGAAGGTTATGAAAATCAATGAATAGTGCCGGACAATGTATGCTTGCTTTCTTATAGATGAACGATATGCATACATGTATCAAGCGTTTTTGTAATAGAAAGATATTCACGAACAAAATATTCTACTGTCTTCGTCTTACTGCCGATGTGGTAGTCATCTTGTCTTCATCATTGAATCCGTCTAAATGCTGGTATTCATTTTCCACTTGTCTTCATAGAAGGTATAATATGAGTCGTTAGTCGGTGGCGAGTGTATTCCGCAGATTTCTTCTATAAACTTATTAATTTCTCTTCCGCCCATTCAAACAACAATAACTAAGTAATAATTTCACTCTAAGTTTCTTTGATCTAATTATACTCTTGTCACTGCTCATATCCACATAAGTTACTCACAACGAAGGTCACAGGCTCTACAACTCAACTTACTGTACTCGTTGCAGCTATTAAAGACACAACAAACCCTTGAATCCTAGTTCGCGTGGATTTTTGTTACGAGTACTGTAAACACAACATTTAAATAGGTTATCTATAGCTGGTGTATGTAAACCTATACAGTATAATTTATCGTGCTTGAAAACACACGGAACATATAAACTGGGTCCATTTCAAGAAGATTGATATAAAATATTGCATTTCTCCTGGTCATGAATTGCTCTCGACTTAAACGCACAAGCACCATCAAGCACTACATCGCCTACGTCACAAAAGGATTACGTTTATGCGCCATGGCCTGTATTTCTCGTTGGCCGTGTCAAGATCCAAAGGTGCTTAGCACATAGCAATCAAGTCTGCAGCAGCTAGTGAACGTAAGTGTATGCTAGATTGGCCGACTTGTCCAAGGAAGTTATAGAAATTGTAGGTTGTCTTTGGTCTAATGACTCATCTTTGCTTGGGATTTGGCCTATACTCTTTGCAAACTTCTCAACCGTGTTTCAACCCACGTGCTCTGTTGTTCTGTTTATTTAATTTATTATAAATAGACAGTTCTTCTGAAAACTCTCTTCCCGTGGAAAGCAGGAATGGTACGGAATTTAAATGTTTGTTTTTTTTGGAAATCACGACCGACGATTGAAACGACATCTCGATTCATGCTCCCTATCACGTTTGTTTTACCGGTTGTTTGTAAAATGGATGCGCGGTAGATTTTGATGTTGTTTGTTCTTAACAAGTTTATGTTCAGTTTAATAATAAAATGTTAATAGTTTCACGTCCCTTTTAATTACTGAAGCTTTTAGAGACGCCGGGCTGCCGGAATGTTGCCCCGAATGGGATCTGTAACGTGCCAGTAAATCTACTGACCCGGCTCCCTCACATTTAGGCCTAAGCACCCTGACTGCGTCAGGATTCGATCCCTCTACCTTGGAGCAGGCGAGAAAGTTACCGCTGCGCCACTCTGCCAGTCTGTGTTCAATTTACTCAATCTAGTGGACAAATGTGAAAAGGAACGGATTACGCGGCAAAGTAATACGGTGTATTTTCAATTTTTCTGTTGACCACATTTTACGTACGGATACACCAGACATTAAAAGTAAAAAAGACATAAAAACATTAACGCTAAAATCTCGTGCAAACAAACTACGCTTATCAACCACGACAGTAACGAAGGATATGGGCAGAAAGTAAAACAAGCGATTCGAGAGTCAGGCGACAGACGAAAGTAGGCCTGAATTAGTTTAAAATTGTAACTCAAAAGCGCGCAGAATCTCTTTCAATACGATCCACGTTTAAATGTTCCTGAATACTTCATGAATAATGTTATTTCCACCTTAGGATCAACTATTTCATTTACTGGAATTATTTTACTTATTTTTATCATCTGAGAAAGTATAATCTCTAACCGCCCTATTTTATTCTCCTGGTAAGTGTACTCAAATCAATTTGAGTAAACGCAGTCAAGGGCCTCGTCTCAAGTTTTCAACTTACCGCTGCCTTATTAACATGATTGCCCTTCTTCTCTTCCTCCTGAACTGAATTCGCTTAATCAGGCAAACACTAAGCATAATTATGTCTCGGCTAAAGAGAGATATGCCAGGCGCATCCAAGATGGTATCCAAAGCAATCCAAAGATTTGTATCGTTATTTTAAAACAGCTGATATTTTAAATTTGAACCTTCGATCGAGATTTGAACACTCCTCGCTCGTCATGAAAGCGCAAATAGCTTACGAGGAGTAGCAGATCACCGCCATCTTGAGTGTTGGTTTGGTACCAGCATGTAAGTCCAGTGCGTTTCAGAACACAAGTCTATGAAGGAGGCTGTGATCAAGCACACATGTTCCAAAGCTCCGTAGTGCGTAGTACCTAGTGAGTAGTAGCTAACAGCTAGTCAAAAGCAGACAACTTTTGCTTTGGGACACAGCCTTAGTGCAGTTCGTGGGTGACTGTATTCCGGCACGCGGAAGACGTGGCCAGCAAGTTGCATCCGACGCTCAGTTACTGTCATTGACAGGCGTACCGAGTCTGTCCTTAAGAAGTCTTCATTTGTGACATGATCACGATAAGAAACTCCAAGGATTCGTCTAAGCCAACGCTGTTGGAGAACATCTAACCGCTTAATTACCTTAGCCGTGAATTTCCATGTTTCACAGGCATATAAAGTATGCACTTACCGAGTTTCATTGAAATCGCTACGGCCGTTTAGATTTTATTACGACACACACATGCACATACACACGGGCACGGACATAAGGTAATCTCTTTTTTTTTTCATAAATGAAAATAGGCTAAAAACCTAGTGATCTCTGTCCGTTACTCTTTCACGCAAAAACTACTCAACCGATTTAGCTGAAATGTTGCATGAACACAGTTTATATAGGCTATCAAGGGAGAACATAGGGCTATTGCCGTTTCTAAATGTATCACTGTTTCAATATCGTAGCGAAACTAATGTTTCATTTCAGTAGCAGGTACATGCGCGTCCCGCCCGGCTAACATATTCATGGCAGGTTGCATACATTAAATCCTTGCCCACACATCTCACTGCTAGTTATACGCTTTCGATTCAGAGTTTATTTACTTTGTCAGGCTAGAACAATACGTGTTCGGAATGTGAGATACACACACAAGCACTGGTACAGAATAGCGAGCTGCTTATAAATTGCAGTCACGGGGAGTATTTAGTGCAAAAAGTTATCATCATGACAATAGTATGTCTCTGTATAAGGGCGACGGGGTTGGTGCAGTATACTGAGGTTATCAGCTGCAATAAGCGTTGGTGCTTTCCGATCTTTATCTCTGAGCGCTCCAGTTCTGTAGTAGTATTCATATCATCCATAAAACAAATAAATCCACCGGGCGAAGCCGGGCACTTTTATTGTTTGCCGTGTTTGTTGCGAGGTTTCACCCAGTTGTACCAAACAGGGCTCATCAGTTTTTTTTGGCACACTTTGCTTGGATCCCACTGGAGTAGCACACAGTACACAACGTCTCATACTTTAAGCACGTCTTTGCTGCGTGAACCAAAAGCTCCATCATCATTCTATCTTCCATACAGGGACACAAAACTATAGCATACCTGCCAACTTTCAAAAATAGAAATCCAGAAGATCCCAAAGCGCAAAAATTTAACGTGTACATGCGTCGCAAGGTCTTAAAAATAGCGAGAAAAGACTACAGGGAAATAGATTACAAACTCTTGGTGATGTGAGACTATCTAATTCATTGTGCCAGTTTCCAAAAATTCTGAAGACTGATATCGTTTCTTACTTGAATTCATCACGAAAGCACTAAATCGCACAAACATTTGTCACACAATTGAACGAATACGAGAACTACAGCAAGAACCGCTTAAAACCAAGCTTTCCGGCTTGCAAACAGTCGAAGCACAAAGAGTAATATAAATGCAGCGATAATCAGCGAGACGGGATTATCGATAAACTTTACAGGGTGTCTACTGTAAGGATGAAGTAAAAATTAGTTACTTTTTAGCTACCTTTTAAGTCAAGATACGTCTGCGGTCGGCAACCATAGAAGCTCATCGCGCAGTGAAGGAAAAGAACAATGAACTCAATTTAAAGCAGAGAATAAGATTCACTTATGGTGTAAAAAATTTAGATAAAAATAAATAAATGATATTTAATATCAAATGAGTAGATTCAGCAAATATGCCATCTTGTGAACAAGAAGTTATGATTACCAAGAAGTTGCTCTGATCTTTGCCGTTTGGGGAGATTTCCTTTGTCCCCGCGGTAGACCACGAAGAAATATATGCGGCGTTACGTGAACGTCACCGAATTATGTCTTCGCAGTCAGGTACGGAGAAATATCGAGACGTTACACGATCGGTGCTGGTCTCAGCCGTTTGACGCGATTCGTAGGTAGTTTTTTAGATAGAACACGGAGAAAAATCGCGATTACATAATCGGTCACTTTTAGTCGTTCGACGAGATTTCTATTGTCCTTTGAGGACGGGCACGGAAAAATATGATAAGTTATTATTACGCAATCGGCACCGCTTGCTGTTCATTTGACAATGCGGAGAAATATCACGATGTATCGCAATCGCTGCCGCTCTCGGTCGTTTTACGAGATTCACGTTGCACAATGAGAACGCGATATTATGCAATCGGCACCGCATCCGGCCGTTCAACGATTGTCTGCCTGTCTATTTGTCTTGGCAGAATGGCGGAGACGAGCTCGAGGTTGGGCATGGTTAAAATTCACGAGCAGTTATGGACATGTGGTATGATCGGCGCCGTGATTCCCGCATACCTCGAGGACACAAGTTCGCGGCCGGGCACGTGTTTTATAATTTTACCCAACTGGCGTCGATCGTGGTCCGTTTGACGAGGTTCCCGCAGGCAAGTCGTGCTGTCAGGATGTGACTTTGGAGGTTGAAAGTTCGAAGTAGGTATCGGTTATTATGAATTATTCAGAGGGGATTGCACGAATAATCCGACAAGAGGGCACATTTTCTTTCGAATTCAAATTGTACAAGTTTTCGAGATAACCAGTTAGATTATAATGTAGCCTATATTCAATGGAACCATAGTTCGAAGGAAAAATAGACATTAACTGAGTTTCGAATTAACCACACTTGATGGCGCAAATTCACTAGACGGATAGATTTGTTAAATATAGTCTATGTATTTCGAAGCATTTTTGCGATAATGTTTTGAAACGGTATCATTTCGCAAGATTGCGACAATAAATTATTTCGCGTTATTTCTAGACTTCAATTTGAGATACACAAATTTATAGGCCAATATCATAAATGAGAGGTTTCTGTTGAGTTTCGATAGTTATCGCGAATAAACGTCTCGCAAAAAGTCAGGTTTCCGATTAATACAGAAAGATATTTCACACAAAACTAAACTCTTCGTGATGTCGAAAATAAACGTTGAACCGATGTATACAGTACCATTGAAGGTATCCTCAGTATGCATTTCCTTGAGGTCATGCACGGGGAAATATAGCTTGCGCAATCAGCGCCGCTTGCGTGAAACTCTCTTCATCGCATCTGCGAGCCTAGCGGCGCGGGTTTAAATGATTTTAACAGACCTCGGCGAATTTTCGTAACCTCCAACTACCCAGACATAAGAATTAGCTACTTTTCGTTACCTTTATAAAATTAGCTACTTTTTCGTTACGGTACCTTTCGTTACCGGTAGACACCCTGAGTCTTATCAGTCGATTTTCAGTCGAATATAAACACTCGCACCTCGGATTAGGAGCTATTATGACAAATGCGATTTGGATGCAGAGAACGAAAAAAAGCTAGGGAGTTGAAAATCCGGAAAAAACTATGTTAATCCGGACAACCGGAAAACACCCCCAAAATCCGGAAACCTTCCGGGAAAACCGGAAAACTTGGCAGGTATGCTATAGCATTCTAGAATTTTAGAAACTTGGCAAACCTAACAAGAATAAAAACAATGCAATTATAATTTTGTAAGAGACTAGTAAAGTTATAATTAACAAATATCAGAAGTGCAGTGTAGAAAGAATCCTAAACCATTAGATTTATCAAATACAAACCCCTCAAATTTATACACATTGTTTTGAAATTTAGTGGAATCATGCAAGATATTATTTGTTATATTTTTTTGACGTTCACAACTTTTGGAAAAAGGACTGTCGTCTTACTAGAAATCTGACTTTTGCACAACATAATCAGCAATGAGTTACGTAACAAATTGAACTTTACAGTAATTCCAACAGTCTAGCATTCTAGTTGGCTGTCACCCTCGAGGTCCAGGTTCAATTCCAGGCTCTGCCAAGAATGTTTTCTGGTCTGAAAGTTAGAACAGTACACTCAGCCTCGTGAGGGGAATTTCCACTTCAACCATCCTGGAAGTGGTATTCCATGGTTTCCCACTTCTTCCCCAGGCATATGCCGGGATGGTTATTTAAGGCCACGGCCACCTCCTCCTAATCCTAGCCTCAATTACAAATACACACACCACAACAACACAGGCTATTATACTGAGTGTTTGTGACGTCGTCATTATTCACATCATCATGAGGCACAGGTCGTCCACGGGAGTCAACTCGGAAGACCTAAACGAGGCCTTCTCGGAGGCCATACGTTTTGTTATTATTATATTACAGAATTAATCTAAATGACTAATCAACTCTTCACGAAGCGCCTACCTGGAGGATAGCGTAATGCCCACGCAGATTCAGTTCAGAGGATGGTTAGGACTGGCTCGCTCGGCTACGGAGGAGGGTGCATATTACAGTATTTGAGTTGAGAACTATATCTTCCCATACGGCAGTTGAGTCATGGCCAGGGCGTGGGACTCGTGTCCCATTAAGTTCCCGGCCACTTTACAGAAGGGAGGGGGAGGCTCTCTTAATAAATGAGGAAGTAAGTTATAAAATTTATACATCAAAATTATCCCAGCTAGTTCTGCATTGTTCATAAACATTGCACTGACTAGCATGCGAATAACAACGTCAGCGTCAAGTATTACTTAGTTCTTATCCGCAGCTTATCCGCACAGCCATGCAAACTTTGTCCGCAAGGCGAAAAATAAAAAATACAACTCCATTAGAGTTGACGTTTGCCACCAAAATAAAATCCTTGATACCTGAGCTTGCCTGCGTGGGTATATCCAACGACTAACAGGCTATACTGTCTGTAATTCTGCATTTATGAGGCCTACAGTGTCGTAATAGATAAAGCCCTGCGCAGATGCGGATATCCGCGGGTTTTTTATTTTTCGCCTTGCGGACAAAGTTTGCATGGCTGTGCGGATAGCGGATAAGCTGCGGATAATGTTAGAGTAAATTTGCGGATATTTTTAGAATACAATGTTGAACTGGATTTTTTAAAATAATTTTAGTTTTTGCTAAGATCTGAGTCTTTCACGTTTCTTGTCATTTCCCTATTTGCTTTCGCGTGGATTGTATGAGAATAATAGAGAAGTGAGAGAAGCCATTCTATGAAATACCCTCAATTAGTGATGACTTTTGCAAAAAAAAAAAATCCTTTATACCTGAGCTTGCCTGCGCGGGTATATCCAACGAATAAGTAAGTGATATAATTAGCCAACCGCTGTTTCATATGGCGTTACTCAGAGGGACAAAACTCAAGTCAACATTGCCTTGCGATTCACAAATAGCCTAGGGGAACGAAGTTCTTCTCAAATATCTAAATGTGTTGCTGTAATACTTTATGCTTTTTGTAATAAATTATAAATATTGTAATGTCAGCGGATTTGGATAACAAACGTGCGGATAAAAGTCATGCGGTTGCGGGATGCGGATAACAGCCGTGCGGATGCGGATAACAGTCGTCCGGAAGCGGATAACGTTTTGCTTATCTGCGCAGGGCTCTAGTAATAGGAGATACAGTACATTTTAACGTAGGCTAAATACTGTATTAACAAGACGTTTGTTAGACCCAAGAAGGGCTGTGCATATCATTCGAATATTCGATTAATTAGCCTACTTGAAATATTCACTAATTCGAATAAATTTATCAAATGTTTGAAATATTCGAACAAACTTCGAACAATGCGGATGTCCAAATATTTCGGTTGTTGGAATCATTCAAACATTGGAAGTACTCTTGTATTTCGAACAGTCTATTAGTAAAACAAATCGAACAGTTTAAATAGGTCTATTTGTATTATTCGAAGATGATTAAGTACCCGAAAATTACAGAATTTGAGTAAAGAAATATGTCCAGTAGATGAGTCGTTCGAAGCCTAATAAATATCATTCAAAATAAGGATTACATGTTATCACTTTCTTTCATTTTTTTCTTCCCCCCTCCCCTTTATGCTTTCGTTTCTATGTTTATTTTCTTTTTCGTAGTCAGTTTACCCTCCAGGTAGGCTTTTCCCACGGACTCAGCGAGCGATCCCACCTTTACCGCCTCTACGGGCAGTGTCCTGGAACTTGACATCGTGACGGGGGATACAACTGGGGAGGCGGGACTAGCGTCTCGCCCAGGCAGCCTCACCTACAAAGCGAACAGGGGGCCTCATGAGGGATGGGAAGAATAGGAGGGATGGACAAGGAAGAGGGAAGGAGGCGGCCGTGGCCTGACTGTAGGGCATTTGCCCGAAGACGATGCGGGAAACAACGGAAAACCCACTTTGAGGATGGCTGTGGTGGGAATCAAACCCCCTCCACTCAGTTGGACCACCCGAGGCCGAGGAGACCCCGTTCCAGCCCTCATACCACTTTTCAAATTTCGTGACAGAGCCGGATATCGAACCTCGGACCTCCGGGGTGGCAGTTCAGCACGCTGACCACTACACCACGGAGGCGACTTCTATGTTTATTACGAGTATAATTATCCGAACAAGTCGAATCATTCTATTGGCTGAATAGTCGGGTTATTTCACTAATGCGAATATTTCAAAATTCGAAACTCCAATAATTCGAATCGAACAATTCGATTAATTCGAATGTGTATATACTGTACCACCCGCCCAACTTCACTGTTATGCAGTCTCGACGCGACAGTGTTCTGTTGTTTATTTGTTTAAACGCACTTTTTCAAGAAATGCAAGATTTTTTCAGTACACTTGAGACGATTTGGAAGATTTTGGAACAATCCGCACTTTCTAATCTCTCTAGTTTAAGAGCTTGAGTTTTGTAAAACACACACCTCTGCGTTTTATATGAATAGGCTACTAGACGACCCGTGCGAGAACTCTCGCATAATGAGTTGTGTGAGCCCATGTGTATAGACTACCTGCCCGGCCCTAGTGCTGTGCAGGCTGTACGTGATACAGTTCAGGCAGGGGCTATCGTCTTTCTATTTGTTTAAAAGCACTTTATAAACAAATACATATATTTCCGTTGACTTTTTAAGAAATTCAAGATTTTTTCCTGTAATCATCATAATCCTGAACCAACTCCAGTTGCCCGGGTGCGGTTTATGAGCCCCCTCCATTTCATCCTGTCCTTGTACCACTCCTTCTCCACCAACTTGTCCCAATCATGACCTCTCGGCAGTACATCGTTCTTGACTGTATCTATCCACTTCTTTCGTGGCCTTCCTACGGGTCGTCTTCCTTCTACTTTTCTCTCAAATTCCTTCCGTGCAGTTCTGTTTGCTGGCATCTTCTTCATGTGACCAAACCACTTCAGTCTTAAGATCTGGATCTTATTGAGGAGAGAATCATCTATTCCTACTTCTTCTCTAATCTTCTCATTCCTGATCTTGTCTTTCCTGGTTTTCTGAATCATGGTACGTAGGAATTTCATTTCGGCTGCCTGGAGTTTAGAAGTTATTTCTATTGGTTAGTGTTGTGGTTTCGAGACTGTATGTCAGAATCGGTGTATAATAGGACTTGTACAATGCCATCTTTGTTTTCATGGGCATTTGCTCATCCCCAGCAGGTGTCTTACCTGGTAGTAAAATTGTGTTGCCATATTAATTCGATTGTTTACCTCATGATTTGCTAGGTTGTCACTTGATAGAATGCTATCCAAGTACTGTACTATTGAGACAATTTGGAAGACTTTGGTACAAACCACACCTAACTCCCTCTGGTTTGGGAGCTTGAGTTTTCTGAAACATACACCTTAGCGTATTATATAATAATAATATATTACATTATACTGTATAATATGAATATATGATTTTTCCGTTTACATTTCACATTATAACTTAGGCCTATAATACAAGTAGCGCACGGAATGTTGCTTGGCTTATGCACTCTGTCCCTCTCCTCATCTCGCAAAGCTCTAGCATTTATGATCAGCAATCTCTGGCGCAGCCAAGTTCAGCGGCACTCGTATCTTGAAGGGCTGATACTATAGAATATCAGGTTATAAGACAAATCTAAAAAAAGAAAAAAAAACTGTACACAAGTCAGATGACCAAGATGTTCTGTGAGTTCTACTAAAAACATACACAGTCAACAATGAATGACTCCAAAAAACAGTCTACGGTACTCCTTCTGCAGTACCGGATGAGCACGACCTAATGAACACCAGTTGTACACACAGCTGCCACCCGACAAGTGCTTGGAGCTCTTAGTAACTTAATACTGTGAATCTTAAAAAGAGCGAGATTTTACGACCAACAACTGTGTTGAATTACTCGTCACATATGTCGCCGAGAGTTAAAATTAATTAAGATATTTTATCAAGGAAAAACAAAACGACAGTGAAATAATCTTACTTCGATTAAAGTCGCGGTACGGCTGGCTTGTGCCGCGCGCATACCAGTTTCAGTAGACTGTCTGTTAGGTAGTCAGCCCGAAGGCTGTTTGGATTCTCAAAAAGTACCATTTACTTGTGTGGGTAGATAAGACACCAAAACCCAAGGCAGTTCCGGAGATCGGAGGTTCGAATCCGGCGCTGACAGCGGCTACCCTGAGTGTGTTTTCCCCAGGTGTTTTCTACACTTCCTCTAGAAAAATGCCGGGATAGAACCTTAATTCAAATCCAGAGGCACCTACCCCAAAAAATTACAGGTATATACACTTTGTGGTGTTTGAAGCCATATTTTCAGTGTTGCCTTAGTAAACAAGAGTTTAGTGCTTTTCAGTCGGTCAACACGAATGTACCCAAAAGAGATGGGTTATGCCCTAATCCTGAAATAAATTACATGATGATCGCTTGACGATCGAAACTGGTCATCCTAGTGTTTTATTAATCTCATGTAATTTATTTCAGGATTAGGGCATAACCCATCTCTTTTGGGTACATTCGTGTTGACCGACTGAAAAGCACTAAACTCTTGGTATATACACTACTCCAGGCACCACCAAAACACAGGTTATCAGACAAATCAACACACACGGGGCAGATACTGCCATGCATGACTAGGGAGAACTACCTGTATTACTTTAGGGCAAAGAGATTCAGGATACAATAATTCCTGCATGAAAATGTTAGAAATCCCGAGAAATGTGTCTATAGATGTTGCGATTCAGATGTACACGCATGTTCCAACACATGTGTCCTGCAAAGGAGGTACTACAATTTTGAAACACCATGTGTAAAAAAAAGTCTCCCCAAAAAATTGCTGAGGCCTTACACTAGTAGCATGCAGTAAGTAACATTGACGTCCGAGAGGAGTGGCGGTCGAAGAACCAGGAGACTATCACAGGAAGTCACTACTTCTACACGAGTATTATTCGGCAAATTGGTCCAATTAGAGCAATACCACACTGTAACCCCCCCGCGGCAGACGGTGCTCTTGATCAATACTACCAACAGAGCGGGAGATGATTGTCTACATTGATCAACACAGGCAACTTTATCACCGCTACATGTGCACCGTGGCCTCTAGGAGCGGAGCGAAAATCACAAGTTTTCACCGCAATACAGTGTCGGCAACAGTATTTTTCTTATAACCACATTTTCTTATAACCCCATTAAGTGGGGAAAAAATAACATCAGCTTTAAAAAAAACTAGATTTTATTTGTATATAATTCAGCATTCAAAGAAAACCATTTACATAATGAGAAATATGGGCATGTTGGAGTCATTTTTCAGTGTTGCCTTTATAACCAATCTATTAACAGAATTAAATTTCAGGCGGTCAACACGAATGCGCCCAATTAAATAGGGTGGGGAATACCACTTATCTAATCAACCTACCACCTGAAAAGAATTTTACATTAATTATTTACACACTTGTTATACACATCTCGCTCAAAACCGTAGGGGGGTTAATTGGTGACAAGTCTCATTCGTCAAGCGAACATCATCAAACCTGTAGGTTCGGTAGATATGTACACACATCAAAAAAAGTTTTGCATCACCTCGGTTCCAAGAGTTCCGGAACCGTTAAATACAAAGGGAATAGAGATCAACACAAACAACATTTCAGCTCGTTTTATTGCTCATGAGACCCACACATTGCATGTTGTACCATCATACAGCTAGACTTTCAGCATTTGTGGTCCAGATTGCAGTACACACCACTACCTCTAATACCCAGTAGCACGTCCTCTTGCATTGATGCATGCCTGTATTCGCCGTGGCATACTATCCACAAGTTCATCAAGACACTGTTGGTCCAAATTGTCCCACTCCTCAACGACAATTCGGCGTAAATCTCTCAGAGTGGTTGGTGGGTCAAGACGTCCATAAACAGCCCTTTTCAACATATCCCAGGCATGTTCGATAGGGTTCATGTCTGGCGAACATGCTGGCCACTGTAGTCGAGCGATGTCGTTATCTTGAAGGAACGCATTCACAAGATGTGCACGATGAGGTCGAGAATTGTCGTCCATGAAGACAAATGCCTCTCCAATATTCTGCCGATATGGTTGCACTATGGGTCGGAGGATGTCATTCAGGTATCGTAAAGCCGTTTCGGAGCCTTCCATGACCACCAGTGGCGTACGTCGGCCCCACATAATGCCACCCCAAAACATCAGGGAACCACCACCTTGCTGCACTCGCTGGACAGTGTGTCTAAGACGTTCAGCCTGACCAGGGTGCCTCCAAACACGTCTCCGACGATTGTCTGGTTGAAGGCATATGCGACACTCATCGGTGAAGAGAACGTGATGCCAATTCCGTGGGGTCCATTCAGCATGTTGTTGGGCCCATCTGTACCGCGCTGCATGGTGTCGGGGTTGCAAAGCTGGACCTCGCCATGGACGTCGGGAGTGAAGTTGCGCATCATGCAGCCTATTGCGCACAGTTTGAGTTGAAACACGACGTCCTGTGGCTGAACGAAACGCATTATTCAACATGGTGGCATTGCTGTCAGGGTTCCTCCGAGCGGCAATCCGTAAGTAGCGGTCATCCACTACAGTAGTAGCCCTTGGGCTGCCTGAGCGAGGCCTGTCATCGACAGTTCCTGTATCTCTGTACCTCCTCCATGTCCGAACAACATCGCTTTGGTTCACTCTGAGACGCCTGGAAACTTCCCTTGTTGAGAGCCCTTCTTGACACAAAGTAACAATGCGGACGCGATCGAACTGCGGTATTGACCTTCTAGGCATGGTAGAACTACAGACAACATGAGCAGCGTACCTTCGTCCTGGTGGAATGACTGGAACTGATCGGCTGTCGTACCCCCTCCGTCTAATAGGCCCTGCTCATGCATGGTTGTTTACATCTTTGAGCAGTTTTAGTGACATCTATGAACAGTCAAAGGGACTGTATCTTGGATACAATATACACAGTCAACGTCTATATGCCGGAGATCTGGGAACCGAGGTGATGCAAAACTTTTTTTGATGTGTGTATTATACCTATATACAACAATATTTACAATTATTAAGTTGTGGGGTTTGAAGCCATTTATTAATCTCATGTAATTTATTTCAGGATTAGGGCATAACCCAGCTCTTTTGGGTACATTCGTGTTGACAGACTGAAAAGTACTAAACTTTTATTTTAATTATTAAGTTATTAAAGTTGTTAACTTCTGTAACGCGTCGAATTTTTATTTTACCCCGTTAGTTATAGCACTTCTTCAAATGCTGTGTTGTCTGTGTTGTTAGTATTAATTATGTGGTTAAGATCTGTAGACACTTTGAAATTCTTAACTTCTACCGTAGCGAGCCTCTGAAGTTCATACCGGCGGAACTGTTTTACGAGTGTCAGTACCGGTTCACTGTTATTTTCTAGCTCTTATTGTACCGTTAGTTAAGTTGTACTTATATTATATATGTGACTGAACAATTGCGTTGTACTTTCAATTTTTTGTTATATGTACAGTATACTGTACGTGAGTGTGTCTTCACTACTACCTGCACACGTCACAGTAAAGGAACCTCTAGGGGTAGATGACCTCGTTGCTCCTCCCCTTAAAATAACAATAACTAACCGAAAATTTCTATCAAACTTTGACATTTAAATTCCATTCCTTTATCAAGCGCACAAGAGAGCATGTGATTAACAATATCGCATTGTTTTATGGGTTTTCAAACAAACCAGAGCGTGATAAAGCATGCTTTCCAGTTCAATAAAAAGGAACATTACAGCAGGCAGCCGCAAATCCACTCAAGCTGAAACGATCATTCTAATTTACGTTCCCACTAACTCTTCAAAACTTAAGTCTCCTTTTACGTTAATACTACAGCAATCGAGCCTACGTGACTAGAAAATCTGCCCAAAAACAGCAGTTTATGAACGGGAAGATAACTCATCCCACATTTTGAATTAAGAGTATGTCTGCAGCTTATCCAAATTTGTTTGGGGGTCACCAAGCCAACCAGGATCGTTCCGGTGTTGGCCGGGTATTTAACGCAGAATGGCCTTCCTGCCATGTGATATTTCAGATGATAATTCCACCCCGCTGTCACCAGGATTCGAAACCCGGCCGTTCCCTGCATTTTTAAGCGAGGAGTGTTAAAGGACTATTGTCCATTTTTTTTATTGAACAATCCTCCGCCAAGAATAGCCCCGTGCACTTTGGTATGTGTACAATATGTCTGATAACAACATGTTTCTGTACAAGTGTGTGAATTTGGAACGGGAGATGGAGTTTGGAAGGAGACGGCCGTGATTGTAAGTTAAGTTATATCCCAGTATTAGTTGGGAAATCACGGAAAAGCACTTCTAGGAAGGCTGAGCTGGGAATTAAACCAGCTGTTCTCAGTTATCCTAACTAGACTGAGTGTACTGAGTTTCATCTCTCAGTTCAGAATGATATCATTGGCAGAGCTTGGGATCGAAGCCGGGACCTTATGTATGGTAGCCAATAAAGCTAGGCACTCTACCACGAAGCCATCAATCCTTGGTATAGATCGAGCGCTAGTTTTTGGCCGGTCACATTTCAAACGGAAGGCTAAGAGCGAGTTCCTTGCCCCGTTGGTACGAGGAGCGTCTCCTGGTTCTGGTCATCCACATCACTTCAGCGGTAATCATTGTCTACTTTCTCCGCCCGTTGAAACAACTAGAAATAGTAGTAGTTATTTATTTTTAGGGACTTGGGACAACTTGATCATTAGCCCCGTGTACTTTAACGTGTGTTCAATTTGTCTAATAACCTGTGTTTCAGTGTTGACTGTAGTAGTGCGTACAAGTAATTAGGTATTAGGGTCGAGAAATTTGACTTTAAATAAGGTATTATCCTGGCATTTGCCTGGAGAGAGTGTGGGAAAAACCGGGGGAAGCCACACTCAGGATGGCCGCTGTCGGCGCCGGGATTCGAACCTCCGATCTCCGGACTTAATGCAGCTGCCGTCGCAGCCGCGGTGCACTCTTAGTACCATAGTTTCGCTATCCACAAACCGGCGTCAAGACCCGAAGACAGACCGCAGACCCTGTTAATTAATTCTGTAGCAGCTGCCTCGAGAGCCGTATATCCAGACTTTCTAGCAGGGAGGACCAAGCAGTATTGAGGATTTTGTACATTGTGATAGGCGCAAGAGCCCATGTATGTAAGTTCTGGGCGGGCAGTCAGTAACCCACGCCGACCATTACCGCCGTGCCTGGCCACAGGCTTAGTTTTTCATCAATTAGTTAAGTAAAAGTTTAATTGCCGTATGTTGTTGTATATTTTTTAGAGGTTTGGACATCATGATCATAAGCTCTGTGTGCTTTGTTATGAATATTAATTCTCTAATAAAATGTATTATTGAGACGTTTGTGATAGCGCGTGTATTTGTAATAGAAGCTAGGATTGAGAAAAAATGTCGTGACATTAAGATAAGAACCATCCCGATATTTTTTGCCTGGAGTAGAAGTGGGAATGCCACAGAAAACCACTTGCAGGGAAGCTGATGTGGGAATCTAAGCCCCCTCTTCTCGACTTTTGTCTCAAGAAACTGAATGTACCATCCAACACTCATACAATTAAATTAAATTTCTCGGTAGAGTCAGAAATACAACCAGAACCTCCGGGATGACAGCCACGAGATAATCAGAGGTTTACTTGTACGTAAAACTAACAGGATAGGTTATTTTTTTCTATAATTGGTTTAAGAATGCAGCAGACATTAACAATTACTAAAAATAAAAAAAAATAAAAAATTTAAGAAGTAGTCTACATTGAGAAATCCGGGTAAGATTTGAGAAAATAGATCTCTTAAGAGAAAGCCGTTCTACATTCTTCACTCGATTTATCTCCGGAGTAGGTCCACGTGGGCCGTAAACAAGTCGTACTTTGCAATCTACAAACGAGTTGTTTCAATTGAGCTTTGACATCGTGGTCATTCAACCGCATGTACTTTTGTGCGTGTAAAATTTGTCTGATAACCTGTATTATTGTGTCCCTACAGTAGACCACTAATAGTAATAGTATTAGCAGCAGCAGTCGATGATTTCTAATACAGGTGAGGCTTGGAAAGGAGGCTGTCCTGGCCTTGAGCTAGGAACTATTCCTGCATTTGCCTGGAATAGAAGTGGGGATACTGCGGATAACCTTTATTCCATGATGGCTGAGATGGAAATCGAACCCTCTTCTCAGTTTTGTCTCACGGGGCCAAGTGTATGCCATTCCTGCTCTCAGAACAGATTTAAATACCTCGGAAGAGCCGGGAATCGAACCCAAACCTCAGGATAGACAGCCAAGAATACTGCGCCACGAGGCGGACAGTATACAAATGAAACGGAAAGACTGTATGAATCTCGAGGGCGGTCTCTTTGTTAAGTCTTACTTTAGTTACGCATATCTTCATAACTGTATTCAAAATATCGAGACGCAAAAGTCGTGAATTCCATTCAGTTCAGTTAATGTAATCCGGCAAATTCTAATTTCAACTTCTTGTTAATTAGTTTTAGGGGCTTGGGACAACTTGGTTATCAGTCCGTGTATTTCGATATGCGTCCAATTTATCAAATGACTTGTGGTTACTGTAATAGTGTGTGTAACTGTAATAATTAGAGTCGGGATAGGCGCCCCGGGACTTGAAATTAGGTACAGTCCCGGCATTTTCCTGGAGGAAGTGTGGAAAACCTCGGGGAAAACCACACTCAGGATATCCGCAGTCAGCGCCGGGTTTTGAACCACCTATCACCGAACTTGCTGCAGCTTTTCATCGCGATGAGAGGTATACTAATGCACACAGCTATACCACGCAGCCTACTTTTAACTAGACCCATATTCAGTATCTGCTAATCAAAAAAATATTAGTCAATTCAATAATTACAAGCCGAGACCACGTGAGGCCTGGTGCAGGTCTTTTGAGTTGACGGTCGTGGGCGACCTGTGCTTTATGATAAAGATGAAATGACACTGTCACGAACAATATCTTCGAGCCGGGGGAATTAGCTATAGAAGATTAAAATCCCCACGACCCGGTCGGGAACAGAACGCAGGACTCGTCGGGCCAAGGCCTAGCCACAGGGCCAGATGAAACAATGAGAACAGCTGATAGTTTGAAAGGCATTGTCGAATGAACCACGCTAAATAGGTACCTCGAATATTGATATTCAATACAATTAGTAAAAATATCAAAGCAAAAACAGTCTTTACTGAAATGTTGATAATCTCCATTTGCTTACGATGGTCAGTCAACATGTCCTCGGACACTCCCGGCACTAAAAGCCATACGTTAAAAAAAAAAAAAAAAAAAAAAGTACCGCATCACTGTTGTGGGCGATGTGCTGTAACAAGTAACGAGAAGTCTATCTGGTCATGCGCAGAAATAGCCACAATACTCAAGTTACGCGATATCGCATCCTTCAAGCCAAGCACGTACTATAAAAAGGGAAGTAATGACCGATCATTAAGCGAGGGTTAAATTTCACATCGTATCGACTCGCAGGGGGGTTTCGTGAATTACTGCACAAACTGTCATCCTCGAGCATAATAGATGGCTGTACCCAGCGCCAGTATAAGTGGAGGAGGGGACATTGGATCCATTTACTAATGCCAGGCTCCTCGTCTATATTTCACCAACTCCTTAGGCGGTGATTAAAGTAGTTCCCCGTCCAGACTTCGATTCTCGCCTCTGCCATGGGTGATTTAAATACCGAAAAATATGTTTGGAATGGCGTGCATTCAGCCAGTGCATCTGAAAACCCGGCGTTACCGTCACCCTGGCAACAAATAGGAATTACCTCATTTCAGTTTCTGCATGTCATTGCACAGATCCATTAAAGGAACAAATACATCTGAGTGGATTAATACGATTAGTCGGCCCCAAATCCTGACTTCAATTCCTCTGGAGCCATATCAAACGCCCAAAAATTAGCACAGGAATGTTCATCATGTGGGAGATGAGATTAAATCAATTTCCTGCATAAACCCTACCACCCTGCAAACAAAGACAAAAATCATATCTACATTGCAAATATGAATCACTTTGCTATCGAAAATTTTAAAAACGTTAAAAGGACATTAAAAAACAAAGGAATTGAAGCAATACACTTATGAACATGACAAATCCAAACACTCCCACACAAAAATTCGCACAGATAGTAGGCCTACTCATAATAGCATTATGAATTTCGTCCACACAAGTCAATATAAAATTAAAGAAAATTATGTATCACAAAGAGAAAACATAAAAACCGTTTCTCACTTCGTATGAAGAAACAAATGACAAAATCTAAAGACATAAATATCTCCCTATTATGCACCATATAGTCCAATCGTTTGGTAGTTTTGCCTACGAAATTTTACGGGAGTTTTGAAAATTGGTATATTTATAGATTTTGACGTGCTCTTTCTGAATTTTTACTTTGCTAACAATTTTTTTCTTCCTGGAAACTGCCGCCATATTGAAAAAATGGCGCTCTAAAACAGTTTTTCGACGATTTTTTTTGTGACTCACTTTACGGTGAAAATAGTTATGTAATAAATGAAACTAGAGAATAGTTCCTATAATTTATGTCTGAGCCGTTTTTTTTGTGAAATGAATAGTCTCGGCGTACGAGCGCCGAAAATTCTACACCAACACGCGTATTGGCCAAAAAACTCATTTCTACGACACCATGAGGTAGAGTTCCTGGAGAGCTTTTTTTTAGTGGTATCCCCAGTAGGCCTAATCCACATGTGATCAATTTAGCGCATTCTCCTTCTCTTCGCTATCCCTGATGGACCAGGTTTTGCGAGTTCTTGGTCTTTAGGACTGTGCAAAACCTCACGGATAGGCAGTTCTTCCAAGTTCTCTTCTTCGACCTCATCACCTTCTTCCTCGATTTCGTCGAAGGTTCGCTGAAGAACTGTCCGTCTCTTCCACTTCATCGCTGTCTCGAAGATCAATAACCGAATTATCGCAGGTGCCATTGCAATTCGCACAAATAACGGAGCACTTTAGTCCAGCCTTTCTGCATCCACAGGCTCCTCGACATTCTTTCTTGCATTTGCAAGAAATTAGTTTCAGCAAGTTTGCTGGAGCAGGGGGCTCGAGTGTGGTGACAGGAATTAGCCCATTCTTGCTTTTCTTGCATCCCCACTGCTCTGCATTTTTCCCAACTCCATAACACTGCTGAACCTGGTGGTAGGTTCGGAAGGAACGTTGTCGTGCTGCTGCTTCTGTCTGTGGCAGCGATGAAATATTAAATTTATTTTTGAATGCTGACTTCGTGAAGCATAGGTGTTAAGCGACATACTTTTTACGCTACAACCATACAACGCAAAGAGGAAGCGTTCTCCAGCCTCAGCAATGCTTTCTGGGTCAGCATTTGGGTTTTAGGTAGATTTCTTTAGAAAGCTAACTATTGCAATAGGTCCCATGTTTCGACTTCCGGAAAATTTCGACATATCTTCGCGTTTCACATCCCCCAGACCCCAAAACCACCGTCAGTTCAAAACTTTATATATAATTTATGTATATGTGTATCTATATATATATATATATCAGTTTCTTGTGGACACGATAACAGCCGTAATTTTTCACCAATCACTTTAAATGTTTTACATAATATGTATCCCTATAAAATCTCGGTCGAGTTCGTTAATGGGCAAAATCGGTCAAAGGGGGTAAAAATGGGGGGCTTTTTTCGAAAAAGTGAAATATCGCTATAACTCTCTTAATACATGAAATATCGAATCCCTTCAAAGTTCATAATATGTGTCGGATAAGTGCCAAAAATTTATGTCAAATAAGTTTTTTGATAGCACCAACCATTGACCAAAGGGGTGGGAAAAAGTGGGTTTTTCGGGAAACATTAATCATATCTCTGTTAATAGGCACAATATCAAAACCGCACAAAATGGACAATATTCCTCCAATAATTACCTAAAACTTTTGTCTGAAAGAATTTTTGATATGACCCACCATTACGCCACGGGGTGAACAAAATGATTTAAATTATAAGAAAATGCCAAGTGCCAAGAGAGGTTGCCATGACAACTTTACTTTTAATTGATAAGGGATGACCATCAGCAGTTGCTATGACAACGCCACTGCACGAGATCACATTCAGTTTTCATATGTCAGTGGGAAGCGACTTCGGTATCGGAACTGGTAGCATGCTGAACTTCTATGCCCAAGGTCGCGGGTTCAAACCCGGCTGAAGTCGTCGGATTTACTAAGAGCGCTAAAAAACCTGAGTTTGCTTTCCTTCGGAGGGGAAGTTCCAACGTTCGTTGCGAGTTGCTCATTGAGGTGGCATCTAGTAGCCAAGTTCACAGCTAGGTGTCGTTGACGGCAGTATTTTAGGTAGATTTCATTAGAAAGCTAACTATTGCAATGGGTACCATGTTTCGATTTCCGGAAAATTTCGACATATCTTCGCGTTTCACATCCCCCAGACCCCAAAACCACCGTCAGTTCAAAAGTTTATATATAATTTATGTAATATATGTATATATATATATATATATATGTATATCAGTTTCTTGTGGACACGATAACTGCCGTAATTTTGCACCAATCACTTTGAATTTTTTACCGAATATGTATACCCATCAAATCTCGGACGAGTTCGTTACTGGGCTAAATCGGTCGAGGGGGATGAAAATGGGGGACTTTTTTTTTCGAAAAAATGAAATATTGCTATAACTCTCTTAATATGTGAAATATCGAATCCGTTCAAAGTTCATACTATGTGTCGGATAAAGCTCAGAAATTTATGTTTGAAACGTTTTTCTGATAGCACCAACCATTGACCAAAGGGGTGGGAAAAAGTGTTTTTTTCGGGAAACATTAATCATATCTCTGTAAATAGGCACAATATCAAAACCGTACAAAATGGACAATATTCCCCTAATAATTACCTAAAACGTTTGTCTGAAAGAATTTTTGATGTGAGCCACCATTGCGCCAAGGGATGAGAAAAATGATTTCGGAATTATAAGAAAATGCCAAGAGCTATCAGTGGTTGACATGGCAACACTACTAAATTGATGAGGGATGAGCCATCAGACGTTGCCATGACAACGCACTTGCGCGAGATCAGATTCAGATTTCCATCTGACTAAGTGTGAAGCGGCTTCGGTGACGTAACTGGTAGCATGCTGAACTTCTATGCCCAAGGTCGCGGGTTCAAAGCCGGCCAAAGTCGTCGGATTTTCTAAGAGCGCTAAAAATCCCTCAGTAAGCTTTCCTTTGGAGGGGAAGTTCCAACGTTCGTTGCGAGTTGCTGATTGAGGTGGCATCTAGTAGCCAAGTTCACAGCTGGGTGGCGTTGACGTTAGTATCTGGTAGCAACATTAGGAACTACTGCTTGAAATTTAGCGTCTGCATTCCTTACCTGAATTACAGACTAATACCGCCATCTCAATTCACACCGTTTATCAGACAGATTCTACACTCACCCAAAGTACACGGGGTTATATGACCGCGTTGTCGCAGCCCCTAAACTGAGGAACCAACCAACATCTCTGCGGGAGATATAATTTTGCGTGAAGAAGTAACAGACCGTTACATAGTTACACATCAGTGTCGGAACCTTGCATAAGGACAGTGTGACCACAAGTATAACAAGTAGTTCCGTGAAGAACTGTACAGCCTACTTTCATATATCCTGCTCATGTTAATTGCCTCTATCAACATACAAAATTTCAGTTTAATTGCTGTATCAGATTCGTAGATATTGAGAACCGTCTAAATATTTCAGATGGTCGCCAGGTTGGATTTTTATTTTTGTACTATTATATTAAGATTATTGTGTAAGTGTGGTATTCAAACTTCAATCGCATGATTAGAACACAAGAAGTAAAAACGAGATTTTAAAATTACGCACAGCAGCCATCTTGTGATTATGCAAACAATTGAAATAAATTAGATGCCAGTGGATCAACATTTGTGTAAGCATTTAAAACGTGCAACGTTTCACGGCACTCGGATAGTTAATTCGCGAGAAACGTCCATTTAAATATTTATACTTCGCGTCGCCGCCATGTTGGATTCGTGCTCTTGTTCATAGTCTCTATGAACATAAAAATTTCAGTTTGGTTGCTGTAAAAGATTCATATATATTGAGAACCGTCTAAATATTACGGAAGCTTGCCATTTAGGATTGTTATATGTATAGGCCATAGAGTTATGTACCATTCAAGGTCACTTATTGCCTAGGTTCATTATTCAAACTTTCACTTCGATCGCATGATTACGACACAAGAAATAAAAACTTAATTTTAAAATTTCGCACAGCCGCCATTTTGAGGTTATGTCAACAATTGAATTAAATTAGATGGCAGTACATTACAATCTGCAAAGTCATTTACTGTACCACATTTTACTGCGCTCAGAGAGTTAACTCACGAGAAAAGTCTATTAAAATATTTCAAATTCGCTTGGTCGCCATGTTAGTTTTGTACTTTACAGGTTTATGAATTATACATAGGTAAACTTGTATCAGTACCCTTTATCACCGTACAAAATTTCAGGGTGATATCTGTAATAGTTTCGGGGATATAGAATGTCAGTGAAATATTTCGCACAGCCGCCATTTTGAGGTTATGTAAACAATTGAACTAAATTAGACTCCAGTGCATTGCAATGTGTATAAATATTTGCTGTACCAAGTTTCATTACGTTTGGATAGTTAAATCGCGAGAAAAGTCTATTTAAAAGTCTCCACTTCGCTTGGCCGCCATGTTGGTTATGTAGCAACCAGGTTTTTGAAAGTTTGATAGGTGAACTTCTAGTAGTACCCTTTATCACCGTACACAATTTCAGGGCGATATCCGTTATAGTTTCGGAGATACTGAATGCTAGTGAAATATTTCGCACAGCCGCCATGTTGGATTGGTGAGACGTAACAAAATTCGATGGGCACGGTCGACGTCGCCGGGAATAGTGCTATGAACTTACCGAGTTTCACTGAAATCGCTCCAGCCGTTTAGATTTTATTAGGGGACACTCACATACACCTCTCTCACACACACACACACACACACACACACACACACACACACACACACACACACACACACACACACACACACACACACACACACACACACGGACAAAAGGTGATCTCATAAGCCTATTTTTTCAAAATTGAAAATAGGCTAAAAATGGACTCCAAATGACAAGAAGGTTACCGTCCCCGTAAGACAAAATGTTTAAAATATGTTTAAAATGAAGAAAAACAAAGTTAATTAATCTCCAATAATAAAATACTTTCACGCGATAAATGACGTCTGATCCTTCTACGAAAACCTGCATATTCTGCCTATTTTCGCCTATCTCCAAGTTTGTCCGGTGAAATCTACCTCCGCCTTCCGGCGTGCCGAGAGGACTTTTTTTTAAAACCCGGACGAGCTCGTTTACATCCCAGTTCTTCCGGAGTACATTGGCACATTTCATTTTGCCTTGATTGAAAAGTGCCGATGTTGTATCACAGCCACTGAAGGCGTGCAAGAATAAGATGGTATCTGCGGCTGTTTTATCGATGACACTTTCGGTTGAGTACATCCGTTGGAAAATCGTTCCTTTCCCTGGTTTCAGAACATATATGTTTGAACGCGTAGCCGCAGATAAAGCCATAAAAAAAAGGAAGATCTATATCTTCGCCGTCAACTATAACTGAATCGAATGTAGATAAAACGCTGATTGCCGTATTGATTATTGAATCTGCATCTTCCGTGGCTTGCTTGACCATGTAGTTCGCAGCTTCAAATTTTGTTTTCAACATTCCAATGAAGCGGTTCTTGTTTGCATCGTTGCCCAGAAATTTGTCTTGCGACACAGATGGGATCATTGACTCTTCACAAAGTATATCTACTGATGAATGTTTCCGTGATCGTCGGGATCGCTCCGCATATTTGGTACTACGGTCTGCTACATCTTCCGGATATCCATCGAATACGATGATGGCATTGGAGGTATATTTCGATTTAACGAATGCGACGTAGTTATTACAAATGGATGAAAACGATTCACCCCAATTCCAAAAGACTCTGTGCCATAAGAATCCTCCGTCGATGGCATACATGGCGTCTTCAAAGTTGACATGTCTAGAATATGTATCAAATGCCTTATATAGAGAAGATTTAACGCATTTGCGCATGCAAACGTAAAATTCAAACGGAATGATAGAGTGAAATCTCTTGGCGTTATGAATGCAGGCGTCCGGATAGATGACATTATCCCGATTGTTGCGGCTGTCTTTACAATGCGCCGAAGTTCTTCGGTCTTGTTTTCGTTTCTTTGGTTGTACCAGGCTTCCGTCAGTAATTGATATCCTGTGTTTCGGAAGCAAACCACATGAGCCTTACTGGCAGTGACGGCGATCAAAATATCGTCACCGTATTTTTTCAAGAGATGTGCCTTCACGGTTGCTATGTGTGGGCGGTAATCGCATTCAATTTTGGTCATCAGTTTTTCCGGAGAATTCTCCTCGAGATAAGAGTAAATACATTGCATTGCAATCTCGATCAAGTTTGCAAACGGACTCTCTTTTTAATATATCCAGTGCTTGGTGCAATTTTTTCATGCACGAGTTGTGATACTGTGCATCGGCTGCGACGAAATCGTTGATCTTCTCGAGAGGCTCAACAATCGCTCGACCCCAATCATCATTACGGGCTCTAGCAATTTTTGAAATGCTGTCCTTCATTCCTAATTCATGCACGCTATACACAATACTACGATCGCGCGGAGCCATCCGTTACCGTTTCGCTAGAAACTCTGCTGTCATCTCAACAGCGCACAAGAAACAATGATCTTTGAATGAGAATGTTGAGGTAGTAGTGGATCGCAGATGTGGATGCACAGATGCGACATCACCTCCTCTAGGCACAAATACAGAGATTGATCTCTCCTTGTTGTAGCTTTTTCGACACGCGTTGTGAACCACTACCGATTTGAGTCCCGCCAAGAGTTCCCTCTTGTTATCCTGACGAAATGTCTCCAGTCCATTTTCCTTCACTGCAATCACCTCACTTCCTTGCGATGGATTTTTACAAATGAAACAGTTTCCTTCCTCAGAAGCCATGACTGAAAATGCGTGACCGACACTGATGAACGACGCACTCGTACTGATGTTCAGGCAAAATAGTTGAGCTCTGCTGGCAGATGCAGCGATCCCAAGGTCAAGGGCGAGTGTTCCTTTATACCTGCACTGCCGGCTGGATCGCAGCTTAGGAGGGATGATATCCAGCTGGCAGTGATACCTGCGACAGACCGTTAGGCATAGGCAGGCCATACATAGTAGGCCGGTTTTTCAACGCGTAGTAAATATTTATCGTTGGTATACGAAATACGAGTGTTGGAATAAACTTTGCGGCGCTCGTACGCCGAAACTATTCATTTCACCAAAAAAAAAAAAAAAGAAAAAAAAAAAAAAAAAAAAAAAAAAAAAAAACCGGTTCAGACTTAAATTATAGGAAATATTCTCTAGTTTCATTTATTACGTAACTATTTTCACCGTAAAGCGAGTCACAAAGAAATTATCGTCGAAAAACTGTTTTGGAGCGCCATTTTTTCAATATGGCGGCGGTTTCCCGGAACAAGATTTCTTAGCAAAGTAAAAATTCGGAAAAGCCCATCAAAATCTATAAATATACCAATTTTTAAAACTCTCGTAAAACTTCGTAGGTAAACCCATCTTTGAGCGCCAGTTGACTGGACTGATATGATAAAATAGCGAAAGACATAAAAGATCCAACATGTTGTTGCCTACAACTTCTGATATATGTTAAATATTACCATAAGATTAATACTGTATCAGAGAATTTATAAGAACTTCACCCCTCCCCATGAGACACTAATAATAATAATAATAATAATAATAATAACAATAATAATATCGTATGGCCTCGGGTGCCGGGTGCAAGCTTTGTTATTTGACACCCAAAGGGTAGCTTGCATGTCGAATTTAGTTGTTCCTTGAAGCACTATGGAAGTCAAAGAGGTTAGATATCTAAGCTCCTCGAACACTATAGCGCTTTCTGGTAGAGAAATGAGGAGCTTTGTGTTGGCGGAAACTCCCGAGATTAAATTTGCCATTATGAACACAGCCTACTGAATTCAAATGGGTTCTTTGACATGCCAACATCGTATGACATGGTGTCGTAATTTTTGCCGCCTTTCAAAAATCACTTACCACGGCCAGGAGCGAACCTGCAAGCTTGGGTTTAGTAGACCGACACGTTGACCACTCACCCACCGTGGCAAGCTCCCATGAGACACTTAAAAAGTGTTTTGGAAAAAGTATGTCTCCGAGTTTTACATTTATCGCTAATGTCTTGTCAGAGAGGTCTCTTTATTCTTAATGATTAGTTTATATGCCGAATGTCACAATTTAACAACTCGTGAGATATTAATATTCATGAAATTCAAGATTAACCCCCATTTTCATCCCTTTGGAACATGAATAGCCCAATATCCCTTCTTATCTCTCGCCTACAGCATAAGAGAAGTAACTGTTCGAATTGCACGTTTATCGTTACAGCGGTTGAATATTGCTTTGAGAAAAAAAGAAGCAAAAGCTATAAAGGGTTCACTTAGAACCCCCTCATCACTGAGCAGTGGCCCAGTTTTATTTTAGGGATGCCTAATACAAATACGAATTTTCATACCGTTTGCACCAAATTCAACATTTTGTTGCTTAACGTTTGTTATGTTAAATATTAGTCTACCGTTAATATCAGAATTTCCTAATATTCACCCCTCTGTCGACGCCATACCATAACAAACCCACAAACAGACAAAAAGTAAACTAACGGTAAATTAGGTCATTATACGCCTCATCCGATATGAATACAAAGTTTGAGTCAAAAGTAAAAAAATGTTCAGACAGAAGGCTTACTGTACTATAAAGACAATAATAATGTTATTGGTTTTCTGTCCCTTTTAACTACTCGGGCTTTTAGAGACGCCAGGGTGCCGGAATTTTGCCCCGAAGGGGATCTTCTGATCTACTGATACGGCTCCCTCGCATTTGAGCACCCTCAAATGCCAGCTGACTGTGCCTAGATACGAACCTGCAACCTTGGGCCCAGCAAGCGAGAACGTTACCGCTGAGCCACGCAGCCCGAGACAGTGTCACTCGATCAAGCTCTTTGCGCGACTGACAATCCTATTTATGTATCAACGCGCAAGCTCTAGGATTTGAGACTTGCAGACTGTATGGTATCTTGTTGCGCATCCAGGACTCACTGGCACAGTATCATGTATTTGTAATTAGAACTAAGATTTCTAAGATTTCGAAGGAGGCCATAACACTATCCCGGTATTTGCAAAATGGAAGTGGCAAACCAGGATATCGGAGGCGGGAATCAAACTCAACTTCTCAGTTATCATCACGAGGCTGAATTAAAATTCTAGATAGAGGATCAATGGGTAGACAGCAATTAATCCCTGATAGCGCAAACATGCGCGAACCCGACAGCAGAGGAGAGGAGAGGAGAGGAGAGGAGAAGGAAGGTTGTGGAGGGGGTCACTGCCGTTGTGCTTGTGGGAGACACCAACGTGCAATACTGCTCCAGTTACAGTAGGAGACGATGTGAACATTTCTGTAGCAACGGGCGAAGTGAACGTTCCTCCCCTCTTAACCATGCTACAGCACATGGATCCGCCCGCATACGTAATATTGGCGGTATACATGCATTTTTGTTTCTAGGAACGCTGAGAAGCAACAGTTGATTCTCTCTTGATCGCCCATAACCAAGTTTCAAATTTTACTCTGAAATGTAAAATCAGATCCAGCTTACTGTAGCAGCTCATCGCCCACTAGCACGCTCACCCTCCATTGTCTCCTCACTTAAATCAGTGTATGAGCCAATCAACGAGCTGTTTACAGGGGACTGCTCCCTGCTCATCCGCTTTCACTTCCCAAACAGCCGTAAGCCTTGACTAACAAGGGCAAAGTGACACCATAAGCTCCATGAGTAGAATGATTCGATATAGTGCTACGCAACTTCAGGTGACTGTCGACAGTGGCTTTTCCCAAGGTTTACATACTCCAGGTAAATCGCGGGTCCGTGGTCTGGGCATTTTCACTATCCTAGCACCCATAAATTACAGATACATATTCCAGTATTCAAACACCAAAATAATACACGTTATTTATGGCACGTGACCTGTGAGGAGGCCTGGAGCAGACCTTTCAAATATACGCCCGTAAGCAACTGCCCGTCGTGATGAAGATGAAATGAATGATGAAAACGTCGCAAACATCCAGTCCCGAGCTTTCTTATGTAAAATTTATTGGCCAAGGAAGGAAAGTTTCTTCTATAAACATCAGACAAGTAAAATAAATCTCAATTATTTTTTAAAATATATCAAGTAATTTTAAGTTTTTTTAAATCGACAAAAATGTAGATTTGTGAAAATTAGACCTTATTATTTCCTAATTGATGTAGGCTACTTGTGTATCTTACTGTACACTCCGAACACTCTTGTAGTTGTTGCCTATTTTAGGGGCGGTGAATTCGTGGTCATATAGCCCCGTGTATTTGGGTGTGTGCGTGTAGGGGAGGGGACATTTGTGTGATAACGTGTGTTGTTGTGATGACTATACTAGTGTGTGTAGTTGTAAACTGGGGATAGGATTGGGAAGGAGGCAGCCGTGGCCGTAAGTTAGGAACCGCCCCAGCATTTGCGTGGGGAAACCACGATAAACAACTTGCAGGTTGGGTGAGGTGGGAATCGAACCCAACTCTTCTCAGTTTTGCCTCACGAGGCCGAGTGTACCCCGTTCCAGCCCTCACACTAGAATTAAAATTTCTTGGCAAAGCCGGGAATCGAACCCGGACCTCCGGGGCGAAAGCGTAGGTTACATTTAGCAACGAGAAGCGTGGGCAAGGGTGAGTATATGCAACCTGCCATGGATAGCTTTTCGCCGGGCGGGACGTGGCAGCTCCCCTGCTACTGGAATGAAACTAACTTTTACCACCATATTGAAACGGTGATACATTTCGAAACGGCATCAGTCCTATGCAAAATTTCATCTAAATTGTTTGGGTAGTTTTTTGCGTGAAATAGTAACAGACAGACACCTCTAGACTTTTATAAATTCAAAACATGGTGGGCCGATTTTAGTGGTTCTTGCGGCAATAGATTCCTTTAAGTGACTTGATTTGGCCTGTTCGCTTTACTTAAATGAAACCACTATTTCTGACGTTCTAGCTGGCCGATTCTTGCGACGACTGAATCCACAGTTGCCTAGTTTTGCAAATAACGTGCAGGTGTTTTCACCAAGAAACTTGTCAATATTATCTCAAGGACAGCGCGCCCTCACTATCTCTCGACTGCCAGCATATTATGTGTAGCGCATTCATCGTACTTCGCAAACTCCAGCAAGTGGAGGGCAGAATCTACTGTCATCGGCAGTTATCGAGCCTCAGGAACGTTGAGGTTAATGAGTAAATTACTTTTTGTAGAGTAAAATGTTGCTTTTCACTAATGTATCAAGTCTTATTCATGGCTGTAAATATATAGGCTAGATAGGTTATTTTGTATGGCAAGATTAGGGCAATCGGGCCCCTCTCTTCCATCTAACCAGATTTTACAATATATTATTACAATATTAGCAGAACTTAACCATGGTACTTGAATCTAACAGCAATACATTTCAGATCCAATCACAATACATATAAGGGCAGGTAAGCATGGCATAGGAAAAAATATGTTAATTAATTAATTATTGCTAAAGTAAAAAAATATGTATAATTATGTATAATGATATTGAGGATACAGGTGGTGTTAGTCGGTACTGTGAAAGGTTCTGCTCTTAGGTATAGAACCTGAAACCCTTCGAGTCAAAACCTATCGTCCTAACCACTTAGGTACGTGGCCGGACATTGTTATGGATTTAATCTACTGCGGCTCTAGAGGCATCGGGGTGTCTGCTTTCGCCCTGAAGAGGATCTAACTTTTAAAACGAGCCAATAAATCTACAGATACTACTCTCTCGCATTTAAGCACCCTCAAATGCCAACAGGCTTCACCACATTCGAACCAGCAACCATACAACCATGGGCACAGCTATGAAATGCAATCTAGTCCAAAGGTGCATGGGTCTAGTGACCGCGATGCTCCAATTCCACAATTGATAAATATGTTACTGTACTTTCACATTCTCCAGAAGTCAGCGAATTCACTTTTGCCGTGATTTTCCTTAGGTCTATTTACTGTACTTTGTAACTGATCAACATAATGTTATTGGTTTTACGTCCCTTTTAACTACAGTACTCTGGCCTTTAAAGGCGCAGGGGTGCCGGAATTTTGCCCCGAAGGGGATCTTTAACATGCCAGTAAATCTACTGACACAACTGATCAACAGCACTAAAATAAATAAAGAAGTGAACAAAAGAACAAAAGAAAAAATCACCCATACGCCATCCCCATTTACTGCTTTCGTCAATTTTCATGTAGCGGTATTCCTTATGGATGTCAAGTTGTCGCCCCGACTCACACGCGGCAAAACCGTGTGGGTTAAATCAATCACTACGACTACGATGCCGCAAGTCCGGAGATCAGTGATTCGAACACGGCGCTAATAGAGATCATCCTGAGTGTGATTATTCACCAAGCTTTTCCGAACTTCCACGAGGCAAATGCTAGGATGGTAATTATTAGTTAAACATAATATTAGTCACCACAGAAACACAGGTTATCATACAAACTAACACACCTGACTGATGGGGCTTATGGCCAAGATGTCCCTAGCCTCTAAAATTAAACAAACAGAGGTCTATAAAACGAGCCAATAAATCTACAGGTACTATTCTCTCGCATTTAAGCACCCTCAAATGCTCACCGGCTTCACCACATTCGAACCAGCAACCATACAACCATGGGCACAGCTATGAAATGCAATGCACACGTGTTTCATAAAAGTGGAAAAATACAAGAAACTAGAAACTAACTGCAAGCAGTTTCATTCATCGAAATTACAAGCAAACATTAATAAAGAATAAAAAGTAAACTATAATTGAAGCAAAATATAACTGCCCGCTACACAAGGTTCTATAGCAGCGTGTTTCATCAGTCTCAAACTCGTGGACAGAAAAACACAGCGACACGGAATGCGCATTTTATAAGATGTTTGGGAAGTGTCATTGAAGTAGTCATGCTTTTTAAGTCCAGCTTTCTGCATAGCAATGTCCTGCATTTAAAAAGTTTAAGTTGGTAACCTTAAGCCCATGTGACGTAACCACACGAGATGTAACTCCACAGCAGATCGTAGAAGACCAGATCCACGGTTCACGGATTTAAATCCTGTAAAACCTGTTGACCGACTGAAAAGCATCAAACTTTTGTTTACTAAGGCAACACGAAAAAATGGCTTCAAACGCCATAATGTCCTGCAAAATTGGTGAAAGATTAGCTGGATGCAGTATGTGTACAAAATATCAAACACACACCGAGAGTGTACCGGAACCAGAATAAGTTTCCAACAGGCATTAATAGAAACGACATTAGTGGTCGCTATTTTAACAAGCTCCAGGATGTAAAGCCGAAACAAATCAAAAGGAACAACCACTTCACAAGCTCTAGAATCTAAAGCAGATTGAAATCATGTGGGACAACAAAGTCGCCTATTTCACTTCACATGGACATGAATCGGGATAAGAAGTTATTCAATTTATCGCGGAAGCAGTAGGATGGTTGTTTTATGGGGGGCGGAACACAGAAGGTATCTGGTTTCTGAACAAGATTTTTCTTAACAAACTATTTGATCTTGTAGTAGGAATATATTACCAGTTTGTATGAGACGGTCATTCGATCATGTTCATGTAATCCTTGAAACCCTTTCTCATACCAGAGTTAGAAACGCATACAACCAGTACCGCTCACGGGCAACTTTTTTTTTAGCCTACAGCTGATCACAACACATCATGCCACAGACAGAAAGTCAATCATCATTAACCGGTAATACCAGACTTGTCGTGGAGTCTAAATTAACTAGACTACTGTTGTACATCCTGGTCATATACAGGCTATTTATATACATTAAATAGTCTGCTAACCTATGTTATTGTGGTGTGGCCTATGTAGGCAAATGCGTATTTGTAATTGAGGATAGGATTGGGAAGGAGATAGCCGTGGCTCGGCATTTACCAGGAATAGTGGCTCGGCATTTACCAGGAATAGAAGTGGGGAAACCGCGATAAACACTTCCAAGATGACTGAGAAGAAAATCGAACCTACCACTTCTCAGTTTTGCTTCTTGAGGCTAACAATAAGTGTACACCATTCCAACCGTTAGACCAAAATTGAATTGCTTGGCAGGACCGGGATGACTGCCAAGAATGCTCGTCACTACACCGCGTGGAGGTCTCTTAAATTAACTACAGGGTCAATTAACGACCGCAGTCACAAAACAAATATTAGAATCAATTGCTAAGTCATTTATGAGGAGGATGAGCCACACGGACTCGAATGTGAGACCTCGTAATTGCCGGTAGGGACAAAGTGAATTTCAGTCAACGATATAAATGATCATGCAGTTGTATGTTTCAAAAACAGGTTGTAACCCCAGTGTTGCCATAGCTCAGTGGTATGAAAACACCAACAATAGAGATATCGCGGGTTCGCAACTTGCTGGCAGCAGTATCCCATTTTTCATCTGCAACCTTGCATCACTGGCACTTATCATAAATTTCAACAGCTTACCTTTCGTTGCATAGCTACAGGATAGGATAATGCCACGTACAGAATGTTGACGAGAACGCAGGGTTCACATCAATGGTTCACGCATACATGGAGGAGTTATGAGAGACCTCAGAACATTCTAGAATTGCCACTTGCTCACGCTGAGCCTCAGAAGGTAAGCAGATTAAACACCACCATTTAGATTGTGTGTAGTTAATCATTAAGGTTTATTTTTAATGGGGTGGGGGGGCGAGGGCTGAACTTCATGGGCGCATGACATTCCAATATTAAAATTGGGCATTGATCCCACTAAAAGATTTCAGTGAAAATGGGCCAATACCGGAGAATTCCAACAACGTACACTATGGATCAGAAAACTGATTCGACCACCTCATGATATAGCGGCTAACGTTCTTAACTGTCACACCAGAGGTCCGGGTTCGATTCCCGACTCTTCCAAGGAATTTTAATTCTGGTTTGAGGGCTGAAACTGTGTACACTCAGCCTCGTGAGGCAAAACTGAAGAGGAGGGTTGGATTCCTTCCTCAGTGGTTTTCCGTGGACTCACTTATACTCCAGATAAGTGCTGAGAAGGTTCCTAACTTAAGGCCACGGCTGTCTCCTTCCCAATCCTATCTCAATTTACAAATACACACACTAGTACAGCCATCACACAAATTTCACACGTAGTCAAATACACGGGGCTATATGACCACGGCGTAGCAACCCCTAAAATAAGCAGCACAACAACAACAACAACAACACAGAGCCGATCAAGAAAATGTTATGGGTTTCCAACAAACTTGCCCCCGTCATGTTGTAATTCTTCCAAGTGACCAACGATTCGAGAAATCGCTTGATATTATGTCTCGTTAATAGTTACTGTAGCTTCCCTGGGAAAGGAGTCTACCTACCATTGGGCCCCAACCGAATCCTGCATAGTTCCAATTGCGTGTGCCGTAATTTATATTTCATGCTCACTGCCGACATCCCTTGGTCAACTTTTACTCTCTTGCAGCACTGAGATATGACGTAGGCCTACATAAGTAAATCCCGCGTCGCGTGACCCTTCCCTTCTCTTTTCTCGATACTGTATCCACATTTTCAAAGAGTCGTATCGCTTACTCTCTTTCTTTTCTATTTAGGCCATCTTTGAAAAGGTTTTCTGTGATTTTCAAGACAGATGCCAGGACAGTGCCTCTTAACAAGCCACAGGCGCTTTCTTAACAAGCCACAGGCGCTTTCTTAGAACACCTTGCCCCATTTCAGTCATCGTCGTTCATTTGATCTCTCATTAGCTCCTGATGAGGTTCAGGCATCAGGCCGTAAAAATCACTGCTAGATAGAAACTATTCTCACCTCATCCCCGGCTTCAGAGAATAGGAATAATAAAGAGTTTTCATATTTTAAGCCTCTTTCAGAGTAGACCAGTTTCTAGAGCCAAGGCTGACAAAGTAATACAGCCAACCTCAAGATTTTGGTTGGGAGATTCACTCACGAGTCCCACTCCACATAAGCGACACACAGGAACATGCTTCGGTGAACACACCACTGCTGTCGAGTTGCTTCGGGACCAGAGCGATCACGGGCCCTAGGACACGGCGTTCTGGGGCCCTCCATTTTTATCCAACCTGTGACAATTTTGGAATTACGGTATTAAGCTTTCACATTTTAACCTCCCTCCCCTGGAATTTAGCTTGCCCAACTGAATATTAATTTACTGTACTTTGTTTTCAGTTATTCAGCCATTCTAGTTTTTTCTCGCTCTGATTAGTTGTTCTTTTACTTCAAGAATTTCATCACTGTGCATTAAGACTTCCAATTTTCATTGTATCTGAACGTGTTACGTCACCTCATGAGTCAATTTTTCCCGACATTGAATTAGAAACTTGATGGATCCACGAAGGGCTTTTGAAAGTAAGCACGTTATAAATGAAATGTACAGCATTCGCAACTTTGCCATTTCCTCGAAAAAAAAAAAAAAAAAAAAAAAAAATGAAAAAAAGTAATATGTTCTCTTTGTAATGTTTTGAATACTATTCACTGGCTGTATTTACATTAAACAGAGTCTTATAAAAAAATCCAAAATAGTTTTGTCATTGTCCGTGGCTTAGGCGGCAGCACGCCGGCCTCTCACCGCTGGGTCCGTGGTTCAAATCCCGGTCACTCCATATGAGATCAGTGCTGGACAAAACGGAGGCAGACAGGTTTTTCTCCGGGTACTCCGGTTTTCCCTGTCAAAATTTCATTCCAGCAACACTCTCCACTATCATTTCATTTCATCTGTCATTCATTTAATCATTGCCCCAGAGGAGTGCGTCAGGCCTCGGCAGCCGGCACAGTCCATATCCTCGCCGCTAGATGGGGGCTTCATTCATTCCATTCCTGACCCGGTCGGAGACTGGAAGCAGGCTGTGGATTTTCATTTCATTAAATTAAATAAAGTTGTCCACTAAGTTCTTTTACTGCCTCGGACCCTCAGCAAATCCGGGCCCCGGGGCTGCAGCCCCACTTGCCTCTGTTCCCGACTCCAGCATGTCTGTGCCGAGACAACAGGTGTCCAGAAGCCCTCCTCAGGTAACGCCTGGGAACCCTATTCAACAGGGGTGATTTAATTCGCTCGGAATGTAGCATGCCACATGGCCGGATTAGATGACTGCACTTCCGCCCCATCCCATGTGATGGTTCTGATGATTACTCAAGTGGAGAGGGGGACTCCCAAATAGTCTCACGGAGTGGCAACATTTTCTGATGCACTACATCACAACTAAGCGTGAAGGGAAGGACAAAGGAAGTAGCGCGAGCCCGAAAAAAGAAAAAGGAAACTCTCACATTCCGAATTAAAAATACTATGGGTGCCTCGTACGAGGTAATAATAATAATAATAGCGTATGGCCTCGGGTGCAAGCTTTGTTATTTAACGCCCAGAGGGCAGCTTTCATGTCAAATTTTGTCGTTATTTGGAGCGCTATGAAAGTCAAGGAGGTTCGATATCTAAGCTCCTGGACACTATAGCGCTTTCTAGTAATGAGGAACTTTGGTTGGCGAAAAATCCCGAGATTAATTTTGCCATTATGAACACGGCCTACTGAATTCAAATGGGTTCTTTAACATGCCAACAACGTATGACATGCGTGTCATGACTTATGTCACCTTTCAAAAATCACTTACCACAGCCAGGAGCGAACTTGCAAGCTTGGGGTTGGTAGTCTGACACATTAACCCCTAACCCACCGTGGCAAGCCTCGTACGAGGTGAAGAAGAGGAGGTGGGGAGCGCACGTGATCAATGGCACCAGGGCTAGGGAATAATGCGTTACTAGTAACAGTTACTTTTATGGCGATGCCGTTACTTTTTAAAAATAAGTAACAAACGCCGTTACTTTAGGAGTAAAAAAAGTAACGAAAATGATCGTTACTTTCTCAAGATGGAGCAAACAGTTGCCAACAGAATGTGGGAATGGAACCAACAACCAACAACTTCCCATTATGAACCAGCACATCTCTGTATTCAACACTAACAATAACCATACACCAACCTTGAATTTGTGATGGATTTGAAAGGTTCTGCGTCTATCTGAAGTAAGCGAAACCGGTGCCATCAACATTTCAAATGCTCTATGAGCCGCAATAATTCTGGCATGTCTCTGTGTATACCATTTACTTGAGGGCAAGGGAATAGAAAACTTCTGTGATACACATCCCATCTATGTAAAAGGTCTGCAGGAGATTAAGCCCAATCTTCAATCAGGGTTTATGAACCATTCTCGGTGTCACACAACGTGCGAAATAGCTCCTGTAGCAGCTATATTACGGACATGTTTCTGCTGCTGTTAATTAATTTTAGGGGTTTGGGACATCTTGGCCATCAGTAGTTTGTGTGTACCTGTATTATGGACAGGGATGGGGTACTTGAAATAAGGTACAGTATTAGCCTTTCAAGATTTGATTGCCACTGAAGGTCGCTGCGCCAGTGTTTGTAGCAGGAGTCTTGCGGGACGAGCAGGGACACAGCGATGACGGAGTGCAGTCTGCACACAAGTCAAGCAACATTGCGCGCGCTACTTGTGTTAGACGAAGTTATATTTTTTGTGAATTGTGAACGGAAAATTTAATAATGACGGGCGAATTAAGAATGGTGTGGATTTTAGAAACAAAACGACCACTTTCGGGAACGCAAATAGCCCTGGGGTTCACTCAGCCTACGCCAGAAATGAGTACCAGGGTAGTCCCTGGGAGCAAAGACGGCCGGGCGTGGAGATGACACCTCCATCCCATCTAGTGCCGGTGTCACAAGAAGTGGAAGCCTCTACCTTCCACTACTCCCAGGGCCTCCATGGCATGTACGGAGTTGGCTTTGCTTTGTGTTTTCTAATATATATCATTTAGAAATTAGGGAAAATGCGTCACGGGAGCTCAAATCACCACGGACAGTTGTACGATGACAGAGGCTACTGGAGCTGAGACATATCCTATTCGCTAAACTGTACTTGTCAACCAAGCAAGCTGACAGTGTGGCACAAGTAAACGAAGATTAGTTCCCCATCTCGACCGCCGGCAATCAAATCTTGAAAGGATAATACTAAGTTACACCGGCATTTTTCTGGGGGAGTGTGATAATCCTGGGTAAAACCCACACTTAGGATAGCCACTGTCAGCGCGGGGATTCGAACCTACGATTTTCGGACATCCTGCAGCTGCATGCGCGGTCGTGGTGCTCGATTTAACTAGCACGGCTACGACGCGGGTTGACACGTTTCGGTATTCAATTCTGAGGAGCACATTTTCTACTCGAGAGCCTGAGAACACAAAGCAACATTGTATTACTTCCTTCCGACCAGTTTAAAAGATTTGGGGAGGAAGAGGAATTGAAACCGAACCTTTCTCACTTTCATGATGTACGCCAAATGGATCGTTAAAATCATGCGTGAAGAGAGATTGAAGTTACGGATTTGTGTCTAGAGATGTGCCATTGTTATTGAGCACAAAGGAGAGAACGTGGCACCTTGGTATATGCCGGTATATTTAATTTCTTAAAGTCGGATGGGGATAATGACTCCTTTAAATGTCAAGTGTGCACAGGTAGAAAAATTACAGAGCAGTCGCAGTTTCGCAGCGAACTTCAAGAAGCATATGCAGGCAAGACATCGGTAATTCGATAGCTTGATATAATACTACTACTAATAATAATCATCTTCATTTCCCCTTTTCCAGTTGACACTGTGTGGGGGCAAATATGGTTCCTCTCCACTTTGCTCTGTCGTTCCACCATTCCTCCTCCGACACAGTGTTCCAATCCAGGTTCCCTTTTCTAATACTATTCTCCACCGAGTCCATCCAACGCATTCTTGGTCTTCCTCGCCCGCTCTTCCCTGCCATCCGTCGTTCCAGTGCTCGTCTTGGTAGCCTTACTTCATTCATCAGTTTGACATGTCCAAACCATCTCAATCTGTTTTGCTCCAGTTTGTCATTTAGTTTCTGTACTCCCAGTTCTTTCCGTATATCTTCATTTCTCACTCTGTCCCTCCTCGTTTTCTGAACCATACTTCTCAGGAATCTCATCTCAGCTGCTTGTACTCTGCTCTCATCCCTCTTAGTCATTGCCCAAGTTTCCGCTGCATATGTCATTATAGGAACATAATATGCGTTGTACATAACTTCTTTAGCCATAATTGGTATATCCGTGTTCCATACTAGTCCCCGTACCTGTTGGTAGAAAGCACTCCCGAGTTGTATTCTTCTGCTAATTTCCAAATCTAGTCTTCCATCTTCAGTCAGTTCACTTCGCAAGTATTTGAAGTGTTTCCCAATTCCTTATCTCCTACTTTGATTACTCCTTTTCCTTCTTTCTTATCTCTACTCATCACTACTGTTTTACTCTTCTCCACATTTATCTTCAATCCCCATTTCACAATCTTTTCATTTATTACGTCTAACTGTTCTTGTCCTCCATCTCATCCTCGCCCCAATTCACAACGTCGTCTGCAAACAACTGTAACCGAATTTATTCAGTTACAGTAGCTCACCCTCGGGTTTTGCCTTGTGCATTTAGTTTGGGGTATCTTATTCGTATCTTATTATATTGGGTTAACATGGGGTTGCAGAGGTGATTTTTATTGTGCCTGTGTGTTTTTGTGTGGACGGATTCATTTTTGGATGGTCCGGACAGCCTAGGATCACTGTTTATTAATTATCGGTTTTTGGATATTTGATATTATAAAATACGGGGTTTTGCGATTTATTACGTTTTGGGAATAAGGATATAAGACTGTATTAAGTAGAAGCATTATTTCATTTTGGTTTGGGGTTAATTGCTTTATTTTACCTAGTAATGTTAAATGTTAGATTTGTGGCTGTGCTATAAAGGTACAAAGAATTGAGATTTTCAAGTGCAGGATTCGTGACATACCCGGAAAAGACAGGCGGTAATTCGGCTTGTGTGGGATTACCTAGGCTATTTCTGGCATGAACTCCCATGAACTTCGCGTGTGTGACGTCAGTGTGGATTTTGACTGTCCGATGTTTATGTGTTGACGCGGATGTTCCGCTAGGAGCGGACTACGCACAATTTGAGTTCCGGCAAAAACTTTGGGGTTATGGTATCCTTGCGCGAGTGCATATAATGGCGTGTCTGGCGCTCAGAAGGGTTCTTATTGTTTTATCGGCAGAACACTGATCTACTAATGTACCACGCCTAAAGGTTAAATCTGTCTGAAAGATTTCATCGAAGTCATGCGAGGATGGAGAGGGGAACAAGCAGTTCGACAAGTAACAGAAGAAAGTAGAATGAACCAGTCGCAAGGTGTGTAGATGTTTTGTGTGCGGTCGGTTCAGTGTAAATATGATAGGAGGCTGAATGCCTGGGGTCAAACTGACCAGAAGTGTTGTTGCTCTAAGAGCGTAGAAGCAGTGAACAAAAGGTACTGTACAAAGTTTTATTGCAAGTGTATTTTGTGTTGTATATTTTTTTGTACATATGTGTTAGACCAGCCAATAGATTATTTAGTTAAATTCATGTGTGTTTATATTCCTGTCGTGTATGAACCTGGTACATCAGCAAACGCATGCCAAATGCCCTACTCCTGGGAGAAAGAGTTTTCATAGTCGGGGCAACAGCTATGTATTTATTTTTATTTTATTCAGGAAGACCCATATGGTCAACCTTGGCGCCCATTAAAAGTCGGGAAGTAACGTTAAAATCACTTGTGGCCTGTATTTAAAGGCAGTAAATTCTGTAGGTTTGTAGTAAATGAGGGTAGTTAAAGTTAAATCAACTCCAGCGAGGAGGTGAGAGAGTTTCAGTGGCGAACCCAACGTGGGGCCTTAGACATGCTGATGTGTACCAGGACACAGGAATTAAACTGTAGGCATATTTGCATAATTTCACGTATTTCAATTAGGGATGGCTACGTTAGAGCCAGGATGCAATTCTGCTTTGTTGGTGGACGGTGCTGGTGAGCGGCAGAATCAGACTGGGTCTGATAGGAAATTTGCTGTAGGGATGGGGGAAAACAGTAGAGTCAGGGGAGATTTGCCAGGGAAGGGGGGGAATGAATTAAGTATGATGGACATGTTGGAGAAGCTCCTGTTTCGTAGTAAGAGTTCCGAGGAGAGGATAACCAGTCAGATGGCCTCCCAGATGAAGGAAATGTCAGCAAAGATAGATGAGGTCAAAGAGCAGGTGACTATCCTAGACAGCAGTGTTACTCGCCAGTTTAGTGAAGTCAGAGTAGAAATCACTAATCTGGAAATTAAGCTAGGTGGTCAGATTGCTGTTCAGGAAGAGAGCGTAGACTCGGAAGTAGATGAGTTGGATGCTCAACAAGTGATGTTGGCAGGGGAGATTTCTAGCCAGACACTGGAGACTAGCCAGAAATTTCCCAGGGTAGATAGGAAGTTGGAAGAGCAGAAAGTGGAAATTGTAGGCATCGTGGAAGAGAACGTTGTGGTTAGTGATGCCAGTGCTGGGAGAGTGGAGAAGGATGAGAGCGCTGAAGTTAGTGGGGAGAGTGCTGGGAGAGTGGAGATGCTTGAGAGTGCTGAATTTAGTGAGGAGAGCGGTGAGGTAGTGGAGATAGCTGAGCGAGTCGAGACTAGTGTGCTAGGGAATGGTATGAAGAAGGTAGATGAGAATATTAGCCAGGTTAGCGAGATAGCGACTAGTATGGAGGAAGATACTGTAGGTAGAATTCTACGTGGTCAACATTTGGAACTAGGAGGGAGTGACGATTTTGTTAGGAAGTTAGTATGTAATTTCTCTGATGACAGTAGGACTGCAGTGTGCGTGCAGGAGATAGTCGCTGTTACAGGCATAGAGAGGCCACTTGGAAGGTTAGGTACTTTGAGAAAGACAGGTAGGCCACGTCAGAGAAATGGGGGTAATCAAAGGGAAGGAAATTATAATCAGAGGAGAGAGAGGAATTGGGATCCAGGCAGAGGAGATAGGTACATGTGGCATGAAGATCATGGGAGAGGAAGAAATAACAATGAGTGTCAGGGGTACGGGAAAAACAATCCACCGGGGAACAGACCACGTGAGGTAGAGCAGGCGAATAGGGGGCGCGGCATGGAAAGGCAGGTTGAGAGAAACAATAGGCCAGGAAGTTTAAACTTCGCCAGGACTCACTATATGGAGCAGGGGGAGAGTCCTTGCATAGTATTCCTGCTCACGCTCTGGAAGAAAAACATAATGTAGAGTATAATGTCAATGTAGGATCTGATAGGTTAGGAGACCAGAGCTGTAGATTAGATTACAGTAAGGCGCTAGTGAAGTTTGGGTGGAGTGAGCAACAGGATTGGGTTAGGTTAGATTATCAGGTTGATGGTAGAGAGTCTGTTAGTGTCGCTGGATGCATTCAGGTTATTAAAGAGGTTTCTGTGGAGAAAGAATTAGGTGTCGGCATGGTATCAAGTTGTATTTTGGTCATGAGAGATGATCGTGTGATGAGTGATGTTGATCACTGTTGTTTCTGGATCATGGGAGATGATCGTGTGATGAGTGATGTGGATCACTGTTGTTTCTGGGTCATGGGAGATGATCGTGAGTTGAGTGATGATGATCACTGTGTGGAGGTAGTTGTTAAAGATACCATGTTGGACGAGGGTCAGAAGTCAGAGGTGATCGACGTTCTGAGGGAACACAGGGTGGTGTTCTCGGTGAAACCTGGATGTACTCACGGCTACGGGCAGAGTTTTGACATCGCAGATAGGTCTGGCTTGAGCGGTCCTAGGTACCCTATAGCTCACTCTTACATGGAAGGTGTTGTTGAGGTGATTGGTCAGATGCTGTATGAGGTTATGTTTATGATTAGTAACAGTCAGTCTGTTAGTCTTCTTGTTGTGGTGACCATGTGGGATGGTACCAGTAGGTTATGTTTGGAGGTCGTGGCAGTTAGTAGTTTGCAGGAAGGATTTATTTTGTGTGTCTCGCAGGATTTTGGGATTTTCAACAAGGGAAGCTGTACCCTAAGAGATTAAATGAATTGAGAATTATTGTAGTAGTAGGTAAGATACTTTTGAAACAGCATGCAAGGGAGGGGGTAAAAAATTAAGATAGGTGATCTGGTGTTGTTGGGAGCTGAGCATCTGCTGCCGGTAGAGCGGAGTTGCATTCTTGGGGTTTTTCATTCCGGTCCATTTGCGAGAGACCGCAGTCTAGGTGCATGTGCCTACAGGTTGATTTCCAACGATGACAAGGTCCTAGGTACATATAACGTTGCTTACCTCAAGCTATATGTCACCTAGAGATCTTGCTCACGATGACAAGACAGGAGTACTAGCGTATTTGTGTGAGGGACAAGGATTAATCTATAGCCTTGTAGTTTAGAGATTGATCCTTGTGGGGGCGTTTGTAACCGAATTTATTCAGTTACAGTAGCTCACCCTCGGGTTTTGCCTTGTGCATTTAGTTTGGGGTATCTTATTCGTATCTTATTATATTGGGTTAACATGGGGTTGCAGAGGTGATTTTTATTGTGCCTGTGTGTTTTTGTGTGGACGGATTCATTTTTGGATGGTCCGGACAGCCTAGGATCACTGTTTATTAATTATCGGTTTTTGGATATTTGATATTATAAAATACGGGGTTTTGCGATTTATTACGTTTTGGGAATAAGGATATAAGACTGTATTAAGTAGAAGCATTATTTCATTTTGGTTTGGGGTTAATTGCTTTATTTTACCTAGTAATGTTAAATGTTAGATTTGTGGCTGTGCTATAAAGGTACAAAGAATTGAGATTTTCAAGTGCAGGATTCGTGACATACCCGGAAAAGACAGGCGGTAATTCGGCTTGTGTGGGATTACCTAGGCTATTTCTGGCATGAACTCCCATGAACTTCGCGTGTGTGACGTCAGTGTGGATTTTGACTGTCCGATGTTTATGTGTTGACGCGGATGTTCCGCTAGGAGCGGACTACGCACAATTTGAGTTCCGGCAAAAACTTTGGGGTTATGGTATCCTTGCGCGAGTGCATATAATGGCGTGTCTGGCGCTCAGAAGGGTTCTTATTGTTTTATCGGCAGAACACTGATCTACTAATGTACCACGCCTAAAGGTTAAATCTGTCTGAAAGATTTCATCGAAGTCATGCGAGGATGGAGAGGGGAACAAGCAGTTCGACAAGTAACAGAAGAAAGTAGAATGAACCAGTCGCAAGGTGTGTAGATGTTTTGTGTGCGGTCGGTTCAGTGTAAATATGATAGGAGGCTGAATGCCTGGGGTCAAACTGACCAGAAGTGTTGTTGCTCTAAGAGCGTAGAAGCAGTGAACAAAAGGTACTGTACAAAGTTTTATTGCAAGTGTATTTTGTGTTGTATATTTTTTTGTACATATGTGTTAGACCAGCCAATAGATTATTTAGTTAAATTCATGTGTGTTTATATTCCTGTCGTGTATGAACCTGGTACATCAGCAAACGCATGCCAAATGCCCTACTCCTGGGAGAAAGAGTTTTCATAGTCGGGGCAACAGCTATGTATTTATTTTTATTTTATTCAGGAAGACCCATATGGTCAACCTTGGCGCCCATTAAAAGTCGGGAAGTAACGTTAAAATCACTTGTGGCCTGTATTTAAAGGCAGTAAATTCTGTAGGTTTGTAGTAAATGAGGGTAGTTAAAGTTAAATCAACTCCAGCGAGGAGGTGAGAGAGTTTCACAACATTACCTTCATCTTTGCCCTACTATATTCTTTCATTGCTGCCTTCATGATGTCATCCATCACCATTACGAACAATAATGGTGACAACACACTTCCTTGCTTTAGTCCAGTGTCAATTTTAAACCATTCCGATGTCCCCACTCTAGTCTTCACACTACTGTAGCACTCCATGCACATTCCTTTTATCATGTCTCTCAGTTCCTTGCCTATCCCCCTATTTGTTCAGCTTTCCCAAACTTTTGTTCTAGGGATGCTATCATAGGCCTTTTCTAGATCAATTAAAGTCATTACCATACCCTTCCCATATTCCCAACTCTTTTCAATGTTCTGTCTCAGAATGAAAATGGGTTCCACTGTTGACCTGCCCCTTCTAAATCCAAACTGCTCCTCCTCTATTTGGCTTTCTACTTTTACTCTAATTCTTCTTTCTAGAATTCTTTCCGTTACTTTGGCAACATGCGAGATGATGGTGATTCCTCGGTAGTTACCACACACCTTTCTGTCTCCTTTCTTGAATATTGGCAATATTATTCCCTTTTTCCAGGCTTCAGGTAGTTTCTTTTCTCTCCACACACTTCTGAGTAGTCTGTATGTCCACTGCAGTCCCACTGGTCCTGCCGCCTTGATCATTTCCATAGCCACTTCGTCGATTCCCACAGCTTTCCCGATCTTCATCTTACTAACTGCCCATTCCACTTCTGCCATAGTAATGTCGGGTTCTTCTTCTATTTCTTCCTCCACCGTTTTGGCTGTTTGCGTAACTTCTTCGCATGCCTGGCGTCTCACCTTCAACAGCTCGCTGAAATATTCTTTCCATCTGTCCGTTATCTCTTCTAGTTATGTCAATATTTCTCCTTTTTTGTTTTTCACGAAACCAGTGTTCACCTTTTCATTCCTTCTGCTTTTTATAATTCCAAACAGCAATTTCTTTCCACAATGTAAATCCTCCCTTATTTCCTGAGTGAATTCTTCCCAACTTTTCCTCTTTTCCTCTGCAATGACTTTCTTGCAATCTCTGTTTGCTTCTATATATTTTGCTCTACTTTTTTCAGTCCTTTTTGTTTTCCATTCCTTCCAAGCTTTCTTCTTCTCTCTTACCTTTTCTTTCACTCTTTCATTCCACCATTTTGTCGCCTTTTCCCTTACCTTTCCTGATGTTCTACCACATGTTTTCTCTGCACTGTTTACAAATGCAATCTTAAACTTTTCCCATTCTTGTTCCACATTGGTAATATCCGTCCTTGGTATCTGTTCTTGCAATTCTCTCTTAAACTCTTCTGTTTGTCACCGTTTGTGACTAACTGTAACGAAGGTACTTCTGAAAAGTAACTAACCCAACCCTAGTTGGCACCAACATAATTAGGTTTATTCGATGTGAAACAAATTTAAAAAAAAACTTAAGCTGAATCGGGACATTTTAGTCATCAGCCCCGTGTACCAGAGTGCTGGTTTATGGCACGTATACACTTGAGCAATCTCCCAGAATGAGCATGCGTTGCCGATGGAGGGCTGCTGCTAATCGGTTTTGAAGCCGCTGGCTGCGAGCGAAGCGAGCAGACCAGCGGCGGGGTGCGTACAACACTGTGTTCTGACCTCGTGCGGACCGAACAGAGAGCCCCTGTCTGTGCTGTAGTGTATTGTGAGAGTCTTGACTGACCCGTCCATACTGAGCATGTGCTCACTTCGATGTACCGACAACAGTCGGTTCGGGCTGAGGCATACGGGTCCATTCGGTTCACACTGTGCACATCTGAGCAAAACGGGGCAAAAGCATGCTCATTCGGGGCGAACGCTAAGTGTATATGCGCCTTTAGAGATACTCCGTTATTTTTTTGTTTATATTTTTAATTTGGTATGGATGCAGCCATGGCATAAGTTGGGTTCCTTCCCAGCATTTTCTTTGAAGGATGGCTGAGAACGAAATCCAACTCGCTTCTCCTGAGTATGCCCCATTCCATACGTCGGGCCAGATTTAAATTTCTTGGCAGAGTCAAGAACGAAACCAGGACCTTCAGGCAAAAATCTTAATACGTATCTCTAGGCCAGTGGTTCTTAACCGGTAGTCCGCGAGTGCTTCGGGAGTGGTCCGCGAAAAAAAAAAAAAAGGGGTCCACCAGCACGTATATAAAAGTGGCCAATAAATGGGGATTTCGAAAACTATGTGTGTTGAACGAGAATCGTCCGAATGTATTCGCGGCGATGACTATCAGGTTTTGAATTGAAATATCTTTAAAATAAGTGTTATTGAGGAGGGGTTACAACTGATAAGGTGTATTGGGAGGAGAGGTGGTCCGTAGATGATTAAGTTTCAGGCTGAGTGTTCCGCAGACTTCTACAGGTTCAGAACCACTGCTCTAGCTAGACAATGGTAAGGAGGCAACTGCGGCACACCGTAGAACGCTAATGAGATGTTACTTTTAGGTTTCCTTCCTGTAACAATGATGTTGCTACGGGATGCATATGGGGCTGACCCCTCCCTTTTCTTTTGGCAACGTCCAACAGCTCGATAAAATTTGGTCCAATTTAAGTAGTCTTGTCACACTTTTGACACAAAAGTGTTTACACCCAAACAAGGCAAAGAAGCTCAGATGAAAACAAATTGTCCAACATTAGCCATGTTAAGGAGAAACGTGGTTAAACAAGTCAATTAAAATCACACGCTTGATTAGGGTCTTAGCGATATCATGTAGCCCCATGTACTTGTGTGTGTAATAATCTGTGTTATTGTGATAGCTTTGTATTTGTAATTAAGGTGAGGATTGGAAGGAGGCAGCCGTGGTCTTAAAATAGGAACCATCCCGGCATTTGCCTGGAGTAGAGATGGGAAACCACGGGAAACTACTTCCAGGATGGTTGAGATTGGAATCAAACCAACATCATCTGTTTTGCCTCACAAGACTGAGTAGACCCCACTCCAGCCATCTAACCAGAATGAAATTTCTTTGCAGAGCCGGAAATCAACCCGGACCTCCAAGACGACAGCCAATCATGTTAGCCGCTACACCACGAGGTAGTCTCCTCTGGTCTGTCCGTCGGTACATCATCCTTTCCTCCTACACGCTCAAAAGCAATGCCACAAATCAACCCGCATGACCGGGCACTTAGTGAAGAATAAGAAACATCTAGACTGTTTAGTAATGACTTGCTTATTAAATTAGTGAACATCAAATTAGAGTTGCGGGTAGAGGGCATTGGGAAGCAGAGGCGGTCTATGATTCGCCAAGGACTACCCCCACACTCGCTTCACTAATAAAAGAGACCACCAAACGTGCCGTACACGTTAGCTCTATACTGATAGGAGAAAAGAACACGTCCATCGGTTACAAAGCTCGATTTATCAACCATGATGAGGATTTGTCGCTTCGAGGGGTCAGGCTATTACAAAGTCAACCATGCGCTCGGTTATGTATGTAAATTTTAATTCTTTAAAATGTCCTTTCATCTGTAGTTTACGGGCAATTAGGTGAGGTCAGGTGTAATTACATTTAACTTAGTATGTTCCAGGTCTCGTCAATAATACATACAGCATTTTGAGCAATTGACAGACGAAAAGAGGGGAATAGAGGAATTTGTTTCGAATTTTGCAGATGGAGGAACTTACAGACGAATCAGATCAGGATTGTAACACTAATGCAGAGCACGGAGACAGATTCTGACTCTGCGAGATATGAAGGCTATAAAAAAATTCATTTTCGAGAGAGAGAGAGAGAGAGAGAGAGAGAGAAGGATATATATATATATATATATATATATATATATATATATATATATATATATATATATAGAGAGAGAGAGAGAGAGATGGAGTGAGAATGTGGTCCACGACAGATTTTCAAAAAAGCACTCCTAGTGTCGAAGCAAAACATATTGCCGAAGTACCGCCAGCGCCATGACCGATAAAGAGGCAAAAAAAAAAAACTTTCAACAGAAATTGACGTTTGTTTCATTCAAATTATATTTTATGAAGTACGATATAGGCGCGCTAAGTCCAGGGTTAAGTTCATGAACACTGTATGTTTGAGTCTTCAGTCTTTCGACTGGTTTGATGCAGCTCTCCGTGCCTCCCTGTCCTGAGCTAATCGTTTCATCTCTACAGAGGTAGCTACCACACCCTACATCCGAGGCAATCTGTTTAACATATTCTAACCTTGGTCTACCCCTACAGTTCTTGTCCTCGACCCTTCCTTCCATAACTACGCTTGATATTCCTGGGTGTCTTAGTATGTGTCCTACCAACCATCTCTTCTCTTCTTAGCAGTCGCCAGAAATATCTCTCCTCTCCCACTCTTCTTAATACCTCTTCGTTTGTAACCCTATCTACCCATCTAATCTTCATCATTCTCCTTTAACACCACATCTCAAACGCTCCAAATCTCTTCTGCTGCACCAATAGTCCAAGTTTCATTCCCAAAGAGTACCACGTTCCAGACCAAGGCTTTCAAAAATGACTTCCTGTTACCTAAAACTTGATTCGATATCAACAGATTCCTTTTTTGTAGAAATGCTTTCCTTGCCTGAGCCAACCTACTTTTTATATCCTCTTTGCTTCTTCCATCACTGGTTATTTTGCTTCCTAAGCAACAGAAATCACCTACTTCCTTTAGATTTTTACCTGCCAATTTGATGACCATAGAGGTTTCTGATTTATTTCGGCTGCATTCCAATATTTTTGTTTTACATTTATTAATTTTCATCTCGAATTCTTTCCTCAAGACGGAGTTCATACCGTTCAAAAACTCATTCAAATCTTCTGGCGTGTCGGCCAAGATGACGAAGTCATCAGCAAATCTCAGAGTTGAAATTATTTCTCCTTGAATCTTCATTCCCACTTTACATTTTTCTACAATTTCCTTCATTGCTTGTTCAATGTAAAAATTGAAAAGTATGGGTGATAAGTTGCAGCCTTGCCTTACAACTTTCGGAATGCCAGCTTCTCTCTCATGTCCTTCAGCTCGAATGACTGCTGTCTGGTTTCTATATACATTGTAGATCACCTTCCTACCCCTGTACTTTATTCCAATAGTTTTCAAAATTTCAAACAATTTAGCCCAATCAACGTTATCAAAAGCCTTTTCTAAGTCTACAAATGCCATGAACGTTCTCTAATCTTTCCTAATTCTACCTTCCAAAATCAGCCTAAGTCTAAGTATAACTTCCCTAGTTTCCCACATTTCTCCTGAAACCAAACTGGTCTTCACCCAACTCCGTTGTAAATTATTCTAGACAGGATCTTTGAGGCATGAGTTATCAAGCTGATTGTACGGTAATCTGCACATCTGTCAGCTCCTACTTTCTTCGGTATAGGGATGATAATATTCTTCTTGAAATCAGAGTGTACCTCACCCGCCTCATAAATCCTGCACACCAAGTGAAATAACCTGATCAGAGACAATCATCACATATGCAGCGAAGCAACTCAATCGGTATATGATCTATGCCTGGTGCTCCCAGCTTAAGTCCTCCAATGCTCTGTCAAATTCAGATATCAATATTAAATCTCCTTTCGCATCCTCATCAATTTCCTCTTCCCTTTCCATTACATGATACTCATCTCCATTCCCTTATACAAACACTATGTAAGCTGTCCATCTCTCAACCTTTTCTTCTCAATCAGTTAGAGGCTTCTCATCTGTGCCCTTAATATTACAGCACTTAGTCTTCGTTTCCCCAAAAGTATTCTTAATCCTTCGATAAGCCGTGTCTGCATTTCCTAATTTCAGACAATTTTCTATACCTGCACATTTCTCTTTCAACCATTCTTCTTTCGCTTGCTTATACTTCTTGTTAACCTCATTTCTGAGACGTTTGTATTCTGCTTTCCCAGGGTGTCTACTGTAAGGATGAAGTAAAAATTAGTTACTTTTTAGCTACCTTTTAGTTAATTTTAGTTACCTTTGAATTCAAGATACGTCTGCGGTCTGCAAGCAAAGAGGCTCATCACGCGGTGAAAAAAAACAGCTATGCACTGTGTTTAAAGCGGTAAATACAATTCACTTAGGGAGTTACAAAAATTTTAAAAATAATAAATAAATACTAGATATTTATTATCAAATGAGTTGTTTCAGCTAATATGTCGTCTTGTGCACAAGGCGTTTTTATAATTGCCAAGAGGTTGCTCTGCTCTTGACCGTTTGGCGAGATTTCCTTTGTCCCCGCGGTAGATCACGAATAAATGTATGGGACGTTACGTAATTGTAACGGAATTCTGTCTTCGCAGTCAAGTACGGAGAAATTTCGAGATGTTACACGATCGGCGCTGTTCTCACCCGTTTGTCGAGATTCCCGTAGTTTTCGCGATAGAACACGGATAAATATCGCGATTTAGATAATCAGTGTCACTTTTAATCGTTCGACGAGATTTCCATTGTCCTTGGCGTCGGGCACGAGAAAATATAGCATCCAGTTTTCCTAGTCATTGAATGCGGATAAATATCGCGATGTATCGCAATCGCTGCCGCTCTCGGCCGTTTTACGAGATTCACGTTGTCCTCGCGATATTATGCATACCGCGCCGCACCCGGCCGTTGAACGATTGTCTATTCGTCCTGACTGAATGGTGGATGCAAGCTCAGGGTTGGGCACGGTCAAAATTCACGAGTAGTTATGGACAATTTGTATGGCCGGCGCCGTGATTCCCGCTGTCCCTATGCTGTTGTTGGGAGCTCATCAGTTCAGGGTGGATCACGAGGAGAAATTAGTATCGCGACGCTACGTAGGCTGTCATTTCTAAGTGGGTTGATGCACTTCTCGCTCCCCGTAGGCTTTTAAGTATACGGTCATGGGAAAAGTGGTGAGTAGGTTTCGGAATGTTTCGTGATTGGTGCCCAATCATCTTTGACGTGATTCCCGCAGTCCTCGTGGTCACAAGTTCACGATAGGGGACGGGTTTTATGATTTTACGCTACTGACGTCGATCTCGGTCCATTTGACGAGATTCTCGCAGGCAAGTCGTGCGGTCAGCCGGCCGTCTTGAGTCTGTATCAAATATTAAGAATTATTCTGAGAGGATTGCACGAATAATACGACTAGAGGACAAGTTTTCTTTCGAATGCGAATCATGAATTATACAAGTTATACAAGTTTTTGAAATAACCGGTTAGATTATATTATATCCGATGGAACCAAAGGTCGAAGGAAAAATCAACATATAACTGAATTTCGAATTAACCATACTGGATGTCGCAAATTTACGAGACAGATTTTAAAAATAAGTTATACGTATTTCGAAGCTTTTTCAAAATCCTTTTTCGAAACGGTAACCATACTGGATGTCGCAAATTTACGAGACAGATTTTAAAAATAAGTTATACGTATTTCGAAGCTTTTTCAAAATCCTTTTTCGAAACGGTAACATTTCGCAAGATTGCGACATTAAATTATTTCGCGTTATTTCTGGACTTCAATTTGACATAGTCTCCAAATAAATGCGAGGTTTCTGATTAATTTCAGAAGTTTTCGCGAATAAACGTCTCGCGAAAAGTCAGGTTTCCTAATAACACCGATATATATTTCACACGAAACCAAAAAGTCATCTTGATGCCGAAAATATACGCTGAACGATGTATCCTTAGTATGCATTTCCTCGAGGTCGGGCACGGGGAAATATAGCTTATGCAATCGGCGCCGCTTGCGTGAAACTCGCTCCATCCCAATCTCTGAGCCTAGAGGCGTGAGTTTAAATGATTCAATCCGCCTTCGGAAAATTTTCGTTACCCTTATGTAAAATTCGTTACTTTTTCGTTACATTCGTTACCCATTTGTAAAATTCGTTACTTTTTCGTTACATTCGTTACTTTCGTTACCGGTAGACACCCTGTTTCCCCTCTTCATCTCTTACATTCTAGTGTTTCTGCCTTTCATCCATTAATTCTAGTATATCCTGAGTGATCCAAGGATTTCTACCTATTCTTTCTTTCCTGCCAATGTTTTCTTCTGCGGATTTTGGTATTTCATTCTTCAAAAGTGCCCATTCGTCCGCAATTGAAGTTCGTTTAGGATTTTTCATTAGTCCTTTATACTCTTCTTGAATCTTTCATTTACATCCTTCTCTTCAGTCTGTCTATTGCCTACCTTTTTGGCTTTTGCCTTTTATTCAGTTTCTTCACTAGGATATTTGGTACACCACGATGAATATCCTAGTTCACTTCACTCTTCTGAAGATTACGGTGGTCTACAAATTAGTAATAAGAAATTAGACGTGCGGTTTTATCTACAGGAAGTGAAACCACACATTTAATAATACTACGGGACCTGTGCGAGAATTCTCGCATGTTCATTAACCACCCGCCTGGCTTTACTGTTATGCGGGCTTCTATAAATATGTTTGTTTTTGAATATTCTTTCCAATGCACAATGGGTCGTATGCGCCCCATGTGTACAGTCTACCCGCTCGGATCTAGTGTTAAGCGGGCTGGACGCGACACAGTTCTGGCAGGGGCTATCGTCTTGTTGATTTGTTTAAACACTCATTGTAAACAAATATATATTTCAGTCGACTTTTCAAGAAGTGTAAGATTTTTTTCTGAGAAATGTAAGATTTATTTCCTGTACTATTGAGACGATTTGGAAGATTTTGGCACAAAACGCATCTTCTAACTGGTTCAGGAGCTGAGTTTTTTATCGGATGAACTTAGCGCATTATACAATAGATATTCTCTTTCCTTACCAGGGGATGAGATGGCACAGTGGTCAAGCCGTTTGTCTCTCACGAAGGCGGACCGCATGAAAGATAGATTTTTGAAGTGAAACGTCATGTCCTGTGGTTCGGAATCCACGTAAAAAGAAGGTGGCCCCGTGTCTCATGATTAACGATCTCTTAAAACCACAACATTCCTTTTTTTCTTTCTTTCTTTCTTTCTTTCTTTCTTTCTTTCTTTACCGTCCAGAGCCGACCATACAGTGCTCAGTTAGCGAGGGCTCGATCGCCGGTTAGCGGTTGAAATCCTCTGCACCCATTCCGAAAATTAACCCAATTAGCTAACGAGTTTTAATTGTTGCCAGTACTCCACAGAAGACTCATGATGATGAGTATTGTTTTAAGGGGCGTAACAACGAGATCATCTGCCCCTTGTCCCGGGGACTCACAGCTATTGAGTACAAGGCTGGCAAAAACTGGATTCTTCCTACCATATACGCCATTCCTTCCACTTCTGCCAGTATCAGCTCATGTTCAGTTAAACATGATTGAGAATGTATCTCCTTTATCCAGGACCGGGTCAGAGGATATACAGTAGTCAGCGTCACCTTAAACCATGCACGGTAACCTTACCGCACCATTCATCGCCCATTACTACGAACTTATGTGATTTATAGAATAGTTTCTTGCTGTTAGATTGAATCAGGGTTGTAATCAATGTCACCCGTCATGTTTCAAAGTCACCACTGACATAGTTGGCCAGTTAAAAACACAATAGCATAACCTAAGTACAGTAAGGAACCTCCCTATAGAGACTCGTAGATGCCGCCTGGCGGCCAGGGCACTGTGTCGAACAAGTCATTGGCGCTAGCAGCAGTGTAACGCCGAACTAGTTTAAAAGATTTAAACTTTTTAACGTATTTAATAATCACAATTAAGTTACTTAAATTAATTTCAGAGTACGGTAGTTCCTGGAAATGCTGTCCTTCAATTTCTAAACACACGTTGCACCGACATAGGAAGTTCTGGTACACTCGCTGTAATAGCCTACATCCTCACTGATATTTCGTATCAGTGCAGTTATTTCGTCCTCGAGAGCCTCCAGAGTACGCGGATTGTTTTTGACGTGTAACATCTTTCCGCTCGGTTGCTGAATAGTTTTGTGGGAGTGATTTTGAAAATTGGGGACGGAAGTGGATCGGAACGATCGAGCTGGCAGTGGTGGATCGAACGGAAGTATGCACTGCCCGCTCGATCGATCGATCGATCCAGCGAGCAGTGGTAAGACCCAGCTGGCAGTGGTACGAGAAACAATAATGAGTGCGCGGTGTCGCGGTACCCTGACGTACTCTCGGCCATGTGGAATGTATATGACATACTGAACGGAAAACGCTCATGCGAACTCTGGTGTCAAGTGATTGAAACAAATGACATGGTACATGTTCGAAGCCTTCGCATCAGTATTTAAATGGTAAAATGCCTTAATTTGTAAGTAGTCGGCATTGCCGGTATTATGTTTCTGCACAATGGCTATTCAAATATTAACCCACATAACGGTAATGCAGTCATCAATATAATATAATCGTTGTGATTATACGAGAATTGAGCAAGCCTTCATGCACTATTACTGAATACATTCTCTTTACTCACAAGAGGGCCTATTCATAAGGCATTTTAAACTAAATTTCACGCAGGAATATTTTCGAAACAAGCAAAATATAAATGAAACTTAATTCCGTAATGCAGTATTATTGGAAAGTAGAAATAAGTCACCATCTTGTGCACAAAATTTGCGTAGTCGAAATAGCCGTGGGGTTAGTGCTTATGACTGTGAATCTAGAGATCTTGGGTTCGAATCCCGGACGGGGTAGATATTTTTACTACCAGATTATCATTTTAAACGATATTTATTATATCAATATGACTCATTTTAACAGAATCCATATGAAATTACGTGTTGGTCTGTCAATGAAGAGGACCTATTTATAAGGAATTTAAGGTTATGAGCGGTGTCGCGTCTATTAATCTAGTTGATCCATATTGTTGTATTCTTTATTTAGGCTAGTGCTGGTGGAAGCTACAAATCATCTAATAAAATGAGTTCCGTATTATAAACTACAATATCTGTAAAACACTCCCTTTTACAATGTTGTTGTTAGAGTCTTCAGTCTTTTGACTGGTTTGATGCAGCTTTCCATGCCTCCCTGTCCTGAGCTAATCGTTTCATCTCTACATAGCTACCACACCCTACATCCGAGGCAATCTGTTTAACATATTCTAACCTTGGTCTACCCCTACAGTTCTTGTCCTCGGCCCTTCCTTCCATAACTAAGCTTGCTATTCCTGGGTGTCTTAGTATGTGTCCTACCAACCTATCTCTTCTCTTCATTAGCAGTCACCAGAAACATCTCTCCTCTCCCACTCGCCTTAATACCCCTTCGTTTGTAACCCTATCTACCCATCTGATCTTCATCATTCTCCTGTAACACCACATTTCAAATGCTTCAATTCTCTTTTCTGCTGCACCAATAGTCCAAGTTTCACTTCCATAGAGCGCCACGCTCCAGACAAAGGCTTTCAAAAATGACTTCTTAATACCTAAATCTATATTCGATGTCAACAGATTCCTTTTTTGTAGAAAGGCTTTCCTTGCCTGAGCCAACCTACTTTTTATATCCTCTTTGCTTCGTCCATCACTGGTTATTCTGCTTCCTAAGTAACAGAAGTCTCCTACTTCCTTCAGCTTTTCACCTGCCAATTTGATCTCCATAGAGGTTTCTGATTTATTTCGGCTGCATTCCAGTATTTTTGTTTTACATTTATTAATTTTCATCATGAATTCCTTCCGTAAGACGGAATCCATACCATTCAAAAACTCATTCAAATCCTCAGGCTTGTCGGCAAAGATGACGATGTCATCAGCAAATCTCAGAGTTGAAGTTATTTCTTCTTGAATCTTCACTCCCACTTTAAATTTTCTCCAATTTCCTTCATTGCTTGTTCAATGTAAAGATTGAAAAGTATGGGTGATAAGTTGCAGCCTTGCCTTACACCTTTCTGAATACCAGCTTCTCTCTCATGTCCTTCAGCTCGAATGACTGCTGTCTGGTTTCTGTATAGATTGTATATCACCCTCCTATCACTGTACTTTATTCCAATAGATTTCAAAATGTCAAACAATTTAGTCCAATCAACGTTATCAAAAGCCTTTTATAGTCTACAAATGCCATGAACGTATTGCTATCTTTCCTTATTCTACCTTCCAAAATCAGCCTAAGACTTAGTACAGCTTCCCTTGTTCCTACATTTCTCCTGAAACCAAACTGGTCTTCACCCAACTCCCTTTCTCTCTGGCTTTCAATCCTCTTGTAAATTATTCTAGACAGGATCTTTGAAGCATGAGTAATCAAGCTGATTGTACGGTAAATTTCACATCTGTCAGCTCCCACTTTCTTTGGTATAGGGATGATAACATTCTTCTTGAAATCAGGGGGTACCTCACCTGTCTCATAAATCCTACACAAGAAGTGAAATAACCTGTTCAGACCTTCATCTCCTATGCAGCGTAGCAACTCAATCGGTATATCATCTATGCCTGGTGCTTTGTTCCTGTCCTCTAATGCTCTGTCAAATTCTGATCTCAATATTAAATCTCCTTTTGCATCCTCATCAATTTCCTCCTCCCTTTCCATTACATGATTCTCAATCTCCTTTCCCTTATACAAGCACTCTATGTAAGCTTTCCATCTCTCAACCTTTTCCTCCCTATCTGTTAGAGGCTTTCCATTTGTGTCCTTAATATTACAGCACTTGGTCTTCTTTTCCCCAAAAGTATTCTTAATCCTTCGATAAGCTGTGTCTACTTTTCCTAATTTCAGACAATATTTTACAATAGATTAATATTTGTGCCAATAATAGTATAAAATACCGGTGTATCAACAATTTCACGTGAGGTTTCTTCTATGTCAGATGTTACACATCATATGCGACTACTGTAAGGCTCGTAATTTTTTGTATACCTTTTGTTTGAAGTTCCTCCACAAGTAAAACTCGCACGGCACTGAAACTTGCGAACAAATTAACTGCAAACTTCTTCTTGAGAAGATAAGTTTCCACTAGGAAAATTCAATGTTTTGTTCTATACCTAACCATGTTCACGTGATACGAAGTAGGTAGGCTACAGTACTTAACAGCAAGTTTCAATTATCTCAACTAAGGTATCTTGTCGGCTGCGTATATAATAAATGCTATGACAACATCCAGAGCTTCACGGCGCGCTCTTGTAATCTGCACATGCTATAAATGTGACGGTGAGTCATTGCGACGTGCCCGCGGCACGGCATTTGGAAACTCCGTTCTATAGGGAGGGCCCTCACTGTACTACCAATACCTATTGACGAACAGTGATAAGACAGCATACCGTACTCCATCTTCTATGGATTACTGTATTTGATTGACAAGTTTATGGTATCTATAGTTGAGGAGCAAAGCAATATTGCAAAATGTAATATAAACACTGGCGACTTTGTAAGTTAACATATCAAACAACTTTTTAAGGTCGAATAAGCGGCTCTTGGTTAGAAGATATTATTGTAGAATCATATTTTAAGTAACTTTTCATCCAATGCTCCTCCCAGGACCAAAAAAAAGCACACATGAAGTAAAAGTGGATTTATCAGCTTTTGTTCCGACGCTCCTCAATTACAGTATTGTAATGTTATTAGAGAGTGTTTTTACGGCGGTTATGAAAGTAAATATCTACAGTACGTTAACAGATTGATCTCGGCCGACAAATTTCCTTCAAAGAAGAAATAACTCGTTATATAGTGAGACGACTCCGACTGCAATTCCCCATCTAACGTGCCAATAGGTGATGTCCACGCATTGGTTTAAGGGGCCTGACATCGTGGTCATCAGCAACTCCCCTATTACCAGTCCTTTGATGCAGAGGGTAACAACGTGGAGCACTACTGAAATGAAAATGATAAGATATACCGGACAACCATGGCCGGTAGAAATTCCTCACGCGTCAATCGAGATATGAACCTGTACGGAGCGGTGAAAGGGATTTTCAATCGACACGTAGACTATTTGTAGTCGAGGACCACCTTTGAACTCTGATTCACGGACGTATTAGCCTACAGTCAAAATTAACCCTTAATTGGAAAATGCTTAAACATATATTTATCATGCGTGCATAATAACATATTATCATCATCATCATCATCATCAAATTATTGTAGACATACAGTACGATACATACAATAGTCTACTGAAAGAATTAATTCATAAAATATATTTAACGGTACTGTTGAAACAAGGCGAGTTCCTCAATTTTAGTTGTCAAACAAAACATTGTAGTTTAATTTTAAAAAATAGGTCAATACGATTTGAAAATAATTGAAAATCAAATGTTATCAAATATATAGCATCAAATTTACAGCCAAAAAAGTTCAATATATATATTTCGGTTATATGCCTTCCTTCGGAGGGGAAGTAAAGCCGGCGGTCCCATGGCATAGATTTATGGCATGTTAAAGAACCTTCCACTAATTACACCTGTGTGAAGCTAAATTGGATAGGTTAAGAATGCAAACAACGCTCTTAGGTTTCTACGTTCGTTGCCAAGAGCCGACTGCGGTGGCGTCTAGTAGCTAAGTTCTGAACTTGGCCTAGTAGTCGTTGACGGTGGCGCTTGGCGGCAGGAACTATTTGAAAAATTCTAAGTTGCAGTCTGTACTTAAATTTAAAAAAACAGATAACACACACTAATACAGTCATCACAATTAACACCGGTTATCAGACAGATTCTACACACACCCAAAGTACACGGGGCTACATGACCGCGTTGTCGCAGCCCCTAAACTTAAGAACCAACCTATCTTTAATAAATGGTTCACTTTAAGAAATAACTGATTTACATGTACGTTGATATGAGTCGTTATCTTGGTACTGCAGTAAGTCATATTTTATAGGCAATCTAATTTTACTCGCGGGCCATAAAGTAGGCCTACAGACGTCTGGCGAGTCACATGCTGCCCGCGTGTTGAAGAATCGTGGTCTAGAAAAGATGAACATATTCTTCAATGGAATGATGTCTATTACTAGTTTCTCCTGTCTTATGAATTCGAATTTAGCCAATTCGGATGTCAAGGAGACTTACACCATTATCATACTTTGGCTTCAGCGCATTTTACATTATTTTCCCCTACCAGGTGCATGTACGCGTCGCTAGCGAGTCACACTGCAAAACTGAATAGACCACGGTAACTTATGTGTTCATTCGATTCTACTACACAAAACATAGCTTAGATCGACTGACAGGACATGAAGACCTAAGCAGAACCACCCGCTTTTAAGTGATAATCGTCATGTGTATATATCAGACATTGCTCCCATCTGCGACAAGCTCCTCTCTTTCATCTTTAGTCTCCGTCACGATCAGTCGAGTGGCCGAGCGCGTTAAGTCTATAGGCTATGTCCGAGATTTGAATCCCGGCACTGACAGCGGTCAACTTGTGTGGTTGTTTTTCTCCCTGGAGTGTACCATACTCCCTTCAGGTACATGGCAGGTTTGTTCTTACAGTACGTGGCTTTACAGAATGTCAGGAAGGTGCTGTACAATATAAGTTAGTGCTTGCACTTTTCTCATTAACGTGCGCCTCGCCATTGAAATCTATCTGGGCGGATATGTTAACATTCCATGGCTGCCTAGAGTCAAGGCTTTCCCAGCGCGAGGCACGGCGTTGTCAACTTTTCGCCTTAGCCACAGAGTAAGCAGCAAGACTGAACAGAACTACAGTTTACGTCATGGGTTTTGGACGGTCAGTCCCGGTTTCACAGTCGCACAGAGGGCAGTTGGTGAGCCTCACGCATGTGCAATTGATACGTGAGTTCTCTTGTATTACCCTTTCACGAATTGATTGCCGGCGGTCGAGATGGGAACTATTCGTCAGCCTGCTTCGTTGACAGGTACAGTTGCGCGAGTAGGATATGACTCAGATCCAATACCCTGGTCATCGTTTAACAACTGTCCGTGGTAACATGAGCTCCTGAGACGCTCATCTGACGCAACGCTGCTTGACTTATGTGCAGACCTCATTCCGTCATCACTGTGTCCTCCGCTGTACCGCGCGGGGCTCCTGCTACAATAATGAACAAACACTGGTGCAGCCACGCTCAGCGGCAATCAAATGTTAAATGGGTAATATCAATTGCACATGCCTGAGGTTCGCCACCTGTCCTCTGTATGACTGTGAAACCGGGGCTGACCGGCCAAAAACGGTGCTGTAAACTGTACGTGCAGATGTGCCATACTGGACACCTGATACCTGTGTGAGACACGAGCTGGCCGCCAGGGCGGGACTTTGGAGTCCACGTGGAGTGATAGAGGAAGCATTCTATTGATCAACAACGGTCAGCTATTGGTCAGTAACGAACAATGGTCATTGTCTGTGCGTGCTACTGCCTTACGTTTGAGTTGCCGCTCGTTAACCAGGGAAGTGGGGAACTGCCCCAATCCTACTGCATTCACCACATTAATAACAGAGGCCATCATACAAATAGGCTAGCACATTCAAAATCTCTGAGCTGATGACCAAAGACGTCCCAAGCCCCTGTATACCCATGTTCAATTCCCAGCTCCGTAGTGAAATAATCACAACCCACACGGTGTGAGCTTGGCGAGTTAAGCTTACTTCAAAATTGAGGAGGGGAGCAGCATCCTCCTACAGTAGGCTATAATCTTTGCTTGGCTGGCTGCGTGGCTCAACGGTAACTTTCTATGCCCAAGGATGCAGGATCGAATCCTGGCGCAGTCTGTTGGCATTAGAGGGTGCGCAAATGCGAGGGAGCCGTGTCAGTAGATTTACTGGTGCGTGACAGATCCCCTTCGATGCAAAATTCCGGCACCCCGGCGTCTCAAAGCCGCAGTAGTTAAAAGGGACGTAAACCAATAACATTAGGCTTTGCGTATGATTACAACTTTGATAATATTGTTGTTCATATCATGACATTGCGGTCATCGGTTCCGTGTACCTGGGTGGGTAGAGAATTAGTCAGATAACCTGACATGCCGCGTGTCTGTATATGCACTCAGCCTAGGGTTGTGAAGGAGGCGGTCGTGGCCTTCGGTTAGGTTAGAAGACATTTCAGCATTTGCCTGGAGTAGAAGAGGGGAAACCACTTTCTTAGTTTTGCCTCACGGGGCTAAACGAACCCCGTTCCAACCTTTAAGCTTACAACAACATTGAATATTTTGCAGAGCAGGGGATCTCACCCTGCCTGAGCATGACAGCCAAGATTGTTAGTCACTAAACCTCGGTTGGTGGTGGTTGATAAATTTTATTGGGCAGACAACCTAACTTCGATGCTGCACCTTTTAAAATAGAGATCAAAAGCTTCCTTGAAGCCCAATTTGGAACAAAAAACCCTAACACAGTGGGTAGACAATCACAGTACCGTACCACGCCCATTCACCGACCACGTAACTTCGACACACACTGTAAATATGACGAGAAAGCCCACGTGTGTATGGAAGACTGGAGGAGAATGCGCGTGCAGTTGTGAAAGAATACAGCAAGACGGGTTCTTCCTCTTGCAATAGATAGAAGTCTTGGACTCTTCAATGTGGCAATTGTAGGGACTGATCACCTCACCGTTCCGCTCCTTAATGCAACAATCATTATTACGGTACCGTGGCAACTGGGAAATATTGGGCTATAGGTTGGGGCAAAATTGTATTTAAGTACACCCGCGTAACTGTGATAAAATCGCACGTACCGTGTTAGCAACGTCAGGGTATTCACCATCTCCACATTTAACTTATTAGCACCTTGGTTAACATTAATTTAAGTTATTGTTAATGCGTAGTTTTCACCAAAATACTAAGTTATCGGTACTTGCTAAATACAATATTTCTTTTTTCGATTGGGTGTTTTATACGGTATATTAAATCTGAATGTATCCTAGAAGAGACTGGTCCATAACCCCTGCTAATTGGGGTAGATGATCTCGCTGTTTCACCTCTTAAAACAACATTATCACCATCAAGCCCTGCCAATGGCGTTACGGTATTCCTTTTTAACGTGAAAGGAAGTCAAACTTCCCTAAGAGCTTAAGATCTGGACAATGCAAGCGAGTCAACAATGCAAAATTAGTAATGACGCAGCCATTTCATCTCATAACTGCATAACATTTACTAAAAGCGTGGGAAATGACGGCTACAGTAAGTAAGGCCAGAAAGCTTCATTCAAGGACTTAAAGCTGCCACCTGCTGCAGTGCTTCACGTTCGCCTCAATAATGGCTTGAGAGGAGAATTGGTCGTCCTGCGCATACACTACGAAGCAACAGGTTATACCGTGAATCATGTTGCACGAATTGCATTACACTAAGAAAAAAGGAGAACTACATGTTCAACAATGGCTTAAGTCTGAATTGTCATACAGAGTAAAAAAGTCTTGACAGAATCGAACTTGGAACATCCAGATTGACGACATTTCTATAACAAGCAGGAACTTCCCTGGAAGCTGAACAACAATTATTGTGTGAAGCAGAGCTCGATAACTCACCAGTAATTTCTTCTTACTGAGCTTGGGTTAGCCTAGCCACCATATACTATCCACAACACACACTAACAGCACACGACTACACAACACACACGGGAGGCAAAGCTACCGCAGGCAGAGGCGTACTTGTTCTGCTGGTCGTGTTTTCCATGTCCCCTGCCCCAGCCCCCTCTCTCAACCACTGTTTCAAACGATGCATGCGCGCATGCGCCGAAACGGGGTCCAGTTGTACAGTACAGCGCAGCGCACCGAAAGTGAATTTAACCCTGATTCGTGAATACTACGGAGGGTATTTAGCCTAGGGCTATTAAAATTAGGGGTCATCCATAAAATACGTTCGGTCGAACAAGAATGTGGTAAAAGTGTACGATTATTTGGGGGGGACTTTAGGGAAATATGTACGTTTGTCAGTTCTCTTTTTCGTTACGGTATTACCCGATTTGCAAAATCTACATTAATTTCATTTTGGCACTTTCCATATACGTTTTTTTAATAAAACAACTACTTTTGTAAGTCGATTTGTGGAAGGAAAAATGCATCCTCTGTAGCATTCTCACGATTTCAGAAATATATTTCCTCCTTTTGGTGTTGTAAAGTGGAATGTTTTCCATAAGATTAGTTTCGCAATACATTAAACAATTGGGGGCGGGGGTAATTTATTTCGGATGTTTATTTGGGGGAGGGAGTATTACTAATTGTTAATACCGGTACGCGTTACAATGAGAGGAAGGGGCTTAAATTTTATGACATTTTTGCGAACCAAATTTTATGGATACATTCTTGGCAATAATTTTATGCAGTGTTGCCAACAAGTAATTTTGATCAAATTAATTCCAATTGCAAGTAAAATCCACATGTCCATTTCGTGAAATCCTCCGTGATCATCAGTTCCGTGTACTTGCGTGTGTTTGCCAAATCTGTCTGATAAAATGCGTTATTGTGAATCTGAACTAGTGTACTTGGTGCTAGGATTGAGAACGAGACGGGAAATAACATATTACCGTAATTCAGGCCCCGGAGAGGTAACAGTGGCATCGTCAAACATGGCCGTAGTCATGGAGAAGGCTCGGACAGCTGAAGCTTCTTTGGAACCCCTTTCCCCACTTAGCCATTTAATTTTACATTACACTTTCAAGACGTAGATACTGCGCCGCTGTATTGCTAGACCGATAAAAAATAACCCGAAAAAATCTACATATGATATAGGCTACATACAGTATATTCAGAAATATACATATTTCCTGCTTTTGGCGCATCTACAAAGGTTTGAGTGTGATTCATTTTGTACCTGTAGAGTGAAACCTGAGGGAAGACATGTTTCGCTCGTCAAGCAAGCATCATTAATTCCAGATATACAAGACAAAATAGCTCTACAAAATACTATCAAACCTATAATGACACCCGTATACGGTCTCCACCTATATATATATCACATGTAAACACTTCTCATGTTATTTTTTCGCATGTCCCAGTAGTTGGAATAATAATGTGTTGACCGACTGAAAAGTTTCAAATCAGTTGTCAATAAGGCAACACTGAAAAAATGGCATCAAAGCTCTCTATAGGGGCAAATGACCCCGATGTTCAATACCTAAGGGAGAAGCTTAAAACGCTAAAGCAGTAACGATTTTAATATGACTGAACATGTCATGAATCTCTTACAACAATTAAGTTACACACATTCATTCATTCCATTCCCTGACCCGGTCGGTCGACTGGAAGCAGGCTGAGTATTTTCATTTTTCACCAAGGAAAAACACATTTGCTACTAGAAACAAAGTTCTACATTTTCAAAACTCAAATCGTTACTATATTATCCGGTCGCCTCCGTATCGTAGCGGTCAGCATGGTTAGCTGCCGCCCCGGAGGTCCTGGGTTCGATTCCCGGCTCGGCCACGAAATTTGAAGAGTGGTATGAGGACTGGAACTGGGTCTACTCAGCCTCGGGTGGTCCAAATGAGTAGAGGGGGTTCAATTCCCACCTCAGCCATCCTCGAAGTGGTTTTCCGTGGTTTCCCACTTCGTCTTCGCGCAAATGCCGGGCTGGTACCTACTGTAAGGCCACGGCCGCCTCCTTCCCTCTTCCTTGCCTATCCATCCCAATATTCCCTTCCCATCCCTCATGAGGCCCCTGTTCGCTTAGCACGTGAGGCCGCCTGAGCGAAGTGATCACACCTCCACAGTTGTATCCACCCCGACCAGATGTTCCAAGCTCTAGGACACTGCCCGTAGGGGTGGTAGTGGTGAGTTCCCTCGCTGAGTCCGTGGGAACCACAAACCTAGAGGGTAAATCGACTAAATAAATATAAAAAAACTATATTATCCAATTTTCAAAATTTGTGCTTTCACCATTTGCGTCATATTTCCCATGTCTATAAGACTTTACTTTAATGTTTATTTTTAATCCTATAGCTACATCATTTACACATCTCTTAATTGAGCCATATTATTGCATCTTCTTTCTGGGCAAACTAAAATAAAAGTCTTTAAGTTTTATAGAAAGACTAATTAAGAGCTACAAAGGTTTGAGTGAGATTCATTTTGCACCGAGAGGTCGAGCACGCACTTAATAATAATATAAATAATAATAATAATAATAATAATAATAATAATAATAATAATAATAATAATAATAATAATAGAAATAGGGGTCATCCACAAAATACCATAAAATGTAACACCCCTCCTCCTATTGTAACACGTTGTAACAATTCTATATCTCCACCCCCAATTGTTCAATATATTGCGCGCAACTACGCATGGAAAATAAAATCCACTTTACAGGTCATTGCTCCAGTACCAGAAGCAGGAAATATATTTCTGAAATCGCGAGAACACTACACAGGTTGAATTTTTCCTTCCACAAATCGACCTACAAATAACGTTGTTTTGTTAAAAACGTACGAAAAGAAACTGACAAACACTTATAATTTCGTAAAGACCCCCCAATTACCGTACACTTTTGTCACATTATTTGAGCAGTGACTCACACTGCTCTTCAAGCCATGTTTGTCCACCCAGTTTTAGAATGGGATTTTCGATGTATTGTATTCAGGAATTATCACCCTACCACATAGCAAATTCTCCAACCATAACGCAGATCTTGACTCAGTTATTCTGCTTGTGCGAGGTGACAAAATAGGCCCACCTCTTGATTTGAGGGGTGCCAATTACAAGAGGGCACGCAGTTCCGGCTGGCACTAAAAATGGACATTTTCACACAATTCCGATTAAATTTTCAAATATCTACAGTCGTTATGTGGGTAGGATTGGCATTTCTCGATTCAAAGAAGAAAAGGCCCGGCTCAGGTAAAGAAACTGGTTTGATCCTACTCTTACTAATCCTCTTCTTGAAATTCGTGAATTTTGATACTCGTGAGTTTTAAGACTTCCGAGTTCTGAGACGACGCGACGCAAACTCGATAAACTTGCCTAGTTGTTGCATCTAGAGCCAGACATACTGTAAGATACGTTTTGGAACGATTTGTAAACGGTCCAATTCGTAGTAGACTAGATAAATGCTTACTCTTGCAGGGACACGTGGAAAGCATTGTCATGATTGCACTTTTCGCTTCGTGTGACACCCACGTAAAGGATTCCCTTTTATATATCACAAAAGGTCTGGTGAATCCAATGAAGTAGCCAATGGGAGGAGGGAGGTCGAAAATTGTCGACTAACGACTAATAATAAAGGCGAATAATATCAAGATCTTATACTGGAAATAAAAGCGTACCCGTATAGTTTATGGATGAATGATAATTCTTGTTGGTATTATGTGTTAGTAGACTAATGTTTGATCATCAGCGTGAACCGCACCCATTTTGGCTCCGGTAAAATGAACCGACTCTACCATGTGCAAGTTCTGCGTTGCCAACCTTGTAGATTGATTGGACCGTACAACTGACTCAGAAGATCGTATTTTGCACGGTAGTATCATACATACAGTTGTATTTATATTTTAACATGTCTCTTCCCACTCTCCTCTATTCCGTTTGAATACGTCTTAAACTCCAACCTTTGGTGTATCAATGTGTATTCATTGATTCCATGGTGGGGTGAGAGGGGAAAAGAGGGACTTTACTCTCCTTTAGATCCCCTCCAACAAAATAGAAGAGAAATCCTGACTGTCACCTGATGTATAACAATGATGAAACTATGATGCGATATTAACTCTAATCTGCCTGTCGCAAATGTCGAAAATCATAATTTTGTACGATAAAATTTGTACGTAAAATATGCAAGCCAATGATTAAACACTTTTCTACCAAGGAGAATTCTTGTTTCATGTCATCTGGTTTTTCCTACTGAAAACATGCTCAGTTCTCACGAAACAGCCCAAGGGCACTAAGAATCATTTTCGATTTTAAATCTGCATTATCGGCACATTGGGTGTGAGTATTGTTCAATCGCTGTCGCTTGATAACAAATTTATCCATGACCACGACACAAAAATCTACACCAATGTTCGCATAAACAGTAGGCCTACTGTAGCTTCTATTGACCGCTGCACTGATCTGATGTGATCGATGATATCGTATCGTGCAACTTCTTACTTGCTCAATTGAAACACATCCATTAAACATTCGTGTCAAGAAGGTATCCTTCTCACCTCGAGATATTCTCCGATTAGTGGCAAGCCTTCATTGCGGGACACCTGGCATTGTCGTGTCAAGCGATACAGACTGCACAAACAAAGGTATTAGTGGACTATAGCTGCACAATAACCTTACTGGCGGGATTTGAGGCTTCCTGTTTAACCAACCTCACCCCTACTGCGTTACATAAATAATTTACACCAGCCACGGTAGCCGAGAGCACTAACGCGCTACTTCGTGCCACACTAGCATCGGAAAAGTGTGGGTTCGAATCCCATCTCGACTGTCCTGAGAATGGTGTTCATGGTTTCCCATTTTCACCGCCAGGCAAATGACGGGACGGTTCCTTTCAATAAGCCCACAACAGATGTCCTTCCATAGGCTAATCCCTTCTCTGACCTGTTCAGAAAATAACATTACTAGCCATTAGTTTTTTTTTGAGCGTATGGCTTTTAGTGCCGGGAGTGTCCGAGGACATGATCGGCTCGCCAGAGTTAGTAGCTGCTCCGAAGCGGACACCCATGGGGTGAGCTACAAGTACAGCTACGTGTGGAGTGTTGTCTAGGGAGGAAAGTGTGAATGTAAGGACTAGGAATTGGAAGGTAGCGGCTGTGGCCTATAGTTAGGGACCAACCCCGGCATTTGCCTAGAAGGAAGATGGGAAACCACAGAAAACCATCTTCAAGGTTTCCGGCGGCGGGATTTGGACCTCCTTGCCTCCCGGATGTGAGCGACTGCCTGCAGCCACGCCGTAACAACCACGGCTAACTCACCCGGTAGCCATTAGCTCCATTACGGTAATACAATTAGAAATAATTTGCAGCCTAATTTTACTTCAGTGGTGCCGTCTACGAATTATCACGCCATTCGCTCTATAGGCCTAGAAGTTTTGACGACTAATCTTCACTAACAGCTGATACAAAATCGATCATTGTACACCTCATCCGGGATAAACACAACGTTTTAGCCGAAAATTCAAATTGTTCAGACAGGAAGCTTACGGTACTTTATTTATACAGATTATTATTATTGACAAGCCTGCTGTTAAATGTGTTCAATTTTGTGAACCCATTATTACATTTTTGACGCTGCTGCCAGTAGATCTTGTCGTTATTATGTACACAGACGCGGAAGTCTTAAAACAGAGAGGATGTGGTACTTAATGACTATAAACACAAATGTCACTAACACTTTATGGCATCATAAAGCGTATAAAAAGCAGACAACTATTCTCCGGAATGAAATGAATATGAAATAAGGGCAATTAAATGGTATCCCAATAGCACACTACTTCTCACCAAGGCGAACGGATTTGGAATCACAATCAGTGCACGCATTATTTTTGTAGAGTAAGACCTAATACACCTGCTTATTTGATTTATCACTACTACTCAGTACCAATACAGGAATCTCGGTTGGTTTAACATGGGGATGGCTAGTGACGGATAAAAGTGGTGACACCTAGTGGGTTGAACTGGAAGGTTACTAGATTCATACAAATTGGCGATAGGCCTATTTCTTACAGTAGCGGCTCGAGCTAAATTCTCAGTGTATGCCAACAGGGCTAGTATATTACTGATTTGTTGGTACACACCTGTTCAAAACTCACAAAGCACATACCATAATAAATTAATTATTAACAAAAATCACAAAATAGCATATGTAGGCCTATACATTTGTAGGTTACGCTGGTGTTAGGTAGATTTCATTAGAAAGCTAAACTATTACAATGAGTACCATGTTTACTTCCGGAAAATTTCGACATATCTTCGCGTTTCACATCCCCCATACCCCGAAACCACCGTCAGTTCAAAATGTTATATATAATTTATGTATGTATATATATCACAGCCCCTAAACTAAGGAACCAAGAATATATAGGCTATAGTCTATATATAGGCTACTGTATATACATGAAAGTTTGTCCGTTTTTTTCTCTGAATTTTCACGAAAATTTGCGATATGTGCACGTTTCAGACTGTTTTATGACGGATTCGCCCAAAAATAAAATGTTTGTCTGTCTGTTTGTCTGTGGACAATTTTTGTGTCCTTATAACTCGAGAACGGCTGGGTGGATCAACGTAAAATTTGATACATATATCCATCAGAGGCACGACACTAATCATTGATGTAACTCTTCTCCGTACCTCTCATAAAAGGGGGCCTACCTCCTTAAAATACATGCTGAAATAGGCGTAGAAGGGTGAGACAAAGCTCAGTTTCAATCCCTCAATGTGAGAAACGAAACTCGGGGGCCCTAAGAAAACCACATTTTAAGGCCCTGAAACCAACAGTTTTTGAGATATTCCCAGAAAACTAATTTCACTTATAAAATTAATGAAAGAATGCCAGCCGGTAACCATGGCAACAGAATCTCAGAGGTCCATCTATTTCTGTAAGACGCAACGCAATTCAATTTATTACATTAGTCTGAAGGTTTGCAAACGGCTATAAGGTTATAACGGATCCAAATTAAGCTGAAATATTCATAAATATATATAATGCGCTTAAGGGGTCAAGGGGTACTCCAGAATATTTTCACGCGATTTACACGTGCGGGTATGGTACGGAAGGTCTATTATATCCCTATCCCTATATTGTAATATTATTATTAATATTATTATTAACATTATTATGGAGTACATCGACGAGACAAAGCTCATTTTCAACCCCTTGAGCGGCTTCGGTGGCGTAGTCGGTAGCACGCTGTGCTTCTATGCCCAGGATAGCGGGTTCAAACCCGGCCGAAGCCGTCGGATTTTTTAAGAGCGTTAAAAATCCCTCAGTATGCCTTCCTTTGGAGGGGAAGTAAAGCCGGCGGTCCCATGTCATAGATTTATGGCATGTTAAAGAACCTTCCACTAATTGCACCTGTGAGAAGCTAAATTGGATAGGTTAAGAATGTAAACAACGCACTTAGGTTTCTACGTTAGTTGCCAAGAGCCGACTGCGGTGGCGTCTAGTAGTTAAGTTCTGAACTTGGCCTAGTAGTCGTTGACGGTGGCGCTTGGCTGCAAAAGTAGTAACTATTTGAAAAATTCTAAGTTGCAGTACTTAAATTTAAAAAACAGATAACACACACTAATACAGTTATCACAATTAACACCGGTTATCAGACAGATTCTACACACACCCAAAGTACACGGGGCTACATGACCGCTTTGTCGCAGCCCCTAAACTTAAGAACCAACCAACCCCTTGGTGTCTGAAACAAAACTCGGGGCCCCTAAAGAGCCTTAAAGGGTCGCCGAAAACTACATTTTAAGGCTCTAAAACCAACAGTTTCTTAGATATTCCCAGAAAACTAATTTCATTTAATAAACTAATGAAGGAATGCAAGCCAGTCACCATGACAACATTATCTCAAGAGGTGACATCCAACTTTCCATCTATTTCTGCAAGAAGTAATGCCACTTCATTTATTACATTTCTGTGAAAGTTTGCAAATGGCTATAAGGTTATCACGGAACCAACTAAAACAGTAAAATTCATCAATGCGCTTAAGGGGTTCAAGGAGTACCCTAGATTTTTTCACACGACTTACACGTGCGATATGTCGTACAGAAGGTCTATTATATCTCCAAACAGCAACATTCTTTTTAAACATTCCTGATTTGAAACAGTACTATTTTTTGCTGCTTTTAGGAATTTGAGCCATTGGAGGCTAAAAAACCTGAATTTTCATTCACCGCAAGCCTTTATAATTTATAAAAGGGGTCTTCCTGTGGTTGGGCACTGGACACAGCGGTTAGGGTCAGTTTGTATGTGACGTGTATTGCGATTCGTCTACGAGGTTTTCAGTTTTATTTTCATGGCAGGAAGAACACGTTAGGTAAATTTAGTTTGAGAGCACATTTTAACTAATCATTTTTCTTTGTCGACAAACAGGTTCCAACCCCCTAACCATTGCAACAGTAGCTCAATTGATAACGTCTGGTTATTAATACCGAAGACCATTCGAAGAATGGGTACTTCTGCTAGTATATGTATATATATCAGTTTCTTGCGAACACGATAACTGCCGTAATTTTGCACCAATCACTTTACATAATATATATCCCTTTAAAATCTCGGTCGAGTTCGTTAATGGGCAAAATCGGTCGAAGGAGGTAAAATGGGGGGCTTTTTTTTTTTCGAAAAAGTGAAATATCGCTATAACTCTCTTAATACGGTACGTAACATATCGAATCGATTCAAAATTCATACTATGTGTCGCATAAGTGCCAAAAATTTATGTTTAAAAAGTTTTTGATAGCACCAACCATTGACCAAAGGGCTGGAAAAAAGTGGGTTTTTCGGGAAACATTAATCGTATCTCTCATAATAGGCACAATATCAAAACCGTACAAAATGGAAAATATTACCCTAATAATTACCTAAAACTTTTGCCTGAAATAAATTTTGATATGACCCTCCATTACGCCAAGGGATGAGAAAAATGATTTCGGAATTTTAAGAAAATACCAAGAGCTATCAGAGGTTACCATGACAACGCTTCTAAATTGATGAGGGATGAGCTATCAGAGGTTGCCATGACAACGCCATTGCACGAGATCTCATTCTGTTTTCCATCTGACTCTGTGAAAAGCGGCTTCGGTGACGTAACTGGTAGCATGCTGAACTTCTATGCCCAAGTTCGCGGGTTCATAGCCGGCCAAAGTCGTCGGAGGTATAACGGGCCAGCCAGATCAACTCCTACAATTTCGAAGACAGAAGCGTCTCTAATCCGATCCTCTGGTAAAGGTGCAACTTCGATGGTAATTCCCTTTGCTTGGTGTCTTCTGCACCTGACACAGCCAGAAATCACCTTTCTTATTGTCCTTCTACCATTAACAATCCAAAACCGTTCTCGCAAAGTGGCGAGAAGAACTTGTACTACAGCATGAGACATTTCTAGATGTTTCTCCATGATCATCATGTGAACTAGCTGGTGTTTAGCTGGTAGCAAAATTGGAGTGAGGAATAATTCATCGTCCGGTCTCCTTATTAACCTCGTTTTTACTCAGAGTAATCCTCTTTCATCTTCAAACACGTTCAGATTTTTGAAGGACTGCTCCTTTTCGGCGAGCATCTCTTGCGTAACGATCTTCAACAGTCTCCTTTCAGCTACTTGCAATTCTTCGACTTGGAGTTCCTTTGAAATGCGTACTTCGCCCCATTTTACTGTGTTGTGGATGAATCGTAGAATCCAGGCTCTCATCCTGACAACATTTGAGTACGTACTTGAAAAAGTATTTCAGATACCACTTTTCTTCCGGTTCCACAGAAACTAGTACGGTTGAAATTCCTTTCCTTTTCTCTTCATTTATCCTTTCTTCATCAGGCAAGGCATTGTCGAGAGGCCATTCCGAACTGGGAGATCTCAGCCAATGAGGGCCCTCCCACCATTTCGACGTCATGAGTTTGGAAGCAGAACAACCCCTAGAAGGTAGGTCAGCCGGGTTATTCACTCCACGTACATGATTACAGCTATCAGGGTTTGACAACTGTTTAATTTCCTTCACCTGATTTGCTACAAAAGTTCCCCAGACTTCCTTCCTCTTGATCCAGCAGAGAGCTGTTGTGGAGTCTGTCCAATAATATTGCTACGTGCTACCCCTAGTAGCACGTTCGTTAATTGGGTTTCAGTGGGTAAAAGCACAGCACAAGTGGTCCTTTAAAAATATAGCTCTATTGCAGGTCTGGAAAGTTACACCACACAATAAGAAAATGGAAACAATTAGCTGTGTTTCTTCGGTTTGTTCCCTTATGGAGGACACACACCCTTTCACTTCCTTATTCACTAATAAGGTAGGCCCGTGTCCAGCCACAGTCTGCAACTCACTATTCTTGAATACGGTACCGTACTACACACTGTTTCGCAATTCACACATCACCGTAACACCTCTATCGCACTGGTAAGAACACACTCGCACGGCATTTCGCCTCAATACTTCTGTCGCACAGTCAAACACACACTCCTCAAAAACACATTACGTCCCTCGCTGGCCAGGTCGCTCTTATATATCGGGGCTGATGACTCAATAGATGTTTCTAGAGTAGACCAGGGTTCACACCTTCTCGAGATTTCCGCTTCTGGGCGGGCCACGAACCTTCAAGACGGGGGTCTTTTGTCCTCGCTGCTCGTTGCGTAAACTGCTGGGTGACACAAGAGCCCACGGGTAGTCTGGGGCGTACTGGAGTTATGGGCGAGGCAGTGAAGCAACCCAGCGCTCGTAACACCACCTTCTTCGTAAAAGTTGATCGCCCCGATCAGTCATTGGCCCCTCTCTGTCCCTCCGTAGGCTGCCAGGCGATCTCGATGCACGATCTTCATCTTCGCCCTCGGGCTCCGCTGGATCCTGTAGACGACATCGTTGATCCGTTTCACGACTCTGTACGGGCCCTCCCAGGACTTCTGCAGTTTGGGTGACAAGTCTTTCTTCCGTAATGGGTTGAAGAGCCAGACCAGGTCGTCCTCGCGGAATCCACCGGCATCCGTCTGCTGATCGAATCTGGTCTTCATTCGGTTGGTCTCGATCTGCAGTCTCCTCCTTGCGAACGCGTGCACGTCCTCCAGTCGGTTGACCAGTTCTTGGACTCGAAGTTCCTTCCTTGGTCGGAGTGCAGCTCCAAGGGTACTCCGTACAGGCTGACGAATTCCTTCACCAGGGTCTCTGCCATCGTCGCGGCTTCTTGGTTAGGGAGTGCATACGCCCCTGGCCATTTGGTGAAGTAGTCGCTGACGACCAATATGTGACGGTTCCTTGCCTCGCTCAACGGGAATGGCCCAGCAACATCGATGGCCACTCTTTCCATGGGGCCGCCCACGTTGTAGGTCTTCAGTGGGCCCCGTCGTCTTCGTCCTGGGCCCTTGCTGGCTGCGCAATCGTGGCACCTCGCGCAGTGGTTCTCCACGTCTGCTCGGCATGCGATCCAGTAGAACCACTCTCTCAGCTTCTCCAGGGTCTTCTTTATCCCTAGGTGTCCACCAGATGATTCTCCATGGACTTCCTTCAGGACTTCCTCCGTCATAGCCTTTGGAACGACGACTTGTTTCCGAGATGTCTTCCCGTCGGTGCTCTCCCAGGTATGGCAGATGAGGCCATCCCTTACAATCAGCGAGTCCCCCTGCGCCCAGTAGGAGTTGAACTTTGGACTGCAGTCGCTCACAATGTTCCACACGGGTCTGGGAACACAGGCCCCCTTCCATTCGACTATCAGTCCCAGGTCATCATCTTCCGCTTGTGCCCGCGTGAAAGATTCGCGGCTCCAGCTCCCTTGAAGTTCCACGGTAGTCCTTCGGCACTGTATCCCGGTGTTATCCTCCCTTCTGGCACAGAAGGTGCAGTCTTCGGGGCATGGTCTACGTGACAGGGCGTCGGCGTTAGAATGCAGTTGGCCTTTCCTGTGCTGGATCTCAAAGTTGTACTGTTGAAACCTCTCTAACCACTGCGCGAGTTGACCCTCGGGCTGCTTGAAGTTCAGGAGCCACCGCAGGGATGCATGGTCGGTCCTGATGAGAAATTCTTGCCCGTACAGGTACTTGTGGAAGTGTTCAATGGTCTTCACGATGGCGAGCAGTTCCTTCCTGGTGACGCAGAAGTTCTTCTCTGGCTTTGACAAGGCCTTGCTGAAATATGCCACTACTCTCTCCTCGCCGTCCACTACTTGCGACAGGACTCCCCCTATACCAAAGTCGCTGGTATCAGTATAGACGACGAACCTTGTTCCAGGTCTGGGGTAGGCCAGAATAGGTGCGGTGCACTGAGCCTGCTTGAGTTGTTCGAAAGCTTTGTGGCATTCTGCTGTCCACGTGAAGAGTTGGTCCTTCTCGGTCATCCGATGCAGTAGTTTGGCGATGTCGGCGAATCCCCTCACGAAGCGACGGTAATATGTACAGAGCTCCAGGAAGCTTCGTAGTTGGGACTTGTCCTTCGAAACTGGCCACTCCCTCACAGCTGTGGTCTTCTCAGGGTTGGTGCGAGCCCCTTCCACGGAGACGATATGCCCAAGGTACTGGACCTCCTTCTGGAAGAGCTGACACATCTTGGGGCTCAACTTCAGCTGGGCAGCCCGTAGCTTCTTTAAGATCTCCTTCAGGTTGCTGTAGTGCTCCTCGAAGCTCCTCCCCAGAACGATAACGTCGTCTAAGTACACCAGGCAGGTTTTCCAGTGTAGTCCCCTCAGAATGGACTCCATTAGACTTTCGAAGGTCGCAGGGGCGTTGTACAGACCGAATGGCATGACGGTGAACTGCCAGAGCCCGCTGCCCACAGAGAACGCCGTTTTCTCGTGGTCCTTAGGGTGGACCTCCACCTGCCAGTAGACACTCTTCAAATCTAAGGTTGAGAACCATCTTGACCCTGATATGGTGTCCAGGGTGTCGTCGATCCAGGGTAGAGGGTAGCTGTCCTTCTTCGTGACGTCATTCACCCGCCTGTAGTCCACGCAGAACCTGGTGGAGACGTCCTTCTTCCTCACTAGCACGACCGGACAACACCAAGGGCTATGTGATGGCTCGATCACCCCCTGCTCCTTCATCTCTTCTACCATCCGGTCGACTTCAGCTTACTTGGCAAGCGGGACACGTCGGAATGTGGCCCTAATCGGTGCGCTGTCCCCAACGTCAATTCTGTGCTGGACCAAGCTTGTCCTGCCGAAGTCTTTGCTACCCATGGAGAAGACGTCCTGGAATTCGTGTAGCAGGTCCCGAAGTTGGCGTGATTGCTCCTCATCTAGATGGTCCTGGAATCCTTGGTACAGCTTCTTTAGTTATTCTGGCAGGGCGCGTCTTCTTAGGATGTCCGTCTGCAGGGGTCCGTCCGTCGGTCTGTGATGCGGGCAATCCAGGTAACGGGCTCCCAGACTCCTAGGGTCGTGTCCTGGTGAACCGTAATGTCGTAGTCGTTCAGGTTGGACAGGCGGACGTACGGCCGAGACGTCGTGTTGATGAGGGTCTTGGCAATTAGCAATCCCTTGGTCTGGATGTCCTCATATTTTGGCTCGATGACAGCCGCCACTCCCTCAGCAGTTCCGTCGACAATTACGGCAGCGCTAACCTCCGTCCTGGCGGGAACGATGACGTCCACTCTCAGCCTTACTCGTCGTGCAGTGATGGCCTCGTGTGCTGGTTGCAAAGCAAGTTCTTCACCTCCGTGGTGGAGAGTGTTGGTACTCAGGTTCAAGATGATGTTGTTCTGGTCCAGGAAGTCCAGTCCGATGATCTCTTCGTTTGATACATCAGCCACGAGCACTGGGTGCTTCACCGCCCGTCGACCAATGACGAACTCCAGTGATGCTTCGCCATGTACCGATGCGGTTTCTCCAGTCGCGGTTATTAGTTTGAGATTCCTTTGTGTGGGTTGCACTCTCCACTTCGGGATCACGGTGGGATTGACGATGGTCCTCGTTGCTCCCGTGTCGATTAGCATGCGCCAGCTCACTCCGTTGACGACTCCGTCGACCATCAGGATGCTATTGTCCCTCCGTAACGTCGTCACACGGACTTGGACTGCCAACCTTTGCCCCCCAAAGCTGGCTAATACTCGTTTCCCTGGGTCTCGCGGTTTTCGGGCGACTGATTTCCCGACGGATACCCTTGGCGGCGGCGATCACCGCAGTCCTTGCTCAGGTGGCCTTTCTTACCACAGGTCCAGCAGGTCGGCAGTCCTCTTCCGGGCCGCCTCTCCGGGTGTCTACCGGCTGTGTCGTTGTTGGTGGTGCCGCGACTATCGAAGAAACGGCCTAGCGCCTCCATCAATTCATCGGCCAGGGGCTTGGTCTCGTTGGTTTTGGCTGGTTCGTCGATGTCCACTTGACGCACCCGTGCGTGCATTCTAGATGCCTGCTTTGCCATCTCGAACTCAAGTGCGTGACTCAGCGCATCTGCAAGGGTCTTAATGCGCGCGAGTCGCTGTGCCTGTTGAGTGTCCGAGTCTCGTAGCCCGTCAGTGAAGGTCTGCGTCACAATCTGCTCCAAAAAGTCGGCCGGCGCTGTTGGATATGAGAGTCTTATGAGGTGTGCGATGTCCGTCTGGAACTCCTGCAGGGTTTCCGCGTTCTTTTATACCCGGATCCGGAACTGCATCTGGTAGGCCTGCTGAAGATGGCTATCTCCATATCGGGACTCCATATGGGCGGTTAGTGAAGCGTAGTCCTGAGATTCGGTCGGGATGGCCTGAAGGACATTAAGGACGTTCCATCTCAGTGCTACAATGAGAGCTGTAGCCTTTTCCGTGTTGCTCCAGTTGTTTATGGAACAGGCCACCTCGAACTGACGTAAGTAAGTGCTCCACGGGACCTTCCCATCGAAGGTTGGGGGGTCACTCTGCTCTGTCCCGTCCCTGACGTTCCCGGTGTAACTGGGGGGCGGGCGTCGGTGCAGCTCAGCAACTTCCTTTTGTAGAGTGTTGAATCTCTCTTCCAACCCCGTCGGCTGGAGTCGGCGCAGCTTGGCAACTTCTCTTGTAGAGCGTTGAATTTCTCTTCCACCCCCGTCAGCGGGCATCGGCGCAGCTCGGCAACTTCTTCTTTTAAGGCTTCGAACTTCTTTTCCACTGCCGTGACTTCCTCACGCAGACCCAGTTCTAATTTATTTTGACCTTCCTCTAATTTAGTCAGCAGACGCTCTTCCAAATTTTTCTGGCCATCCAGAAATTTGGTAGTCAGGTCTTCTGCTAACTTCCTGAGGCCGTCCTCGAATTTGGAAGTTAGGTCCTCGGCTAATATCTTCTTACCGTCTTCCATCTTCTTAAGGTCCTCTGCTAACTTATTCTGACCGTCTTCCATTTTGCTCTGGCCGTCCTCTAATTTGGAAGTTAGGTCCTCGCTTAAATTCTTCTGGCCGTCTTCCATCTTCTTCAGGTTCTCCGCTAACTTATTTTGACCCTCTTCCATCTTCTTCTGGCCGGCCTCCATCTTGGTTTCCATGCTACTTAACTTCTCTAGCAGTGCTTGCAATTGAGCTTCCATTTTAGTGGTTTGTCTTGTAATGGGCATGCACTCACTGGAGAATTAGTGAATTGTGGTAAAATGACCGGCACGGGTTTTGAACCAGGACCTTCAGGTGTTGTGTTTGTGCTTGGGTTCATAATCCGGCTTCTGACACCAGTTGCTGCGTGCTACCCCTAGTAGCACGTTCGTTAATTGGATTACAATGGGTAAAAGCACAGCACAAGTGGTCCATTAAAAATAAAGCTTTATTGCAGGTCTGGAAAATACACCACACAATAAGCAAATGGAAACAATTAGCTGTCCTTCGTGTTTGCTCCCTTATGGAGGACACTTACCCTTTCACTTCCTTATTCAGTTAAAGTCATTAGGGAACAAGAAGACATTCTATCACCGACAGCTTTCAATTAGAGACCGGTCATAAGTGGAGATGAAGGCCTCTTAGGACTGAGCGGAGTTCTATCATAGCGTTCAACTACAATACAGATTCGACACTGAACAATGTACTGCCGATATCTATATCAGCAAATAGAGGATTATATCCCTGCTCTACAGCCGTTCTACAGTTGGCAACGTACTTAATGAGGATATTTCATAGTAATTGAGATATCACATCAAATTATGACAAGTAACAGTAACTACATTACTAATTATGACGTGTAACGGTAACTTCATTACTATTTATGACAGGTAACTGTAACTTCATTACTAACTATAACAAGTAACGGTAACTTCCTTACTAATTATAACAAGTAACGGTAACTTCGTTACTAATTATGACAAGTAACGACAACTTCATTGCTAATTATGATGAGTAACGGTAACTTCATTACTATTTATGACAGGTAACTGTAACTTCATTACTAATTATGGCAAGTAACGGTAACTTCATAACTAATTATAACAAGTAACGGTAACTTCGTTACTAATTATGACAAGTAACGGTAATTTCGTTACTAATTATGACAAGTAACGGTAACTTCACTACTAATTATGACAAGTAACTGTAACGTCAATAATAATTATGACAAGTAACGGTTACGTCGTTACTAATTATGGCAAGTAACGGTAACTTCGTTACTAATTATGACGGGTAACGGTATCTTAATTACTATTTATGACAGATAACTGTAACTTCGTTACTAATTAAGACAAGTAACAGTATCTTAATTACTATTTATGAGAGGTAACGGTAACTTCGTTAATTAATTATGACAAGTAACCTTAACTTCGTTACTAATTATGAAAAGTAACTGTAACTTCATTACTAATTATGACAAGTAACTGTAACTTCGTTACTAATTATGACAAGTAACGGTATCTTAATTACTATTTATGACAGGTAACTGTAACTGCGTTACTAATTATGACAGGTAATTGTAACATCGTTACTAATTATGACAAGTAACGGTAACTTCGTTACTAATTATGAAAAGTAACGGTAACTTCATTACTATTTATGACAGGTAACTGTAACTTCGTTACTAATTATGTCAAGTAACTGTAACTTCGTTACTAATTATGTCAAGTAAAGGTAACTTCGTTACTAATTATGACACGTAACGGTAAATTGGTGACTAATTATGACAAGTAATGGTAACTTCGTTACTAATTATGACAGGTTACTGTAACTGCATTACTAATTATGAGAAGTAACGCTTATTTTGTAACTAATTATGACAATTAACGGTCACTTCGTTACTAATTATGACAAGTAACGGTAACTTCGTTACTAATTATGACTGGTAACTGTAACTTCATTACTAATTATGACAAGTAACGGTAACTTCGTTACTAATTATGACAAGTAACGGTAACTTCATTACTAATTATGACAATTATCGGCAACTTCGTTACAAATTATGACAAGTAACGGTAACTTCGTTACAAATTATGACAAGTAACGGTAACTTCGTTACTAATTATGAAAAGTAACTGTAATTTCGTTACTAATTATGACAAGTAACGGTAACTTCTTTACTAATTATAACAAGTAACGGTAACTTCGTTACTAATTATGACAAGTAACGATAACTTCATTACTAATTATGACGAGTAACGGTAACTTCATTACTATTTATGACCGGTAACTGTAACTTCATTACTAATTATGACAAGTAACGGTAACTACATAACTAACTATAACAAGTAACGGTAACTTCGTAACTAATAATGACAAGTAACGGTAACTTCGTTACTAATTATGACAAGTAACGATAACTTCATTACTAATTATGACAAGTAACTGTAACGTCATTACTAATTATGATAAGTAACGGTTACTTCGTTACTAATTATGACAAGTAACGGTAACTTCGTTAGTAATTATGACATGTAAAGGTAACATCGTTACTATACATGACGGGTAACTGTAACTTCGTTACTAATTATGACAAGTAACGGTATCTGAATTACTATTTATGACAGGTTACGGTAACTTCGTTACTAATTATGACAAGTAACCTTAACTTCGTTACTAATTATGATAAGTAACTGTAACTTTATTACTAATTATGACAAGTAACTGTAACTTCGTTACTAATTATGACAAGTAACGGTATCTTAATTAATATTTATGACAGGTAACTGTAACTTCGTTACTAATTATGACAGGTAACGGTATCTTAATTACTATTTATGACAGGTAACTGTAACTTCGTTACTAATTAAGACAAGTAACGGTATCTTAATTACTATTTATGACAGGTAACTGTAACTTCGTTACTAATTAAGACAAGTAACGGTATCTTAATTACTATTTATGAGAGGTAACGGTAACTTCGTTAACTAATTATGACAAGTAACCTTAACTTCGTTACTAATTATGAAAAGTAACTGTAACTTCATTACTAATTATGACAAGTAACTGTAACTTCGTTCTAATTATGACAAGTAACGGTATCTTAATTACTATTTATGACAGGTAACTGTAACTTCGTTACTAATTATGACAGGTAACTGTAACATCGTTACTAATTATGACAAGTAACGGTAACTTCGTTACTAATTATGAAAAGTAACGGTAACTTCATTCCTATTTATGACAGGTAACTGTAACTTCGTTACTAATTATGTCAAGTAACTGTAACTTCGTTACTAATTATGTCAAGTAAAGGTAACTTCGTTACTAATTATGACAAGTAACGGTAAATTGGTGACTAATTATGACAAGTAATGGTAACTTCGTTACTAAATATGACAGGTAACTGTAACTGCATTACTAATTATGAGAAGTAACGCTAACTTCGTTACTAATTATGACAATAACGGTAACTTCATTACTTATTATGACAAGTAACGGTATCTTCATTACTAATTATGACAAGTAACGGTAACTTCGTTACTAATTATGACAAGTAACGGTAACTTCGTTACCTATTAAGACAAGTAACGGTAACTTTATTAATATTTATGACAGGTTACTGTATTTTCGTTACTAATTATGACAAGTAACGGTAACTTCATTACAAATTATGAAAAGTAACGGTAACTTCATCACTAATTATGGCAAGTAACGGTAACTTCATTACTAATTATGACAAGTGACAGTAACTTCGTTACTAATTATGACAAGTAACGGTAACTTCTTTACTAATTATGACAGGTAACGGTAACTTCGTTACTAATTATGACAAGTAACGGTATCTTCATTACTAAATATGACATGTAACGGTAACTTCATTACTATTTATGACAGGTAACTGTAATTTCGTTACTAATTATGACAAGTCACGGTAAGTTCATAACTAATTATAAAAATAGTAACGGTAACTTCATTATTAATTATGACAAGTAACGGTAACATAGTTACTAATTATGACAAGTAACGGTAACTTCATTACTAATCATGACAGCTAACTGTAACTTCATTACAAATTATGACAAGTAACGGTAACCTCGTTACTAATTATGACAAGTAACGGTAACTTCGTTATGACAAATAACGGTAACTTCGTTACTAATTATGACAAGTAACGGTAACTTCGTTACTAATTATGACAAGTAACGGTAACTTCATTACTAATTATGACAAGTATCGGTAACTTCCTTACTAATTATGACGTGTAACGGTAACTTCGTTACTAATTATGACAAGTAACGGTAACTTCGTTACTAATTATGACAAGTAACGGTAACATCGTTACTAATTATGACAAGCAACGGTAACTTCATTACTAATTATGACAAGTAACGGTAACTTCATTACTAATTATGACAGGTAACTGTAACATCATTACTAATTAGGACAAGTAACGGTAACTTAGTTACATATTATGACAAGTAACGGTAACTTCGTTATTAATTATGACAAGTAACGGTAAATTCGCTACTAATTATGACAAGTAACGGTAACGTCATTACTATTTATGACAGGTAACTGTAACATCGTTACTAATTATGACAAGTGACTGTAACTTCGTTACTAATTATGACAAGTAACGGTAACTTCTTTACTAATTACGAAAAGTAACGGTATCTTCGTTACTAATTATGACAAGTTACGGTAACTTCGTTACTAATTATGACAGGTAACGGTAACTTCATTACAAATTATGACAAGTTACGGTAACATCGTTACTAATTAGACAAGTAACGGTAACTTCGTTACTAATTATGACAAGTAACGGTAACTTCGTTACCTATTAAGACAAGTAACGGTAACTTTATTAATATTTATGACAGGTTACTGTATTTTCGTTACTAATTATGACAAGTTACGGTAACTTCGTTAATAATTATGACAGGTAACGGTAACTTCGTTACTAATTATGACTAATAACGGTAACTTCTGAACCCATGTGCCATAGGGTCCAATGAGGGCGAATCCATGTATTTGGGGAAGAAATGAAAGAAACGTATAGTTTCAAATGTAACTTAAAGAAAGATCCAGCTAAGATGCTAGCCTAATATGGTGCAAGAGGCGAGGACCAGGTGTTCGTGAGATGAGATCACCCCTCTTGACATTCAGAAGGGAGCGAGTCATGAGTATTAATAACCGAGTGGAAATTTCCCAAGATTAAACAAGGAAGCCTGACTCGGAAATCGACCTTACGTTGCTGGAAATTGACAACACCGCTTATGCGCCAGAAAAGGAATAATTAAATTTAACCCGTTTACAAGTATAATAATGAGTAAACAAGTACAGTACAGTGAATCATTTCGAATGAGAGATTTTTTAGTAAAGAGAAACCATTTAATAATTGCGCAGGAGAAAACTGCAAATGCAAGACGACGTCATCGGGGAATTACCAAGGCCTGTGTGGGGGGGGAGAAAGCAAAAGAAATGCAACACCCACACTATTGAGGACGAGAAATTAATTAATATCTCCGAATTGCACGATCGATTCTTAGGGGCAATGAGATTATTTGACATTGAGAAGACGAGCTTTCGGAAGGTATAATTTTTACATTTGTGCCACCATTATTTTAGAAATTGGCCACTGAAAGGACTAGAGTCTTATCTTTTTGTACCGAAAAGGTATAAAACTCCTGGCCTCACCAAGCCAATCATGCAGTCATTCCGACAGTCCGTGAGGGGCGTAAGACTACATCACAGCACATCAGTATCCAGACAGCCGTGTGGGGCGTAACTCTGCGTCACATCGAAGACAGTTACTAGTACTCCTTGAGGGGAGAAACGCTGTGTTACACCGCAGAAGTAATATCCGATAGCCATAGGCGTCGCAGTATTAACAACTTGCTTGCCTCCATAAGGAGTGGTAAAGAAGAAATTTAAAGTATCGCCGTATTGAAATATTAGGAAAATCCTAGTTACAGGATTTAGGCCCGACTGTATACAAGTTATAGTGAAAGTTCGTAAGATATAGTCAGAGCAGGCTGCGAACGTCGGACTCAAGGCGATAGGTCGTTAAATAGACGAACGAATATATCATAACGTACGGAAGTACCGTACCAGAAAGATAAACTGTTATCCAAATTAAAGAACCCAAAAAGGGAAGAACAGAATAAGGTTCGGAACGTATTTCAGAAACGTAGGAGTGCTAGAACCGTTTGAAATAAAGAAGATCGGAGAATATAAACATTATCTCCAGAAAGCAGGCGAACTATTCAAAAAGTACTTGACTCGAGAAGTACTAGCTGCTATAAACTAAATCCATAGGTCATCGAGAGGTTATTGAGGAGACCTCGATCCGAATAGACTTTCGCTAGGATCGATAACCAGATTTACAAAGAAGCCGTTCAAGCTAGATAAATAGCCGGTCATCCAGGACAGGAGTAGAAGAATTTGGATTCCAGGGAACAGTAGATGTTTCGAGACTTTCGTATTCTGCAGGATAGGAAGCCGACATTGAATAAATTTCACCCTTGGAAACGGGAAATTAAGAGGTCACGTGTGATAGGCTCAGAAATACGGCCTAGTGATCAAGGATTGTGAAGTGTAAATTTATCAAGATTTTGTGTTAGATTAATATTTTTAGTGTTTATTATGTGTTCAAAAGGGACACATCAGTGTATAAAAATGTCGTCAATGTTAAGTGTCTTAAATATGTGTCAAGAAGTGTTTGTACATAAGATGAATTCCTTTAATATGGAGTAAAAGTTCAAAGTGGGCCCAAAATGAAACACCGCACAAGAATAAATATCATGGGACGATCTTAAAAACATGTGAGTACTGAATTTCATTCTATTTTGGTGTCAGGAATTGGCTGTGTACAAATCCACCGGAGTTTTGAGTAAAAGGGATGTGTTTTAAGAAATAAATACTGAATAAACAAGAACGCGGTCTGAACAATAATAGAAATTTGAGAAATTATAAATAATTATGTAAAGAATAAATCCCGTAGAGGAAATATGTGAATAAAATGTTAATGTATTTAACGAATGTCATAAGAGCAAGCGAAATATCAGTAATTATCATGAAAGATATTTAAATAAAGTAAAGTTGAGATATGAAAGAAATAGCTTTTGAGCTTGTGTAAAGAATAAAGATAATACTAATAACTAAGTATGGAAATATTAAATAAAGATCAAATAAATTGATGTGAACATAAGAGCGTTAAAGCCTTAATGTATGTGTAAGATATGATGTTCAAGGGAATGTATTAAAAGGGAGCGATTTATCGGCAACGGAAAAGATTAATATAAGAATTAAAAATAATATGAATTGTTACTAATGAGATTTATCAGTTCTTGGGAAGACATTTCGGCTTAAAATTATGCATAGCGCAAAGGAGCGCAAATAATATTAAAATGTCACGCTAGGAAAGCGTAGAAGTTAAAATACTTGGTAAATTACTTATGGAGGGTAGTTTATTGTAGTGAATTGATAATTGTATAAGTCCTCTATTTGTGACGTAGTATCACGAGGCATTGTGTAGGTATTGAAAGGGAGCTAATGTATGGTATTATTGAGCGTATGTCATGTAGGCCACGGCCGACTTTAAATCGCGTCTTGTATAAGTCCTCTATAAGGGAATGGTTCCCGAGGCATGTGAAGAGATTCGAACTCAGAATCCTCTTATGAAAAGCCCCTTAATTCTTCGTCGTCGAATGTGTATTAATCTTCCCCAATCAATGAGGACCCTCTCATAATTAATAAATGCCAAGGTTACGAAAGTGGTCTATGAACCAAAGAATATTTGTTTGAATGGATACAGTACAGTAAAAGCCCGGTCTCTCCCCAGGACTGAGTATAATGTGAAGGTTTGTTTTGAAAGCCTTGGAAAGGAGCTGCTAACGTGGGTTAGACAGAGAGTCGCCCGTCACCCTCCGTGTCATAAATCGCGCCCGAGTATAATGGCCTGGCTCTCTTAGAGTAAGGGTGGGCCGAAACCGTCTCGTAAGATGTAGTAAAGACACCGTGAGTGTTTAAAGTTGTTAACGACCCGGGCGTTGAACCGAGGTCCTTGTAGATTGATATTTTCGTTTGCCTGTTCAGATCGTAGTTTCTTATGTGATAATGGTCTTATAAGACATAAGAGATAAATAACAATCCCTATTGTAATGATGTATGGAAGTAGGATTCCACGAGTTAATTGAAGGCAACTAAGTTTCGGGAGTAACTATAGTTTTTTGACTGTGTCAAGTATCTTCACGCTCTGGAGTACACAAGTGATTTCCTGATTACCTTAATATATTTGTGAAAATAAAGAGAGATGATAACAGCTGATTGTGTGAACATGCCCAAAATATTGAGTTAGATAATTAACATAAAATTTTAAATGTAATTATAGATTTGTTTTTGAGAATTAAGAAAATGTGAAAGTAGTATTTGAGGTGTACAAGAATGTCACCATTATTATGTAAAGCATGGAGCCAAAAGAGCTCGGAGTTATATAAAACTTACAGTTGATGCTTTATGGAAGTAAGACTAAGTTGGAATTGTTGGTTTATGTGGAAACCATATGTTTAAATACAATATTTGTTTTATTATATTTGTGATTCCTTGTTCATTTGGAACAAGTAGATGATTATGGGTCAGTAATTAAATTGTTAAAGTGTTTGTAGCGCCATTAATTTTATTAATTAAATGTGTTAAAATAGGAGTTGATTTTGTTGTTATTTTTGCAAGTGTATCCTCTAATTAATCCAAAATATGTGAGTCACAGAGTGGGGGAACTTACCGCTGCCCCGAAAATTCCGAATTGAGCTACGCTGGTATACTGTGATTGGCATATTTCTTGCTAAAAGGGCACATGGGGGCATATAAGTAATGTGCTGGATTAATAACTAGAGGAACACTTAAGACGGTCATATCATGTAAAGTAAAGTAATGATAGGAGTAGCTACAACATAAAATATTAACTGACCGCATGGGTCCCTGGAAACTCATACCGAGCAGCCCTGTATTATATTATCAACCCCCCCCCTAGCAATCATTTCATGGCGCCCAGTACGCAGGGCTGAGTTTTCCTAGGGAAAACCCGAGTTTTCTCGAAAAATCAAAATTTTCATTTTTTGAAAAAAAAATGGTTTTTCGAAATTTTGAATTTTAAATACTTCCATAAAGGTTTATTAAATTGAATAAAAGTATTAAAAGGGTACGTTGTAGTAAATACCCGTACCAAAGTAAATTTTTGAAGAAATTGGGACACACTGATTCAGAGTATCATCTCTCAAGCATGTACTAGTGTGGTGGCATTAGTGGCCCACTGTATTCTTATATTAGAAAAGATGGTGACGATGATGGAGTTAAAGGAGTGTTTGGATGAACATTTCCAAAAGAATAGGGACGAGATGGTAAAAATAAGTACGAAAAGTACGGAAGATGCAAAAAAAGAGAATAGGGAAGAGAGGCAGGAACTTTTGAACGCTATAAAAGCCGATAGCAATGAGAAGTTGGAGGCTATAAACAATACATTGAGCCTACAAAAGGATGAAAATAAAAAAGAGTTCGAATCCATAAATACGAGTTTGAATCAATTGGATAGTCAACAGAGTGAAAATAAAAGGGATTTAGAATCCATAAATGAGAGTTTGAATAAGTTGGACGGCCAACAGGAGGAAAATAACCAAAAGTTAGGGACCGTGAATCAAAGTTTAGAGTCACTAAAAACTGATAGTGCTAACATGGGAAATAAATTAGAAGCTATCGAGGCCGACGGTATAAAAATGAATAAGGAACTGAAGGCCGAGATAGAAAAGATGAAAACAGAAAGTGGGGAAACCATTAAAAAACAGTTGGAAGTGATAAAAACGGAGACGTTAGAGTCTCTGAAAGCCAACAGTAAAGAAAACCATGGAGTACTGAAGGCTGAAATAGAAAAGACAATAGATACTAAATTTAAAATTCTTGATGAAGGGTTTGACACTAAGTTTGGGGACAAGTTAACTGAATTAAAAGGGGAAATCACAAGTGAAATTAAACAGGAAAATAATGTACTTAAGTTAGAATTGCAAGACTAAATAAATGTCTTGAAGGAAAGTACAAGAACATCCCAAGCTAAATGTCAAGAAAATTTTGATAATTTAGAAGGTAATTTTGGGGCTATAAAAACTAAGTTAAATAAGATGGAAAAGTCTTGTAAAGAGAATGTAGACAAATGTGAAAAGAAACTTGTAACCCAGATCCAAGGTGTGCAGACAGAATTGAAAGCTCAGATAAAATCTAACAAGAATATTTGTGAAAGTTCCCGGGATGAAATAAAACAAAGTGTGAATGAGCTAGGAACCCGATTTGGAAAGGTTGAGGAGAAAGTAGGGACCCTCGAGAACAAAATCGGTGTAGTTGAGACCGAAGTAACTGAGATGAAAAATCAAAATCAAAAGGATGCGCGGGATATGAAAAGTCAATTTGAGCGGTTTACCGGGCAGGTAGATGATAACTTAAAGAAGTATGAGGGTGAAATAAATCGAAGATTAGGTATATACGAGGGGCATCTCCAGAGTGAGAGAAAACAACGAGAGGACGAAAATAAGGAAAGTACCCATAAGATAGATGAAATAAGTCAGGGTATTAATGATGTTCAGGGAACCATCGGAACATTAAAGGTCGAAATAGGAAAAACTCACAGGGAAGTAGGCCAGATCCAAAATGACTTGATGATATTATATAAGAGTCAAGGGAAAACTGAGGAAAAACTGGAAGGAATTAAAGTAAACTTGGTCAAAGGACAAAGAGAGCTGGAGAAAAAGATAAAGGAAATACAAGAAGACCTAGATACCAGAGGTGACGTCAAACCAGAAATTATAACAGAACAGGTCATGGTCATCAAGAAAGAGGTAGAAGACCAACTAAATGTCTTCAGGGAAGGCTTCAGGAACGACAAAAACCAAATCAAACAAGAACTGGAAACCAGTAAGAAAAATCAGGAAAGAATTCAAAATGAATTAGGATCCAGATTGGAGAGGACTGAACATAAGAATAGTCAAATGGAAATCCAACTCATGGTTAATGAAGAAAGTGCCCGAAGGGAAAGGAAGTTAGAATTCGAGAATCAGGAGGAGTTTCCAAAGACAGGATGGGTAGATTCCCGTGAACAAGGCACAGATACGGAGAGGGACTTAGGAGGGGAGAGCCCTTATAAGAACCCAGGATATCCGATGGCGATGTCAACCCCGTACATGAATCAGACAAATGGCCAGATAATAAACATTATTAAATCCAATGAGGACAGACCAGTAAAGTTTACGGGTAATAACATGTCTATTACTCCAAAATACTGGCTAAAGGAAGTTGCAGAGTATTTAATCGAGATGAAAGTTCCTCAGGATCGGAGACTGAGAGCTATTGAAAAGCTGTTAGCAGGTGATTGTCTCACCTGGTTCAGAAGCTTCAGATACACCTTTGATACGGTGGAAGGCTTTAGGGAAGCATTTTTAAAACGATATTGGGCAGCAGACGTCCAAGAGAATTTAAGGCTAGATCTGTACTCTAGGAAGTACAGCACCAATGCACCAACTAAATACTCGGAATTTTTCACCGCTCAGCTGTGTAAATTCCGCGAACTTGATATTGCTCCGGCAGAAAACGACCTGTGTGCCGCCATTGCAAGACAACTTCCGTATGAGATTCAGAGGCTGTTAATCTCATCCAAAGCCAGAAGTGCTGTGGAAGTGGAGAGTGTATTACGTCAGTTAGATATGACGACTTCGCACGTAACTCCTCGGCATCAAAGACAAACTGAGCAAGTACACATGGCCAGCAGTCAGGAAACTGGAGAAAAACCAGCGACCAGGAATCAGTCCACCAGCACGGATACCCAAGGACTAGGTCGAGAGTATGGGCACCAGGAGCCTAGAAGGATACAGCCATATTACCGAGGAGGATATCGAGGAAGAAATCCTAGAAATACAGGGTATAGGCAACAAGAGAGCCGACCCTATAACAATAACCATCAAAGGCAAGAAAACAGAAAGAAATGGGAGAATTATCCCAGAAGGAATGTAAGGCCAGAGGATAGGGATGATGAATATCGGGCCGAAATAGAAGAAAGATATCAGGAAAGTCTTCGTTATATGAACGAACGACCAGATGAACCTGATAGGCAGAAAGTCCGTTGGAGTGAGGCAATTAAGAACCGGAAATCACCCGACCGACTAGACGGAGCTCAAAGCTTGGAACTACAAGCTCAGTTAAAGAATGAGGGAAAAGGGAGCCCTCAGGATAAAAAAAAACTCCAAATTTAAATTGTCAAAAGTGGAAACATACCAGGAGCTGGGAGGAGGTAGAAATTGTGAATTGGATAGCCAGACCAGATGAGCTAATTAACGAGGATGTGGAAGGAATCCCACCTGTTAAAAGAGAACTACCTATAATTATGCTTAGGATAGAAGGATTACTGGTCAGAGCATTGATTGATACCGGATCCACAATAAGTCTAATTACACAAACCCTTCTAAATGAACTGGAAACAAGGGGCCGAGTATTAAAGATTCCCACATCAAGTGTAAAGATTAAGGGGATTATCCCTGAAAAATCTCTGACATGCAAATTTCAGGTATACATTGATCTGATCATGGGTAACGCTGAAATTTCGCAGTGCTTTTTGCTGGTAAATCAATTACCGTATAATGTCATATTAGGTATTGATTTTATCCGTGAGAACAAGGTCATCATAGACCTAGCGCAAAACTGCATTAGAGTTCAAAGAGAGGATGTGGATGAGCAAAACATTAACCTACAGGAACAGGATGCGAAAATAGGAGAACAGGTATGGCATATGGAAGAAGTGATTGAGGAAGGTTATAAGGACATAGAAAAGATATTTGAAGTCCTCAACATAGAACTCGAAGATAATTTGGAAACTGAGTTCGAGACCAACCTGTCAGGAAAAGTGGAGGAAGCTAAAGTCAGCCCCGAAAATAAGGAACAGTTAAAGAAATTATTATTGAATTATAGGGACGTATTTGATTCCAAGCCAAGGAAGATTGAAAATTTTAAATACGCGTTCCAGGTAAATGATTGGGCACCGTTCAAACAAAAACCATACCCGGTTGCGGAAAAACATTACCCACAAACCAAGAAGACACTGCAGGAGATGATGAATGCAGGTGTTATAGAAAAGATGGCGACACCATATTGAACCCTTCAGAATAGCAGTGTTTTATGCAAGAATCTTTGATCAAGGGGTCGCGTTCAGTTCATAGTGTGGTGTTTACGTCCGCCAAACTACGTGATTTTCTGAGGCAAGGGTTATAGGATGAAAACTATAACTAAGAAAGTAAGGAGACAAAACGTAAGATAATAACAAGATTTAATAACTAATTTGTGCATAAAAGAATAAAACAAACAATAATAAACAAAATCCTCCCTGAATTTTCCCCTGACAGGAATATTTATCACTTTGAGGAGTCAGATGGATCTCCCCTTTTCTAATAAAATGTGGATCCAAGTTCCACTATCTTGCATGTGAATTTATGTTCGCGTGGAGACTATCTACGAGAAATGAGTACTTGGATGATCATTCGTTCACAACGGGTTAACAGCCACGGTGCTCACGAACAATCATCTCGTAAAATCAATTTTTATGGCTATGGGCATAACATTAATAAAAATCCTTAAATCTAACTCTGACACACATATTACAACTCTACTATTTACAGGCATCTCTCTGAGACCCTTATTAGTGTGGTGACACACTTAATCAAATGAGCTGCCACAATGGTCAGATGCTCAACAACAAGGAAACACAGCGCCGCACGTGACTCACGGGCCACTGACATGGACAATAAACAAAGAATAAACCAACAACAACAAACAACCTGAGTGGTTAAGATTACTTTATATTAACAAAACTGCATGTTAAGGAAACGCTTCGAAGGTAATCGTGTTTCGTAGGCAACTCCCATTTATTTAAACAATTATACCATTGATCAGTTTCTCACATTTATATTTATTTTCAAGTAATTGGTAGCCAGACGTGCACTCCACTTTAATGAGCTCTGCTTGCGAAACTCAGTCAGCCCTTGTGACAACAACTCACCCCTTTCCACAATACCAGTCATGTCCCCCATCCAGTGTATATAAATAGCCGACCAGCGGAACTGTTATCTCAAGGAATCAACAGCCGCTAACATCTCCTCCCACTCAACATATGGTCAGACAATAATCACATATCCATAATTGTCCTCGCAAGGATGCAATATGGACCTGGTACCAAGCTGACAGAAATCAGTCTCTGCTGAAGTTCCCGCTTGTAATACCACAACAATCTACTCACAGTACACACATCTGGGACTGACATAACACCTTTCACATGGGTCTGCTGAATTAAAGCTCGCAAACATTTAACACAATATTTAAAACCTACGATAGAGCTGAGTACTCTTCGTCACAAACTACATTGCTCCAAAGGCAATAATCACACTGAATCTGATCAATAATAATTTTCAATAACATTTAATTACCCTCCAATCTACTATATAATTATATTAATTCAGTCCTACTTCTGAAACACGACATATCTCCGAGAGACGTTTTTAACCGCACTTCGTAACCTAGGCGAACACGGCCGTTCACATAGATACGTTAGTTAACACAACACAAATAAAAGAACCTTCCATTAACTACCATTGTGCGAGCTGCTTCCAAACAAAAGTGTGTCAGATCAAACAAAATATACTACACTAAATCACACAAGCAAAGTATTTACAAAAATATGTCCCATAAACCATAAGTTAATTTAATAAATAATAAAATATTATTTGTACTCATCTCGTGTTGTAGTCACCCGTCAAAGAACATCAGATGCCATTCCCCAACTAGATGCTCTTTATCTCATAGCAGCCATCTGGACGGACTGTTGAGACTTCCACACTTCTTCTGCATTCATCGATGTCATCCTTGCGCTGATACAAAAATTAGGTTAATATACACTTTATGCCTGACTACTAAATTCGCTTGTTCAGGTACTAAATTCCCTGTCACTGTTCGTTGGCGAATTATCGACGCTACTGTCCCTATAACTATAGTACAATGACTATCTATCACTGAATTTACCACTTTACAATGAATCTCTTGTGTCCTCGACACAAATACAAGTCTATCTCTTCAGACGAACAGAATCAAAGTCCTGTGTTCTCGACACACGGAATAAAAGTCAATCTCTTGTGTCCTCAACACACAGAATAAAAGTCAAATATCTTGGCTCTTCGACACACTTATAAATGAACTGGCCCTTGGGTCTAGATGGAGGGGGATTTTATGTAAAAATTTATCGAAGTAATTGTGATACAGGAATGAAATAGATATCACTGAACTCGTAATATTGCACAGGTCACGAATATGCCCATTAATCCTAGAATCGATCGTAGAGATTTTGTCCAGGCGATTTCCCGCGTGAATGCTAGCCGCCGCGTACCCCAGCCAGAGTTGGCGCGCAAGTAGGCATTCTCTTCTCATTGGTTCTCCATTTTCTGTTAATTTGGCGGTTTCTAGTAGATCTTGGCGTCTTGGGAGTGTCTATTTTCTTCATCAGCCATTCACGTTACTGCATCATATTTCTTCTAGGCGCGAATATCACAATGAACATACCAGAACCATGTCTCATCGCGCGTCGCTTCTAAAATTGAGGTAGCCACACCTGTCCTTATGATACATCGCTCTGCTATTTCTTTTCATAGCTCAAGTACTTAGCCTTTTGTTAAACTGATGCAGGTATGTCCCTACTGTCTCCAACAAATGCTTGAAATTTCCTCATCGCTGTCTGGCTACTTTCATGATGCTGGTTGAAATATTTATTAATTGAAGAAATAAAAAGTAGAATCATTTAACCAACATAGGGTTAAGGGTTCACAACTCTCCCACTCACAAAATTTCGAACTTAGGAATAAAGTCGACAATTTTACAATACTTCCGTAGGCCAATTTATTTTATTTCCAGAATCACCCCTTTTTCTTACTTGGTCTAGGCGCTCCTGTCTTCAATGGCATTTACTCGTTTTCATATCCTGCTTGTCTCTTCCCCTTCCAATCTTGCGTGACGCTCGATGCCTGCGGCAACACCTTACTTGCCTCGTTAATGTTTGTCAACAACAAGTCTACTTCCTCGTTCATCACGTGCCGTACTCAACTGCTCCCCGTTGACTTTGTTGATAGAAGGACGTCCGTATATTCAAACAGCGTCATTAATTCGGCGCTACCATGGTTCACTTCGACGATATTTCTTTAGGTTGGCAGCGTTGTAAACTGACATTGTTCCTGTGCTCAATTCTTTCACTCTGTAAGCATTATTTCCAAGGTTTCTTACGATAGAATAGGGTCCTATGAATTTTTCGCAGAACTTACTAAAGATTTTCTTTTCTGGGTCCGATATAGCAGGTCGTTTACCAAAACGAGCTGGTTGACTTCAAGATCACCGTGGAATCTCTTATTTCTTACTCGCCGTAATCGGCGGTCTGCTTGTTTCCTCATGTATGCTCTCGTTCTTTCAATTCTCAAGTCTGGTGCTATCATGGGATCTTGTGGACAGTTAATGATGCTTTTCCACGTTCTTACTGGATACTCGTTCTTGTGTAGGACCATAGGGATTTGTCCTGTTGACTCGTGCCTGGTAGAATTCATGCATGTCTCTACGTCCTTAATTTTATCGACCCATTTGTGGTGTTCGTTCGGAATGATGATTCTCAAATATGCAGTTACAGATTTAATTACTCTCTCGCTTGGATTTGCTTGGGCATGTCGGATACTGCTTAAAACATGTTTTATACCCATGTCTTCCATTCCTTTCTTGAATTCGGCGCTTGTGAAATAACTGCCGTGATCTGATAATATAAACTCTGGTTTTCCAAGGGTTGGAATAACTCTATTACGAATGCGACTGAGTACCTGCTTTGATGTTGTTTTCTGAATAGGGCATAGTACTACAAACTTAGAAAATACATCAATGCACACTAGCAAATGACGGCAACCTCTCCTTCCCTTCGGAATTGGACCAAGACAGTCCACCGCCAGCAGCTCACATGGTTTCTGAGGTAGCAATGGTCTAGGATATTGCCTCAGTAAATAATTATTTGGCTTTGTTCTCTGACATGGGTCACAAGTTGTAATAACGTCACATATAGTTGTTCTCATACGTGGCCATGTAAATGTCTCTCCTATTGTCGCTTCGCACTTGTCTAAGCCCACGTGACCGTAACTTTCGTGCGTATGCCATGTCAATCCTCGTTGTAACGATGCAGGTACTAATATGCGTAACTTGGTGTGGTCATTATCTACCCATTTGTGCAGCAAATTGTTGACATAAACATATCTTCCTTCTTTGGCTTTCGCTTCTCGAAATGCAGGTGTTCCTGTAGGTAGTTGCTTTTTGAAGTATTTAATTAATAGCATCATCCATGGTTCCGCTTCCTGTTCTCGCTGTACCTCACGTAACTCCTCCAAGAATTCCCGGTCCTTCGGTGTTAACTCCAAGTGTTGTACCATCGCTGTTTCTTCATTATCAGGCTCTGGGTTCCTGCTGAGTGCATCCGGTATCACGTTCATCTTCCCTGGACAATGTTCAATTTCAATGCTGAACTGCTGAATGTATATAGACCAACGTGTCACACGTTCGCTTGCCATTGACGTCTTAAACAAGAATGTTAATGCCTTGTGGTCAGTTCTGACAACAATCGGGTAACCATAGATTATTCGTTTCCATTGTTGGAGCGCATGAAGGATGGCCAACAATTCTAGCTCGGTTACAGTATAGTTCCGCTCGTGCTTACGCAATTTTCGGCTGACAAATGCCAAATATGTTTTGTGCTGCAGGTTAGCTGGATCCTCTTGGTAGAGCATAGCACCTATCCCAATTAGTGAAGCATCCGCTTGGATTATGAATTTGAGCTTGAAATCTGGATAGCCTAATTTAATGCAGTTTTCCAATAGCTGTTTTGTTGCTTGGAATGCCTTCTCACATTCCGCGTTCCATGACCATTTGTTATTTTTCTTTAACATTTCTTGCATTGGAGCTACAGTCTCCGTATAACCTGGACAGTTTTCTTTGAAGAAACCCGTTACGCCTAAGAAAGCCCGAATGTGCTTGACTCTCGTTGGTGTAGGGAAATTCTTTATTGCTTCAATCTTGGCTGGATTAGGCTTCACTCCCTCCTTGTCAATGACGTGACCCAAATATAAGATTTCTTCAGGTTTACTTTGAAATTCGAAGCGTTCAAGTTGCCCAATACTTTATCTAAATTTTCCATGTGAGTTTCAATGTTGTCGGATGCCAACAGAATGTCGTCAATGCATCGCACCGTCATCTCCTTTACTTCCTCGGTTAGGTTCCGGTCCAGTGCTCGGATTAAAGCACAGCCCGCTGTTTTGACCCCGAAAGGCATTCTGACGAAACAATATGTCTGGTTATCGAATAAGAAGCCAGTTAGAAGCTGTGACTTCTCATCCAACTCAAGATGATGGAACGAGCTCGTCAGATCGACTGATGAATAAATGCTCTTGTTTTTAAAGCCTTTTAATACGTCTCTGATAATTGGCGCTCGGTCATACTCAGGAAAAATGAGTCTCATGTTGAGATTTCTGGCATCTAAACAAAGTCTAATAGATCCATTTGGTTTTGTGACTGCCAAAATCGCATTTAGATAAGGTGTAGGTGTCTTCCTTATCACTCCAGCTTCTAACATCTCATCTATAATGATTTTAACTTGACCACGATACTTTTCAGGAATTGGGTATAATCTGCTTTTGAAAGGTGACCAGTCCTCGACTTGCATAGAGTACTTGAAATTTAAAATTTTCCCAGGTACTGTATCAAATACTGTTTTGTGCTTCCTTAGAATCTCTTCCAACTGTTTTCTGTGTTCACCCCCAAGTTGAATGTTATTGAGCCGCTCCTGTAGTAACTCTTCAAATTGTGCATCGCTGTCATCTCCTTCTGTTAATAAAGACCATATCTCCTGGGATTCTATCTCCTCATCTAGTTCCACAACAGCCCCTTCTACGATGTTATCTTCCGCCTTTCGTACCTCCTCTTCCGTCTCTTCTGATATTGCTTCCAATGCCCAAGAATTTACATCTCTTCCGGTAGTGATTTCATCCATATGCAATCCCACGTTTTTCAGCTGGTCATATTCTCTAAAACTGACTGTATTCTTGTGTAAATCTATCACTGCTTGATAGTCACAAATGAAATTTGCACCAAGAATTATATTGAAATTCATCTTTGCCATGATAATGAATGTTTGCCCAAAAGTGTGTTCCAAGATGTTCAGCTCTAAGTATGCCTGACGTTTACAAGTGACGGTGCGTTCAGGAATAACACCCCTCACTTTGAGCTGTGGTACCGGAATTACAGGAATATTCTGAGTCCGTCCCAACTCTCGAACCAAGGCCTCCGATACTAGACTGATCTGTGACCCTGTATCCAATAAACATCTTATATTAATTCCACCAATCCTTGCGTAAATAATGGGTAATTGCCTAATTTCGTCGTTCCGTGGTTTCACCGTCTCCTCCAGGCAGTCTTCTGGTAAAGCAATCCATTCTTGTATGTTCGCTACTATCCATCCATCTTCAACTTCCGACTGTTGTGTTTTGAGACTGTCTCCTTGATCCAAAATTAACATTTTTTTTAGCTCCATTACGACTCCCATCATCCTTCTGTCGCTCATGTCCTTGATATTCCTCTTGTCTCAGTAGACTTCCAGCTTCCTCAGTATGTGTATCTGGGTTCTTTCTGTTCCCAATGGCCTTTTCCCATCTTCCTAGCTCTCCACCTTGATTAGCGTGTAACTCCTCTAAGTAATTTTGTGATTGAGCGTGCCTATCATCCCAGTCATCTCGATAGTTACGTTGATCTCCTTGATTTTGATCTCTCCTTCCTTTCCATCGTTGATTGGCATTGTAATCACCGTATCTTCCATAAGGCCTGTCATTCCTTCGATTATCACGCCATTGTTGATATCCTCTCTGTTGGTATCTATTGTTGCCCTGGTATCTATTGTTGTAGTAATTTTCGTTACGCTGATATGGTCTGTTTTCCCCTTCTTCCTGGTTTCGCCTAGGTGTGGAGGTGCTCGTATTAGGACCCTGCGTTTTAGTATTTCCCTGTTTTGTGTTTACGACCTCTGTAGTGTTGACTAACTCCAGCTGTCTTCCTCCTCTAAAATGACTATGAGATGTGGTCTCATCTATTTGCCGTAATATCTGCTCTGCATGTAGGGCCGTACTGACGTTTGCTGCTACTAGCACTTGCTGCACATTAACTGGCATTTGCCTTGCTATTGTCATCACCAAATCTGATTCGTTTAATGGGTAATCCAGATCGCGAAATTTTAGCATTTGCATGTTAAAGAAATCTGAGTATTTTGTCTGCTGGGTAGTTTGGTATTTTCTAGAGTAAAGCTCCATTCTTAAACTCTGTTGTATGGCGGGAGACCAGTATTTGCGCAGAAACGCTAAGTTAAAGTCTGACATGGTTCCAAATGTGTATTTGAAACTTAAAAACCAGGTGAGAACATTCCCTGATAAAAATCTCTCCATCATTCTCAATCTGCGTGCTTCAGGTACCCCAGTGTCATTGAAATGGTCTTCAATCTCTTTGATAAAGGCCTTAGGCGTTACCCCTGAATTTTCGGTGTATTTCTGCGGTTTGTAGTCATTTGAGCGAATTACTTGAATAAGTTGTGTGGGCTGATGACCGTCCTGTGGTGTCGAGCTTCTATCTACGTTCTTACGAAATCCTTCCGTGTTTGTTGTTAATGTGCTCTCTGCTTGATTCTGACTTCCTGCTATGCTGGGTTGGGAACTATGTGAGTCATCCTGCTTGTCTTTCAATGCTCCCGTTTTAAATATAGACGATTGTTCTAATGAGCGAAGTTCGGCTTTAATGATCCTGTCTGTCTGCTCTTTAAGTCTATTTTTTACCTCTTGCTCCAAAGCTTGAATACGCGTGTGGTTTTCGCCTACTGTTTTAATAATGGTGGATCTTTCCTCTCTAGAATCAATATTCATTTTCTTCCAATCTTTCCTGATCTGTTCTTTAATCGTGCTTATTTTTTCTTCAATTTGGCTCTTATTTTCATCCTGATTATTTTCTATCTGGCTTAGCCTTTCGTCTAATGTACTCTTAAATTGTTCTTGTTCAGTTTCTAGGCTTTTCCACTGTTCCGCTGATTTTATCTCGAGACGGTCCATATCTTTAATTATGCCTGATATGTTCTCATCTACTGCTGATATTTGTTGTTGAATGACCCTGCCACTTTTCTCCATCTCCTTAAATCGACCTTCCAACTTATCCTGGGCTATTTTGACCTCGCTTGTATTCATTGTGCATGCTATTTCAATCTGCTCTAATTTAGCTAACACCGTTTCATCGAGAATGCTAAGTTTTTTATCGAAAATACTCTCCATTTGTTTAATCTGCTCTAATTGTTTCTCATTATTTTTGCTTACATCAAGGGCCAGTAATACCATCTGTTGGTTTGTGTGCTCTTTCATCTCTGCGGTTAACGAAGCTAATTGGTTCGTGTTTTTATTATTTTGCGCCTCTAACTGTGAATTTATAGTGTCATTAATTTCACTCTTTAATAACCTAGCTTGTTCCGCCTGATATTCATTTTGCTCAATTCTACTGTTATTTAACTGTGTCCGCAATGATTCACTTTGTTCTAACAGTTTAGTATTTAGCGATTTACTTTGTTCTGACATTTTCGTATTTATTTGTTCAGATAATTTTGTATTCAACGCTTCACTTTGCTCTACCATACTAGTGTTTATTTGTTCAGATAATTTTGTATTCAACGCTTCACTTTGCTCTAACATATTAGTGTTTATAGATTGACTCTGTTCTGATAATTTAGTGTTTATTTGTTCGGATAACTTCGTGTTCAGCGATTCACTTTGTTCTAACATTTTCGTATTTAGCGATTCACTTTGCTCTAACATACTAGTGTTTATAGATTGACTCTGTTCTGCTAGTTTAGTATCCAACAATTCCTGAGTTCTCCTCGCTGCACTCTCAATGATCTCCTGGATCTGCGCCACCGTTGCCATGTTTTATAATATATATGAGACATATGGGAAATGGCCTACGCCAATGCCCTTTGACACGCACATAAATCCAATGCACATTTAATTTCTTTATCCTACTCAGTTCATTTATTTTTTTACCTTTAATCCCATTAGTTGATTGCATCTCTGAGTAGTTCTAGTTTTACTCAATTTAATTTTAAACCCAAGCACATATTTAGTCATTAAACAGTTATCCTGATCTGATATTAACACTGACTAATTAACAAAGTATTAATTGTCATTTTAGGCTACAGCCTCCTAATATTTCCATGAGTTTGACTTTCTACACAAATCTAGTTTTTACTTTATCATTGGGCGCCCGGTATCACATCTTAATTTTACTTTAATTTAAAAGACAACAACGTGAACCGTATTTTACTTTGCAAACTCCTGATTTTAATTTATCTTTCACACATTTGGCGGTATCCACTTCGCCTCAACTACTTTTAATAAAATATCACTTCCCGGTGATTAAATAATGTAATATCTGCCTACACTTGCGGCATGCCAGTTTTACTCAAATACGCCACTATTGACATGTGTAATCTCCCCGTTACACCACAGTGAATAGCCCCACCGTTGGCCGCCAGTTTTCACCTATGAACCCTTCAGAATAGCAGTGTTTTATGCAAGAATCTTTGATCAAGGGGTCGCGTTCAGTTCATAGTGTGGTGTTTACGTCCGCCAAACTACGTGCTTTTCTGAGGCAAGGGTTATAGGATGAAAACTATAACTAAGAAAGTAAGGAGACAAAACGTAAGATAATAACAAGATTTAATAACTAATTTGTGCATAAAAGAATAAAACAAACAATAATAAACAAAATCCTCCCTGAATTTTCCCCTGACAGGAATATTTATCACTTTGAGGAGTCAGATGGATCTCCCCTTTTCTAATAAAATGTGGATCCAAGTTCCACTATCTTGCATGTGAATTTATGTTCGCGTGGAGACTATCTACGAGAAATGAGTACTTGGATGATCATTCGTTCACAACGGGTTAACAGCCACGGTGCTCACGAACAATCATCTCGTAAAATCAATTTTTATGGCTATGGGCATAACATTAATAAAAATCCTTAAATCTAACTCTGACACACATATTACAACTCTACTATTTACAGGCATCTCTCTGAGACCCTTATTAGTGTGGTGACACACTTAATCAAATGAGCTGCCACAATGGTCAGATGCTCAACAACAAGGAAACACAGCGCCGCACGTGACTCACGGGCCACTGACATGGACAATAAACAAAGAATAAACCAACAACAACAAACAACCTGAGTGGTTAAGATTACTTTATATTAACAAAACTGCATGTTAAGGAAACGCTTCGAAGGTAATCGTGTTTCGTAGGCAACTCCCATTTATTTAAACAATTATACCATTGATCAGTTTCTCACATTTATATTTATTTTCAAGTAATTGGTAGCCAGACGTGCACTCCACTTTAATGAGCTCTGCTTGCGAAACTCAGTCAGCCCTTGTGACAACAACTCACCCCTTTCCACAATACCAGTCATGTCCCCCATCCAGTGTATATAAATAGCCGACCAGCGGAACTGTTATCTCAAGGAATCAACAGCCGCTAACATCTCCTCCCACTCAACATATGGTCAGACAATAATCACATATCCATAATTGTCCTCGCAAGGATGCAATATGAACCTGGTACCAAGCTGACAGAAATCAGTCTCTGCTGAAGTTCCCGCTTGTAATACCACAACAATCTACTCACAGTACACACATCTGGGACTGACATAACACCTTTCACATGGGTCTGCTGAATTAAAGCTCGCAAACATTTAACACAATATTTAAAACCTACGATAGAGCTGAGTACTCTTCGTCACAAACTACATTGCTCCAAAGGCAATAATCACACTGAATCTGATCAATAATAATTTTCAATAACATTTAATTACCCTCCAATCTACTATATAATTATATTAATTCAGTCCTACTTCTGAAACACGACATATCTCCGAGAGACGTTTTTAACCGCACTTCGTAACCTAGGCGAACACGGCCGTTCACATAGATACGTTAGTTAACACAACACAAAGAAAAGAACCTTCCATTAACTACCATTGTGCGAGCTGCTTCCAAACAAAAGTGTGTCAGATCAAACAAAATATACTACACTAAATCACACAAGCAAAGTATTTACAAAAATATGTCCCATAAACCATAAGTTAATTTAATAAATAATAAAATATTATTTGTACTCATCTCGTGTTGTAGTCACCCGTCAAAGAACATCAGATGCCATTCCCCAACTAGATGCTCTTTATCTCATAGCAGCCATCTGGACGGACTGTTGAGACTTCCACACTTCTTCTGCATTCATCGATGTCATCCTTGCGCTGATACAAAAATTAGGTTAATATACACTTTATGCCTGACTACTAAATTCGCTTGTTCAGGTACTAAATTCCCTGTCACTGTTCGTTGGCGAATTATCGACGCTACTGTCCCTATAACTATAGTACAATGACTATCTATCACTGAATTAACCACTTTACAATGAATCTCTTGTGTCCTCGACACAAATACAAGTCTATCTCTTCAGACGAACAGAATCAAAGTCCTGTGTTCTCGACACACGGAATAAAAGTCAATCTCTTGTGTCCTCAACACACAGAATAAAAGTCAATGTCTTGGCTCTTCGACACACTTATAAATGAACTGGCCCTTGGGTCTAGATGGAGGGGGATTTTATGTAAAAATTTATCGAAGTAATTGTGATACAGGAATGAAATAGATATCACTGAACTCGTAATATTGCACAGGTCACGAATATGCCCATTAATCCTAGAATCGATCGTAGAGATTTTGTCCAGGCGATTTCCCGCGTGAATGCTAGCCGCCGCGTACCCCAGCCAGAGTTGGCGCGCAAGTAGGCATTCTCTTCTCATTGGTTCTCCATTTTCTGTTAATTTGGCGGTTTCTAGTAGATCTTGGCGTCTTGGGAGTGTCTATTTTCTTCATCAGCCATTCACGTTACTGCATCATATTTCTTCTAGGCGCGAATATCACAATGAACATACCAGAACCATGTCTCATCGCGCGTCGCTTCTAAAATTGAGGTAGCCACACCTGTCCTTATGATACATCGCTCTGCTATTTCTTTTCATAGCTCAAGTACTTAGCCTTTTGTTAAACTGATGCAGGTATGTCCCTACTGTCTCCAACAAATGCTTGAAATTTCCTCATCGCTGTCTGGCTACTTTCATGACGCTGGTTGAAATATTTATTAATTGAAGAAATAAAAAGTAGAATCATTTAACCAACATAGGGTAAAGGGTTCAATATGTTAGTCCATTAGTGATTGTGAGTAAACCGGATGGCTCAGTAAGGGTGTGTTTAGATGCCAGAAATTTAAATGCAAAAATCATACCAGAAAATGATTCGGCACCACCCATAAAAGAAATACTGAGGAAGTTCAAAGGCAAGAAGATTTTTACAAATATTGACATGACTTCTTCGTATCATCATCTCGAACTGGAAGAGAAAACCAGCTTGTTGACTGGATTTCAGTTCGACCAACAAACATATTGTTTTAGAAGATGTCCGTTTGGATTGAAGACCGCAGGATCTGCATTAATAAGAGCGCTTGATCGAAACCAGTCAGAGGAAGTGAAAGATTGCACTATCCGATACGTGGATGACATTTTGCTTACCTCGGAGAACATTGAGGAACATTTAGAAAATTTGAAGAAATTATTGGAAGACTTAAGAAGGGCAAATTTTAAAATAAATTTAAAGAAGTCGAATTTTTGTCAAAGGCAAGTGACATTTTTAGGGCATGTGATTGACAAGGATGGTGTTAAACCAAATCCATGCAAATTGGAATCGATAAGGGATTTTCCAAGGTCTTTGAAGGTAAAAAACGTTCGCCAGTTTTTGGGATTGATTGGGTTCTTCTCAGGACATTGTCCATCATACACCAAAACTGTTGCACCACTACAGGACCTTCTGAAGAAGGGGGGCAAGTGGAAATGGACGGAGGAAGCAGAAAAAGCATTCGGGGAGGCCAAGGAAATGCTCTTAAATTACGTGAAGCTAGGATATCCTGATTTTAATCAGAGATTTATCATTCAAACAGACGCATCCCAGATTGGAATAGGGGCAATGCTATATCAGGAAAACCCGGAAAACCCTGAGAAGAAAACCTATCTAGCTTTCACAAGTAGGAGACTGAAACCACACGAGAAAAATTATACGATCAGCGAAATCGAGCTGTTAGCGATATTGCACGCGTTGCAATATTGGCGGAAGATCGTATATGGGTTTCAGGTCATTCTAAGAACGGATCATAAAGCCTTAACCTTTTTGATGAAGACTGATTTATCCAGTCAAAGTTTGATGCGTTGGGCTTTATACATTCAACAATTTGATGTCAAGATAGAGTACTGCCCAGGAAAAGAAAATATAGTTCCAGACTACTTAAGTAGACAGCCAGAGTCCATAGAAGAGGAAGTAATGGCTATAGATTTGGAAGACAGGGATCAGCGTACTCTTAATGAGTTAAGAAGCATTAGTCAAAGACAACGGGAGGATCCATGGATGAACATGCTCATATCTTTCCTTGAGGGAAGCTTGATAAGAGGAACACCAGCGTACACGGAAGCTAATAAAATAGCTCAAGACTACACGTTTTATAATGGATTGTTATATAAGTTTGTAGACTCTGACCATACAAAATTAAGGATTGTTGTACCTGCAATTTTGCAGAGGAAAATAGTATGGTTAGCCCATAGATCGTTCGGACATATGGGAGTCGACAAAACAGTCTCGATGCTGAAAGAAGCATTTGTATGGCCGAGACTGAGAGAAACTGTAAGGGACACGCTAAAGACATGTGATCTATGTCAAAGGATCAAACCTAATGCATTCCTGATGAGGCAGAAGCCTATACCATTGTTGCCTGAAAGGCCCGGCCAAATCATATCTATTGATAATTTTGGACCTTTGCCAAAGGCAAGAAGGGGAAATCGACACATAATGGTGGCTATGGATGTCTTCACTAAAATGGTTGTCCTTGCTCCCATACAGAAGACTAGTACCAAACAGGTGTTAAAACGACTTAAAGAAAAAGTGATACCGATTCTGGGGAAACCTGAGAATTTGTTGTCGGATCACGGCAGTTGTTTCACCAGTGTAGAGTTCAGACGAGAATTAGAAAGACTTGGAATACGTCAGATTTTGTCAAGTATTCGCCATCCTGAGGCAAATCCTGTAGAAAGAGTGATGAGGGAAACGGCCAAGTATTGTAGAATATACTGTGCCGAAGAAAATTGGAAGTGGATAGATATCTTGGATAGTATCGAATTTTGTATAAATAATACAATCCATGAATCCACAGGAGAGATACCCATAACGTTACATCTGAATGAGCAACCAGAAAGACCTTGGAGTCTGGTAATTCCTAGGCCAGCAGACGCTCAGCCTGGAAGAGATGTACGCATTAGAAGAGCCTTTGAGCATCTAAAAGCTCAAGCCGACAGGAGGCAGAGAAGAAATAGGCATAAGAGGTATCATCGACCATTATTAGCAGGAGAAATGGTGTTGGTAAAAAGACCAGCCATTTCGGATCCAGGGAACCGTGTGTACAAGAAGTTCCAGAAAATGTACCACGGACCGTATCAAATAATCAGAGATTTGAGGAATAACGCATATAGAATTCGGCACTGTGAAACGGATCACGAAGTGACCATGAATTCAGCAAATTTGAAATTATATTACCCTCCCGAAGATTTCGATGAAGTAAATGAACAAGCCCTGGTTATGGAAACATGTAGAGATGAATCCGCTTTTGACATAAACAAGAATAAGGAAGAAGTAGAAAATAGAGCTCAAACATTCGAGTGCGAATGCGAATTGGAGAAATTGTATTGGGAAATTAAATAAATAATTGAATTTATTGAAGAAGAAAATTCCAATTTAAGAAAGGAAAATGATGAAATAAGGAAACGGGTAGGGATAGACCAAACCCGTAAGGAAGAATGAGGTTCTGGGGACTTAAAGTCCAGACAAGTAAAGAAAGAAAGAAAGGGTAGGGACAGAGCATACCCGACCTACACAATTACCGGATACGACTTTAAAGAAGTAAAAACAACGGAAGGTACGGACATCGTTATGATGGCTTCGACGAATAAAGACAGATATGATTAATTGAAATAAATTTCCTCAAAATTTTTCGAAAATTTATTTACCTAAGGAGGGGAGAGATGAACCCATGTGCCATAGGGTCCAATGAGGGCGAATCCATGTATTTGGGGAAGAAATGAAAGAAACGTATAGTTTCAAATGTAACTTAAAGAAAGATCCAGCTAAGATGCTAGCCTAATATGGTGCAAGAGGCGAGGACCAGGTGTTCGTGAGATGAGATCACCCCTCTTGACATTCAGAAGGGAGTGAGTCATGAGTATTAATAACCGAGTGGAAATTTCCCAAGATTAAACAAGGAAGCCTGACTCGTAAATCGACCTTACGTTGCTGGAAATTGACAACACCGCTTATGCGCCAGAAGAGGAATAATTAAATTTAACCCGTTTACAAGTATAATAATGAGTAAACAAGTACAGTACAGTGAATCATTTCGAATGAGAGATTTTTTAGTAAAGAGAAACCATTTAATAATTGCGCAGGAGAAAACTGCAAATGCAAGACGACGTCATCGGGGAATTACCAAGGCCTGTGTGGGGGGGGGGGAGAAAGCAAAAGAAATGCAACACCCACACAATTGAGGACGAGAAATTAATTAATATCTCCGAATTGCACGATCGATTCTTAGGGGCAATGAGATTATTTGACATTGAGAAGACGAGCTTTCGGAAGGTATAATTTTTACATTTGTGCCACCATTATTTTAGAAATTGGCCACAGAAAGGACTAGAGTCTTATCTTTTTGTAGCGAAAAGGTATAAAACTCCTGGCCTCACCAAGCCAATCATGCAGTCATTCCGACAGTCCGTGAGGGGCGTAAGACTACATCACAGCACATCAGTATCCAGACAGCCGTGTGGGGCGTAACTCTGCGTCACATCGTAGACAGTTACTAGTACTCCTTGAGGGGAGAAACGCTGTGTTACACCGCAGAAGTAATATCCGATAGCCATAGGCGTCGCAGTATTAACAACTTGCTTGCCTCCATAAGGAGTGGTAAAGAAGAAATTTAAAGTATAGCCGTATTGAAATATTAGGAAAATCCTAGTTACAGGATTTAGGCCCGACTGTATACAAGTTATAGTGAAAGTTCGTAAGATATAGTCAGAGCAGGCTGCGAACGTCGGACTCAAGGCGATAGGTCGTTAAATAGACGAACGAATATATCATAACGTACGGAAGTACCGTACCAGAAAGATAAACTGTTATCCAAATTAAAGAACCCAAAAAGGGAAGAACAGAATAAGGTTCGGAACGTATTTCAGAAACGTAGGAGTGCTAGAACCGTTTGAAATAAAGAAGATCGGAGAATATAAACATTATCTCCAGAAAGCAGGCGAACTATTCAAAAAGTACTAGACTCGAGAAGTACTAGCTGCTATAAACTAAATCCATAGGTCATCGAGAGGTTATTGAGGAGACCTCGATCCGAATAGACTTTCGCTAGGATCGATAACCAGATTTACAAAGAAGCCGTTCAAGCTAGATAAATAGCCGGTCATCCAGGATAGGAGTAGAAGAATTTGGATTCCAGGGAACAGTAGATGTTTCGAGACTTTCGTATTCTGCAGGATAGGAAGCCGACATTGAATAAATTTCACCCTTGGAAACGGGAAATTAAGAGGTCATGTGTGATAGGCTCAGAAATACGGCCTAGTGATCAAGGATTGTGAAGTGTAAATTTATCAAGATTTTGTGTTAGATTAATATTTTTAGTGTTTATTATGTGTTCAAAAGGGACACATCAGTGTATAAAAATGTCGTCAATGTTAAGTGTCTTAAATATGTGTCAAGAAGTGTTTGTACATAAGATGAATTCCTTTAATATGGAGTAAAAGTTCAAAGTGGGCCCAAAATGAAACACCGCACAAGAATAAAGATCATGGGACGATCTTAAAAACATGTGAGTACTGAATTTCATTCTATTTTGGTGTCAGGAATTGGCTGTGTACAAATCCACCGGAGTTTTGAGTAAAAGGGATGTGTTTTAAGAAATAAATACTGAATAAACAAGAACGCGGTCTGAACAATAATAGAAATTTGAGAAATTATAAATAATTATGTAAAGAATAAATCCCGTAGAGGAAATATGTGAATAAAATGTTAATGTATTTAACGAATGTCATAAGAGCAAGCGAAATATCAGTAATTATCATGAAAGATATTTAAATAAAGTAAAGTTGAGATATGAAAGAAATAGCTTTTGAGCTTGTGTAAAGAATAAAGATAATACTAATAACTAAGTATGGAAATATTAAATAAAGATCAAATAAATTGATGTGAACATAAGAGCGTTAAAGCCTTAATGTATGTGTAAGATATGATGTTCAAGGGAATGTATTAAAAGGGAGCGATTTATCGGCAACGGAAAAGATTAATATAAGAATTAAAAATAATATGAATTGTTACTAATGAGATTTATCAGTTCTTGGGAAGACATTTCGGCTTAAAATTATGCATAGCGCAAAGGAGCGCAAATAATATTAAAATGTCACGCTAGGAAAGCGTAGAAGTTAAAATACTTGGTAAATTACTTATGGAGGGTAGTTTATTGTAGTGAATTGATAATTGTATAAGTCCTCTATTTGTGACGTAGTATCACGAGGCATTGTGTAGGTATTGAAAGGGAGCTAATGTATGGTATTATTGAGCGTATGTCATGTAGGCCACGGCCGACTTTAAATCGCGTCTTGTATAAGTCCTCTATAAGGGAATGGTTCCCGAGGCATGTGAAGAGATTCGAACTCAGAATCCTCTTATGAAAAGCCCCTTAATTCTTCGTCGTCGAATGTGTATTAATCTTCCCCAATCAATGAGGACCCTCTCATAATTAATAAATGCCAAGGTTACGAAAGTGGTCTATGAACCAAAGAATATTTGTTTGAATGGATACAGTACAGTAAAAGCCCGGTCTCTCCCCAGGACTGAGTATAATGTGAAGGTTTGTTTTGAAAGCCTTGGAAAGGAGCTGCTAACGTGGGTTAGACAGAGAGTCGCCCGTCACCCTCCGTGTCATAAATCGCGCCCGAGTATAATGGCCTGGCTCTCTGAGTAAGGGTGGGCCGAAACCGTCTCGTAAGATGTAGTAAAGACACCGTGAGTGTTTAAAGTTGTTAACGACCCGGGCGTTGAACCGAGGTCCTTGTAGATTGATATTTTCGTTTGCCTGTTCAGATCGTAGTTTCTTATGTGATAATGGTCTTATAAGACATATGAGATAAATAACAATCCCTATTGTAATGATGTATGGAAGTAGGATTCCACGAGTTAATTGAAGGCAACTAAGTTTCGGGAGTAACTATAGTTTTTTGACTGTGTCAAGTATCTTCACGCTCTGGAGTACACAAGTGATTTCCTGATTACCTTAATATATTTGTGAAAATAAAGAGAGATGATAACAGCTGAATGTGTGAACATGCCCAAAATATTGAGTTAGATAATTAACATAAAATTTTAAATGTAATTATACATTTGTTTTTGAGAATTAAGAAAATGTGAAAGTAGTATTTGAGGTGTACAAGAGTGACACCATTATTATGTAAAGCATGGAGCCAAAAGAGCTCGGAGTTATATAAAACTTACAGTTGATGCTTTATGGAAGTAAGACTAAGTAGGAATTGTTGGTTTATGTGGAAACCATATGTTTAAATACAATATTTGTTTTATTATATTTGTGATTCCTTGTTCATTTGGAACAAGTAGATGATTATGGGTCAGTAATTAAATTGTTAAAGTGTTTGTAGCGCCATTAATTTTATTAATTAAATGTGTTAAAATAGGAGTTGATTTTGTTGTTATTTTTGCAAGTGTATCCTCTAATTAATCCAAAATATGTGAGTCACAGAGTGGGGGAACTTACCGCTGCCCCGAAAATTCCGTATTGAGCTACGCTGGTATACTGTGATTGGCATATTTCTTGCTAAATGGGCACACTTCATAACTAATTATGACAAGTAACGGTAACTTCGTTACTAAGTATGACAAGTAACGGTAACTTCGTTCTTATTATGACAAGTAACGGTGTCTTAATTACTATTTATGACAGGTTATGGTAACTTCGTTACTAATTATGACAAGTAACCTTAACTTCGTTACTAATTATGACAAGTAACTGTAATTTAATTACTAATTATGACCAGTAACTGTAACTTCGTTACTAATTATGACAAGTAACGGTAATTTCATAACTAATTATAACAAGTAACGGTAACTTCGTTACTAATTATGACAAGTAACGGCAACGTCATTACTAATTATGAAAAGTAACGGTAACTTTGTTACAAATTATGACAAGTAACGGTAACTTCGTTACTAATTATGACAAGTAACGGTAACTTCGTTACCTATTAAGACAAGTAACGGTAACTTTATTACTATTTATGACAGGTTACTGTATTTTCGTTACTAATTATGACAAGTACCGGTAACTTCATTACAAATTATGAAAAGTAACGGTTACTTCATCACCAATTACGGCAAGTAACGGTAACTTCATAACTATTTATAACAAGTAACGGTAACTTCGTTACTAATTATGACAAGTAACGGTAACTTCATTACTATTTATGACAGGTAACTGTAACGTCGTTACTAATTATGACAAGTAACGGTAACTTCATTACTAATTATGACAAGTAACGCTAACTTCATTACTAATTATGACAAGTAACGGTAAGTTCATAACTTATTATAAAAATAGTAACGGTAACTTCATTTTTAATTATGACAAGTAACGGTAACATAGTTACTAATTATGACAAGTAACGGTAACTTCATTACTAATTATGACAGCTAACTGTAACTTCATTACAAATTACGACAAGTAACGGTAACCTCGATACTAATTATGACAAGTAACGGTAACTTCGTTACTAATTATGACAAATAACGGTAACTTCGTTACTAATTATGACAAGTAACGGTAACTTCGTTACTAATTATGACAAGTAACGGTAACTTCATTACTAATTATGACAAGTATCGGTAACTTCCTTACTAATTATGACGTGTAACGGTAACTTCGTTACTAATTAAACAAGTAACGGTAACTTCGTTACTAATTATGACAAGTAACGGTAACTTCGTTACTAATTATGACAAGCAACGGTAACTTGATTACTAATTATGACAAGTAACGGTAACTTCATTACTAATTATGACAGGTAACTGTAACATCATTACTAATTATGACAAGTAACGGTAACGTCATTACTAATTATGAGAGGTAATGGTAACTTCGTTACTAATTATGACAAGTAACGGTAACTTCATTACTAATTATGACAGGTAACTGAAACTTCATTACTAATTATGACAAGTAACGGTAACTACATGACTAATTATGACAAGTAACGGTAACTTCATTACTAATTATGACAAGTAACGGTAACTTCATTACTAATTATGACATGTCACTGTAATTTCATTACTAATTTTGACAAGTAACGGTACCTTCGTTACTAATTATGATAAGTAACGGTAACTTCGTTGCTAAATATGACTGGTAACTGTAACATCATAACTATTTATGACAGGTTACGGTAACTTCGTTACTAATTATGACTTGTAACGGTAACTTCATTACTAATTACGACAAGTAACGGTAACTTCATTACTTATTACGACAAGTAACCGTAACTTCATTACTAATCATGACAGGTAACGATAACTTCGTTGCTAATTATGACAGGTAACTGTAACTTCATTACTAATTATGACAAGTAACGGTTACTTCGTTACTAATTATGACAGGTAACGGCAACTTCGTTACTTATTATGACAGGTAACGTTAACTTCGTTACTAATTATGACAGGTAACTGTAACATCGTTACTAATTATGACAAGTAACGGTAACTTCATAACTAATTATGACAGGTAACTGTATCATCATTACTAATTATGGCAGGTAACGGTAACTTCGTTACTAATTATAACAGGTAACTGTAACTTCATTACTAATTATGACAAGTAACAGTAACTTCATTACTAATTATGACAGGTAACGGTAACTTCATTACTAATTATGACAAGTAACGGTAACGTCATTACTAATTATGAGAGGTAATGGTAACTTCGTTACTAATTATGACAAGTAACGGTAACTTCATTACTAATTATGACAGGTAACTGAAACTTCATTACTAATTATGACAAGTAACGGTAACTTCGATACTAATTATGACAAGAAACGGTAACGTCATTACTTATTACGACAGGTAACTGTAACATCATAACTAATTATGACAAGTAACGGTAACTTCCTAACTAATTATGACAAGTAACGGTAACTTCGTTACTAATGATGACAGGTAACTGTAACTTCATTACTAATTATGACAAGTAACGGTAACTTTGTTACTAATTCTGACAGGTATCTGTAACTTCATAACTAATTATGACAAGTAACGGTAACTTCATTACTAATTATGACAAGTAACGGTAACTTCATTACTAATTATGACAAGTTACGGTATCTTCATTACTAATTATGACAGGTAACTGTAACATTAATACTAATTATGACAAGTAACGGTAACTTCGTTACTAATTATATCAGGAACCTGTAACATAACTATTTTGACAGGTAACGGTACATTCGTTACTAATTACGACAAGTGACGGTATCTTCATTACTAATTATGACAAGTAACGGTAACTTCATTACTAATTATGACAGGTAACGATTGTTTCGTTACTAATTATGACAGGTAACTGTACCTTCATTACTAATTATGACAAGTAACGGTAACTTCATTACTAATTATGACAAGTAACGGTAACTTCGTTACTAATTATGACAGGTTACGGTAACTTCGTTACTAATTATGACAGGAAACTGTAACCTCATTACTAATTACGACAAGTAACGGTTACATCGTTACTAATTATGACAGGTAACGGTAACTTCGTTACTAATTATGACAGGTAACGGTAACTGCGTTACTAATTATGACAGGTAACTGTAACTTCATTACTAATTATGACAAGTAACGGTAACTTCATTACTAATTATGACAGGTAACGGTAACTTCGTTATTAATTATGACAAGTAACGGTAACTTCATTACTAATTAAGACAGGTAACTGTAACTTCATTACTAATTATGGCAGGTAACAGTAACTTCGTGACTATTTATGACAGGTAACTGTAACTTCATTACTAATTATGACAAGTAACGGTAACATCAGAGCCTCCGTGGCTTAGGCGGCAGCACGCTGGCCTCTCACCGCTGGGTCCGTGGTTCAAATCCCGGTCACTCCATGTGAGATCTGTGCTGGACGAAACGGAGGCAGACAGTTTTTTCTCCGGGTACTCCGGTTTTCCCTTTCAAAATGTCATTCCAGCAACACTCTAAACTATCATTTCATTTCATCTGTCATTCATTTAATCATTGCCCCAGAGGAGTGCGTCAGGCCTCGGTAGCCAGCACAGTTCATATCCTCGCCGCTAGATGGGGGCTTCATTCATTCCATTCCTGACCCGGTCGGAGACTGGAAGCAGGCTGTGGATTTTCATTTTCAACGGTAACATCATTACTAATTATGACATGTAACGGTAACTTCGTTACTAATTATGACAAGTAACGGTAACTTCATTACTAATTATGTCAGGTAACTGTAAAATCATTACTAATTATGACAAGTAACGGTACCTTCATTACTAATTATGACAAGTTACGGTAACTTCATTACTAATTTTGACATGAAACGGTAACTTCATTACTAATTATGGCAGGTAACGGTAACTTCGTTACTAATTATGACAAGTAACTGTATCTTCATTACTAATTATAACAAGTAACGGTAATTTCATTACTAATTATGACAAGTAACAGTAACTTCGTCTGAATAATGACAAGTAACGGTTACTTCGTTACTAATTATGACAAGAAACGGTAACTTCGTTACAAATTATGACAAGTGACTGTAATTTCATTACTAATTATGACAGGTAACTGTAACGTCATTACTAATTATGAGAGGTAACTGCAACATCGTTACTAAATATGACAAGTAACGGTTACTTCGTTACTATTTATGACAAGTAACGGTAACTTCATTACTAATTATGACAAGTATCGGTAACTTCATTACTAACTATGACAAGTAACGGTAACTTCATTACTAATTAAGACAAGTAACTGCAACATCGTTAATATTTACAACAAGTAACAGTAACTTCGTTACAAATTATGACAAGTAACGGTATCTTCATTACTAATTAAGAGAGGTAAATGTTACTTCATTACTAATTATGACAAGTAACGGTTACTTCGTTACTAATTAAGAGAGGTAACAGTAACTTCATTACTAATTATGACAGGTAACTATAACTTCATTACTAATTATGACAAGTAACGGTATCTTCATCACTAATTATGACAAGTAACGGTAACTTCGTTACTAATTATGACAAGTAACGGTAACTTCGTTACTAATTATGACTGGTAACTGTAACATCATAACTATTTATGACAGGTAACGGTAACTTCGTTACTAATTATGACAAGTAACGGTAACTTCATTACTAATTATGACAGGTATTGGTAACTTCATTACTAACTATGACAAGTAACGGTAACTTCATTACTAATTATGACAGGTAACTGTAACTTCATTACTAATTATGACAGGTAACTGTAACTTCATTACTAATTATGACTAGTAACGGTAACTTCATTACTAATTATGACAGGTAACGGTAACTTAATTACTAATTATGACAAGTTACGGTAACTTCATTACTAATTAAGACAAGTAACTGTAACATCGTTACTAATTACGACAAGTATCGGTAACTTCGTTACTAATCATGACAGGTAACGGTAACATCGTTACTAATTATGACAGGTAACTGTAACTTCATTACTAATTATGACAAGTATCGGTAACTTCATTACTAACTATGACAAGTAACGGTAACTTCATTACTAATTAAGACAAGTAACTGTAACATCGTTACTAATTACGACAAGTAACGGTAACTTCGTTACAAATTATGACAAGTAACGGTATCTTTATTACTAATTAAGAGAGGTAACTGTTACTTCATTTCTAATTATGACAAGTAACGGTTACTTCGTTACTAATTAAGAGAGGTAACTGTAACTTCGTTACTAATTATGACAGGTAACTGTAACTTCTTTACTAATTATGACAGGTAACTGTAACTTCATCACTAATTATGACAAGTAACGGTAACTTCGTTACTAATTATGACAAGTAACGGTACCTTCGTTACTAATTATGACTGGTAACTGTAACATCATAACTATTTATGACAGGTAACGGTAACTTCGATACTAATTTTGACAAGTAACGGTAACTTCATTACTAATTACGACAAGTAACGGTAACTTCATTAATTATTACGACAAGTAACCGTAACTTCATTACTAATCATGACAGGTAACGATAACTTCGTTGCTAATTATGACAGGTAACTGTAACTTCATTACTAATTATGACAAGTAACGGTTACTTCGTTACTAATTATGACAGGTAACGGCAACTTCGTTACTAATTATGACAGGTAACGTTAACTTCGTTACTAATTATGACAGGTAACTGTAACATCGTTACTAATTAAGACAAGTAACGGTAACTTCATAACAAATTATGACAGGAAACTGTAACTTCATTACTAATTATGGCAGGTAACGGTAACTTCGTTACTAATTATGACAGGTAACTGTAACTTCATTACTAATTATGACAAGTAACAGTAACTTCATTACTAATTATGACAAGTAACGGTAACTTCATTACTAATTATGACAAGTAACGGTAACGTCATTACTAATTATGAGAGGTAATGGTAACTTCGTTACTAATTATGACAAGTAACGGTAACTTCATTACTAATTATGACAGGTAACTGAAACTTCATTACTAATTATGACAAGTAACGGTAACTTCATGACTAATTATGACAAGTAACGGTAACTTCATTACTAATTATGACAAGTAACGGTAACTTCATTACTAATTATGACATGTCACTGTAATTTCATTACTAATTATGACAAGTAACGGTAACTTCGTACTAATAATGACAAGTAACGCTAACTTCGTTACTAATTATGACAGGTAAGTGTAACTTCATTACTAATTATGACAGGTAACTGTAACTTCATCACTAATTATGACAAGTAACGGTAACTTCGTTACTAATTATGACAAGTAACGGTAACTTCGTTACTAATTATGACTGGTAACTGTAACATCATAACTATTTATGACAGGTAACGGTAACTTCGTTACTAATTATGACATGTAACAGTAACTTCGTTACCTATTAAGACAAGTAACGGTAATTTTATTACTATTTATGACAGGTTACTGTATTTTCGTTACTAATTATGACAAGTACCGGTAACTTCATTACAAATTATGAAAAGTAACGGTTACTTCATCACCAATTATGGCAAGTAACGGTAACTTCATAACTATTTATAACAAGTAACGGTAACTTCGTTACTAATTATGACAAGTAACGGTAACTTCATTACTATTTATGACAGGTAACTGTAACGTCGTTACTAAATATGACAAGTAACGGTAACTTCATTACTAATTATGACAAGTAACGCTAACTTCATTACTAATTATGACAAGTAACGGTAAGTTCATAACTTATTATAAAAATAGTAACGGTAACTTCATTTTTAATTATGACAAGTAACGGTAACATAGTTTCTAATTATGACAAGTAACGGTAACTTCATTACTAATTATGACAGCTAACTGTATCTTCATTACAAATTACGACAAGTAACGGTAACCTCGATACTAATTATGACAAGTAACGGTAACTTCGTTACTAATTATGACAAATAACGGTAACTTCGTTACTAATTATGACAAGTAACGGTAACTTCGTTACTAATTATGACAAGTAACGGTAACTTCATTACTAATTATGACAAGTATCGGTAATTTCCTTACTAATTATGACGTGTAACGGTAACTTCGTTACTAATTAAACAAGTAACGGTAACTTCGTTACTAATTATGGCAAGTAACGGTAACTTCGTTACTAATTATGACAAGCAACGGTAACTTGATTACTAATTATGACAAGTAACGGTAACTTCATTACTAATTATGACAGGTAACTGTAACATCATTACTAATTATGACAAGTAACGGTAACGTCATTACTAATTATGAGAGGTAATGGTAACTTCGTTACTAATTATGACAAGTAACGGTAACTTCATTACTAATTATGACAGGTAACTGAAACTTCATTACTAATTATGACAAGTAACGGTAACTACATGACTAATTATGACAAGTAACGGTAACTTCATTACTAATTATGACAAGTAACGGTAACTTCATTACTAATTATGACATGTCACTGTAATTTCATTACTAATTTTGACAAGTAACAGTAACTTCGTTACTAATTATGACAAGTAACGGTAACTTCGTTACTAATTATGACTGGTAACTGTAACATCATAACTATTTATGACAGGTAACGGTAACTTCGTTACTAATTATGACTTGTAACGGTAACTTCATTACTAATTACGACAAGTAAGGGTAACTTCATTACTTATTACGACAAGTAACCGTAACTTCATTACTAATCATGACAGGTAACGATAACTTCGTTGCTAATTATGACAGGTAACTGTAACTTCATTACTAATTATGACAAGTAACGGTTACTTCGTTACTAATTATGACAGGTAACGGCAACTTCGTTACTTATTATGACAGGTAACGTTAACTTCGTTACTAATTATGACAGGTAACTGTAACATCGTTACTAATTATGACAAGTAACGGTAACTTCATAACTAATTATGACAGGTAACTGTAACATCATTACTAATTATGGCAGGTAACGGTAACTTCGTTACTAATTATAACGGGTAACTGTAACTTCATTACTAATTATGACAAGTAACAGTAACTTCATTACTAATTATGACAGGTAACGGTAACTTCATTACTAATTATGACAAGTAACGGTAACGTCATTACTAATTATGAGAGGTAATGGTAACTTCGTTACTTATTATGACAAGTAACGGTAACTTCATTACTAATTATGACAGGTAACTGAAACTTCATTACTAATTATGACAAGTAACGGTAACTTCGATACTAATTATGACAAGAAACTGTAACGTCATTACTTATTACGACAGGTAACTGTAACATCATAACTAATTATGACAAGTAACGGTAACTTCCTAACTAATTATGACAAGTAACGGTAACATCGTTACTAATGATGACAGGTAACTGTAACTTCATTACTAAGGATGACAAGTAACGGTAACTTTGCTACTAATTCTGACAGGTATCTGTAACTTCATAACTAATTATGACAAGTAACGGTAACTTCATTACTAATTATGACAAGTAACGGTAACTTCATTACTAATTATGACAAGTTACGGTATCTTCATTACTAATTATGACAGGTAACTGTAACATTAATACTAATTATGACAAGTAACGGTATCTTCGTTACTAATTATATCAGGAACCTGTAACATCATAACTATTTTGACAGGTAACGGTACCTTCGTTACTAATTACGACAAGTGACGGTATCTTCATTACTAATTATGACAAGTAACGGTAACTTCATTACTAATTATGACAGGTAACGATTGTTTCGTTACTAATTATGACAGGTAACTGTACCTTCATTACTAATTATGACAAGTAACGGTAACTTCATTACTAATTATGACAAGTAACGGTAACTTCGTTACTAATTATGACAGGTTACGGTAACTTCGTTACTAATTATGACAGGAAACTGTAACCTCATTACTAATTACGACAAGTAACGGTTACATCGTTACTAATTATGACAGGTAACGGTAACTTCGTTACTAATTATGACAGGTAACGGTAACTGCGTTACTAATTATGACAGATAACTGTAACTTCATTACTAATTATGACAAGTAACGGTAACTTCATTACTAATTATGACAGGTAACGGTAACTTCATTATTAATTATGACAAGTAACGGTAACTTCATTACTAATTAAGACAGGTAACTGTAACTTCATTACTAATTATGGCAGGTAACAGTAACTTCGTGACTATTTATGACAGGTAACTGTAACTTCATTACTAATTATGACAAGTAACGGTAACATCAGAGCCTTCGTGGCTTAGGCGGCAGCACGCTGGCCTCTCACCGCTGGGTCCGTGGTTCAAATCCCGGTCACTCCATGTGAGATCTGTGCTGGACGAAACGGAGGCAGACAGGTTTTTCTCCGGGTACTCCGGTTTTCCCTGTCAAAATGTCATTGCAGCAACACCCTAAACTATCATTTCATTTCATCTGTCAATCATTTAATCATTGCCCCAGAGGAGTGCGTCAGGCCTCGGCAGCCAGCACAGATCATATCCTCGGCGCTAGATGGGGGCTTCATTCATTCCATTCCTGACCCGGTCGGAGACTGGAAGCAGGCTGTGGATTTTCATTTTCAACGGTAACATCATTACTAATTATGACATGTAACGGTAACTTCGTTACTAATTAAGACAAGTAACGGTGACTTAATTACTAATTATGTCAGGTAACTGTAAATTCATTACTAATTATGACAAGTAACGGTACCTTCATTACTAATTATGACAAGTTACGGTAACTTCATTACTAATTTTGACATGAAACGGTAACTTCATTACTAATTATAGCAGGTAACGGTAACTTCGTTACTAATTATGACAAGTAACTGTATCTTCATTACTAATTACAACAAGTAACGGTAATTTCATTACTAATTATGACAAGTAACAGTAACTTCGTCTGAATAATGACAAGTAACGGTTACTTCGTTACTAATTATGACAAGAAACGGTAACTTCGTTACAAATTATGACAAGTGACTGTAATTTCATTACTAATTATGACAGGTAACTGTAACGTCATTACTAATTATGAGAGGTAACTGCAACATCGTTACTAAATATGACAAGTAACGGTTACTTCGTTACTATTTATGACAAGTAACGGTAACTTCATTACTAATTATGACAAGTATCGGTAACTTCATTACTAACTATGACAAGTAACGGTAACTTCATTACTAATTAAGACAAGTAACTGTAACATCGTTAATATTTACGACAAGTAACGGTAACTTCATTATTAATTATGACAAGTAACGGTTACTTCGTTACTAATTAAGAGAGGTAACTGTAACTTCGTTACTAATTATGACAGGTAACTGTAACTTCATTACTAATTATGACAAGTAACGGTATCTTCATCACTAATTATGACAAGTAACGGTAACTTCGTTACTAATTATGACAAGTAACGGTAACTTCATTACTAATTATGACTGGTAACTGTAACATCATAACTATTTATGACAGGTAACGGTAACTTCGTCACTAATTATGACAAGTAACGGTAACTTCATTACTAATTATGACAAGTAACTGTTACTTCATTACTAATTATGACAAGTATTGGTAACTTCATTACTAACTATGACAAGTAACGGTAACTTCATTACTAATTATGACAGGTAACTGTAACTTCATTACTAATTATGACAGGTAACTGTAATTTCATTACTAATTATGACAAGTAACGGTAACTTCATTACTAATTATGACAGGTAACGGTAACTTAATTACTAATTATGACTAGTTACGGTAACTTCATTACTAATTAAGACAAGTAACTGTAACATCGTTACTAATTACGACAAGTATCGGTAACTTCGTTACTAATCATGACAGGTAACGGTAACATCGTTACTAATTATGACAGGTAACTGTAACTTCATTACTAATTATGACAAGTATCGGTAACTTCATTACTAACTATGACAAGTAACGGTAACTTCATTACTAATTAAGACAAGTAACAGTAACATCGTTACTAATTACGACAAGTAACGGTAACTTCGTTACAAATTATGACAAGTAACGGTATCTTTATTACTAATTAAGAGAGGTAACTGTTACTTCATTTCTAATTATGACAAGTAACGGTTACTTCGTTACTAATTAAGAGAGGTAACAGTAACTTCGTTACTAATTATGACAGGTAACTGTAACTTCATTACTAATTATGACAGGTAACTGTAACTTCATCACTAATTATGACAAGTAACGGTAACTTCGTTACTAATTATGACAAGTAACGGTACCTTCGTTACTAATTATGACTGGTAACTGTAACATCATAACTATTTATGACAGGTAACGGTAACTTCGTTACTAATTTTGACAAGTAACGTTAACTTCATTACTAATTACGACAAGTAACGGTAACTTCATTAATTATTACGACAAGTAACCGTAACTTCATTACTAATCATGACAGGTAACGATAACTTCGTTGCTAATTATGACAGGTAACTGTAACTTCATTACTAATTATGACAGGTAACGTTAACTTCGTTACTAATTATGACAGGTAACTGTAACATCGTTACTAATTATGACAAGTAACGGTAACTTCATAACAAATTATGACAGGAAACTGTAACTATTTACTAATTATGGCAGGTAACGGTAACTTCGTTAGTAATTATGACAGGTAACTGTAACTTCATTACTAATTATGATTGGTAACAGTAACTTCATTACTAATTATGACAAGTAACGGTAACTTCATGACTAATTATGACAAGTAACGGTAACTTCATTACTAATTATGACAAGTAACGGTAACTTCATTACTAATTATGACATGTCACTGTAATTTCATTACTAATTATGACAAGTAACGGTATCTTCGTACTAATAATGACAAGTAACGCTAACTTCGTTACTAATTATGACAGGTAAGTGTAACTTCATTACTAATTATGACTGGTAACTGTAACATCATAACTATTTATGACAGGTAACGGTAACTTCGTTACTAATTATGACATGTAACGGTAACTTCGTTACCTATTAAGACAAGTAACGGTAACTTTATTACTATTTATGACAGGTTACTGTATTTTCGTTACTAATTATGACAAGTACCGGTAACTTCATTACAAATTATGAAAAGTAACGGTAACTTCATCACCAATTATGGCAAGTAACGGTAACTTCATAACTATTTATAACAAGTAACGGTAACTTCGTTACTAATTATGACAAGTAACGGTAACTTCATTACTATTTATGACAGGTAACTGTAACGTCGTTACTAATTATGACAAGTAACGGTAACTTCATTACTAAATATGACAAGTAACGCTAACTTCATTACTAATTATGACAAGTAACGGTAAGTTCATAACTTATTATAAAAATAGTAACGGTAACTTCATTTTTAATTATGACAAGTAACGGTAACATAGTTTCTAATTATGACAAGTAACGGTAACTTCATTACTAATTATGACAGCTAACTGTAACTTCATTACAAATTACGACAAGTAACGGTAACCTCGATACTAATTATGACAAGTAACGGTAACTTCGTTACTAATTATGACAAATAACGGTAACTTCTTTACTAATTATGACAAGTAACGGTAACTTCGTTACTAATTATGACAAGTAACGGTAACTTCATTACTAATTATGACAAGTATCGGTAACTTCCTTACTAATTATGACGTGTAACGGTAACTTCGTTACTAATTAAACAAGTAACGGTAACTTCGTCACTAATTATGACAAGTAACGGTAACTTCGTTACTAATTATGACAAGCAACGGTAACTTGATTACTAATTATGACAAGTAACGGTAACTTCATTACTAATTATGACAAATTACGGTATCTTCATTACTAATTATGACAGGTAACTGTAACATTAATACTAATTATGACAAGTAACGGTAACTTCGTTACTAATTATATCAGGTACCTGTAACATCATAACTATTTTGACAGGTAACGGTAACTTCGTTACTAATTACGAAAAGTGACGGTATCTTCATTACTAATTATGACAAGTAACGGTAACTTCATTACAAATTATGACAGGTAACGATTGTTTCGTTACTAATTATGACAGGTAACTGTACCTTCATTACTAATTATGACAAGTAACGGTAACTTCATTACTAATTATGATAAGTAACGGTAACTTCGTTACTAATTATGACAGGTTACGGTAACTTCGTTACTAATTATGACAGGAAACAGTAACCTCATTACTAATTACGACAAGTAACGGTTACATCGTTACTAATTATGACAGGTAAAGGTAACTTCGTTACTAATTATGACAGGTAACGGTAACTGCGTTACTAATTATGACAGGTAACTGTAACTTCATTACTAATTATGACAAGTAACGGTAACTTCATTACTAATTATGACAGGTAACGGTAACTTCGTTATTAATTATGACAAGTAACGGTAACTTCATTACTAATTAAGACAGGTAACTGTAACTTCATTACTAATTATGGCAGGTAACAGTAACTTCGTGACTATTTATGACAGGTAACTGTAACTTCATTACTAATTATGACAAGTAACGGTAACATCAGAGCCTCCGTGGCTTAGGCGACAGCACGCTGGCCTCTCACCGCTGGGTCCGTGGTTTAAATCCCGGTCACTCCATGTGAGATCTGTGCTGGACGAAACGGAGGCAGAGAGGTTTTTCTCCGGGTACTCCGGTTTTCCCTGTCAAAATGTCATTCCAGCAACACTCTAAACTATCATTTCATTTCATCTGTCATTCATTTAATCATTGCCCCAGAGGAGTGCGTCAGGCCTCGGCAGCCAGCACAGTTCATATCCTCGCCGCTAGATGGGGGCTTCATTCATTCCATTCCTGACCCGGTCGGAGACTGGAAGCAGGCTGTGGATTTTCATTTTCAACGGTAACATCATTACCAATTATGACATGTAACGGTAACTTCGTTACTAATTATGACAAGTAACGGTAACTTAATTACTAATTATGTCAGGTAACTGTAAATTCATTACTAATTATGACAAGTAACGGTACCTTCATTACTAATTATGACAAGTTACGGTAACTTCATTACTAATTTTGACATGAAACGGTAACTTCATTACTAATTATGGCAGGTAACGGTAACTTCGTTACTAATTATGACAATTAACTGTATCTTCATTACTAATTATAACAAGTAACGGTAATTTCATTACTAATTATGACAAGTAACAGTAACTTCGTCTGAATAATGACAAGTAACGGTTACTTCGTTACTAATTATGACAAGAAACGGTAACTTCGTTACAAATTATGACAAGTGACTGTAATTTCATTACTAATTATGACAGGTAACTGTAACGTCATTACTAATTATGAGAGGTAACTGCAACATCGTTACTAAATATGACAAGTAACGGTTACTTCGTTACTATTTATGACAAGTAACGGTAACTTCATTACTAATTATGACAAGTATCGGTAACTTCATTACTAACTATGACAAGTAACGGTAACTTCATTACTAATTAAGACAAGTAACTGTAACATCGTTAATATTTACGACAAGTAACGGTAACTTCGTTACAAATTATGACAAGTAACGGTATCTTAATTACTAATTAAGAGAGGTAAATGTTACTTCATTACTAATTATGACAAGTAACGGTTACTTCGTTACTAATTAAGAGAGGTAACTGTAACTTCGTTACTAATTATGACAGGTAACTGTAACTTCATTACTAATTATGACAAGTAACGTTATCTTCATCACTAATTATGACAAGTAACGGTAACTTCGTTACTAATTATGACAAGTAACGGTAACTTCGTTACTAATTATGACTGGTAACTGTAACATCATAACTATTTTTGACAGGTAACGGTAACTTCGTTACTAATTATGACAAGTAACGGTAACTTCATTACTAATTATGACAAGTAACTGTAACTTCATTACTTATTATGACAAGTATTGGTAACTTCATTACTAACTATGACAAGTAACGGTAACTTCATTACTAATTATGACAGGTAACTGTAACTTCATTACTAATTATGACAGGTAACTGTAACTTCATTACTAATTATGACAAGTAACGGTAACTTCATTACTAATTATGACAGGTAACGGTAACATAATTACTAATTATCACAAGTTACGGTAACTTCATTACTAATTAAGACAAGTAACTGTAACATCGTTACTAATTACGACAAGTATCGGTAACTTCGTTACTAATCATGACAGGTAACGGTAACATCGTTACTAATTATGACAGGTAACTGTAACTTCATTACTAATTATGACAAGTATCGGTAACTTCATTACTAACTATGACAAGTAACGGTAACTTCATTACTAATTAAGACAAGTAACTGTAACATCGTTACTAATTACGACAAGTAACGGTAACTTCGTTACAAATTATGACAAGTAACGGTATCTTTATTACTAATCAAGAGAGGTAACTGTTACTTCATTTCTAATTATGACAAGTAACGGTTACTTCGTTACTAATTAAGAGAGGTAACTGTAACTTCGTTACTAATTATGACAGGTAACTGTAACTTCATTACTAATTACGACAGGTAACTGTAACTTCATCACTAATTATGACAAGTAACGGTAACTTCGTTACTAATTATGACAAGTAACGGTAACTTCGTTACTAATTATGACTGGTAACTGTAACATTATAACTATTTATGACAGGTAACGGTAACTTCGTTACTAATTTTGACAAGTTACGGTAACTTCATTACTAATTACGACAAGTAACGGTAACTTCATTAATTATTACGACAAGTAACCGTAACTTCATTACTAATCATGACAGGTAACGATAACTTCGTTGCTAATTATGACAGGTAACTGTAACTTCATTACTAATTATGACAAGTAACGGTTACTTCGTTACTTATTATGACAGGTAACGGCAACTTCGTTACTAATTATGACAGGTAACGTTAACTTCGTTACTAATTATGACAGGTAACTGTAACATCGTTACTAATTATGACAAGTAACGGTAACTTCATAACAAATTATGACAGGAAACTGTAACTTCATTACTAATTATGGCAGGTAACGGTAACTTCGTTACTAATTATGACAGGTAACTGTAACTTCATTACTAATTATGACAAGTAACAGTAACTTCATTACTAATTATGACAAGTAACGGTAACTTCATTACTAATTATGACAAGTAACGGTAACGTCATTACTAATTATGAGAGGTAATGGTAACTTCGTTACTAATTATGACAAGTAACGGTAACTTCATTACTAATTATGACAGGTAACTGAAACTTCATTACTAATTATGACAAGTAACGGTAACTTCATGACTAATTATGACAAGTAACGGTAACTTCATTACTAATTATGACAAGTGACGGTAATTTCATTACTAATTATGACAAGTAACGGTAACTTCGTACTAATAATGACAAGTAACGCTAACTTCGTTACTAATTATGACAGGTAAGTGTAACTTCATTACTAATTATGACAGGTAACTGTAACTTCATCACTAATTATGACAAGTAACGGTAACTTCGTTACTAATTATGACAAGTAACGGTAACTTCGTTACTAATTATGACTGGTAACTGTAACATCATAACTATTTATGACAGGTAACGGTTACTTCGTTACTAATTATGACATGTAACGGCAACTTCGTTACTAATTATGACAGGTAACGTTAACTTCGTTACTAATTATGACAGGTAACTGTAACATCGTTACTAATTATGACAAGCAACGGTAACTTCATTACTAATTATGACAAGTAACAGTAACTTCATTACTAATTATGACAAGTAACGGTTACTTCGTTACTAATTATGACATGTAACGGTAACTTCATTACTAATTACGACAAGTAACGGTAACTTCATTACTTATTACGACAAGTAACCGTAACTTCATTACTAATCATGACAGGTAACGATAACTTCGTTGCTAATTATGACAGGTAACTGTAACTTCATTACTAATTATGACAAGTAACGGTTACTTCGTTACTAATTATGACAGGTAACGGCAACTTCGTTACTAATTATGACAGGTAACGTTAACTTCGTTACTAATTATGACAGGTAACTGTAACATCGTTACTAATTATGACACGCAACGGTAACTTCATAACTAATTATGACAGGTAACTGTAACATCATTACTAATTATGGCAGGTAACGGTAACTTCGTTACTAATTATGACAGGTAACTGTAACTTCATTACTAATTATGACAAGTAACAGTAACTTCATTACTAATTATGACAGGTAACGGTAACTTCATTACTAATTATGACAAGTAACGGTAACGTCATTACTAATTATGAGAGTTAATGGTAACTTCGTTACTAATTATGACAAGTAACGGTAACTTCATTACTAATTATGACAGGTAACTGAAACTTCATTACTAATTATGACAAGTAACGGTAACTTCGATACTAATTATGACAAGTAACAGTAACTTCGTCCGAATAATGACAAGTAACGGTTACTTCGTTACTAATTATGACAAGAAACGGTAACTTCGTTACAAATTATGACAAGTGACTGTAATTTCATTACAAATTATGACAGGTAACTGTAACGTCATTACTAATTATGAGAGGTAACTGTAACATCATAACTAATTATGACAAGTAATGGTAACTTCCTAACTAATTATGACAAGTAACGGTAACTTCGTGACTAATGATGACAGGTAACTGTAACTTCATTATTAAGGATGACAAGTAACGGTAACTTTGTTACTAATTCTGACAGGTATCTGTAACTTCATAACTAATTATGACAAGTAACGGTAACTTCATTACTAGTTATGACAAGTAACGGTAACTTCATTTCTAATTATGACAAGTTACGGTATCTTCATTACTAATTATGACAGGTAACTGTAACATTAATACTAATTATGACAAGTAACGGTAACTTCGTTACTAATTATATCAGGTACCTGTAACATCATAACTATTTTGACAGGTAACGGTAACTTCGTTACTAATTACGACAAGTGACGATATCTTCATTACTAATTATGACAAGTAACGGTAACTTCATTACTAATTATGACAGGTAACGATTGTTTCGTTACTAATTATGACAGGTAACTGTACCTTCATTACTAATTATGACAAGTAACGGTTACTTCGTTACTAATTAAGAGAGGTAACTATAACTTCATTACTAATTATGACAGGTAACTGTAACTTCATTACTAATTATGACAGGTAACTGTAACTTCATCACTAATTATGACAAGTAACGGTAACTTCGTTACTAATTATGACAAGTAACGGTAACTTCGTTACTAATTATGACTGGTAACTGTAACATTATAACTATTTATGACAGGTAACGGTAACTTCGTTACTAATTTTGACAAGTTACGGTAACTTCATTACTAATTACGACAAGTAACGGTAACTTCATTAATTATTACGACAAGTAACCGTAACTTCATTACTAATCATGACAGGTAACGATAACTTCGTTGCTAATTATGACAGGTAACTGTAACTTCATTACTAATTATGACAAGTAACGGTTACTTCGTTACTTATTATGACAGGTAACGGCAACTTCGTTACTAATTATGACAGGTAACGTTAACTTCGTTACTAATTATGACAGGTAACTGTAACATCGTTACTAATTATGACAAGTAACGGTAACTTCATAACAAATTATGACAGGAAACTGTAACTTCATTACTAATTATGGCAGGTAACGGTAACTTCGTTACTAATTATGACAGGTAACTGTAACTTCATTACTAATTATGACAAGTAACAGTAACTTCATTACTAATTATGACAAGTAACGGTAACTTCATTACTAATTATGACAAGTAACGGTAACGTCATTACTAATTATGAGAGGTAATGGTAACTTCGTTACTAATTATGACAAGTAACGGTAACTTCATTACTAATTATGACAGGTAACTGAAACTTCATTACTAATTATGACAAGTAACGGTAACTTCATGACTAATTATGACAAGTAACGGTAACTTCATTACTAATTATGACAAGTGACGGTAATTTCATTACTAATTATGACAAGAAACGGTAACTTCGTACTAATAATGACAAGTAACGCTAACTTCGTTACTAATTATGACAGGTAAGTGTAACTTCATTACTAATTATGACAGGTAACTGTAACTTCATCACTAATTATGACAAGTAACGGTAACTTCGATACTAATTATGACAAGTAACGGTAACTTCGTTACTAATTATGACTGGTAACTGTAACATCATAACTATTTATGACAGGTAACGGTTACTTCGTTACTAATCATGACATGTAACGGTAACTTCATTACTAATTACGACAAGTAACGGTTACTTCGTTACTAATTATGACAGGTAACGGCAACTTCGTTACTAATTATGACAGGTAACGTTAACTTCGTTACTAATTATGACAGGTAACTGTAACATCGTTACTAATTATGACAAGCAACGGTAACTTCATTACTAATTATGACAAGTAACAGTAACTTCATTACTAATTATGACAAGTAACGGTTACTTCGTTACTAATTATGACATGTAACGGTAACTTCATTACTAATTACGACAAGTAACGGTAACTTCATTACTTATTACGACAAGTAACCGTAACTTCATTACTAATCATGACAGGTAACGATAACTTCGTTGCTAATTATGACAGGTAACTGTAACTTCATTACTAATTATGACAAGTAACGGTTACTTCGTTACTAATTATGACAGGTAACGGCAACTTCGTTACTAATTATGACAGGTAACGTTAACTTCGTTACTAATTATGACAGGTAACTGTAACATCGTTACTAATTATGTCACGCAACGGTAACTTCATAACTAATTATGACAGGTAACTGTAACATCATTACTAATTATGGCAGGTAACGGTAACTTCGTTACTAATTATGACAGGTAACTGTAACTTCATTACTAATTATGACAAGTAACAGTAACTTCATTACTAATTATGACAGGTAACGGTAACTTCATTACTAATTATGACAAGTAACGGTAACGTCATTACTAATTATGAGAGTTAATGGTAACTTCGTTACTAATTATGACAAGTAACGGTAACTTCATTACTAATTATGACAGGTAACTGAAACTTCATTACTAATTATGACAAGTAACGGTAACTTCGATACTAATTATGACAAGAAACTGTAACGTCATTACTTATTACGACAGGTAACTGTAACATCATAACTAATTATGACAAGTAATGGTAACTTCCTAACTAATTATGACAAGTAACGGTAACTTCGTGACTAATGATGACAGGTAACTGTAACTTCATTATTAAGGATGACAAGTAACGGTAACTTTGTTACTAATTCTGACAGGTATCTGTAACTTCATAACTAATTATGACAAGTAACGGTAACTTCATTACTAGTTATGACAAGTAACGGTAACTTCATTACTAATTATGACAAGTTACGGTATCTTCATTACTAATTATGACAGGTAACTGTAACATTAATACTAATTATGACAAGTAACGGTAACTTCGTTACTAATTATATCAGGTACCTGTAACATCATAACTATTTTGACAGGTAACGGTAACTTCGTTACTAATTACGACAAGTGACGATATCTTCATTACTAATTATGACAAGTAACGGTAACTTCATTACTAATTATGACAGGTAACGATTGTTTCGTTACTAATTATGACAGGTAACTGTACCTTCATTACTAATTATGACAAGTAACGGTAACTTCATTACTAATTATGACAAGTAACGGTAACTTCGTTACTAATTATGACAGGTTACGGTAACTTCGTTACTAATTATGACAGGAAACTGTAACCTCATTACTAATTACGACAAGTAACGGTTACATCGTTACTAATTATGACAGGTAACGGTAACTTCGTTACTTATTATGACAGGTGACGGTAACTGCGTTACTAATTATGACAGGTAACTGTAACTTCATTACTAATTATGACAAGTAACGGTAACTTCATTACTAATTATGACAGGTAACGGTAACTTCGTTATTAATTATGACAAGTAACGGTAACTTCATTACTAATTAAGACAGGTAACTGTAACTTCATTACTAATTATGGCAGGTAACGGTAACTTCGTGACTATTTATGACAGGTAACTGTAACTTCATTACTAATTATGACAAGTAACGGTAACATCAGAGCCTCCGTGGCTTAGGCGGCAGCACGCCGGCCTCTCACCGCTGGGTCCGTGGTTCAAATCCCGGTCACTCCATGTGAGATCTGTGCTGGACGAAACGGAGGCAGACAGGTTTTTCTCGGGGTACTCCGGTTTTCCATGTCAAAATGTCATTCCAGCAACACTCTAAACTATCATTTCATTTCATCTGTGATTCATTTAATCATTGCCCCAGAAGAGTGCGTCAGGCCTCGGCAGCCGGCACAGTTCATATCCCCGCCGCTAGATGGGGGCTTCATTCATTCCATTCCTGACCCGGTCGGAGACTGGAAGCAGGATGTGGATTTTCATTTTCAACGGTAACATCATTACTATTTATGACATGTAACGGTAACTTCGTTACTAATTATGACAAGTAACGGTAACTTCATTACTAATTATGTCAGGTAACTGTAAATTCATTACTAATTATGGCAAGTAACGGTACCTTCATTACTAATTATGACAAGTTACGGTAACTTCATTTCTAATTTTGACATGAAACGGTAACTTCATTACTAATTATGGCAGGTAACGGTAACTTCGTTACTAATTATGACAAGTAACTGTATCTTCATTACTAATTATAACAAATAACGGTAATTTCATTACTAATTATGACAAGTAACAGTAACTTCGTCTGAATAATGACAAGTAACGGTTACTTCGTTACTTATTATGACAAGAAACGGTAACTTCGTTACAAATTATGACAAGTGACTGTAATTTCATTACTAATTATGACAGGTAACTGTAACTTCATTAATAATTAAGACAAGTAACTGTAACTTCATTACTAATTAGGACAAGTATCTGTAACTTCGTTACTAATTATGACAAGTAACTGTACCTTCATTACTAATTATGACAAGTAACTGTAACTTCGTTACTAATTATGACAGGTAACTGTAACTTCATTACTAATTATGACAGGTAACTGTATTTTCATTACTAATTATGACAAGTAACTGTAACTTCGTTACTAATTACGACAAGTAACGGTAACTTCATTACTAATTATGACAAGTAACGGTAACTTCATTACTAATTATGATAAGTAACGGTAACTTTATTACTAATTATGACAGGTAACGGTTACTTTATTACTAATCAAGTAAGAGTAACTTCATTACTAATTATGACAGGTAACGGTAACTTCGTTACTAATTATGACAGGCAACGGTAACTTCGTTATTAATTATGACAGGTAACGGTAACTTCGTTATTAAATATGACAGGTAACGGTTACTTCGTTACTAATTATGACAGGTAACGGTAACTTCGTTACTAATTATGACAGGTCACAATATATTCATTAATATTTATGACAAGTAACGGTAACTTCATTACTAATTATGACAGGTAACGTTAACATCGTCACTATTTATGACAAGTAACGGTAACTTCATTACTAATTATGACAGGTAACTGTTACTTCATTAGGGGGGCGTGGTGGCTCAGCGGTCTAGCTGTATGCCTCTCACCAAGGCGGTCCGGGTTCGATTCCCGGTCAATGCATGTGAGATTTTCGAAGTGAAATGCCATGTCCTGTGGTTCGGATTCCACGTAAAAAGGAGGTCCCGTGGCTCATAATCACAAGATTCACGGTCACGTTAAACTACAATCTTCCTTTCATTTTGTTACTTCATTACTAATTATGACAAGTGACGGTAACTTCATTGCTAATTTTCACAGGTAACTGTAACTTCATTACTAATTATGACAAAAAACGGTAACTTCGTTACTAATTAAGACGAGTAACGGTAACTTTGTTACTAATTATGACAGGTAACTGTAACTTCATTACTAATTATCACAAGTAACGGTAACATCAGAGCCTCCGTGGCTAGGCGGCAGCACGCCGGCCTCTCACCGCTGGGTCCGTGGTTCAAATCCCGGTCACTCCATGTGAGATCTGTGCTGGACGAAACGGAGGCAGACAGGTTTTTCTCCGGGAACTCCGGTTTTCCCTGTCAAAATGTCATTCCAGCAACTCTCTCCACTATCATTTCATTTCATCTGTCATTCATTTAATCATTGCCACCGAGGAGTGCGACAGGCCTCGGCAGCCGGCACAGTTCATATTCTCGCCGCTAGATGGGGGCTTCATTCATTTCATTCCTGACCCGGTCGGAGACTGGAAGCAGGCTGTGGATTTTCATTTTCAACGGTAACATCATTACTAATTATGACATGTAACGGTAACTTCGTTACTAATTATGACAAGTAACGGTAACTTCATTACTAATTATGTCAGGTAACTGTAAATTCATTACTAATTATGACAAGTAACGGTACCTTAATTACTAATTATGACAAGTTACGGTAACTTCAATACTAATTTTGACATGAAACGGTAACTTCATTACAAATTATGGCAGCTAACGGTAACTTCGTTACTAATTTTGACAAGTAACTGTATCTTCATTACTAATTATAACAAGTAACGGTAATTTCATTACTAATTATGACAAGTAACAGTAACTTCGTCCGAATAATGACAAGTAACGGTTACTTCGTTACTAATTATGACAAGAAACGGTAACTTCGTTACAAATTATGACAAGTAACGGTAACTTCATTACTAATGATGACAAGTAAATGTAACTTAATTACTAATTATGACAAGTATCGGTAACTTCATTCCTATTTATGACAGGTAACTGTAACATCGTTACTAATTATAACAAGTAACGGCAACTTCGTTACTAATTATGACAAGTAACGTTAACTTCGTTACTACTTATGACAAGTAACTCTAACTTCATTACCAATTATGACATGTACCTGTAACTTCATTCCTAATTATGACAAGAAACGGTAATTTCATTACTAATTATGGCAAGTAACGGTAACTTCGTTACTAATTATAAGAGGTAACTGTAACTTCATTACTAATTAAGACAAGTAACGGTAACTTCCTTAATAATTATGACGGTTAACTGTAACATCATTACTATTTATGACAGGAAACAGTAACTTCGTTACTAATTATGACAGGTAACGGTAACTTCGTTACTAATTATGACAAGTAACGGCATCTTCATTACTAATTATGACATGTAACCGTAACCTCGTACTAATTATGACAGGTAACGGCAACTTCGTTAATAATTAAGACAAGTAACGGTAACTTCATTACTAATTAAGACAGGTAACGGTAACATCATTAATAATTATGACAAGTAACGGTAACTTCATTACTAATTATGACAGGTAACTGTAACTTCATTACTAATTGTGACAAATAACGGTAATTTTGTTACTAATTATGACAGGTAACTGTAACTTCATTACTAATTATGACAAGTAACGGTAAGTACGTTATGAATTATGACAGGTAACTGTAACATCATTACTATTTATGACCGGTAACGGTAACTTCGTTACTAATTATGATAAGTAACGGTAACATCGTTAATAATTATGACAAGTAACGTTAACTTCGTTACTAATTATGTCAAGTAACGTTAAATTCATTACTAATTATGACAGGTAACTGTAACTTCATTAATAATTATGACAAGTAAATGTAACTTCATTACCAATTATGACAAGTAACTGTAACTTCGTTACTAATTATGACAGGTAACTGTAACTTCATTACTAATTATGACAGGTAACTGTAACTTCATTACTATTTATGTCAAGTAACTGTAACTTCGTTACTAATTACGACAAGTAACGGTAACTTCATTACTTATTATGACAAGTAACGGTAACGTCATTACTAATTATGATAAGTAACGGTAACTTCATTACTAATTATGACAGGTAACGGTTACTTTATTACTAATCAAGTAAGAGTAACTTCATTACTAATTATGACAGGTAACGGTAACTTCGTTACTAATTATGACAGGCAACGGTAACTTCGTTATTAATTATGACAGGTAACGGTAACTTCGTTATTAATTATGACAGGTAACGGTAACTTCGTTACTAATTATGACAGGTAACGGTAACTTCGTTACTAATTATGACAGGTAACAGTAACTTCATTAATATTTATGACAAGTAACGGTAACTTCATTACTAATTATGACAGGTAACGTTAACATCGTCACTATTTATGACAAGTAACGGTAACTTCATTACTAATTATGACAGGTAACTGTTACTTCATTACTAATTATGACAAGTGACGGTAACTTCATTAGTAATTTTGACATGTAACTGTAACTTCATTACTAATTATGACAAAAAACGGTAACTTCGTTACTAATTAAGACGAGTAACGGTAACTTTGTTACTAATTATGACAGATAACTGTAACTTCATTACTAATTATCACAAGTAACGGTAACATCAGAGCCTCCGTGGCTTAGGCGGCAGCACGCCGGCCTCTCACCGCTGGGTCCGTGGTTCAAATCCCGGTCACTCCATGTGAGATCTGTGCTGGACGAAACGGAGGCAGACAGGTTTTTCTCCGGGTACTCCGGTTTTCCCTGTCAAAATGTCATTCCAGCAACACTCTCCACTATCATTTCATTTCATCTGTCATTCATTTAATCATTGCCCCAGAGGAGTGCGTCAGGCATCGGCAGCCGGCACAGTTCATATCCTCGCCGCTAGATGGGGGCTTCATTCATTCCATTCCTGACCCGGTCGGAGACTGGAAGCAGGCTGTGGATTTTCATTTTCAACGGTAACATCATTACTAATTATGACATGTAACGGTAACTTCGTTACTAATTATAACAAGTAACGGTAACTTCAATACTAATTATGTCAGGTAACTGTAAATTCATTACTAATTATGACAAGTAACGGTACCTTCATTACTAATTATGACAAGTTACGGTAACTTCATTACTAATTTTGACATGAAACGGTAACTTCATTACTAATTATGGCAGGTAACGGTAACTTCGTTACTAATTATGACAAGTAACTGTATCTTCATTACTAATTATAACAAGTAACGGTAATTTCATTACTAATTATGACAAGTAACAGTAACTTCGTCCGAATAATGACAAGTAACGGTTACTTCGTTACTAATTATGACAAGAAACGGTAACTTCGTTACAAATTATGACAAGCGACTGTAATTTCATTACAAATTATGACAGGTAACTGTAACGTCATTACTAATTATGAGAGGTAACTGCAACATCGTTACTAAATATGACAAGTAACGGTTACTTCGTTACTATTTATGACAAGTAACGGTAACTTCGTTACTAATTATGACAAGTAAGTGTAACTTAATTACTAATTATGACAAGTATCGGTAACTTCATTCCTATTTATGACAGGTAACTGTAACATCGTTACTAATTATAACAAGTAACGGTAACTTCGTTACTAATTATGACAAGTAACGTTAACTTCGTTACTACTTATGACAAGTAACTCTAACTTCATTACCAATTATGACAGGTACCTGTAACTTCATTCCTAATTATGACAAGAAACGGTAATTTCATTACTAATTATGGCAAGTAACGGTACCTTCGTAACTAATTATGACAGGTAACTGTAACTTCATTAATAATTAAGACAAGTAACGGTAACTTCCTTACTAATTATGACGGTTAACTGTAACATCATTACTATTTATGACAGGAAAAGGTAACTTCGTTACTAATTATGACAGGTAACGGTAACTTCGTTACTAATTATGACAAGTTACGGTAACTTCATTACTAATTCGGACAGGTAACGGTAACTTCATTACTAATTATGACAAGTTACTGTAACTTCATTACTCGTTATGACAGGTAACGGTAACTTCGTTACTAATTATGACAAATAACGGTAACATCGTTAATAATTATGACAAATAACGTTTACTTCGTTACTAATTATGTCAAGTAACGTTAACTTAATTATTAATTATTACAGGTAACTGTAACTTCATTACTAATTACGAGAAGTAACTGTAACTTCATTACTAATTATGACAAGTAACTGTAACTTCGTTACTAATTATGACAAGTATCTGTAACTTCATTACTAATTATGACAAGTAACTGTAACTTCGTTACTAATTATGACAGGTAACTGTAACTTCATTACTAATTATGACAGGTAACTGTAACTTCATTACTAATTATGACAAGTAACTGTAACTTCGTTACTAATTATGACAAGTAACGGTAACTTCATTACTTATTATGAAATGTAACGGTAACTTCATTACTAATTATGATAAGTAACGGTAACTTCATTACTAATTATGACAGGTAACGGTAACTTCATTACAAATTATGACAAGTAAGAGTAACTTCATTACTAATTATGACAAGTATCGGTAACTTCATTACTAATTATGACAGGTAACGGTAACATCGTTACTAATTTTGACAGGTAACGGTAACTTCGTTATTAATTATGACATGTAACGGTAACTTCGTTACTAATTATGACAGGTAACGGTAAATTCGTTACTAATTATGACAGGTTACATTTACTTCATTAATAATTATGACTAGTAACGGTAACTTCATTACTAATTATGACAGGTAACGTTAACATCGTCACTATTTATGACAAGTAACGGTAACTTCATTACTAATTTTGACAGGTAACTGAACCTTCATTACTAATTATGACAAGTAACGGTAACTTCGTTACTAATTAAGACGAGTAACGGTAACTTTGTTACTAATTATGACAGGTAACTGTAACTTCATTACTAATTATGACAAGTAACGGTAACTACGTTATTAATTATGACAGGTAACTGTAACATGATTACTACTTATGACCGGTAACGTTAACATCGTCACTATTTATGACAAGTTACGGTAACTTCATTACTAATTTTGACAGGTAACTGTAACTTCATTACTAATTATGACAAGTAACGGTAACTTCGTTACTAATTAAGACGAGTAATGGTAACTTTGTTACTAATTTTGACAGGTAACTGTTACTTCATTACTAATTATGACAAGTAACGGTAACTTCATTACTAATTATGACAAGCAACGGTAACGTCGTTACTAATTAAGACGAGTAACGGTAACTTTGTTACTAATTATGACAGGTAACTGTAACTTCATTACTAATTATGACAAGTAACGGTAACTTCGTTATTAATGATGACAGGTAACTGTAACATGATTACTACTTATGACCGGTAACGATAACTTCGTTACTAATTATGACAAGTAACTTTAACTTCATTACTACATTTGACAGGTAACTGTAACTTCATTACTAATTATGACAGGTAACGGTAACATCGTTACTAAGTAAGACGAGTAACGGTAACTTAGTTACTAATTATGACAGGTAACTGTAACTTCATTACTAATTATGACAAGCAACGGAAACTTCGTTATTAAGTATGACCGGTAACTGTAACATGATGACTACTTATGACCGGTAACGGTATTTTCGTTATTAATTATGACAAGTAACGGTATCTTCATTACTAATTATGACAAGTAACGGTAACTTCATTACTAATTATGATAAGTAACGGTAACGTCATTTCTATTTATGACAGGTAACGGTAACTTCGTTACTAATTATGACAGGTAACTGTAACTTCATTACTAATCATGACAAGTAACGGTAACTTCATTACTAATTATGACACGTAACGGTAATTTCATTACTAATTTTGACAGGTAACGGTAACTTCGTTAGTAATTATGACAGGTAACGGTAACTTCGTTACTAATTATGACAGGTAACTGTAACTTCATTACTAATTATGACAACTAACGGTAACTTCATTACTAATAATGACAGGTAATTGTAACATCGTTACTGATTATGACAAGTAACGGTAACTTAATTACTAATTATGACAGGTAACGGTAACATCGTTACTAATTAAGACAAGTAACGGTAACTTTGTTACTAATTATGACAGGTAACTGTATCTTCATTACTAATCATTACAAGAAACGGTAACTTCGTTACTAATTATGACAAGTAACGGTTACTTCGTTACTATTTATCACAATTTACTGTAACATAGTTACTAATTAGGACAAGTAACGGTAACTTCATTACTAATTATGAGAGGTAACTGTAACTGCATTACTAATTATGACAAGTAAGGGTAACTTCGTTACTAATTAGAACAAGTAACGGTAACTTCGTTAATAATTATGACAAGTAACGGTAACTTCATTACTAATAATGGCAGGTAACGGTTACTTCGTTACTATTTATGACAGGTAACTGTACCTTCATTACTAATTATGACAAGTAACGGTAACTTCATTACTAATTATGACAGGTAACTGTAACTTCATTACTAATTATGACAAGTAATGGTAACTTCATTACTTATTATGACAAGTAACGGTAACTTCGTTACTTAACAAGTCATGTAACGGTAACTTCATTACTAATTATGACAGTTAACTGTAACATCGTTACTAATTATAACAAGTAACGGAATCTTCATTACTAAGTATGACATGTAACGGTAACTTCGTACTAATTATGACAGGTAACGGCAACTTCGTTACTAATTAAGACAAGTAACGGTAACATCATTACTAATTATGACAGGTAACTGTAAAATCGTTAATAATTATAACAAGTAACGGCAACTTCATTACTAATTATGACAAGTAACGGTAACTTCGTTACTAGTTATTTCAAGTATCGGTAACTTCCTTACTAATTATGACAAGTAACGGTAACTTCGTTACTAATTTTGACAAGTAACGGTAACTTCGTTACTAATTGTGACAAGTAACGGTAACTTTATTACTAATTATGACAAGTAACTGTAACTTCATTACTAATTATGACAGGTAACTGTTACTTCATTACTAATTAAGACAAGTAACGGTAACTTCGTTACTAATTATGACAAGTAACGGTAACTTCGTTACTAATTATGACAGGTAACTGTAACTTCATTATTAATTATGAGAAGTAACGGTAACTTCATGACTAATTATGACAGGTAACGGTAACTTCGTTGCTAATTATGACAGGTAACTGTAACTTCATTACTAATTTGACAAGTAACGGTAAATTCATTACTAATTATGACAAGTAACGGTAACTTCATTACTAATTATAACAAGTAACGGTAACTTCATTACTAATTAAGACAGGTAACGGTAACATCGTTAATAATTATGACAAGTAACGGTAACTTCATTACTAATTATGACAGTTAACTGTAACTTCATTACTAATTGTGACAAGTAACGGTAATTTTGTTACTAAATATGACAGGTAACTGTAACGTCATTACTAATTATGACAAGTAACGGTAAGTACGTTATTAATTATGACAGGTAACTGTAACATCATTACTATTTATTACCGGTAACGGTAACTTCGTTACTAATTATGATAAGTAACGGTAACATCGTTAATAATTATGAAAAGTAACGTTAACTTCGTTACTAATTATGTCAAGTAACGTTAACTTCATTACTAACTATGACAGGTAACTGTAACTTCATTACTAATTAAGACAAGTAACTGTAACTTCATTACTAATTATGACAAGTAACTGTAACTTCGTTACTAATTATGACAAGTAACTGTACCTTCATTACTAATTATGACAAGTAACTGTAACTTCGTTACTAATTATGACAGGTAACTGTAACTTCATTACTAATTATGACAAGTAACTGTAACTTCGATACTAATAACGACAAGTAACGGTAACTTCATTACTAATTACGACAAATAACGGTAACATCGTTAATAATTATGAAAAATAACGTTTACTTCGTTACTAATTATGTCAAGTAACGTTAACTTCATTACTAATTATGACAGGTAACTGTAACTTCATTACTAATTGTGACAAGTAACGGTAACTTTATTACTAATTACGACAAGTAACGATAACTTCATTACTAATTATGATAAGTAACGGTAACTACATTACTAATTATGACAGGTAACGGTTACTTTATTACTAATTATGACAAGTAAGAGTAACTTCATTACTAATTATGACAGGTAACGGTAACTTCGTTACTAATTTTGACAGGCAACGGTAGCTTCGTTATTAATTATGACAGGTAACGGTAACTTCGTTATTAATTATGACAGGTAACGGTAATTTCGTTACTAATTATGACAGGTAACGGTAACTTCGTTACTAATTATGACAGGTAACAGTAACTTCATTAATATTTATGTCAAGTAACGGTAACTTCATTACTAATTATGACAGGTAACGTTAACATCGTCTCTATTTATGACAAGTAACGGTAACTTCATTACTAATTATGACAGGTAACTGTTACTTCATTACTAATTACGAGAAGTGACGGTAACTTCAATACTAATTTTGTGAGGTAACTGTAACTTCATTACTAATTATGACAAAAAACGGTAACTTCGTTACTAATTAAGACGAGTAACGGTAACATTGTTACTAATTAAGACAGGTAACTGTAACTTCATTATTAATTATGACAAGTAACGGTAACTTCGTTATTAAATATGACAGGTAACTGTAACATGATTACTACTTATGACCGGTAACGGTAACTTCGTTACTAATTCTGACAAGTAACGGTAACTTCATTACTAATTATGACAAGTAACGGTAACTTCATTACTAATTATGATAAGTAACGGTAACTTCATTTCTATTTATGACAGGTAACGGTAACTTCGTTAGAAATTATGACAGGTAACTGTAACTTCATTACTATTCATGACAAGTAACGGTAACTTCATTATTAATTATGACACGTAACGGTAACATCATTACTAATTATGAAAGGTAACGGTAACTTCGTTACTAATTATGACAGGTAACGGCAACTTCGTTACTAATTATGACAGGTAACTGTAACTTCATTACCAATTATGACAACTAACGGTAACTTCATTACTAATAATAACAGGTAACGGTAACATCGTTACTGATTACGACAAGTAACGGTAACTTCATTACTAATTATGACAGGTAACGGTAACTTCATTACTAATTATGAGAGGTTACTGTAACTTCATTACTAAATATAACAAGTAATGGTAACTTCGTTACTAATTATGACAAGTAACGGCATCTTCGTTACTAATTATGACAGGTAACGGCAACTTCGTTACTAATTATGACAAGTAACGGTAACTTCATAACTAATTATGACAGATTACGGTAAGTTCATTATTAATTATGGCAGGTATTGGTAACTTCGTTACCAATTATGACAGGTAACTGTAACTTCATTACTAATTATGACAAGTAATGGTAACTTCATTACTAATTATGACAAGTAACGGTAACTTCATTACTAATTATGGCAGGTAATGGTAACTTCGTTACTAATTATGACAGGTAACTGTAACTTCATTACTAATTATGACAAGTAACGGTAACTTCATTACTAATTATGACAAGTAACGGTAACGTCGTTACTAATTAAGACGAGTAACGGTAACTTTGTTACTAATTATGACAGGTAACTGTAACTTCATTACTAATTATGACAAGTAATGGTAACTTCGTTATTAATTATGACAGGTAACTGTAACATGATTACTACTTATGACCGGTAACGTTAACTTCGTTACTAATTATGACAAGTAACGGTAACTTCATTACTACTTTTGACAGGTAACTGTAACTTCATTACTAAATATGACAAGTAACGGTAAAATCGTTACTAATTAAGACGAGTAACGGTAACTTTGTTACTATTTATGACAGGTAACTGTAACTTCATTACTAATCATGACAAGTAACGGTAACTTCATTATTAATTATGACACGTAACGGTAACTTCATTACTAATTTTGACAGGTAACGGTAACTTCGTTACTAATTATGACAGGTAACGGTAACTTCGTTACTAATTATGACAGGTAACTGTAACTTCATTACTAATTATGACAACTAACGGTAACTTCATTACTAATAATGACAGGTAATGGTAACATCGTTACTGATTATGACAAGTAACGGTAACTTCATTACTAATTATGACAGGTAACGGTAACATCGTTACTAATTAAGACAAGTAACGGTAACTTTGTTACTAATTATGACAGGTTACTGTATCTTCATTACTAATTATTACAAGAAACGGTAACTTCGTTACTAATTATGACAAGTAACGGTTACTTCGTTACTATTTATCACAATTTACTGTAACATCGTTACTAATTAGGACAAGTAACGGTAACTTCATTACTAATTATGAGAGGTAACTGTAACTGCATTACTAATTATGACAAGTAAGGGTAACTTCGTTACTAATTAGGACAAGTTACGGTAACTTCGTTAATAATTATGACAAGTAACGGTAACTTCATTACTAATAATGGCAGGTAACGGTTACTTCGTTACTATTTATGACAGGTAACTGTACCTTCATTACTAATTATGACAAGTAACGGTAACTTCATTACGAATTATGACAGGTAACTGTAACTTCATTACTAATAATGACAAGTAATGGTAACTTCATTACTAATTCTGACAAGTAACGGTAACTTCGTTACTAATCAAGTCAAGTAACGGTAACTTCATTACTAATTATGACAGTTAACTGTAACATCGTTACTAATTATAACAAGTAACGGCATCTTCATTACTAAGTATGACATGTAACGGTAACTTCGTACTAATTATGACAGGTAACGGCAACTTCGTTACTAATTAAGACAAGTAACGGTAACTTCATTACTAATTATGACAGGTAACTGTAAAATCGTTAATAATTATAACTAGTAACGGCAACTTCATTACTAATTATGACAAGTAACGGTAACTTCGTTATTAGTTATTTCAAGTAACGGTAACTTCCTTACTAATTATGACAAGTAACGGTAACTTGGTTACTAATTTTGACAAGTAACGGTAACTTCGTTACTAATTGTGACAAGTAACGGTAACTTTATTACTAATTATGACAAGTAACTGTAACTTCATTACTAATTATGACAGGTAACTGTTACTTCATTACTATTTAAGACAAGTAACGGTAACTTCGTTACTAATTATGACAAGTAACGGTAACCTCGTTACTAATTATGACAGGTAACTGTAACTTCATTACTAATTTGACAAGTAACGGTAACTTCATTACTAATTATGACAAGTAACGGTAACTTCATTACTAATTATAACAAGTAACGGTAACTTCATTACTAATTAAGACAGGTAACGGTAACATCGTTAATAATTATGACAAGTAACGGTAACTTCATTACTAATTATGACAGTTAACTGTAACTTCATTACTAATTGTGACAAGTAACGGTAATTTTGTTACTAATTATGACAGGTAACTGTAACGTCATTACTAATTATGACAAGTAACGGTAAGTACGTTATTAATTATGACAGGTAACTGTAACATCATTACTATTTATGACCGGTAACGGTAACTTTGTTACTAATTATGATAAGTAACGGTAACATCGTTAATAATTATGAAAAGTAACGTTAACTTCGTTACTAATTATGTCAAGTAACGACTACTTCATTACTTATTATGACAGGTAACTGTAACTTCATTACTAATTATGACAAGTAACTGTAACTTCATTACTAATTATGACAAGTAACTGTAACTTCGTTACTAATTATGACAAGTAACTGTACCTTCATTACTAATTATGACAAGTAACTGTAACTTCGTTACTAATTATGACAGGTAACTGTAACTTCATTACTAATTATCACAGGTAACTGTAACTTCATTACTAATTATGACAAGTAACTGTAACTTCGTTACTAATAACGACAAGTAACGGTAACTTCATTACTAATTTCGACAAGTAATGGTAACTTCATTACTAATTATGATAAGTAACGGTAACTTCATTACTAATTATGACAGGTAACGGTTACTTTATTACTAATTATGACAAGTAAGAGTAACTTCATTACTAATTATGACAGGTAACGGTAACTTCGTTACTAATTTTGACAGGCAACGGTAGCTTCTTTAGTAATTATGACAGGTAACGGTAACTTCGTTATTAATTATGACAGGTAACGTAATTTCGTTACTAATTATGACAGGTAACGGTAACTTCGTTACTAATTATGACAGGTAACAGTAACTTCATTAATATTTATGACAAGTAACGGTAACTTCATTACTAATTATGACAGGTAACGTTAACATCGTCACTATTTATGACAAGTAACGGTAACTTCATTATTAATTATGACAGGTAACTGTAACATGTACTACTTATGACCGGTAACGGTAACTTCGTTACTAATTCTGAAAAATAACGGTAACTTCATTACTAATTATGCAAGTAACGGTAACTTCATTACTAATTATGATAAGTAACGGTAACTTCATTTCTATTTATGACAGGTAACGGTAACTTCGTTACAAATTATGACAGGTAACTGTAACTTCATTACTAATCATGACAAGTAACGGTAACTTCATTAATAATTATGACATGTAACGGTAACTTCATTACTAATTATGAAAGGTAACGGTAACTTCGTTACTAATTATGACAGGTAACGGCAACTTCGTTACTAATTATGACAAGTAACGGTAACTTCATTACTAATTATAACAAGTAACGGTAACTTCATTACTAATTAAGACAGGTAACGGTAACATCGTTAATAATTATGACAAGTAACGGTAACTTCATTACTAATTATGACAGTTAACTGTAACTTCATTACTAATTGTGACAAGTAACGGTAATTTTGTTACTAATTATGACAGGCAACTGTAACTTCATTACTAATTATGACAAGTAACGGTAAGTACGTTATTAATTATGACAGGTAACTGTAACATCATTACTATTTATGACCGGTAACGGTAACTTCGTTACTAATTATGATAAGTAACGGTAACATCGTTAATAATTATGAAAAGTAACGTTAACTTCGTTACTAATTATGTCAAGTAACGTTAACTTCATTACTAATTATGACAGGTAACTGTAACTTCATTACTAATTATGACAAGTAACTGTAACTTCATTATTAATTATGACAAGTAACTGTAACTTCGTTACTAATTATGACAAGTAACTGTACCTTCATTACTAATTATGACATGTAACTGTAACTTCGTTACTAATTATGACAGGTAACTGTAATTTCATTACTAATTATGACAGGTAACTGTAACTTCATTATTAATTATGACAAGTAACTGTAACTTCGTTACTAATAACGACAAGTAACGGTAACTTCATTACTAATTTCGACAAGTAATGGTAACCTCATTACTAATTATGATATGTAACGGTAACTTCACTACTAATTATGACAGGTAACGGTTCCTTTATTACTAATTATGACAAGTAAGAGTTACTTCATTACTAATTATGACAGGTAACGGTAACTTCGTTACTAATTTTGACAGGCAACGGTAGCTTCGTTAGTAATTATGACAGGTAACGGTAACGTCGTTATTAATTATGACAGGTAACGTAATTTCGTTACTAATTATGACAGGTAACGGTAACTTCGTTACTAATTATGACAGGTAACAGTAACTTCATTAATATTTATGACAAGTAACGGTAACTTCATAACTAATTATGACAGGTAACGTTAACATCGTCACTATTTATGACAAGTAACGGTAACTTCATTACTAATTATGACAGGTAACTGTTACTACATTACTAATTATGACAAGTGACGGTAACTTCAATACTAATTTTGAGAGGTAACTGTAATTTCATTACTAATTATGACAAAAAACGGTAACTTCGTTGCTAATTAAGACGAGTAACGGTAACTTTGTTACTAATTAAGACAGGTAACTGTAACTTCATTATTAATTATGACAGGTAACTGTAACATGATTACTACTTATGACCGGTAACGGTAACTTCGTTACTAATTCTGAAAAATAACGGTAACTTCATTACTAATTATGCAAGTAACGGTAACTTCATTACTAATTATGATAAGTAACGGTAACTTCATTTCTATTTATGACAGGTAACGGTAACTTCGTTACAAATTATGACAGGTAACTGTAACTTCATTACTAATCATGACAAGTAACGGTAACTTCATTACTAATTATGACATGTAACGGTAACTTCATTACTAATTATGAAAGGTAACGGTAACTTCGTTAGTAATTATGACAGGTAACGGCAACTTCGTTACTAATTATGACAGGTAACTGTAACTTCATTACCAATTATGACAACTAACGGTAACTTCATTACTAATAATGACAGGTAACGGTAACATCGTTACTGATTATGACAAGTAACGGTAACTTCATTACTAATTATGACAGGTAACGGTAACTTCATTACTAATTATGACAGGTTACTGTAACTTCATTACTAAATATAACAAGTAACGGTGACTTCGCTACTAATTATGACAAGTAACGGCATCTTCGTTACTAATTATGACAGGTAACGGCAACTTCGTAACTAATTATGACAAGTAACGGTAACTTCATAACTAAGTATGACAGATTACGGTAAGTTCATTATTAATTATGGCAGGTAACGGTAACTTCGTTACCAATTATGACAGGTAACTGTAACTTCATTACTAATTATGACAAGTAATGGTAACTTCATTACTAATTATGACAAGTAACGGTAACTTCATTACTAATTATGGCAGGTAATGGTAACTTCGTTACTAATTATGACAGGTAACTGTAACTTCATTACTAATTATGACAAGTAAAGGTAACCTCATTTCTAATTATGACAAGTAACGGTAACTTCATTACTAATTATGACAGTTAACTGTAACATCGTTACTAATTATAACAAGTAACGGCATCTTCATTACTAATGATGACATGTAACGGTAACTTCGTACTAATTATGACAGGTAACGGCAACTTAGTTACTAATTAAGACAAGTAACGGTAACTTCATTACTAATTATGACAGGTAACTGTAACATCGTTAATAATTATAACAAGTAACGGCAACTTCATTGCTAATTATGACAGGTAACGGTAACTTCGTTACTAGTAATTTCAAGTAACGGTAACTTCCTTGCTAATTATGACATGAAACGGTAACTTCGTTACTAATTTTGACAAGTAACGGTAACTTCGTTACTAATTGTGACAAGTTACTGTAACTTCATTACTAATTATGACAGGAAACTGTAACTTCATTACTAATTATGACAAGTAACGGTAACTTCGTTACTAATTATGAAAAGTAACGGTAACTTCGTTACTTATTATGACAGGTAACTGTAACTTCATTACTAATTATGATAGGTACAGGTAACTTCGTTACTAATTATGGCAAGGAACAGTAACTTCATAACTATTTATGACAGGTAACTGTAACTTCATTACTAATTATGACAGGTAACTGCAAATTCAATATTAATTATGAGAAGTAACGGTAACTTCATGACTAATTATGACAGGTAACGGTAACTTCGTTACTAATTATGACTAGTAACGGTAACTTCATTACTAATTATGCCGGGTAACAGTAACTACATTACTATTTATGGCAGGTAATGGTAACTTCGTTACTAATTATGTCAGATAACTGTAACTTCATTACTAATTATGACAAGTAACGGTAACTTCATTACTAATTATGACAAGTAACGGTAACTTCATTACTAATTATAACAAGTAACGGTAACATCATTACTAATTAAGACAGGTAACGGTAACATCGTTACTAATTGTGACAAGTAACGGTTACTTCATTACTAATTATGACAGGTAACTGTAACTTCATTACTATTTATGACCGGTAACGGTAACTTCGTTATTAATTATGATAAGTAACTTTAACCTAATTCCTAATTATGACAAGTAACGGTAACTTCATTACTAATTATGATAAGTAACGGTAACTTCATTCCTAATTTGACAAGTAACGGTAACTTCATTACTAATTATGATAAGTAACGGTAACTTCATTTCTAATTATGACAGGTTACGGTAACATCGTTACTAATTATGACAGGTAACGGTAACTTCGTTACTAATTATAACAGGTAACTGTAACTTCAATACTAATTATGACAAGTAACGGTAACTTCATTACTAATTATGACAGGTTACAGTAACATCGTTACTAATTATGACAAGTACCGGTAACTTCATGACTAATTATGACATGTAACGGTAACTTCATTATTAATTATGACAGGTAACTGTAACTTCATTACTTATTATGACAAGTAACGGTTACTTCATTACTATTTATGACAGGTAACGGTAACTTCCTTACTAATGAAGACAGGTAACGGTAACTTCGTTACTAATTATGACAGGTAACGGTAACTTCGTTACTAATTATGACAGGTAACTGTAACTTCATTACTAATTATGACAACTAACGGTAACTTCATTACTAATAATGACAGGTAACGGTTCTTCGTTACTATTTATGACAGGTAACTGTACCTTCATTACTAATTATGACAGGTAACGGCAACTTCGTTACTAATTAAGACAAGTAACGGTAACTTCATTACTAATTATGACAGGTAACTGTAAATTCGTTAATAATTATAACAAGTAACGGCAACTTCATTACTAATTATGACAAGTAACGGTAACTTCGTTATTAGTTATTTCAAGTAACGGTAACTACCTTACTAATTATGACAAGTAACGGTAACTTGGTTACTAATTTTGACAAGTAACGGTAACTTCGTTACTAATTGTGACAAGTAACGGTAACTTTATTACTAATTATGACAAGTAACTGTAACTTCATTACTAATTATGACAGGTAACTGTTACTTCATTACTAATTAAGACAAGTAACGGTAACTTCGTTACTAATTATGACAAGTAACGGTAACTTCGTTACTAATTATGACAGGTAACTTTAACTTCATTACTAATTTGACAAGTAACGGTAACTTCATTACTAATTATGACAAGTAACGGTAACTTCATTACTAATTATAACAAGTAACGGTAACTTCATTACTAATTAAGACAGGTAACGGTAACATCGTTAATAATTATGACAAGTAACGGTAACTTCATTACTAATTATGACAGTTAACTGTAACTTCATTACTAATTGTGACAAGTAACGGTAATTTTGTTACTAATTATGACAGGTAACTGTAACTTCATTACTAATTATGACAGGTAACGGTAAGTACGTTATTAATTATGACAGGTAACTGTAACATCATTACTATTTATGACCGGTAACGGTAACTTCGTTACTAATTATGATAAGTAACGGTAACATCGTTAATAATTATGAAAAGTAACGTTAACTTCGTTACTAATTATGTCAAGTAACGTTAACTTCATTACTAATTATAACAGGTAACTGTAACTTCATTACTAATTATGACAAGTAACTGTAACTTCATTACTAATTATGACAAGTAACTGTAACTTCGTTACTAATTATGACAAGTAACTGTACCTTCATTACTAATTATGACAAGTAACTGTAACTTCGTTACTAATTATGACAGGTAACTGTAACTTCATTACTAATTATGACAGGTAACTGTAACTTCATTACTAATTATGACAAGTAACTGTAACTTCGTTACTAATAACGACAAGTAACGGTAACTTCATTACTAATTTCGACAAGTAATGGTAACTTCATTACTAATTATGATAAGTAACGGTAACTTCATTACTAATTATGACAGGTAACGGTTACTTTATTACTAATTATGACAAGTAAGAGTAACTTCATTACTAATTATGACAGGTAACGGTAACTTCGTTATTAATTTTGACAGGCAACGGTAGCTTCGTTAGTAATTATGACAGGTAACGGTAACTTCGTTACTAATTATGACAGGAAACAGTAACTTCATTAATATTTATGACAAGTAACGGTAACTTCATTACTAATTATGACAGGTAACGTTAACATCGTCACTATTTATGACAAGTAACGGTAACTTCATTACTAATTATGACAGGTAACTGTTACTACATTACTAATTATGACAAGTGACGGTAACTTCAATACTAATTTTGAGAGGTAACTGTGACTTCATTACTAATTATGACAAAAAAACGGTAACTTCGTTACTAATTATGACGAGTAACGGTAACTTTGTTACTAATTAAGACAGGTAACTGTAACTTCATTATTAATTATGACAGGTAACTGTAACATGATTACTACTTATGACCGGTAACGGTAACTTCGTTACTAATTCTGACAAGTAACGGTAACTTCATTACTAATTATGACAAGTAACGGTAACTTCATTACTAATTATGATAAGTAACGGTAACTTCATTTCTATTTATGACAGGTAACGGTAACTTCGTTACAAATTATGACAGGTAACTGTAACTTCATTACTAATTATGACAGGTAACTGTAAAATCGTTAATAATTATAACAAGTAACGGCAACTTCATTACTAATTATGACAAGTAACGGTAACTTCGTTATTAGTTATTTCAAGTAACGGTAACTTCCTTACTAATTATGACAAGTAACGGTAACTTCATTACTAATTATGATAAGTAACGGTAACTTCATTTCTATTTATGACAGGTAACGGCAACTTCGTTACTAATTAAGACAAGTAACGGTAACTTCATTACTAATTATGACAGGTAACTGTAAAATCGTTAATAATTATAACAAGTAACGGCAACTTCATTACTAATTATGACAAGTAACGGTAACTTCGTTATTAGTTATTTCAAGTAACGGTAACTTCCTTACTAATTATGACAAGTAACGGTAACTTGGTTACTAATTTTGACAAGTAACGGTAACTTCGTTACTAATTGTGACAAGTAACGGTAACTTTATAACTAATTATGACAAGTAACTGTAACTTCATTACTAATTATGACAGGTAACTGTTACTTCATTACTATTTAAGACAAGTAACGGTAACTTCGTTACTAATTATGACAAGTAACGGTAACCTCGTTACTAATTATGACAGGTAACTGTAACTTCATTACTAATTTGACAAGTAACGGTAACTTCATTACTAATTATGACAAGTAACGGTAACTTCATTACTAATTATAACAAGTAACGGTAACTTCATTACTAATTAAGACAGGTAACGGTAACATCGTTAATAATTATGACAAGTAACGGTAACTTCATTACTAATTATGACAGTTAACTGTAACTTCATTACTAATTCTGACAAGTAACGGTAATTTTGTTACTAATTATGACAGGTAACTGTAACGTCATTACTAATTATGACAAGTAACGGTAAGTACGTTATTAATTATGACAGGTAACTGTAACATCATTACTATTTATGACCGGTAACGGTAACTTTGTTACTAATTATGATAAGTAACGGTAACATCGTTAATAATTATGAAAAGTAACGTTAACTTCGTTACTAATTATGTCAAGTAACGTTAACTTCATTACTAATTATGACAGGTAACTGTAACTTCATTACTAATTATGACAAGTAACTGTAACTTCATTACTAATTATGACAAGTTACTGTAACTTCGTTACTAATTATGACAAGTAACTGTACCTTCATTACTAATTATGACAAGTAACTGTAACTTCGTTACTAATTATGACAGGTAACTGTAACTTCATTACTAATTATGACAGGTAACTGTAACTTCATTACTAATTATGACAAGTAACTGTAACTTCGTTACTAATAACGACAAGTAACGGTAACTTCATTACTAATTTCGACAAGTAATGGTAACTTCATTACTAATTATGATAAGTAACGGTAACTTCATTACTAATTATGACAGGTAACGGTTACTTTATTACTAATTATGACAAGTAAGAGTAACTTCATTACTAATTATGACAGGTAACGGTAACTTCGTTACTAATTTTGACAGGCAACGGTAGCTTCGTTAGTAATTATGACAGGTAACGGTAACTTCGTATTTAATTATGACAGGTAACGTAATTTCGTTACTAATTATGACAGGTAACGGTAACTTCGTTACTAATTATGACAGGTAACAGTAACTTCATTAATATTTATGACAAGTAACGGTAACTTCATTACTAATTATGACAGGTAACGTTAACATCGTCACTATTTATGACAAGTAACGGTAACTTCATTATTAATTATGACAGGTAACTGTAACATGTACTACTGATGACCGGTAACGGTAACTTCGTTACTAATTCTGAAAAATAACGGTAACTTCATTACTAATTATGCAAGTAACGGTAACTTCATTACTAATTATGATAAGTAACGGTAACTTCATTTCTATTTATGACAGGTAACGGTAACTTCGTTACAAATTATGACAGGTAACTGTAACTTCATTACTAATCATGACAAGTAACGGTAACTTCATTACGAATTATGACATGTAACGGTAACTTCATTACTAATTATGAAAGGTAACGGTAACTTCGTTACTAATTTTGACAGGTAACGGCAACTTCGTTACTAATTATGACAAGTAACGGTAACTTCATTACTAATTATAACAAGTAACGGTAACTTCATTACTAATTAAGACAGGTAACGGTAACATCGTTAATAATTATGACAAGTAACGGTAACTTCATTACTAATTATGACAGTTAACTGTAACTTCATTACTAATTGTGACAAGTAACGGTAATTTTGTTACTAATTATGACAGGCAACTGTAACTTCATTACTAATTATGACAAGTAACGGTAAGTACGTTATTAATTATGACAGGTAACTGTAACATCATTACTATTTATGACCGGTAACGGTAACTTCGTTACTAATTATGATAAGTAACGGTAACATCGTTAATAATTATGAAAAGTAACGTCAGCTTCGTTACTAATTATGTCAAGTAACGTTAACTTCATTACTAATTATGACAGGTAACTGTAACTTCATTACTAATTATGACAAGTAACTGTAACTTCATTATTAATTATGACTAGTAACTGTAACTTCGTTACTAATTATGACAAGTAACTGTACCTTCATTACTAATTATGACATGTAACTGTAACTTCGTTACTAATTATGACAGGTAACTGTAACTTCATTACTAATTATGACCGGTAACTGTAACTTCATTACTAATTATGACAAGTAACTGTAACTTCGTTACTAATAACGACAAGTAACGGTAACTTCATTACTAATTTCGACAAGTAATGGTAACTTCATTACTAATTATGATATGTAACGGTAACTTCATTACTAATTATGACAGGTAACGGTTACTTTATTACTAATTATGACAAGTAAGAGTTACTTCATTACTAATTATGACAGGTAACGGTAACTTCGTTACTAATTTTGACAGGCAACGGTAGCTTCGTTAGTAATTATGACAGGTAACGGTAACTTCGTTATTAATTATGACAGGTAACGTAATTTCGTTACTAATTATGACAGGTAACGGTAACTTCGTTACTAATTATGACAGGTAACAGTAACTTCATTAATATTTATGACAAGTAACGGTAACTTCATAACTAATTATGACAGGTAACGTTAACATCGTCACTATTTATGACAAGTAACGGTAACTTCATTACTAATTATGACAGGTAACTGTTACTACATTACTAATTATGACAAGTGACGGTAACTTCAATACTAATTTTGAGAGGTAACTGTAATTTCATTACTAATTATGACAAAAAACGGTAACTTCGTTGCTAATTAAGATAGTAACGGTAACTTTGTTACTAATTGAGACAGGTAACTGTAACTTCATTATTAATTATGACAGGTAACTGTAACATGATTACTACTTATGACCGGTAACGGTAACTTCGTTACTAATTCTGAAAAATAACGGTAACTTCATTACTAATTATGCAAGTAACGGTAACTTCATTACTAATTATGATAAGTAACGGTAACTTCATTTCTATTTATGACATGTAACGGTAACTTCGTTACAAATTATGACAGGTAACTGTAACTTCATTACTAATCATGACAAGTAACGGTAACTTCATTACTAATTATGACATGTAACGGTAACTTCATTACTAATTATGAAAGGTAACGGTAACTTCGTTACTAATTATGATAGGTAACGGCAACTTCGTTACTAATTATGACAGGTAACTGTAACTTCATTACCAATTATGACAACTAACGGTAACTTCATTACTAATAATGACAGGTAACGGTAACATCGTTACTGATTATGACAAGTAACGGTAACTTCATTACTAATTATGACAGGTAACGGTAACTTCATTACTAATTATGAGAGGTTACTGTAACTTCATTACTAAATATAACAAGTAACGGTAACTTCGCTACTAATTATGACAAGTAACGGCATCTTCGTTACTAATTATGACAGGTAACGGCAACTTCGTAACTAATTATGACAAGTAACGGTAACTTCATAACTAAGTATGACAGATTACGGTAAGTTCATTATTAATTATGGCAGGTAACGGTAACTTCGTTACCAATTATGACAGGTAACTGTAACTTCATTACTAATTATGACAAGTAATGGTAACTTCATTACTAATTATGACAAGTAACGGTAACTTCATTACTAATTATGGCAGGTAATGGTAACTTCGTTACTAATTATGACAGGTAACTGTAACTTCATTACTAATTATGACAAGTAATGGTAACCTCATTTCTAATTATGACAAGTAACGGTAACTTCATTACTAATTATGACAGTTAACTGTAACATCGTTACTAATTATAACAAGTAACGGCATCTTCATTACTAATTATGACATGTAACGGTAACTTCGTACTAATTATGACAGGTAACGGCAACTTCGTAACTAATTATGACAAGTAACGGTAACTTCATAACTAAGTATGACAGATTACGGTAAGTTCATTATTAATTATGGCAGGTAACGGTAACTTCGTTACCAATTATGACAGGTAACTGTAACTTCATTACTAATTATGACAAGTAATGGTAACTTCATTACTAATTATGACAAAAAACGGTAACTTCGTTGCTAATTAAGATAGTAACGGTAACTTCGTTACTAATTATGACAGGTAACTGTAACTTCATTACCAATTATGACAACTAACGGTAACTTCATTACTAATAATGACAGGTAACGGTAACATCGTTACTGATTATGACAAGTAACGGTAACTTCATTACTAATTATGACAGGTAACGGTAACTTCATTACTAATTATGAGAGGTTACTGTAACTTCATTACTAAATATAACAAGTAACGGTAACTTCGCTACTAATTATGACAAGTAACGGCATCTTCGTTACTAATTATGACAGGTAACGGCAACTTCGTAACTAATTATGACAAGTAACGGTAACTTCATAACTAAGTATGACAGATTACGGTAAGTTCATTATTAATTATGGCAGGTAACGGTAACTTCGTTACCAATTATGACAGGTAACTGTAACTTCATTACTAATTATGACAAGTAATGGTAACTTCATTACTAATTATGACAAAAAACGGTAACTTCGTTGCTAATTAAGATAGTAACGGTAACTTCGTTACTAATTATGACAGGTAACTGTAACTTCATTACTAATTATGACAAGTAATGGTAACCTCATTTCTAATTAAGACAAGTAACGGTAACTTCATTACTAATTATGACAGGTAACTGTAACATCGTTAATAATTATAACAAGTAACGGCAACTTCATTGCTAATTATGACAGGTAACGGTAACTTCGTTACTAGTAATTTCAAGTAACGGTAACTTCCTTGCTAATTATGACATGAAACGGTAACTTCGTTACTAATTTTGACAAGTAACGGTAACTTCGTTACTAATTGTGACAAGTAACGGTAACTTCATTACTAATTATGACAAGTTACTGTAACTTCATTACTAATTATGACAGGAAACTGTAACTTCATTACTAATTATGACAAGTAACGGTAACTTCGTTACTAATTATGAAAAGTAACGGTAACTTCGTTACTTATTATGACAGGTAACTGTAACTTCATTACTAATTATGATAGGTACAGGTAACTTCGTTACTAATTATGGCAAGGAACAGTAACTTCATAACAATTTATGACGGGTAACTGTAACTTCATTACTAATTATGACAGGTAACTGCAAATTCAATATTAATTATGAGAAGTAACGGTAACTTCATGACTAATTATGACAGGTAACGGTAACTTCGTTACTAATTATGACAAGTAACGGTAACTTCATTACTAATTATGCCGGGTAACAGTAACTACATTACTATTTATGGCAGGTAATGGTAACTTCGTTACTAATTATGTCAGATAACTGTAACTTCATTACTAATTATGACAAGTAACGGTAACTTCATTACTAATTATGACAAGTAACGGTAACTTCATTACTAATTATAACAAGTAACGGTAACTTCATTACTAATTAAGACAGGTAACGGTAACATCGTTACTAATTGTGACAAGTAACGGTTACTTCATTACTAATTATGACAGGTAACTGTAACTTCATTACTATTTATGACCGGTAACGGTAACTTCGTTATTAATTATGATAAGTAACTTTAACTTAATTCCTAATTATGACAAGTAACGGTAACTTCATTACTAATTATGATAAGTAACGGTAACTTCATTCCTAATTTGACAAGTAACGGTAACTTCATTACTAATTATGATAAGTAACGGTAACTTCATTTCTAATTATGACAGGTTACGGTAACATCGTTACTAATTATGACAGGTAACGGTAACTTCGTTACTAATTATAACAGGTAACTGTAACTTCAATACTAATTATGATAAGTAACGGTAACTTCATTACTAATTATGACAGGTTACAGTAACATCGTTACTAATTATGACAAGTACCGGTAACTTCATGACTAATTATGACATGTAACGGTAACTTCATTATTAATTATGACAGGTAAATGTAACTTCATTACTTATTATGACAAGTAACGGTTACTTCATTACTATTTATGACAGGTAACGGTAACTTCGTTACTAATGAAGACAGGTAACGGTAACTTCGTTACTAATGAAGACAGGTAACGGTAACTTCGTTACTAATTATGACAGGTAACGGTAACTTCGTTACTAATTATGACAGGTAACTGTAACTTCATTACTAATTATGACAACTAACGGTAACTTCATTACTAATAATGACAGGTAATGGTAACATCGTTACTGATTATGACAAGTAACGGTAACTTCATTACTAATTATGACAGGTAACGGTAACATCGTTACTAATTAAGACAAGTAACGGTAACTTTGTTACTAATTATGACAGGTTACTGTATCTTCATTACTAATTATTACAAGAAACGGTAATTTCGTTACTAATTATGACAAGTAACGGTTACTTCGTTACTATTTATCACAATTTACTGTTACATCGTTACTAATTAGGACAAGTAACGGTAACTTCATTACTAATTATGAGAGGTAACTGTAACTGCATTACTAATTATGACAAGTAAGGGTAACTTCGTTACTAATTAGGACAAGTAACGGTAACATCGTTAATGATTATGACAAGTAACGGTAACTTCATTACTAATAATGGCAGGTAACGGTTACTTCGTTACTATTTATGACAGGTAACTGTACCTTCATTACTAATTATGACAAGTAACGGTAACTTCATTATTAATTATGACAGGTAACTGTAACTTCATTACTAATAATGACAAGTAATGGTAACTCCATTACTAATTCTGACAAGTAAGGGTAACTTCGTTACTAATCAAGTCAAGTAACGGTAACTTCATTACTAATTATGACAGTTAACTGTAACATCGTTACTAATTATAACAAGTAACGGCATCTTCATTACTATATATGACATGTAACGGTAACTTCGTACTAATTATGACAGGTAACGGCAACTTCGTTACTAATTAAGACAAGTAACGGTAACTTCAATACTAATTATGACAGGTAACTGTAAATTCGTTAATAATTATAACAAGTAACGGCAACTTCATTACTAATTAAGACAGGTAACGGTAACATCGTTAATAATTATGACAAGTAACGGTAACTTCATTACTAATTATGACAGTTAACTGTAACTTCATTACTAATTGTGACAAGTAACGGTAATTTTGTTACTAATTATGACAGGTAACTGTAACTTCATTACTAATTGTGACAAGTAACGGTAATTTTGTTACTAATTATGACAGGTAACTGTAACTTCATTTCTAATTATGACAGGTAACGGTAAGTACGTTATTAATTATGACAGGTAACTGTAACATCATTACTATTTATGACCGGTAACGGTAACTTCGTTACTAATTATGATAAGTAACGGTAACATCGTTAATAATTATGAAAAGTAACGTTAACTTCGTTACTAATTATGTCAAGTAACGTTAACTTCATTACTAATTATAACAGGTAACTGTAACTTCATTACTAATTATGACAAGTAACTGTAACTTCATTACTAATTATGACAAGTAACTGTAACTTCGTTACTAATTATGACAAGTAACTGTACCTTCATTACTAATTATGACAAGTAACTGTAACTTCGTTACTAATTATGACAGGTAACTGTAACTTCATTACTAATTATGACAGGTAACTGTAACTTCATTACTAATTATGACAAGTAACTGTAACTTCGTTACTAATAACGACAAGTAACGGTAACTTCATTACTAATTTCGACAAGTAATGGTAACTTCATTACTAATTATGATAAGTAACGGTAACTTCATTACTAATTATGACAGGTAACGGTTACTTTATTACTAATTATGACAAGTAAGAGTAACTTCATTGGCGTGGTGGCGCAGCGGTCAAGCTGTATGCCTCTCACCAAGGCGGACCGGGTTCGATTCCCGGTCAATGCATGTGAGATTTTCGATGTGAAATGCCATGTTCTGTGGTTCGGATTCCACGTAAAACGGAGGTCCCGTGGCTTATGATCGCGAGATTAATGGTCACGTTAAACTACAAGCTACCTTTTTAGTAACTTCATTACTAATTATGACAGGTAACGGTAACTTCGTTACTAATTTTGACAGGCAACGGTAGCTTCGTTAGTAATTATGACAGGTAACGGTAACTTCGTTATTAATTATGACAGGTAACGTAATTTCGTTACTAATTATGACAGGTAACGGTAACTTCGTTACTAATTATGACAGGTAACAGTAACTTCATTAATATTTATGACAAGTAACGGTAACTTCATTACTAATTATGACAGGTAACGTTAACATCGTCACTATTTATGACAAGTAACGGTAACTTCATTACTAATTATGACAGGTAACTGTTACTACATTACTAATTATGACAAGTGACGGTAACTTCAATACTAATTTTGAGAGGTAACTGTGACTTCATTACTAATTATGACAAAAAACGGTAACTTCGTTACTAATTATGACGAGTAACGGTAACTTTGTTACTAATTAAGACAGGTAACTGTAACTTCATTATTAATTATGACAGGTAACTGTAACATGATTACTACTTATGACCGGTAACGGTAACTTCGTTACTAATTCTTACAAGTAACGGTAACTTCATTACTAATTATGACAAGTAACGGTAACTTCATTACTAATTATGATAAGTAACGGTAACTTCATTTCTATTTATGACAGGTAACGGTAACTTCGTTACAAATTATGACGGGTAACTGTAACTTCATTACTAATCATGACAAGTAACGGTAACTTCATTACTAATTATGACACGTAACGGTAACTTCATTACTAATTATGAAAGTTAACGGTAACTTCGTTACTAATTATGACAGGTGACGGCAACTTCGTTACTAATTATGACAGGTAACTGTAACTTCATTACCAATTATGACAACTAACGGTAACTTCATTACTAATAATGACAGGTATCGGTAACATCGTTACTGATTATGACAAGTAACGGTAACTTCATTACTAATTAAGACAGGTAATGGTAACTTCATTACTAATTATGAGAGGTTACTGTAACTTCATTACTAAATATAACAAGTAACGGTAACTTCGCTACTAATTATGACAAGTAACGGCATCTTCGTTACTAATTATGACAGGTAACGGCAACTTCGTAACTAATTATGACAAGTAACGGTAACTTCATAACTAAGTATGACACATTAAGGTAAGTTCATTATTAATTATGGCAGGTAACGGTAACTTCGTTACCAATTATGACAGGTAACTGTAACTTCATTACTAATTATGACAAGTAATGGTAACTTCATTACTAATTATGACAAGTAACGGTAACTTCATTACTAATTATGGCAGGTAATGGTAACTTCGTTACTAATTATGACAGGTAACTGTAACTTCATTACTAATTATGACAAGTAATGGTAACTTCATTTCTAATTATGACAAGTAACGGTAACTTCATTACTAATTATGAGAGTTAACTGTAACATCGTTACTAATTATAACAAGTAACGGCATCTTCATTACTAATTATGACATGTAACGGTAACTTCGTACTAATTATGACAGGTAACGGCAACTTAGTTACTAATTAAGACAAGTAACGGTAACTTCATTACTAATTATGACAGGTAACTGTAACATCGTTAATAATTATAACAAGTAACGGCAACTTCATTGCTAATTATGACAGGTAACGGTAACTTCGTTACTAGTAATTTCAAGTAACGGTAACTTCCTTGCTAATTATGACATGAAACGGTAACTTCGTTACTAATTTTGACAAGTAACGGTAACTTCGTTACTAATTGTGACAAGTAACGGTAACTTCATTACTAATTATGACAAGTAACTGTAACTTCATTACTAATTATGACAGGAAACTGTTACTTCATTACTAATTATGACAAGTAACGGTAACTTCGTTACTAATTATGACAAGGAACGGTAACTTCGTTACTAATTATGACAGGTAACTGTAACATCATAACTATTTATGACAGGTAACGGTAACTTCGTTACTAATTATGACAAATAACGGTAACTTCATTAATAATTATGACAAGTAACGGTAACTTCATTACTAATTATGACAAGTAACGGAAACTTCATAACTAATCAAGACAGGTAACGGTACCTTCGTTACTAATTATGACGGGTAACTGTAACTTCATTACTAATTATGAGAAGTATCGGTAACTTCATTACAAATTATGACAAGTAACGTTAACTATATTACTGATTATGTCAAGTAACGGTAACTTCATTACTAATTATGATAGGTAAAGGTAACTTCGTTACTAATTATGGCAAGGAACGGTAACTTCGTTACTAATTGTGACAAGTAACGGTAACTTCATTACTAATTATGACAAGTAACTGTAACTTCATTACTAATTATGACAGGAAACTGTAACTTCATTACTAATTATGACAAGTAACGGTAACTTCGTTACTAATTATGAAAAGTAACGGTAACTTCGTTACTTATTATGACAGGTAACTGTAACTTCATTACTAATTATGATAGGTACAGGTAACTTCGTTACTAATTATGGCAAGGAACAGTAACATCATAACTATTTATGACAGGTAACTGTAACTTCATTACTAATTATGACAGGTAACTGCAAATTCATTATTAATTATGAGAAGTAACGGTAACTTAATGACTAATTATGACAGGTAACGGTAACATCGTTACTAATTATGACTAGTAACGGTAACGTCATTACTAATTATGCCGGGTAACTGTAACTACATTACTATTTATGGCAGGTAATGGTAACTTCGTTACTAATTATGGCAGATAACTGTAACTTCATTACTAATTATGACAAGTAACGGTAACTTCATTACTAATTATGACAAGTAACGGTAACTTCATTACTAATTATAACAAGTAACGGTAACTTCATTACTAATTAAGACAGGTAACGGTAACATCGTTACTAATTGTGACAAGTAACGGTAACTTCATTACTAATTATGACAGGTAACTGTAACTTCATTACTATTTATGACCGGTAACGGTAACTTCGTTATTAATTATGATAAGTAACTTTAACTTAATTCCTAATTATGACAAGTAACGGTAACTTCATTACTAATTATGATAAGTAACGGTAACTTCATTCCTAATTTGACAGGTAACGGTAACTTCATTACTAATTATGATAAGTAACGGTAACTTCATTTCTAATTATGACAGGTTACGGTAACATCGTTACTAATTATGACAGGTAACGGTAACTTCGTTACTAATTATAACAGGTAACTGTAACTCAATACTAATTATGACAAGTAACGGTAACTTCATTACTAATTATGACAGGTTACGGTAACATCGTTACTAATTATGACAAGTACCGGTAACTTCATGACTAATTATGACATGTAACGGTAACTTCATTATTAATTATGACAGGTAACTGTAACTTCATTACTTATTATGACAAGTAACGGATACTTCATTACTATTTATGACAGGTAACGGTAACTTCGTTACTAATGAAGACAGGTAACGGTAAATTCGTTACTAATTATAACAGGTAACTGTAACTTCATTACTAATTATGACAAGTAACGATAACTTCATAACTAATTATCACAAGTAACGGTAACGTCGTTAATAATTAGGACAAGTAACGGTATCTCCGTTACTATTGATGACAAGTTATTGTGACATCGTTACTAATTAGGACAAGTAACGGTAACTTCATTACTAATTATGAGAGGTTACTGTAACTTCATTATTAATTATGACAAGTAACGGTAACTTCGTTACTATTTATGACATGTAACGGTAGCTTCGTTACTAATTATGACAGGTAATGGCAACTTCGTTAGTAATTATGACAAGCAACGGTAACTTCGTTACTATTTATGACATGTAAATGTAACATCGTTAAAAATTATGACAAGTACGGTAACTTCGTTACTAATTATGACAAGTAACGGTAACGTCGTAACTAATTATGACAAGTAACGGTAACTTCATTACTAGTTATGACAGGTAACTTTAACTTCATAACTAATTATGACAAGTAACGGTAACTTCATTACTAATTATGACAAGTAACGGTAACTTCATTACTAATTATGACAAGTACCGGTAACTTCATTACTAACTATATTAGGTAACTGTAACTTCATTACTAATTATGACAAGTAACGGTAACTTCATTACTAATTATGACAGGTTACGGTAACATCGTTACTAATTATGACAAGTAACGGTAACTTAGTTATTAATAATGACAGGTAACGGTAACTTCGTTACTAATTATGACAGGTAACGGTACCTTCGTTACTAATTATGACAAGTAATGGTAACTTAATTACTAATTATGACAAGTAACGGTAATTTCATTACTAATTATGGCAAGTAACGGTAACTTCGTTTCTAATTATGACAGGTTACTGTAACTTCATTACTAATTATGACAAAAACGGTTACTTCGTTACTAATTATCACAAGTAACGGTAACGTCGTTAATAATTATGACAAATAACGGTAACTTCGTAACTATTGATGACAAGTTACTGTAACATCGTTACTAATTAGGAGAAGTAACGGTAACTTCATCACTAATTATGAGAGGTTAGTGTAACTTCATTACTAATTATGACAGGTAACGGTAAGTTCATTACTAATTATGGCAGGTAACGGTAACTTCGTTACTAATTATGACAGGTAACTGTAAATTCATTACTAATTATGACAAGTAATGGTAACTTCATTACTAATTATGACAAGTAACGGTAACTTCATTACTAATTATGACAAGTAATTGTAACTTCGTTACTAATAACGACAAGTAACGGTAACTTCATTACTAATTACGACAAGTAACGGTAACTTCATTAATAATTATGATAAGTAACGGTAACTTCATTATTAATTATGACAGGTAACGGTTACTTTATTACTAATTATGACAAGTAAGAGTAACTTCATTACTAATTATGACAGGTAACGGTAACTTCGTTACTAATTATGACAAGTAACTGTACCTTCATTACTAATTATGACAAGTAACTGTAACTTCGTTACTAATTACGACAGGTAACTGTACCTTCATTACTAATTATGACAAGTAACTGTAACTTCATTACTAATTATGACAAGTAACTGTAACTTCGTTACTAATTATGACAGGTAACTGTAACTTCATTACTAATTATGACAAGTAACTGTAACTTCGTTACTAATAACGACAAGTAACGGTAACTTCATTACTAATTACGACAAGTAACGGTAACTTCATTACTAATTATGATAAGTAACGGTAACTTCATTTCTATTTATGACAGGTAACGGTAACTTCGTTAGAAATTATGACAGGTAACTGTAACTTCATTACTAATCATGACAAGTAACGGTAACTGCATTACTAATTATGACACGTAACGGTAACTTCATTACTAATTATGAAAGGTAACGGTAACTTCGTGACTAATTATGACAGGTAACGGTAACTTCATTACCAATTATGACAACTAACGGTAACTTCATTACTAATAATGACAGGTAACGGTAACATCGTTACTCATTATGACAAGTAACGGTAACTTCATTACTAATTATGACAGGTAACGGTAACTTCATTACTAATTATGAGAGGTTACTGTAACTTCATTACTAAATATAACAAGTAACGGTAACTTCGCTACTAATTATGACAAGTAACGGCATCTTCGTTACTAATTATGACAGGTAACGGCAACTTCGTAACTAATTATGACAAGTAACGGTAACGTCATAACTAATTATGGCAGGTAACGGTAACTTCGTTACCAATTATGACAGGTAACTGTAACTTCATTACTAATTATGACAAGTAATGGTAACTTCATTACTAATTATGACAAGTAACGGTCACTTCCTTACTAATTATGGCAGGAAATGGTAACTTCGTTACTAATTATGACAGGTAACTGTAACTTCATTACTAATTATGACAAGTAACGGTAACTTCATTACTAATTATGACAAGTAACGGTAACGTCGTTACTAATTAAGACGAGTAACGGTAACTTTGTTACTAATTATGACAGGTAACTGTAACTTCATTACTAATTATGACAGGTAACGGTAACTTCGTTATTAATTATGACAGGTAACTGTAACATGATTACTACTTATGACCGGTAACGTTAACTTCGTTACTATTAAGACAAGTAACGGTAACTTCATTACTACTTTTGACAGGTAACTGTAACTTCATTACTAATTATGACAAGTAACGGTAACATCGTTACTAATTAAGACGAGTAACGGTAACTTTGTTACTAATTATGACAGGTAACTGTAACTTCATTACTAATTATGACAAGTAACGGTAACTTCGTTATTAATTATGACAGGTAACTGTAACATGATGACTACTTATGACCGGTAACGGTATTTTCGTTATTAATTATGACAAGTAACGGTAACTTCATTACTAATTATGACAAGTAACGGTAACTTCATTACTAATTATGATAAGTAACGGTAACTTCATTTCTATTTATGACAGGTAACGGTAACTTCGTTACTAATTATAACAGGTAACTGTAACTTCATTACTAATCATGACAAGTAACGGTAACTTCATGATTAATTATGACACGTAACGGTAACTTCATTACTAATTTTGACAGGTAACGGTAACTTCGTTACTAATTATGACAGGTAACGGTAACTTCGTTACTAATTATGACAGGTAACTGTAACTTCATTACTAATTATGACAACTAACGGTAACTTCATTACTAATAATGACAGGTAATGGTAACATCGTTACTGATTATGACAAGTAACGGTAACTTCATTACTAATTATGACAGGTAACGGTAACATCGTTACTAATTAAGACAAGTAACGGTAACTTTGTTACTAATTATGACAGGTAACTGTATCTTCATTACTAATTATTACAAGAAACGGTAACTTCGTTACTAATTATGAGAAGTAACGGTTACTTCGTTACTATTTATCACAATTTACTGTAACATCGTTACTAATTAGGACAAGTAACGGTAACTTCATTACTAATTATGAGAGGTAACTGTAACTGCATTACTAATTATGACAAGTAAGGGATACTTCGTTACTAATTAGGACAAGTAACGGTAACTTCGTTAATAATTATGACAAGTAACGGTAACTTCATTAATAATAATGGCAGGTAACGGTTACTTCGTTACTATTTATGACAGGTAACTGTACCTTCATTACTAATTATGACAAGTAACGGTAACTTCATTACTAATTATGACAGGTAACTTTGACTTCATTACTAATAATGACAAGTAATGGTAACTTCATTACTAATTCTGACAAGTAACGGTAACATCGTTACTAATCAAGTCAAGTAACGGTAACTTCATTACTAATTATGACAGTTAACTGTAACATCGTTACTAATTATAACAAGTAACGGCATCTTCATTACTAAGTATGACATGTAACGGTAACTTCGTACTAATTATGACAGGTAACGGCAACTTCGTTACTAATTAAGACAAGTAACGGTAACTTCATTACTAATTATGACAGGTAACTGTAAAATCGTTAATAATTATAACAAGAAACGGCAACTTCATTACTAATTATGACAAGTAACGGTAACTTCGTTATTAGTTATTTCAAGTAACGGTAACTTCCTTACTAATTATGACAAGTAACGGTAACTTGGTTACTAATTTTGACAAGTAACGGTAACTTCGTTACTAATTGTGACAAGTAACGGTAACTTTATTACTAATTATGACAAGTAACTGTAACTTCATTACTAATTATGAGAGGTAACTGTTACTTCATTACTAATTAAGACAAGTAACGGTAACTTTGTTACTAATTATGACAAGTAACGGTAACTTCGTTACTAATTATGACAGGTAACTGTAACTTCATTATTAATTATGAGAAGTAACGGTAACTTCATGACTAATTATTACAGGTAACGGTAACTTCGTTACTAATTATGACAGGTAACTGTAACTTCATTACTAATTTGAAGAGTAACGGTAACTTCATTACTAATTATGACAAGTAACGTTAACTTCATTACTAATTATAACAAGTAACGGTAACTTCATTACTAATTAAGACAGGTAACGGTAACATCGTTAATAATTATGACAAGTAACGGTAACTTCATTACTAATTATGACAGTTAACTGTAACTTCATTACTAATTGTGACAAGTAACGGTAATTTTGTTACTAATTATGACAGGTAACTGTAACTTCATTACTAATTATGACAAGTAACGGTAAGTACGTTATTAATTATGACAGGTAACTGTAACATCATTACTATTTATGACCGGTAACGGTAACTTCGTTACTAATTATGATAAGTAACGGTAACATCGTTAATAATTATGAAAAGTAACGTTAACTTCGTTACTAATTATGTCAAGTAACGTTAACTTCATTACTAATTATGACAGGTAACTGTAACTTCATTACTAATTATGACAAGTAACTGTAACTTCATTACTAATTATGACAAGTAACTGTAACTTCGTTACTAATTATGACAAGTAACTGTACCTTCATTACTAATTATGACAAGTAACTGTAACTACGTTACTAATTATGACAGGTAACTGTAACTTCATTACTAATTATGACAGGTAACTGTAACTTCATTACTAATTATGACAAGTAACTGTAACTTCGTTACTAATAACGACAAGTAACGGTAACTTCATTACTAATTTCGACAAGTAATGGTAACTTCATTACTAATTATGATAAGTAACGGTAACTTCATTACTAATTATGACAGGTAACGGTTACTTTATTACTAATTATGACAAGTAAGAGTAACTTCATTACGAATTATGACAGGTAACGGTAACTTCGTTACTAATTTTGACAGGCAACGGTAGCTTCGTTAGTAATTATGACAGGTAACGGTAACTTCGTTATTAATTATGTCAGGTAACGTAATTTCGTTACTAATTATGACAGGTAACGGTAACTTCGTTACTAATTATGACAGGTAACAGTAATTTCATTAATATTTATGACAAGTAACGGTAACTTCATTACTAATTATGACAGGTAACGTTAACATCGTCACTATTTATGACAAGTAACGGTAACTTCATTAATAATTATGACAGGTAACTGTTACTACATTACTAATTATGACAAGTGACGGTAACTTCAATACTAATTTTGAGAGGTAACTGTAACTTCATTACTAATTATGACAAAAAACGGTAACTTCGTTACTAATTAAGACGAGTAACGGTAACTTTGTTACTAATTAAGACAGGTAACTGTAACTTCATTACTAATTATGACAGGTTACGGTAACATCGTTACTAATTATGACAAGTAACGGTAACTTCGTTATTAATAATGACAGGGAACGGTAACTTCGTTACTAATTATGACAGGTAACAGTACCTTCGTTACTAATTATGACAAGTAATGGTATCTTCAATACTAATTATGACAAGTAACGGTAATTTCATTACTAATTATGGCAAGTAACGGTAACTTCGTTTCTTATTATGACAGGTTACTGTAACTTCATTACTAATTATGACAAAAACAGTTACTTCGTTACTAATTATCACAAGTAACGGTAACGTCGTTAATAATTATGACAAATAACGGTAACTTCCTTACTATTGATGACAAGTTACTGTAACATCGTTACAAATTAAGAGAAGTAACGGTAACTTCATTACTAATTATGAGAGGTTAGTGTAACTTCATTACTAATTATGACAAGTTACGGTAACTACATGACTAATTATGGCAGGTAACGGTAACTTCGTTACTAATTATGACAGGTAACTGTAACTTCATTACTAATTATGACAAGTAATGGTAACTTTCATTACTAATTATGACAAGTAACGGTAACTTCATTACTAATTATGACAGGTAACTGTAACATCGTTAATAATTATAACAAGTAACGGAAACTTCATTACTAATTATGACAGGTAACGGTATGTTCATTACTAATTATGGCAGGTAACGGTAACTTCGTTACTAATTATGACAGTTAACTGTAAATTCATTACTAATTATGACAAGTAACGGTAACTTCATTACTAATTATGGCAGGTAACGGTAACTTCGTTACTAATTATGACAGGTAACTGTAACTTCATTACTAATTATGACAAGTAATGGTAACTTTCATTACTAATTATGACAAGTAACGGTAACTTCATTACTAATTATGACAGGTAACTGTAACATCGATAATCATTATAACAAGTAACGGAAACTTCATTACTAATTATGACAGGTAACGGTAAGTTCATTACTAATTATGGCAGGTAACGGTAACTTCGTTACTTATTTTGACAAGTAACGGTAACTTCGTTACTAATTGTGACAAGTATCGGTAACTTCATTACTAATTATGACAAGTAACGTTAACTATATTACTAATTATGTCAAGTAACGGTAACTTCATTACTAATTATGATAGGTAAAGGTAACTTCGTTACTAATTATGGCAAGGAACGGTAACATCATAACTATTTATGACAGGTAACTGTAACTTCATTACTAATTATGACAGGTAACTGTAACTTCATTATTAATTATGAGAAGTAACGGTAACTTCATGACTAATTATGACAGGTAACGGTAACTTCGTTACTAATTATGACTAGTAACGGTAACTTCATTACTAATTATGCCGGGTAACTGTAACTTCATTACTAATTATGGCAGGTAATGGTAACTTCGTTACTAATTATGGCAGATAACTGTAACTTCATTACTAATTATGACAAGTAACGGTAACTTCATTACTAATTATGACAAGTAACGGTAACTTCATTACTAATTATAACAAGTAACGGTAACTTCATTATTAATTAAGACAGGTAACGGTAACATCGTTACTAATTGTGACAAGTAACGGTAACTTCATTACTAATTATGACAGGTAACTGTAACTTCATTACTAATTCTGACAAGTAACGGTAGTTTTGTTACTAATTATGACAGGTAACTTCATTACTAATTATGACAAGTAACGGTTACTTCGTTATTAATTATGACAGGTAACTGTAACATCATTACTATTTATGACCGGTAACGGTAACTTCGTTACTAATTATGATAAGTAACGGTAACTTAATTCCTAATTATGACAAGTAACGGTAACTTCATTACTAATAATGACAAGTAACGGTTACTTCATTACTAATTATGACAGGTTACGGTAACATCGTTACTAATTATGACAAGTAACGGTAACTTCATGACTAATTATGACAGGTAACGGTAACTTCGTTATTAATTATGACAGGTAACTGTAACTTCATTACTTATTATGACAGGTAACGGTTACTTCATTACTATTTATGACAGGTAACGGTAACTTCGTTACTAATTAAGACAGGTAACGGTAACTTCGTTACTAATTATAACAGGTAACTGTAACTTCATTACTAATTATGACAAGTAACGGTAACTTCATTACTAATTATGACAGGTTACGGTAACATCGTTACTAATTATGACAAGTAACGGTAACTTCATGACTAATTATGACAGATAACGGTAACATCGTTACTAATTATGACAAGTAACGGTAACTTCGTTACTTATTATGACAGGTAACTGTAACTTCATTACTAATTATGACAAGAAACGGTAACTTCGTTACTAATTATCACTAGTAACGGTAACTTCGTTAATAATTAGGACAAGTAACGGTATCTCCGTTATTATTTATGAAAAGTTACTGTAACATCGTTACTAATTAGGACAAGTAACGGTAACTTCATTACTAATTATGAGACGTTACTGTAACTTCATTATTAATTATGACAAGTAACGGTAACTTCGTTACTATTTATGACATGTAACGGTAGCTTCGTTACTAATTATGACAGGTAATGGCAACTTCGTTAGTAATTATGACAAGCAACGGTAATTTCGTTACTATTTATGACATGTAAATGTAACATCGTTAAAAATTATGACAAGTAACGGTACCTTCGTTACTAATTATGACAAGTAACTGTAACGTCATAACTAATTATGACAAATAACGGTAACTTCATTACTAATTATGACAGGTAACTTTTACTTCATAACTAATTATGACAAGTAACGGTAACTTCATTACGAATTATGACAAGTAACGGTAAGTTCATTACTAATTATGGCAGGTAACGGTAACTTCGTTACTAATTATGACAGGTAAATGCAAATTCATTACTAATTATGAGAAGTAATGGTAACTTCATTACTAATTATGACAAGTAACGGTAATTTCATTACTAATTATGGCAAGTAACGGTAACTTCGTTTCTAATTAAGACAGGTTACTGTAACTTCATTACTAATTATGACAAAAACGGTTACTTCGTTACTAATTATCACAAGTAACGGTAACGTCGTTAATAATTATGACAAATAACGGTAACTTCGTAACTATTGATGACAAGTTACTGTAACATCGTTACTAATTAGGAGAAGTAACGGCAACTTCATTACTAATTATGAGAGGTTAGTGTAACTTCATTACTAATTATGACAGGTAACGGTAACATCGTTACTAATTATGACAAGTAACGGCAACTTCGTTTCTAATTATGACAGGTTACTGTAACTTCATTACTAATTATGACAAGAAACGGTTACTTCGTTACTAATTATCACAAATAACGGTAACTTCGTTAATAATTATGACAAATAACGGTAACTTCGTTACTATTGGTGACAAGTTACTGTAACATCGTTACTAATTAGGACAAGTAACGGTAACTTCATTACTAATTATGAGAGGTTACTGTAACTTCATTAATAATTATGACAGGTAACTGTAACTTCATTACTAATTATGACAAGTAACGGTAACTTCGTTACTAATTAGGACAAGTAACGGTAACTTCATTACTAATTATAACAATTAACGGTAACTTCGTTATTAATTATGACAGGTAACGGTAACTTCGTTACTAATTATGACAGGTAACGGTACCTTCGTTACTAATTATAACAGGTAACTGTAACTTAATTACTAAATATGACAAGTAACGGTAACTTCATTACTAATTATGACAGGTTACGGTAACATCGTTACTAATTATGACAAGTAACGGTAACTTCATGACTAATTATGACAGGTAACGGTAACATCGTTACTAATTATGACAAGTAACGACAACTTCGTTACTAATTATGACAGGTTACTGTAACATCGTTACTAATTAGGACATGTAACGGTAATTTCATTACTAATTATGAGAGGTTACTGTAACTTCATTACTAATTAAGACAAGTAACGGTAACTACATGACTAATTATGACTGGTAACGGTAACATCGTTACTAATTATGACAAGTAACGGCAACTTCGTTACTAATTATGACAGGTTACTGTAACTTCATTACTAATTATGACAAGAAACGGTTACTTCGTTACTAATTATCACAAGTAACGGTAACTTCGTTAATAATTATGACAAATAACGGTAACTTCGTTACTATTGATGACAAGTTACTGTAACATCGTTACTAATTAGGACAAGTAACGGTAACTTCATTACTAATTATGAGAGGTTACTGTAACTTCATTACTAATTATGACAAGAAGCGGTAACTTCGTTACTAATTACCACAAGTAACGGTAACTTCGTTAATAATTAGGACAAGTAACGGTATCTCCGTTATTATTTATGAAAAGTTACTGTAACATCGTTACTAATTAGGACAAGTAACGGTAACTTAATTACTAATTATGAGAGGTTACTGTAACTTCATTATTAATTATGACAAGTAACGGTAACTTCGTTACTATTTATGACATGTAACGGTAGCTTCGTTACTAATTATGACAGGTAATGGACACTTCGTTAGTAATTATGACAAGCAACGGTTATTTCGTTACTATTTATGACATGTAAATGTAACATCGTTAAAAATTATGACAAGTAACGGTAACTTCGTTACTAATTATGACAAGTAACGGTAACGTCATATCTAATTATGACAAGTAACGGTAACTTCATTACTAATTATGACAGGTAACTTTAACTTCATAACTAATTATGACAAGTAACGGTAACTTCATTACGAATTATGACAAGTAACGGTAACTTCATTACTAATTATGACAAGTAACGGTAACTTCATTACTAATTATAGCAGGTAACTGTAACTTCATTACTAATTATGACAAGTAATGGTAACTTCATTACTAATTATGACAAGTAACGGTAATTTCATTACTAATTATGACAGGTTAGTGTAACTTCATTATTAATTATGACAGGTAACGGTAAGTTCATTACTAATTATGGCAGGTAACGGTAACTTCGTTACTAATTATGACAGGTCACTGCAAATTCATTACTAATTATGACAAGTAATGGTAACTTCATTACTAATTATGACAAGTAACGGTAATTTCATTACTAATTATGGCAAGTAACGGTAACTTCGTTTCTAATTATGACAGGTTACTGTAACTTCATTACTAATTATGACAAAAACGGTTACTTCGTTACTAATTATCACAAGTAACGGTAACGTCGTTAATAATTATGACAAATAACGGTAACTTCGTAACTATTGATGACAAGTTACTGTAACATCGTTACTAATTAGGAGAAGTAACGGCAACTTCATTATTAATTATGAGAGGTTAGTGTAACTTCATTACTAATTATGACAGGTAACGGTAAGTTCATTACTAATTATTGCAGGTAACGGTAACTTCGTTACTAATTATGACAGGTAACTGCAAATTCATTACTAATTATGACAAGTAATGGTAACTTCATTATTATTATGACAAGTAACGGTAACTTCATTACTAATTATGGCAGGTAACGGTAACTTCGTTACTAATTATGACAGGTAACGGTACCTTCGTTACTAATTATAACAGGTAACTGTAACTTAATTACTAAATATGACAAGTAACGGTAACTTCATTACTAATTATGACAGGTTACGGTAACATCGTTACTAATTATGACAAGTAACGGTAACTTCATGACTAATTATGACAGGTAACGGTAACATCGTTACTAATTATGACAAGTAACGGCAACTTCGTTACTAATTATGACAGGTTACTGTAACATCGTTACTAATTAGGACATGTAACGGTAATTTCATTACTAATTATGAGAGGTTACTGTAACTTCATTACTAATTCTGACAAGTAACGGTAATTTTGTTACTAATTATGACAGGTAACTTCATTACTAATTATGACAAGTAACGGTTACTTCGTTATTAATTATGACAGGTAACTGTAACATCATTACTATTTATGACCGGTAACGGTAACTTCGTTACTAATTATGATAAGTAACGGTAACTTAATTCCTAATTATGACAAGTAACGGTAACTTCATTACTAATTATGATAAGTAACGGTAACTTCATTTCTAATTATGACAGGTTACGGTAACATCGTTACTAATTATGACAGGTAACGGTAACATCGTTACTAATTATAACAGGTAACTGTAACTTCAACACTAATTATGACAAGTAACGGTTACTTCATTACTAATTATGACAGGTTACGGTAACATCGTTACTAATTATGACAAGTAACGGTAACTTCATGACTAATTATGACAGGTAACGGTAACTTCGTTATTAATTATGACAGGTAACTGTAACTTCATTACTGATTATGACAAGTAACGGTTACTTCATTACTATTTATGACAGGTAACGGTAACTTCGTTACTAATTAAGACAGGTAACGGTAACTTCGTTACTAATTATAACAGGTAACTGTTACTTCATTACTAATTATGACAAGTAACGGTAACTTCATTACTAATTATGACAGGTTACGTTAACATCGTTACTAATTATGACAAGTAACGGTAACTTCATGACTAATTATGACAGATAACGGTAACATCGTTACTAATTATGACAAGTAACGGTAACTTCGTTACTTATTATGACAGGTAACTGTAACTTCATTACTAATTATGACAAGAAACGGTAACTTCGTTACTAATTATCACAAGTAACGGTAACTTCGTTAATAATTAGGACAAGTAACGGTATCTCCGTTATTATTTATGAAAAGTTACTGTAACATCGTTACTAATTAGGACAAGTAACGGTAACTTCATTACTAATTATGAGAGGTTACTGTAACTTCATTATTAATTATGACAAGTAACGGTAACTTCGTTACTATTTATGACATGTAACGGTAGCTTCGTTACTAATTATGACAGTTAATGGCAACTTCGTTAGTAATTATGACAAGCAACGGTAATTTCGTTACTATTTATGACATGTAATTGTAACATCGTTAAAAATTATGACAAGTAACGGTAACTTCGTTACTAATTATGACAAGTAACTGTAACGTCATAACTAATTATGACAAGTAACGGTAACTTCATTACTAATTATGACAGGTAACTTAAACTTCATAACTAATTATGACAAGTAACGGTAACTTCATTACGAATTATGACAAGTAACGGTAAGTTCATTACTAATTATGGCAGGTAACGGTAACTTCGTTACTAATTATGACAGGTAACTGCAAATTCATCACTAATTATGAGAAGTTATGGTAACTTCATTACTAATTATGACAAGTAACGGTAATTTCATTACTAATTATGGTAAGTAACGGTAACTTCGTTCTAATTAAGACAGGTTACTGTAACTTCATTACTAATTATGACAAAAACGGTTACTTCGTTACTAATTATCACAAGTAACGGTAACGTCGTTAATAATTATGACAAATAACGGTAACTTCGTAACTATTGATGACAAGTTACTGTAACATCGTTACTAATTAGGAGAAGTAACGGCAACTTCATTACTAATTATGAGAGGTTAGTGTAACTTCATTACTAATTATGACAGGTAACGGTAAGTTCATTACTAATTATGGCAGGTAACGGTAACTTCGTTACTAATTATGACAGGTAACTGCAAATTCATTACTAATTATGACAAGTAATGGTAACTTCATTACTAATTATGACAAGTAACGGTAACTTCATTACTAATTATGGCAGGTAACGGTAACTTCTTTACTAATTATGACAGGTAACTGTAACTTCATTACTAATTATGACAAGTAATGGTAACTTCATTACTAATTATGACAAGTAACGGTAACTTCATTACTAATTATGACAGGTTACTGTAACTTCATTACTAATTATGACAAGAAACGGTTACTTCGTTACTAATTATCACAAATAACGGTAACTTCGTTAATAATTATGACAAATAACGGTAACTTCGTTACTATTGGTGACAAGTTAATGTAACATCGTTACTAATTAGGACAAGTAACGGTAACTTCATTAATAATTATGAGAGGTTACTGTAACTTCATTAATAATTATGACAGGTAACTGTAACTTCATTACTAATTATGACAAGTAACGGTAACTTCGTTACTAATTAAGACAAGAAACGGTAACTTCATTACTAATTATAACAATTAACGGTAACTTCATTACTTATTATAACAGGTAACTGTAACTTCATTACTAAATATGACAAGTAACTGTAACTTCATTACTAATTATGGCAGGTTACGGTAACATCGTTACTAATTATGACAAGTAACGGTAACTTCGTTATTAATTATGACAGGTAACGGTAACTTCGTTACTAATTATGACAGGTAACGGTACCTTCGTTACTAATTATAACAGGTAACTGTAACTTAATTACTAAATATGACAAGTAACGGTAACTTCATTAGTAATTATGACAGGTTACGGTAACATCGTTACTAATTATGACAAGTAACGGTAACTTCATGACTAATTATGACAGGTAACGGTAACATCGTTACTAATTATGACAAGTAACGACAACTTCGTTACTAATTATGACAGGTTACTGTAACATCGTTACTAATTAGGACATGTAACGGTAATTTCATTACTAATTATGAGAGGTTACTGTAACTTCATTACTAATTAAGACAAGTAACGGTAACTACATGACTAATTATGACTGGTAACGGTAACATCGTTACTAATTATGACAAGTAACGGCAACTTCGTTACTAATTATGACAGGTTACTGTAACTTCATTACTAATTATGACAAGAAACGGTTACTTCGTTACTAATTATCACAATTAACGGTAACTTCGTTAATAATTATGACAAATAACGGTAACTTCGTTACTATTGATGACAAGTTACTGTAACATCGTTACTAATTAGGACAAGTAACGGTAACTTCATTACTAATTATGAGAGGTTACTGTAACTTCATTACTAATTATGACAAGAAGCGGTAACTTCGTTACTAATTACCACAAGTAACGGTAACTTCGTTAATAATTAGGACAAGTAACAGTATCTCCGTTATTATTTATGAAAAGTTACTGTAACATCGTTACTAATTAGGACAAGTAACGGTAACTTAATTACTAATTATGAGAGGTTACTGTAACTTCATTATTAATTATGACAAGTAACGGTAACTTCGTTACTATTTATGACATGTAACGGTAGCTTCGTTACTAATTATGACAGGTAATGGCAACTTCGTTAGTAATTATGACAAGCAACGGTTATTTCGTTACTATTTATGACATGTAAATGTAACATCGTTAAAAATTATGACAAGTAACGGTAACTTCGTTACTAATTATGACAAGTAACGGTAACGTCATAACTAATTATGACAAGTAACGGTAACTTCATTACTAATTATGACAGGTAACTTTAACTTCATAACTAATTATGACAAGTAACGGTAACTTCATTACGAATTATGACAAGTAACGGTAACTTCATTACTAATTATGACAAGTAACGGTAACTTCATTACTAATTATAACAGGTAACTGTAACTTCATTACTAATTATGACAAGTAATGGTAACTTCATTACTAATTATGACAAGTAACGGTAATTTCATTACTAATTATGAGAGGTTAGTGTAACTTCATTATTAATTATGACAGGTAACGGTAAGTTCATTACTAATTATGGCAGGTAACGGTAACTTCGTTACTAATTATGACAGGTCACTGCAAATTCATTACTAATTATGACAAGTAATGGTAACTTCATTACTAATTATGACAAGTAACGGTAATTTCATTACTAATTATGGCAAGTAACGGTAACTTCGTTTCTAATTATGACAGGTTACTGTAACTTCATTACTAATTATGACAAAAACGGTTACTTCGTTACTAATTATCACAAGTAACGGTAACGTCGTTAATAATTATGACAAATAACGGTAACTTCGTAACTATTGATGACAAGTTACTGTAACATCGTTACTAATTAGGAGAAGTAACGGCAACTTCATTACTAATTATGAGAGGTTAGTGTAACTTCATTACTAATTATGACAGGTAACGGTAAGTTCATTACTAATTATTGCAGGTAACGGTAACTTCGTTACTAATTATGACAGGTAACTGCAAATTCATTACTAATTATGACAAGTAATGGTAACTTCATTACTAATTATGACAAGTAACGGTAACTTCATTACTAATTATGGCAGGTAACGGTAACTTCGTTACTAATTATGACAGGTAACGGTACCTTCGTTACTAATTATAACAGGTAGCTGTAACTTAATTACTAAATATGACAAGTAACGGTAACTTCATTACTAATTATGACAGGTTACGGTAACATCGTTACTAATTATGACAAGTAACGGTAACTTCATGACTAATTATGACAGGTAACGGTAACTTCATTACTAATTATGATAAGTAACGGTAACTTAATTTCTAATTATGACAGGTTACGGTAACATCGTTACTAATTATGACAGGTAACGGTAACATCGTTACTAATTATAACAGGTAACTGTAACTTCAACACTAATTATGACAAGTAACGGTTACTTCATTACTAATTATGACAGGTTACGGTAACATCGTTACTAATTATGACAAGTAACGGTAACTTCATGACTAATTATGACAGGTAACGGTAACTTCGTTATTAATTATGACAGGTAACTGTAACTTCATTACTTATTATGACAAGTAACGGTTACTTCATTACTATTTATGACAGGTAACGGTAACTTCGTTACTAATTAAGACAGGTAACGGTAACTTCGTTACTAATTATAACAGGTAACTGTAACTTCATTACTAATTATGACAAGTAACGGTAACTTCATTACTAATTATGACAGGTTACGGTAACATCGTTACTAATTATGACAAGTAACGGTAACTTCATGACTAATTATGACAGATAACGGTAACATCGTTACTAATTATGACAAGTAACGGTAACTTCGTTACTTATTATGACAGGTAACTGTAACTTCATTACTAATTATGACAAGAAACGGTAACTTCGTTACTAATTATCACAAGTAACGGTAACTTCGTTAATAATTAGGACAAGTAACGGTATCTCCGTTATTATTTATGAAAAGTTACTGTAACATCGTTACTAATTAGGACAAGTAACGGTAACTTCATTACTAATTATGAGAGGTTACTGTAACTTCATTATTAATTATGACAAGTAACGGTAACTTCGTTACTATTTATGACATGTAACGGTAGCTTCGTTACTAATTATGACAGTTAATGGCAACTTCGTTAGTAATTATGACAAGCAACGGTAATTTCGTTACTATTTATGACATGTAATTGTAACATCGTTAAAAATTATGACAAGTAACGGTAACTTCGTTACTAATTATGACAAGTAACTGTAACGTCATAACTAATTATGACAAGTAACGGTAACTTCATTACTAATTATGACAGGTAACTTAAACTTCATAACTAATTATGACAAGTAACGGTAACTTCATTACGAATTATGACAAGTAACGGTAAGTTCATTACTAATTATGGCAGGTAACGGTAACTTCGTTACTAATTATGACAGGTAACTGCAAATTCATTACTAATTATGAGAAGTTATGGTAACTTCATTACTAATTATGACAAGTAACGGTAATTTCATTACTAATTATGGCATGTAACGGTAACTTCGTTCTAATTAAGACAGGTTACTGTAACTTCATTACTAATTATGACAAAAACGGTTACTTCGTTACTAATTATCACAAGTAACGGTAACGTCGTTAATAATTATGACAAATAACGGTAACTTCGTAACTATTGATGACAAGTTACTGTAACATCGTTACTAATTAGGAGAAGTAACGGCAACTTCACTACTAATTATGAGAGGTTAGTGTAACTTCATTACTAATTATGACAGGTAACGGTTACTTCATTACTAATTATGACAGGTAACGGTAACTTCGTTACTAATTATGACAGGTAACGGTAACTTCGTTACTAATTATAACAGGTAACTGTAACTTCATTACTAATTATGACAAGTAACGGTAACTTCATTACTAATTATGACAGGTTACGGTAACATCGTTACTAATTATGACGAGTAACGGTAACTTCATGACTAATTATGACAGGTAACGGTAACATCGTTATTAATTATGACAAGTAACGGTAACTTCGTTACTTATTATGACAGGTAAATCTAACTTCATTACTAATTATGACAAGAAAGGGTAACTTCGTTACTAATTATCACAAGCAACGGTAACTTCGTTAATAATCAGGACAAGTATAACGGTAACTTCGTTACTATTTATGACAAGTTACTGTAACATGGTTACTAATTAGGACAAGTAACGGTAACTTCATCACTAATTATGAGAGGTTACTGTAACTTCAATATTAATTATGACAAGTAACGTTAACTTCGTTACTAATTATGACATGCAACGGTAGCTTCGTTACTAATTATGACAGGTAACGGCAACTTCTTTAGTAATTATGACAAGCAACGGTAACTTCGTTACTATTTATGACATGTAACTGTAACATCGTTACAAATTATGACAAGTAACGGTTACATCGTTACTAATTATGACAAGTAACGGTAACGTCATAACTAATTATGACAAGTAACGGTAACATCATTACTAATTATGACAGGTAAATTTAACTTCATAACTAATTATGTCAAGTAACGGTAACTTCATTACTAATTATGACAAGTAACGGTAACTTCATTACTAATTAAAACAGGTAACTGTAACTTCATTACTAATTATGACAAGTAACGGTAACTTCATTACTAATTATGACCGGTTACGGTAACATCGTTACTAATTATGACAAGTAACGGTAACTTTGTTATTAATTATGACAGGTTACGGTAACATAGTTACTAATTATGACAAGTAACGGCAACTTCGTTACTAATTATGACAGGTTACTGTAACTTCATTACTAATTATGACAAAAACGGTTACTTCGTTACTAATTATCACAAGTAACGGTAACTTCGTTAATAATTATGACAAATAACGGTATATTCGTTACTATTGATGAAAAGTTACTGTAACATCGTTACTAATTAGGAGAAGTAACGGTAACTTCATTACTAATTATGAGAGGTTACTGTAACTTCATTACTAATTATGACAAGTAACGGTAACTTCGCTACTAATTATGACAAGGAACGGTAGCTTCGTTACTAATTATGACCAGGTAACGGCAACTTCGTAACTAATTATGACAAGTAACGGTAACTTCATAACTAATTATGACAGGTAACGGTAAGTTCATTACTAATTATGGCAGGTAACGGTAACTTCGTTACTAATTATGACAGGTAACTGTAACTTCATTACTAATTATGACAAGTAATGGTAGCTTCATTACTAATTATGACAAGTAACGGTAACTTCATTGCTAATTATGGCAGGTAACGGTAACTTCGTTACTAATTATGACAGGTAACTGTAACTTCATTACTAATTATGAAAAGTAATGGTAACTTCATTACTAATTATGACAGGTAACTGTAACTTCATTACTAATTATGACAAGTAACGGAAACTTCGTTACTATTTATGACAAGTAACGGTAACTTCGGTACTAATTATGACAGGTAACTGTAACATCGTTAATAATTATAACAAGTAACTGAAACTTCATTACTAATTATGACAGGTAACGGTAAGTTCATAACTAATTATGGCAGGTAACGGTAACTTCGTTACTAATTTTGACAAGTAACGGTAACTTCGTTACTAATTGTGACAAGTAACGGTAACTTCATTACTAATTATGACAAGCAACTGTAACTTCAATACTAATTATGACAGGTAACTGTAACTTCATTACTAATTATGACAAGTAACGGAAACTTCGATACTAATTATGACAAGTAACGGTAACTTCGTTACTAATTATGACAGGTAACTGTAACATCATAACTGTTTATGACAGGTAACGGTAACTTCGTTACTAATTATGACATGTAACGGTAACTTCATTACTAATTATGACAAGTAACGGTAACTTCATTACTAATTATGACAAGTAACGGTAACTTCATTACTAATCATGACAGGTAACGGTAACTTTGTTACTAATTATAACGGGTAACTGTAACTTCATTACTAATTATGACAAGTATCGGTAACTTCATTACTAATTATGACAAGTAACGGTAACTATATTACTAATTATGTCAAGTAACGGTAACTTCATCTAATTATGACAGGTAAAGGTAACTTCGTTACTAATTATGGCAAGTAACGGTAACGTCGTTACTAATTATGACAGGTTACGGTAACATCGTTACAAATTATGACAAGTAACGGCAACTTCGTAACTAATTATGACAAGTTACTGTAACTTCATTACTAATTATGACAAGAAACGGTTACTTCGTTACTAATTATCACAAGTAACGGTAACTTCGTTAATAATTATGACAAATAACGGTAACTTCGTTACTATTGACGACAAGTTACTGTAACATCGTTACTAATTAGGACAAGTAACGGTAACTTCATTACTAATTATGAGAGGTTACTGTAACTTCATTACTAATTATGACAAGTAACGGTAACTTCGCTACTAATTATGACAAGTAACGGTAGCTTCGTTACTAATTATGACAGGTAACGGCAACTTCGTAACTAATTATGACAAGTAACGGTAACTTCATAACTAATTATGACAGGTAACGGTATGTTCATTACTAATTATGGCAGGTAACGGTAACTTCGTTACTAATTACGACAGGTAACTGTTACTTCATTACTAATTATGACAAGTAATGGTAACTTCATTACCAATTAAGACAAGTAACGGTAACTTCATTACTAATTAAGGCAGGTAACGGTAACTTCGTTACTAATTATAACAGGTAACTGTAACATCATTACTAATTATGACAAGTAACGGTAACTTCATTACTAATTATGACAGGTTACGGTAACATCGTTACTAATTATGACAAGTAACGGTAACTTCGTTATTAATTATGACAGGTAACGGTAACTTCGTTACTAATTATAACAGGTAACGGTACCTTCGTTACTAATTATAACAGGTAACTGTAACTTCGTTACTTATTATGACAAGTAACGGTAACCTCATTACTAATTATGACAGGTTACGGTAACATCGTTACTAATTATGACAAGTAACGGTAACTTCATGAATACTTATGACCGGTAACGGTAACATCGTTACTAATTATGACAAGTACCGACAACTTCGTTACTAATTATGACAGGTTACTTTAACTTCATTACTAATTATGACAAAAACGGTTACTTCGTTACTAATTATGACAAGTAACGGTAACTTCGTTAATAATTATGACAAATAACGGTATATTCGTTACTATTGATGACAAGTTACTGTAACATCGTTACTAATTAGGAGAAGTAACGGTAACTTCATTACTAATTATGAGAGGTTACTGTAACTTCATTACTAATTATGACAAGTAACGGTAACTTCGCTACTAATTATGACAAGGAACGGTAGCTTCGTTACTATTTATGACAGGTAACGGCAACTTCGTAACTAATTATGACATGTAACGGTAACTTCGTGCTAATTATGACAGGTAATGACAACTTCGTTACTAATTAAGACAAGTAACGGTATCATCATTACTAATTATGACAGGTAACTGTAACATCGTTAATAATTATAACAAGTAACGGTAACTTCATAACTAATTATGACACGTAACGGTAAGTTCATTACTAATTATGGCAGGTAACGGTAACTTCGTTACTAATTATGACAGGTAACTGTAATTTCATTACTAATTATGACAAGTAATGGTAACTTCATTACTTATTATGACAAGTAACGGTAACTTCATTACTAATTATGGCAGGTAACGGTAACTTCGTTACTAATTATGACAGGTAACTGTAACTTCATTACTAATTATGACAAGTAATGGTAACTTCATTACTAATTATGACAAGTAACGGTAACTTCATTACTAATTATGACTGTTAACTGTAACATCGTTACTAATTATTACAAGTAACGGCATCTTCATTACTAATTATGTCATGTAACGGTAACTTCGTACTAATTATGACAGGTAACGGCAACTTCGTTACTAATTAAGATAAGTAACGGTAACTTCATTGCTAATTATGACAGGTAACTGTAACATCGTTAATAATTATAACAAGTAACGGCAACTTCATTACTAAGTATGACAGGTAACGGTAACTTCGTTACTAGTTATTTCAAGTAACGGTAACTTCCTTACTAATTATGACAAGTAACGGTAACTTCGTTACTAATAATGACAAGTAACGGTAACTTCATTACTAATTATGACAAGTTACGGTAACTTCATTACTAATCATGACAGGTAACGGTAACTTCGTTACTAATTATGACGGGTAACTGTAACTTCATTACTAATTATGACGAGTATCGGTAACTTCATTACTAATTATGACAGGTAACGGTAACTATATTACTAATTAAGTCAAGTAACGGTAACTTTATTACTAATTATGACAGGTAAAGGTAACTTCGTTACTAATTATGACAGGAAATGTTAACTTCGTTACTAATTATGACAGGTAACTGTAACTTCATTATTAATTATGAGAAGTAACGGTAACTTCATGACTAATTATGACAAGTAAGGGTAACTTCGTTACTAATTATGACTAGTAACGGTAACTTCACTACTAATTATGACGGGTAACTGTAACTTCATTACTAATTATGGCAGGTAACGGTAACTTCGTTACTAATTATGACAGATAACTGAAACATTATTACTAATTATGACAAGTAACGGTAACTTCATTACTAATTATGACGAGTAGCGGTATCTTCATTACTAATTATAACAAGAAAAGGTAAATTCATTACTAATTAAGACAGGTAACGGTAACATCGTTACTAATTATGACAAGTAACGGTAACTTCATTACTAATTATGACAGGTAAATGTAACTTCATTACTAATTATGACAATTAACGGTAATTTTGTTACTAATTATGACAGGTAACTGTAACATCATACTAATTATGACAAGTAACGGTAACTTCGTTATTAATTATGACAGGTAACTGTAACATCATTACTATTTATGACCGGTAACGGTAACTTCGTTACTAATTATGACAAGTAACGGTAACGTCATAACTAATTATGACACGTAACGGTAACTTCATTACTAATTATGACAAGTAACGGTAACTTCATTACTAATTATAACAGGTAACTGTAACTTCATTACTAATTATGACAAGTAACGGTAACTTCATTACTAATTATGACAGGTTACGGTAATATCGATACTAATTATGACAGGTAACGGTAACTTCGTTATTAATTATGACAGGTAACGATAACTTCGTTACTAATTATGACAGGCAACGGTACCTTCGTTACTAATTATAACAGGTAACTGTAACTTCGTTACTATTATGACAAGTAACGGTAACTTCATTACTAATTATGACAGGTTACTGTAACATCGTTACTTATTATGACAAGTAACGGTAACTTCATGACTAATTATGACAGGTAACGGTAACATCGTTACTAATTATGACAAGTAACGGCAACTTCGTTACTAATTACGACAGGTTACAGTAACTTCATTACTAATTATGACAAGAAACGGTTACTTCGTTACTAATTATCCCAAGTAACGGTAACTTCGTTAATAATTATGACAATTGACGGTAACTTCGTTACTATTGATGACAAGTTACTGTAACATCGTTACTAATTAGAAAAAGTAACGGTAACTTCATTACTAATTATGAGAGGTTACTGTAACTTCATTACTAATTATGACAAGTAACGGTAACTTCGCTACTAATTATGACAAGTAACGGTAACTTCGTTACTAATTATGACAGTTAACGGCAACTTCGTAACTAATTATGACAAGTAACGGTAACTTCATAACTAATTATGACAGGTAACGGTAAGTTCATTACTAATTATGGCAGGTAACGGTAACTTCGTTACTAATTATGACAGGTAACTGTAACTTCATTACTAATTATGACAATTAATGGTAACTTCAATACTAATTATGACAAGTAACGGTAACTTCATTACTAATTATGGCAGGTGACGGTAACTTCGTTACTAATTATGACAGGTAACTGTAACTTCATTACTAATTATGACAAGTAATGGTAACTTCATTACAAATTATGACAAGTAACGGTAACTTCATTACTAATTAAGACAAGTAACGGCAACTTCATTACTAATTATAAGAAGTAACGGTAACGTCATTACTAATTATAACAGGTAACTGTAACTTCATTACTAATTACGACAAGTAACGGTAACTTCATTACTAATTATGACAGGTTACGGTAACATCGTTACTAATTATGACAAGTAACGGTAAGTTCGTTATTAATTATGACAGGTAACGGTAACTTCGTTACTAATTATGACAGGTAACGGTACCTTCGTTACTAATTATGACAGGTAACTGTAACTTCATTACTAATTATGACAATTAATGGTAACTTCATTACTAATTATGACAAGTAATGTTAACTTCATTACTAATTATGGCAGGTGAGGGTAACTTCGTTACTAATTATGACAGGTAACTGTAACTTCATTACTAATTATGACAAGTAATGGTAAGTTCATTACAAATTATGACAAGTAACGGTAACTTCATTACTAATTATGGCAGGTGACGGTAACTTCGTTACTAATTATGACAGGTAACTGTAACTTCATAACTAATTATGACAAGTAACGGTAACTTCATTACTAATTATGACAGGTATCTTTAACTTCATAACTAATTATGTCAAGTAACGGTAACTTCACTACTAATTATGACAAGTAACGGTAACTTCGTTAATAATTATGACAAATAACAGTAACTTCGTTACTATTGATAACAAGTTACTGTAACATCGTTACTAATTAGGAGAAGTAACGGTAACTTCATTACTAATTATGAGAGGTTACTGTAACTTCATTACTAATTATGACAAGTAACGGTAACTTCGCTACTAATTATGACAAGGAACGGTAGCTTCGTTACTAATTATGACAGGTAACGGCAACTTCGTAACTAATTATGACAAGTAACGGTAACTTCATAACTAATTATGACAGGTAATGGTAAGTTCATTACTAATTATGGCAGGTAACGGTAACTTCGTTGCTAATTATGACAGGTAACTGTAACTTCATTACTAATTATGACAAGTAATGGTAGCTTCATTACTAATTATGACAAGTAACGGTAACTTCATTACTAACTATGGCAGGTAACGGTAACTTCTTTACTAATTATGACAGGTAACTGTAACTTCATTACTAATTATGAAAAGTAATGGTAACTTCATTACTAATTATGACATGTAACTGTAACTTCATTACTAATTATGACAAGTAACGGAAACTTCGTTACTAATTATGACAAGTAACGGTAACTTCGGTACTAATTATGACAGGTAACTAACATCGTTAATAATTATAACAAGTAACTGAAACTTCATTACTAATTATGACAGGTAACGGTAAGTTCATAACTAATTATGGCAGGTAACGGTAACTTCGTTACTAATTTTGACAAGTAACGGTAACTTCGTTACTAATTGTGACAAGTAACGGTAACTTCATTACTAATTATGACAAGCAACTGTAACTTCAATACTAATTATGACAGGTAACTGTAACTTCATTACTAATTATGACAAGTAACGGAAACTTCGTTACTAATTATGACAAGTAACGGTAACTTCGTTACTAATTATGACAGGTAACTGTAACATCATAACTGTTTATGACAGGTAACGGTAACTTCGTTACTATTTATGACAAGTAACGGTTACTTCATTACTAATTATGACAAGTAACGGTAACTTCATTACTAATTATGACAAGTAACGGTAACTTCATTACTAATCATGACAGGTAACGGTAACTTTGTTACTAATTATGACGGGTAACTGTAACTTCATTACTAATTATGACAAGTATCGGTAACTTCATTACTAATTATGACAAGTAACGGTAACTATATTACTAATTATGTCAAGTAACGGTAACTTCATCTAATTATGACAGGTAAAGGTAACTTCGTTACTAATTATGGCAAGTAACGGTAACGTCGTTACTAATTATGACAGGTTACGGTAACATCGTTACAAATTATGACAAGTAACGGCAACTTCGTAACTAATTATGACAAGTTACTGTAACTTCATTACTAATTATGACAAGAAACGGTTACTTCGTTACTAATTATCACAAGTAACGGTAACTTCGTTATAAATTATGACAAATAACGGTAACTTCGTTACTATTGACGACAAGTTACTGTAACATCGTTACTAATTAGGACAAGTAACGGTAACTTCATTACTAATTATGAGAGGTTACTGTAACTTCATTACTAATTATGACAAGTAACGGTAACTTCGCTACTAATTATGACAAGTAACGGTAGCTTCGTTACTAATTATGACAGGTAACGGCAACTTCCTAACTAATTATGACAAGTAACGGTAACTTCATAACTAATTATGACAGGTAACGGTAAGTTCATTACTAATTATGGCAGGTAACGGTAACTTCGTTACTAATTACGACAGGTAACTGTTACTTCATTACTAATTATGACAAGTAATGGTAACTTCATTACCAATTAAGACAAGTAACGGTAACTTCATTACTAATTAAGGCAGGTAACGGTAACTTCGTTACTAATTATAACAGGTAACTGTAACTTCATTACTAATTATGACAAGTAACGGTAACTTCATTACTAATTATGACAGGTTACGGTAACATCGTTACTAATTATGACAAGTAACGGTAACTTCGTTATTAATTATGACAGGTAACGGTAACTTCGTTACTAATTATAACAGGTAACGGTACCTTCGTTACTAATTATAACAGGTAACTGTAACTTCGTTACTTATTATGACAAGTAACGGTAACCTCATTACTAATTATGACAGGTTACGGTAACATCGTAATTAATTATGACAAGTAACGGTAACTTCATGACTAATTATGACCGGTAACGGTAACATCGTTACTAATTATGACAAGTAACGACAACTTCGTTACTAACTATGACAGGTTACTTTAACTTCATTACTAATTATGACAAAAACGGTTACTTCGTTACTAATTATCACAAGTAACGGTAACTTCGTTAATAATTATGACAAATAACGGTAACTTCGTTACTATTGATGACAAGTTACTGTAACATCGTAACTAATTAGGACAAGTAACGGTTACTTCATTACTAATTATGAGAGGTTACTGTATCTTCATTACTAATTATGACAAGTAACGGTAACTTCGCTACTAATTATGACAAGTAACGGTAGCTTTGTTACTAATTATGACAGGTAACGGCAACTTCGTAACTAATTATGACAAGTAACGGTAACTTCATAACTAATTATGACAGGTAACGGTAAGTTCATTACTAATTATGGCAGGTAACGGTAACTTCGTTACTAATTATGACAGGTAACTGTATCTTCATTACTAATTATGACAAGTAATGGTAGCTTCATTACTAATTATGACAAGTAACGGTAACTTCATTACTAATTATGGCAGGTAACGGTAACTTCGTTACTAATTATGACAAGTAACGGTAACTTCATTACTAATTAAACAGGTAACTGTAACTTCATTACTAATTATGACAAGTAACGGTAACTTCATTACTAATTATGACCGGTTACGGTAACATCGTTACTAATTATGACAAGTAACGGTAACTTTGTTATTAATTATGACAGGTTACGGTAACATCGTTACTAATTATGACAAGTAACGGCAACTTCGTTACTAATTATGACAGGTTACTGTAACTTCATTACTAATTATGACAAAAACGGTTACTTCGTTACTAATTATCACAAGTAACGGTAACTTCGTTAATAATTATGACAAATAACGGTAACTTCGTTACTATTGATAACAAGTTACTGTAACATCGTTACTAATTAGGAGAAGTAACGGTAACTTCATTACAAATTATGAGAGGTTACTGTAACTTCATTACTAATTATGACAAGTAACGGTAACTTCGCTACTAATTATGACAAGGAACGGTAGCTTCGTTACTAATTATGACAGGTAACGGCAACTTCGTAACTAATTATGACAAGTAACGGTAACTTCATAACTAATTATGACAGGTAACGGTAAGTTCATTACTAATTATGGCAGGTAACGGTAACTTCGTTGCTAATTATGACAGGTAACTGTAACTTCATTACTAATTATGACAAGTAATGGTAGCTTCATTACTAATTATGACAAGTAACGGTAACTTCATTACTAATTATGGCAGGTAACGGTAACTTCGTTACTAATTATGACAGGTAACTGTAACTTCATTACTAATTATGAAAAGTAATGGTAACTTCATTACTAATTATGACAGGTAACTGTAACTTCATTACTAATTATGACAAGTAACGGAAACTTCGTTACTAATTATGACAAGTAACGGTAACTTCGGTACTAATTATGACAGGTAACTGTAACATCGTTAATAATTATAACAAGTAACTGAAACTTCATTACTAATTATGACAGGTAACGGTAAGTTCATAACTAATTATGGCAGGTAACGGTAACTTCGTTACTAATTTTGACAAGTAACGGTAACTTCGTTACTAATTGTGACAAGTAACGGTAACCTCATTACTAATTATGACAAGCAACTGTAACTTCAATACTAATTATGACAGGTAACTGTAACTTCATTACTAATTATGACAAGTAACGGAAACATCGTTACTAATTATGACAAGTAACGGTAACTTCGTTACTAATTATGACAGGTAACTGTAACATCATAACTGTTTATGACAGGTAACGGTAACTTCGTTACTAATTACGACAAGTAACGGTAACTTCATTACTAATTATGACAAGTAACGGTAACTTCATTACTAATTATGACAAGTAACGGTAACTTCATTACTAATCATGACAGGTAACGGTAACTTTGTTACTAATTATGACGGGTAACTGTAACTTCATTACTAATTATGACAAGTTTCGGTAACTTCATTACTAATTATGACAAGTAACGGTAACTATATTACTAATTATGTCAAGTAACGGTAACTTCATCTAATTATGACAGGTAAAGGTAACTTCGTTACTAATTATGGCAAGTAACGGTAACGTCGTTACTAATTATGACAGGTTACGGTAACATCGTTACAAATTATGACAAGTAACGGCAACTTCGTAACTAATTATGACAAGTTACTGTAACTTCATTACTAATTATGACAAGAAACGGTTACTTCGTTACTAATTATCACAAGTAACGGTAACTTCGTTATAAATTATGACAAATAACGGTAACTTCGTTACTATTGATAACAAGTTACTGTAACATCGTTACTAATTAGGAGAAGTAACGGTAACTTCATTACTAATTATGAGAGGTTACTGTAACTTCATTACTAATTATGACAAGTAACGGTAACTTCGCTACTAATTATGACAAGGAACGGTAGCTTCGTTACTAATTATGACAGGTAACGGCAACTTCGTAACTAATTATGACAAGTAACGGTAACTTCATAACTAATTATGACAGGTAACGGTAAGTTCATTACTAATTATGGCAGGTAACGGTAACTTCGTTACTAATTATGACAGGTAACTGTAACTTCATTACTAATTATGACAAGTAATGGTAGCTTCATTACTAATTATGACAAGTAACGGTAACTTCATTACTAATTATGGCAGGTAACGGTAACTTCGTTACTAATTATGACAGGTAACTGTAACTTCATTACTAATTATGAAAAGTAATGGTAACTTCATTACTAATTATGACAGGTAACTGTAACTTCATTACTAATTATGACAAGTAACGGAAACTTCGTTACTAATTATGACAAGTAACGGTAACTTCGGTACTAATTATGACAGGTAACTGTAACATCGTTAATAATTATAACAAGTAACTGAAACTTCATTACTAATTATGACAGGTAACGGTAAGTTCATAACTAATTATGGCAGGTAACGGTAACTTCGTTACTAATTATGACAAGTAACGGTAACTTCATTACTAATTATGACAAGTAACGGTAACTTCATTACTAATTATGACAAGTAACGGTAACTTCATTACTAATCATGACAGGTAACGGTAACTTTGTTGCTAATTATGACGGGTAACTGTAACTTCATTACTAATTATGAAAAGTATCGGTAACTTCGTTACTAATTGTGACAAGTAACGGTAACTTCATTACTAATTATGACAAGCAACTGTAACTTCAATACTAATTATGACAGGTAACTGTAACTTCATTACTAATTATGACAAGTAACGGAAACTTCATTACTAATTATGACAAGTAACGGTAACTTCATTACTAATCATGACAGGTAACGGTAACTTTGTTACTAATTATGACGGGTAACTGTAACTTCATTACTAATTATGACAAGTATCGGTAACTTCATTACTAATTATGACAAGTAACGGTAACTATATTACTAATTATGTCAAGTAACGGTAACTTCATCTAATTATGACAGGTAACTGTAACTTCATTACTAATTATGACAAGTAACGGAAACTTCGTTACTAATTATGACAAGTAACGGTAACTTCGGTACTAATTATGACAGGTAACTGTAACATCGTTAATAATTATAACAAGTAACTGAAACTTCATTACTAATTATGACAGGTAACGGTAAGTTCATAACTAATTATGGCAGGTAACGGTAACTTCGTTACTAATTATGACAAGTAACGGTAACTTCATTACTAATTATGACAAGTAACGGTAACTTCATTACTAATTATGACAAGTAACGGTAACTTCATTACTAATCATGACAGGTAACGGTAACTTTGTTGCTAATTATGACGGGTAACTGTAACTTCATTACTAATTATGAAAAGTATCGGTAACTTCGTTACTAATTGTGACAAGTAACGGTAACTTCATTACTAATTATGACAAGCAACTGTAACTTCAATACTAATTATGACAGGTAACTGTAACTTCATTACTAATTATGACAAGTAACGGAAACTTCGTTACTAATTATGACAAGTAACGGTAACTTCGTTACTAATTATGACAGGTAACTGTAACATCATAACTGTTTATGACAGGTAACGGTAACTTCGTTACTAATTATGACAAGTAACGGTAACTTCATTACTAATTATGACAAGTAACGGTAACTTCATAACTAAATATGACAAGTAACGGTAACTTCATTACTAATCATGACAGGTAACGGTAACTTTGTTACTAATTATGACGGGTAACTGTAACTTCATTACTAATTATGACAAGTATCGGTAACTTCATTACTAATTATGACAAGTAACGGTAACTATATTACTAATTATGTCAAGTAACGGTAACTTCATCTAATTATGACAGGTAAAGGTAACTTCGTTACTAATTATGGCAAGTAACGGTAACGTCGTTACTAATTATGACAGGTTACGGTAACATCGTTACAAATTATGACAAGTAACGGCAACTTCGTAACGAATTATGACAAGTTTCTGTAACTTCATTACTAATTATGACAAGAAACGGTTACTTCGTTACTAATTATCACAAGTAACGGTAACTTCGTTATAAATTATGACAAATAACGGTAACTTCGTTACTATTGACGACAAGTTACTGTAACATCGTTACTAATTAGGACAAGTAACGGTAACTTCATTACTAATTATGAGAGGTTATTGTAACTTCATTACTAATTATGACAAGTAACGGTAACTTCGCTACTAATTATGACAAGTAACGGTAGCTTCGTTACTAATTATGACAGGTAACGGCAACTTCGTAACTAATTATGACAAGTAATGGTAACTTCATAACTAATTATGACAGGTAACGGTAAGTTCATTACTAATTATGGCAGGTAACGGTAACTTCGTTACTAATTACGACAGGTAACTGTTACTTCATTACTAATTATGACAAGTAATGGTAACTTCATTACCAATTAAGACAAGTAACGGTAACTTCATTACTAATTAAGGCAGGTAACGGTAACTTCGTTACTAATTATAACAGGTAACTGTAACTTCATTACTAATTATGACAAGTTACGGTAACTTAATTACTATTTATGACAGGTTACGGTAACATCGTTACTAATTATGACAAGTAACGGTAACTTCGTTATTAATTATGACAGGTAACGGTAACTTCGTTACTAATTATAACAGGTAACGGTACCTTCGTTACTAATTATAACAGGTAACTGTAACTTCGTTACTTATTATGACAAGTAACGGTAACCTCATTACTAAATATGACAGGTAACGGTAACATCGTTACTAATTATGACAAGTAACGGTATCTTCATGACTAATTATGACCGGTTACGGTAACATCGTTACTAATTATGACAAGTAACGACAACTTCGTTACTAATTATGACAGGTTACTTTAACTTCATTACTAATTATGACAAAAACGGTTACTTCGTTACTAATTATCACAAGTGACGGTAACTTCGTTACTAATTATGACAAATAACGGTAACTTCGTTACTATTGATGACAAGTTACTGTAACATCGTTACTAATTAGGACAAGTAACGGTTACTTCATTACTAATTATGAGAGGTTACTGTATCTTCATTACTAATTATGACAAGTAACGGTAACTTCGCTACTAATTATGACAAGTAACGGTAGCTTCGTTACTAATTATGACAGGTAACGGCTACTTCGTAACTAATTATGACAAGTAACGGTAACTTCATAACTTATTATGACAGTTAACTGTAACATCGTTACTAATTATAACAAGTAACGGCATCTTCATTACTAATTATGACATGTAACGGTAACTTCGTACTAACTATGACAGGTAATGACAACTTCGTTACTAATTTAGACAAGTAACGGTATCATCATTACTAATTATGACAGGTAACTGTAACATCGTTAATAATTATAACAAGTAACGGTAACTTCATAACTAATTATGACAGGTAACGGTAAGTTCATTACTAATTATGGCAGGTAACGGTAACTTCGTTACTAATTATGACAGGTAACTGTAACTTCATTACTAATTATGACAAGTAATGGTAACTTCATTACTTATTATGACAAGTAACGGTAACTTCATTACTAATTATGGCAGGTAACGGTAACTTCGTTACTAATTATGACAGGTAACTGTAACTTCATTACTAATTATGACAAGTAATGGTAACTTCATTACTAATTATGACAAGTAACGGTAACTTCATTACTAATTATGACTGTTAACTGTAACATCGTTACTAATTATTACAAGTAACGGCATCTTCATTACTAATTATGTCATGTAACGGTAACTTCGTACTAATTATGACAGGTAACGGCAACTTCGTTACTAATTAGATAAGTAACGGTAACTTCATTGCTAATTATGACAGGTAACTGTAACATCGTTAATAATTATAACAAGTAACGGCAACTTCATTACTAAGTATGACAGGTAACGGTAACTTCGTTACTAGTTATTTCAAGTAACGGTAACTTCCTTACTAATTATGACAAGTAACGGTAACTTCGTTACTAATAAAGACAAGTAACGGTAACTTCATTACTAATTATGATAAGTTACGGTAACTTCATTACTAATCATGACAGGTAACGGTAACTTCGTTACTAATTATGACGGGTAACTGTAACTTCATTACTAATTATGACAAGTATCGGTAACTTCATTACTAATTATGACAGGTAACGGTAACTATATTACTAATTAAGTCAAGTAACGGTAACTTTATTACTAATTATGACAGGTAAAGGTAACTTCGTTACTAATTATGGCAAGTAACGGTAACGTCGTTACTAATTATGACAGGTAACTGTCACCTCATTACTAATTATGACAAGTAACGGTTACTTCGTTACTAATTACGACAGGTAACGGTAACTTCGTTACTAATTATGACAGGAAATGTTAACTTCGTTACTAATTATGACAGGTAACTGTAACTTCATTATTAATTATGAGAAGTAACGGTAACTTCATGACTAATTATGACAAGTAAGGGTAACTTCGTTACTAATTATGACTAGTAACGGTATCTTCACTACTAATTATGACGGGTAACTGTAACTTCATTACTAATTATGGCAGGTAACGGTAACTTCGTTACTAATTATGACAGATAACTGTAACTTTATTACTAATTATGACAAGTAACGGTAACTTCATTACTAATTATGACGAGTAACGGTAACTTCATTACTAATTATAACAAGAAAAGGTAACTTCATTACTAACTAAGACAGGTAACGGTAACATCGTTACTAATTATGACAAGTAACGGTAACTTCATTACTAATTATGACAGGTAACGGTAACTTCATTACTAATTATAACAGGTAACCGTAACTTCATTACTAATTATGACAAGTAACGGTAACTTCATTACTAATTATGACAGGTTACGGTAATATCGTTACTAATTATGACAGGTAACGGTAACTTCGTTATTAATTATGACAGGTAACGGTAACTTCGTTACTAATTATGGCAGGCAACGGTACCTTCGTTACTAATTATAACAGGTAACTGTAACTTCGTTATTATTATGACAAGTAACGGTAACTTCATTACTAATTATGACAGGTTACTGTAACATCGTTACTAATTATGACAAGTAACGGTAACTTCATGACTAATTATGACAGGTAACGGTAACATCGTTACTAATTATGACAAGTAACGGCAAGTTCGTTACTAATTACGACTGGTTACTGTAACTTCATTACTAATTATGACAAGAAACGGTTACTTCGTTACTAATTATCCCAAGTAACGGTAACTTCGTTAATAATTATGACAATTAACGGTAACATCGTTACTATTGATGACAAGTTACTGTAACATCGTTACTAATTAGGAAAAGTAACGGTAACTTCATTACTAATTATGAGAGGTTACTGTAACTTCATTACTAATTCTGACAAGTAACGGTAACTTCGCTACTAATTATGACAAGTAACGGTAACTTCGTTACTAATTATGACAGGTAACGGCAACTTCGTAACTAATTATGACAAGTAACGGTAACTTCATAACTAATTATGGCAGGTAACTGTAACTTCATTACTAATTATGACAATTAATGGTAACTTCATTACTAATTATGACAAGTAACGGTAACTTCGTTACTAATTATGACAGGTAACTGTAACATCATAACTGTTTATGACAGGTAACGGTAACTTCGTTACTAATTATGACAAGTAACGGTTACTTCATTACTAATTATGACAAGTAACGGTAACTTCATTACTAATTATGACAAGTAACGGTAACTTCATTACTAATCATGACAGGTAACGGTAACTTTGTTACTAATTATGACGGGTAACTGTAACTTCATTACTAATTATGACAAGTATCGGTAACTTCATTACTAATTATGACAAGTAACGGTAACTATATTACTAATTATGTCAAGTAACGGTAACTTCATCTAATTATGACAGGTAAAGGTAACTTCGTTACTAATTATGGCAAGTAACGTTAACGTCGTTACTAATTATGACAGGTTACGGTAACATCGTTACAAATTATGACAAGTAACGGCAACTTCGTAACTAATTATGACAAGTTACTTTAACTTCATTACTAATTATGACACGAAACGGTTACTTCGTTACTAATTATCACAAGTAACGGTAACTTCGTTACTATTGACGACAAGTTACTGTAACATCGTTACTAATTAGGACAAGTAACGGTAACTTCATTACTAATTATGAGAGGTTACTGTAACTTCATTACTAATTATGACAAGTAACGGTAACTTCGCTACTAATTATGACAAGTAACGGTAGCTTCGTTACTAATTATGACAGGTAACGGCAACTTCCTAACTAATTATGACAAGTAACGGTAACTTCATAACTAATTATGACAGGTAACGGTAAGTTCATTACTAATTATGGCAGGTAACGGTAACTTCGTTACTAATTACGACAGGTAACTGTTACTTCATTACTAATTATGACAAGTAATGGTAACTTCATTACCAATTAAGACAAGTAACGGTAACTTCATTACTAATTAAGGCAGGTAACGGTAAATTCGTTACTAATTATAACAGGTAACTGTAACTTCATTACTAATTATGACAAGTAACGGTAACTTCATAACTAATTATGACAGGTTACGGTAACATCGTTACTATTTATGACAAGTAACGGTAACTTCGATATTAATTATGACAGGTAACGGTAACTTCGTTACTAATTATAACAGGTAACGGTACCTTCGTTACTAATTATAACAGGTAACTGTAACTTCGTTACTTATTATGACAAGTAACGGTAACCTCATTACTAATTATGACAGGTTACGGTAACATCGTTACTAATTATGACAAGTAACGGTAACTTCATGACTAATTATGACCGGTAACGGTAACATCGTTACTAATTATGACAAGTAACGACAACTTCGTTACTAACTATGACAGGTTACTTTAACTTCATTACTAATTATGACAAAAACGGTTACTTCGTTACTAATTATCACAAGTAACGGTAACTTCGTTAATAATTATGACAAATAACGGTAACTTCGTTACTATTGATGACAAGTTACTGTAACATCGTTACTAATTAGGACAAGTAACGGTTACTTCATTACTAATTATGAGAGGTTACTGTATCTTCATTACTAATTATGACAAGTAACGGTAACTTCGCTACTAATTATGACAAGTAACGGTAGCTTTGTTACTAATTATGACAGGTAACGGCAACTTCGTAACTAATTATGACAAGTAACGGTAACTTCATAACTAATTATGACAGGTAACGGTAAGTTCATTACTAATTATGGCAGGTAACGGTAACTTCGTTACTAATTATGACAGGTAACTGTATCTTCATTACTAATTATGACAAGTAATGGTAGCTTCATTACTAATTATGACAAGTAACGGTAACTTCATTACTAATTATGGCAGGTAACGGTAACTTCGTTACTAATTATGACAAGTAACGGTAACTTCATTACTAATTAAACAGGTAACTGTAACTTCATTACTAATTATGACAAGTAACGGTAACTTCATTACTAATTATGACCGGTTACGGTAACATCGTTACTAATTATGACAAGTAACGGTAACTTTGTTATTAATTATGACAGGTTACGGTAACATCGTTACTAATTATGACAAGTAACGGCAACTTCGTTACTAATTATGACAGGTTACGGTAACTTCATTACTAATTATGACAAAAACGGTTACTTCGTTACTAATTATCACAAGTAACGGTAACTTCGTTAATAATTATGACAAATAACGGTAACTTCGTTACTATTGATAACAAGTTACTGTAACATCGTTACTAATTAGGAGAAGTAACGGTAACTTCATTACTAATTATGAGAGGTTACTGTAACTTCATTACTAATTATGACAAGTAACGGTAACTTCGCTACTAATTATGACAAGGAACGGTAGCTTCGTTACTAATTATGACAAGTAACGGTAACTTCATAACTAATTATGACAGGTAACGGTAAGTTCATTACTAATTATGGCAGGTAACGGTAACTTCGTTGCTAATTATGACAGGTAACTGTAACTTCATTACTAATTATGACAAGTAATGGTAGCTTCATTACTAATTATGACAAGTAACGGTAACTTCATTACTAATTATGGCAGGTAACGGTAACTTCGTTACTAATTATGACAGGTAACTGTAACTTCATTACTAATTATGAAAAGTAATGGTAACTTCATTACTAATTATGACAGGTAACTGTAACTTCATTACTAATTATGACAAGTAACGGAAACTTCGTTACTAATTATGACAAGTAACGGTAACTTCGGTACTAATTATGACAGGTAACTGTAACATCGTTAATAATTATAACAAGTAACTGAAACTTCATTACTAATTATGACAGGTAACGGTAAGTTCATAACTAATTATGGCAGGTAACGGTAACTTCGTTACTAATTTTGACATGTAACGGTAACTTCGTTACTAATTGTGACAAGTAACGGTAACCTCATTACTAATTATGACAAGCAACTGTAACTTCAATACTAATTATGACAGGTAACTGTAACTTCATTACTAATTATGACAAGTAACGGAAACATCGTTACTAATTATGACAAGTAACGGTAACTTCGTTACTAATTATGACAGGTAACTGTAACATCATAACTGTTTATGACAGGTAACGGTAACTTCGTTACTAATTATGACAAGTAACGGTAACTTCATTACTAATTATGACAAGTAACTGTAACTTCGTTACTAATTATGACAGGTAACGGTAACTTTGTTACTAATTATGACGGGTAACTGTAACTTCATTACTAATTATGACAAGTATCGGTAACTTCATTACTAATTATGACAAGTAACGGTAACTATATTACTAATTATGTCAAGTAACGGTAACTTCATCTAATTATGACAGGTAAAGGTAACTTCGTTACTAATTATGGCAAGTAACGGTAACGTCGTTACTAATTATGACAGGTTACGGTAACATCGTTACAAATTATGACAAGTAACGGCAACTTCGTAACTAATTATGACAAGTTACTGTAACTTCATTACTAATTATGACAAGAAACGGTTACTTCGTTACTAATTATCAGAAGTAACGGTAACTTCGTTATAAATTATGACAAATAACGGTAACTTCGTTACTATTGACGACAAGTTACTGTAACATCGTTACTAATTAGGACAAGTAACGGTAACTTCATTACTAATTATGAGAGGTTACTGTAACTTCATTACTAATTATGACAAGTAACGGAACTTCGCTACTAATTATGACAAGTAACGGTAGCTTCGTTACTAATTATGAGAGGTAACGGCAACTTCGTAACTAATTATGACAAGTAACGGTAACTTCATAACTAATTATGACAGGTAACGGTAAGTTCATTACTAATTATGGCAGGTAACGGTAACTTCGTTACTAATTACGACAGGTAACTGTTACTTCATTACTAATTATGACAAGTAATGGTAACTTCATTACCAATTAAGACAAGTAACGGTAACTTCATTACTAATTAAGGCAGGTAACGGTAACTTCGTTACTAATTATAACAGGTAACTGTAACTTCATTACTAATTATGACAAGTAACGGTAACTTCATTACTAATTATGACAGGTTACGGTAACATCGTTACTAATTATGACAAGTAACGGTAACTTCGTTATTAATTATGACAGGTAACGGTAACTTCGTTACTAATTATAACAGGTAACGGTACCTTCGTTACTAATTATGACAAGTAACGGTAACTTCATTACTAATTATGACCGGTTACGGTAACATCGTTACTAATTATGACAAGTAACGGTAACTTTGTTATAAATTATGACAGGTTACGGTAACATCGTTACTAATTATGACAAGTAACGGCAACTTCGTTACTAATAATGACAGGTTACTGTAACTTCATTACTAATTATGACAAAAACGGTTACTTCGTTACTAATTATCACAAGTAACGGTAACTTTGTTAATAATTATGACAAATAACGGTAACTTCGTTACTATTGATAACAAGATACTGTAACATCGTTACTAATTAGGAGAAGTAACGGTAACTTCATTACTAATTATGAGAGGTTACTGTAACTTCATTACTAATTATGACAAGTAACGGTAACTTCGCTACCAATTATGACAAGGAACGGTAGCTTCGTTACTAATTATGACAGGTAACGGCAACTTCGTAACTAATTATGACAAGTAACGGTAACTTCATAACTAATTATGACAGGTAACGGTAAGTTCATTACTAATTATGGCAGGTAACGGTAACTTCGTTACTAATTATGACAGGTAACTGTAACTTCATTACTAATTATGACAAGTAATGGTAGCTTCATTACTAATTATGACAAGTAACGGTAACTTCATTACTAATTATGGCAGGTAACGGTAACTTCGTTACTAATTATGACAGGTAACTGTAACTTCATTACTAATTATGAAAAGTAATGGTAACTTCATTACTAATTATGACAGGTAACTGTAACTTCATTACTAATTATGACAAGTAACGGAAACTTCGTTACTAATTATGACAAGTAACGGTAACTTCGGTACTAATTATGACAGGTAACTGTAACATCGTTAATAATTATAACAAGTAACTGAAACTTCATTACTAATTATGACAGGTAACGGTAAGTTCATAACTAATTATGGCAGGTAACGGTAACTTCGTTACTAATTATGACAAGTAACGGTAACTTCATTACTAATTATGACAAGTAACGGTAACTTCATTACTAATTATGACAAGTAACGGTAACTTCATTACTAATCATGACAGGTAACGGTAACTTTGTTGCTAATTATGACGGGTAACTGTAACTTCATTACTAATTATGAAAAGTATCGGTAACTTCGTTACTAATTGTGACAAGTAACGGTAACTTCATTACTAATTATGACAAGCAACTGTAACTTCAATACTAATTATGACAGGTAACTGTAACTTCATTACTAATTATGACAAGTAACGGAAACTTCGTTACTAATTATGACAAGTAACGGTAACTTCGTTACTAATTATGACAGGTAACTGTAACATCATAACTGTTTATGACAGGTAACGGTAACTTCGTTACTAATTATGACAAGTAACGGTAACTTCATTACTAATTATGACAAGTAACGGTAACTTCATAACTAATTATGACAAGTAACGGTAACTTCATTACTAATCATGACAGGTAACGGTAACTTTGTTACTAATTATGACGGGTAACTGTTACTTCATTACTAATTATGACAAGTATCGGTAACTTCATTACTAATTATGACAAGTAACGGTAACTATATTACTAATTATGTCAAGTAACGGTAACTTCATCTAATTATGACAGGTAAAGGTAACTTCGTTACTAATTATGGCAAGTAACGGTAACGTCGTTACTAATTATGACAGGGTACGGTAACATCGTTACAAATTATGACAAGTAACGGCAACTTCGTAACTAATTATGACAAGTTACTGTAACTTCATTACTAATTATGACAAGAAACGGTTACTTCGTTACTAATTATCACAAGTAACGGTAACTTCGTTATAAATTATGACAAATAACGGTAACTTCGTTACTATTGACGACAAGTTACTGTAACATCGTTACTAATTAGGACAAGTAACGGTAACTTCATTACTAATTATGAGAGGTTACTGTAACTTCATTACTAATTATGACAAGTAACGGTAACTTCGCTACTAATTATGACAAGTAACGGTAGCTTCGTTACTAATTATGAGAGGTAACGGCAACTTCGTAACTAATTATGACAAGTAACGGTAACTTCATAACTAATTATGACAGGAAACGGTAAGTTCATTACTAATTATGGCAGGTAACGGTAACTTCGTTACTAATTACGACAGGTAACTGTTACTTCATTACTAATTATGACAAGTAATGGTAACTTCATTACCAATTAAGACAAGTAACGGTAACTTCATTACTAATTAAGGCAGGTAACGGTAACTTCGTTACTAATTATAACAGGTAACTGTAACTTCATTACTAATTATGACAAGTAACGGTAACTTCATTACTAATTATGACAGGTTACGGTAACATCGTTACTAATTATGACAAGTAACGGTAACTTCGTTATTAATTATGACAGGTAACGGTAACTTCGTTACTAATTATAACAGGTAACGGTACCTTCGTTACTAATTATAACAGGTAACTGTAACTTCGTTACTTATTATGACAAGTAACGGTAACCTCATTACTAATTATGACAGGTTACGGTAACATCGTTACTAATTATGACAAGTAACGGTAACTTCATGACTAATTATGACCGGTAACGGTAACATCGTTACTAATTATGACAAGTAACGACAACTTCGTTACTAACTATGACAGGTTACTTTAACTTCATTACTAATTATGACAAAAACGGTTACTTCGTTACTAATTATCACAAGTAACGGTAACTTCGTTAATAATTATGACAAATAACGGTAACTTCGTTACTATTGATGACAAGTTACTGTAACATCGTTACTAATTAGGACAAGTAACGGTTACTTCATTACTAATTATGAGAGGTTACTGTATCTTCATTACTAATTATGACAAGTAACGGTAACTTCGCTACTAATTATGACAAGTAACGGTAGCTTCGTTACTAATTATGACAGGTAACGGCAACTTCGTAACTAATTATGACAAGTAACGGTAACTTCATAACTAATTATGACAGGTAACGGTAAGTTCATTACTAATTATGGCAGGTAACGGTAACTTCGTTACTAATTATGACAGGTAACTGTAACTTCATTACTAATTATGACAAGTAATGGTAGCTTCATTACTAATTATGACAAGTAACGGTAACTTCATTACTAATTATGGCAGGTAACGGTAACTTCGTTACTAATTACGACAAGTAACGGTAACTTCATTACTAATTAAAACAGGTAACTGTAACTTCATTACTAATTATGACAAGTAACGGTAACTTCATTACTAATTATGACCGGTTACGGTAACATCGTTACTAATTATGACAAGTAACGGTAACTTTGTTATTAATTATGACAGGTTACGGTAACATCGTTACTAATTATGACAAGTAACGGCAACTTCGTTACTAATTATGACAGGTTACTGTAACTTCATTACTAATTATGACAAAAACGGTTACTTCGTTACTAATTATCACAAGTAACGGTAACATTGTTAATAATTATGACAAATAACGGTAACTTCGTTACTATTGATAACAAGTTACTGTAACATCGTTACTAATTAGGAGAAGTAACGGTAACTTCATTACTAATTATGAGAGGTTACTGTAACTTCATTACTAATTATGACAAGTAACGGTAACTTCGCTACTAATTATGACAAGGAACGGTAGCTTCGTTACTAATTATGACAGGTAACGGCAACTTCGTAACTAATTATGACAAGTAACGGTAACTTCATAACTAATTATGACAGGTAACGGTAAGTTCATTACTAATTATGGCAGGTAACGGTAACTTCGTTACTAATTATGACAGGTAACTGTAACTTCATTACTAATTATGACAAGTAATGGTAGCTTCATTACTAATTATGACAAGTAACGGTAACTTCATTACTAATCATGGCAGGTAACGGTAACTTCGTTACTAATTATGACAGGTAACTGTAACTTCATTACTAATTATGAAAAGTAATGGTAACTTCATTACTAATTATGACAGGTAACTGTAACTTCATTACTAATTATGACAAGTAACGGAAACTTCGTTACTAATTATGACAAGTAACGGTAACTTCGGTACTAATTATGACAGGTAACTGTAACATCGTTAATAATTATAACAAGTAACTGAAACTTCTTTACTAATTATGACAGGTAACGGTAAGTTCATAACTAATTATGGCAGGTAACGGTAACTTCGTTACTAATTATGACAAGTAACGGTAACTTCATTACTAATTATGACAAGTAACGGTAACTTCATTACTAATTATGACAAGTAACGGTAACTTCATTACTAATCATGACAGGTAACGGTAACTTTGTTGCTAATTATGACGGGTAACTGTAACTTCATTACTAATTATGAAAAGTATCGGTAACTTCGTTACTAATTGTGACAAGTAACGGTAAATTCATTACTAATTATGACAAGCAACTGTAACTTCAATACTAATTATGACAGGTAACTGTAACTTCATTACTAATTATGACAAGTAACGGAAACTTCGTTACTAATTATGACAAGTAACGGTAACTTCGTTACTAATTATGACAGGTAACTGTAACATCATAACTGTTTATGACAGGTAACGGTAACTTCGTTACTAATTATGACAAGTAACGGTAACTTCATTACTAATTATGACAAGTAACGGTAACTTCATAACTAATTATGACAAGTAACGGTAACTTCATTACTAATCATGACAGGTAACGGTAACTTTGTTACTAATTATGACGGGTAACTGTAACTTCATTACTAATTATGACAAGTATCGGTAACTTCATTACTAATTATGACAAGTAACGGTAACTATATTACTAATTATGTCAAGTAACGGTAACTTCATCTAATTATGACAGGTAAAGGTAACTTCGTTACTAATTATGGCAAGTAACGGTAACGTCGTTACTAATTATGACAGGGTACGGTAACATCGTTACAAATTATGACAAGTAACGGCAACTTCGGAACTAATTATGACAAGTTACTGTAACTTCATTACTAATTATGACAAGAAACGGTTACTTCGTTACTAATTATCACAAGTAACGGTAACTTCGTTATAAATTATGACAAATAACGGTAACTTCGTTACTATTGACGACAAGTTACTGTAACATCGTTACTAATTAGGACAAGTAACGGTAACTTCATTACTAATTATGAGAGGTTACTGTAACTTCATTACTAATTATGACAAGTAACGGTAACTTCGCTACTAATTATGACAAGTAACGGTAGCTTCGTTACTAATTATGACAGGTAACGGCAACTTCGTAACTAATTATGACAAGTAATGGTAACTTCATAACTAATTATGACAGGTAACGGTAAGTTCATTACTAATTATGGCAGGTAACGGTAACTTCGTTACTAATTACGACAGGTAACTGTTACTTCATTACTAATTATGACAAGTAATGGTAACTTCATTACCAATTAAGACAAGTAACGGTAACTTCATTACTAATTAAGGCAGGAAACGGTAACTTCGTTACTAATTATAACAGGTAACTGTAACTTCATTACTAATTATGACAAGTTACGGTAACTTCATTACTAATTATGACAGGTTACGGTAACATCGTTACTAATTATGACAAGTAACGGTAACTTCGTTATTAATTATGACAGGTAACGGTAACTTCGTTACTAATTATAACAGGTAACGGTACCTTCGTTACAAATTATAACAGGTAACTGTAACTTCGTTACTTATTATGACAAGTAACGGTAACCTCATTACTAATTATGACAGGTAACGGTAACATCGTTACTAATTATGACAAGTAACGGTAACTTCATGACTAATTATGACCGGTTACGGTAACATCGTTACTAATTATGACAAGTAACGACAACTTCGTTACTAATTATGACAGGTTACTTTAACTTCATTACTAATTATGACAAAAACGGTTACTTCGTTACTAATTATCACAAGTGACGGTAACTTCGTTAATAATTATGACAAATAACGGTAACTTCGTTACTATTGATGACAAGTTACTGTAACATCGTTACAAATTAGGACAAGTAACGGTTACTTCATTACTAATTATGAGAGGTTACTGTATCTTCATTACTAATTATGACAAGTAACGGTAACTTCGCTACTAATTATGACAAGTAACGGTAGCTTCGTTACTAATTATGACAGGTAACGGCTACTTCGTAACTAATTATGACAAGTAACGGTAACTTCATAACTTATTATGACAGTTAACTGTAACATCGTTACTAATTATAACAAGTAACGGCATCTTCATTACTAATTATGACATGTAACGGTAACTTCGTACTAATTATGACAGGTAATGACAACTTCGTTACTAATTTAGACAAGTAACGGTATCATCATTACTAATTATGACAGGTAACTGTAACATCGTTAATAATTATAACAAGTAACGGTAACTTCATAACTAATTATGACAGGTAACGGTAAGTTCATTACTAATTATGGCAGGTAACGGTAACTTCGTTACTAATTATGACAGGTAACTGTAACTTCATTACTAATTATGACAAGTAATGGTAACTTCATTACTTATTATGACAAGTAACAGTAACTTCATTACTAATTATGGCAGGTAACGGTAACTTCGTTACTAATTATGACAGGTAACTGTAACTTCATTACTAATTATGACAAGTAATGGTAACTTCATTACTAATTATGACAAGTAACGGTAACTTCATTACTAATTATGACTGTTAACTGTAACATCGTTACTAATTATTACAAGTAACGGCATCTTCATTACTAATTATGTCATGTAACGGTAACTTCGTACTAATTATGACAGGTAACGGCAACTTCGTTACTAATTAAGATAAGTAACGGTAACTTCATTGCTAATTATGACAGGTAACTGTAACATCGTTAATAATTACAACAAGTAACGGCAACTTCATTACTAAGTATGACAGGTAACGGTAACTTCGTTACTAGTTATTTCAAGTAACGGTAACTTCCTTACTAATTATGACAAGTAACGGTAACTTCGTTACTAATAATGACAAGTAACGGTAACTTCATTACTAATTATGATAAGTTACGGTAACTTCATTACTAATCATGACAGGTAACGGTAACTTCGTTACTAATTATGACGGGTAACTGTAACTTCATTACTAATTATGACATGTATCGGTAACTTCATTACTAATTATGACAGGTAACGGTAACTATATTACTAATTAAGTCAAGTAACGGTAACTTTATTACTAATCATGACAGGTAAAGGTTACTTCGTTACTAATTATGGCAAGTAACGGTAACGTCGTTACTAATTATGACAGGTAACTGTCACCTCATTACTAATTATGACAAGTAACGGTTACTTCGTTACTAATTACGACAGGTAACGGTAACTTCGTTACTAATTATGACAGGAAATGTTCACTTCGTTACTAATTATGACAGGTAACTGTAACTTCATTATTAATTATGAGAAGTAACGGTAACTTCATGACTAATTATGACAAGTAAGGGTAACTTCGTTACTAATTATGACTAGTAACGGTATCTTCACTACTAATTATGACGGGTAACTGTAACTTCATTACTAATTATGGCAGGTAACGGTAACTTCGTTACTAATTATGACAGATAACTGTAACTTTATTACTAATTATGACAAGTAACGGTAACTTCATTACTAATTATGACGAGTAACGGTAACTTCATTACTAATTATAACAAGAAAAGGTAACTTCATTACTAACTAAGACAGGTAACGGTAACATCGTTACTAATTATGACAAGTAACGGTAACTTCATTACTAATTATGACAGGTAACGGTAACTTCATTACTAATTATAACAGGTAACTGTAACTTCATTACTAATTATGACAAGTAACGGTAACTTCATTACTAATTATGACAAGTAACGGTAACTTCATTACTAATCATGACAGGTAACGGTAACTTTGTTACTAATTATGACGGGTAACTGTAACTTCATTACTAATTATGACAAGTATCGGTAACTTCATTACTAATTATGACAAGTAACGGTAACTATATTACTAATTATGTCAAGTAACGGTAACTTCGTTACTATTGATGACAAGTTACTGTAACATCGTTACTAATTAGGAAAAGTAACGGTAACTTCATTACTAATTATGAGAGGTTACTGTAACTTCATTACTAATTCTGACAAGTAACGGTAACTTCGCTACTAATTATGACAAGTAACGGTAACTTCGTTACTAATTATGACAGGTAACGGCAACTTCGTAACTAATTATGACAAGTAACGGTAACTTCATAACTAATTATGGCAGGTAACTGTACCTTCATTACTAATTATGACAATTAATGGTAACTTCATTACTAATTATGACAAGTAACGGTAACTTCGTTACTAATTATGACAGGTAACTGTAACATCATAACTGTTTATGACAGGTAACGGTAACTTCGTTACTAATTATGACAAGTAACGGTTACTTCATTACTAATTATGACAAGTAACGGTAACTTCATTACTAATTATGACAAGTAACGGTAACTTCATTACTAATCATGACAGGTAACGGTAACTTTGTTACTAATTATGACGGGTAACTGTAACTTCATTACTAATTATGACAAGTATCGGTAACTTCATTACTAATTATGACAAGTAACGGTAACTATATTACTAATTATGTCAAGTAACGGTAACTTCATCTAATTATGACAGGTAAAGGTAACTTCGTTACTAATTATGGCAAGTAACGGTAACGTCGTTACTAATTATGACAGGTTACGGTAACATCGTTACAAATTATGACAAGTAACGGCAACTTCGTAACTAATTATGACAAGTTACTGTAACTTCATTACTAATTATGACAAGAAACGGTTACTTCGTTACTAATTATCACAAGTAACGGTAACTTCGTTATAAATTATGACAAATAACGGTAACTTCGTATCTATTGACGACAAGTTACTGTAACATCGTTACTAATTAGGACAAGTAACGGTAACTTCATTACTAATTATGAGAGGTTACTGTAACTTCATTACTAATTATGACAAGTAACGGTAACTTCGCTACTAATTATGACAAGTAACGGTAGCTTCGTTACTAATTATGACAGGTAACGGCAACTTCCTAACTAATTATGACAAGTAACGGTAACTTCATAACTAATTATGACAGGTAACGGTAAGTTCATTACTAATTATGGCAGGTAACGGTAACTTCGTTACTAATTACGACAGGTAACTGTTACTTCATTACTAATTATGACAAGTAATGGTAACTTCATTACCAATTAAGACAAGTAACGGTAACTTCATTACTAATTAAGGCAGGTAACGGTAACTTCGTTACTAATTATAACAGGTAACTGTAACTTCATTACTAATTATGACAAGTAACGGTAACTTCATTACTAATTATGACAGGTTACGCTAACATCGTTACTAATTATGACAAGTAACGGTAACTTCGTTATTAATTATGACAGGTAACGGTAACTTCGTTACTAATTATAACAGGTAACGGTACCTTCGTTACTAATTATAACAGGTAACTGTAACTTCGTTACTTATTATGACAAGTAACGGTAACCTCATTACTAATTATGACAGGTTACGGTAACATCGTAACTAATTATGACAAGTAACGGTAACTTCATGACTAATTATGACCGGTAACGGTAACATCGTTACTAATTATGACAAGTAACGACAACTTCGTTACTAACTATGACAGGTTACTTTAACTTCATTACTAATTATGACAAAAACGGTTACTTCGTTACTAATTATCACAAGTAACGGTAACTTCGTTAATAATTATGACAAATAACGGTAACTTCGTTACTATTGATGACAAGTTACTGTAACATCGTTACTAATTAGGACAAGTAACGGTTACTTCATTACTAATTATGAGAGGTTACTGTATCTTCATTACTAATTATGACAAGTAACGGTAACTTCGCTACTAATTATGACAAGTAACGGTAGCTTTGTTACTAATTATGACAGGTAACGGCAACTTCGTAACTAATTATGACAAGTAAAGGTAACTTCATAACTAATTATGACAGGTAACGGTAAGTTCATTACTAATTATGGCAGGTAACGGTAACTTCGTTACTAATTATGACAGGTAACTGTATCTTCATTACTAATTATGACAAGTAATGGTAGCTTCATTACTAATTATGACAAGTAACGGTAACTTCATTACTAATTATGGCAGGTAACGGTAACTTCGTTACTAATTATGACAAGTAACGGTAACTTCATTACTAATTAAACAGGTAACTGTAACTTCATTACTAATTATGACAAGTAACGGTAACTTCATTACTAATTATGACCGGTTACGGTAACATCGTTACTAATTATGACAAGTAACGGTAACTTTGTTATTAATTATGACAGGTTACGGTAACATCGTTACTAATTATGACAAGTAACGGCAACTTCGTTACTAATTATGACAGGTTACTGTAACTTCATTACTAATTATGACAAAAACGGTTACTTCGTTACTAATTATCACAAGTAACGGTAACTTCGTTAATAATTATGACAAATAACGGTAACTTCGTTACTATTGATAACAAGTTACTGTAACATCGTTACTAATTAGGAGAAGTAACGGTAACTTCATTACTAATTATGAGAGGTTACTGTAACTTCATTACTAATTATGACAAGTAACGGTAACTTCGCTACTAATTATGACAAGGAACGGTAACTTCGTTACTAATTATGACAGGTAACGGCAACTTCGTAACTAATTATGACAAGTAACGGTAACTTCATAACTAATTATGACAGGTAACGGTAAGTTCATTACTAATTATGGCAGGTAACGGTAACTTCGTTGCTAATTATGACAGGTAACTGTAACTTCATTACTAATTATGACAAGTAATGGTAGCTTCATTACTAATTATGACAAGTAACGGTAACTTCATTACTAATTATGGCAGGTAACGGTAACTTCGTTACTAATTATGACAGGTAACTGTAACTTCATTACTAATTATGAAAAGTAATGGTAACTTCATTACTAATTATGACAGGTAACTGTAACTTCATTACTAATTATGACAAGTAACGGAAACTTCGTTACTAATTATGACAAGTAACGGTAACTTCGGTACTAATTATGACAGGTAACTGTAACATCGTTAATAATTATAACAAGTAACTGAAACTTCATTACTAATTATGACAGGTAACGGTAAGTTCATAACTAATTATGGCAGGTAACGGTAACTTCGTTACTAATTTTGACAAGTAACGGTAACTTCGTTACTAATTGTGACAAGTAACGGTAACCTCATTACTAATTATGACAAGCAACTGTAACTTCAATACTAATTATGACAGGTAACTGTAACTTCATTACTAATTATGACAAGTAACGGAAACATCGTTACTAATTATGACAAGTAACGGTAACTTCGTTACTAATTATGACAGGTAACTGTAACATCATAACTGCTTATGACAGGTAACGGTAACTTCGTTACTAATTATGACAAGTAACGATAACTTCATTACTAATTATGACAAGTAACGGTAACTTCATTACTAATTATGACAAGTAACGGTAACTTCATTACTAATCATGACAGGTAACGGTAACTTTGTTACTAATTATGACGGGTAACTGTAACTTCATTACTAATTATGACAAGTATCGGTAACTTCATTACTAATTATGACAAGTAACGGTAACTATATTACTAATTATGTCAAGTAACGGTAACTTCATCTAATTATGACAGGTAAAGGTAACCTCGTTACTAATTATGGCAAGTAACGGTAACGTCGTTACTAATTATGACAGGTTACGGTAACATCGTTACAAATTATGACAAGTAACGGCAACTTCGTAACTAATTATGACAAGTTACTGTAACTTCATTACTAATTATGACAAGAAACGGTTACTTCGTTACTAATTATCACAAGTAACGGTAACTTCGTTATAAATTATGACAAATAACGGTAACTTCGTTACTATTGACGACAAGTTACTGTAACATCGTTACTAATTAGGACAAGTAACGGTAACTTCATTACTAATTATGAGAGGTTACTGTAACTTCATTACTAATTATGACAAGTAACGGAACTTCGCTACTAATTATGACAAGTAACGGTAGCTTCGTTACTAATTATGAGAGGTAACGGCAACTTCGTAACTAATTATGACAAGTAACGGTAACTTCATAACTAATTATGACAGGTAACGGTAAGTTCATTACTAATTATGGCAGGTAACGGTTACTTCGTTACTAATTACGACAGGTAACTGTTACTTCATTACTAATTATGACAAGTAATGGTAACTTCATTACCAATTAAGACAAGTAACGGTAACTTCATTACTAATTAAGGCAGGTAACGGTAACTTCGTTACTAATTATAACAGGTAACTGTAACTTCATTACTAATTATGACAAGTAACGGTAACTTCATTACTAATTATGACAGGTTACGGTAACATCGTTACTAATTATGACAAGTAACGGTAACTTCGTTATTAATTATGACAGGTAACGGTAACTTCGTTACTAATTATAACAGGTAACGGTACCTTCGTTACTAATTATAACAGGTAACTGTAACTTCGTTACTTATTATGACAAGTAACGGTAACCTCATTACTAATTATGACAGGTTACGGTAACATCGTTACTAATTATGACAAGTAACGGTAACTTCATGACTAATTATGACCGGTAACGGTAACATCGTTACTAATTATGACAAGTAACGACAACTTCGTTACTAACTATGACAGGTTACTTTAACTTCATTACTAATTATGACAAAAACGGTTACTTCGTTACTAATTATCACAAGTAACGGTAACTTCGTTAATAATTATGACAAATAACGGTAACTTCGTTACTATTGATGACAAGTTACTGTAACATCGTTACTAATTAGGACAAGTAACGGTTACTTCATTACTAATTATGAGAGGTTACTGTATCTTCATTACTAATTATGACAAGTAACGGTAACTTCGCTACTAATTATGACAAGTAACGGTAGCTTCGTTACTAATTATGACAGGTAACGGCAACTTCGTAACTAATTATGACAAGTAACGGTAACTTCATAACTAATTATGACAGGTAACGGTAAGTTCATTACTAATTATGGCAGGTAACGGTAACTTCGTTACTAATTATGACAGGTAACTGTAACTTCATTACTAATTATGACAAGTAATGGTAGCTTCATTACTAATTATGACAAGTAACGGTAACTTCATTACTAATTATGGCAGGTAACGGTAACTTCGTTACTAATTATGACAAGTAACGGTAACTTAATTACTAATTAAAACAGGTAACTGTAACTTCATTACTAATTATGACAAGTAACGGTAACTTCATTACTAATTATGACCGGTTACGGTAACATCGTTACTAATTATGACAAGTAACGGTAACTTTGTTATTAATTATGACAGGTTACGGTAACATCGTTACTAATTATGACAAGTAACGGCAACTTCGTTACTAATTATGACAGGTTACTGTAACTTCATTACTAATTATGACAAAAACGGTTACTTCGTTACTAATTATCACAAGTAACGGTAACTTTGTTAATAATTATGACAAATAACGGTAACTTCGTTACTATTGATAACAAGTTACTGTAACATCGTTACTAATTAGGAGAAGTAACGGTAACTTCATTACTAATTATGAGAGGTTACTGTAACTTCATTACTAATTATGACAAGTAACGGTAACTTCGCTACTAATTATGACAAGGAACGGTAGCTTCGTTACTAATTATGACAGGTAACGGCAACTTCGTAACTAATTATGACAAGTAACGGTAACTTCATAACTAATTATGACAGGTAACGGTAAGTTCATTACTAATTATGGCAGGTAACGGTAACTTCGTTACTAATTATGACAGGTAACTGTAACTTCATTACTAATTATGACAAGTAATGGTAGCTTCATTACTAATTATGACAAGTAACGGTAACTTCATTACTAATTATGGCAGGTAACGGTAACTTCGTTACTAATTATGACAGGTAACTGTAACTTCATTACTAATTATGAAAAGTAATGGTAACTTCATTACTAATTATGACAGGTAACTGTAACTTCATTACTAATTATGACAAGTAACGGAAACTTCGTTACTAATTATGACAAGTAACGGTAACTTCGGTACTAATTATGACAGGTAACTGTAACATCGTTAATAATTATAACAAGTAACTGAAACTTCATTACTAATTATGACAGGTAACGGTAAGTTCATAACTAATTATGGCAGGTAACGGTAACTTCGTTACTAATTATGACAAGTAACGGTAACTTCATTACTAATTATGACAAGTAACGGTAACTTCATTACTAATTATGACAAGTAACGGTAACTTCATTACTAATCATGACAGGTAACGGTAACTTTGTTGCTAATTATGACGGGTAACTGTAACTTCATTACTAATTATGAAAAGTATCGGTAACTTCGTTACTAATTGTGACAAGTAACGGTAACTTCATTACTAATTATGACAAGCAACTGTAACTTCAATACTAATTATGACAGGTAACTGTAACTTCATTACTAATTATGACAAGTAACGGAAACTTCGTTACTAATTATGACAAGTAACGGTAACTTCGTTACTAATTATGACAGGTAACTGTAACATCATAACTGTTTATGACAGGTAACGGTAACTTCGTTACTAATTATGACAAGTAACGGTAACTTCATTACTAATTATGACAAGTAACGGTAACTTCATAACTAATTATGACAAGTAACGGTAACTTCATTACTAATCATGACAGGTAACGGTAACTTTGTTACTAATTATGACGGGTAACTGTAACTTCATTACTAATTATGACAAGTATCGGTAACTTCATTACTAATTATGACAAGTAACGGTAACTATATTACTAATTATGTCAAGTAACGGTAACTTCATCTAATTATGACAGGTAAAGGTAACTTCGTTACTAATTATGGCAAGTAACGGTAACGTCGTTACTAATTATGACAGGTTACGGTAACATCGTTACAAATTATGACAAGTAACGGCAACTTCGTAACTAATTATGACAAGTTACTGTAACTTCATTACTAATTATGACAAGAAACGGTTACTTCGTTACTAATTATCACAAGTAACGGTAACTTCGTTATAAATTATGACAAATAACGGTAACTTCGTTACTATTGACGACAAGTTACTGTAACATCGTTACTAATTAGGACAAGTAACGGTAACTTCATTACTAATTATGAGAGGTTACTGTAACTTCATTACTAATTATGACAAGTAACGGTAACTTCGCTACTAATTATGACAAGTAACGGTAGCTTCGTTACTAATTATGACAGGTAACGGCAACTTCGTAACTAATTACGACAGGTAACTGTTACTTCATTACTAATTATGACAAGTAATGGTAACTTCATTACCAATTAAGACAAGTAACGGTAACTTCATTACTAATTAAGGCAGGTAACGTTAACTTCGTTACTAATTATAACAGGTAACTGTAACTTCATTACTAATTATGACAAGTTACGGTAACTTCATTACTAATTATGACAGGTTACGGTAACATCGTTACTAATTATGACAAGTAACGGTAACTTCGTTATTAATTATGACAGGTAACGGTAACTTCGTTACTAATTATAACAGGTAACGGTACCTTCGTTACTAATTATAACAGGTAACTGTAACTTCGTTACTTATTATGACAAGTAACGGTAACCTCATTACTAATTATGACAGGTAACGGTAACATCGTTACTAATTATGACAAGTAACGGTAACTTCATGACTAATTATGACCGGTTACGGTAACATCGTTACTAATTATGACAAGTAACGACAACTTCGTTACTAATTATGACAGGTTACTTTAACTTCATTACTAATTATGACAAAAACGGTTACTTCGTTACTAATTATCACAAGTGACGGTAACTTCGTTAATAATTATGACAAATAACGGTAACTTCGTTACTATTGATGACAAGTTACTGTAACATCGTTACTAATTAGGACAAGTAACGGTTACTTCATTACTAATTATGAGAGGTTACTGTATCTTCATTACTAATTATGACAAGTAACGGTAACTTCGCTACTAATTATGACAAGTAACGGTAGCTTCGTTACTAATTATGACAGGTAACGGCTACTTCGTAACTAATTATGACAAGTAACGGTAACTTCATAACTTATTATGACAGTTAACTGTAACATCGTTACTAATTATAACAAGTAACGGCATCTTCATTACTAATTATGACATGTAACGGTAACTTCGTACTAATTATGACAGGTAATGACAACTTCGTTACTAATTTAGACAAGTAACGGTATCATCATTACTAATTATGACAGGTAACTGTAACATCGTTAATAATTATAACAAGTAACGGTAACTTCATAACTAATTATGACAGGTAACGGTAAGTTCATTACTAATTATGGCAGGTAACGGTAACTTCGTTACTAATTATGACAGGTAACTGTAACTTCATTACTAATTATGACAAGTAATGGTAACTTCATTACTTATTATGACAAGTAACGGTAACTTCATTACTAATTATGGCAGGTAACGGTAACTTCGTTACTAATTATGACAGGTAACTGTAACTTCATTACTAATTATGACAAGTAATGGTAACTTCATTACTAATTATGACAAGTAACGGTAACTTCATTACTAATTATGACTGTTAACTGTAACATCGTTACTAATTATTACAAGTAACGGCATCTTCATTACTAATTATGTCATGTAACGGTAACTTCGTACTAATTATGACAGGTAACGGCAACTTCGTTACTAATTAAGATAAGTAACGGTAACTTCATTGCTAATTATGACAGGTAACTGTAACATCGTTAATAATTATAACAAGTAACGGCAACTTCATTACTAAGTATGACAGGTAACGGTAACTTCGTTACTAGTTATTTCAAGTAACGGTAACTTCCTTACTAATTATGACAAGTAACGGTAACTTCGTTACTAATAATGACAAGTAACGGTAACTTCATTACTAATTATGATAAGTTACGGTAACTTCATTACTAATCATGACAGGTAACGGTAACTTCGTTACTAATTATGACGGGTAACTGTAACTTCATTACTAATTATGACAAGTATCGGTAACTTCATTACTAATTATGACAGGTAACGGTAACTATATTACTAATAAAGTCAAGTAACGGTAACTTTATTACTAATTATGACAGGTAAAGGTAACTTCGTTACTAATTATGGCAAGTAACGGTAACGTCGTTACTAATTATGACAGGTAACTGTCACCTCATTACTAATTATGACAAGTAACGGTTACTTCGTTACTAATTACGACAGGTAACGGTAACTTCGTTACTAATTATGACAGGAAATGTTAACTTCGTTACTAATTATGACAGGTAACTGTAACGTCATTATTAATTATGAGAAGTAACGGTAACTTCATGACTAATTATGACAAGTAAGGGTAACTTCGTTACTAATTATGACTAGTAACGGTATCTTCACTATTAATTATGACGGGTAACTGTAACTTCATTACTAATTATGGCAGGTAACGGTAACTTCGTTACTAATTATGACAGATAACTGTAACTTTATTACTAATTATGACAAGTAACGGTAACTTCATTACTAATTATGACGAGTAACGGTAACTTCATTACTAATTATAACAAGAAAAGTTAACTTCATTACTAACTAAGACAGGTAACGGTAACATCGTTACTAATTATGACAAGTAACGGTAACTTCATTACTAATTATGACAGGTAACGGTAACTTCATTACTAATTATAACAGGTAACTGTAACTTCATTACTAATTATGACAAGTAACGGTAACTTCATTACTAATTATGACAGGTTACGGTAATATCGTTACTAATTATGACAGGTAACGGTAACTTCGTTATTAATTATGACAGGTAACGGTAACTTCGTTACTAATTATGACAGGCAACGGTACCTTCGTTACTAATTATAACAGGTAACTGTAACTTCGTTATTATTATGACAAGTAACGGTAACTTCATTACTAATTATGACAGGTTACTGTAACATCGTTACTAATTATGACAAGTAACGGTAACTTCATGACTAATTATGACAGGTAACGGTAACATCGTTACTAATTATGACAAGTAACGGCAACTTCGTTACTAATTACGACTGGTTACTGTAACTTCATTACTAATTATGACAAGAAACGGTTACTTCGTTACTAATTATCCCAAGTAACGGTAACTTCGTTAATAATTATGACAATTAACGGTAACTTCGTTACTATTGATGACAAGTTACTGTAACATCGTTACTAATTAGGAAAAGTAACGGTAACTTCATTACTAATTATGAGAGGTTACTGTAACTTCATTACTAATTCTGACAAGTAACGGTAACTTCGCTACTAATTATGACAAGTAACGGTAACTTCGTTACTAATTATGACAGGTAACGGCAACTTCGTAACTAATTATGACAAGTAACGGTAACTTCATAACTAATTATGGCAGGTAACTGTAACTTCATTACTAATTATGACAATTAATGGTAACTTCATTACTAATTATGACAAGTAACGGTAACTTCATTACTAATTATGGCAGGTGACGGTAACTTCGTTACTAATTATGACAGGTAACTGTAACTTCATTACTAATTATGACAAGTAATGGTAACTTCATTACAAATTATGACAAGTAACGGTAACTTCATTACTAATTATGGCAGGTGACGGTAACTTCGTTACTAATTATGACAGGTAACTGTAACTTCATTACTAATTATGACAAGTAATGGTAACTTCATTACAAATTATGACAAGTAACGGTAACTTCATTACTAATTAAGACAAGTAACGGCAACTTCATTACTAATTATAAGAAGTAACGGTAACGTCATTACTAATTATAACAGGTAACTGTAACTTCATTACTAATTATGACAAGTAACGGTAACTTCATTACTAATTATGACAGGTTACGGTACCATCGTTACTAATTATGACAATTAACGGTAAGTTCGTTATTAATTATGACAGGTAACGGTAACTTCGTTACTAATTATGACAGGTAACGGTACCTTCGTTACTAATTATGACAGGTTACTGTAACTTCATTACTAATTATGACAATTAATGGTAACTTCATTACTAATTATGACAAGTAACGGTAACTTCATTACTAATTATGGCAGGTGACGGTAACTTCGTTACTAATTATGACAGGTAACTGTAACTTCATTACTAATTATGACAAGTAATGGTAACTTCATTACAAATTATGACAAGTAACGGTAACTTCATTACTAATTAAGACAAAAAACGGTAACTTCATTACTAATTATAACAAGTAACGGTAACGTCATTACTAATTATAACAGGTAATTGTAACTTCGTTACTTATTATGACAAGTAACGGTAACTTCATTACTAATTATGACAGGTTACGGTAACATCGTTACTAATTATGACAAGTAACGGTAACTTCATGACTAATTATGACAGGTAACGGCAACTTCGTATCTAATTATGACAAGTAACGGTAACTTCATTACTAATTATGACAGTTAACTGTAACATCGTTACAAATTATAACACGTAACGGCATCTTCATTACTAATTATGACATGTAACGGTAACTTCATACTAATTATGACAGGTAACGGCAACTTCGTTACTAATTAAGACAAGTAACGGTAACTTCATTACTAATTATGACAGGTAACTGTAACATCGTTAATAATTATAACAAATAACGGTAACTTCATAACTAATTATGACAGGTAATGGTAACTTCATTTCTAATTAAGACAAGTAACAGTAACTTCATTACTAATTATGACAGTTAACTGTATCATCGTTACTAATTATAACAAGTAACGCTATCTTCATTACTAATTATGACATGTAACGGTAACTTCGTACTAATTATGACAGGTAACGGCAACTTCGTTACTAATTAAGACAAGTAACGGTAACTTCGTTACTAATTATGACAGGTAACTGTAACATCGTTAATAATTATAACAAGTAACGGCAACTTCATTACTAATTATGACAGGTAACGGTAACTTCGTTACTAGTTATTTCAGGTAACGGTAACTTCCTTACTAATTATGACAAGTAACGGTAACTTCGTTACTAATTTTGCCAAGTAACGGTAACTTCGTGACTAATTGTGACAAGTAACGGTAACTTCATTACTAATTATGACAAGTAACTGTAACTTCATTACTAATGATGACAGGTAACTGTAACATCATTACTAATTATGACAAGTAACGGTAACTTCGTTACTAATTATGACAAGTAACGGTAACTTCATTACTATTAATGACAAGTAACGTTAACTTCATTACTAATTATGACAAGTAACGGTAACTTCATTACTAATTAATACGGGTAACGGTAACTTCATTAATAATTATAACAAGTAACGGTAACTTCATTACTAATTAAGACAGGTAACGGTAACATTGTTACTAATTATGACAAGTAACGGTAACTTCACTACTAATTATGACAGGTAACTGTAACTACATTACTAATTATGACAAGTAACGGTAATTTTGTTACTTATTATGACAGGTAACTGTAACTTCATTACTAATTATGACAAGTGACGGTAACTTCGTTATTAATTATGACAGGTAACTGTAACATCATTACTATTTATGACCGGTAACGGTAACTTCGTTACTAATTATGACAGGTAACTGTAACTTATTTATTAATTATGAGAAGTAACGGTATCTTCATGACTAATTATGACAAGTAACGGTAACTTCGTTACTAATTATGACAAGTAACGGTAACTTCGTTACTAATTATGACTAGTAACGGTAACTTCACTACTAATTATGACGGGTAACTGTAACTTCATTACTAATTATGGCAGGTAACGGTAACTTCGTTAGTAATTATGACAGATAACTGTAACTTCATTACTAATTATGACAAGTAACGGTAACTTCAATACTAATTATGACGAGTAACGGTAACTTCATTACTACTTATAACAAGTAACGGTAACTTCATTACTAATTAAGACAGGTAATGGTAACATCGTTACTAATTATGACAAGTAACGGTAACTTCATTACTAATTATGACAGGTAACTGTAACTTCATTACTAATTATGACAAGTAACGGTAATTTTGTTACTAATTATGACAGGTTACTGTAACTTCATTGCTAATTATGACAAGTAACGGTAACTTCGTTATTAATTATGACAGGTAACTGTAACATTATTACTATTTATGACCGGTAACGGTAACTTCGTTACTAATAATGACAAGTAACGGTAACGTCATAACTAGTTATGACAAGTAACGGTAACTTCATTACTAATTATTATTATTGCCTTTATTATTATTGCCTTTATTGGTGGCGCAGTTAGGGCTCTTGGCCCTCTCTTACACTTAACCACATTAATACAATACAATAAACATATTATGGCGACAAAATTAAACTATAATAATTGACATTGATCATGACTTGCAGACTCTCATTCACTCATCCAGTCATACTTGTTGTCGGTCAGCAATGTTCAGCAGGCTGCCCCAGCAGGTGGTCTTGAATTTAGATAGTGAGGTGGTACCCCTGACACTGGCTGGAAGGGTATTCCACAGCCTAGACCCCACCGCATGAAAAGAGTTATTGTATATAGAGGAGCGATGAATAGGAATGGAGAGGGAAGAACCAGAGCGTGTATAATTACCATGGAAAGAAGACAAGTACTTGAATTTATTTGATAAGTATAGTGGTCTATCGTCAGACAATAATCGGAAAATCTGGACAAGAATGTGATATGATCGACGTAGTTCAGGTTTCAGCCAGGAAAGAGCGCAATAGTAGGGAGTGATATGTTTATCATAGGTCAGATCGTAGATAAATCGTATGCAAGAGTTCAGAGCTCGTTGAAGTTTCAAAGTTAATGTTTTGGTTGCGTCTACAAGAATAACGTCACAGTAGTCAAGAATAGGAAGTATTAGTGTCTGTATGAGTAGGATTCTTACTTTGAATGGTAAAATATCTTTTTTTCTTTTGAGGGAGTGGAGCGTTGCGAAAATCTTCTTGCATACATTCTGTACATGTTCAGACCAGTTAAGAGTCTGATTTATTATCACACCTAGATTTTTCACTGTAGGACAGTATGGAATTTCATTGTTGTTCAGTACAATTGGGGGAATAATTTGATCTCGGAGTGACGTCAATAGTTTTTGAGAGCCAATTATGATAACTTGTGTTTTGGATGGATTCAGAAGAAGGGAATTTTCCTGAGAATATTTTCCAAGTCGTTGAAGGTCAGCGTTGATAGTTTCAATTGTCAATGGAATGTCATTTGTCTTGCAGTGGGAGTATATTTGCAAATCATCTGCATATAGGTGATATTTGCAATTTTTCAAATTAGATGAGATGTCATTGATATATAGTACAAAAAGCAAGGGCCCTAATACACTACCCTGTGGGGCGCCTGACTTTCTGCTTAGCCACTGAGAAGTTTTATCCTGGGTTACAACACGTTGCTGGCGATTATTCAGGTATGATGCGAAAAAGTTAATTGTCTGCTGGTCGAAGTAATACAATTCCATCTTTTTCAATAGTGTCTGAGTATTTATGGTGTCAAAAGCACTGCTGAAGTCGAGAAGGGTGAGGATTGTCACCAGTTTTTGGTCCATTGCGTGTCTAATGTCGTCAGTCACTTTGAGTAATGCTGTTGCGGTGCTATGTCCCTTCTTGAAACCTGATTGCAGAGGGTCTAAAAGAGAACGGCTATTCAAATATTCAAGTACTTGCTCATGAACCAGACGCTCGAGGGCTTTTGAAAGTGCAGGTAGAATGGATATTGGCCGATAGTCAGATGGAGATAAAGGTTCGGTTTTCTTAGGAATAGGGATGACATTGGCTTGTTTCCATAGGGAGGGAAAGGTGTTAGTTGTAAGACTATGGTTGAATATGTGAGTAATAATTGGTAGAACGGCACCGATGATATTATGTATGAAGGATATGGGAATATCATCAACTCCTCTCGCTTTTGATTTTATGGAATATAGTACCTTTTTTACTTTGTCTGCCGTAACCGGATGGAAAGTAAAGAGCGGGTGGTCAGGTAGTGGGTGAAAAGAATCATGGGGTGTTGAATTAGTTGGTACTCTCTCTTCAGTGAAATATTCATTTAACTCATCAAGCGGTATGTCTGGTACATGTGTCTGTTGCTGCTGTTTGCCTATACCTAGAGAACGCATATTATTCCAGGCATTCCTTGTATTCATCTTCTTTGTCACGTTTTGTATGTAGGAGAATTTGGCGTTTCTTACGAGCTGCTTAATACGATTTCTGAGTACACGATAATTTTCAAAATCAGTTTCGTCACGGGTACGTTTAAAACGCCGGAATAGTGCATCACGCTGTGCCATCATACTTCTAATGTTATCATTTAACCATGGGCATGCTGGGCGAGTAACTTTGATCGAATGTTTAGGGGCATGTTTGTCATACAGACTAATAATAAGAGAATTTAACTTGTTTACTTTTGCGTCAATGTTATCTAAGAGTAATATGTCATTCCAGGGAAGGTTGTATGCGTCATGTTTTAAGTCATCCATATTAATATTTTTCATGTTTCTAGTGATAATATATTTAGGTGTGTACTTAGGCACACGTAGGGAGTACGATAGGTAAATTAGGTCATGGGTGGAGATAGATGGTACGGGTATTTGCCCGAAAGTTTCAACTCTGTCGAGATTGCTTGTCACAAGATGGTCAATCAATGTATGTGATTCGTATTTATCAGAGTAAATGTGGTTTGTAGGTTCTAGGGGAAGAATAGTCATGTCGCAGGAAGCGAACAGGTTTTTCAATTGTTTGGTCTCATACGTCTGTGTCAGTAAATTGGTATTGTAGTAACCCACGGCTATTACGTGTTCGTAGCTTGGAAGTAAGTCGAGCAAGCGGTTTTCAAATTCACTCATGTTTGTTATTCTTGGCGGCTTATATACAACAGCTACCAGAGTCTTTTGTTGGCCAACAATTACTTCAACAAACATGAATTCCGGTCCTGGTTGTGTGCTAAGTGTTGATACACATATTACCCGTCTTTTTAAGTCGCTTCTACAGTACATGGCAACCCCGCCTGCTCGCCTCCCATCATTTCTGTCATGACGTTCCAGCGAGTACCGATTTAGTTCCACCATGCTAGACGGGATGTCAGGTTTTAACCAACTTTCACTTATGCAGAGGATGTGGATATTGTTTTCGTTTATTATTGCCTGTATTTCGTCGTGATGCGCAACCAGCGACAGAGCATTAATATGGCAACATTGTAATGAATGTTTGGATGAGGAAAGTGCCTGTTTTAGAAGAAAGCCAGTGGTGTAAGGGGAGGGAGGGGGTTGGTGTGGGCTAGGCTGGCCAAGGTCAGTTAGCTCATTCATACAATAGCTCAGCTGGGTAACGGGAGATATATCTTAAAATAGAAGAAACCTACCTGGACCTCCAGCTGCACACTGCCGACCGCAACCAACGCACACACACATACACACACACACTTATTACTAAACTTGTCTAATATAAACATTACGCACATGTTCATTTCACTTCACTCTAATATCCCGCATTAGCTCAACGTTTTCCAGCTCCCTAAATGTGGTGACGGTCTTCTTAGTTCCATCAGGGAGGTGTATTAAAACGCGGCCGTCCTGGGTCCAGACTCGGGTGGGTCCGAAGTGGTCTCTCGCTGCATTTAGGATAGTTTTCCGGGTTTTTGTGAGGGATTCAGTAATAAGAATCTTGGTTCCCTTTAGGAGGCGCTTGGACTTCCAGATGCGATCTCGCTCGTGGTAGCGGAGGAATTTTATAATAATAGGGCGTTTCCCAGTGGCTACCACTTCAGCTGCTGTTCGCTGCGGCCGCCCAATCCTGTGACATCTATCCAGGCTCTCCATAGGGAGGTCCACGTTCAACTTCGTCTTGATTGTGTCCCTCACCTTCTCGTACACATCTTCCTCAGGGTCCTCGGCGATCCCGTGGATGAGAAGGCAGTTTCTCCGGCTGTATTGCTCTCCTTCGTCCAGCAGCTCCTCGTGGTGGTCAAGTCTCCTCTCCAGCTTGCTCAGTTCTTCTTTAAGCACAGCGAGTTCGGAGGTAACAGTGCTTCGAAACTCGCGAAAATCACGAGTAAGCGACTCTAGGGAGTCTTGACCCGGGTTGGCAGCACTGTTCAACAACTGAAGGCGTGCTTCAAAGTCTGCCATCGTTGCCTCAACAACATTTACACGTTTGTTCACCTTTTGTATTGACATAATGATTTAGAAAATGTTCAGGCACGTACTTCACACACTATGTTACTTGGTCACTCACTTTCGGGCCGGAAATTGCGGTTAAAAACTGCGGTTTGCGCGGGATAAAGCGGAGCACTCCTACAGGCTTCCTATGCCAGCCGCCATCTTAGCATCTTAGCATGACAGGTAACTTTAACTTCATAACTAATTATGCCAAGTAACGGTAACTTCATTACTAATTACGACAAGTAACGGTAACTTCATTACAAATTATGACAAGTAACGGTACCTTCATTACCAATTATAACAGGTAACTGTAACATCATTACTAATTAGGACAAGTAACGGTAACTTCATTACTAATTATGACAGGTTACGGTAACATCGTTACTAATTATGACAAGTAACGGTAACTTTGTTATTAATTATGACAGGTAACGGTAACGTCGTTACTAATTATGACAGGTAACGGTACCTTCGTTACTAATTATAACAGGTAACTGTAACTTCGATACTTATTATGACAAGTAACGGTAACTTCATTACTAATTATGACAGGTTACGGTAACATCGTTACAAATTATGACAAGTAACGGTAACTTCATGACTAATTATGACAGGAAACGGTAACATCGTTACTAATTATGACAAGTAACGACAACTTCGTTACTAATTATGACAGGTTACTGTAACATCGTTACTAATTAGGACAAGTAACGGTAACTTCATTACTAATTATGAGAGGTTACTGTAACTTCATTACTAATTATGACAAGTAACGGTAACTTCGCTACTAATTATGACAAGTAACGGTAGCTTCGTTACTAATTATGACAGGTAACGGCAACTTCGTAACTAATTATGACACGTAACGGTAACTTCATTACTAATTATGACAGTTAACTGTAACATCGTTACTAATTATAACAAGTTACGGCATCTTCATTACTAATTATGACATGTAACGGTAACGTCGTACTAATTATGACAGGTAACGGCAACTTCGTTACTAATTAATCAAGTAACGGTAACTTCATTACTAATTATGACAGGTAACTGTAGCATCGTTAATAATTATAACAAGTAACGGTAACTTCATAACTAATTATGACAGGTAACGGTAAGTTCATTACTAATTATGGCAGGTAACGGTACTTCGTTACTAATTATTACAGGTAACTGTAACTTCATTACTAATTATGACAAGTAATGGTAACTTCATTACTAATTATGACAAGTAACGGTAACTTCATTACTAATTATGGCACGTAACGGTAACTTCGTTACTTATTATGACAGGTAACTGTAACTTCATTCCTAATTATGACAAGTAATGGTAACTTCATTACTAATTAAGACAAGTAACGGTAACTTCATTACTAATTATGACAGTTAACTGTAACATCGTTACTAATTATAACAAGTAACGGCATCTTCATTACTAATTATGACATGTAAAGGTAACTTCGTACTAATTATGACAGGTAACGGCAACTTCGTTACTAATTAAGGCAAGTAACAGTAACTTCATTACTAATTATGACAGGTAACTGTAACATCGTTAATAATTATAACAAGTAACGGCAACTTCATTACTAAATATGACAGGTAACGGTAACTTCGTTACTAGTTATTTCAAGTAACGGTAACTTCCTTACTAATTATGACAAGTAACGGTAACTTCGTTACTAATTTTGCCAAGTAACGGTAACTTCGTTACTAATTGTGACAAGTAACGGTAACTTCATTACTAATTATGACAAGTAACTGTAACTTCATTACTAATTATGACAAGTAACGGTAACTTCGTTACTAATTATGACAAGTAACGGTAACTTCATTACTATTAATGACAAGTAACGGTAACTTCATTACTAATTATGACAAGTAACGGTAACTTCATTACTAATCATGACAGGTAACGGTAACTTCGTTACTAATTATGACGGGTAACTGTAACTTCATTACTAATTATGACAAGTATCGGTAACTTCATTACTAATTATGACAAGTAACGGTAATTATATTACTAATTAAGTCAAGTAACGGTATCTTTATTACTAATTATGACAGGTAGAGGTAACTTCGTTACTAATTATGGCAAGTAACGGTAACGTCGTTACTAATTATGACAGGTAACTGTCACCTCATTAATAATTATGACAAGTAACGGTTACTTCGTTACTAATTACGACAGGTAACGGTAACTTCGTTACTAATTATGACAGGTAATGTTAACTTCGTTACTAATTATGACAGGTAACTGTAACTTCATTATTATTTATGAGAAGTAACGGTAACTTCATGACTAATTATGACAAGTAACGGTAACTTCGTAACTAATTATGACTAGTAACGGTAACTTCATTACTAATTATGACGGGTAACTGTAACTTCATTACTTATTATGGCAGGTAACGGTAACTTCGTTACTAATTATGACAGATAACTGTAACTTCATTACTAATTATGACAAGTAACGGTAACTTCATTACTAATTATGACGAGTAACGGTAACTTCATTACTAATTATAACAAGAAACGATAACTTCATTACTAATTAAGACAGGTAACGGTAACATCGTTACTAATTATGACAAGTAACGGTAACTTCATTACTAACTTTGACAGGTAACTGTAACTTCATTACTAATTACGACAAGTAACGGTAATTTTGTTACTAATTATGACAGGTAACTGTAACGTCATTACTAATTATGACAAGTAACGGTAACTTCGTTATTAATTATGACAGGTAACTGTAACATCATTACTATTTATGACCGGTAACGGTAACTTCGTTACTAATTATGATAAGTAACGGTAACTTCATTCCTAATTATGACAAGTAACGGTAACTTCATTACTAATTATGATAAGTAACGGTAACTTCATTCCTAATTATGACAAGTAACGGTAACTTCATTACTAATTATGATAAGTAACGGTAACTTCATTTCTAATTATGACAGGTAACGGTAACTCCATTATTAATTATGACAGGTAACTGTAACTTCATTACTAATTATGACAAGTACCGGTTACTTAATTACTAATTATGACAGGAAACGGTAACTTCGTTACTAATTATGACAGGTAACGGTAACTTCGTTTCTAATTATGACAGGTAACTGTAACTTCTTTACTAATAATGATAACTAACGGTGACTTCGTTATTAATTATGACAGGTAACGGTACCTTCATCACTAATTATGACAGGTAACGGTAACTTCGTTACTAATTATAACAGGTAACTGTAACTTCATTACTAATTATGACAAGTAACGGTAACTTCATTACTAATTATGACAGGTTACGGTAACATCGTTACTAATTATGACAAGTAACGGTAACTTCGTTATTAATTATAACAGGTAACGGTAACGTCGTTACTAATTATGACAGGTAACGGTACCTTCGTTACTAATTATAACAGGTAACTGTAACTTCGATACTTATTATGACAAGTAACGGTAACTTCATTACTAATTATGACAGGTTACGGTAACATCGTTACTAATTATGACAAGTAACGGTAACTTCATGACTAATTATGACAGGTAACGGTAACATCGTTACTAATTATGACAAGTAACGGTAACTTCATTGCTAATTATGACAGGTTACGGTAACATCGTTACTAATTATGACAAGTAACGGTAACTTCATTACTAATTATGACAGTTAACTGTAACTTCGTTACTAATTATAACAGGTAACTGTAACTTCATTACTAATTAAGACAAGTAACGGTAACTTCATTACTAATTATGACAGGTTACGGTAACATCGTTACTAATTATGACAAGTAACGGTAACTTCGCTACTAATTATGACAAGTAACGGTAGCTTCGTTACTAATTATGACAGGTAACGGCAACTTCGTAACTAATTATGACAAGTAACGGTAACTTCATTACTAATTATGACAGTTAACTGTAACATCGTTACTAATTATAATAAGTTACGGCATCTTCATTACTAATTATGACATGTAACGGTAACTTCGTACTAATTATGACAGGTAACGGCAACTTCGTTACTAATTAATCAAGTAACGGTAACTTCATTACTAATTATGACAGGTAACTGTAACATCGTTAATAATTATAACAAGTAACGGTAACTTCATAACTAATTATGACAGGTAACGGTAAGTTCATTACTAATTATGGCAGGTAACGGTAACTTCGTTACTAATTATTACAGGTAACTGTAACTTCATTACAAATTATGACAAGTAATGGTAACTTCATTACTAATTATGACAAGTAACGGTAACTTCATTACTAATTATGGCACGTAACGGTAACTTCGTTACTAATTATGACAGGTAACTGTAACTTCATTCCTAATTATGACAAGTAATGGTAACTTCATTACTAATTAAGACAAGTAACGGTAACTTCATTACTAATTATGACAGTTAACTGTAACATCGTTACTAATTATAACAAGTAACGGCATCTTCATTACTAATTATGACATGTAAAGGTAACTTCGTACTAATTATGAGAGGTAACGGCAACTTCGTTACTAATTGAGACAAGTAACGGTAACTTCATTACTAATTATGACAGGTAACTGTAACATCGTTAATAATTATAACAAGTAACGGCAACTTCATTACTAATTATGACAGGTAACGGTAACTTCGTTACTAGTTATTTCAAGTAACGGTAACTTCCTTACTAATTATGACAAGTAACGGTAAGTTCGTTACTAATTTTGCCAAGTAACGGTAACTTCGTTACTAATTGTGACCAGTAACGGTAACTTCATTACTAATTATGACAAGTAACTGTAACTTCATTACTAATTATGACAAGTAACGGTAACTTCGTTACTAATTATGACAAGTAACGGTAACTTCATTACTATTAATGACAAGTAACGGTAACTTCATTACTAATTATGACAAGTAACGGTAACTTCATTACTAATCATGACAGGTAACGGTAACTTCGTTACTAATTATGACGGGTAACTGTAACTTCATTACTAATTATGACAAGTATCGGTAACTTCATTACTAATTATGACAAGTAACGGTAATTATATTACTAATTAAGTCAAGTAACGGTATCTTTATTACTAATTATGACAGGTAGAGGTAACTTCGTTACTAATTATGGCAAGTAACGGTAACGTCGTTACTAATTATGACAGGTAACTGTCACCTCATTAATAATTATGACAAGTAACGGTTACTTCGTTACTAATTACGACAGGTAACGGTAACTTCGTTACTAATTATGACAGGTAATGTTAACTTCGTTACTAATTATGACAGGTAACTGTAACTTCATTATTATTTATGAGAAGTAACGGTAACTTCATGACTAATTATGACAAGTAACGGTAACTTCGTAACTAATTATGACTAGTAACGGTAACTTCATTACTAATTATGACGGGTAACTGTAACTTCATTACTTATTATGGCAGGTAACGGTAACTTCGTTACTAATTATGACAGATAACTGTAACTTCATTACTAATTATGACAAGTAACGGTAACTTCATTACTAATTATGACGAGTAACGGTAACTTCATTACTAATTATAACAAGAAACGATAACTTCATTACTAATTAAGACAGGTAACGGTAACATCGTTACTAATTATGACAAGTAACGGTAACTTCATTACTAACTTTGACAGGTAACTGTAACTTCATTACTAATTACGACAAGTAACGGTAATTTTGTTACTAATTATGACAGGTAACTGTAACTTCATTACTAATTATGACAAGTAACGGTAACTTCGTTATTAATTATGACAGGTAACTGTAACATCATTACTATTTATGACCGGTAACGGTAACTTCGTTACTAATTATGATAAGTAACGGTAACTTCATTCCTAATTATGACAAGTAACGGTAACTTCATTACAAATTATGATAAGTAACGGTAACTTCATTCCTAATTATGACAAGTAACGGTAACTTCATTACTAATTATGATAAGTAACGGTAACTTCATTTCTAATTATGACAGGTAACGGTAACTCCATTATTAATTATGACAGGTAACTGTAACTTCATTACTAATTATGACAAGTACCGGTTACTTAATTACTAATTATGACAGGAAACGGTAACTTCGTTACTAATTATGACAGGTAACGGTAACTTCGTTTCTAATTATGACAGGTAACTGTAACTTCTTTACTAATAATGATAACTAACGGTAACTTCGTTATTAATTATGACAGGTAACGGTACCTTCGTCACTAATTATGACAGGTAACGGTAACTTCGTTACTAATTATAACAGGTAACTGTAACTTCATTACTAATTATGACAAGTAACGGTAACTTCATTACTAATTATGACAGGTTACGGTAACATCGTTTCTAATTATGACAAGTAACGGTAACTTCGTTATTAATTATAACAGGTAACGGTAACGTCGTTACTAATTATGACAGGTAACGGTACCTTCGTTACTAATTATAACAGGTAACTGTAACTTCGATACTTATTATGACAAGTAACGGTAACTTCATTACTAATTATGACAGGTTACGGTAACATCGTTACTAATTATGACAAGTAACGGTAACTTCATGACTAATTATGACAGGTAACGGTAACATCGTTACTAATTATGACAAGTAACGGTAACTTCATTGCTAATTATGACAGGTTACGGTAACATCGTTACTAATTATGACAAGTAACGGTAACTTCATTACTAATTATGACAGTTAACTGTAACTTCGTTACTAATTATAACAGGTAACTGTAACTTCATAACTAATTAAGACAAGTAACGGTAACTTCATTACTAATTATGACAGGTTACGGTAACATCGTTACTAATTATGACAAGTAACGGTAACTTCGCTACTAATTATGACAAGTAACGGTAGCTTCGTTACTAATTATGACAGGTAACGGCAACTTCGTAACTAATTATGACAAGTAACGGTAACTTCATTACTAATTATGACAGTTAACTGTAACATCGTTACTAATTATAACAAGTTACGGCATCTTCATTACTAATTATGACATGTAACGGTAACTTCGTACTAATTATGACAGGTAACGGCAACTTCGTTACTAATTAATCAAGTAACGGTAACTTCATTACTAATTATGACAGGTAACTGTAACATCGTTAATAATTATAACAAGTAACGGTAACTTCATAACTAATTATGACAGGTAACGGTAAGTTCATTACTAATTATGGCAGGTAACGGTAACTTCGTTACTAATTATTACAGGTAACTGTAACTTCATTACAAATTATGACAAGTAATGGTAACTTCATTACTAATTATGACAAGTAACGGTAACTTCATTACTAATTATGGCACGTAACGGTAACTTCGTTACTAATTATGACAGGTAACTGTAACTTCATTCCTAATTATGACAAGTAATGGTAACTTCATTACTAATTAAGACAAGTAACGGTAACTTCATTACTAATTATGACAGTTAACTGTAACATCGTTACTAATTATAACAAGTAACGGCATCTTCATTACTAATTATGACATGTAAAGGTAACTTCGTACTAATTATGAGAGGTAACGGCAACTTCGTTACTAATTGAGACAAGTAACGGTAACTTCATTACTAATTATGACAGGTAACTGTAACATCGTTAATAATTATAACAAGTAACGGCAACTTCATTACTAATTATGACAGGTAACGGTAACTTCGTTACTAGTTATTTCAAGTAACGGTAACTTCCTTACTAATTATGACAAGTAACGGTAAGTTCGTTACTAATTTTGCCAAGTAACGGTAACTTCGTTACTAATTGTGACAAGTAACGGTAACTTCATTACTAATTATGACAAGTAACTGTAACTTCATTACTAATGATGACAGGTAACTGTAACATCATTACTAATTATGACAAGTAACGGTAACTTCGTTACTAATTATGACAAGTAACGGTAACTTCATTACTATTAATGACAAGTAACGTTAACTTCATTACTAATTATGACAAGTAACGGTAACTTCATTACTAATTAATACGGGTAACGGTAACTTCATTAATAATTATAACAAGTAACGGTAACTTCATTACTAATTAAGACAGGTAACGGTAACATTGTTACTAATTATGACAAGTAACGGTAACTTCACTACTAATTATGACAGGTAACTGTAACTACATTACTAATTATGACAAGTAACGGTAATTTTGTTACTTATTATGACAGGTAACTGTAACTTCATTACTAATTATGACAAGTGACGGTAACTTCGTTATTAATTATGTCAGGTAACTGTAACATCATTACTATTTATGACCGGTAACGGTAACTTCGTTACTAATTATGACAGGTAACTGTAACTTATTTATTAATTATGAGAAGTAACGGTATCTTCATGACTAATTATGACAAGTAACGGTAACTTCGTTACTAATTATGACAAGTAACGGTAACTTCGTTACTAATTATGACTAGTAACGGTATTTTCACTACTAATTATGACGGGTAACTGTAACTTCATTACTAATTATGGCAGGTAACGGTAACTTCGTTAGTAATTATGACAGATAACTGTAACTTCATTACTAATTATGACAAGTAACGGTAACTTCAATACTAATTATGACGAGTAACGGTAACTTCATTACTACTTATAACAAGTAACGGTAACTTCATTACTAATTAAGACAGGTAATGGTAACATCGTTACTAATTATGACAAGTAACGGTAACTTCATTACTAATTATGACAGGTAACTGTAACTTCATTACTAATTATGACAAGTAACGGTAATTTTGTTACTAATTATGACAGGTAACTGTAACTTCATTGCTAATTATGACAAGTAACGGTAACTTCGTTATTAATTATGACAGGTAACTGTAACATTATTACTATTTATGACCGGTAACGGTAACTTCGTTACTAATTATGACAAGTAACGGTAACGTCATAACTAGTTATGACAAGTAACGGTAACTTCATTACTAATTATTATTATTGCCTTTATTATTATTGCCTTTATTGGTGGCGCAGTTAGGGCTCTTGGCCCTCTCTTACACTTAACCACATTAATACAATACAATAAACATATTATGGCGACAAAATTAAACTATAATAATTGACATTGATCATGGCTTGCACACTCTCATTCACTCATCCAGTCATACTTGTTGTCGGTCAGCAATGTTCAGCAGGCTGCCCCAGCAGGTGGTCTTGAATTTAGATAGTGAGGTGGTACCCCTGACACTGGCTGGAAGGGTATTCCACAGCCTAGACCCCACCGCATGAAAAGAGTTATTGTATATAGAGGAGCGATGAATAGGAATGGAGAGGGAAGAACCAGAGCGTGTATAATTACCATGGAAAGAAGACAAGTACTTGAATTTATTTGATAAGTATAGTGGTCTATCGTCAGACAATAATCGGAAAATCTGGACAAGAATGTGATATGATCGACGTAGTTCAGGTTTCAGCCAGGAAAGAGCGCAATAGTAGGGAGTGATATGTTTATCATAGGTCAGATCGTAGATAAATCGTATGCAAGAGTTCAGAGCTCGTTGAAGTTTCAAAGTTAATGTTTTGGTTGCGTCTACAAGAATAACGTCACAGTAGTCAAGAATAGGAAGTATTAGTGTCTGTATGAGTAGGATTCTTACTTTGAATGGTAAAATATCTTTTTTTCTTTTGAGGGAGTGGAGCGTTGCGAAAATCTTCTTGCATACATTCTGTACATTTTCAGACCAGTTAAGAGTCTGATTTATTATCACACCTAGATTTTTCACTGTAGGACAGTATGGAATTTCATTGTTGTTCAGTACAATTGGGGGAATAATTTGATCTCGGAGTGACGTCAATAGTTTTTGAGAGCCAATTATGATAACTTGTGTTTTGGATGGATTCAGAAGAAGGGAATTTTCCTGAGAATATTTTCCAAGTCGTTGAAGGTCAGCGTTGATAGTTTCAATTGTCAATGGAATGTCATTTGTCTTGCAGTGGGAGTATATTTGCAAATCATCTGCATATAGGTGGTATTTGCAATTTTTCAAATTAGATGAGATGTCATTGATATATAGTACAAAAAGCAAGGGCCCTAATACACTACCCTGTGGGGCGCCTGACTTTCTGCTTAGCCACTGAGAAGTTTTATCCTGGGTTACAACACGTTGCTGGCGATTATTCAGGTATGATGCGAAAAAGTTAATTGTCTGCTGGTCGAAGTAATACAATTCCATCTTTTTCAATAGTGTCTGAGTATTTATGGTGTCAAAAGCACTGCTGAAGTCGAGAAGGGTGAGGATTGTCACCAGTTTTTGGTCCATTGCGTGTCTAATGTCGTCAGTCACTTTGAGTAATGCTGTTGCGGTGCTATGTCCCTTCTTGAAACCTGATTGCAGAGGGTCTAAAAGAGAACGGCTATTCAAATATTCAAGTACTTGCTCATGAACCAGACGCTCGAGGGCTTTTGAAAGTGCAGGTAGAATGGATATTGGCCGATAGTCAGATGGAGATAAAGGTTCGGTTTTCTTAGGAATAGGGATGACATTGGCTTGTTTCCATAGGGAGGGAAAGGTGTTAGTTGTAAGACTATGGTTGAATATGTGAGTAATAATTGGTAGAACGGCACCGATGATATTATGTATGAAGGATATGGGAATATCATCAACTCCTCTCGCTTTTGATTTTATGGAATATAGTACCTTTTTTACTTTGTCTGCCGTAACCGGATGGAAAGTAAAGAGCGGGTGGTCAGGTAGTGGGTGAAAAGAATCATGGGGTGTTGAATTAGTTGGTACTCTCTCTTCAGTGAAATATTCATTTAACTCATCAAGCGGTATGTCTGGTACATGTGTCTGTTGCTGCTGTTTGCCTATACCTAGAGAACGCATATTATTCCAGGCATTCCTTGTATTCATCTTCTTTGTCACGTTTTGTATGTAGGAGAATTTGGCGTTTCTTACGAGCTGCTTAATACGATTTCTGAGTACACGATAATTTTCAAAATCAGTTTCGTCACGGGTACGTTTAAAACGCCGGAATAGTGCATCACGCTGTGCCATCATACTTCTAATGTTATCATTTAACCATGGGCATGCTGGGCGAGTAACTTTGATCGAATGTTTAGGGGCATGTTTGTCATACAGACTAATAATAAGAGAATTTAACTTGTTTACTTTTGCGTCAATGTTATCTAAGAGTAATATGTCATTCCAGGGAAGGTTGTATGCGTCATGTTTTAAGTCATCCATATTAATATTTTTCATGTTTCTAGTGATAATATATTTAGGTGTGTACTTAGGCACACGTAGGGAGTACGATAGGTAAATTAGGTCATGGGTGGAGATAGATGGTACGGGTATTTGCCCGAAAGTTTCAACTCTGTCGAGATTGCTTGTCACAAGATGGTCAATCAATGTATGTGATTCGTATTTATCAGAGTAAATGTGGTTTGTAGGTTCTAGGGGAAGAATAGTCATGTCGCAGGAAGCGAACAGGTTTTTCAATTGTTTGGTCTCATACGTCTGTGTCAGTAAATTGGTATTGTAGTCACCCACGGCTATTACGTGTTCGTAGCTTGGAAGTAAGTCGAGCAAGCGGTTTTCAAATTCACTCATGTTTGTTATTCTTGGCGGCTTATATACAACAGCTACCAGAGTCTTTTGTTGGCCAACAATTACTTCAACAAACATGAATTCCGGTCCTGGTTGTGTGCTAAGTGTTGATACACATATTACCCGTCTTTTTAAGTCGCTTCTACAGTACATGGCAACCCCGCCTGCTCGCCTCCCATCATTTCTGTCATGACGTTCCAGCGAGTACCGATTTAGTTCCACCATGCTAGACGGGATGTCAGGTTTTAACCAACTTTCACTTATGCAGAGGATGTGGATATTGTTTTCGTTTATTATTGCCTGTATTTCGTCGTGATGCGCAACCAGCGACAGAGCATTAATATGGCAACATTGTAATGAATGTTTGGATGAGGAAAGTGCCTGTTTTAGAAGAAAGCCAGTGGTGTAAGGGGAGGGAGGGGGTTGGTGTGGGCTAGGCTGGCAAAGGTCAGTTAGCTCATTCATACAATAGCTCAGCTGGGTAACGGGAGATATATCTTAAAATAGAAGAAACCTACCTGGACCTCCCGCTGCACACTGCCGACCGCAACCAACGCACACACACATACACACACACACTTATTACTAAACTTGTCTAATATAAACATTACGCACATGTTCATTTCACTTCACTCTAATATCCCGCATTAGCTCAACGTTTTCCAGCTCCCTAAATGTGGTGACGGTCTTCTTAGTTCCATCAGGGAGGTGTATTAAAACGCGGCCGTCCTGGGTCCAGACTCGGGTGGGTCCGAAGTGGTCTCTCGCTGCATTTAGGATAGTTTTCCGGGTTTTTGTGAGGGATTCAGTAATAAGAATCTTGGTTCCCTTTAGGAGGCGCTTGGACTTCCAGATGCGATCTCGCTCGTGGTAGCGGAGGAATTTTATAATAATAGGGCGTTTCCCAGTGGCTACCACTTCAGCTGCTGTTCGCTGCGGCCGCCCAATCCTGTGACATCTATCCAGGCTCTCCATAGGGAGGTCCACGTTCAACTTCGTCTTGATTGTGTCCCTCACCTTCTCGTACACATCTTCCTCAGGGTCCTCGGCGATCCCGTGGATGAGAAGGCTGTTTCTCCGGCTGTATTGCTCTCCTTCGTCCAGCAGCTCCTCGTGGTGGTCAAGTCTCCTCTCCAGCTTGCTCAGTTCTTCTTTAAGCACAGCGAGTTCGGAGGTAACAGTGCTTCGGAACTCGCGAAAATCACGAGTAAGCGACTCTAGGGAGTCTTGACCCGGGTTGGCAGCACTGTTCAACAACTGAAGGCGTGCTTCAAAGTCTGCCATCGTTGCCTCAACAACATTTACACGTTTGTTCACCTTTTGTATTGACATAATGATGTAGAAAATGTTCAGGCACGTACTTCACACACTATTATACTTGGTCACTCACTTTCGGGCCGGAAATTGCGGTTAAAAACTGCGGTTTGCGCGGGATAAAGCGGAGCACTCCTACAGGCTTCCTATGCCAGCCGCCATCTTAGCATCCTAGCATGACAGGTAACTTTAACTTCATAACTAATTATGCCAAGTAACGGTAACTTCATTACTAATTACGACAAGTAACGGTAACTTCATTACAAATTATGACAAGTAACGGTACCTTCATTACCAATTATAACAGGTAACTGTAACATCATTACTAATTAGGACAAGTAACGGTAACTTCATTACTAATTATGACAGGTTACGGTAACATCGTTACTAATTATGACAAGTAACGGTAACTTTGTTATTAATTATGACAGGTAACGGTAACGTCGTTACTAATTATGACAGGTAACGGTACCTTCGTTACTAATTATAACAGGTAACTGTAACTTCGATACTTATTATGACAAGTAACGGTAACTTCATTACTAATTATGACAGGTTACGGTAACATCGTTACTAATTATGACAAGTAACGGTAACTTCATGACTAATTATGACAGGAAACGGTAACATCGTTACTAATTATGACAAGTAACGACAACTTCGTTACTAATTATGACAGGTTACTGTAACATCGTTACTAATTAGGACAAGTAACGGTAACTTCATTACTAATTATGAGAGGTTACTGTAACTTCATTACTAATTATGACAAGTAACGGTAACTTCGCTACTAATTATGACAAGTAACGGTAGCTTCGTTACTAATTATGACAGGTAACGGCAACTTCGTAACTAATTACGACAAGTAACGGTAACTTCATTACTAATTATGACAGTTAACTGTAACATCGTTACTAATTATAACAAGTTACGGCATCTTCATTACTAATTATGACATGTAACGGTAACGTCGTACTAATTATGACAGGTAACGGCAACTTCGTTACTAATTAATCAAGTAACGGTAACTTCATTACTAATTATGACAGGTAACTGTAACATCGTTAATAATTATAACAAGTAACGGTAACTTCATAACTAATTATGACAGGTAACGGTAAGTTCATTACTAATTATGGCAGGTAACGGTAACTTCGTTACTAATTATTACAGGTAACTGTAACTTCATTACTAATTATGACAAGTAATGGTTACTTCATTACTAATTATGACAAGTAACGGTAACTTCATTACTAATTATGGCACGTAACGGTAACTTCGTTACTAATTATGACAGGTAACTGTGACTTCATTCCTAATTATGACAAGTAATGGTAACTTCATTACTAATTAAGACAAGTAACGGTAACTTCATTACTAATTATGACAGTTAACTGTAACATCGTTACTAATTATAACAAGTAACGGCATCTTCATTACTAATTATGACATGTAAAGGTAACTTCGTACTAATTATGACAGGTAACGGCAACTTCGTTACTAATTAAGGCAAGTAACGGTAACTTCATTACTAATTATGACAGGTAACTGTAACATCGTTAATAATTATAACAAGTAACGGCAACTTCATTACTAATTATGACAGGTAACGGTAACTTCGTTACTAGTTATTTCAAGTAACGGTAACTTCCTTACTAATTATGACAAGTAACGGTAACTTCGTTACTAATTTTGCCAAGTAACGGTAACTTCGTTACTAATTGTGACAAGTAACGGTAACTTCATTACTAATTATGACAAGTAACTGTAACTTCATTACTAATTATGACAAGTAACGGTAACTTCGTTACTAATTATGACAAGTAACGGTAACTTCATTACTATTAATGACAAGTAACGGTAACTTCATTACTAATTATGACAAGTAACGGTAACTTCATTACTAATCATGACAGGTAACGGTAACTTCGTTACTAATTATGACGGGTAACTGTAACTTCATTACTAATTATGACAAGTATCGGTAACTTCATTACTAATTACGACAAGTAAAGGTAACTATATTACTAATTAAGTCAAGTAACGGTATCTTTATTACTAATTATGACAGGTAGAGGTAACTTCGTTACTAATTATGGCAAGTAACGGTAACGTCGTTACTAATTATGACAGGTAACTGTCACCTCATTAATAATTATGACAAGTAACGGTTACTTCGTTACTAATTACGACAGGTAACGGTAACTTCGTTACTAATTATGACAGGTAATGTTAACTTCGTTACTAATTATGACAGGTAACTGTAACTTCATTATTAATTATGAGAAGTAACGGTAACTTCATGACTAATTATGACAAGTAACGGTAACTTCGTAACTAATTATGACTAGTAACGGTAACTTCAGTACTAATTATGACGGGTAACTGTAACTTCATTACTAATTATGGCAGGTAACGGTAACTTCGTTACTAATTATGACAGATAACTGTAACTTCATTACTAATTATGACAAGTAACGGTAACTTCATTACTAATTATGACGAGTAACGGTAACTTCATTACTAATTATAACAAGAAACGGTAACTTCATTACTAATTAAGACAGGTAACGGTAACATCGTTACTAATTATGATAAGTAACGGTAATTTTGTTACTAATTATGACAGGTAACTGTAACTTCATTACTAATTATGACAAGTAACGGTAACTTCGTTATTAATTATGACAGGTAACTGTAACATCATTTTTATTTATGACCGGTAACGGTAACTTAGTTACTAATTATGATAAGTAACGGTAACTTCATTCCTAATTATGACAAGTAACGGTAACTTCATTACTAATTATGATAAGTAACGGTAACTTCATTCCTAATTATGACAAGTAACGGTAACTTCATTACTAATTATGATAAGTAACGGTAACTTCATTTCTAATTATGACAGGTAACGGTAACTCCATTATTAATTATGACAGGTAACTGTAACTTCATTACTAATTATGACAAGTAACGGTTACTTAATTACTAATTATGACAGGAAACGGTAACTTCGTTACTAATTATGACAGGTAACGGTAACTTCGTTTCTAATTATGACAGGTAACTGTAACTTCTTTACTAATAATGATAACTAACGGTAACTTCGTTATTAATTATGACAGGTAACGGTAACTTCGTCACTAATTATGACAGGTAACGGTAACTTCGTTACTAATTATAACAGGTAACTGTAACTTCATTACTAATTATGACAAGTAACGGTAACTTCATTACTAATTATGACAGGTTACGGTAACATCGTTACTAATTATGACAAGTAACGGTAACTTCATGACTAATTATGACAGGTAACGGTAACATCGTTACTAATTATGACAAGTAACGACAACTTCGTTACTTATTATGACAGGTTACTGTAACATCGTTACTAATTAGGACAAGTAACGGTAACTTCATTACTTACATGAGAGGTTACTGTAACTTCATTACTAATTATGACAAGTAACGGTAACTTCATTACTAATTATGACAGGTTACGGTAACATCGTTACTAATTATGACAAGTAACGGTAACTTCATTACTAATTATGACAGTTAACTGTAACTTCGTTACTAATTATAACAGGTAACTGTAACTTCATTACTAATTATGACAAGTAACGGTAACTTCATTACTAATTATGACAGGTTACGGTAACATCGTTACTAATTATGACAAGTAACGGTAACTTCGCTACTAATTATGGCAAGTAACGGTAGCTTCGTTACTAATTATGACAGGTAACGGCAACTTCGTAACTAATTATGACAAGTAACTGTAACTTCATTCCTAATTATGACAAGTAATGGTAACTTCATTACTAATTAAGACAAGTAACGGTAACTTCATTACTAATTATGACAGTTAACTGTAACATCGTTACTAATTATAACAAGTAACGGCATCTTCATTACTAATTATGACATGTAAAGGTAACTTCGTACTAATTATGAGAGGTAACGGCAACTTCGTTACTAATTGAGACAAGTAACGGTAACTTCATTACTAATTATGACAGGTAACTGTAACATCGTTAATAATTATAACAAGTAACGGCAACTTCATTACTAATTATGACAGGTAACGGTAACTTCGTTACTAGTTATTTCAAGTAACGGTAACTTCCTTACTAATTATGACAAGTAACGGTAACTTCGTTACTAATTTTGCCAAGTAACGGTAACTTCGTTACTAATTGTGACAAGTAACGGTAACTTCATTACTAATTATGACAAGTAACTGTAACTTCATTACTAATTATGACAAGTAACGGTAACTTCGTTACTAATTATGGCAAGTAACGGTAACTTCATGACTATTAATGACAAGTAACGGTAACTTCATTACTAATTATGACAAGTAACGGTAACTTCATTACTAATCATGACAGGTAACGGTAACTTCGTTACTAATTATGACGGGTAACTGTAATTTCATTACTAATTATGACAAGTATCGGTAACTTCATTACTAATTATGACAAGTAACGGTAACTATATTACTAATTAAGTCAAGTAACGGTAACTTTATTACTAATTATGACAGGTAGAGGTAACTTCGTTACTAATTATGGCAAGTAACGGTAACGTCGTTACTAATTATGACAGGTAACTGTCACCTCATGAATAATTATGACAAGTAACGGTTACTTCGTTACTAATTACGACAGGTAACGGTAACTTCGTTACTAATTATGACAGGTAATGTTAACTTCCTTACTAATTATGACAGGTAACTGTAACTTCATTATTAATTATGAGAAGTAACGGTAACTTCATGACTAATTATGACAAGTAACGGTAACTTCGTAACTAATTATGAATAGTAACGGTAACTTCATTACTAATTATGACGGGTAACTGTAACTCCATTACTAATTATGGCAGGTAACGGTAACTTCGTTACTAATTATGACAGATAACTTCATTACTAATTATGACGAGTAACGGTAACTTTATTACTAATTATAACAAGAAAAGGTAACTTCATTACTAATTAAGACAGGTAACGGTAACATCGTTACTATTATGACAAGTAACGGGAACTTCATTACTAATTATGACAGGTAAATGTAACTTCATTACTAATTATGACAATTGACGGTAATTTTGTTACTAATTATGACAGGTAACTGTAACTTCATTACTAATTATGACAAGTAACGGTAACTTCGTTATTAATTATGACAGGTAACTGTAACATCATTACTATTTATGACCGGTAACGGTAACTTCGTTACTAATTATGATAAGTAACGGTAAATTAATTCCTAATTATGACAAGTATCGGTAACTTCATTACTAATTATGATAAGTAACGGTAACTTCATTCCTAATTATGACAAGTAACGGTAACTTCATTACTAATTATGATAAGTAACGGTAACTTCATTTCTAATTATGACAGGTAACGGTAACTCCATTATTAATTATGACAGGTAACTGTAACTTCATTACTAATTATGACAAGTAACGGTTACTTAATTACTAATTATGACAGGAAACGGTAACTTCGTTACTAATTATGACAGGTAACGGTAACTTCGTTTCTATTTATGACAGGTAACTGTAACTTCTTTACTAATAATGATAACTAACGGTAACTTCGTTATTAATTATGACAGGTAACGGTAACTTCGTCACTAATTATGACAGGTAACGGTAACTTCGTTACTAATTATAACAGGTAACTGTAACTTCATTACTAATTAGGACAAGTAACGGTAACTTCATTACTAATTATGACAGGTAACTGTAACATCATTACTAATTATGACAAGTAACGGTAATTTTGTTACTAATTATGACAGGTAACTGCAACTTCATAACTAATTATGGCAGGTAACCGTAACTTCGTTATTAATTATGACAGGTAACTGTAACATCATTACTATTTATGACCGGTAACGGTAACTTCGTTACTAATTATGATAAGTAACGGTAACTTCATTCCTAATTATGACAAGTTACGGTAACTTCATTATTAATTATGATAAGTAACGGTAACTTCATTTCTAATTATGACAGGTAACGGTAACTTCGTTATTAATTATGACAGGTAACTGTAACTTCATTAATAATTATGACAAGTAACGGTTACTTCATTACTAATTATGACAGATAACAGTAACTTCATTACTAATTATGATAAATAACGGTAACTTCATTCCTAATTATGACAAGTAACGGTAACGTCGTTATTAATTATGACAGGTAACTGTAACTTCATTACTTATTATGACAAGTAACGGTTACTTCATTACTAATTATGACAGGTAACGGTAACTTCGTTGCTAATTATGACAGGTAACGGTAACTTCGTTACTAATTATGACAGGTAACTGTAACTTCTTTACTAATAATGATAACTAACGGTAACTTCGTTATTAATTATGACAGGTAACGGTAACTTCGTTACTAATTATGACAGGTAACGGTAACTTCGTTACTAATTATAACAGGTAAATGTAACTTCATTACTAATTATGACAAGTAACGGTATCTTCATTACTAATTACGACAGGTTACGGTAATATCGTTACTAATTATGACAAGTAACGGTACCTTCGTTACTTATTATGACAGGTAACTGTAACTTCATTACTAATTATGACAAGAAATGGTAACTTCGTTACTAATTATCACAAGTAACGGTAGCTTCGTTAATAATTAGGACAAGTAACGGTAACTCCGTTACTATTTATGACAAGTTACTGTAACATCGTTACTTATTAGGACAAGTAACGGTAACTTCATTACTAATTATGAGAGGTTACTGTAACTTCATTATTAATTATGACAAGTAACGGAAACTTCGTTACTAATTATGACAGGTAACGGTAGCTTCGTTACTAATTATGACAGGTAACGGTAACGTCATAACTAATTATGACAATTAACGGTAACTTCATTACTAATTATGACAGGTAACTTTAACTTCATTACTAATTAAGACAAGTAACGGTAACTTCATTACTAATTATGACAAGTAACGGTAACTTCATTACTTATTATGACAAGTAACGGAAACTTCATTACTAATTATAACAGGTAACTGTAACTTCATTACTAATTATGACAAGTAACGGTAACTTCATTACTAATTATGACAGGTTAGGGTAACATCGTTACTAATTATGACAAGTAACGGTAACTTCGTTATTAATTATGACAGGTAACGGTAACTTCGTTACTAATTATGACAGGTAACGGTACCTTCGTTACTAATTATAACATCTAACTGTAACTTCGTTACTTATTAGACAAGTAACGGTAACTTCATTACTAATTATGACAGGTTACGTAACATCGTTACTAATTATGACAAGTAACGGTAACTTCATGACTAATTATGACAGAAAACGGTAACATCGTTACTAATTATGACAAGTAACGGCAACTTCGTTATTAATTATGACAGGTTACTGTAACATCATTACTAATTATGACAAGAAACGGTTACTTCGTTACTAATTATCACAAGTAACGGTAACTTCGTTAATAATTATGACAAATAACGGTAACTTCGTAACTATTGATGACAAGTTACTGTAACATCGTTATTAATTAGGACAAGTAACGGTAACTTTATTACTAATTATGACAAGTAACGGTAACTTCGATACTAATTATGACAAGTAACGGTAACTTCATTACTAATTATGACAAGTAACGGTAACTTCGTTACTAATTGTGACAAGTAACGGTAACTTCATTACTAATTGTGACAAGTAACTGTAATTTCATTACTAATTATGACAGGTAACTGTAATTTCATTACAAATTATGACAAGTAACAGTAACTTCGTTACTAATTATCACAAGTAACGGTAACTTCGTTAACAATTATGACAAGTAACGGTAACATCGTTACTATTTATGACAAGTTACTGTAACATCATTACTAATTAGGACAAGTAACGGTAACTTCATTACTAATTATGAGAAGTTACTGTAACTTCATTACTAATTATGACAAGTGAGGGGTCTAGATGCAAAACCGGCTATCTCCACTGACTCTAATTTTACAGGAGAGACGAATTTCTTATACCTCAGTAACTAAGTGATATAATATTATGGTTATTGCTCTATAATGTATTGTTTGATTTATAAATGACATTAAGTGCATGAACGAACTAGAATATATGATAACATATTAATAGGGGGGCAATAAAAATTGGAGATTGCCGGTTTTGCATCTCACCCATTGAAAATACAAGTATAGCATCGATTGTTTTGCTAGAATATCTGGAATCGGGATTGAAAAGGGTGAAATAAGAATATTAACTCTGGAGAGAAAAGTATTTTCGGTCTATTCCATGGAATTATGATATAGTACAATTTTCCACAACAAAGGTGTTTAAACAATGAGATGCTCAGTTTCCTCCAAGCCATATTCTTCAATAAGTCCCTCGGTTCCTTCATCATGGTTTGCTTCATCTTGCTTGATCTCGATCAAGTCGGCGAAAAATCGTAGGTCTTTGAGGGTTTTCCATTGGTCACCGTAGTGTTTAGCAAGCAATTTAGTAACGTCCCGTAATTTCAAAGGGTTAACTTCAACACCCTTCCTGATTACGGCTGGATTAATCATTCCCACATTCTTGCCTGGCTTACAAACACTTTTTGCCACGCATACATCAGTCCTGTAATAAGGCTCTCCACGGACTAACACGTTATTCATGGGATGTGAATTGGACCTTGTTAGAATGAAACGCTTACTAACATTAAATTTGAAGTGCCACGAGCCAGTGATTTTGAACGCCTTATTTGCTTCTGTCTTCCAGTCAGAGACTAGGCAGTCATTTCCCATTTCAATAATGGTCCCAAATCTTTCAAAAATGTTTTTATACTCAGTCGGATTTGTGACAGTTTCCCTTTTTCTTAATACCTGCTCGATTCTGCCAAACACTCGATCACTAGGCAAAAAGGAATGTCCTGTTACTGGGTATATCACTTCGATGGACGTCAGTGTACGGGGTGCATTCAGAAACCATGTAGCACACGCTGCGATGATGCGATTCTTATTCTGCCCCCCGCACCCATCGCATACTAATCGCAGTGTTTCTATGCCAGAGAAGTCCGTATTGGTGAGTCTGTGATAGACGGCAGAGGCGATCTCACTGGAGCCCTTGTGATACTCGTTTTCTGTCCATGTGTACATAAAAGTCTTATCCACTGTCTCCTTTTCCCTAGAAGAACCTTGTACAAAGCGCAGGTTGTAAATATACAATTGCCGGCTGTAGTAAGCGGACTGATCAGGTAACTTGGGCAAAACCTGATTTTGCTGACAGTCAAAGCTCAAGATGAGGAGAGTATTCGTCCTCTCTCGAAGTAATGAATAAAACGCCTTTGCTCGTAAACTATGAACGCGTTTTTCAATACAAAGTTCACTTTTCTTGGCTGAATCTACCTCACTTTTAATTTTTTCATCTAAACTCAAGCAGGTGGAACATACATCATTACGAGGGGTTCCGAAGTCCAGATTGAAAGATCTATTGAACACACCCCGGAAAAAAGATTCCTTGACTTTTAAAGTTGTTTGTTGTGTTTCGCTGTTATACATCCGCCACATCCTTCTGATATTCAAATCGGATGGTAAGTATCGTCTGACATTTGTTACCGATCTCGTATAATGTGCACCTACACACGTAAATTTCCTTATAAAGCTTACCACCGATTCCCTCTTGTTGCAATACCTGTGGCTGGTGTGATCTCCTCCTCTTCTTTCTTTTGGTGAATTCCCTGTTGCTGTACAATTTTTAGTGACAAACTGCAGTCTGTGTTTTGTAATGTGTAGTATTTTTAAGAATGCTGCTTGACAGACAGGCACGTGTTCATTTCGTCCATTCCTAACATAACACTGTATTGTTGACACTTTTGGAGCACGGATTTCATTTTTGTCGCGCCTACGCTTGCAGACGGTACTTCTGCAGTACCGTGCTAGGAATGCATCTTGCATCTGTTTATCCTGTGTAGCATAGAACAGCTTATGAAAATCGGTGATCTCGCCTATTGTTAGGGTCGAGCAGCGATAAGCATGGGTCGAATGTCGGCACTCAGGAATGGAGGGCGGGAATGTGGCACCATACCTATGGACAGACACAAACCATCTTTTACAGATTCCATTTCTTACTTTGGTGTCATATTTTAAGTCTACCGAAAATAGTTTCAAACAACGGTGACACTATGCACACCGTAAATCAAAGTATGCTATAAAAGACACTAACCTCTTTTGCTTTGCGATATTCCTCTTCCATTTCTCCTGTTGCCTTTGCCTCTTTCTTGCCTTGGTTGGTGAAACGGGTTCGGCATTGATCTCCATGACCTTTTTCTGTTATTATTAGACACAGTAATTACAATCAGGTCGTTACTGTCCCAACAAACTTCACACGTTGCTTCCTAGCTCATAACAACAAAAATCCACACACCTTACTCTAGACTGCCAACCCGACTGTACTTAACTGCTATCTGTTGACGCTTATGGCCGTAGGAGCGCTAATGTCAAAAACATGTCATCATAATGCCACAGGAAAGCGTGGTTTTGTTGAGTCATTTTGAGCCATGGAGATATCCGGTTCTGCACCGCAACGCCGTACGGAGATTGCCGGGTTTGCAACTAACCCCTATTTTTCACCCTATTTTTGAAGGGGATATAGCTTGATTTGCAACCAAACAAGTTTATAAACAGATCACAAACGTCTCGGAGAATGGTACTCCAACCATAGCTCATTTTCACAAAAAAGTGGAGATAGCCGGTTTTGCATCTAGACCCCTCAAGTAACGGTAACTTCGTTACTAATTATGACAAGTAACGGTAGCTTCGTTACTAAGTATGACGGGTAACGGGAACTTCGTTACTAATTATGACAAGTAACGGTAACTTCATAACTAATTATGACCAGTAACGGTAACTTCATGACTAATTATGACCTAGAACTTTAACTTCATTACTAATTAAGACAAGTAACGGTAACTTCATTACTAATTAGGACAAGTAACGGTAACTTTATTACTAATTATGACAAGTAACGGTAACTTCATTACTAATTATGGCAGGTAACGGTAACTTCGTTACTATATATGACAGGTAACTGTATCTTCATTACTAATTATGACAAGTAATGGTAACTTCATTACTAATTATGACAAGTAACGGTAACTTCGTTACTAATTAAGACATTTAACGGTAACTTCGTACTAATAATGATAAGTAACGGTAACTTCGTTACTAATTATGACAGGTAACGGTAACTTCGTAACTCATTATGAGAGGTAACTGTAACTTCATTACTAATTATGACAAGTAACTGTAACATCGTTACTAATTACGACAAGTAACGGTAACTTCGTTACAAATTATGACAAGTAACGGTAACTTCATTACTAATTATGAGAGGTAACTGTAACTTCATTAATAATTATGACAAGTAAAGGTAACTTCGTTACTAATTATGACAGGTAACTGTAACTTCATTATTAATTATCAGAAGTAACGGTAACTTCATGGCTAATTATGACAAGTAACGGTAACTTCGTTACTAATTATGACAGGTAACTGTCACCTCATTAATAATTATGACAAGTAACGGTTACTACGTTACTAATTACGACAGGTAACGGTAACTTCGTAACTAATTATGACAGGTAATGTTAACTTCGTTACTAATTATGCCAGGTAACTATAACTTCATTATTAATTATGAGAAGTAACGGTAACTTCATGACTAATTATGACAAGTAACGGTAACTTCATTACTAATTATGACGGGTAACTGTAACTTCATTTCTAATTATGGCAGGTAACGGTAACTTCGTTACTAATTATGACAGATAACTGTTACTTCATTACTAATTATGACAAGTAACGGTAACTTCATTACTAATTATGACGAGTAACGGTAACTTCATTACTAATTATAACAAGTAACGGTAACTTCATTACTAATTAAGACAGGTAACGGTAACATCGTTACTAATTATGACAAGTAACGGTAACTTCATTACTAATTATGACAGGTAACTGTAACTTCATTACTAATTATGACAAGTAACGGTAATTTTGTTACTAATTATGACAGGTAACTGTAACTTCATTACTAATTATGACAAGGAACGGTAACTTCGTTATTAATTATGACAGGTAACTGTAACATCATTACTATTTATGACCGGTAACGGTAACTTGTTTACTAATTATGATAAGTAACGGTAACTTCATTCCTAATTATGACAAGTAACGGTAACTTCATTACTAATTATGATAAGTAACGGTAACTTCATTTCTAATTATGACAGGTAACGGTAACTCCATTATTAATTATGACAGGTAACTGTAACTTCATTACTAATTATGACAAGTAACGGTTACTTAATTACTAATTATGACAGGTAACGGTAACTTCGTTACTAATTATGACAGGAAACGGTAACTTCGTTACTAATTATGACAGGTAACTGTAACTTCTTTACTAATAATGATAACTAACGGTAACTTCGTTATTAATTATGACAGGTAACGGTAACTTCGTCACTAATTATGACAGGTAACGGTAACTTCGTTACTAATTATAACAGGTAACTGTAACTTCATTACTAATTATGACAAGTAACGGTAACTTCATTACTAATTATGACAGGTTACGGTAACATCGTTACTAATTATGACAAGTAACGGTAACTTCATGACTAATTATGACAGGTAACGGTAACATCGTTATAAATTATGACAAGTAACGGTAACTTCGTTACTTATTATGACAGGTAACTGTAACTTCATTACTAATTATGACAAGAAACGGTAACTTCGTTACTAATTATCACAAGTAACGGTAACTTCGTTAATAATTAGGATAAGTAACGGTAACTTCGTGACTATTTATGACAAGTTACTGTAACATCGTTACTAATTAGGACAAGCAACGGTAACTTCATTACTAATTATGAGAAGTTACTGTAACTTCATTATTAATTATGACAAGTAACGGTACTATGAGATATATAAGTTACTCCTTTGTGCCATTTTTATCTGACGTGATCATTGCACGCCTTTGTGAAACCTTGGCTGTGAAGCTATTAATCGCCCTCTGATGTCTTAATACCATATATGGACATATCTGCATCTTGTCCCCTTATTGGCCAGTGATTTATATTTTGGAAGGGGTCGTGACCAATCAAATTTTAGCACGCAGTTACCTTTGTGTTGCGTCGTCATTTGCTTTGTTTCGAGGCATTTCTTCCTTGCAGCCAAGTAGGCTAGACGTATTCCGATATTCTAGGGAAAGTGCCCGCGTTCAAGGTGAAACCATGGCGAGGTGTCTGTATGTCGTAATCAGTAATTGCTTTACTGTAGTTCTGTTTCATATTTCGGTAATTTAAAACTCTTTTTCTGTGTTATTTTTCTTTTGGTCGCGTGTACTTGTCCCCTCCCGATATTTTCCCTCCGCCCTTTGTGTGCGTGTAATTGCTGGTGAGTTTTGTTTTGTATGATAGTGTTATTTTCATTTATTTTGATAACGTAGTTTTTGTACTTTAAGGGTTGAAAGTCATGTATGTGGGCTTGTCTTCGCTTTACTCTGGTGTGCTTGACGGTGGGTTTGCCTACCTTGTAGGGTGCATCTTTGGGTCTGTCATCCAGAGTGTATCTTATCGTAGAACAACATAACGGGATTGGAGATTATTTTTCTTGCTTCCCGTAATGCTTTGTTCTTTATCTTAAAGAGTTCACAAAAGGAGGTCTCACTATTGCTATTTGCTGGTGACCTAACCTGTGATATTCTTGTGTCTGTGAATGCCCATATTTTGCGCATCACATATTTTCGTCGTCTTTGTGTGCCCTTATATCCTACGCATACTTTCAATTTTTAAAGTATATTTTTGGCTTTGCCGATAATTTAATGTAATTTTTCCTTTTGTCTAAATTCCTATTTTTCTCGTAACTCACTAGATCTTGCATGTGCCTCCGCGTCTTTCTTCCTCATTCCTCCCCTCCCTCTCACCCCTCTCCACCCCTTTCTGAACCATTATACCCCCCCTCCTATTTTGTTCATCCCTTTTGACACGCTTTGTCTAAATTTTTAGAACGTATCTTGACTTCGTTGAGTGTAGTCGTTTCTGAGTTTTGTCTTTTTATTTAATTGCGACATACTTACATTTAGTCATCGTTTCATCTTGCCTTGAACACGTTACCTTAACTTATCTTATTTTATTTCATTTTAATATAATTTAATTTAGTATATTTTCGATTTTCTTCCTAATTTGTATTTTTTTCTTGCGGTAAATTAATTTTGTGTTTAATTTGTTGGTCATTTCTCTTCTTGCTTTTAATATCTCTGGGATCGTTGTACATTGTGGTTCTTATTTAAATACATTTTATCTTTGCCTAAGTATCTCTGCTTTTGCGTCACGTCTTATTTTAATTTTAGTAACCTTCTTCGAGTTTTGTCTGGTTTTTGCTATATTTCGGTTTGTCGGTCTTATTAGCGTACTTGTGACGTTAATACGACCTACACGGCCTCTGATTTAAATTTGTTCATCTTTGGATTTTACCGTAGTTTAATTTTAATTAGCTTTCCCCCTTCCTTTTGGGATTGCTTTCTGGTTTGCCTTTTAAAATTTGGGCCCAGCGAAAGCCAAGCAAGACTGCGATCTCCCCGTTTTTCTTTCTTCTATTTTATTTTATTTTATATTTCTTCGGGGATAGGGGAAGAGCTTCAGCTACGTTTCCACTGACGTCTGCTGCGTACGTAAGTATATGTTTATTTCTATTACTTCATCTTAAGTTGCGTACAAATGGATTTCAGAGCGTGGTTTTGAGACAAAATCACCTTTCTAATTTAACAATTTTTTTCCAGCTGATCGTTCCTGAGACTTCGAGCTGAATTGCATTGTGAAACGTTTCCATCCTTTTCGTACCTATAGTATAATGTTGTCTTTCTGAGTTTTAAGGTGCTGAGAATTTCATGAAAGAGGAGAAAGGTCTGGTATGGTCTATCAACATTTGAAAAACACACAGCCGCAAACAGTATGTTTCGTGTGAGGATGACGACTTGGTGCCCGTGAGTAAATTACCACGTGGGAAAGCAACATCTTACGGTAATGTGATGTGCACTTATTTATTTCTTCTCGTAATACTGTTTAGATACCTTTTATATTTTTGAAGTAGTTTGAAATTAGTAGTCTTTGTAGTCCTTTTTCTTATCTCGTTGGTGTGTACCGTGCTGTGTTTTTAATATTTTTCGTCATGGATAAATCTATTAAGCAGGAAGTTCGTTTACCGTCCTATAATTTTGAGTCGTTGACTGCACCTATTTCTTCAAGTAAGGCTATTCCAGAACCCCAATTTTTTAGTGTACCGAAGGACTTACTTATGTTTGACCCGTTGTCTAGTGGCTACGTTTCTAATCCTACCAGTGGTGGTCATTCTGACAACGTTGCATCCATTGTGAGCAGGTGGAATCTTACTTTTTCCGGGGAAAATAACACATCTTCAGTTTTTTGGTTCATTCAGAGGATTGAGGAACTGTGTCAGTGCCATGACATAAGTCCCGATAAGATAGTTCGTTGCCTACCAATTTTACTTTCTGGTAAAGCGTTGCAGTGGTACAGGGTGTCACCATTCCATTACACTTCATGGAACGAATTTGTGTGCAACATAAAAGCCCGTTTCACTCCCCAAGATTTCGCGTATGCTTTGAAACAGGAAATCTACGCTCGAACTCAGGGCCCCTCCGAGAAGATTGACGATTATGTCACGGCTGTACGCCTCCTCACAGCCAATTTGCCTCAGCCATTCCACCCACAGGAACTTTTCGAAATTATTTATAGGAATTTAAATCCTATATATAAGTACTTCATACGTCGCATTTCGGTACGCTGTATTGAGGACATAATTCTACATGGACGCGAATATGAGAACAATTCTCGGTCGAGTTTGAGTTATGTTCCACCCCCTATTTCCCACGAAGTCATGTTTCCTGAACTAGCTTGTGCGACTAGCACACAGCATGCATTTACTTCTGTGGCCCATCCCGTTATTTCAAACAAGACTGTCTCTTTTAATCTCCCCTCTCGTCCTCCCATAAATCACGTCCAAAGTGATAGTCACGCTGCCAGCCAAACTCATTCTACCTCCCGTGTCCACAATAATCCTCCAGATACCAAACGTGTCTCCGCAAATATCTTATGTTGGAATTGCAACAATCACGGTCATAACTTCCGTGAATGTGCCGCTAGATCCCGTAAGTTCTGCTACGGTTGTGGGATGTCAGATGTGACTAAATTGACCTGTCCAAATTGTAATTTCAACCAGGAAAACTGTTGAAGTGCTGTCCTGAGTTCGACCCGTCGGGCAGCCCTAAAAGCAGGTATCGCGATCCTTATCTTTGTTTTGCTTCTGTATCGCAACCTTGGGTCACATTATCTTTTCATCATGTCACAACTCAAGCCATTTTGGATTCTGGAGCCACGGAGAGCTTTATCCTTCGCTCTGTGGCGGAACAAATTCCAGCGCTGCGCATCTGTCCTCACGAGGATGGACGTGAGCGAAAGTTCGTGTCAGCTGGTTCATCTACTATCAACGTTACCGGTACTGTTTTATGTCATCTCAAGATCCATGGTTTTTCATGGGATCACCAGTTCCACGTAGTTGATAATTTATCCACCCAAGTCCTTTTAGGGACAGATTTCATGCGCAAAACAGGTTTACAATTAGATTTTGCGAGTAATTCATTTAGCTTTCTGTTTCATTCCAACAAACAATTCCCGTTCGAAGAATGTACCTCTCGTGTTAGTGAAGTGTCCACAGTGCATTCTGTCCAGCTGCCTCTGTCTTTATTTTCGGAAGAGCGTGATGTGCTGAGTGATTTGGTGAACGAATTCTCGGATGTCCTCACAGATAAATTAGGTTCAGCGGTAGGTCACGATTGTCATATCGATCTCACAGATAATGTCCCGGTTCGATCCCCGGCATTTGCATGTTCACCTCCCAAGCTGTTGGCTATGAGAAAATATGTCAAAGAGCTACAAGATAAAGGAGTAGTCGTTCCTTCCAAGTCGGCGTATGGTTCTCCAGCTTTTCTGATTCCCAAGAAAGACGGCGAATATAGATTAGTTGTCGACTACAGGAAGCTGAATAAGAAGGTTGTTTTTGACAATTTTCCGTTACCTACACTCGACAGCGCTTTTCAGCATTTTCATGGAGCTAACTATTATTCTATTATTGATCTCAATTCCGCATATCATCAAATTCCGTTGGACGCCGAGAGCCGTGATTTTACCGCCTTTTCCACACCTTTTGGGTTATTCACATTCAATAGATTGCCTATGGGTATCGCTGTCGGAGCACAAATTCTTAGTCGTGTGTTAGATGATCTCTTGGGTGACTTGAAATTTAAGTTTGTCTTCAATTATTTAGATGACCTTGTTGTTTATAGCAAATCTTTCGAGGAGCACGTAACTCATCTCCGTGAAGTTTTCTCTCGCCTCAGAAAAGCGGGACTCACTATCAATCCCGAAAAGACCTCTTTGGCCCGCACGCAGATCAAGTTTTTAGGACATGTTCTGTCGACTAACGGTATTAGCGTCATGCCTGATAGAGTTGAATGTATTAAGAATCTACCGGTGCCTACCTCTGTGAAAGCTCTACGCCGTGCCATGGGCATGTTTGGGTTTTATTCCAGGTTTATCAGACATTTCTCGGATATTTCGGCTCCATTGAATGCCCTCAAAAAGAAGAACGCTAAATTTATATGGGGTCCAGAGCAAGATAAAGCTTTTAACACTTTAAAAGAGAGTCTTATATCTGCCCCTGTGTTGCAAGCTCCAGATTTCGAGTCTAGGTTCTTCCTCCATTGCGACGCTAGTGATCTAGCTGTGTCAAGCGTTTTAAGTCAACACGTGGACGGGAAGTTTGCGCCTGTAGCTTTTGCTAGTCGCATGCTTAATGAACATGAACGTCGCTATTCCATCTTTGAAAAAGAGTCCCTTGCTGTTGTCTTTGGCTGCGAGAAATTCAGGAGTTTCCTAGAACATCGCCATTTCACGGTCTACACCGATAATGAAGCTCTGAAATGGAGCATGTCACATGTAAAGAAACTTGGTCGTATCAATCGGTGGATTTTGAGACTATCGTCGTTCAAGTTCGACATTGTACACGTGAAAGGTAGTGAAAACTCTGTGGCTGATTGTCTCTCGCGCATGTTCGAGGATTCCACTATTTCCGCTCCTAGTCAGATTGTTCCTCCTTCTGTCGAAACTTCACCTCAGGAAATGCCTGAAAATGTGCTTTTATTACAGTTTAGTCCATGGTCCTTCGTAGATATACGTAAGTTTCAGGCAGATGATCTTTATTGTCGTGAACTCCGTGAGAAAATTACCAACAAGGACCCCACTGTGAGTGAATTTTGTGTCCGTAATGATGTAATTGGCCGTCTCCTCCCTGGTTCAAACTCCTTCAGAATTTTCGCCCCTGAGAATGTTCGTAATATGCTCTTAACATACTATCATTCTTCGGCTATAGGCTTACACGTTGGAATGTACCGTACTTTACGCAAAATTGACTCTGAATTCTATTGGCCTACGATCAAACCAGACGTGTTTGATTTTGTAAAAAAATGTCACACCTGTCAACGCTCTAAACCAGCGCAAAATACGCAGATAGGTTTGCATAGTGCTCATATTGTTACTCGTCCTGGAGAACGGTTATTTATTGACATATTCGGTCCTGTGACACGTTCTAGGTCTGGTCATCAGGCGATTTTGACAGTGATCGACGGTTTTTCTAAGTTTGTCTGGCTCTTTCCTGTTAAGGACATTTCTGCAAAAGGGACGGTCCATTTATTATGTAAGCATATTTTTGCTATATTTGGCCCGCCCAAGTTCCTTGTTACCGATAATGCTACCATCTTCAAGTCCAAAACTTTCAAATCTATGACCTTCAGTTGGGGCATTAATCACGTGTTATTGGCGCCATTCAGACCACAAGGCAATCAGGTAGAGAGATTTCATCGTAATCTGAAAGCTTGTCTAACCGCCTTCCGTAATGTGGAACAATCCAATTGGGATGTTAACTTGCATTATTTTACCTTAGGTTTTAATACCTCGTTTCATTCGTCTATTCAAACCACACCTGCGGAATTGTTTATAGGCCGTAAACTTGTTGATCCCCTGATGCTCCGTTGGAATATCGAGTATTTGTCTATCCCGTCTCGAACCGTCTCTACTCAAGAGAAATGGGATTCCGCCGTCGCTAGCCTTAAGCGGGCTAGACAGAAGGTCTCAGCACGGTACAACCAGCGTAGAAAACCTGTTCATTTTCAGATAGGAAATAGGGTTTTGGTACGACTACACCCTATTAGTAACGCAGCTTCCGGCATCTCCAGTAAACTGTGTTTGCGGTGGTCCGAACCAAGGACCATAACCAGGTTCCTGAACAACGTGACTGTGGAAATGATTTCTAATGACGATCCTCAACTAATTTCTGTTTCTCATGTAGCAAATCTTAAGAAATACCATGAATGATGTGGTGTCTGTGTAATTATTTGTTTATCTAGAGTATGTATTTCTTTCAGTGTTTTGACGCTGCGATCCCAGTGTTGATGTTTTTACAGGATCCCTGCCTGTTTATTTTAGTTTAGTGTGTCCATGATTGTTTTCAGTATCTCTTAACCGTCCGCCCGTGTTATCGCGCGCTGTTTTCTTTCTCTCTCCCTTACCCCACACCGCATCCAAGTTGTGTAATATCATTTTATCAATGGTTGTGACGACAGAACATTCCATTGGAAATATAGGGTGCTCCACAGATTAAGTTTTATTAACCATTTATACCACAATGTAACTGTTTTGTTTTTTTCTATATTAGGAATATTGGGAGGAAGGAAAATCTCTGCAGCCTTGACGTCAACTGCAATGGTCCTGGGTTCCCCCTTGTTCATCTTCAGGCCTTTGGATTACAACTTCTCGTTATTCTTCGGAAATTTCAAAAACAGAAAAATGTTATTCCTTGTGAGATAACTCATAACTTATATGTTAATTTTTTTTCTCCCTAGTCAAAATTTTCTGCTGACGTGTTTAGTGAATTGAGTGTTTTGTGTGATAAGGTTGGTACCACCTTCTCTCATGGGGCACTGCTTCGCTGGCATTTTAGGCAGCGGATTTTGTATTCGTTGCGTTTTTGCACCTAATTTTAATTTTTCTAGGTTTACTTAGCCAAAATTCCCCTCACTCACTTAACTGCTTGTGCGTTTGATGTATACTTCAAAGAGATGGACTTGTGCTATACCAAGCCTCTGTGAAAGGCAATGAGTTTGGAACTCTAATGTGAGCTACTCCGTGTGTTTGTGTGATATGAGACTCTCTCCTTGCGAGCCATTTTATGAATGAAACAAGAGTGCATCTTATACCATATATACAAAAAAAAATGTTTTGTGTATGTATTTTTGTAAACATTTTTTTTTCAAGGAAGTGGGGGAATTTTGAGCCATTTTTATGAGATATATAAGTTACTCCTTTGTGCCATTTTTATCTGACGTGATCATTGCACGCCTTTGTGAAACCTTGGCTGTGAAGCTATTAATCGCCCTCTGATGTCTTAATACCATATATGGACATATCTGCATCTTGTCCCCTTATTGGCCAGTGATTTATATTTTGGAAGGGGTCGTGACCAATCAAATTTTAGCACGCAGTTACCTTTGTGTTGCGTCGTCATTTGCTTTGTTTCGAGGCATTTCTTCCTTGCAGCCAAGTAGGCTAGACGTATTCCGATATTCTAGGGAAAGTGCTCGCGTTCAAGGTGAAACCATGGCGAGGTGTCTGTATGTCGTAATCAGTAATTGCTTTACTGTAGTTCTGTTTCATATTTCGGTAATTTAAAACTCTTTTTCTGTGTTATTTTTCTTTTGGTCGCGTGTACTTGTCCCCTCCCGATATTTTCCCTCCGCCCTTTGTGTGCGTGTAATTGCTGGTGAGTTTTGTTTTGTATGATAGTGTTATTTTCATTTATTTTGATAACGTAGTTTTTGTACTTTAAGGGTTGAAAGTCATGTATGTGGGCTTGTCTTCGCTTTACTCTGGTGTGCTTGACGGTGGGTTTGCCTACCTTGTAGGGTGCATCTTTGGGTCTGTCATCCAGAGTGTATCTTATCGTAGAACAACATAACGGGATTGGAGATTATTTTTCTTGCTTCCCGTAATGCTTTGTTCTTTATCTTAAAGAGTTCACAAAAGGAGGTCTCACTATTGCTATTTGCTGGTGACCTAACCTGTGATATTCTTGTGTCTGTGAATGCCCATATTTTGCGCATCACATATTTTCGTCGTCTTTGTGTGCCCTTATCTCCTACGCATACTTTCAATTTTTAAAGTATATTTTTGGCTTTGCCGATAATTTAATGTAATTTTTCCTTTTGTCTAAATTCCTATTTTTCTCGTAACTCACTAGATCTTGCATGTGCCTCCGCGTCTTTCTTCCTCATTCCTCCCCTCCCTCTCACCCCTCTCCACCCCTTTCTGAACCATTGTACCCCCCCTCCTATTTTGTTCATCCCTTTTGACACGCTTTGTCTAAATTTTTAGAACGTATCTTGACTTCGTTGAGTGTAGTCGTTTCTGAGTTTTGTCTTTTTATTTAATTGCGACATACTTACATTTAGTCATCGTTTCATCTTGCCTTGAACACGTTACCTTAACTTATCTTATTTTATTTCATTTTAATATAATTTAATTTAGTATATTTTCGATTTTCTTCCTAATTTGTATTTTTTTCTTGCGGTAAATTAATTTTGTGTTTAATTTGTTGGTCATTTCTCTTCTTGCTTTTAATATCTCTGGGATCGTTGTACATTGTGGTTCTTATTTAAATACATTTTATCTTTGCCTAAGTATCTCTGCTTTTGCGTCACGTTTTATTTTAATTTTAGTAACCTTCTTCGAGTTTTGTCTGGTTTTTGCTATATTTCGGTTTGTCGGTCTTATTAGCGTACTTGTGACGTGGTAATTTACTCACGGGCACCAAGTCGTCATCCTCACACGAAACATACTGTTTGCGGCTGTGTGTTTTTCAAATGTTGATAGACCATACCAGACCTTTCTCCTCTTTCATGAAATTCTCAGCACCTTAAAACTCAGAAAGACAACATTATACTATAGGTACGAAAAGGATGGAAACGTTTCACAATGCAATTCAGCTCGAAGTCTCAGGAACGATCAGCTGGAAAAAAATTGTTAAATTAGAAAGGTGATTTTGTCTCAAAACCATGCTCTGCTACCATTTGTACGCAACTTAAGATGAAGTAATAGAAATAAACATATACTTACGTACGCAGCAGACGTCAGTGGAAACGTAGCTGAAGCTCTTCCCCTATCCCCGAAGAAATATAAAATAAAATAAAATAGAAGAAAGAAAAACGGGGAGATCGCAGTCTTGCTTGGCTTTCGCTGGGCCCAAATTTTAAAAGGCAAACCAGAAAGCAATCCCAAAAGGAAGGGGGAAAGCTAATTAAAATTAAACTACGGTAAAATCCAAAGATGAACAAATTTAAATCAGAGGCCGTGTAGGTCGTATTAACGTCACAAGTACGCTAATAAGACCGACAAACCGAAATATAGCAAAAACCAGACAAAACTCGAAGAAGGTTACTAAAATTAAAATAAGACGTGACGCAAAAGCAGAGATACTTAGGCAAAGATAAAATGTATTTAAATAAGAACCACAATGTACAACGATCCCAGAGATATTAAAAGCAAGAAGAGAAATGACCAACAAATTAAACACAAAATTAATTTACCGCAAGAAAAAAATACAAATTAGGAAGAAAATCGAAAATATACTAAATTAAATTATATTAAAATGAAATAAAATAAGATAAGTTAAGGTAACGTGTTCAAGGCAAGATGAAACGATGACTAAATGTAAGTATGTCGCAATTAAATAAAAAGACAAAACTCAGAAACGACTACACTCAACGAAGTCAAGATACGTTCTAAAAATTTAGACAAAGCGTGTCAAAAGGGATGAACAAAATAGGAGGGGGGGTACAATGGTTCAGAAAGGGGTGGAGAGGGGTGAGAGGGAGGGGAGGAATGAGGAAGAAAGACGCGGAGGCACATGCAAGATCTAGTGAGTTACGAGAAAAATAGGAATTTAGACAAAAGGAAAAATTACATTAAATTATCGGCAAAGCCAAAAATATACTTTAAAAATTGAAAGTATGCGTAGGAGATAAGGGCACACAAAGACGACGAAAATATGTGATGCGCAAAATATGGGCATTCACAGACACAAGAATATCACAGGTTAGGTCACCAGCAAATAGCAATAGTGAGACCTCCTTTTGTGAACTCTTTAAGATAAAGAACAAAGCATTACGGGAAGCAAGAAAAATAATCTCCAATCCCGTTATGTTGTTCTACGATAAGATACACTCTGGATGACAGACCCAAAGATGCACCCTACAAGGTAGGCAAACCCACCGTCAAGCACACCAGAGTAAAGCGAAGACAAGCCCACATACATGACTTTCAACCCTTAAAGTACAAAAACTACGTTATCAAAATAAATGAAAATAACACTATCATACAAAACAAAACTCACCAGCAATTACACGCACACAAAGGGCGGAGGGAAAATATCGGGAGGGGACAAGTACACGCGACCAAAAGAAAAATAACACAGAAAAAGAGTTTTAAATTACCGAAATATGAAACAGAACTACAGTAAAGCAATTACTGATTACGACATACAGACACCTCGCCATGGTTTCACCTTGAACGCGGGCACTTTCCCTAGAATATCGGAATACGTCTAGCCTACTTGGCTGCAAGGAAGAAATGCCTCGAAACAAAGCAAATGACGACGCAACACAAAGGTAACTGCGTGCTAAAATTTGATTGGTCACGACCCCTTCCAAAATATAAATCACTGGCCAATAAGGGGACAAGATGCAGATATGTCCATATATGGTATTAAGACATCAGAGGGCGATTAATAGCTTCACAGCCAAGGTTTCACAAAGGCGTGCAATGATCACGTCAGATAAAAATGGCACAAAGGAGTAACTTATATATCTCATAAAATGGCTCAGTTCGTTACTAATTATGACATGTAACGGTAGCTTCGTTACTAATTATGACAGGAAACGGCAACTTCGTTAGTAATTATGACAAGCAACGGTAACTTCGTTACTATTTATGACATGTAACTGTAACATCGTTACAAATTATGACAAGTAACGGTAACTTCGTTACTAATTATGACAAGTAACGGTAACGTCATAACTAATTATGACAAGTAACGGTAACTTCATTACTAATTATGACAGGTAACTTTAACTTCATAACTAATTAAGACAAGTAACGGTACCTTCATTACTAATTATGACAAGTAACTGTAACTTCATTACTAATTATGACAAGTAACGGTAACTTCATTACTAATTATAACAGGTAACTGTAACTTCATTACTAATTATGACAAGTATCGGTAACTTCATTACTAATTATGACAGGTTACGGTAACATCGTTACTAATTATGACAAGTAACGGCAACTTCGATACTAATTATGACAGGTTACTGTAACTTCATGACTAATTATGACAAAAACGGTTACATCGTTACTAATTATCACAAGTAACGGTAACTTCGTTAATTATTATGACAAATAACGGTAACTTCGTTACTATTGATGACAAGTTACTGTAACATCGTTACTAATTAGGAGAAGTAACGGTAACTTCATAACTATTTATGAGAGGTTACTGTAACTTCATTACTAATTATGACAAGAAACGGTAACTTCGCTACTAATTATGACAAGTAACGGTAGCTTCGTTACTGATTATGACAGCTAACGGCAACTTCGTAACTAATTATGACAAGTAACGGTAACTTCATAACTAATTATGACAGGTAACGGTAAGTTCATTACTAATTATGGCAGGTAACGGTAACTTCGTTACTAATTAGGACAGGTAACTGTAACTTCATTACTAATTATGACAAGTAATGGTAGCTTCATTACTAATTATGACAAGTAACGGTAACTTCATTACTAATTATGGCAGGTAACGGTAACTTCGTTACTAATTATGACAGGTAACTGTAACTTCATTACTAATTATGACATGTAATGGTAACTTCATTACTAATTATGACAAGTAACGGTAACTTCATTACTAATTATGACAGGTAACTGTATCATCGTTAATAATTATAACAAGTAACGGAAACTTCATTACTAATTATGACAGGTAACGGTAAGTTCATTACTAATTATGGCAGGTAACAGTAACTTCGTTACTAATTTTGACAAGTAACGGTAACTTCGTCACTAATTGTGACAAGTAACGGTAACTTCATTACTAATTATGACAAGCAACAGTAACTTCATTACTAATTATGACAGGTAACTGTAACTTCATTACTAATTATGACAAGTAACGGAAACTTCGTTACTAATTATGACAAGTAACGGTAACTTCGTTACAAATTATGACAAGTAACTGTAACATCATAACTATTTATGACAGGTAACGGTAACTTCGTTACTAATTATGACAAGTAACGGGAACTTCATTACTAATTATGACAAGTAACGGTAACTTCATTACTAATTATGACAAGTAACGGTAACTTCATTACTAATCATGACAGGTAACGGTAACTTTGTTACTAATTATGACGGGTAACTGTAACTTCATTACTAATTATGACAAGTATCGGTAACTTCATTACTAATTATGACAAGTAACGGTAACTATATAACTAATTATGTCAAGTAACGGTAACTTCATCTAATTATGACAGGTAAAGGTAACTTCGTTACTAATTATAGCAAGTAACGGTAACGTCGTTACTAATTATGACAGGTAACGGTAACATCGTTACTAATTATGACAAGTAACGGCAACTTCGTTACTAATTATGACAGGTTACTGTAACTTCATTACTAATTATGACAAGAAACGGTTACTTCGTTACTAATAATCACAAGTAACGGTAACTTCGTTAATAATTATGACAAATAACGGTAACTTCGTGACTATTGATGACAAGTTACTGTAACATCGTTAATAATTAGGACTAGTAACGGTAACTTCAATACTAATTATGAGAGGTTACTGTAACTTCATTACTAATTATAACAAGTAACGGTAACTTCGCTACTAATTATGACAAGTAACGGTAGCTTCGTTACTAATTATGACAGGTAACGGCAACTTCGTAACTAATTATGACAAGTAACGGTAACTTCTTAACTAATTATGACAGGTAACGGTAAGTTCATTACTAATTATGGCAGGTTACGGTAACTTCGTTACTAATTACGACAGGTAACTGTTACTTCAATACTAATTATGACAAGTAATGGTAACTTCATTACTAATTATGACAAGTAACTGTAACGTCATTACTAATTAAGGCAGGTAACGGTAACTTCGTTACTAATTATGACAGGTAACTGTAACTTCATTACTAATTATGACAAGTAATGGTAACTTCATTACTAATTATGAAAAGTAACGGTAACTTCGTTACTAATTAAGACAAGTAACGGTAACTTCATTACTAATTATAACAAGTAACGGTAACTTCATTACTAATTATAACAGGTAACTGTAACTTCATTACTAATTATGACAGGTAACGGTAACTTCGTTACTAGTATTGACAGGTAACGGTAACTTCGTTACTAATTATGACAGGTTACGGTAACATCGTTACTAATTATGACAAGTAACGGTAACTTCTTTATTAATTATGACAGGTAACGGTAACTTCGCTACTAATTATGACAGGTAACGGTACCTTCGTTACTAATTATAACAGGTAACTGTATCTTCGTTACTTATTATGAAAAGTAACGGTAACCTCATTACTAATTATGACAGGTTACGGTAACATCGTTACTAATTATGACAAGTAACGGTAACTTCATGACTAATTATGACCGGTAACGGTAACATCGTTACTAATTATGACAAGTAACGACAACTTCGTTACTAATTATGACAGGTTACTGTAACTTCATTACTAATTATGACAAAAACGGTTACTTCGTTACTAATTATCACAAGTAACGGTAACTACGTTAATAATTATGACAAATAACGGTAACTTCTTTACTATTGATGACAAGTTACTGTAACATCGTTACTAATTAGGACAAGTAACGGTTACTTCATTACTAATTATGAGAGGTTACTGTAACATCATTACTAATTATGGCAAGTAACGGTAACTTCGCTACTAATTATGACAAGTAACGGTAGCTTCGTTACAAATTATGACAGGTAACGGCAACTTCGTTACTAATTATGAACAGTAACGGTAACTTCATAACTAATTTTGACAGTTAACTTTAACATCGTTACTAATTATAACAAGTAACGGCATCTTCATTACTAATTATGACAGGTAACGGTAACTTCGTTACTAATTATGACAGGTAACTGTAACTTCATTACTAATTATGACAAGTAATGGTAACTTCATTACTTATTATGACAAGTAACGGTAACTTCATTACTAATTATGGCAGGTAACGGTAACTTCGTTACTAATTATGACAGGTAACAGTAACTTCATTACTTATTATGACAAGTAATGGTAACTTCATTACTAATTATGACAAGTAACGGTAACTTCATTACTAATTATGACTGTTAACTGTAACATCGTTACTAATTATTACAAGTAACGGCATCTTCATTACTAATCATGACATGTAACGGTAACTTCGTACTAATTATGACAGGTAACGGCAACTTCGTTACTAATTAAGACAGGTAACGGTAACTTAATTACTAATTATGACAGGTAACTGTAACATCGTTAATAATTATAACAAGTAACGGCAACTTCATTACTAATTATGACAGGTAACGGTAACTTCGTTACTAGTTATTTCAAGTAACGGTAACTTCCTTACTAATTATGACAAGTAACGGTAACTTCGTTACTAATAATGACAAGTAACGGTAACTTCATTACTAATTATGACAAGTAACGGTAACTTCATTAATAATCATGACAGGTAACGGTAACTTCGTTACTAATTATGACGGGTAACTGTAACTTCATTACTAATTATGACAAGTATCGGTAACTTCATTACTAATTATGACAGGTAACGGTAACTATATTACTAATTATGTCAAGTAACGGTAATATTATTACTAATTATGACAGGTAAAGGTAACTTCGTTACTAATTATGGCAAGTAACGGTAACGTCGTTGCTAATTATGACAGGTAACTGTCACCTCATTACTAATTATGACAAGTTACGGTTACTTCGTTACTTATTACGACAGGTAACGGTAACTTCGTTACTAATTATGACAGGAAATGTTAACTTCGTTACTAATTATGACAGGTAAGTGTAACTTCATTATTAATTATGAGAAGTAACGGTAACTTCATGACTAATTATGACAAGTAACGGTAACTTCGTTACTAATTATGACTAGTAACGGTAACTTCACTACTAATTATGACGGGTAACTGTAACTTCATTACTAATTATGGCAGGTAACGGTAACTTCGTTACTAATTATGACAGATAACTGTAACTTCATTACTAATTATGACAAGTAACGGTAACTTCATTACTAATTATGACGAGTAACGGTAACTTCATTACTAATTATAACAAGTAACGGTAACTTCATTACTAATTAAGACAGGTAACGGTAACATCGTTACTAATTATGACAAGTAACGGTAACTTCATTACTAATTATGACAGGTAACTGTAACTTCATTACTAATTATGACAAGTAACGGTAATTTTGTTACTAAGTATGACAGGTAACTGTAACTTCATTATTAATTATGACAAGTAACGGTAACTTCGGTATTAATTATGACAGGTAACTGTAACATCATTACTATTTATGACCGGTAATGGTAACTTCGTTACTAATTATGACAAGTAACGGTAACGTCATAACTAATTATGACACGTAACGGTAACTTCATTACTAATTATGACAGGTAACTTTAACTTCATAACTAATTATGACAAGTAACGGTAACTTCATTACTAATTATGACAGGTTACTGTAACATCGTTACTAATATGACAAATAACGGTAACTTCATGACTAATTATGACAGGTAACGGTAACATCGTTACTAATTATGGCAAGTAACGGCAACTTCGTTACTAATTATGACAGGTTACTGTAACTTCATTACTAATTATGACAAGAAACGGTTAATTCGTTACTAATTATCACAAGTAACGGTAACTTCGTTAATAATTATGACAAATAACGGTAACGTCGTTACTATTGATGACAAGTTACTGTAACATCGTTACTAATTAGGACAAGTAACGGTAACTTCATTACTAATTATGAGAGGTTACTGTAACTTCATTACTAATTATGACAAGTAACGGTAACTTCGTTACTAATTATGACAGGTAACGGCAACTTCGTAACTAATTATGACAAGTAACGGCAACTTCATAACTAATTATGACAGGTAACGGTAAGTTCATAACTAATTATGGCAGGTAACGGTAACTTCGTTACTAATTATGACAGGTAACTGTAACTTCATTACTAATTATGACAATTAATGGTAACTTCATTACTAATTATGACAAGTAACGGTAACTTCATTACTAATTATGGCAGGTAACGGTAACTTCGTTACTAATTATGACAGGTAACTGTAACTTCATTTCTAATTATGACAAGTAATGGTAACCTCATTACTAATTATGACAAGTAACGGTAACTTCGTTACTAATTAAGACAAGTAACGGTAACTTCATTACTAATTATAACAAGTAACGGTAAGTTCATTACTAATTATAACAGGTAACTGTAACTTCAATACTAATGATGACAAGTAACGGTAACTTCATTACTAATTATGACAGGTTACGGTAACATCGTTACTAATTATGACAAGTAACGGTAACTTCGTTATTAATTATGACAGGTAACGGTAACTTCGTTACTAATTATGACAGGTAACGGTACCTTCGTTTCTAATTATAACAGGTAACTGTAACTTCGTTACTTATTATGACAAGTAACGGTAACTTTATTACTAATTATGACAGGTTACGGTAACATCGTTTCTAATTATGACAAGTAACGGTAACTTCATGACTAATTATGACAGGTAACGGTAATATCGTTACTAATTATGACAAGTAACGACAACTTCGTTACTAACTATGACAGGTTACTGTAACATCGTTACTAATTAGGACAAGTAACGGTAACTTCATTACTAATTATGAGAGGTTTCTGTAACTTCATTACTAATTATGACAAGTAACGGTAACTTCGCTACTAATCATGACAAGTAACGGTAGCTTCGTTACTAATTATGACAGGTAACGGCAACTTCGTATCTAATTATGACAAGTAACGGTAACTTCATTACTAATTATGACAGTTAACTGTAACATCGTTACTAATTATAACAAGTAACGGCATCTTCATTACTAATTATGACATGTAACGGTAACTTCGTACTAATTATGACAGGTAACGGCAACTTCGTTACTAATTAAGACAAGTAACGGTAACTTCATTACTAATTATGACAGGTAACTGTAACATCGTTAATAATTATAACAAATAACGGTAACTTCATAACTAATTATGACAGGTAACGGTAGGTTCATTACTAATTATGGCAGGTAACGGTAACTTCGTTAGTAATTATGGCAGGTAACGGTAACTTCGTTACTAATTATGACAGGTAACTGTAACTTCATTACTAATTATGACAAGTATTGGTAACTTAATTACTAATTATGACAAGTAACGGTAACTTCATTACTAATTATGACAAGTGTAAATTCATTACTAATTATGACATCTAAAAATTACTTCGTTACTATTTATGGCAAGTAACGGTAACTTCGTTACTAATTATGACAGGTAACTGTAACCTCATTACTAATTATGACAAGTTACGGTCACTTCGTTACTTATTATGACAGGTGACGGTAACTTCGTTACTAATTATGACAGGTAACGTTAACTTCGATACTAATTATGGCAGGTAACTGTAACTTCATTACTTATTATGAGAAGTAACGGTAACTTCATGACTAATTATGACAGGTAACGGTAACTTCGTTACTTATTTTGACTAGTTACGGCAACTTCAATACTAATTATGACAGGTAACTGTAACTTCATTACTAATTATGGCAGGTAACGGTAACATCTTTACTAATTATGACAGGTAACTGTAACTTCATTATTAATTATGACAAGTAACGGTAACTTCATTACTAATTATGACAAGTAACGGTAACTTCATTACTAATTATGACAAGTAACGGTAACTTCATTACTAATTTTGTCAGGTAACGGTAACTTCGTTAGTAATTAAGACAAGTAACTGTAACTTCATTACTAATTATGACATGTAACGGTAATTCCATTACTAATTATGACAAGGAACGGAAACTTCGTACTAATTATGACAAGTAACGCTAACGTCGTTACTAATTATGACAAGAAACGGTAACTCCGATACTAATTATGACAAGTAACAGTAACTTCATTACTAATTACGACAGGCAACTGTAACTTCATTACTAATTATGACAAGTAACGGTAACTTCGTAACTAATTATGACAATTAACGGTAACTTCGTTACTATTGATGACAGGTAACTGTAACTTCATTACTAAGGATGACAAGTAACGGTAACTTTGTTACTAATTCTGACAGGTAACTGTAACTTCATTACTATTTATGACAGGATACGGAAACGTCGTTACTAATTATGACAGGTATCTGTTACTTCATAACTAATTATGACAAGTAACGGTTACTTCATTACTAATTATGACAAGTAACGGTAACCCATTACTAATTATGACCAGTTACGGTATCTTCATTACTGAATATGACAAGTAACGGTAACTTCGTTACTATTTATCACAGGTAACTGTAACATCATAACTATTTTGACAGGTAACGGTAACTTCGTTACTAATTACGACAAGTAACGGTATCTTCATTACTAATTATGACAAGTAACGGTAACTTCAATACTAATTATGACAAGTAACGGTAACTTCATTACTAATTATGACAGGTACGGTAACTTCGTTACTATTTATGACAAGTTACTGTAACATCATTACTAATTAGGACAAGTAACGGTAACTTCATTACTAAATATCAGAAGTTACTGTAACTTCATTACTAATTATGACAAGTAACGGTATCTTCATTACTAATTATGACAAGTAACGGTAACTTCGTTACTAATTATGACAAGTAACGGTAGCTTCGTTACTAATTATGACAGGTAACGGCAACTTCGTTACTAATTCTGACAAATAACGGTAACTTCGTTACTATTTATGACAAGTAACTGTTACATCGTTACAAATTATGACAAGTAACGGTAACTTCGTTAATAATTATGACAAGTAACGGTAACTTCATAACTAATTATGACAAGTAACGGTAACTTCATGACTAATTATGACCTGTAACTTTAACTTCATTACTAATTCTGACAAGTAACGGTAAATTCATTACTATTTATGACAAGTTACTGTAACATCATTACTAATTAGGACAAGTAACGGTAACTTCATTACTAATTATGGGAAGTTACTGTAACTTCATTACTAATTATGACAAGTAACGGTAACTTTATTACTAATTATGACAAGTAACGGTAACTTCATTACTAATTATGGCAGGTAACGGTAACTTCGTTACTAAATATGACAGGTAACTGTAACTTCATTACTAATTATTACAAGTAATGGTAACTTCATTACTAATTATGACAAGTAACGGTAACTTCGTTACTAATTAAGACAAGAAACGGTAACTTCATTACTAATTATGACAGGTAACAGTAACATCGTTAATAATTATAACAAGTAACGGTAACTTCATTACTAATTATGACAAGAAATGTTAACTTCGTTACTAATTATGACAAGTAACTGTAATGTCATATTAATTATTACAGGTAACTGTAACTTCATTACTAATTATGACAAGTAACGTTAACTTCGTTACTTATTATGACAAGTAACGGTACCTTCATTAATAATTACGACAGGTTACTGTAACTTCATTACTAATTATGAAATGATCGGTAACTTCATTACTAATAATGACAGGTAACTGTACTTCATAGCTAATTATGACAAGTAACTGTAACTTCGTTACTAATTATGACAAGTAACGGTAACTTCATGACTAATTTTGACAGGTAACGGTTACATCGTTACTAATTATGACAAGTAAAGGCAACTTCGTTACTAATTATGACAGGTTACTGTAATATCATTATTAATTATGACAAGAAACGGTTACTTCGTTACTAATTATCACAAGTAACGGTACTTCGTTACTAATTATGACAAATAACGGTAACTTCGTTACTATTGATGACAAGTTACTGTAACATCGTTATTAAATAGGACAAGTAACGGTAACTTTATTACTAATTATGACAAGTAATGGTAACTTCGTTACGAATTATGACAGGTAACTGTAACTTCATTACTAATTATGACATGTAATGATAACTTCATTACTAATTATGACAAGTAACGGTAACTTCATTACTAATTATGACAAGTAACGGTAACTTCATTTTAATTATGACAAGTAACGGTAAATTCGTTACTAATTGTGACAAGTAACGGTAACTTCATTACTAATTAAGACAAGTAACTGTAATTTCATTATTAATTATGACAGGTAACTGTAACTTAATTACAAATTATGACAAGTAACAGTAACTTCGTTACTAATTATCACAAGTAACGGTAACTTCGTAAACAATTATGACAAGTAACGGTAACTTCGTTACTATTTATGACAAGTTACTGTAACATCATTACTAATTAGGACAAGTAACGGTAACTTCATTAATAATTATGAGAAGTTACTGTAACTTCATTACTAATTATGACAAGTAACGGTAACTTCGTTACTAATTATGACAAGTAACGGTAGCTTCGTTACTAATTATGACAGGTAACGGCAACTTCGTTACTAATTATGACAAGTAACGGTAACTTCGTTACTATCTATGACAAGTAACTGTTACATCGTTACAAATTATGACAAGTAACGGTAACTCCGTTAATAATTATGACAAGTAACGGTAACTTCATAACTAATTATGACAAGTAACGGTAACTTCATGACTAATTATGACCAGTAACTTTAACTTTATTTCTAATTCGGACAAGTAACGGTAACTTCGTTACTATTTATGACAAGTTACTGTAACATCATTACTAATTAAGACAGGTAACGGTAACTTCATTACTAATTATGAGAAGTTACTGTAACTTCATTACGAATTATGACAAGTAACGGTAACTTTATTACTAATTATGACAAGTAACGGTAACTTCATTACTAATTATGGCAGGTAAAGGTAGCTTCGTTACTAAATATGACAGGTAACTGTAACTTCATTACTAATTATTACAAGTAATGGTAACTTCATTACTAATTATGAAAAGTAACGGTAACTTCGCACTAATAATGACAAGTAACGGTAACTTCGTTACTAATTATGACAGGTAACGGTAACTTCGTAACTCATTATGAGAGGTAACTGTAACTTCATTACTAATTATGACAAGTAACGGTTACTTCATTACTAATTATGACAAGTAACGGTAACTTCATTACATATTATGACAAGTAACGGTAACTTCATTACTAATTATGACAAGTAACTGTAACATCGTTACTAATTACGACAAGTAACGGTAACTTCGTTACAAATTATGACAAGTAACGGTTACTTCATTACTAATTATCAGAGGTAACTGTAACTTCATTACTAATTATGACAAGTAGCGGTAACTTCGTTACTAATTATGACAGGTAACTGTAACTTCCTTACTAATTATGACAGGTAACTGTAACTTCCTTACTAATTATGACAGGGAACGGTAACTTCATTACTAATTATGACAAGTAACGGTAACTTCGTTACTAATAATGACAAGTAACGGTAACTTCATTACTAATTATGACAAGTAACGGTAACTTCATTAATAATCATGACAGGTAACGGTAACTTCGTTACTAATTATGACGGGTAACTGTAACTTCATTACTAATTATGACAGGTAACTGTAACATCATAACTATTAATGACAGGAAACGGTAACTTCGTTACTAATTATGACAAGTAACGGTAACTTCATCACTAATTATGACATGTAACGGTAACTTCATTACTAATTATGACAAGTAACGATTACTTCATTACTAATCTTGACAGGTAACGGTAACTTCGTTACTAATTATGACAGGTAACTGTAACTTCATTACTAATTATGACAAGTAAATATAACTTATTTGCTAATTATGACAAGTATCGGTAACTTCATTCCTATTTATGACAGGTAACAGTAACATCGTTACTAATTATGACAAGTAACGGTAACTTCGTTACTTATTATGACAAGTAACGTTAACTTCGTTACTAATTATGACAAGTAACGGTAACTTCATTACTAATTACGACAGGTTACTGTAACTTCATTACTAATTATGAAAAGGATCGGTAACTTCATTACTAATAATGACAGGTAACTGAAACTTCATAGCTAATTATGACAAGTAACTGTAACTTCGTTACTAATTATGACAAGTAACGGTAACTTCATTACTAATTATGACAGGTAACTGTAACTTCATTACCAATTATGACAAGTAACGGTAACTTCATTACTAATTATGACAAGTAACTGTAACTTCGTTACTAATTATGACAGGTAGCTGTAACTTCGTTACTAATTATGACAAGTAACGGTAACTTCGTTACTATTTGTGATAAGTTACTGTAACGTCGTTACTAATTAGGACAAGTAACGGTAACTTCATTACTAATTATGAGAGGTAACTGTAACTTCATTACTAATTATGACAAGTAACGGTAACTTCATTACTAATTATGACAGGTGACGGTAACTTCGTTACTAATTATGACAAGTAACGGAAACTTCGTTACTATTTATGACTAGTAACAGTAACATCGTTACTAATTACGACAAGTAATGGTAACTTCATTACTAATTATGACAGGTAACTGTAACTTCATTACTAATTATGACAAGTAACGGTAACTTCATTACTAATTACGACAAGTAACCGTAACTTCATTACTTATTATGACAAGTAACGGTAACTTCATTACTAATTATGACAGGTGACGGTAACTTCGTTACTAATTATGACAAGTAACGGAAACTTCGTTACTATTTGTGACAAGTAACAGTAACATCGTTACTAATTACGACAAGTAACGGTAACTTAATTACTAATTATGATAAGTAACGGTAACTTCATTACTAATTATGACAAGTAACGATAACTTAATTACTAATTAAGACAAGTAACGGTTACTTCATTACTAATTATGTCAGGTAACGGTAAATCCGTTACTAAATATGACAAGTAGCTGAAATTCATTACTAATTATGACATGTAACGGTAATTTCATTACTAATTATGACAAGTAACGGTAACTTCGTTACTAATTATGACAGGTAACTGTAACATCATAACTATTTATGACAGGTAACGGTAACTTCGTTACTAATTATGACAAGTAACGGTAACTTAATTACTAATTATGACAAGTAACGGTAACTTCATTATTAATTATGACAAGTAACGGTAACTTCATTACTAATCATGACAGGTAACGGTATCTTTGTTACTAATTATGACGGGTAACTGTAACTTCATTACTAATTATGACAAGTATTGGTAACTTCATTACAAATTATGACAAGTAACGGTATCTATATTACTAATTATGTCAAGTAACGGTAACTTCATCTAATTATGACAGGTAAAGGTAACTTCGTTACTAATTATGGCAAGTAACGGTAACGTCGTTACTAGTTATGACAGGTAACGGTAACATCGTTAATAATTATAACAAATAACGGTAACTTCATAACTAATTATGACAGGTAACGGTAGGTTCATTACTAATTATGGCAGGTAACGGTAACTTCGTTACTAATTATGACAGGTAACTGTAACTTCATTACTAATTATGACAAGAAACGGTTACTTCGTTACTAATTATCACAAGTAACGGTAACTTCGTTAATAATTATGACAAATAACGGTAACTTCGTAACTATTGATGACAAGTTACTGTAACATCGTTACTAATTAGGACAAGTAACGGTAACTTCATTACTAATTATGAGAGGTTACTGTAACTTCATTACTAATTATGACAAGTAACGGTAACTTCGCTACTAATTACGACAAGTAACGGTAGCTTCGTTACTAATTATGACAGGTAACGGCAACTTCGTAACTAATTATGACAAGTAACGGTAACTTCATAACTAATTATGTCAGGTAACGGTACGTTCATTACTAATTATGTCAGGTAACGGTAACTTCGTTACTAATTACGACAGGTAACTGTTACTTCATTACTAATTATGACAAGTAATGGTAACTTCATTACTAATTATGACAAGTAACGGTAACTTCATTACTCATGAAGGAAGGTAACGGTAACTTCGTTACTAATTATGACAGGTAACTGTAAATACATTACTAATTATGACAAGTAATGGTAACTTCATTACTAATTATGACAAGTAACGGTAACTTCGTTACTAATTAAGACAAGTAACGGTAACTTCATTACTAATTATAACAAGTAACGGTAACTTCATTACTAATTATAACAGGTAACTGTAACTTCATTACTAATTATGACAAGTAACGGTAACTTCATTACTAATTATGACAGTTTACGGTAACATCGTTACTAATTATGACAAGTAACGGTAACTTCTTTATTAATTATGACAGGTAACGGTAACTTCATTACTAATTATGACAAGTAACGGTAACTTCATTACTAATTATGGCAGGTAACGGTAACTTCGTTACTAATTATGACAGGTAACTGTAACTTCATTACTAATTATGACAAGTATCGGTAACTTAATTACTAATTATGACAAGTAACGGTAACTTCATTACTAATTATGACAAGTGTAAATTCCTTACTAATTATGACATGTAAAAATTACTTCGTTACTATTTATGGCAAGTATCGGTAACTTCGTTACTAATTATGACAGGTAACTGTAACCTCATTACTAATTATGACAAGTTACGGTCACTTCGTTACTTATTATGACAGGTGACGGTAACTTCGTTACTAATTATGACAGGTAACGTTAACTTCGATACTAATTATGGCAGGTAACTGTAACTTCATTACTTATTATGAGAAGTAACGGTAACTTCATGACTAATTTTGACTAGTTACGGCAACTTCAATACTAATTATGACAGGTAACTGTAACTTCATTACTAATTATGGCAGGTAACCGTAACATCGTTACTAATTATGACAGGTAACTGTAACTTCATTATTAATTATGACAAGTAACGGTAACTTCATTACTAATTATGACAAGTAACGGTAACTTCATTACTAATTATAACAAAAGTAACGGTAACTTCATTACTAATTATGACAAGTAACGGTAACTTCATTACTAATTATGTCAGGTAACGGTAACTTCGTTAGTAATTAAGACAAGTAACTGTAACTTCATTACTAATTATGACATGTAACGGTAATTCCATTACTAATTATGACAAGGAACGGTAACTTTGTACTAATAATGACAAGTAACGCTAACGTCGTTACTAATTATGACAAGAAACGGTAACTCCGATACTAATTATGACAAGTAAAAGTAACTTCATTACTAATTACGACAGGCAACTGTAACTTCATTACTAATTATGACAAGTAACGGTAACTTCGTAACTAATTATGACAAGTAACGGTAACTTCGTTACTATTGATGACAGGTAACTGTAACTTCATTACTAAGGATGACAAGTAACGGTAACTTTGTTACTTATTCTGACAGGTAACTGTAACTTCATTACTATTTATGACAGGTTACGGAAACGTCGTTACTAATTATGACAGGTATCTGTTACTTCATAACTAATTATGACAAGTAACGGTTACTTCATTACTAATTATGACAAGTAACGGTAACCCATTACTAATTATGACACGTTACGGTATCTTCATTACTAAATATGACAAGTAACGGTAACTTCGTTACTATTTATCACAGGTAACTGTAACATCATAACTATTTTGACAGGTAACGGTAACTTCGTTACTAATTACGACAAGTTACGGTATCTTCATTACTAATTATGACAAGTAACGGTAACTTCAATACTAATTATGACAAGAAACGGTAACTTCGTTACTAATTATGACAGGTAACGGTAACTTCGTTACTAATTATGACAGGTAACTGTAACTTCATTACTAATTATTACAAGTAATGGTAACTTCATTACTAATTATGACAAGTAACGGTAACTTCTTTACTAATTAAGATAAGAAACGGTAACTTCATTACTAATTATGACAGGTAACAGTAACATCGTTAATAATTATAACAAGTAACGGTAACTTCATTACTAATTATGACAAGAAATGTTAACTTCGTTACTAATTATGACAAGTAACTGTAATGTCATATTAATTATTACAGGTAACTGTAACTTCATTACTAATTATGACAAGTAACGTTAACTTCGTTACTTATTATGACAAGTAACGGTACCTTCATTAATAATTACGACAGGTTACTGTAACTTCATTACTAATTATGAAATGATCGTTAACTTCATTACTAATAATGACAGGTAACTGTACTTCATAGCTAATTATGACAAGTAACTGTAACTTCGTTACTAATTATGACAATTAACGGTAACTTCATGACTAATTATGACAGGTAACGGTTACATCGTTACTAATTATGACAAGTAAAGGCAACTTCGTTACTAATTATGACAGGTTACTGTAATATCATTACTAATTATGACAAGAAACGGTTACTTCGTTACTAATTATCACAAGTAACGGTAACTTCGTTACTAATTATGACAAATAACGGTAACTTCGTTACTATTGATGACAAGTTACTGTAACATCGTTATTAAATAGGACAAGTAACGGTAACTTTATTACTAATTATGACAAGTAATGGTAACTTCGTTACGAATTATGACAGGTAACTGTAACTTCATTACTAATTATGACATGTAATGCTAACTTCATTACTAATTATGACAAGTAACGGTAACTTCATTACTAATTATGACAAGTAACGGTAACTTCATTTTAATTATGACAAGTAACGGTAAATTCGTTACTAATTGTGACAAGTAACGGTAACTTCATTACTAATTAAGACAAGTAACTGTAATTTCATTACTAATTATGACAGGTAACTGTAACTTAATTACAAATTATGACAAGTAACAGTAACTTCGTTACTAATTATCACACGTAACGGTAACTTCGTAAACAATTATGACAAGTAACGGTAACTTCGTTACTATTTATGACAAGTTACTGTAACATCATTACTAATTAGGACAAGTAACGGTAACTTCATTAATAATTATGAGAAGTTACTGTAACTTCATTACTAATTATGACAAGTAACGGTAACTTCGTTACTAATTATGACAAGTAACGGTAGCTTCGTTACTAATTATGACAGGTAACGGCAACTTCGTTACTAATTATGACAAGTAACGGTAACTTCGTTACTATTTATGACAAGTAACTGTTACATCGTTACAAATTATGACAAGTAACGGTAACTTCGTTAATAATTATGACAAGTAAAGGTAACTTCATAACTAATTATGACAAGTAACGGTAACTTCATGACTAATTATGACCAGTAACTTTAACTTCATTACTAATTCGGACAAGTAACGGTAACTTCGTTACTATTTATGACAAGTTACTGTAACATCATTACTAATTAGGACAAGTAACGGTAACTTCATTACTAATTATGAGAAGTTACTGTAACTTCATTACTAATTATGACAAGTAACGGTAACTTTATTACTAATTATGACAAGTAACGGTAACTTCATTACTAATTATAGCAGGTAACGGTAGCTTCGTTACTAAATATGACAGGTAACTGTAACTTCATTACTAATTATTACAAGTAATGGTAACTTCATTACTAATTATGAAAAGTAACGGTAACTTCGTACTAATAATGACAAGTAACGGTAACTTCGTTACTAATTATGACAGGTAACGGTAACTTCGTAACTCATTATGAGAGGTAACTGTAACATCATTACTAATTATGACAAGTAACGGTTACTTCATTACTAATTATGACAAGTAACGGTACCTTCATTACATATTATGACAAGTAACGGTAACTTCATTACTAATTATGACAAGTAACTGTAACATCGTTACTAATTACGACAAGTAACGGTAACTTCGTTACAAATTATGACAAGTAACGGTTACTTCATTACTAATTATGAGAGGTAACTGTAACTTCATTACTAATTATGACAAGTAACGGTAACTTCGTTACTAATTATGACAGGTAACTGTAACTTCCTTACTAATTATGACAGGTAACTGTAACTTCCTTACTAATTATGACAGGGAACGGTAACTTCATTACTAATTATGACAATTAATGGTAACTTCGTTACTAATTGTGACAAGTAACGGTAACTTCATTCCTAATTATGACAAGTAACTGTAATTTCATTACTAATTATGACAGGTAACTGTAACTTCGTTACTAATTATGAAAAGTTACGGTAACTTCGTTACTAATTATGACAGGTAACTGTAACATCATAACTATTAATGACAGGTAACGGTAACTTCGTTACTAATTATGACAAGTAACGGTAACTTCATCACTAATTATGACATGTAACGGTAACTTCATTACTAATTATGACAAGTAACGATTACTTCATTACTAATCTTGACAGGTAACGGTAACTTCGTTACTAATTATGACAGGTAACTGTAACTTCATTACTAATTATGACAAGTAAATATAACTTATTTGCTAATTATGACAAGTATCGGTAACTTCATTCCTATTTATGACAGGTAACAGTAACATCGTTACTAATTATGACAAGTAACGGTAACTTCGTTACTAATTATGACAAGTAACGTTAACTTCGTTATTAATTATGACAAGTAACTGTAACTTCATTAGTAATTACGAGAGGTTACTGTAACTTCATTACTAATTATGAAAAGGATCGGTAACTTCATTACTAATAATGACAGGTAACTGAAACTTCATAGCTAATTATGACAAGTAACTGTAACTTCGTTACTAATTATGACAAGTAACGGTAACTTCATTACTAATTATGACAGGTATCTGTAACTTCATTACCAATTATGACAAGTAACGGTAACTTCATTACTAATTATGACAAGTAACTGTAACTTCGTTACTAATTATGACAGGTAGCTGTAACTTCGTTACTAATTATGACAAGTAACGGTAACTTCGTTACTATTTGTGATAAGTTACTGTAACGTCGTTACTAATTAGGACAAGTAACGATAACTTCATTACTAATTATGAGAGGTAACTGTAACTTCATTACTAATTATGACAAGTAACGGTCACTTCGTTACTAATTATGACATGTATCGGTAACTTCGTTGAAAATTACGACAAGTAACGGTAACTTCATTACTAATTATGACAGGTAACTGTAAATTCATTACTAATTATGACAAGTAACGGTAACTTCATTACTAATTACGACAAGTAACCGTAACTTCATTACTAATTATGACAAGTAACGGTAACTTCATTACTAATTATGACAGGTGACGGTAACTTCGTTACTAATTATGACAAGTAACGGAAACTTCGTTACTATTTATGACAAGTAACAGTAACATCGTTACTAATTACGACAAGAAACGGTAACTTAATTACTAATTATGACAAGTAACGGTAACTTCATTACTAATTTGACAAGTAACGGTAACTTCATTACTAATTAAGACAAGTAACGGTAACTTCATTACTAATTATGTCAGGTAACGGTAAATCCGTTACTAAATATGACAAGTAGCTGAAATTCATTACTAATTATGACATGTAACGGTAATTTCATTATTAATTATGACAAGTAACGGTAACTTCGTTACTAATTATGACAGGTAACTGTAACATCATAACTATTTATGACAGGTAACGGTAACTTCGTTACTAATTATGACAAGTAACGGTAACTTCATTACTAATTATGACAAGTAACGGTAACTTCATTATTAATTATGACAAGTAACGGTAACTTCATTACTAATCATGACAGGTAACGGTAACTTTGTTACTAATTATGACGGGTAACTGTAACTTCATTACTAACTATGACAAGTATTGGTAACTTCATTACTAATTATGACAAGTAACGGTATCTATATTACTAAATATGTCAAGTTACGGTAACTTCATCTAATTATGACAGGTAAAGGTAACTTCGTTACTAATTATGGCAAGTAACGGTAACGTCGTTACTAATTATGACAGGTAACGGTAACATCGTTACTAATTATGACAAGTAACGGCAACTTCGTTACTAATTATGACAGGTTACTGTAACTTCATTACTAATTATGACAAGAAACGGTTACTTCGTTACTAATTATCACAAGTAACGGTAACTTCGTTAATAATTATGACAAATAACGGTAACTTCGTTACTATTGATGACAAGTTACTGTAACATCGTTACTAATTAGGACAAGTAACGGTAACTTCATTACTAATTATGAGAGGTTACTGTAACTTCATTACTAATTATGACAAGTAACGGTAACTTCGCTACTAATTACGACAAGTAACGGTAGCTTCGTTACTAATTATGACAGGTAACGGCAACTTCGTAACTAATTATGACAAGTAACGGTAACTTCATAACTAATTATGACAGGTAACGGTAGGTTCATTACTAATTATGGCAGGTAACGGTAACTTCGTTACCAATTACGACAGGTAACTGTTACTTCATTACTAATTGTGACAAGTAATGGTAACTTCATTACTAATTATGACAAGTAACGGTAACTTCATTACTCTTGAAGGAAGGTAACGGTAACTTCGTTACTAATTATAACAGGTAACTGTAAATACATTACTAATTATGACATGTAATGGTAACTTCATTACTAATTATGACAAGTAACGGTAACTTCGTTACTAATTAAGACAAGTAACGGTAACTTCATTACTAATTATAACAAGTAACGGTAACTTCATTACTAATTATAACAGGTAACTGTAACTTCATTACTAATTATGACAAGTAACGGTAACTTCATTACTAATTATGACAGGTTACGGTAACATCGTTACTAATTATGACAAGTAACGGTAACTTCTTTGTTAATGATGACAGGTAACGGTAACTTCGCTACTAATTATGACAGGTAACGGTACCTTCGTTACTAATTATAACAGGTAACTGTAACTTCGTTACTTATTATGACAAGTAACGGTAACCTCATTACTAATTATGACAGGTTACGGTAACATCGTTACTAATTATGACAAGTAACGGTAACTTCATGACTAATTATGACCGGTAACGGTAACATCGTTACTAATTATGACAAGTAACGACAACTTCGTTACTAATTATGACAGGTTACTGTAACTTCATTACTAATTATGACAAAAACGGTTACTTCGTTACTAATTATCACAAGTAACGGTAACTTCGTTAATAATTATGACAAATAACGGTAACTTCTTTACTATTGATGACAAGTTACTGTAACATCGTTACTAATTTGGACAAGTAACGGTTACTTCATTACTAATTATGAGAGGTTACTGTAACTTCATTACTAATTATGACAAGTAACGGTAACTTCGCTACTAATTATGACAAGTAACGGTAGCTTCGTTACTAATTATGACAGGTAACGGCAACTTCGTTACTAATTATGAACAGTAACGGTAACTTCATAACTAATTTTGACAGTTAACTTTAACATCGTTACTAATTATAACAAGTAACGGCATCTTCATTACTAATTATGACATGTAACGGTAACGCCGTACTAATTATGACAGGTAACGGCAACTTCGTTACTAATTAAGACAAGTAACGGTAACTTCATTACTAATTATGACAGGTAACTGTAACGTCGTTAATAATTATAACATGTAACGGCAACTTCATTACTAATTATGACAGGTAACGGTAACTTCGTTACTAATTATGACAGGTAACTGTAACTTCATTACTAATTATGACAAGTAATGGTAACTTCATTACTTATTACGACAAGTAACGGTAACTTCATTACTAATTATGGCAGGTAACGGTAACGTCGTTACTAATTATGACAGGTAACAGTAACTTCATTACTAATTATGACAAGTAATGGTAACTTCATTACTAATTATGACAAGTAACGGTAACTTCATTACTAATTATGACTGTTAACTGTAACCTCGTTACTAATTATTACAAGTAACGGCATCTTCATTACTAATCATGTCATGTAACGGTAACTTCGTACTAATTATGACAGGTAACGGCAACTTCGTTACTAATTAAGACAAGTAACGGTAACTTCATTACTAATTATGACAGGTAACTGTAACGTCGTTAATAATTATAACATGTAACGGCAACTTCATTACTAATTAAGACAGGTAACGGTAACTTCATTACTAATTATGACAGGTAACTGTAACATCGTTAATAATTATAACAAGTAACGGCAACTTCATTACTAATTATGACAGGTAACGGTAACTTCGTTACTAGTTATTTCAAGTAACGGTAACTTCATTACTAATTATGACAAGTAACGGTAACTTCGTTACTAATAATGACAAGTAACGGTAACTTCATTACTAATTATGACAAGTAACGGTAACTTCATTAATAATCATGACAGGTAACGGTAACTTCGTTACTAATTATGACGGGTAACTGTAACTTCATTACTAATTATGACAAGTATCGATAACTTCATTACTAATTATGACAGGTAACGGTAACTATATTACTAATTACGTCAAGTAACGGTATTATTATTACTAATTATGACAGGTAAAGGTACCTTCGTTACTAATTATGGCAAGTAACGGTAACGTCGTTGCTAATTATGACAGGTAACTGTCACCTCATTACTAATTATGACAAGTAACGGTTACTTCGTTACTAATTACGACAGGTAACGGTAACTTCGTTACTAATTATGACAGGAAATGTTAACTTCGTTACTAATTATGACAGGTAAGTGTAACTTCATTATTAATTATGGGAAGTAACGGTAACTTCATGACTAATTATGACAAGTAACGGTAACTTCATAACTAATTTTGACAGTTAAATTTAACATCGTTACTAATTATAACAAGTAACGGCATCTTCATTACTAATTATGACATGTAACGGTAACGCCGTACTAATTATGACAGGTAACGGCAACTTCCTTACTAATTAAGACAAGTAACGGTAACTTCATTACTAATTATGACAGGTAACTGTAACGTCGTTAATAATTATAACATGTAACGGCAACTTCATTACTAATTAAGACAGGTAACGGTAACTTCATAACTAATTATGACAGGTAACTGTAACATCGTTAATAATTATAACAAGTAACGGCAACTTCATTACTAATTATGACAGGTAACGGTAATTTCGTTACTAGTTATTTCAAGTAACGGTAACTTCATTACTAATTATGAAAAGTAACGGTAACTTCGTTACTAATAATGACATGTAACGGTAACTTCATTACTAATTAGGACAAGTAACGGTAACTTCATTAATAATCATGACAGGTAACGGTAACTTCGTTACTAATTATGACGGGTAACTCTAACTTCATTACTAATTATGACAAGTATCGGTAACTTCATTACTAATTATGACAGGTAACGGTAACTATATTACTAATTATGTCAAGTAACGGTATTATTATTACTAATTATGACAGGTAAAGGTAACTTCGTTACTAATTATGGCAAGTAACGGTAACGTCGTTGCTAATTATGACAGGTAACTGTCACCTCATTACTAATTATGACAAGTAACGGTTACTTCGTTACTAATTACGACAGGTAACGGTAACTTCGTTACTAATTATGACAGGAAATGTTAACTTCGTTACTAATTATGACAGGTAAGTGTAACTTCATTATTAATTATGAGAAGTAACGGTAACTTCATGACTAATTATGACAAGTAACGGTAACTTCGTTACTAATTATGACTAGTAACGGTAACTTCACTACTAATTATGACGGGTAACTGTAACTTCATTACTAATTATGGCAGGTAACGGTAACTTCGTTACTAATTATGACAGATAACTGTAACTTCATTACTAATTATGACAAGTAACGGTAACTTCATTACTAATTATGACGAGTAACGGTAACTTCATTACTAATTATAACAAGTAACGGTAACTTCATTACTAATTAAGACAGGTAACGGTAACATCGTTACTAATTATGACAAGTAACGGTAACTTCATTACTAATTATGACAGGTAACTGTAACTTCATTACTAATTATGACAAGTAACGGTAATTTTGTTACTAAGTATGACAGGTAACTGTAACTTCATTATTAATTATGACAAGTAACGGTAACTTCGGTATTAATTATGACAGGTAACTGTAACATCATTACTATTTATGACCGGTAATGGTAACTTCGTTACTAATTATGACAAGTAACGGTAACGTCATAACTAATTATGACACGTAACAGTAACTTCATTACTAATTATGACAGGTAACTTTAACTTCATTACTAATTATGACAAGTAACGGTAACTTCATTACTAATTATGACAGGTTACGGTAACATCGTTACTAATTATGACAAGTAACGGTAACTTCGTTATTAATTATGACAGGTAACGGTAACTTCGTTACTAATTATGACAGGTAACGGTACCTTCGTTACTAATTATAACAGGTAACTGTAACTTCGTTACTTATTTTGACAAGTAACGGTAATTTCATTACTAATTATGACAGGTTACTGTAACATCGTTACTAATATGACAAGTAACGGTAACTTCATGACTAATTATGACAGGTAACGGTAACATCGTTACTAATTATGGCAAATACGGCAACTTCGTTACTAATTATGACAGGTTACTGTAACTTCATTACTAATTATGACAAGAAACGGTTAATTCGTTACTAATTATCACAAGTATCGGTAACTTCGTTAATAATTATGACAAATTACGGTAACTTCGTTACTATTGATGACAAGTTACTGTAACATCGTTACTAATTAGCACAAGTAACGGTAACTTCATTACTAATTATGACATGTAAAGGTAACTTCGTACTAATTATGACAGGTAACTTTAACTTCATTACTAATTATGACAAGTAACGGTAACTTCATTACTAATTATGACAGGTTACGGTAACATCGTTACTAATTATGACAAGTTACGGTAACTTCGTTATTAATTATGACAGGTAACGGTAACTTCGTTACTAATTATGACAGGTAACTGTGACTTCATTCCTAATTATGACAAGTAATGGTAACTTCATTACTAATTAAGACAAGTAACGGTAACTTCATTACTAATTATGACAGTTAACTGTAACATCGTTACTAATTATAACAAGTAACGGCATCTTCATTACTAATTATGACATGTAAAGGTAACTTCGTACTAATTATGACAGGTAACGGCAACTTCGTTACTAATTAAGGCAAGTAACGGTAACTTCATTACTAATTATGACAGGTAACTGTAACATCGTTAATAATTATAACAAGTAACGGCAACTTCATTACTAATTATGACAGGTAACGGTAACTTCGTTACTAGTTATTTCAAGTAACGGTAACTTCCTTACTAATTATGACAAGTAACGGTAACTTCGTTACTAATTTTGCCAAGTAACGGTAACTTCGTTACTAATTGTGACAAGTAACGGTAACTTCATTACTAATTATGACAAGTAACTGTAACTTCATTACTAATTATGACAAGTAACGGTAACTTCGTTACTAATTATGACAAGTAACGGTAACTTCATTACTATAAATGACAAGTAACGGTAACTTCATTACTAATTATGACAAGTAACGGTAACTTCATTACTAATCATGACAGGTAACGGTAACTTCGTTACTAATTATGACGGGTAACTGTAACTTCATTACTAATTATGACAAGTATCGGTAACTTCATTACTAATTATGACAAGTAACGGTAACTATATTACTAATTAAGTCAAGTAACGGTATCTTTATTACTAATTATGACAGGTAGAGGTAACTTCGTTACTAATTATGGCAAGTAACGGTAACGTCGTTACTAATTATGACAGGTAACTGTCACCTCATTAATAATTATGACAAGTAACGGTTACTTCGTTACTAATTACGACAGGTAACGGTAACTTCGTTACTAATTATGACAGGTAATGTTAACTTCGTTACTAATTATGACAGGTAACTGTAACTTCATTATTAATTATGAGAAGTAACGGTACTTTCATGACTAATTATGACAAGTAACGGTAACTTCGTAACTAATTATGACTAGTAACGGTAACTTCAGTACTAATTATGACGGGTAACTGTAACTTCATTACTAATTATGGCAGGTAACGGTAACTTCGTTACTAATTATGACAGATAACTGTAACTTCATTACTAATTATGACAAGTAACGGTAACTTCATTACTAATTATGACGAGTAACGGTAACTTCATTACTAATTATAACAAGAAACGGTAACTTCATTACTAATTAAGACAGGTAACGGTAACATCGTTACTAATTATGATAAGTAACGGTAATTTTGTTACTAATTATGACAGGTAACTGTAACTTCATTACTAATTATGACAAGTAACGGTAACTTCGTTATTAATTATGACAGGTAACTGTAACATCATTACTATTTATGACCGGTAACGGTAACTTCGTTACTAATTATGATAAGTAACGGTAACTTCATTCCTAATTATGACAAGTAACGGTAACTTCATTACTAATTATGATAAGTAACGGTAACTTCATTCCTAATTATGACAAGTAACGGTAACTTCATTACTAATTATGATAAGTAACGGTAACTTCATTTCTAATTATGACAGGTAACGGTAACTCCATTATTAATTATGACAGGTAACTGTAACTTCATTACTAATTATGACAAGTAACGGTTACTTAATTACTAATTATGACAGGAAACGGTAACTTCGTTACTAATTATGACAGGTAACGGTAACTTCGTTTCTAATTATGACAGGTAACTGTAACTTCTTTACTAATAATGGTAACTAACGGTAACTTCGTTATTAATTATGACAGGTAACGGTAACTTCGTCACTAATTATGACAGGTAACGGTAACTTCGTTACTAATTATAACAGGTAACTGTAACTTCATTACTAATTATGACAAGTAACGGTAACTTCATTACTAATTATGACAGGTTACGGTAACATCGTTACTAATTATGACAAGTAACGGTAACTTCATGACTAATTATGACAGGTAACGGTAACATCGTTACTAATTATGACAAGTAACGACAACTTCGTTACTTATTATGACAGGTTACTGTAACATCGTTACTAATTAGGACAAGTAACGGTAACTTCATTACTTATATGAGAGGTTACTGTAACTTCATTACTAATTATGACAAGTAACGGTAACTTCATTACTAATTATGACAGGTTACGGTAACATCGTTACTAATTATGACAAGTAACGGTAACTTCATTACTAATTATGACAGTTAACTGTAACTTCGTTACTAATTATAACAGGCAACTGTAACTTCATTACTAATTATGACAAGTAACGGTAACTTCATTACTAATTATGACTGGTTACGGTAACATCGTTACTAATTGTGACAAGTAACGGTAACTTCGCTACTAATTATGGCAAGTAACGGTAGCTTCGTTACTAATTATGACAGGTAACGGCAACTTCGTAACTAATTATGACAAGTAACTGTAACTTCATTCCTAATTATGACAAGTAATGGTAACTTCATTACTAATTAAGACAAGTAACGGTAACTTCATTACTAATTATGACAGTTAACTGTAACATCGTTACTAATTATAACAAGTAACGGCATCTTCATTACTAATTATGACATGTAAAGGTAACTTCGTACTAATTATGAGAGGTAACGGCAACTTCGTTACTAATTGAAACAAGTAACGGTAACTTCATTACTAATTATGACAGGTAACTGTAACATCGTTAATAATTATAACAAGTAACGGCAACTTCATTACTAATTATGACAGGTAACGGTAACTTCGTTACTAGTTATTTCAAGTAACGGTAACTTCCTTACTAATTATGACAAGTAACGGTAACTTCGTTACTAATTTTGCAAAGTAACGGTAACTTCGTTACTAATTGTGACAAGTAACGGTAACTTCATTACTAATTATGACAAGTAACTGTAACTTCATTACTAATTATGACAAGTAACGGTAACTTCGTTACTAATTATGACAAGTAACGGTAACTTCATTACTATTAATGACAAGTAACGGTAACTTCATTACTAATTATGACAAGTAACGGTAACTTCATTACTAATCATGACAGGTAACGGTAACTTCGTTACTAATTATGACGGGTAACTGTAATTTCATTACTAATTATGACAAGTATCGGTAACTTCATTACTAATTATGACAAGTAACGGTAACTATATTACTAATTAAGTCAAGTAACGGTAACTTTATTACTAATTATGACAGGTAGAGGTAACTTCGTTACTAATTATGGCAAGTAACGGTAACGTCGTTACTAATTATGACAGGTAACTGTCACCTCATTAATAATTATGACAAGTAACGGTTACTTCGTTACTAATTACGACAGGTAACGGTAACTTCGTTACTAATTATGACAGGTAATGTTAACTTCCTTACTAATTATGACAGGTAACTGTAACTTCATTATTAATTATGAGAAGTAACGGTAACATCATGACTAATTATGACAAGTAACGGTAACTTCGTAACTAATTATGAATAGTAACGGTAACTTCATTACTAATTATGACGGGTAACTGTAACTTCATTACTAATTATGGCAGGTAACGGTAACTTCGTTACTAATTATGACAGATAACTTCATTACTAATTATGACGAGTAACGGTAACTTTATTACTAATTATAACAAGAAAAGGTAACTTCATTACTAATTAAGACAGGTAACGGTAACATCGTTACTATTATGACAAGTAACGGTAACTTCATTACTAATTATGACAGGTAAATGTAACTTCATTACTAATTATGACAATTAACGGTAATTTTGTTACTAATTATGACAGGTAACTGTAACTTCATTACTAATTATGACAAGTAACGGTAACTTCGTTATTAATTATGACAGGTAACTGTAACATCATTACTATTTATGACCGGTAACGGTAACTTCGTTACTAATTATGATAAGTAACGGTAAATTAATTCCTAATTATGACAAGTATCGGTAACTTCATTACTAATTATGATAAGTAACGGTAACTTCATTCCTAATTATGACAAGTAACGGTAACTTCATTACTAATTATGATAAGTAACGGTAACTTCATTTCTAATTATGACAGGTAACGGTAACTCCATTATTAATTATGACAGGTAACTGTAACTTCATTACTAATTATGACAAGTAACGGTTACTTAATTACTAATTATGACAGGAAACGGTAACTTCGTTACTAACTATGACAGGTAACGGTAACTTCGTTTCTATTTTTGACAGGTAACTGTAACTTCTTTACTAATAATGATAACTAACGGTAACTTCTTTATTAATTATGACAGGTAACGGTAACTTCGTCACTAATTATGACAGGTAACGGTAACTTCGTTACTAATTATAACAGGTAACTGTCACTTCATTACTAATTATGACAAGTAACGGTAACTTCATTACTAATTATGACAGGTAACTGTAACATCATTACTAATTATGACAAGTAACGGTAATTTTGTTACTAATTATGACAGGTAACTGCAACTTCATAACTAATTATGGCAGGTAACCGTAACTTCGTTATTAATTATGACAGGTAACTGTAACATCATTACTATTTATGACCGGTAACGGTAACTTCGTTACTAATTATGATAAGTAACGGTAACTTCATTCCTAATTATGACAAGTAACGGTAACTTCATTATTAATTATGATAAGTAACGGTAACTTCATTTCTAATTATGACAGGTAACGGTAACTTCGTTATTAATTATGACAGGTAACTGTAACTTCATTAATAATTATGACAAGTAACGGTTACTTCATTACTAATTATGACAGGTAACGGTAACTTCATTACTAATTATGATAAATAACGGTAACTTCATTCCTAATTATGACAAGTAACGGTAACGTCGTTATTAATTATGACAGGTAACTGTAACTTCATTACTAATTATGACAAGTAACGGTTACTTCATTACTAATTATGACAGGTAACGGTAACTTCGTTGCTAATTATGACAGGTAACGGTAACTTCGTTACTAATTATGACAGGTAACTGTAACTTCTTTACTAATAATGATAACTAACGGTAACTTCGTTATTAATTATGACAGGTAACGGTAACTTCGTTACTAATTATGACAGGTAACGGTAACTTCGTTACTAATTATAACAGGTAAATGTAACTTCATTACTAATTATGACAAGTAACGGTATCTTCATTACTAATTACGACAGGTTATGGTAATATCGTTACTAATTATGACAAGTAACGGTACCTTCGTTATTAATTATGACAGGTAACGGTAACTTCGTTACTAATTATGACAGGTAACGGTACCTTCGTTACTAATTATAACATCTAACTGTAACTTCGTTACTTATTATGACAAGTAACGGTAACTTCATTACTAATTATGACAGGTTACGTAACATCGTTACTAATTATGACAAGTAACGGTAACTTCATGACTAATTATGAGAAGTTACTGTAACTTCATTACTAATTATGACAAGTAACGGTAACTTCGTTACTAATTATGACAGGTAACGGCAACTTCGTAACTAATTATGACAAGTAACGGCAACTTCATAACTAATTATGACAGGTAACTGTAAGTTCATAACTAATTATGGCAGGTAACTGTAACTTCTTTACTAATAATGATAACTAACGGTAACTTCGTTATTAATTATGACAGGTAACGGTAACTTCGTTACTAATTATGACAGGTAACTGTAACTTCATTACTAATTATGACAAGAAATGGTAACTTCGTTACTAATTATCACAAGTAACGGTAGCTTCGTTAATAATTAGGACAAGTAACAGTAACTCCGTTACTATTTATGACAAGTTACTGTAACATCGTTACTTATTAGGACAAGTAACGGTAACTTCATTACTAATTATGAGAGGTTACTGTAACTTCATTACTAATTATGACAAGTAACGGTAACTTCGCTACTAATTATGACAAGTAACGGTAGCTTCGTTACTAATTATGACAGGTAACGGCAACTTCGTAACTAATTACGACAAGTAACGGTAACTTCATTACTAATTATGACAGTTAACTGTAACATCGTTACTAATTATAACAAGTTACGGCATCTTCATTACTAATTATGACATGTAACGGTAACGTCGTACAAATTATGACAGGTAACGGCAACTTCGTTACTAATTAATCAAGTAACGGTAACTTCATTACTAATTATGACAGGTAACTGTAACATCGTTAATAATTATAACAAGTAACGGTAACTTCATAACTAATTATGACAGGTAACGGTAAGTTCATTACTAATTATGGCAGGTAACGGTAACTTCGTTACTAATTATTACAGGTAACTGTAACTTCATTACTAATTATGACAAGTAATGGTTACTTCATTACTAATTATGACAAGTAACGGTAACTTCATTACTAATTATGGCACGTAACGGTAACTTCGTTACTAATTATGACAGGTAACTGTGACTTCATTCCTAATTATGACAAGTAATGGTAACTTCATTACTAATTAAGACAAGTAACGGTAACTTCATTACTAATTATGACAGTTAACTGTAACATCGTTACTAATTATAACAAGTAACGGCATCTTCATTACTAATTATGACATGTAAAGGTAACTTCGTACTAATTATGACAGGTAACGGCAACTTCGTTACTAATTAAGGCAAGTAACGGTAACTTCATTACTAATTATGACAGGTAACTGTAACATCGTTAATAATTATAACAAGTAACGGCAAATTCATTACTAATTATGACAGGTAACGGTAACTTCGTTACTAGTTATTTCAAGTAACGGTAACTTCCTTACTAATTATGACAAGTAACGGTAACTTCGTTACTAATTTTGCCAAGTAACGGTAACTTCGTTACTAATTGTGACAAGTAACGGTAACTTCATTACTAATTATGACAAGTAACTGTAACTTCATTACTAATTATGACAAGTAACGGTAACTTCGTTACTAATTATGACAAGTAACGGTAACTTCATTACTATTAATGACAAGTAACGGTAACTTCATTACTAATTATGACAAGTAACGGTAACTTCATTACTAATCATGACAGGTAACGGTAACTTCGTTACTAATTATGACGGGTAACTGTAACTTCATTACTAATTATGACAAGTATCGGTAACTTCATTACTAATTACGACAAGTAAAGGTAACTATATTACTAATTAAGTCAAGTAACGGTATCTTTATTACTAATTATGACAGGTAGAGGTAACTTCGTTACTAATTATGGCAAGTAACGGTAACGTCGTTACTAATTATGACAGGTAACTGTCACCTCATTAATAATTATGACAAGTAACGGTTACTTCGTTACTAATTACGACAGGTAACGGTAACTTCGTTACTAATTATGACAGGTAATGTTAACTTCGTTACTAATTATGACAGGTAACTGTAACTTCATTATTAATTATGAGAAGTAACGGTAACTTCATGACTAATTATGACAAGTAACGGTAACTTCGTAACTAATTATGACTAGTAACGGTAACTTCAGTACTAATTATGACGGGTAACTGTAACTTCATTACTAATTATGGCAGGTAACGGTAACTTCGTTACTAATTATGACAGATAACTGTAACTTCATTACTAATTATGACAAGTAACGGTAACTTCATTACTAATTATGACGAGTAACGGTAACTTCATTACTAATTATAACAAGAAACGGTAACTTCATTACTAATTAAGACAGGTAACGGTAACATCGTTACTAATTATGATAAGTAACGGTAATTTTGTTACTAATTATGACAGGTAACTGTAACTTCATTACTAATTATGACAAGTAACGGTAACTTCGTTATTAATTATGACAGGTAACTGTAACATCATTTTTATTTATGACCGGTAACGGTAACTTAGTTACTAATTATGATAAGTAACGGTAACTTCATTCCTAATTATGACAAGTAACGGTAACTTCATTACTAATTATGATAAGTAACGGTAACTTCATTCCTAATTATGACAAGTAACGGTAACTTCATTACTAATTATGATAAGTAACGGTAACTTCATTTCTAATTATGACAGGTAACGGTAACTCCATTATTAATTATGACAGGTAACTGTAACTTCATTACTAATTATGACAAGTAACGGTTACTTAATTACTAATTATGACAGGAAACGGTAACTTCGTTACTAATTATGACAGGTAACGGTAACTTCGTTTCTAATTATGACAGGTAACTGTAACTTCTTTACTAATAATGATAACTAACGGTAACTTCGTTATTAATTATGACAGGTAACGGTAACTTCGTCACTAATTATGACAGGTAACGGTAACTTCGTTACTAATTATAACAGGTAACTGTAACTTCATTACTAATTATGACAAGTAACGGTAACTTCATTACTAATTATGACAGGTTACGGTAACATCGTTACTAATTATGACAAGTAACGGTAACTTCATGACTAATTATGACAGGTAACGGTAACATCGTTACTAATTATGACAAGTAACGACAACTTCGTTACTTATTATGACAGGTTACTGTAACATCGTTACTAATTAGGACAAGTAACGGTAACTTCATTACTTACATGAGAGGTTACTGTAACTTCATTACTAATTATGACAAGTAACGGTAACTTCATTACTAATTATGACAGGTTACGGTAACATCGTTACTAATTATGACAAGTAACGGTAACTTCATTACTAATTATGACAGTTAACTGTAACTTCGTTACTAATTATAACAGGTAACTGTAACTTCATTACTAATTATGACAAGTAACGGTAACTTCATTACTAATTATGACAGGTTACGGTAACATCGTTACTAATTATGACAAGTAACGGTAACTTCGCTACTAATTATGGCAAGTAACGGTAGCTTCGTTACTAATTATGACAGGTAACGGCAACTTCGTAACTAATTATGACAAGTAACTGTAACTTCATTCCTAATTATGACAAGTAATGGTAACTTCATTACTAATTAAGACAAGTAACGGTAACTTCATTACTAATTATGACAGTTAACTGTAACATCGTTACTAATTATAACAAGTAACGGCATCTTCATTACTAATTATGACATGTAAAGGTAACTTCGTACTAATTATGAGAGGTAACGGCAACTTCGTTACTAATTGAGACAAGTAACGGTAACTTCATTACTAATTATGACAGGTAACTGTAACATCGTTAATAATTATAACAAGTAACGGCAACTTCATTACTAATTATGACAGGTAACGGTAACTTCGTTACTAGTTATTTCAAGTAACGGTAACTTCCTTACTAATTATGACAAGTAACGGTAACTTCGTTACTAATTTTGCCAAGTAACGGTAACTTCGTTACTAATTGTGACAAGTAACGGTAACTTCATTACTAATTATGACAAGTAACTGTAACTTCATTACTAATTATGACAAGTAACGGTAACTTCGTTACTAATTATGGCAAGTAACGGTAACTTCATTACTATTAATGACAAGTAACGGTAACTTCATTACTAATTATGACAAGTAACGGTAACTTCATTACTAATCATGACAGGTAACGGTAACTTCGTTACTAATTATGACGGGTAACTGTAATTTCATTACTAATTATGACAAGTATCGGTAACTTCATTACTAATTATGACAAGTAACGGTAACTATATTACTAATTAAGTCAAGTAACGGTAACTTTATTACTAATTATGACAGGTAGAGGTAACTTCGTTACTAATTATGGCAAGTAACGGTAACGTCGTTACTAATTATGACAGGTAACTGTCACCTCATGAATAATTATGACAAGTAACGGTTACTTCGTTACTAATTACGACAGGTAACGGTAACTTCGTTACTAATTATGACAGGTAATGTTAACTTCCTTACTAATTATGACAGGTAACTGTAACTTCATTATTAATTATGAGAAGTAACGGTAACTTCATGACTAATTATGACAAGTAACGGTAACTTCGTAACTAATTATGAATAGTAACGGTAACTTCATTACTAATTATGACGGGTAACTGTAACTCCATTACTAATTATGGCAGGTAACGGTAACTTCGTTACTAATTATGACAGATAACTTCATTACTAATTATGACGAGTAACGGTAACTTTATTACTAATTATAACAAGAAAAGGTAACTTCATTACTAATTAAGACAGGTAACGGTAACATCGTTACTATTATGACAAGTAACGGGAACTTCATTACTAATTATGACAGGTAAATGTAACTTCATTACTAATTATGACAATTGACGGTAATTTTGTTACTAATTATGACTGGTAACTGTAACTTCATTACTAATTATGACAAGTAACGGTAACTTCGTTATTAATTATGACAGGTAACTGTAACATCATTACTATTTATGACCGGTAACGGTAACTTCGTTACTAATTATGATAAGTAACGGTAAATTAATTCCTAATTATGACAAGTATCGGTAACTTCATTACTAATTATGATAAGTAACGGTAACTTCATTCCTAATTATGACAAGTAACGGTAACTTCATTACTAATTATGATAAGTAACGGTAACTTCATTTCTAATTATGACAGGTAACGGTAACTCCATTATTAATTATGACAGGTAACTGTAACTTCATTACTAATTATGACAAGTAACGGTTACTTAATTACTAATTATGACAGGAAACGGTAACTTCGTTACTAATTATGACAGGTAACGGTAACTTCGTTTCTATTTATGACAGGTAACTGTAACTTCTTTACTAATAATGATAACTAACGGTAACTTCGTTATTAATTATGACAGGTAACGGTAACTTCGTCACTAATTATGACAGGTAACGGTAACTTCGTTACTAATTATAACAGGTAACTGTAACTTCATTACTAATTAGGACAAGTAACGGTAACTTCATTACTAATTATGACAGGTAACTGTAACATCATTACTAATTATGACAAGTAACGGTAATTTTGTTACTAATTATGACAGGTAACTGCAACTTCATAACTAATTATGGCAGGTAACCGTAACTTCGTTATTAATTATGACAGGTAACTGTAACATCATTACTATTTATGACCGGTAACGGTAACTTCGTTACTAATTATGATAAGTAACGGTAACTTCATTCCTAATTATGACAAGTTACGGTAACTTCATTATTAATTATGATAAGTAACGGTAACTTCATTTCTAATTATGACAGGTAACGGTAACTTCGTTATTAATTATGACAGGTAACTGTAACTTCATTAATAATTATGACAAGTAACGGTTACTTCATTACTAATTATGACAGATAACAGTAACTTCATTACTAATTATGATAAATAACGGTAACTTCATTCCTAATTATGACAAGTAACGGTAACGTCGTTATTAATTATGACAGGTAACTGTAACTTCATTACTAATTATGACAAGTAACGGTTACTTCACTACTAATTATGACAGGTAACGGTAACTTCGTTGCTAATTATGACAGGTAACGGTAACTTCGTTACTAATTATGACAGGTAACTGTAACTTCTTTACTAATAATGATAACTAACGGTAACTTCGTTATTAATTATGACAGGTAACGGTAACTTCGTTACTAATTATGACAGGTAACGGTAACTTCGTTACTAATTATAACAGGTAAATGTAACTTCATTACTAATTATGACAAGTAACGGTATCTTCATTACTAATTACGACAGGTTACGGTAATATCGTTACTAATTATGACAAGTAACGGTACCTTCGTTACTTATTATGACAGGTAACTGTAACTTCATTACTAATTATGACAAGAAATGGTAACTTCGTTACTAATTATCACAAGTAACGGTAGCTTCGTTAATAATTAGGACAAGTAACGGTAACTCCGTTACTATTTATGACAAGTTACTGTAACATCGTTACTTATTAGGACAAGTAACGGTAACTTCATTACTAATTATGAGAGGTTACTGTAACTTCATTATTAATTATGACAAGTAACGGAAACTTCGTTACTAATTATGACAGGTAACGGTAGCTTCGTTACTAATTATGACAGGTAACGGTAACGTCATAACTAATTATGACAATTAACGGTAACTTCATTACTAATTATGACAGGTAACTTTAACTTCATTACTAATTAAGACAAGTAACGGTAACTTCATTACTAATTATGACAAGTAACGGTAACTTCATTACTTATTATGACAAGTAACGGAAACTTCATTACTAATTATAACAGGTAACTGTAACTTCATTACTAATTATGACAAGTAACGGTAACTTCATTACTAATTATGACAGGTGAGGGTAACATCGTTACTAATTATGACAAGTAACGGTAACTTCGTTATTAATTATGACAGGTAACGGTAACTTCGTTACTAATTATGACAGGTAACGGTACCTTCGTTACTAATTATAACATCTAACTGTAACTTCGTTACTTATTAGACAAGTAACGGTAACTTCATTACTAATTATGACAGGTTACGTAACATCGTTACTAATTATGACAAGTAACGGTAACTTCATGACTAATTATGACAGAAAACGGTAACATCGTTACTAATTATGACAAGTAACGGCAACTTCGTTATTAATTATGACAGGTTACTGTAACATCATTACTAATTATGACAAGAAACGGTTACTTCGTTACTAATTATCACAAGTAACGGTAACTTCGTTAATAATTATGACAAATAACGGTAACTTCGTAACTATTGATGACAAGTTACTGTAACATCGTTATTAATTAGGACAAGTAACGGTAACTTTATTACTAATTATGACAAGTAACGGTAACTTCGATACTAATTATGACAAGTAACGGTAACTTCATTACTAATTATGACAAGTAACGGTAACTTCGTTACTAATTGTGACAAGTAACGGTAACTTCATTACTAATTGTGACAAGTAACTGTAATTTCATTACTAATTATGACAGGTAACTGTAATTTCATTACAAATTATGACAAGTAACAGTAACTTCGTTACTAATTATCACAAGTAACGGTAACTTCGTTAACAATTATGACAAGTAACGGTAACATCGTTACTATTTATGACAAGTTACTGTAACATCATTACTAATTAGGACAAGTAACGGTAACTTCATTACTAATTATGAGAAGTTACTGTAACTTCATTACTAATTATGACAAGTGAGGGGTCTAGATGCAAAACCGGCTATCTCCACTGACTCTAATTTTACAGGAGAGACGAATTTCTTATACCTCAGTAACTAAGTGATATAATATTATGGTTATTGCTCTATAATGTATTGTTTGATTTATAAATGACATTAAGTGCATGAACGAACTAGAATATATGATAACATATTAATAGGGGGGCAATAAAAATTGGAGATTGCCGGTTTTGCATCTCACCCATTGAAAATACAAGTATAGCATCGATTGTTTTGCTAGAATATCTGGAATCGGGATTGAAAAGGGTGAAATAAGAATATTAACTCTGGAGAGAAAAGTATTTTCGGTCTATTCCATGGAATTATGATATAGTACAATTTTCCACAACAAAGGTGTTTAAACAATGAGATGCTCAGTTTCCTCCAAGCCATATTCTTCAATAAGTCCCTCGGTTCCTTCATCATGGTTTGCTTCATCTTGCTTGATCTCGATCAAGTCGGCGAAAAATCGTAGGTCTTTGAGGGTTTTCCATTGGTCACCGTAGTGTTTAGCAAGCAATTTAGTAACGTCCCGTAATTTCAAAGGGTTAACTTCAACACCCTTCCTGATTACGGCTGGATTAATCATTCCCACATTCTTGCCTGGCTTACAAACACTTTTTGCCACGCATACATCAGTCCTGTAATAAGGCTCTCCACGGACTAACACGTTATTCATGGGATGTGAATTGGACCTTGTTAGAATGAAACGCTTACTAACATTAAATTTGAAGTGCCACGAGCCAGTGATTTTGAACGCCTTATTTGCTTCTGTCTTCCAGTCAGAGACTAGGCAGTCATTTCCCATTTCAATAATGGTCCCAAATCTTTCAAAAATGTTTTTATACTCAGTCGGATTTGTGACAGTTTCCCTTTTTCTTAATACCTGCTCGATTCTGCCAAACACTCGATCACTAGGCAAAAAGGAATGTCCTGTTACTGGGTATATCACTTCGATGGACGTCAGTGTACGGGGTGCATTCAGAAACCATGTAGCACACGCTGCGATGATGCGATTCTTATTCTGCCCCCCGCACCCATCGCATACTAATCGCAGTGTTTCTATGCCAGAGAAGTCCGTATTGGTGAGTCTGTGATAGACGGCAGAGGCGATCTCACTGGAGCCCTTGTGATACTCGTTTTCTGTCCATGTGTACATAAAAGTCTTATCCACTGTCTCCTTTTCCCTAGAAGAACCTTGTACAAAGCGCAGGTTGTAAATATACAATTGCCGGCTGTAGTAAGCGGACTGATCAGGTAACTTGGGCAAAACCTGATTTTGCTGACAGTCAAAGCTCAAGATGAGGAGAGTATTCGTCCTCTCTCGAAGTAATGAATAAAACGCCTTTGCTCGTAAACTATGAACGCGTTTTTCAATACAAAGTTCACTTTTCTTGGCTGAATCTACCTCACTTTTAATTTTTTCATCTAAACTCAAGCAGGTGGAACATACATCATTACGAGGGGTTCCGAAGTCCAGATTGAAAGATCTATTGAACACACCCCGGAAAAAAGATTCCTTGACTTTTAAAGTTGTTTGTTGTGTTTCGCTGTTATACATCCGCCACATCCTTCTGATATTCAAATCGGATGGTAAGTATCGTCTGACATTTGTTACCGATCTCGTATAATGTGCACCTACACACGTAAATTTCCTTATAAAGCTTACCACCGATTCCCTCTTGTTGCAATACCTGTGGCTGGTGTGATCTCCTCCTCTTCTTTCTTTTGGTGAATTCCCTGTTGCTGTACAATTTTTAGTGACAAACTGCAGTCTGTGTTTTGTAATGTGTAGTATTTTTAAGAATGCTGCTTGACAGACAGGCACGTGTTCATTTCGTCCATTCCTAACATAACACTGTATTGTTGACACTTTTGGAGCACGGATTTCATTTTTGTCGCGCCTACGCTTGCAGACGGTACTTCTGCAGTACCGTGCTAGGAATGCATCTTGCATCTGTTTATCCTGTGTAGCATAGAACAGCTTATGAAAATCGGTGATCTCGCCTATTGTTAGGGTCGAGCAGCGATAAGCATGGGTCGAATGTCGGCACTCAGGAATGGAGGGCGGGAATGTGGCAATATACCTATGGACAGACACAAACCATCTTTTACAGATTCCATTTCTTACTTTGGTGTCATATTTTAAGTCTACCGAAAATAGTTTCAAACAACGGTGACACTATGCACACCGTAAATCAAAGTATGCTATAAAAGACACTAACCTCTTTTGCTTTGCGATATTCCTCTTCCATTTCTCCTGTTGCCTTTGCCTCTTTCTTGCCTTGGTTGGTGAAACGGGTTCGGCATTGATCTCCATGACCTTTTTCTGTTATTATTAGACACAGTAATTACAATCAGGTCGTTACTGTCCCAACAAACTTCACACGTTGCTTCCTAGCTCATAACAACAAAAATCCACACACCTTACTCTAGACTGCCAACCCGACTGTACTTAACTGCTATCTGTTGACGCTTATGGCCGTAGGAGCGCTAATGTCAAAAACATGTCATCATAATGCCACAGGAAAGCGTGGTTTTGTTGAGTCATTTTGAGCCATGGAGATATCCGGTTCTGCACCGCAACGCCGTACGGAGATTGCCGGGTTTGCAACTAACCCCTATTTTTCACCCTATTTTTGAAGGGGATATAGCTTGATTTGCAACCAAACAAGTTTATAAACAGATCACAAACGTCTCGGAGAATGGTACTCCAACCATAGCTCATTTTCACAAAAAAGTGGAGATAGCCGGTTTTGCATCTAGACCCCTCAAGTAACGGTAACTTCGTTACTAATTATGGCAAGTAACGGTAGCTTCGTTACTAAGTATGACGGGTAACGGGAACTTCGTTACTAATTATGACAAGTAACGGTAACTTCATAACTAATTATGACCAGTAACGGTAACTTCATGACTAATTATGACCTAGAACTTTAACTTCATTACTAATTAAGACAAGTAACGGTAACTTCATTACTAATTAGGACAAGTAACGGTAACTTTATTACTAATTATGACAAGTAACGGTAACTTCATTACTAATTATGGCAGGTAACGGTAACTTCGTTACTATATATGACAGGTAACTGTATCTTCATTACTAATTATGACAAGTAATGGTAACTTCATTACTAATTATGACAAGTAACGGTAACTTCGTTACTAATTAAGACATTTAACGGTAACTTCGTACTAATAATGATAAGTAACGGTAACTTCGTTACTAATTATGACAGGTAACGGTAACTTCGTAACTCATTATGAGAGGTAACTGTAACTTCATTACTAATTATGACAAGTAACTGTAACATCGTTACTAATTACGACAAGTAACGGTAACTTCGTTACAAATTATGACAAGTAACGGTAACTTGATTACTAATTATGAGAGGTAACTGTAACTTCATTAATAATTATGACAAGAAACGGTAACTTCGTTACTAATTATGACAGGTAACTGTAACTTCATTATTAATTATCAGAAGTAACGGTAACTTCATGACTAATTATGACAAGTAACGGTAACTTCGTTACTAATTATGACAGGTAACTGTCACCTCATTAATAATTATGACAAGTAACGGTTACTACGTTACTAATTACGACAGGTAACGGTAACTTCGTAACTAATTATGACAGGTAATGTTAACTTCGTTACTAATTATGCCAGGTAACTATAACTTCATTATTAATTATGAGAAGTAACGGTAACTTCATGACTAATTATGACAAGTAACGGTAACTTCATTACTAATTATGACAGGTAACTGTAACTTCATTACTAATTATGGCAGGTAACGGTAACTTCGTTACTAATTATGACAGATAACTGTTACTTCATTACTAATTATGACAAGTAACGGTAACTTCATTACTAATTATGACGAGTAACGGTAACTTCATTACTAATTATAACAAGTAACGGTAACTTCATTACTAATTAAGACAGGTAACGGTAACATCGTTACTAATTATGACAAGTAACGGTAACTTCATTACTAATTATGACAGGTAACTGTAACTTCATTACTAATTATGACAAGTAACGGTAATTTTGTTACTAATTATGACAGGTAACTGTAACTTCATTACTAATTATGACAAGGAACGGTAACTTCGTTATTAATTATGACAGGTAACTGTAACATCATTACTATTTATGACCGGTAACGGTAACTTGTTTACTAATTATGATAAGTAACGGTAACTTCATTCCTAATTAGGACAAGTAACGGTAACTTCATTACTAATTATGATAAGTAACGGTAACTTCATTCCTAATTATGACAAGTAACGGTAACTTCATTACTAATTATGATAAGTAACGGTAACTTCATTTCTAATTATGACAGGTAACGGTAACTCCATTATTAATTATGACAGGTAACTGTAACTTCATTACTAATTATGACAAGTAACGGTTACTTAATTACTAATTATGACAGGTAACGGTAACTTCGTTACTAATAATGACAGGAAACGGTAACTTCGTTACTAATTATGACAGGTAACTGTAACTTCTTTACTAATAATGATAACTAACGGTAACTTCGTTATTAATTATGACAGGTAACGGTAACTTCGTCACTAATTATGACAGGTAACGGTAACTTCGTTACTAATTATAACAGGTAACTGTAACTTCATTACTAATTATGACAAGTAACGGTAACTTCATTACTAATTATGACAGGTTACGGTAACATCGTTACTAATTATGACAAGTAACGGTAACTTCATGACTAATTATGACAGGTAACGGTAACATCGTTATAAATTATGACAAGTAACGGTAACTTCGTTACTTATTATGACAGGTAACTGTAACTTCATTACTAATTATGACAAGAAACGGTAACTTCGTTACTAATTATCACAAGTAACGGTAACTTCGTTAATAATTAGGATAAGTAACGGTAACTTCGTGACTATTTATGACAAGTTACTGTAACATCGTTACTAATTAGGACAAGCAACGGTAACTTCATTACTAATTATGAGAGGTTACTGTAACTTCATTATTAATTATGACAAGTAACGGTAAGTTCGTTACTAATTATGACATGTAACGGTAGCTTCGTTACTAATTATGACAGGTAACGGCAACTTCGTTAGTAATTATGACAAGCAACGGTAACTTCGTTACTATTTATGACATGTAACTGTAACATCGTTACAAATTATGACAAGTAACGGTAACTTCGTTACTAATTATGACAAGTAACGGTAACGTCATAACTAATTATGACAAGTAACGGTAACTTCATTACTAATTATGACAGGTAACTTTAACTTCATAACTAATTAAGACAAGTAACGGTACCTTCATTACTAATTATGACAAGTAACTGTAACTTCATTACTAATTATGACAAGTAACGGTAACTTCATTACTAATTATAACAGGTAACTGTAACTTCATTACTAATTATGACAAGTATCGGTAACTTCATTACTAATTATGACAGGTTACGGTAACATCGTTACTAATTATGACAAGTAACGGCAACTTCGTTACTAATTATGACAGGTTACTGTAACTTCATGACTAATTATGACAAAAACGGTTACATCGTTACTAATTATCACAAGTAACGGTAACTTCGTTAATTATTATGACAAATAACGGTAACTTCGTTACTATTGATGACAAGTTACTGTAACATCGTTACTAATTAGGAGAAGTAACGGTAACTTCATAACTATTTATGAGAGGTTACTGTAACTTCATTACTAATTATGACAAGTAACGGTAACTTCGCTACTAATTATGACAAGTAACGGTAGCTTCGTTACTGATTATGACAGCTAACGGCAACTTCGTAACTAATTATGACAAGTAACGGTAACTTCGTAACTAATTATGACAGGTAACGGTAAGTTCATTACTAATTATGGCAGGTAACGGTAACTTCGTTACTAATTAGGACAGGTAACTGTAACTTTATTACTAATTATGACAAGTAATGGTAGCTTCATTACTAATTATGACAAGTAACGGTAACTTCATTACTAATTATGGCAGGTAACGGTAACTTCGTTACTAATTATGACAGGTAACTGTAACTTCATTACTAATTATGACATGTAATGGTAACTTCATTACTAATTATGACAAGTAACGGTAACTTCATTACTAATTATGACAGGTAACTGTATCATCGTTAATAATTATAACAAGTAACGGAAACTTCATTACTAATTATGACAGGTAACGGTAAGTTCATTACTAATTATGGCAGGTAACAGTAACTTCGTTACTAATTTTGACAAGTAACGGTAACTTCGTCACTAATTGTGACAAGTAACGGTAACTTCATTACTAATTATGACAAGCAACTGTAACTTCATTACTAATTATGACAGGTAACTGTAACTTCATTACTAATTATGACAAGTAACGGAAACTTCGTTACTAATTATGACAAGTAACGGTAACTTCGTTACAAGATATGACAGGTAACTGTAACATCATAACTATTTATGACAGGTAACGGTAACTTCGTTACTAATTATGACAAGTAACGGTAACTTCATTACTAATTATGACAAGTAACGGTAACTTCATTACTAATTATGACAAGTAACGGTAACTTCATTACTAATCATGACAGGTAACGGTAACTTTGTTACTAATTATGACGGGTAACTGTAACTTCATTACTAATTATGACAAGTATCGGTAACTTCATTACTAATTATGACAAGTAACGGTAACTATATAACTAATTATGTCAAGTAACGGTAACTTCATCTAATTATGACAGGTAAAGGTAACTTCGTTACTAATTATAGCAAGTAACGGTAACGTCGTTACTAATTATGACAGGTAACGGTAACATTGTTACTAATTATGACAAGTAACGGCAACATCGTTACTAATTATGACAGGTTACTGTAACTTCATTACTAATTATGACAAGAGACGGTTACTTCGTTACTAATAATCACAAGTAACGGTAACTTCGTTAATAATTATGACAAATAACGGTAACTTCGTGACTATTGATGACAAATTACTGTAACATCGTTACTAATTAGGACAAGTAACGGTAACTTCAATACTAATTATGAGAGGTTACTGTAACTTCATTACTAATTATAACAAGTAACGGTAACTTCGCTACTAATTATGACAAGTAACGGTAGCTTCGTTACTAATTATGACAGGTAACGGCAACTTCGTAACTAATTATGACAAGTAACGGTAACTTCATAACTAATTATGACATGTAACGGTAAGTTCATTACTAATTATGGCAGGTTACGGTAACTTCGTTACTAATTACGACAGGTAACTGTTACTTCAAAACTAATTATGACAAGTAATGGTAACTTCATTACTAATTATGACAAGTAACTGTAACGTCATTACTAATTAAGGCAGGTAACGGTAACTTCGTTACTAATTATGACAGGTAACTGTAACATCATTACTAATTATGACAAGTAATGGTAACTTCATTACTAATTATGAAAAGTAACGGTAACTTCGTTACTAATTAAGACAAGTAACGGTAACTTCATTACTAATTATAACAAGTAACGGTAACTTCATTACTAATTATAACAGGTAACTGTAACTTCATTACTAATTATGACAGGTAACGGTAACTTCGTTACTAATAATGACAGGTAACGGTAACTTCGTTACTAATTATGACAGGTTACGGTAACATCGTTACTAATTATGACAAGTAACGGTAACTTCTTTATTAATTATGACAGGTAACGGTAACTTCGCTACTAATTATGACAGGTAACGGTACCTTCGTTACTAATTATAACAGGTAACTGTATCTTCGTTACTTATTATGACAAGTAACGGTAACCTCATTACTAATTATGACAGGTTACGGTAACATCGTTACTAATTATGACAAGTAACGGTAACTTCATGACTAATTATGACCGGTAACGGTAACATCGTTACTAATTATGACAAGTAACGACAACTTCGTTACTAATTATGACAGGTTACTGTAACTTCATTACTAATTATGACAAAAACGGTTACTTCGTTACTAATTATCACAAGTAACGGTAACTTCGTTAATAATTATGACAAATAACGGTAACTTCTTTACTATTGATGACAAGTTACTGTAACATCGTTACTAATTAGGACAAGTAACGGTTACTTCATTACTAATTATGAGAGGTTACTGTAACATCATTACTAATTATGACAAGTAACGGTAGCTTCGTTACTAATTATGACAGGTAACGGCAACTTCGTTACTAATTATGAACAGTAACGGTAACTTCATAACTAATTTTGACAGTTAACGTTAACATCGTTACTAATTATAACAAGTAACGGCATCTTCATTACTAATTATGACAGGTAACGGTAACTTCGTTACTAATTATGACAGGTAACTGTAACTTCATTACTAATTATGACAAGTAATGGTAACTTCATTACTTATTATGACAAGTAACGGTAACTTCATTACTAATTATGGCAGGTAACGGTAACTTCGTTACTAATTATGACAGGTAACAGTAACTTCATTACTTATTATGACAAGTAATGGTAACTTCATTACTAATTATGACAAGTAACGGTAACTTCATTACTAATTATGACTGTTAACTGTAACATCGTTACTAATTATTACAAGTAACGGCATCTTCATTACTAATCATGACATGTAACGGTAACTTCGTACTAATTATGACAGGTAACGGCAACTTCGTAACTAATTAAGACAGGTAACGGTAACTTCATTACTAATTATGACAGGTAACTGTAACATCGTTAATAATTATAACAAGTAACGGCAACTTCATTACTAATTATGACAGGTAACGGTAACATCGTTACTAGTTATTTCAAGTAACGGTAACTTCCTTACTAATTATGACAAGTAACGGTAACTTCGTTACTAATAATGACAAGTAACGGTAACTTCATTACTAATTATGACAAGTAACGGTAACTTCATTAATAATCATGACAGGTAACGGTAACTTCGTTACTAATTATGACGGGTAACTGTAACTTCATTACTAATTATGACAAGTATCGGTAACTTCATTACTAATTATGACAGGTAACGGTAACTATATTACTAATTATGTCAAGTAACGGTAATATTATTACTAATTATGACAGGTAAAGGTAACTTCGTTACTAATTATGGCAAGTATCGGTAACGTCGTTGCTAATTATGACAGGTAACTGTCACCTCATTACTAATTATGACAAGTAACGGTTACTTCGTTACTTATTACGACAGGTAACGGTAACTTCGTTACTAATTATGTCAGGAAATGTTAACTTCGTTACTAATTATGACAGGTAAGTGTAACTTCATTATTAATTATGAGAAGTAACAGTAACTTCATGACTAATTATGACAAGTAACGGTAACTTCGTTACTAATTATGACTAGTAACGGTAACTTCACTACTAATTATGACGGGTAACTGTAACTTCATTACTGTTTATGGCAGGTAACGGTAACTTCGTTACTAATTATGACAGATAACTGTAACTTCATTACTAATTATGACAAGTAACGGTAACTTCATTACTAATTATGACGAGTAACGGTAACTTCATTACTAATTATAACAAGTAACGGCAACTTCATTACTAATTAAGACAGGTAACGGTAACATCGTTACTAATTATGACAAGTAACGGTAACTTCATTACTAATTATGACAGGTAACTGTAACTTCATTACTAATTATGACAAGTAACGGTAATTTTGTTACTAAGTATGACAGGTAACTGTAACTTCATTATTAATTATGACAAGTAACGGTAACTTCGGTATTAATTAGGACAGGTAACTGTAACATCATTACTATTTATGACCGGTAATGGTAACTTCGTTACTAATTATGACAAGTAACGGTAACGTCATAACTAATTATGACACGTAACGGTAACTTCATTACTAATTATGACAGGTAACTTTAACTTCATTACTAATTATGACAAGTAACGGTAACTTCATTACTAATTATGACAGGTTACGGTAACATCGTTACTAATTATGACAAGTAACGGTAACTTCGTTATTAATTATGACAGGTAACGGTAACTTCGTTACTAATTATGACAGGTAACGGTACCTTCGTTACTAATTATAACAGGTAACTGTAACTTCGTTACTTATTTTGACAAGTAACGGTAACTTCATTACTAATTATGACAGGTTACTGTAACATCGTTACTAATATGACAAGTAACGGTAACTTCATGACTAATTATGACAGGTAACGGTAACATCGTTACTAATTATGGCAAGTAACGGCAACTTAGTTACTAATTATGACAGGTTACTGTAACTTCATTACTAATTATGAGAAGAAACGGTTAATTCGTTACTAATTATCACAAGTAACGGTAACTTCGTTAATAATTATGACAAATAACGGTAACGTCGTTACTATTGATGACAAGTTACTGTAACATCGTTACTAATTAGGACAAGTAACGGTAACTTCATTACTAATTATGAGAAGTTACTGTAACTTCATTACTAATTATGACAAGTAACGGTAACTTCGTTACTAATTATGACAGGTAACGGCAACTTCGTAACTAATTATGACAAGTAACGGCAACTTCATAACTAATTATGACATGTAACGGTAAGTTCATAACTAATTATGGCAGGTAACGGTAACTTCGTTACTAATTATGACAGGTAACTGTAACTTCATTACTAATTATGACAATTAATGGTAACTTCATTACTAATTATGACAAGTAACGGTAACTTCATTACTAATTATGGCAGGTAACGGTAACTTTGTTACTAATTATGACAGGTAACTGTAACTTCATTTCTAATTATGACAAGTAATGGTAACCTCATTAATAATTATGACAAGTAACGGTAACTTCGTTACTAATTAAGACAAGTAACGGTAACTTCATTACTAATTATAACAAGTAACGGTAAGTTCATTACTAATTATAACAGGTAACTGTAACTTCAATACTAATTATGACAAGTAACGGTAACTTCATTACTAATTATGACAGGTTACGGTAACATCGTTACTAATTATGACAAGTAACGGTAACTTCGTTATTAATTATGACAGGTAACGGTAACTTCGTTACTAATTATGACAGGTAACGGTACCTTCGTTTCTAATTATAACAGGTAACTGTAACTTCGTTACTTATTAAGACAAGTAACGGTAACTTTATTACTAATTATGACAGGTTACGGTAACATCGTTACTAATTATGACAAGTAACGGTAACTTCATGACTAATTATGACAGGTAACGGTAATATCGTTACTAATTATGACAAGTAACGACAACTTCGTTACTAACTATGACAGGTTACTGTAACATCGTTACTAATTAGGACAAGTAACGGTAACTTCATTACTAATTATGAGAGGTTTCTGTAACTTCATTACTAATTATGACAAGTAACGGTAACTTCGCTACTAATCATGACAAGTAACGGTAGCTTCGTTACTAATTATGACAGGTAACGGCAACTTCGTATCTAATTATGACAAGTAACGGTAACTTCATTACTAATTATGACAGTTAACTGTAACATCGTTACTAATTATAACAAGTAACGGCATCTTCATTACTAATTATGACATGTAACGGTAACTTCGTACTAATTATGACAGGTAACGGCAACTTCGTTACTAATTAAGACAAGTAACGGTAACTTCATTACTAATTATGACAGGTAACTGTAACATCGTTAATAATTATAACAAATAACGGTAACTTCATAACTAATTATGACAGGTAACGGTAGGTTCATTACTAATTATGGCAGGTAACGGTAACTTCGTTAGTAATTATGACAGGTAACTGTAACTTCATTACTAATTATGGCAAGTAATGGTAACTTCATTACTAATTATGACAAGTAACGGTAACTTCATTACTAATTATGGCAGGTAACGGTAACTTCGTTAGTAATTATGACAGGTAACTGTAACTTCATTACTAATTATGACAAGTATCGGTAACTTAATTACTAATTATGACAAGTAACGGTAACTTCATTACTAATTATGACAAGTGTAAATTCATTACTAATTATGACATCTAAAAATTACTTCGTTACTATTTATGGCAAGTAACGGTAACTTCGTTACTAATTATGACAGGTAACTGTAACCTCATTACTAATTATGACAAGTTACGGTCACTTCGTTACTTATTATGACAGGTGACGGTAACTTCGTTACTATTTATGACAGGTAACGTTAACTTCGATACTAATTATGGCAGGTAACTGTAACTTCATTACTTATTATGAGAAGTAACGGTAACTTCATGACTAATTATGACAGGTAACGGTAACTTCGTTACTTATTTTGACTAGTTACGGCAACTTCAATACTAATTATGACAGGTAACTGTAACTTCATTACTAATTATGGCAGGTAACGGTAACATCTTTACTAATTATGACAGGTAACTGTAACTTCATTATTAATTATGACAAGTAACGGTAACTTCATTACTAATTATGACAAGTTACGGTAACTTCATTACTAATTATGACAAGTAACGGTAACTTCATTACTAATTATGACAAGTAACGGTAACTTCATTACTAATTATGTCAGGTAACGGTAACTTCGTTAGTAATTAAGACAAGTAACTGTAACTTCATTACTAATTATGACATGTAACGGTAATTCCATTACTAATTATGACAAGGAACGGAAACTTCGTACTAATAATGACAAGTAACGCTAACGTCGTTACTAATTATGACAAGAAACGGTTACTCCGATACTAATTATGACAAGTAACAGTGACTTCATTACTAATTACGACAGGCAACTGTAACTTCATTACTAATTATGACAAGTAACGGTAACTTCGTAACTAATTATGACAATTAACGGTAACTTCGTTACTATTGATGACAGGTAACTGTAACTTCATTACTAAGGATGACAAGTAACGGTAACTTTGTTACTAATTCTGACAGGTAACTGTAACTTCATTACTATTTATGACAGGTTACGGAAACGTCGTTACTAATTATGACAGGTATCTGTTACTTCATAACTAATTATGACAAGTAACGGTTACTTCATTACTAATTATGACAAGTAACGGTAACCCATTACTAATTATGACCAGTTACGGTATCTTCATTACTGAATATGACAAGTAACGGTAACTTCGTTACTATTTATCACAGGTGACTGTAACATCATAACTATTTTGACAGGTAACGGTAACTTCGTTACTAATTACGACAAGTAACGGTATCTTCATTACTAATTATGACAAGTAACGGTAACTTCAATACTAATTATGACAAGTAACGGTAACTTCATTACTAATTATGACTGGTAACGGTAACTTCGTTACTATTTATGACAAGTTACTGTAACATCATTACTAATTAGGACAAGTAACGGTAACTTCATTACTAAATATCAGAAGTTACTGTAACTTCATTACTAATTATGACAAGTAACGGTAACTTCGTTACTAATTATGACAAGTAACGGTAGCTTTGTTACTAATTATGACAGGTAACGGCAACTTCGTTACTAATTCTGACAAATAACGGTAACTTCGTTACTATTTATGACAAGTAACTGTTACATCGTTACAAATTATGACAAGTAACGGTAACTTCGTTAATAATTATGACAAGTAACGGTAACTTCATAACTAATTATGACAAGTAACGGTAACTTCATGACTAATTATGACCTGTAACTTTAACTTCATTACTAATTCTGACAAGTAACGGTAAATTCGTTACTATTTATGACAAGTTACTGTAACATCATTACTAATTAGGACAAGTAACCGTAACTTCATTACTAATTATGGGAAGTTACTGTAACTTCATTACTAATTATGACAAGTAACGGTAACTTTATTACTAATTATGACAAGTAACGGTAACTTCATTACTAATTATGGCAAGTAACGGTAACTTCGTTACTAAATATGACAGGTAACTGTAACTTCATTACTAATTATTACAAGTAATGGTAACTTCATTACTAATTATGACAAGTAACGGTAACTTCGTTACTAATTAAGACAAGAAACGGTAACTTCATTACTAATTATGACAGGTAACAGTAACATCGTTAATAATTATAACAAGTAACGGTAACTTCATTACTAATTATGACAAGAAATGTTAACTTCGTTACTAATTATGACAAGTAACTGTAATGTCATATTAATTATTACAGGTAACTGTAACTTCATTACTAATCATGACAAGTAACGTTAACTCCGTTACTTATTATGACAAGTAACGGTACCTTCATTAATAATTACGACAGGTTACTGTAACTTCATTACTAATTATGAAATGATCGGTAACCTCATTACTAATAATGACAGGTAACTGTACTTCATAGCTAATTATGACAAGTAACTGTAACTTCGTTACTAATTATGACAAGTAACGGTAACTTCATGACTAATTATGACAGGTAACGGTTACATCGTTACTAATTATGACAAGTAAAGGCAACTTCGTTACTAATTATGACAGGTTACTGTAATATCATTATTAATTATGACAAGAAACGGTTACTTCGTTACTAATTATCACAAGAAACGGTAACTTCGTTACTAATTATGACAAATAACGGTAACTTCGTTACTATTGATGACAAGTTACTGTAACATCGTTATTAAATAGGACAAGTAACGGTAACTTTATTACTAATTATGACAAGTAATGGTAACTTCGTTACGAATTATGACAGGTAACTGTAACTTCATTACTAATTATGACATGTAATGATAACTTCATTACTAATTATGACAAGTAACGGTAACTTCATTACTAATTATGACAAGTAACGGTAACTTCATTTTAATTATGACAAGTAACGGTAAATTCGTTACTAATTGTGACAAGTAACGGTAACTTCATTACTAATTAAGACAAGTAACTGTAATTTCATTATTAATTATGACAGGTAACTGTAACTTAATTACAAATTATGACAAGTAACAGTAACTTCGTTACTAATTATCACATGTAACGGTAACTTCGTAAACAATTATGACAAGTAACGGTAACTTCGTTACTATTTATGACAAGTTACTGTAACATCATTACTAATTAGGACAAGTAACGGTAACTTCATTAATAATTATGAGAAGTTACTGTAACTTCATTACTAATTATGACAAGTAACGGTATCTTCGTTACTAATTATGACAAGTAACGGTAGCTTCGTTACTAATTATGACAGGTAACGGCAACTTCGTTACTAATTATGACAAGTAACGGTAACTTCGTTACTATTTATGACAAGTAACTGTTACATCGTTACAAATTTGACAAGTAACGGTAACTTCGTTAATAATTATGACAAGTAACGGTATCTTCATAACTAATTATGACAAGTAACGGTAACTTCATGACTAATTATGACCAGTAACTTTAACTTTATTACTAATTCGGACAAGTAACGGTAACTTCGTTACTATTTATGACAAGTTACTGTAACATCATTACTAATTAGGACAAGTAACGGTAACTTCATTACTAATTATGAGAAGTTACTGTAACTTCATTACGAATTATGACAAGTAACGGTAACTTTATTACTAATTATGACAAGTAACGGTAACTTCATTACTAATTATGGCAGGTAACGGTAGCTTCGTTACTAAATATGACAGGTAACTGTAACTTCATTACTAATTATTACAAGTAATGGTAACTTCATTACTAATTATGAAAAGTAACGGTAACTTCGTACTAATAATGACAAGTAACGGTAACTTCGTTACTAATTATGACAGGTAACGGTAACTTCGTAACTCATTATGAGAGGTAACTGTAACTTCATTACTAATTATGACAAGTAACGGTTACTTCATTACTAATTATGACAAGTAACGGTAACTTCATTACATATTATGACAAGTAACGGTAACTTCATTACTAATTATGACAAGTAACTGTAACATCGTTACTAATTACGACAAGTAACGGTAACTTCGTTACAAATTATGACAAGTAACGGTTACTTCATTACTAATTATGAGAGGTAACTGTAACTTCATTACTAATTATGACAAGTAACGGTAACTTCGTTACTAATTATGACAGGTAACTGTAACTTCCTTACTAATTATGACAGGTAACTGTAACTTCCTTACTAATTATGACAGGGAACGGTAACTTCATTACTAATTATGACAAGTAACGGTAACTTCGTTACTAATAATGACAAGTAACGGTAACTTCATTACTAATTATGTCAAGTAACGGTAACTTCATTAATAATCATGACAGGTAATGGTAACTTCGTTACTAATTATGACGGGTAACTGTAACTTCATTACTAATTATGACAGGTAACTGTAACATCATAACTATTAATGACAGGAAACGGTAACTTCGTTACTAATTATGACAAGTAACGGTAACTTCATCACTAATTATGACATGTAACGGTAACTTCATTACTAATTATGACAAGTAACGATTACTTCATTACTAATCTTGACAGGTAACTGTAACTTCATTACTAATTATGACAAGTAAATATAACTTATTTGCTAATTATGACAAGTATCGGTAACTTCATTCCTATTTATGACAGGTAACAGTAACATCGTTACTAATTATGACAAGTAACGGTAACTTCGTTACTAATTATGACAAGTAACGTTAACTTCGTTACTAATTATGACAAGTAACGGTAACTTCATTACTAATTACGACAGGTTACTGTAACTTCATTACTAATTATGAAAAGGATCGGTAACATCATTACTAATAATGACAGGTAACTGAAACTTCATAGCTAATTATGACAAGTAACTGTAACTTCGTTACTAATTATGACAAGTAACGGTAACTTCATTACTAATTATGACAGGTAACTGTAACTTCATTACCAATTATGACAAGTAACGGTAACTTCATTACTAATTATGACAAGTAACTGTAACTTCGTTACTAATTATGACAGGTAGCTGTATCTTCGTTACTAATTATGACAAGTAACGGTAACTTCGTTACTATTTGTGATAAGTTACTGTAACGTCGTTACTAATTAGGACAAGTAACAGTAACTTCATTACTAATTATGAGAGGTAACTGTAACTTCATTACTAATTATGACAAGTAACGGTAACTTCATTACTAATTATGACAGGTGACGGTAACTTCGTTACTAATTATGACAAGTAACGGAAACTTCGTTACTATTTATGACAAGTAACAATAACATCGTTACTAATTATGACAAGTAACGGTAACTTCATTACTAATTATGACAGGTGACGGTAACTTCGTTACTAATTATGACAAGTAACGGAAACTTCGTTACTATTTATGACAAGTAACAGTACCATCGTTACTAATTACGACAAGTAACGGTAACTTAATTACTAATTATGACAAGTAACGGTAACTTCATTACTTATTATGACAAGTAACGATAACTTCATTACTAATTAAGACAAGTAACGGTTACTTCATTACTAATTATGTCAGGTAACGGTAAATCCGTTACTAAATATGACAAGTAGCTGAAATTCATTACTAATTATGACATGTAACGGTAATTTCATTACTAATTATGACAAGTAACGGTAACTTCGTTACTAATTATGACAGGTAACTGTAACATCATAACTATTTATGACAGGTAACGGTAACTTCGTTACTAATTATGACAAGTAACGGTAACTTCATTACTAATCATGACAGGTAACGGTAACTTTGTTACTAATTATGACGGGTAACTGTAACTTCATTACTAATTATGACAAGTATTGGTAACTTCATTACAAATTATGACAAGTAACGGTATCTATATTACTAATTATGTCAAGTAACGGTAACTTCATCTAATTATGACAGGTAAAGGTAACTTCGTTACTAATTATGGCAAGTAACGGTAACGTCGTTACTTATTATGACTGGTAACGGTAACATCGTTAATAATTATAACAAATAACGGTAACTTCATAACTAATTATGACAGGTAATGGTAGGTTCATTACTAATTATGGCAGGTAACGGTAACTTCGTTACTAATTATGACAGGTAACTGTAACTTCATTACTAATTATGACAAGAAACGGTTACTTCGTTACTAATTATCACAAGTAACGGTAACTTCGTTAATAATTATGACAAATAACGGTAACTTCGTAACTATTGATGACAAGTTACTGTAACATCGTTACTAATTAGGACAAGTAACGGTAACTTCATTACTAATTATGAGAGGTTACTGTAACTTCATTACTAATTATGACAAGTAACGGTAACTTCGCTACTAATTACGACAAGTAACGGTAGATTCGTTACTAATTATGACAGGTAACGGCAACTTCGTAACTAATTATGACAAGTAACGGTAACTTCATAACTAATTATGTCAGGTAACGGTACGTTCATTACTAATTATGGCAGGTAACGGTAACTTCGTTACTAATTACGACAGGTAACTGTTACTTCATTACTGATTATGACAAGTAATGGTAACTTCATTACTAATTATGACAAGTAACGGTAACTTCATTACTCATGAAGGAAGGTAACGGTAACTTCGTTACTAATTATGACAGGTAACTGTAAATACATTACTAATTATGACAAGTAATGGTAACTTCATTACTAATTATGACAAGTAACGGTAACTTCGTTACTAATTAAGACAAGTAACGGTAACTTCATTACTAATTATAACAAGTAACGGTAACTTCATTACTAATTATAACAGGTAACTGTAACTTCATTACTAATTATGACAAGTAACGGTAACTTCATTACTAATTATGACAGTTTACGGTAACATCGTTACTAATTATGACAAGTAACGGTAACTTCTTTATTAATTATGACAGGTAACGGTAACTTCATTACTAATTATGACAAGTAACGGTAACTTCATTACTAATTATGGCAGGTAACGGTAACTTCGTTACTAATTATGACAGGTAACTGTAACTTCATTACTAATTATGACAAGTATCGGTAACTTAATTACTAATTATGACAAGTAACGGTAACTTCATTACTAATTATGACAAGTGTAAATTCCTTACTAATTATGACATGTAAAAATTACTTCGTTACTATTTATGGCAAGTATCGGTAACTTCGTTACTAATTATGACAGGTAACTGTAACCTCATTACTAATTATGACAAGTTACGGTCACTTCGTTACTTATTATGACAGGTGACGGTAACTTCGTTACTAATTATGACAGGTAACGTTAACTTCGATACTAATTATGGCAGGTAACTGTAACTTCATTACTTATTATGAGAAGTAACGGTAACTTCATGACTAATTTTGACTAGTTACGGCAACTTCAATACTAATTATGACAGGTAACTGTAACGTCATTACTAATAATGGCAGGTAACGGTAACATCGTTACTAATTATGACAGGTAACTGTAACTTCATTATTAATTATGACAAGTAACGGTAACTTCATTACTAATTATGACAAGTAACGGTAACTTCATTACTAATTATGACAAGTAACGGTAACTTCATTACTAATTATGACAAGTAACGGTAACTTCATTACTAATTATGTCAGGTAACGGTAACTTCGTTAGTAATTAAGACAAGTAACTGTAACTTCATTACTAATTATGACATGTAACGGTAATTCCATTACTAATTATGACAAGGAACGGTAACTTTGTACTAATAATGACAAGTAACGCTAACGTCGTTACTAATTATGACAAGAAACGGTAACTCCGATACTAATTATGACAAGTAACAGTAACTTCATTACTAATTACGACAGGCAACTGTAACTTCATTACTAATTATGACAAGTAACGGTAACTTCGTAACTAATTATGACAAGTAACGGTAACTTCGTTACTATTGATGACAGGTAACTGTAACTTCATTACTAAGGACGACAAGTAACGGTAACTTTGTTACTTATTCTGACAGGTAACTGTAACTTCATTACTATTTATGACAGGTTACGGAAACGTCGTTACTAATTATGACAGGTATCTGTTACTTCATAACTAATTATGACAAGTAACGGTTACTTCATTACTAATTATGACAAGTAACGGTAACCCATTACTAATTATGACAAGTTACGGTATCTTCATTACTAAATATGACAAGTAACGGTAACTTCGTTACTATTTATCACTGGTAACTGTAACATCATAACTATTTTGACAGGTAACGGTAACTTCGTTACTAATTACGACAAGTTACGGTATCTTCATTACTAATTATGACAAGTAACGGTAACTACAATACTAATTATGACAAGTAACGGTAACTTCCTTACTAATTATGACAGGTAACGGTAACTTCGTTACTAATTATGACAGGTAACTGTAACTTCATTACTAATTATTACAAGTAATGGTAACTTCATTACTAATTATGACAAGTAACAGTAACTTCGTTACTAATGAAGACAAGAAACGGTAACTTCATTACTAATTATGACAGGTAACAGTAACATCGTTAATAATTATAACAAGTAACGGTAACCTCATTACTAATTATGACAAGAAATGTTAACTTCGTTACTAATTATGACAAGTAACTGTAATGTCATATTAATTATTACAGGTAACTGTAACTTCATTACTAATTATGACAAGTAACGTTAACTTCGTTACTTATTATGACAAGTAACGGTACCTTCATTAATAATTACGACAGGTTACTGTAACTTCATTACTAATTATGAAATGATCGTTAACTTCATTACTAATAATGACAGGTAACTGTACTTCATAGCTAATTATGACAAGTAACTGTAACTTCGTTACTAATTATGACAAGTAACGGTAACTTCATGACTAATTATGACAGGTAACGGTTACATCGTTACTAATTATGACAAGTAAAGGCAAATTCGTTACTAATTATGACAGGTTACTGTAATATCATTACTAATTATGACAAGAAACGTTTACTTCGTTAATAATTATCACAAGTAACGGTAACTTCGTTACTAATTATGACAAATAACGGTAACTTCGTTACTATTGATGACAAGTTACTGTAACATCGTTATTAAATAGGACAAGTAACGGTATATTTATTACTAATTATGACAAGTAATGGTAACTTCGTTACGAATTATGACAAGTAACTGTTACATCGTTACAAATTATGACAAGTAACGGTAACTTCGTTAATAATTATGACAAGTAACGGTAACTTCATAACTAATTATGACAAGTAACGGTAACTTCATGACTAATTATGACCAGTAACTTTAACTTCATTACTAATTCGGACAAGTAACGGTAACTTCGTTACTATTTATGACAAGTTACTGTAACATCATTACTAATTAGGACAAGTAACGGTAACTTCATTACTAATTATGAGAAGTTACTGTAACTTCATTACTAATTATGACAAGTAACGGTAACTTTATTACTAATTATGACAAGTAACGGTAACTTCATTACTAATTATAGCAGGTAACGGTAGCTTCGTTACTAAATATGACAGGTAACTGTAACTTCATTACTAATTATTACAAGTAATGGTAACTTCATTACTAATTATGAAAAGTAACGGTAACTTCGTACTAATAATGACAAGTAACGGTAACTTCGTTACTAATTATGACAGGTAACGGTAACTTCGTAACTCATTATGAGAGGTAACTGTAACATCATTACTAATTATGACAAGTAACGGTTACTTCATTACTAATTATGACAAGTAACGGTACCTTCATTACATATTATGACAAGTAACAGTAACTTCATTACTAATTATGACAAGTAACTGTAACATCGTTACTAATTACGACAAGTAACGGTAACTTCGTTACAAATTATGACAAGTAACGGTTACTTCATTACTAATTATGAGAGGTAACTGTAACTTCATTACTAATTATGACAAGTAACGGTAACTTCGTTACTAATTATGACAGGTAACTGTAACTTCCTTACTAATTATGACAGGTAACTGTAACTTCCTTACTAATTATGACAGGGAACGGTAACTTAATTACTAATTCTGACAATTAATGGTAACTTCGTTACTAATTGTGACAAGTAACGGTAACTTCATTCCTAATTATGACAAGTAACTGTAATTTCATTACTAATTATGGCAGGTAACTGTAACTTCATTACTAATTATGACAAGTAAATATAACTTATTTGCTAATTATGACAAGTATCGGTAACTTCATTCCTATTTATGACAGGTAACAGTAACATCGTTACTAATTATGACAAGTAACGGTAACTTCGTTACTAATTATGACAAGTAACGTTAACTTCGTTATTAATTATGACAAGTAACTGTAACTTCATTACTAATTACGAGAGGTTACTGTAACTTCATTACTAATTATGAAAAGGATCGGTAACTTCATTACTAATAATGACAGGTAACTGAAACTTCATAGCTAATTATGACAAGTAACTGTAACTTCGTTACTAATTATGACAAGTAACGGTAACTTCATTACTAATTATGACAGGTAACTGTAACTTCATTACCAATTATGACAAGTAACGGTAACTTCTTTACTAATTATGACAAGTAACTGTAACTTCGTTACTAATTATGACAGGTAGCTGTAACTTCGTTACTAATTATGACAAGTAACGGTAACTTCGTTACTATTTGTGATAAGTTACTGTAACGTCGTTACTAATTAGGACAAGTAACGGTAACTTCATTACTAATTATGAGAGGTAACTGTAACTTCATTACTAATTATGACAAGTAACGGTCACTTCGTTACTAATTATGACATGTATCGGTAACTTCGTTGATAATTACGACAAGTAACGGTAACTTCATTACTAATTATGACAGGTAACTGTAAATTCATTACTAATTATGACAAGTAACGGTAACTTCATTACTAATTACGACAAGTAACCGTAACTTCATTACTAATTATGACAAGTAACGGTAACTTCATTACTAATTATGACAGGTGACGGTAACTTCGTTACTAATTATGACAAGTAACGGAAACTTCGTTACTATTTATGACAAGTAACAGTAACATCGTTACTAATTACGACAAGTAACGGTAACTTAATTACTAATTATGACAAGTAACGGTAGCTTCATTACTAATTATGACAAGTAACGGTAACTTCATTACTAATTAAGACAAGTAACGGTAACTTCATTACTAATTATGTCAGGTAACGGTAAATCCGTTACTAAATATGACAAGTAGCTGAAATTCATTACTAATTATGACATGTAACGGTAATTTCATTATTAATTATGACAAGTAACGGTAACTTCGTTACTAATTATGACAGGTAACTGTAACATCATAACTATTTATGACAGGTAACGGTAACTTCGTTACTAATTATGACAAGTAACGGTAACTTCATTACTAATTATGACAAGTAACGGTAACTTCATTATTAATTATGACAAGTAACGGTAACTTCATTACTAATCATGACAGGTAACGGTAACTTTGTTACTAATTATGACGGGTAACTGTAACTTCATTACTAATTATGACAAGTATTGGTAACTTCATTACTAATTATGACAAGTAACGCTATCTATATTACTAAATATGTCAAGTTACGGTAACTTCATCTAATTATGACAGGTAAAGGTAACTTCGTTACTAATTATGGCAAGTAACGGTAACGTCGTTACTAATTATGACAGGTAACGGTCACATCGTTACTAATTATGACAAGTAACGGCAACTTCGTTACTAATTATGACAGGTTACTGTAACTTCATTACTAATTATGAGAAGAAACGGTTACTTCGTTACTAATTATCACAAGTAACGGTAACTTCGTTAATAATTATGACAAATAACGGTAACTTCGTTACTATTGATGACAAGTTACTGTAACATCGTTACTAATTAGGACAAGTAACGGTAACTTCATTACTAATTATGACAGGTAACGGTACGTTCATTACTAATTATGGCAGGTAACGGTAACTTCGTTACCAATTACGACAGGTAACTGTTACTTCATTACTAATTATGACATGTAATGGTAACTTCATTACTAATTATGACAAGTAACGGTAACTTCGTTACTAATTAAGACAAGTAACGGTAACTTCATTACTAATTATAACAAGTAACGGTAACTTCATTACTAATTATAACAGGTAACTGTAACTTCATTACTAATTATGACAAGTAACGGTAACTTCATTACTAATTATGACAGGTTACGGTAACATCGTTACTAATTATGACAAGTAACGGTAACTTCTTTATTAATGATGACAGGTAACGGTAACTTCGCTACTAATTATGACAGGTAACGGTACCTTCGTTACTAATTATAACAGGTAACTGTAACTTCGTTACTTATTATGACAAGTAACGGTAACCTCATTACTAATTATGACAGGTTACGGTAACATCGTTACTAATTATGACAAGTAACGACAACTTCGTTACTAATTATGACAGGTTACTGTAACTTCATTACTAATTATGACAAAAACGGTTACTTCGTTACTAATTATCACAAGTAACGGTAACTTCGTTAATGATTATGACAAATAACGGTAACTTCTTTACTATTGATGACAAGTTACTGTAACATCGTTACTAATTTGGACAAGTAACGGTTACTTCAAAACTAATTATGAGAGGTTACTGTAACTTCATTACTAATTATGACAAGTAACGGTAACTTCGCTACTAATTATGACAAGTAACGGTAGCTTCGTTACTAATTATGACAGGTAACGGCAACTTCGTTACTAATTATGAACAGTAACGGTAATTTCATAACTAATTTTGACAGTTAACTTTAACATCGTTACTAATTATAACAAGTAACGGCATCTTCATTACTAATTATGACATGTAACGGTAACGCCGTACTAATTATGACAGGTAACGGCAACTTCGTTACTAATTAAGACAAGTAACGGTAACTTCATTACTAATTATGACAGGTAACTGTAACGTCGTTAATAATTATAACATGTAACGGCAACTTCATTACTAATTATGACAGGTAACGGTAACTTCGTTACTAATTATGACAGGTAACTGTAACTTCATTACTAATTATGACAAGTAATGGTAACTTCATTACTTATTACGACAAGTAACGGTAACTTCATTAGTAATTATGGCAGGTAACGGTAACGTCGTTACTAATTATGACAGGTAACAGTAACTTCATTACTAATTATGACAAGTAATGGTAACTTCATCACTAATTAGGACAAGTAACGGTAACTTCATTACTATTTATGACAAGTAACTGTTACATCGTTACAAATTATGACAAGTAACGGTAACTTCGTTAATAATTATGACAAGTAACGGTAACTTCATAACTAATTATGACAAGTAACGGTAACTTCATGACTAATTATGACCAGTAACTTTAACTTTATTACTAATTCGGACAAGTAACGGTAACTTCGTTACTATTTATGACAAGTTACTGTAACATCATTACTAATTAGGACAAGTAACGGTAACTTCATTACTAATTATGAGAATTTACTGTAACTTCATTACGAATTATGACAAGTAACGGTAACTTTATTACTAATTATGACAAGTAACGGTAACTTCATTACTAATTATGGCAGGTAACGGTAGCTTCGTTACTAAATATGACAGGTAACTGTAACTTCATTACTAATTATTACAAGTAATGGTAACTTCATTACTAATTATGAAAAGTAACGGTAACTTCGTACTAATAATGACAAGTAACGGTAACTTCGTTACTAATTATGACAGGTAACGGTAACTTCGTAACTCATTATGAGAGGTAACTGTAACTTCATTACTAATTATGACAAGTAACGGTTACTTCATTACTAATTATGACAAGTAACGGTAACTTCATTACATATTATGACAAGTAACGGTAACTTCATTACTAATTATGACAAGTAACTGTAACATCGTTACTAATTACGACAAGTAACGGTAACTTCGTTACAAATTATGACAAGTAACGGTTACTTCATTACTAATTATGAGAGGTAACTGTAACTTCATTACTAATTATGACAAGTAACGGTAACTTCGTTACTAATTATGACAGGTAACTGTAACTTCCTTACTAATTATGACAGGTAACTGTAACTTCCTTACTAATTATGACAGGGAACGGTAACTTCATTACTAATTATGACAAGTAACGGTAACTTCGTTACTAATAATGACAAGTAACGGTAACTTCATTACTAATTATGACAAGTAACGGTAACTTCATTAATAATCATGACAGGTAACGGTAACTTCGTTACTAATTATGACGGGTAACTGTAACTTCATTACTAATTATGACAGGTAACTGTAACATCATAACTATTAATGACAGGAAACGGTAACTTCGTTACTAATTATGACAAGTAACGGTAACTTCATCACTAATTATGACATGTAACGGTAACTTCATTACTAATTATGACAAGTAACGATTACTTCATTACTAATCTTGACAGGTAACGGTAACTTCGTTACTAATTATGACAGGTAACTGTAACTTCATTACTAATTATGACAAGTAAATATAACTTATTTGCTAATTATGACAAGTATCGGTAACTTCATTCCTATTTATGACAGGTAACAGTAACATCGTTACTAATTATGACAAGTAACGGTAACTTCGTTACTAATTATGACAAGTAACGTTAACTTCGTTACTAATTATGACAAGTAACGGTAACTTCATTACTAATTACGACAGGTTACTGTAACTTCATTACTAATTATGAAAAGGATCGGTAACTTCATTACTAATAATGACAGGTAACTGAAACTTCATAGCTAATTATGACAAGTAACTGTAACTTCGTTACTAATTATGACAAGTAACGGTAACTTCATTACTAATTATGACAGGTAACTGTAACTTCATTACCAATTATGACAAGTAACGGTAACTTCATTACTAATTATGACAAGTAACTGTAACTTGGTTACTAATTATGACAGGTAGCTGTAACTTCGTTACTAATTATGACAAGTAACGGTAACTTCGTTACTATTTGTGATAAGTTACTGTAACGTCGTTACTAATTAGGACAAGTAACGGTAACTTCATTACTAATTATGAGAGGTAACTGTAACTTCATTACTAATTATGACAAGTAACGGTAACTTCATTACTAATTATGACAGGTGACGGTAACTTCGTTACTAATTATGACAAGTAACGGAAACTTCGTTACTATTTATGACAAGTAACAGTAACATCGTTACTAATTACGACAAGTAATGGTAACTTCATTACTAATTATGACAGGTAACTGTAACTTCATTACTAATTATGACAAGTAACGGTAACTTCATTACTAATTACGACAAGTAACCGTAACTTCATTACTTATTATGACAAGTAACGGTAACTTCATTACTAATTATGACAGGTGACGGTAACTTCGTTACTAATTATGACAAGTAACGGAAACTTCGTTACTATTTATGACAAGTAACAGTAACATCGTTACTAATTACGACAAGTAACGGTAACTTAATTACTAATTATGACAAGTAACGGTAAATTCATTACTTATTATGACAAGTAACGATAACTTCATTACTAATTAAGACAAGTAACGGTTACTTCATTACTAATTATGTCAGGTAACGGTAAATCCGTTACTAAATATGACAAGTAGCTGAAATTCATTACTAATTATGACATGTAACGGTAATTTCATTACTAATTATGACAAGTAACGGTAACTTCGTTACTAATTATGACAGGTAACTGTAACATCATAACTATTTATGACAGGTAACGGTAACTTCGTTACTAATTATGACAAGTAACGGTAACTTCATTACTAATCATGACAGGTAACGGTAACTTTGTTACTAATTATGACGGGTAACTGTAACTTCATTACTAATTATGACAAGTATTGGTAACTTCATTACAAATTATGACAAGTAACGGTATCTATATTACTAATTATGTCAAGTAACGGTAACTTCATCTAATTATGACAGGTAAAGGTAACTTCGTTACTAATTATGGCAAGTAACGGTAACGTCGTTACTTATTATGACAGGTAACGGTAACATCGTTAATAATTATAACAAATAACGGTAAATTCATAACTAATTATGACAGGTAACGGTAGGTTCATTACTAATTATGGCAGGTAACGGTAACTTCGTTACTAATTATGACAGGTAACTGTAACTTCATTACTAATTATGACAAGAAACGGTTACTTCGTTACTAATTATCACAAGTAACGGTAACTTCGTTAATAATTATGACAAATAACGGTAACTTCGTAACTATTGATGACAAGTTACTGTAACATCGTTACTAATTAGGACAAGTAACGGTAACTTCATTACTAATTATGAGAGGTTACTGTAACTTCATTACTAATTATGACAAGTAACGGTAACTTCGCTACTAATTACGACAAGTAACGGTAGCTTCGTTACTAATTATGACAGGTAACGGCAACTTCGTAACTAATTATGACAAGTAACGGTAACTTCATAACTAATTATGTCAGGTAACGGTACGTTCATTACTAATTATGGCAGGTAACGGTAACTTCGTCACTAATTATGACAAGTAACGGTAACGTCATAACTAATTATGACACGTAACGGTAACTTCATTACTAATTATGACAGGTAACTTTAACTTCATTACTAATTATGACAAGTAACGGTAAATTCATTACTAATTATGACAGGTTACGGTAACATCGTTACTAATTATGACAAGTAACGGTAACTTCGTTATTAATTATGACAGGTAACGGTAACTTCGTTACTAATTATGACAGGTAACGGTACCTTCGTTACTAATTATAACAGGTAACTGTAACTTCGTTACTTATTTTGACAAGTAACGGTAACTTCATTACTAATTATGACAGGTTACTGTAACATCGTTACTAATATAACAAGTAACGGTAACTTCATGACTAATTATGACAGGTAACGGTAACATCGTTACTAATTATGGCAAATACGGCAATTTCGTTACTAATTATGACAGGTTACTGTAACTTCATTACTAATTATGACAAGAAACGGTTAATTCGTTACTAATTATCACAAGTAACGGTAACTTCGTTAATAATTATGACAAATTACGGTAACTTCGTTACTATTGATGACAAGTTACTGTAACATCGTTACTAATTAGCACAAGTAACGGTAACTTCATTACTAATTATGAGAGGTTACTGTAACTTCATTACTAATTATGACAAGTAACTGTAACTTCGTTACTAATTATGACAGGTAGCTGTAACTTCGTTACTAATTATGACAAGTAACGGTAACTTCGTTACTATTTGTGATAAGTTACTGTAACGTCGTTACTAATTAGGACAAGTAATGGTAACTTCATTACTAATTATGAGAGGTAACTGTAACTTCATTACTAATTATGACAAGTAACGGTCACTTCGTTACTAATTATGACATGTATCGGTAACTTCGTTGATAATTACGACAAGTAACGGTAACTTCATTACTAATTATGACAGGTAACTGTAAATTCATTACTAATTATGACAAATAACTGTAACTTCATTACTAATTACGACAAGTAACCGTAACTTCAATACTAATTATGACAAGTAACGGTAACTTCATTACTAATTATGACAGGTGACGGTAACTTCGTTACTAATTATGACAAGTAACGGAAACGTCGTTACTATTTATGACAAGTAACAGTAACATCGTTACTAATTACGACAAGAAACGGTAACTTAATTACTAATTATGACAAGTAACGGTAACTTCATTACTAATTATGACAAGTAACGATAACTTCATTACTAATTAAGACAAGTAACGGTTACTTCATTACTAATTATGTCAGGTAACGGTAAATCCGTTACTAAATATGACAAGTAGCTGAAATTCATTACTAATTATGACATGTAACGGTAATTTCATTACTAATTATGACAAGTAACGGTAACTTCGTTACTAATTATGACAGGTAACTGTAACATCATAACTATTTATGACAGGTAACGGTAACTTCGTTACTAATTATGACAAGTAACGGTAACTTCATTACTAATTATGACAAGTAACGGTATCTTCATTATTAATTATGACAATTAACGGTAACTTCATTACTAATCATGACAGGTAACGGTAACTTTGTTACTAATTATGACGGGTAACTGTAACTTCATTACTAATTATGACAAGTATTGGTAACTTCATTACAAATTATGACAAGTAACGGTATATATATTACTAATTATGTCAAGTAACGGTAACTTCATCTAATTATGACAGGTAAAGGTAACTTCGTTACTAATTATGGCAAGTAACGGTAACGTCGTTACTAATTATGACAGGTAACGGTAACATCGTTAATAATTATAACAAATAACGGTAACTTCATAACTAATTATGACAGGTAACGGTAGGTTCATTACTAATTATGGCAGGTAACGGTAACATCGTTACTAATTATGACAGGTAACTGTAACTTCATTACTAATTATGACAAGAAACGGTTACTTCGTTACTAATTATCACAAGTAACGGTAACTTCGTTAATAATTATGACAAATAACGGTAACTTCGTAACTATTGATGACAAGTTACTGTAACATCGTTACTAATTAGGACAAGTAACGGTAACTTCATTACTAATTATGAGAGGTTACTGTAACTTCATTACTAATTATGACAAGTAACGGTAACTTCGCTACTAATTACGACAAGTAACGGTAGCTTCGTTACTAATTATGACAGGTAACGGCAACTTCGTAACTAATTATGACAAGTAACGGTAACTTCATAACTAATTATGTCAGGTAACGGTACGTTCATTACTAATTATGGCAGGTAACGGTAACTTCGTTACTAATTACGACAGGTAACTGTTACTTCATTACTGATTATGACAAGTAATGGTAACTTCATTACTAATTATGACAAGTAACGGTAACTTCATTACTCATGAAGGAAGGTAACGGTAACTTCGTTACTAATTATTACAGGTAACTGTAAATACATTACTAATTATGACAAGTAATGGTAACTTCATTACTAATTATGACAAGTAACGGTAACTTCATTACTAATTAAGACAAGTAACGGTAACTTCATTACTAATTATAACAAGTAACGGTAACTTCATTACTAATTATAACAGGTAACTGTAACTTCATTACTAATTATGACAAGTAACGGTAACTTCATTACTAATTATGACAGTTTACGGTAACATCGTTACTAATTATGACAAGTAACGGTAACTTCTTTATTAATTATGACAGGTAACGGTAACTTCATTACTAATTATGACAAGTAACGGTAACTTCATTACTAATTATGGCAGGTAACGGTAACTTCGTTACTAATTATGACAGGTAACTGTAACTTCATTACTAATTATGACAAGTATCGGTAACTTAATTACTAATTATGACAAGTAACGGTAACTTCATTACTAATTATGACAAGTGTAAATTCCTTACTAATTATGACATGTAAAAATTACTTCGTTACTATTTATGGCAAGTATCGGTAACTTCGTTACTAATTATGACAGGTAACTGTAACCTCATTACTAATTATGACAAGTTACGGTCACTTCGTTACTTATTATGACAGGTGACGGTAACTTCGTTACTAATTATGACAGGTAACGTTAACTTCGATACTAATTATGGCAGGTAACTGTAACTTCATTACTTATTATGAGAAGTAACGGTAACTTCATGACTAATTTTGACTAGTTACGGCAACTTCTATACTAATTATGACAGGTAACTGTAACTTCATTACTAATTATGGCAGGTAACGGTAACATCGTTACTAATTATGACAGGTAACTGTAACTTCATTACTAATTATGACAAGTAACGGTAACTTCATTACTAATTATGACAAGTAACGGTAACTTCATTACTAATTATGACAAGTAACGGTAACTTCATTACTAATTATGTCAGGTAACGGTAACTTCGTTAGTAATTAAGACAAGTAACTGTAACTTCATTACTAATTATGACATGTAACGGTAATTCCATTACTAATTATGACAAGGAACGGTAACTTTGTACTAATAATGACAAGTAACGCTAACGTCGTTACTAATTATGACAAGAAACGGTAACTCCGATACTAATTATGACAAGTAACAGTAACTTCATTACTAATTACGACAGGCAACTGTAACTTCATTACTAATTATGACAAGTAACGGTAACTTCGTAACTAATTATGACAAGTAACGGTAACTTCGTTACTATTGATGACAGGTAACTGTAACTTCATTACTAAGGATGACAAGTAACGGTAACTTTGTTACTTATTCTGACAGGTAACTGTAACTTCATTACTATTTATGACAGGTTACGGAAACGTCGTTACTAATTATGACAGGTATCTGTTACTTCATAACTAATTATGACAAGTAACGGTTACTTCATTACTAATTATGACAAGTAACGTTAACCCATTACTAATTATGACAAGTTACGGTATCTTCATTACTAAATATGACAAGTAACGGTAACTTCGTTACTATTTATCACAGGTAACTGTAACATCATAACTATTTTGACAGGTAATGGTAACTTCGTTACTAATTACGACAAGTTACGGTATCTTCATTACTAATTATGACAAGTAACGGTAACTTCAATACTAATTATGACAAGTAACGGTAACTTCGTTACTAATTATGACAGGTAACGGTAACTTCGTTACTAATTATGACAGGTAACTGTAACTTCATTACTAATTATTACAAGTAATGGTAACTTCATTACTAATTATGACAAGTAACGGTAACTTCGTTACTAATGAAGACAAGAAACGGTAACTTCATTACTAATTATGACAGGTAACAGTAACATCGTTAATAATTATAACAAGTAACGGTAACTTCATTACTAATTATGACAAGAAATGTTAACTTCGTTACTAATTATGACAAGTAACTGTAATGTCATATTAATTATTACAGGTAACTGTAACTTCATTACTAATTATGACAAGTAACGTTAACTTCGTTACTTATTATGGAAAGTAACGGTACCTTCATTAATAATTACGACAGGTTACAGTAACTTCATTACTAATTATGAAATGATCGTTAACTTCATTACTAATAATGACAGGTAACTGTACTTCATAGCTAATTATGACAAGTAACTGTAACTTCGTTACTAATTATGACAAGTAACGGTAACTTCATGACTAATTATGACAGGTAACGGTTACATCGTTAGTAATTATGACAAGTAAAGGCAAATTCGTTACTAATTATGACAGGTTACTGTAATATCATTACTAATTATGACAAGAAACGGTTACTTCGTTACTAATTATCACAAGTAACGGTAACTTCGTTACTAATTATGACAAATAACGGTAACTTCGTTACTATTGATGACAAGTTACTGTAACATCGTTATTAAATAGGACAAGTAACGGTAAATTTATTACTAATTATGACAAGTAATGGTAACTTCGTTACGAATTATGACAGGTAACTGTAACTTCATTACTAATTATGACATGTAATGCTAACTTCATTACTAATTATGACAAGTAACGGTAACTTCATTACTAATTATGACAAGTAACGGTAACTTCATTTTAATTATGACAAGTAACGGTAAATTCGTTACTAATTGTGACAAGTAACGGTAACTTCAATACTAATTAAGACAAGTAACTGTAATTTCATTACTAATTATGACAGGTAACTGTAACTTAATTACAAATTATGACAAGTAACAGTAACTTCGTTACTAATTATCACAAGTAACGGTAACTTCGTAAACAATTAAGACAAGTAACGGTAACTTCGTTACTATTTATGACAAGTTACTGTAACATCATTACTAATTAGGACAAGTAACGGTAACTTCATTAATAATTATGAGAAGTTACTGTAACTTCATTACTAATTATGACAAGTAACGGTAACTTCGTTACTAATTATGACATGTAACGGTAGCTTCGTTACTAATTTTGACAGGTAACGGCAACTTCGTTACTAATTATGACAAGTAACGGTAACTTCGTTACTATTTATGACAAGTAACTGTTACATCGTTACAAATTATGACAAGTAACGGTAACTTCGTTAATAATTATGACAAGTAACGGTAACTTCATAACTAATTATGACAAGTAACGGTAACTTCATGACTAATTATGACCAGTAACTTTAACTTCATTACTAATTCGGACAAGTAACGGTAACTTCGTTACTATTTATGACAAGTTACTGTAACATCATTACTAATTAGGACAAGTAACGGTAACTTCATTACTAATTATGAGAAGTTACTGTAACTTCATTACTAATTATGACAAGTAACGGTAACTTTATTACTAATTATGACAAGTAACGGTAACTTCATTACTAATTATAGCAGGTAACGGTAGCTTCGTTACTAAATATGACAGGTAACTGTAACTTCATTACTAATTATTACAAGTAATGGTAACTTCATTACTAATTATGAAAAGTAACGGTAACTTCGTACTAATAATGACAAGTAACGGTAACTTCGTTACTAATTATGACAGGTAACGGTAACTTCGTAACTCATTATGAGAGGTAACTGTAACATCATTACTAATTATGACAAGTAACGGTTACTTCATTACTAATTATGACAAGTAACGGTACCTTCATTACATATTATGACAAGTAACGGTAACTTCATTACTAATTATGACAAGTAACTGTAACATCGTTACTAATTACGACAAGTAACGGTAACTTCGTTACAAATTATGACAAGTAACGGTTACTTCATTACTAATTATGAGAGGTAACTGTAACTTCATTACTAAATATGACAAGTAACGGTAACTTCGTTACTAATTATGACAGGTAACTGTAACTTCCTTACTAATTATGACAGGTAACTGTAACTTCCTTACTAATTATGACAGGGAACGGTAACTTCATTACTAATTATGACAATTAATGGTAACTTCGTTACTAATTGTGACAAGTAACGGTAACTTCATTCCTAATTATGACAAGTAACTGTAATTTCATTACTAATTATGGCAGGTAACTGTAACTTCGTTACTAATTATGAAAAGTTACGGTAACTTCGTTACTAATTATGACAGGTAACTGTAACATCATAACTATTAATGACAGGTAACGGTAACTTCGTTACTAATTATGACAAGTAACGGTAACTTCATCACTAATTATGACATGTAACGGTAACTTCATAACTAATTATGACAAGTAACGATTACTTCATTACTAATCTTGACAGGTAACGGTAACTTCGTTACTAATTATGACAGGTAACTGTAACTTCATTACTAATTATGACAAGTAAATATAACTTATTTGCTAATTATGACAAGTATCGGTAACTTCATTCCTATTTATGACAGGTAACAGTAACATCGTTACTAATTATGACAAGTAACGGTAACTTCGTTACTAATTATGACAAGTAACGTTAACTTCGTTATTAATTATGACAAGTAACTGTAACTTCATTACTAATTACGAGAGGTTACTGTAACTTCATTACTAATTATGAAAAGGATCGGTAACTTCATTACTAATAATGACAGGTAACTGAAACTTAATAGCTAATTATGACAAGTAACTGTAACTTCGTTACTAATTATGACAAGTAACGGTAACTTCATTACTAATTATGACAGGTAACTGTAACTTCATTACCAATTATGACAAGTAACGGTAACTTCATTACTAATTATGACAAGTAACTGTAACTTCGTTACTAATTATGACAGGTAGCTGTAACTTCGTTACTAATTATGACAAGTAACGGTAACTTCGTTTCTATTTGTGATAAGTTACTGTAACGTCGTTACTAATTAGGACAAGTAACGGTAACTTCATTACTAATTATGAGAGGTAACTGTAACTTCATTACTAATTATGACAAGTAACGGTCACTTCGTTACTAATTATGACATGTATCGGTAACTTCGTTGATAATTACGATAAGTAACGGTAACTTCATTACTAATTATGACAGGTAACTGTAAATTCATTACTAATTATGACAAGTAACGGTAACTTCATTACTAATTACGACAAGTAACCGTAACTTCATTACTAATTATGACAAGTAACGGTAACTTCATTACTAATTATGACAGGTGACGGTAACTTCGTTACTAATTATGACAAGTAACGGAAACTTCGTTACTATTTATGACAAGTAACAGTAACATCGTTACTAATTACGACAAGTAACGGTAACTTAATTACTAATTATGACAAGTAACGGTAGCTTCATTACTAATTATGACAAGTAACGGTAACTTCATTACTAATTAAGACAAGTAACGGTAACTTCATTACTAATTATGTCAGGTTACGGTAAATCCGTTACTAAATATGACAAGTAGCTGAAATTCATTACTAATTATGACATGTAACGGTAATTTCATTATTAATTATGACAAGTAACGGTAACTTCGTTACTAATTATGACAGGTAACTGTAACATCATAACTATTTATGACAGGTAACGGTAACTTCGTTACTAATTATGACAAGTAACGGTAACTTCATTACTAATTATGACAAGTAACGGTAACTTCATTATTAATTATGACAAGTAACGGTAACTTCATTACTAATCATGAAAGGTAACGGTAACTTCATTATTAATTATGACAAGTAACGGTAACTTCATTACTAATCATGACAGGTAACGGTAACTTTGTTACTAATTATGACGGGTAACTGTAACTTCATTACTAATTATGACAAGTATTGGTAACTTCATTACTAATTATGACAAGTAACGGTATCTATATTATTAAATATGTCAAGTTACGGTAACTTCATCTAATTATGACAGGTAAAGGTAACTTCGTTACTAATTATGGCAAGTAACGGTAACGTCGTTACTAATTATGACAGGTAACGGTAACATCGTTACTAATTATGACAAGTAACGGCAACTTCGTTACTAATTATGACAGGTTACTGTAACTTCATTACTAATTATGACAAGAAACGGTTACTTCGTTACTAATTATCACAAGTAACGGTAACTTCGTTAATAATTATGACAAATAACGGTAACTTCGTTACTATTGATGACAAGTTACTGTAACATCGTTACTAATTAGGACAAGTAACGGTAACTTCATTACTAATTATGAGAGGTTACTGTAACTTCATTACTAATTATGACAAGTAACGGTAACTTCGCTACTAATTACGACAAGTAACGGTAGTTTCGTTACTAATTATGACAGGTAACGGCAACTTCGTAACTAATTATGACAAGTAACGGTAACTTCATAACTAATTATGACAGGTAACGGTACGGTCATTACTAATTATGGCAGGTAACGGTAACTTCGTTACCAATTACGACAGGTAACTGTTACTTCATTACTAATTGTGACAAGTAATGGTAACTTCATTACTAATTATGACAAGTAACGGTAACTTCATTACTCATGAAGGAAGGTAACGGTAACTTCGTTACTAATTATGACAGGTAACTGTAAATACATTACTAATTATGACATGTAATGGTAACTTCATTACTAATTATGACAAGTAACGGTAACTTCGTTACTAATTAAGACAAGTAACGGTAACTTCATTACTAATTATAACAAGTAACGGTAACTTCATTACTAATTATAACAGGTAACTGTAACTTCATTACTAATTATGACAAGTAACGGTAACTTCATTACTAATTATGACAGGTTACGGTAACATCGTTACTAATTATGACATGTAACGGTAACTTCTTTATTAATGATGACAGGTAACGGTAACTTCGCTACTAATTATGACAGGTAACGGTACCTTCGTTACTAATTATAACAGGTAACTGTAACTTCGTTACTTATTATGACAAGTAACGGTAACCTCATTACTAATTATGACAGGTTACGGTAACATCGTTACTAATTATGACAAGTAACGTTAACTTCGTTATTAATTATGACAAGTAACTGTAACTTCATTACTAATTACGAGAGGTTACTGTAACTTCATTACTAATTATGAAAAGGATCGGTAACTTCATTACTAATAATGACAGGTAACTGAAACTTCATAGCTAATTATGACAAGTAACTGTAACTTCGTTACTAATTATGACAAGTAACGGTAACTTCATTACTAATTATGACAGGTAACTGTAACTTCATTACCAATTATGACAAGTAACGGTAACTTCATTACTAATTATGACAAGTAACTGTAACTTCGTTACTAATTATGACAGGTAGCTGTAACTTCGTTACTAATTATGACAAGTAACGGTAACGTCGTTACTAATTATGACAGGTAACGGTAACATCGTTACTAATTATGACAAGTAACGGCAACTTCGTTACTAATTATGACAGGTTACTGTAACTTCATTACTAATTATGACAAGAAACGGTTACTTCGTTACTAATTATCACAAGTAACGGTAACTTCGTTAATAATTATGACAAATAACGGTAACTTCGTTACTATTGATGACAAGTTACTGTAACATCGTTACTAATTAGGACAAATAACGGTAACTTCATTACTAATTATGAGAGGTTACTGTAACTTCATTACTAATTATGACAAGTAACGGTAACTTCGCTACTAATTACGACAAGTAACGGTAGCTTCGTTACTAATTATGACAGGTAACGGCAACTTCGTAACTAATTATGACAAGTAACGGTAACTTCATAACTAATTATGACAGGTAACGGTACGGTCATTACTAATTATGGCAGGTAACGGTAACTTCGTTACCAATTACGACAGGTAACTGTTACTTCATTACTAATTGTGACAAGTAATGGTAACTTCATTACTAATTATGACAAGTAACGGTAACTTCATTACTCATGAAGGAAGGTAACGGTAACTTCGTTACTAATTATGACAGGTAACTGTAAATACATTACTAATTATGACATGTAATGGTAACTTCATTACTAATTATGACAAGTAACGGTAACTTCGTTACTAATTAAGACAAGTAACGGTAACTTCATTACTAATTATAACAAGTAACGGTAACTTCATTACTAATTATAACAGGTAACTGTAACTTCGTTACTTATTATGACAAGTAACGGTAACCTCATTACTAATTATGACAGGTTACGGTAACATCGTTACTAATTATGACAAGTAACGGTAACTTCATGACTAATTATGACCGGTAACGGTAACATCGTTACTAATTATGACAAGTAACGACAACTTCGTTACTAATTATGACAGGTTACTGTAACTTCATTACTAATTATGACAAAACCGGTTACTTCGTTACTAACTATGACAAGTAACGGTAGCTTCGTTACTAATTATGACAGGTAACGGCAACTTCGTTACTAATTATGAACAGTAACGGTAACTTCATAACTAATTTTGACAGTTAACTTTAACATCGTTACTAATTATAACAAGTAACGGCATCTTCATTACTAATTATGACATGTAACGGTAACGCCGTACTAATTATGACAGGTAACGGCAACTTCGTTACTAATTAAGACAAGTAACGGTAACTTCATTACTAATTATGACAGGTAACTGTAACGTCGTTAATAATTATAACATGTAACGGCAACTTCATTACTAATTATGACAGGTAACGGTAACTTCGTTACTAATTATGACAGGTAACTGTAACTTCATTACTAATTATGACAAGTAATGGTAACTTCATTACTTATTACGACAAGTAACGGTAACTTCATTACTAATTATGGCAGGTAACGGTAACGTCGTTACTAATTATGACAGGTAACAGTAACTTCATTACTAATTATGACAAGTAATGGTAACTTCATTACTAATTATGACAAGTAACGGTAACTTCATTACTAATTATGACTGTTAACTGTAACCTCGTTACTAATTATTACAAGTAACGGCATCTTCATTACTAATCATGTCATGTAATGGTAACTTCGTACTAATTATGACAGGTAACGGCAACTTCGTTACTAATTAAGACAGGTAACGGTAACTTCATTACTAATTATGACAGGTAACTGTAACATCGTTAATAATTATAACAAGTAACGGCAACTTCATTACTAATTATGACAGGTAACGGTAACTTCGTTACTAGTTATTTCAAGTAACGGTAACTTCATTACTAATTATGACAAATAACGGTAACTTCGTTACTAATAATGACAAGTAACGGTAACTTCATTACTAATTATGACAAGTAACGGTAACTTCATTAATAATCATGACAGGTAACGGTAACTTCGTTACTAATTATGACGGGTAACTGTAACTTCATTACTAATTATGACAATTATCGGTAACTTCATTACTAATTATGACAGGTAACGGTAACTATATTACTAATTATGTCAAGTAACGGTATTATTATTACTAATTATGACAGGTAAAGGTAACTTCGTTACTAATTATGGCAAGTAACGGTAACGTCGTTGCTAATTATGACAGGTAACTGTCACCTCATTACTAATTATGACAAGTTACGGTTACTTCGTTACTAATTACGACAGGTAACGGTAACTTCGTTACTAATTATGACAGGAAATGTTAACTTCGTTACTAATTATGACAGGTAAGTGTAACTTCATTATTAATTATGAGAAGTAACGGTAACTTCATGACTAATTATGACAAGTAACGGTAACTTCGTTACTAATTATGACTAGTAACGGTAACTTCACTACTAATTATGACGGGTAACTGTAACTTCATTACTAATTATGGCAGGTAACGGTAACTTCGTTACTAATTATGACAGATAACTGTAACTTCATTACTAATTATGACAAGTAACGGTAACTTCATTACTAATTATAACAAGTAACGGTAACTTCATTACTAATTAAGACAGGTAACGGGAACATCGTTACTAATTATGACAAGTAACGGTAACTTCATTACTAATTATGACAGGTAACTGTAACTTCATTACTAATTATGACAAGTAACGGTAATTTTGTTACTAAGTATGACAGGTAACTGTAACTTCATTATTAATTATGACAAGTAACGGTAACTTCGGTATTAATTATGACAGGTAACTGTAACATCATTACTATTTATGACCGGTAATGGTAACTTCGTTACTAATTATGACAAGTAACGGTAACGTCATAACTAATTATGACACGTAACGGTAACTTCATTACTAATTATGACAGGTAACTTTAACTTCATTACTAATTATGACAAGTAACGGTAACTTCATTACTAATTATGACAGGTTACGGTAACATCGTTACTAATTATGACAAAGTAACGGTAACTTCGTTATTAATTATGACAGGTAACGGTAACTTCGTTACTAATTATGACAGGTAACGGTACCTTCGTTACTAATTATAACAGGTAACTGTAACTTCGTTACTTATTTTGACAAGTAACGGTAACTTCATTACTAATTATGACAGGTTACTGTAACATCGTTACTAATATGAAAAGTAACGGTAACTTCATGACTAATTATGACAGGTAACGGTAACATCGTTACTAATTATGGCAAATACGGCAACTTCGGTACTAATTATGACAGGTTACTGTAACTTCATTACTAATTATGACAAGAAACGGTTAATTCGTTACTAATTATCACAAGTAACGGTAACTTCGTTAATAATTATGACAAATTACGGTAACTTCGTTACTATTGATGACAAGTTACTGTAACATCGTTACTAATTAGCACAAGTAACGGTAACTTCATTACTAATTATGAGAGGTTACTGTAACTTCATTACTAATTATGACAAGTAACTGTAACTTCGTTACTAATTATGACAGGTAGCTGTAACTTCGTTACTAATTATGACAAGTAACGGTAACTTCGTTACTATTTGTGATAAGTTACTGTAACGTCGTTACTAATTAGGACAAGTAACGGTAACTTCATTACTAATTATGAGAGGTAACTGTAACTTCATTACTAATTATGACAAGTAACGGTCACTTCGTTACTAATTATGACATGTATCGGTAACTTCGTTGATAATTACGACAAGTAACGGTAACTTCATTACTAATTATGACAGGTAACTGTAAATTCATTACTAATTATGACAAGTAACGGTAACTTCATTACTAATTACGACAAGTAACCGTAACTTCATTACTAATTAGACAAGTAACGGTAACTTCATTACTAATTATGACAGGTGACGGTAATTTCGTTACTAATTATGACAAGTAACGGAAACTTCGTTACTATTTATGACAAGTAACAGTAACATCGTTACTAATTACGACAAGTAACGGTAACTTAATTACTAATTATGACAAGTAACGGTAACTTCATTACTAATTATGACAAGTAACGGTAACTTCATTACTAATTAAGACAAGTAACGGTAACTTCATTACTAATTATGTCAGGTAACGGTAAATCCGTTACTAAATATGACAAGTAGCTGAAATTCATTACTAATTATGACATGTAACGGTAATTTCATTATTAATTATGACAAGCAACGGTAACTTCGTTACTAATTATGACAGGTAACTGTAACATCATAACTATTTATGACAGGTAACGGTAATTTCGTTACTAATTATGACAAGTAACGGTAACTTCATTACTAATTATGACAAGTAACGGTAACTTCATTATTAATTATGACAAGTAACGGTAACTTCATTACTAATCATGACAGGTAACGGTAACATTGTTACTAATTATGACGGGTAACTGTAACTTCATTACTAATTATGACAAGTATTGGTAACTTAATTACTAATTATGACAAGTAACGGTATCTATATTACTAAATATGTCAAGTTACGGTAACTTCATCTAATTATGACAGGTAAAGGTAACTTCGTTACTAATTATGGCAAGTAACGGTAACGTCGTTACTAATTATGACAGGTAACGGTAACATCGTTACTAATTATGACAAGTAACGGCAACTTCGTTACTAATTATGACAGGTTACTGTAACTTCATTACTAATTATGACAAGAAACGGTTACTTCGTTACTAATTATCACAAGTAACGGTAACTTCGTTAATAATTATGACAAATAACGGTAACTTCGTTACTATTGATGACAAGTTACTGTAACATCGTTACTAATTAGGACAAGTAACGGTAACTTCATTACTAATTATGAGAGGTTACTGTAACTTCATTACTAATTATGACAAGTAACGGTAACTTCGCTAGTAATTACGACAAGTAACGGTAGCTTCGTTACTAATTATGACAGGTAACGGCAACTTCGTAACTAATTATGACAAGTAACGGTAACTTCATAACTAATTATGACAGGTAACGGTACGTTCATTACTAATTATGGCAGGTAACGGTAACTTCGTTACCAATTACGACAGGTAACTGTTACTTCATTACTAATTGTGACAAGTAATGGTAACTTCATTACTAATTATGACAAGTAACGGTAACTTCATTACTCATGAAGGAAGGTAACGGTAACTTCGTTACTAATTATGACAGGTAACTGTAAATACATTACTAATTATGACATGTAATGGTAACTTCATTACTAATTATGACAAGTAACGGTAACTTCCTTACTAATTAAGACAAGTAACGGTAACTTCATTACTAATTATAACAAGTAACGGTAACTTCATTACTAATTATAACAGGTAACTGTAACTTCATTACTAATTATGACAAGTAACGGTAACTTCATTACTAATTATGACAGGTTACGGTAACATCGTTACTAATTATGACAAGTAACGGTAACTTCTTTATTAATGATGACAGGTAACGGTAACTTCGCTACTAATTATGACAGGTAACGGTACCTTCGTTACTAATTATAACAGGTAACTGTAACTTCGTTACCTATTATGACAAGTAACGGTAACCTCATTACTAATTATGACAGGTTACGGTAACATCGTTACTAATTATGACAAGTAACGGTAACTTCATGACTAATTATGACCGGTAACGGTAACATCGTTACTAATTATGACAAGTAACGACAACTTCGTTACTAATTATGACAGGTTACTGTAACTTCATTACTAATTATGACAAAAACGGTTACTTCGTTACTAATTATCACAAGTAACGGTAACTTCGTTAATAATTATGACAAATAACGGTAACTTCTTTACTATTGATGACAAGTTACTGTAACATCGTTACTAATTTGGACAAGTAACGGTTACTTCATTACTAATTATGAGAGGTTACTGTAACTTCATTACTAATTATGACAAGTAACGGTAACATCGCTACTAATTATGACAAGTAACGGTAGCTTCGTTACTAATTATGACAGGTAACGGCAACTTCGTTACTAATTATGAACAGTAACGGTAACTTCATAACTAATTTTGACAGTTAACTTTAACATCGTTACTAATTATAACAAGTAACGGCATCTTCATTACTAATTATGACATGTAACGGTAACGCCGTACTAATTATGACAGGTAACGGCAACTTCGTTACTAATTAAGACAAGTAACGGTAACTTCATTACTAATTATGACAGGTAACTGTAACGTCGTTAATAATTATAACATGTAACGGCAAATTCATTACTAATTATGACAGGTAACGGTAACTTCGTTACTAATTATGACAGGTAACTGTAACTTCATTACTAATTATGACAATTAATGGTAACTTCATTACTTATTACGACAAGTAACGGTAACTTCATTACTAATTATGGCAGGTAACGGTAACGTCGTTACTAATTATGACAGGTAACAGTAACTTCATTACTAATTATGACAAGTAATGGTAACTTCATTACTAATTATGACAAGTAACGGTAACTTCATTACTAATTATGACTGTTAACTGTAACCTCGTTACTAATTATTACAAGTAACGGCATCTTCATTACTAATCATGTCATGTAACGGTAACTTCGTACTAATTATGACAGGTAACGGCAACTTCGTTACTAATTAAGACAGGTAACGGTAACTTCATTACTAATTATGACAGGTAACTGTAACATCGTTAATAATTATAACAAGTAACGGCAACTTCATTACTAATTATGACATGTAACGGTAACTTCGTTACTAGTTATTTCAAGTAACGGTAACTTCATTACTAATTATGACAAGTAACGGTAACTTCTTTACTAATAATGACAAGTAACGGTAACTTCATTACTAATTATGACAAGTAACGGTAACTTCATTAATAATCATGACAGGTAACGGTAACTTCGTTACTAATTATGACGGGTAACTGTAACTTCATTACTAATTATGACAAGTATCGGTAACTTCATTACTAATTATGACAGGTAACGGTAACTATATTACTAATTATGTCAAGTAACGGTATTATTATTACTAATTAAGACAGGTAACGGTAACATCGTTACTAATTATGACAAGTAACGGTAACTTCATTACTAATTATGACAGGTAACTGTAACTTCATTACTAATTATGACAAGTAACGGTAATTTTGTTACTAAGTATGACAGGTAACTGTAACTTCATTATTAATTATGACAAGTAACGGTAACTTCGGTATTAATTATGACAGGTAACTGTAACATCATTACTATTTATGACTGGTAATGGTAACTTCGTTACTAATTATGACAAGTAACGGTAACGTCATAACTAATTATGACACGTAACGGTAACTTCATTACTAATTATGACAGGTAACTTTAACTTCATTACTAATTATGACAAGTAACGATAACTTCATTACTAATTATGACAGGTTACGGTAACATCGTTACTAATTATGACAAGTAACGGTAACTTCGTTATTAATTATGACAGGTAACGGTAACTTCGTTACTAATTATGACAGGTAACGGTACCTTCGTTACTAATTATAACAGGTAACTGTAACTTCGTTACTTATTTTGACAAGTAACGGTAACTTCATTACCAATTATGACAGGTTACTGTAACATCGTTACTAATATGACAAGTAACGGTAACTTCATGACTAATTATGACAGGTAACGGTAACATCGTTACTAATTATGGCAAATACGGCAACTTCGTTACTAATTATGACAGGTTACTGTAACTTCATTACTAATTATGACAAGAAACGGTTAATTCGTTACTAATTATCACAAGTAACGGTAACTTCGTTAATAATTATGACAAATTACGGTAACTTCGTTACTATTGATGACAAGTTACTGTAACATCGTTACTAATTAGCACAAGTAACGGTAACTTCATTACTAATTATGAGAGGTTACTGTAATTTCATTACTAATTATGACAAGTAACGGTAACTTCGTTACTAATTATGACAGGTAACGGCAACTTCGTAACTAATTATGACAAGTAACGGCAACTTCATAACTAATTATGACAGTTAACGGTAAGTTCATAACTAATTATGGCAGGTAACGGTAACTTCGTTACTAATTATGACAGATAACTGTAACTTCATTACTAATTATGACAATTAATGGTAACTTCATTACTAATTATGACAAGTAACGGTAACTTCATTACTAATTATGGCAGGTAACGGTAACTTCGTTACTAATTATGACAGGTAACTGTAACTTCATTACTAATAATGACAAGTAATGGTAACCTCATTACTAATTATGACAAGTAACGGTAACTTCATTACTAATTAAGACAAGTAACGGTAACTTCATTACTAATTATAACAAGTAACGGTAACTTCATTACTAATTATAACAGGTAACTGTAACTTCATTACTAATTATGACCGGTAATGGTAACTTCGTTACTAATTATGACAAGTAACGGTAACGTCATAACTAATTATGACACGTAACGGTAACATCATTACTAATTATGACAGGTAACTTTAACTTCATTACTAATTATTACAAGTAACGGTAACTTCATTACTAATTATGACAGGTTACGGTAACATCGTTACTAATTATGACAAGTAACGGTAACTTCGTTATTAATTATGACAGGTAACGGTAACTTCGTTACTAATTATGACAGGTAACGGTACCTTCGTTACTTATTATAACAGGTAACTGTAACTTCGTTACTTATTTTGACAAGTAACGGTAACTTCATTACTATTTATGACAGGTTACTGTAACATCGTTACTAATATGACAAGTAACGGTAACTTCATGACTAATTATGACAGGTAACTGTAACATCGTTACTAATTATGGCAAGTAACGGCAACTTCGTTACTAATTATGACAGGTTACTGTAACTTCATTACTAATTATGACAAGAAACGGTTAATTCGTTACTAATTATCACAAGTAACGGTAACTTCGTTACTAATTATGACAGGTAACGGCAACTTCGTAACTAATTATGACAAGTAACGGCAACTTCATAACTAATTATGACAGGTAACGGTAAGTTCATAACTAATTATGGCAGGTAACGGTAACTTCGTTACTAATTATGACAGGTAACTGTAACTTCATTACTAATTATGACAATTAATGGTAAATTCATTACTAATTATGACAAGTAACGGTAACTTCATTACTAATTATGGCAGGTAACGGTAACTTCGTTACTAATTATGACAGGTAACTGTAACTTCATTAATAATTATGACAAGTAATGGTAACCTCATTACTAATTATGACAAGTAACGGTAACTTCGTTACTAATTAAGACAAGTAACGGTAACTTCATTACTAATAATAACAAGTAACGGTAACTTCATTACTAATTATAACAGGTAACTGTAACTTCATTACTAATTATGACAAGTAACGGTAACTTCATTACTAATTATGACAGGTTACGGTAACATCGTTACTAATTATGACAAGTAACGGTAACTTCGTTATTAATTATGACAGGTAACGGTAACTTCGTTACTAATTATGACAGGTAACGGTACCTTCGTTACTAATTATAACAGGTAACTGTAACTTCGTTACTTATTATGACAATAACGGTAACTTTTTTACTAATTATGACAGGTTACGGTAACATCGTTTCTAATTATGACAAGTAACGGTACCTTCATGACTAATTATGACAGGTAACGGTAATATCGTTACTAATTATGACAAGTAACGACAACTTCGTTACTAATTATGACAGGTTACTGTAACATCGTTACTAATTAGGACAAGTAACGGTAACTTCATTACTAATTATGAGCGGTTTCTGTAACTTCATTACTAATTATGACAAGTAACGGTAACTTCGCTACTTATTTATGACAAGTAACGGTAGCTTCGTTACTAATTATGACAGGTAACGGCAACTTCGTATCTAATTATGACAAGTAACGGTAACTTCATTACTAATTATGACGGTTAACGGTAACATCGTTACTAATTATAACAAGTAACGGCATCTTCATTACTAATTATGACATGTAACGGTAACTTTGTACTAATTATGACAGGTAACGGCAACTTCGTTACTAATTAAGACAAGTAACGGTAACTTCATTACTAATTATGACAGGTAACTGTAACATCGTTAATAATTATAACAAATAACGGTAACTTCATAACTAATTATGACAGGTAACGGTAGGTTCATTACTAATTATGGCAGGTAACGGTAACTTCGTTACTAATTATGACAGGTAACTGTAACTTCATTACTAATTATGGCAAGTAATGGTAACTTCATTACTAATTATGACAAGTAACGGTAACTTCATTACTAATTATGGCAGGTAACGGTAACTTCGTTACTAATTATGACAGGTAACTGTAACTTCATTACTAATTATGACAAGTATCGGTAACTTAATTACTAATTATGACAAGTAACGGTAACTTCATTACTAATTATGACAAGGGTAAATTCATTACTAATTATGACATGTAAAAATTACTTCGTTACTATTTATGGCAAGTAACGGTAACTTCGTTAGTAATTATGACAGGTAACTGTAACCTCATTACTAATTATGACAAGTTACGGTCACTTCGTTACTTATTATGACAGGTGACGGTAACTTCGTTACTAATTATGACAGGTAACGTTAACTTCGATACTAATTATGGCAGGTAACTGTAACTTCATTACTTATTATGAGAAGTAACGGTAACTTCATGACTAATTATGACAGGTAACGGTAACTTCGTTACTAATTTTGACTAGTTACGGCAACTTCAATACTAATTATGACAGGAACTGTAACTTCATTACTAATTATGGCAGGTAACGGTAACTTCATTACTAATTATGATAAGTTACGGTAACTTCATTACTAATTATGACAAGTAACGGTAACTTCATTACTAATTATGACAAGTTACGGTAACTTCATTACTAATTATGACAAGTAACGGTAACTTCATTACTAATTATAACAAGTAACGGTAACTTCATTACTAATTATGTCAGGTAACGGTAACTTCGTTAGTAATTAAGACAAGTAACTGTAACTTCATTACTAATTATGTCAGGTAACGGTAACTTCGTTAGTAATTAAGACAAGGAACGGTAACTTCGTACTAATAATGACAAGTAACGCTAACGTCATTACTAATTATGACAAGAAACGGTAACTCCGATACTAATTATGACAAGTAACAGTAACTTCATTACTAATTACGGCAGGCAACTGTAACTTCAATACTAATTATGACAAGTAACGGTAACTTCGTAACTAATTATGACAAGTAACGGTAACTTCGTAACTATTGATGACTGGTAACTGTAACTTCATTACTAAGGATGACAAGTAACGGTAACTTTGTTACTAATTCTGACAGGTAACTGTAACTTCATTACTATTTATGACAGGTTACGGAAACGTCGTTACTAATTATGACAGGTATCTGTTACTTCATAACTAATTATGACAAGTAACGGTACTTCATTACTAATTATGACAAGTAACGGTAACCCATTACTAATTATGACAAGTTACGGTATCTTGATTACTAAATATGACAAGTAACGGTAACTTCGTTACTATTTATCACAGGTAACTGTAACATCATAACTATTTTGACAGGTAACGGTAACTTCGTTACTAATTACGACAAGTAACGGTATCTTCATTACTAATTATGACAAGTAAAGGTAACTTCAATACTAATTATGACAAGTAACGGTAACTTCATTACTAATTATGACAGGTAACGGTAACTTCGTTACTATTTATGACAAGTTACTGTAACATCATTACTAATTAGGACAAGTAACGGTAACTTCATTACTAAATATCAGAAGTTACTGTAACTTCATTACTAATTATGACAAGTAACGGTAACTTCGTTACTAATTGTGACAAGTAACGGTAGCTTCGTTACTAATTATGACAGGTAACGGCAACTTCGTTACTAATTCTGACAAATAACGGTAACGTCGTTACTATTTATGACAAGTAACTGTTACATCGTTACAAATTATGACAAGTAACGGTAACTTCGTTAATAATTATGACAAGTAACGGTAACTTCATATCTAATTATGACATGTAACGGTAACTTCATGACTAATTATGACCTGTAACTTTAACTTCATTACTAATTCTGACAAGTAACGGTAAATTCGTTACTATTTATGACAAGTTACTGTAACATCATTACTTATTAGGACAAGTAACGGTAACTTAATTACTAATTATGAGACGTTACTGTAACTTCATTACTAATTATGACAAGTAACGGTAACTTTATTACTAATTATGACAAGTAACGGTAACTTCATTACTAATTATGGCAGGTAACGGTAACTTCGTTACTAAATATGACAGGTAACTGTAACTTCATTACTAATTATTACAAGTAATGGTAACTTCATTACTAATTATGACAAGTAACGGTAACTTCGTTACTAATTAAGACAAGAAACGGTAACTTCATTACTAATTATGACAGGTAACAGTAACATCGTTAATAATTATAACAAGTAACGGTAACTTCATTACTAATTATGACAAGAAACGTTAACTTCGTTACTAATTATGACAAGTATCTGTAATGTCATATTAATTATTACAGGTAACTGTAACTTCATTACTAATTATGACAAGTAACGTTAACTTCGTTACATATTATGACAAGTAACGGTACCTTCATTACTAATTACGACAGGTTACTGTAACTTCATTACTAATTATGAAATGATCGGTAACTTCATTACTAATAATGACAAGTAACTGTACTTCATAGCTAATTATGACAAGTAACTGTAACTTCGTTATTAATTATGACAAGTAACGGTAACTTCATGACTAATTATGACAGGTAACGGTTACATCGTTACTAATTATGACAAGTAAAGGCAACTTCGTTACTAATTATGACAGGTTACTGTAATATCATTACTAATTATGACAAGAAACGGTTACTTCGTTACTAATTATCACAAGTAACGGTAACTTCGTTAATAATTATGACAAATAACGGTAACTTCGTTACTATTGATGACAAGTTACTGTAACATCGTTATTAATTAGGACAAGTAACGGTAACTTTATTACTAATTATGACAAGTAATGGTAACTTCGTTACGAATTATGACAGGTAACTGTAACTTCATTACTAATTATGACATGTAATGATAACTTCATTACTAATTATGACAAGTAACGGTAACTTCATAACTAATTATGACAAGTAACGGTAACTTCATTTTAATTATGACAAGTAACGGTAAATTCGTTACTAATTGTGACAAGTAACGGTAACTTCATTACTAATTAAGACAAGTAACTGTAATTTCATTACTAATTATGACAGGTAACTGTAACTTAATTACAAATTATGACAAGTAACAGTAACTTCGTTACTAATTATCACAAGTAACGGTAACTTCGTAAACAATTATGACAAGTAACGGTAACTTCGTTACTATTTATGACAAGTTACTGTAACATCATTACTAATTAGGACAAGTAACGGTAACTTCATTAATAATTATGAGAAGTTACTGTAACTTCATTACTAATTATGACAAGTAACGGTAACTTCGTTACTAATTATGACAAGTAACGGTAGCTTCGTTACTAATTATGACAGGTAAGGGCACTTCGTTACTAACTATGACAAGTAACGGTAACTTCGTTACTATTTATGACAAGTAACTGTTACATCGTTACAAATTATGACAAGTTACGGTAACTTCGTTAATAATTATGACAAGTAACGGTAACTTCATAACTAATTATGACAAGTAACGGTTACTTCATGACTAATTATGACCAGTAACTTTAACTTCATTACTAATTCTGACAAGTAACGGTAACTTCGTTACTATTTATGACATGTTACTGTAACTTCAATACTAATTATGACAAGTAACGGTAACTTCATTACTAATTATGACAGGTTACGGTAACATCGTTACTAATTATGACAAGTAACGGTAACTTCGTTATTAATTATGACAGGTAACGGTAACTTCGTTACTAATTATGACAGGTAACGGTACCTTCGTTTCTAATTATAACAGGTAACTGTAACTTCGTTACTTATTATGACAAGTAACGGTAACTTTATTACTAATTATGACAGGTTACGGTAACATCGTTTCTAATTATGACAAGTAACGGTAACTTCATGACTAATTATGACAGGTAACGGTAATATCGTTACTAATTATGACAAGTAACGACAACTTCGTTACTAACTATGACAGGTTACTGTAACATCGTTACTAATTAGGACAAGTAACGGTAACTTCATTACTAATTATGAGAGGTTTCTGTAACTTCATTACTAATTATGACAAGTAACGGTAACTTCGCTACTAATCATGACAAGTAACGGTAGCTTCGTTACTAATTATGACAGGTAACGGCAACTTCGTATCTAATTATGACAAGTAACGGTAACTTCATTACTAATTATGACAGTTAACTGTAACATCGTTACTAATTATAACAAGTAACGGCATCTTCATTACTAATTATGACATGTAACGGTAACTTCGTACTAATTATGACAGGTAACGGCAACTTCGTTACTAATTAAGACAAGTAACGGTAACTTCATTACTAATTATGACAGGTAACTGTAAAATCGTTAATAATTATAACAAATAACGGTAACTTCATAACTAATTATGACAGGTAACGGTAGGTTCATTACTAATTATGGCAGGTAACGGTAACTTCGTTAGTAATTATGACAGGTAACTGTAACTTCATTACTAATTATGGCAAGTAATGGTAACTTCATTACTAATTATGACAAGTAACGGTAACTTCATTACTAATTATGGCAGGTAACGGTAACTTCGTTACTAATTATGACAGGTAACTGTAACTTCATTACTAATTATGACAAGTATCGGTAACTTAATTACTAATTATGACAAGTAACGGTAACTTCATTACTAAATATGACAAGTGTAAATTCATTACTAATTATGACATCAAAAAATTACTTCGTTACTATTTATGGCAAGTAACGGTAACTTCGTTACTAATTATGTCAGGTAACTGTAACCTCATTACTAATTATGACAAGTTACGGTCACTTCGTTACTTATTATGACAGGTGACGGTAACTTCGTTACTAATTATGACAGGTAACGTTAACTTCGATACTAATTATGGCAGGTAACTGTAACTTCATTACTTATTATGAGAAGTAACGGTAACTTCATGACTAATTATGACAGGTAACGGTAACTTCGTTACTTATTTTGACTAGTTACGGCAACTTCAATACTAATTATGACAGGTAACTGTAACTTCATTACTTATTATGAGAAGTAACGGTAACTTCATTACTAATTATGACAAGTTACGGTAACTTCATTACTAATTATGACAAGTAACGGTAACTTCATTACTAATTATGACAAGTAACGGTAACTTCATTACTAATTATGTCAGGTAACGGTAACTTCGTTAGTAATTAAGACAAGTAACTGTAACTTCATTACTAATTATGACATGTAACGGTAATTCCATTACTAATTATGACAAGGAACGGAAACTTCGTACTAATAATGACAAGTAACGCTAACGTCGTTACTAATTATGACAAGAAACGGTAACTCCGATACTAATTATGACAAGTAACAGTAACTTCATTACTAATTACGACAGGCAACTGTAACTTCATTACTAATTATGACAAGTAACGGTAACTTCGTAACTAATTATGACAATTAACGGTAACTTCGTTACTATTGATGACAGGTAACTGTAACTTCATTACTAAGGATGACAAGTAACGGTAACTTTGTTACTAATTCTGACAGGTAACTGTAACTTCATTACTATTTATGACAGGTTACGGAAACGTCGTTACTAATTATGACAGGTATCTGTTACTTCATAACTAATTATGACAAGTAACGGTACTTCATTACTAATTATGACAAGTAACGGTAACCCATTACTAATTATGACAATTTACGGTATCTTCATTACTAAATATGACAAGTAACGGTAACTTCGTTACTATTTATCACAGGTAACTGTAACATCATAACTATTTTGACAGGTAACGGTAACTTCGTTACTAATTACGACAAGTAACGGTATCTTCATTACTAATTATGACAAGTAACGGTAACTTCAATACTAATTATGACAAGTAACGGTAACTTCATTACTAATTATGACAGGTAACGGTAACTTCGTTACTATTTATGACAAGTTACTGTAACATCATTACTAATTAGGACAAATAACGGTAACTTCATTACTAAATATCAGAAGTTACTGTAACTTCATTACTAATTATGACAAGTAACGGTAACTTCGTTACTAATTATGACAAGTAACGGTAGCTTCGTTACTAATTATGACAGGTAACGGCAACTTCGTTACTAATTCTGACAAATAACGGTAACGTCGTTACTATTTATGACAAGTAACTGTTACATCGTTACAAATTATGACAAGTAACGGTAACTTCGTTAATAATTATGACAAGTAACGGTAACTTCATAACTAATTATGACAAGTAACGGTAACTTCATGACTAATTATGACCTGTAACTTTAACTTCATTACTAATTCTGACAAGTAACGGTAAATTCGTTACTATTTATGACAAGTTACTGTAACATCATTACTTATTAGGACAAGTAACGGTAACTTCATTACTAATTATGAGACGTTACTGTAACTTCATTACTAATTATGACAAGTAACGGTAACTTTATTACTAATTATGACAAGTAACGGTAACTTCATTACTAATTATGGCAGGTAACGGTAACTTCGTTACTAAATATGACAGGTAACTGTAACTTCATTACTAATTATTACAAGTATAGGTAACTTCATTACTAATTATGACAAGTAACGGTAACTTCGTTACTAATTAAGACAAGAAACGGTAACTTCATTACTAATTATGACAGGTAACAGTAACATCGTTAATAATTATAACAAGTAACGGTAACTTCATTACTAATTATGACAAGAAACGTTAACTTCGTTACTAATTATGACAAGTATCTGTAATGTCATATTAATTATTACAGGTAATTGTAACTTCATTACTAATTATGACAAGTAACGTTAACTTCGTTACTTATTATGACAAGTAACGGTACCTTCATTACTAATTACGACAGGTTACTGTAACTTCATTACTAATTATGAAATGATCGGTAACTTCATTACTAATAATGACAGGTAACTGTACTTCATAGCTAATTATGACAAGTAACTGTAACTTCGTTACTAATTATGACAAGTAACGGTAACTTCATGACTAATTATGACAGGTAACGGTTACATCGTTACTAATTATGACAAGTAAAGGCAACTTCGTTACTAATTATGACAGGTTACTGTAATATCATTACTAATTATGACAAGAAACGGTTACTTCGTTACTAATTATCACAAGTAACGGTAACTTCGTTAATAATTATGACAAATAACGGTAACTTCGTTACTATTGATGACAAGTTACTGTAACATCGTTATTAATTAGGACAAGTAACGGTAACTTTATTACTAATTATGACAAGTAATGGTAACTTCGTTACGAATTATGACAGGTAACTGTAACTTCATTACTAATTATGACATGTAATGATAACTTCATTACTAATTATGACAAGTAACGGTAACTTCATAACTAATTATGACAAGTAACGGTAACTTCATTTTAATTATGACAAGTAACGGTAAATTCGTTACTAATTGTGACAAGTAACGGTAACTTCATTACTAATTAAGACAAGTAACTGTAATTTCATTATTAATTATGACAGGTAACTGTAACTTAATTACAAATTATGACAAGTAACAGTAACTTCGTTACTAATTATCACAAGTAACGGTAACTTCGTAAACAATTATGACAAGTAACGGTAACTTCGTTACTATTTATGACAAGTTACTGTAACATCATTACTAATTAGGACAAGTAACGGTAACTTCATTAATAATTATGAGAAGTTACTGTAACTTCATTACTAATTATGACAAGTAACGGTAACTTCGTTACTAATTATGACAAGTAACGGTAGCTTCGTTACTAATTATGACAGGTAAGGGCACTTCGTTACTAACTATGACAAGTAACGGTAACTTCGTTACTATTTATGACAAGTAACTGTTACATCGTTACAAATTATGACAAGTTACGGTAACTTCGTTAATAATTATGACAAGTAACGGTAACTTCATAACTAATTATGACAAGTAACGGTTACTTCATGACTAATTATGACCAGTAACTTTAACTTCATTACTAATTCTGACAAGTAACGGTAACTTCGTTACTATTTATGACATGTTACTGTAACTTCAATACTAATTATGACAAGTAACGGTAACTTCATTACTAATTATGACAGGTTACGGTAACATCGTTACTAATTATGACAAGTAACGGTAACTTCGTTATTAATTATGACAGGTAACGGTAACTTCGTTACTAATTATGACAGGTAACGGTACCTTCGTTTCTAATTATAACAGGTAACTGTAACTTCGTTACTTATTATGACAAGTAACGGTAACTTTATTACTAATTATGACAGGTTACGGTAACATCGTTTCTAATTATGACAAGTAACGGTAACTTCATGACTAATTATGACAGGTAACGGTAATATCGTTACTAATTATGACAAGTAACGACAACTTCGTTACTAACTATGACAGGTTACTGTAACATCGTTACTAATTAGGACAAGTAACGGTAACTTCATTACTAATTATGAGAGGTTTCTGTAACTTCATTACTAATTATGACAAGTAACGGTAACTTCGCTACTAATCATGACAAGTAACGGTAGCTTCGTTACTAATTATGACAGGTAACGGCAACTTCGTATCTAATTATGACAAGTAACGGTAACTTCATTACTAATTATGACAGTTAACTGTAACATCGTTACTAATTATAACAAGTAACGGCATCTTCATTACTAATTATGACATGTAACGGTAACTTCGTACTAATTATGACAGGTAACGGCAACTTCGTTACTAATTAAGACAAGTAACGGTAACTTCATTACTAATTATGACAGGTAACTGTAACATCGTTAATAATTATAACAAATAACGGTAACTTCATAACTAATTATGACAGGTAACGGTAGGTTCATTACTAATTATGGCAGGTAACGGTAACTTCGTTAGTAATTATGACAGGTAACTGTAACTTCATTACTAATTATGGCAAGTAATGGTAACTTCATTACTAATTATGACAAGTAACGGTAACTTCATTACTAATTATGGCAGGTAACGGTAACTTCGTTACTAATTATGACAGGTAACTGTAACTTCATTACTAATTATGACAAGAATCGGTAACTTAATTACTAATTATGACAAGTAACGGTAACTTCATTACTAATTATGACAAGTGTAAATTCATTACTAATTATGACATCTAAAAATTACTTCGTTACTATTTATGGCAAGTAACGGTAACTTCGTTACTAATTATGACAGGTAACTGTAACCTCATTACTAATTATGACAAGTTACGGTCACTTCGTTACTTATTATGACAGGTGACGGTAACTTCGTTACTAATTATGACAGGTAACGTTAACTTCGATACTAATTATGGCAGGTAACTGTAACTTCATTACTTATTATGAGAAGTAACGGTAACTTCATGACTAATTATGACAGGTAACGGTAACTTCGTTACTTATTTTGACTAGTTACGGCAACTTCAATACTAATTATGACAGGTAACTGTAACTTCATTACTAATTATGGCAGGTAACGGTAACATCTTTACTAATTATGACAGGTAACTGTAACTTCATTATTAATTATGACAAGTAACGGTAACTTCATTACTAATTATGACAAGTTACGGTAACTTCATTACTAATTATGACAAGTAACGGTAACTTCATTACTAATTATGACAAGTAACGGTAACTTCATTACTAATTATGTCAGGTAACGGTAACTTCGTTAGTAATTAAGACAAGTAACTGTAACTTCATTACTAATTATGACATGTAACGGTAATTCCATTACTAATTATGACAAGGAACGGAAACTTCGTACTAATAATGACAAGTAACGCTAACGTCGTTACTAATTATGACAAGAAACGGTAACTCCGATACTAATTATGACAAGTAACAGTAACTTCATTACTAATTACGACAGGCAACTGTAACTTCATTACTAATTATGACAAGTAACGGTAACTTCGTAACTAATTATGACAATTAACGGTAACTTCGTTACTATTGATGACAGGTAACTGTAACTTCATTACTAAGGATGACAAGTAACGGTAACTTTGTTACTAATTCTGACAGGTAACTGTAACTTCATTACTATTTATGACAGGTTACGGAAACGTCGTTACTAATTATGACAGGTATCTGTTACTTCATAACTAATTATGACAAGTAACGGTACTTCATTACTAATTATGACAAGTAACGGTAACCCATTACTAATTATGACAAGTTACGGTATCTTCATTACTAAATATGACAAGTAACGGTAACTTCGTTACTATTTATCACAGGTAACTGTAACATCATAACTATTTTGACAGGTAACGGTAACTTCGTTACTAATTACGACAAGTAACGGTATCTTCATTACTAATTATGACAAGTAACGGTAACTTCAATACTAATTATGACAAGTAACGGTAACTTCATTACTAATTATGACAGGTAACGGTAACTTCGTTACTATTTATGACAAGTTACTGTAACATCATTACTAATTAGGACAAATAACGGTAACTTCATTCCTAAATATCAGAAGTTACTGTAACTTCATTACTAATTATGACAAGTAACGGTAACTTCGTTACTAATTATGACAAGTAACGGTAGCTTCGTTACTAATTATGACAGGTAACGGCAACTTCGTTACTAATTTTGACAAATAACGGTAACGTCGTTACTATTTATGACAAGTAACTGTTACATCGTTACAAATTATGACAAGTAACGGTAACTTCGTTAATAATTATGACAAGTAACGGTAACTTCATAACTAATTATGACAAGTAACGGTAACTTCATGACTAATTATGACCTGTAACTTTAACTTCATTACTAATTCTGACAAGTAACGGTAAATTCGTTACTATTTATGACAAGTTACTGTAACATCATTACTTATTAGGACAAGTAACGGTAACTTCATTACTAATTATGAGACGTTACTGTAACTTCATTACTAATTATGACAAGTAACGGTAACTTTATTACTAATTATGACAAGTAACGGTAACTTCATCACTATTTATGGCAGGTAACGGTAACTTCGTTACTAAATATGACAGGTAACTGTAACTTCATTACTAATTATTACAAGTAATGGTAACTTCATTACTAATTATGACAAGTAACGGTAACTTCGTTACTAATTAAGACAAGAAACGGTAACTTCATTACTAATTATGACAGGTAACAGTAACATCGTTAATAATTATAACAAGTAACGGTAACTTCATTACTAATTATGACAAGAAACGTTAACTTCGTTACTAATTATGACAAGTATCTGTAATGTCATATTAATTATTACAGGTAACTGTAACTTCATTACTAATTATGACAAGTAACGTTAACTTCGTTACTTATTATGACAAGTAACGGTACCTTCATTACTAATTACGACAGGTTACTGTAACTTCATTACTAATTATGAAATGATCGGTAACTTCATTACTAATAATGACAGGTAACTGTACTTCATTGCTAATTATGACAAGTAACTGTAACTTCGTTACTAATTATGACAAGTAACGGTAACTTCATGACTAATTATGACAGGTAACGGTTACATCGTTACTAATTATGACAAGTTAAGGCAACTTCATTACTAATTATGACAAGAAACGGTTACTTCGTTACTAATTATCACAAGTAACGGTAACTTCGTTAATAATTATGACAAATAACGGTAACTTCGTTACTATTGATGACAAGTTACTGTAACATCGTTATTAATTAGGACAAGTAACGGTAACTTTATTACTAATTATGACAAGTAATGGTAACTTCGTTACGAATTATGACAGGTAACTGTAACTTCATTACTAATTATGACATGTAATGATAACTTCATTACTAATTTTGACAAGTAACGGTAACTTCATTACTAATTATGACAAGTAACGGTAACTTCATTTTAATTATGACAAGTAACGGTAAATTCGTTACTAATTGTGACAAGTAACGGTAACTTCATTACTAATTAAGACAAGTAACTGTAATTTCATTACTAATTATGACAGGTAACTGTAACTTAATTACAAATTATGACAAGTAACAGTAACTTCGTTACTAATTATCACAAGTAACGGTAACTTCGTAAACAATTATGACAAGTAACGGTAACTTCGTTAATATTTATGACAAGTTACTGTAACATCATTACTAATTAGGACAAGTAACGGTAACTTCATTAATAATTATGAGAAGTTACTGTAACTTCATTACTAATTATGACAAGTAACGGTAACTTCGTTACTAATTATGACAAGTAACGGTAGCTTCGTTACTAATTATGACAGGTAAGGGCACTTCGTTACTAATTATGACAAGTAACGGTAACTTCGTTACTATTTATGACAAGTAACTGTTACATCGTTACAAATTATGACAAGTTACGGTAACTTCGTTAATAATTATGACAAGTAACGGTAACTTCATAATTAATTATGACAAGTAACGGTTACTTCATGACTAATTATGACCAGTAACTTTAACTTCATTACTAATTCTGACAAGTAACGGTAACTTCGTTACTATTTATGACAAGTTACTGTAACTTCAATACTAATTATGACAAGTAACGGTAACTTCATTACTAATTATGACAGGTTACGGTAACATCGTTACTAATTATGACAAGTAACGGTAACTTCGTTATTAATTATGACAGGTAACGGTAACTTCGTTACTAATTATGACAGGTAACGGTACCTTCGTTTCTAATTATAACAGGTAACTGTAACTTCGTTACTTATTATGACAAGTCACGGTAACTTTATTACTAATTATGACAGGTTACGGTAACATCGTTTCTAATTATGACAAGTAACGGTAACTTCATGACTAATTATGACAGGTAACGGTAATATCGTTACTAATTATGACAAGTAACGACAACTTCGTTACTAACTATGACAGGTTACTGTAACATCGTTACTAATTAGGACAAGTAACGGTAACTTCATTACTAATTATGAGAGGTTTCTGTAACTTCATTACTAATTATGACAAGTAACGGTAACTTCGCTACTAATCATGACAAGTAACGGTAGCTTCGTTACTAATTATGACAGGCAACGGCAACTTCGTATCTAATTATGACAAGTAACGGTAACTTCATTACTAATTATGACAGTTAACTGTAACATCGTTACTAATTATAACAAGTAACGGCATCTTCATTACTAATTATGACATGTAACGGTAACTTCGTACTAATTATGACAGGTAACGGCAACTTCGTTACTAATTAAGACAAGTAACGGTAACTTCATTACTAATTATGACAGGTAACTGTAACATCGTTAATAATTATAACAAATAACGGTAACTTCATAACTAATTATGACAGGTAACGGTAGGTTCATTACTAATTATGGCAGGTAACGGTAACTTCGTTAGTAATTATGACAGGTAACTGTAACTTCATTACTAATTATGGCAAGTAATGGTAACTTCATTACTAATTATGACAAGTAACGGTAACTTCATTACTAATTATGGCAGGTAACGGTAACTTCGTTACTAATTATGACAGGTAACTGTAACTTCATTACTAATTATGACAAGTATCGGTAACTTAATTACTAATTATGACAAGTAACGGTAACTTCATTACTAATTATGACAAGTGTAAATTCATTACTAATTATGACATCTAAAAATTACTTCGTTACTATTTATGGCAAGTAACGGTAACTTCGTTACTAATTATGACAGGTAACTGTAACCTCATTACTAATTATGACAAGTTACGGTCACTTCGTTACTTATTATGACAGGTGATGGTAACTTCGTTACTAATTATGACAGGTAACGTTAACTTCGATACTAATTATGGCAGGTAACTGTAACTTCATTACTTATTATGAGAAGTAACGGTAACTTCATGACTAATTATGACAGGTAACGGTAACTTCGTTACTTATTTTGACTAGTTACGGCAACTTCAATACTAATTATGACAGGTAACTGTAACTTCATTACTAATTATGGCAGGTAACGGTAACATCTTTACTAATTATGACAGGTAACTGTAACTTCATTATTAATTATGACAAGTAACGGTAACTTCATTACTAATTATGACAAGTTACGGTAACTTCATTACTAATTATGACAAGTAACGGTAACTTCATTACTAATTATGACAAGTAACGGTAACTTCATTACTAATTATGGCAGGTAACGGTAACATCTTTACTAATTATGACAGGTAACTGTAACTTCATTATTAATTATGACAAGTAACGGTAACTTCATTACTGATTATGACAAGTTACGGTAACTTCATTACTAATTATGACAAGTAACGGTAACTTCATTACTAATTATGACAAGTAACGGTAACTTCATTACTAATTATGGCAGGTAACGGTAACTTCGTTACTAAATATGACAGGTAACTGTAACTTCATTACTAATTATGACAAGTAACGGTAACTTCGTTACTAATTATGACAAGTAACGGTAGCTTCGTTACTAATTATGACAGGTAACGGCAACTTCGTTACTAATTCTGACAAATAACGGTAACGTCGTTACTATTTATGACAAGTAACTGTTACATCGTTACAAATTATGACAAGTAACGGTAACTTCGTTAATAATTATGACAAGTAACGGTAACTTCATAACTAATTATGACAAGTAACGGTAACTTCATGACTAATTATGACCTGTAACTTTAACTTCATTACTAATTCTGACAAGTAACGGTAAATTCGTTACTATTTATGACAAGTTACTGTAACATCATTACTTATTAGGACAAGTAACGGTAACTTCATTACTAATTATGAGACGTTACTGTAACTTCATTACTAATTATGACAAGTAACGGTAACTTTATTACTAATTATGACAAGTAACGGTAACTTCATTACTAATTATGGCAGGTAACGGTAACTTCGTTACTAAATATGACAGGTAACTGTAACTTCATTACTAATTATTACAAGTAATGGTAACTTCATTACTAATTATGACAAGTAACGGTAACTTCGTTACTAATTAAGACAAGAAACGGTAACTTCATTACTAATTATGACAGGTAACAGTAACATCGTTAATAATTATAACAAGTAACGGTAACTTCATTACTAATTATGACAAGAAACGTTAACTTCGTTACTAATTATGACAAGTATCTGTAATGTCATATTAATTATTACAGGTAACTGTAACTTCATTACTAATTATGACAAGTAACGTTAACTTCGTTACTTATTATGACAAGTAACGGTACCTTCATTACTAATTACGACAGGTTACTATAACTTCATTACTAATTATGAAATGATCGGTAACTTCATTACTAATAATGACAGGTAACTGTACTTCATAGCTAATTATGACAAGTAACTGTAACTTCGTTACTAATTATGACAAGTAACGGTAACTTCATGACTAATTATGACAGGTAACGGTTACATCGTTACTAATTATGACAAGTAAAGGCAACTTCGTTACTAATTATGACAGGTTACTGTAATATCATTACTAATTATGACAAGAAACGGTTACTTCGTTACTAATTATCACAAGTAACGGTAACTTCGTTAATAATTATGACAAATAACGGTAACTTCGTTACTATTGATGACAAGTTACTGTAACATCGTTATTAATTAGGACAAGTAACGGTAACTTTATTACTAATTATGACAAGTAATGGTAACTTCGTTACGAATTATGACAGGTAACTGTAACTTCATTACTAATTATGACATGTAATGATAACTTCATTACTAATTTTGACAAGTAACGGTAACTTCATTACTAATTATGACAAGTAACGGTAACTTCATTTTAATTATGACAAGTAACGGTAAATTCGTTACTAATTGTGACAAGTAACGGTAACTTCATTACTAATTAAGACAAGTAACTGTAATTTCATTACTAATTATGACAGGTAACTGTAACTTAATTACAAATTATGACAAGTAACAGTAACTTCGTTACTAATTATCACAAGTAACGGTAACTTCGTAAACAATTATGACAAGTAACGGTAACTTCGTTACTATTTATGACAAGTTACTGTAACATCATTACTAATTAGGACAAGTAACGGTAACTTCATTAATAATTATGAGAAGTTACTGTAACTTCATTACTAATTATGACAAGTAACGGTAACTTCGTTACTAATTATGACAAGTAACGGTAGCTTCGTTACTAATTATGACAGGTAAGGGCACTTCGTTACTAATTATGACAAGTAACGGTAACTTCGTTACTATTTATGACAAGTAACTGTTACATCGTTACAAATTATGACAAGTTACGGTAACTTCGTTAATAATTATGACAAGTAACGGTAACTTCATAACTAATTATGACAAGTAACGGTTACTTCATGACTAATTATGACCAGTAACTTTAACTTCATTACTAATTCTGACAAGTAACGGTAACTTCGTTACTATTTATGACAAGTTACTGTAACTTCAATACTAATTATGACAAGTAACGGTAACTTCATTACTAATTATGACAGGTTACGGTAACATCGTTACTAATTATGACAAGTAACGGTAGCTTCGTTACTAATTATGACAGGTAAGGGCACTTCGTTACTAATTATGACAAGTAACGGTAACTTCGTTACTATTTATGACAAGTAACTGTTACATCGTTACAAATTATGACAAGTTACGGTAACTTCGTTAATAATTATGACAAGTAACGGTAACTTCATAACTAATTATGACAAGTAACGGTTACTTCATGACTAATTATGACCAGTAACTTTAACTTCATTACTAATTCTGACAAGTAACGGTAAGTTCGTTACTATTTATGACAAGTTACTGTAACTTCAATACTAATTATGACAAGTAACGGTAACTTCATTACTAATTATGACAGGTTACGGTAACATCGTTACTAATTATGACAAGTAACGGTAACTTCGTTATTAATTATGACAGGTAACGGTAACTTCGTTACTAATTATGACAGGTAACGGTACCTTCGTTTCTAATTATAACAGGTAACTGTAACTTCGTTACTTATTATGACAAGTAACGGTAACTTTATTACTAATTATGACAGGTTACGGTAACATCGTTTCTAATTATGACAAGTAACGGTAACTTCATGACTAATTATGACAGGTAACGGTAATATCGTTACTAATTATGACAAGTAACGACAACTTCGTTACTAACTATGACAGGTTACTGTAACATCGTTACTAATTAGGACAAGTAACGGTAACTTCATTACTAATTATGAGAGGTTTCTGTAACTTCATTACTAATTATGACAAGTAACGGTAACTTCGCTACTAATCATGACAAGTAACGGTAGCTTCGTTACTAATTATGACAGGTAACGGCAACTTCGTATCTAATTATGACAAGTAACGGTAACTTCATTACTAATTATGACAGTTAACTGTAACATCGTTACTAATTATAACAAGTAACGGCATCTTCATTACTAATTATGACATGTAACGGTAACTTCGTACTAATTATGACAGGTAACGGCAACTTCGTTACTAATTAAGACAAGTAACGGTAACTTCATTACTAATTATGACAGGTAACTGTAACATCGTTAATAATTATAACAAATAACGGTAACTTCATAACTAATTATGACAGGTAACGGTAGGTTCATTACTAATTATGGAAGGTAACGGTAACTTCGTTAGTAATTATGACAGGTAACTGTAACTTCATTACTAATTATGGCAAGTAATGGTAACTTCATTACTAATTATGACAAGTAACGGTAACTTCATTACTAATTATGGCAGGTAACGGTAACTTCGTTACTAATTATGACAGGTAACTGTAACTTCATTACTAATTATGACAAGTATCGGTAACTTAATTACTAATTATGACAAGTAACGGTAACTTCATTACTAATTATGATAAGTGTAAATTCATTACTAATTATGACATCTAAAAATTACTTCGTTACTATTTATGGCAAGTAACGGTAACTTCGTTACTAAATATGACAGGTAACTGTAACCTCATTACTAATTATGACAAGTTACGGTCACTTCGTTACTTATTATGACAGGTGACGGTAACTTCGTTACTAATTATGACAGGTAACGTTAACTTCGATACTAATTATGGCAGGTAACTGTAACTTCATTACTTAATATGAGAAGTAACGGTAACTTCATGACTAATTATGACAGGTAACGGTAACTTCGTTACTTATTTTGACTAGTTACGGCAACTTCAATACTAATTATGACAGGTAACTGTAACTTCATTACTAATTATGGCAGGTAACGGTAACATCTTTACTAATTATGACAGGTAACTGTAACTTCATTATTAATTATGACAAGTAACGGTAACTTCATTACTAATTATGACAAGTTACGGTAACTTCATTACTAATTATGACAAGTAACGGTAACTTCATTACTAATTATGACAAGTAACGGTAACTTCATTACTAATTATGTCAGGTAACGGTAACTTCGTTAGTAATTAAGACAAGTAACTGTAACTTCATTACTAATTATGACATGTAACGGTAATTCCATTACTAATTATGACAAGGAGCGGAAACTTCGTACTAATAATGACAAGTAACGCTAACGTCGTTACTAATTATGACAAGAAACGGTAACTCCGATACTAATTATGACAAGTAACAGTAACTTCATTACTAATTACGACAGGCAACTGTAACTTCATTACTAATTATGACAAGTAACGGTAACTTCGTAACTAATTATGACAATTAACGGTAACTTCGTTACTATTGATGACAGGTAACTGTAACTTCATTACTAAGGATGACAAGTAACGGTAACTTTGTTACTAATTCTGATAGGTAACTGTAACTTCATTACTATTTATCACAGGTTACGGAAACGTCGTTACTAATTATGACAGGTATCTGTTACTTCATAACTAATTATGACAAGTAACGGTACTTCATTACTAATTATGACAAGTAACGGTAACCCATTACTAATTATGACAAGTTACGGTATCTTCATTACTAAATATGACAAGTAACGGTAACTTCGTTACTATTTATCACAGGTAACTGTAACATCATAACTATTTTGACAGGTAACGGTAACTTCGTTACTAATTACGACAAGTAACGGTATCTTCATTACTAATTATGACAAGTAACGGTAACTTCAATACTAATTATGACAAGTAACGGTAACTTCATTACTAATTATGACAGGTAACGGTAACTTCGTTACTATTTATGACAAGTTACTGTAACATCATTACTAATTAGGACAAGTAACGGTAACTTCATTACTAAATATCAGTAGTTACTGTAACTTCATTACTAATTATGACAAGTAACGGTAACTTCGTTACTAATTATGACAAGTAACGGTAGCTTCGTTACTAATTATGACAGGTAACGGCAACTTCGTTACTAATTCTGACAAATAACGGTAACGTCGTTACTATTTATGACAAGTAACTGTTACATCGTTACAAATTATGACAAGTAACGGTAACTTCGTTAATAATTATGACAAGTAACGGTAACTTCATAAATAATTATGACAAGTAACGGTAACTTCATGACTAATTATGACCTGTAACTTTAACTTCATTACTAATTCTGACAAGTAACGGTAAATTCGTTACTATTTATGACAAGTTACTGTAACATCATTACTTATTAGGACAAGTAACGGTAACTTCATTACTAATTATGAGACGTTACTGTAACTTCATTACTAATTATGACAAGTAACGGTAACTTTATTACTAATTAAGACAAGTAACGGTAACTTCATTACTAATTATGGCAGGTAACGGTAACTTCGTTACTAAATATGACAGGTAACTGTAACTTCATTACTAATTATTACAAGTAATGGTAACTTCATTACTAATTATGACAAGTAACGGTAACTTCGTTACTAATTAAGACAAGAAACGGTAACTTCATTACTAATTATGACAGGTAACAGTAACATCGTTAATAATTATAACAAGTAACGGTAACTTCATTACTAATTATGACAAGAAACGTTAACTTCGTTACTAATTATGACAAGTATCTGTAATGTCATATTAATTATTACAGGTAACTGTAACTTCATTACTAATTATGACAAGTAACGTTAACTTCGTTACTTATTATGACAAGTTACGGTACCTTCATTACTAATTACGACAGGTTACTGTAACTTCATTACTAATTATGAAATGATCGGTAACTTCATTACTAATAATGACGGTAACTGTACTTCATAGCTAATTATGACAAGTAACTGTAACTTCGTTACTAATTATGACAAGTAACGGTAACTTCATGACTAATTATGACAGGTAACGGTTACATCGTTACTAATTATGACAAGTAAAGGCAACTTTGTTACTAATTATGACAGGTTACTGTAATATCATTACTAATTATGACAAGAAACGGTTACTTCGTTACTAATTATCACAAGTAACGGTAACTTCGTTAATAATTATGACAAATAACGGTAACTTCGTTACTATTGATGACAAGTTACTGTAACATCGTTATTAATTAGGACAAGTAACGGTAACTTTATTACTAATTATGACAAGTAATGGTAACTTCGTTACGAATTATGACAGGTAACTGTAACTTCATTACTAATTATGACATGTAATGATAACTTCATTACTAATTATGACAAGTAACGGTAACTTCATTACTAATTATGACAAGTAACGGTAACTTCATTTTAATTATGACAAGTAACGGTAAATTCGTTACTAATTGTGACAAGTAACGGTAACTTCATTACTAATTAAGACAAGTAACTGTAATTTCATTACTAATTATGACAGGTAACTGTGACTTAATTACAAATTATGACAAGTAACAGTAACTTCGTTACTAATTATCACAAGTAACGGTAACTTCGTAAACAATTATGACAAGTAACGGTAACTTCGTTACTATTTATGACAAGTTACTGTAACATCATTACTAATTAGGACAAGTAACGGTAACTTCATTAATAATTATGAGAAGTTACTGTAACTTCATTACTAATTATGACAAGTAACGGTAACTTCGTTACTAATTATGACAAGTAACGGTAGCTTCGTTACTAATTATGACAGGTAAGGGCACTTCGTTACTAATTCTGACAAGTAACGACAACTTCGTTACTAACTATGACAGGTTACTGTAACATCGTTACTAATTAGGACAAGTAACGGTAACTTCATTACTAATTATGAGAGGTTTCTGTAACTTCATTACTAATTATGACAAGTAACGGTAACTTCGCTACTAATCATGACAAGTAACGGTAGCTTCGTTACTAATTATGACAGGTAACGGCAACTTCGTATCTAATTATGACAAGTAACGGTAACTTCATTACTAATTATGACAGTTAACTGTAACATCGTTACTAATTATAACAAGTAACGGCATCTTCATTACTAATTATGACATGTAACGGTAACTTCGTACTAAATATGACAGGTAACGGCAACTTCGTTACTAATTAAGACAAGTAACGGTAACTTCATTACTAATTATGACAGGTAACTGTAACATCGTTAATAATTATAACAAATAACGGTAACTTCATAACTAATTATGACAGGTAACGGTAGGTTCATTACTAATTATGGCAGGTAACGGTAACTTCGTTAGTAATTATGACAGGTAACTGTAACTTCATTACTAATTATGGCAAGTAATGGTAACTTCATTACTAATTATGACAAGTAACGGTAACTTCATTACTAATTATGGCAGGTAACGGTAACTTCGTTACTAATTATGACAGGTAACTGTAACTTCATTACTAATTATGACAAGTATCGGTAACTTAGTTACTAATTATGACAAGTAACGGTAACTTCATTACTAATTATGACAAGTGTAAATTCATTACTAATTATGACATCTAAAAATTACTTCGTTACTATTTATGGCAAGTAACGGTAACTTCGTTACTAATTATGACAGGTAACTGTAACCTCATTACTAATTATGACAAGTTACGGTCACTTCGTTATTATTATGACAGGTGACGGTAACTTCGTTACTAATTATGACAGGTAACGTTAACTTCGATACTAATTATGGCAGGTAACTGTAACTTCATTACTTATTATGAGAAGTAACGGTAACTTCATGACTAATTATGACAGGTAACGGTAACTTCGTTACTTATTTTGACTAGTTACGGCAACTTCAATACTAATTATGACAGGTAACTGTAACATCATTAGTAATTATGGCAGGTAACGGTAACATCTTTACTAATTATGACAGGTAACTGTAACTTCATTATTAATTATGACAAGTAACGGTAACTTCATTACTAATTATGACAAGTTACGGTAACTTCATTACTAATTATGACAAGTAACGGTAACTTCATTACTAATTATGACAAGTAACGGTAACTTCATTACTAATTATGTCAGGTAACGGTAACTTCGTTAGTAATTAAGACAAGTAACTGTAACTTCATTACTAATTATGACATGTAACGGTAATTCCATTACTAATTATGACAAGGAACGGAAACTTCGTACTAATAATGACAAGTAACGCTAACGTCGTTACTAATTATGACAAGAAACGGTAACTCCGATACTAATTATGACAAGTAACAGTAACTTCATTACTAATTACGACAGGCAACTGTAACTTCATTACTAATTATGACAAGTAACGGTAACTTCGTAACTAATTATGACAATTAACGGTAACTTCGTTACTATTGATGTCAGGTAACTGTAACTTCATTACTAAGGATGACAAGTAACGGTAACTTTGTTACTAATTCTGACAGGTAACTGTAACTTCATTACTATTTATGACAGGTTACGGAAACGTCGTTACTAATTATGACAGGTATCTGTTACTTCATAACTAATTATGACAAGTAACGGTTACTTCATTACTAATTATGACAAGTAACGGTAACCCATTACTAATTATGACCAGTTACGGTATCTTCATTACTGAATATGACAAGTAACGGTAACTTCGTTACTATTTATCACAGGTAACTGTAACATCATAACTATTTTGACAGGTAACGGTAACTTCGTTACTAATTACGACAAGTAACGGTATCTTCATTACTAATTATGACAAGTAACGGTAACTTCAATACTAATTATGACAAGTAACGGTAACTTCATTACTAATTATGACAGGTAACGGTAACTTCGTTACTATTTATGACAAGTTACTGAAACATCATTACTAATTAGGACAAGTAACGGTAACTTCATTACTAAATATCAGAAGTTACTGTAACTTCATTACTAATTATGACAAGTAACGGTAACTTCGTTACTAATTATGACAAGTAACGGTAGCTTCGTTACTAATTATGACAGGTAACGGCAACTTCGTTACTAATTCTGACAAATAACGGTAACTTCGTTACTATTTATGACAAGTAACTGTTACATCGTTACAAATTATGACAAGTAACGGTATCTTCGTTAATAATTATGACAAGTAACGGTAACTTCATAACTAATTATGACAAGTAACGGTAACTTCATGACTAATTATGACCTGTAACTTTAACTTCATTACTAATTCTGACAAGTAACGGTAAATTCGTTACTATTTATGACAAGTTACTGTAACATCATTACTAATTAGGACAAGTAACGGTAACTTCATTACTAATTATGGGAAGTTACTGTAACTTCATTACTAATTATGACAAGTAACGGTAACTTTATTACTAATTATGACAAGTAACGGTAACTTCATTACTAATTATGGCAAGTAACGGTAACTTCGTTACTAAATATGACAGGTAACTGTAACTTCATTACTAATTATTACAAGTAATGGTAACTTCATTACTAATTATGACAAGTAACGGTAACTTCGTTACTAATTAAGACAAGAAACGGTAACTTCATTACTAATTATGACAGGTAACAGTAACATCGTTAATAATTATAACAAGTAACGGTAACTTCATTACTAATTATGACAAGAAATGTTAACTTCGTTACTAATTATGACAAGTAACTGTAATGTCATATTAATTATTACAGGTAACTGTAACATCATTACTAATTATGACAAGTAACGTTAACTTCGTTACTTATTATGACAAGTAACGGTACCTTCATTAATAATTACGACAGGTTACTGTAACTTCATTACTAATTATGAAATGATCGGTAACTTCATTACTAATAATGACAGGTAACTGTACTTCATAGCTAATTATGACAAGTAACTGTAACTTCGTTACTAATTATGACAAGTAACGGTAACTTCATGCTAATTATGACAGGTAACGGTTACATCGTTACTAATTATGACAAGTATAGGCAACTTCGTTACTAATTATGACAGGTTACTGTAATATCATTATTAATTATGACAAGAAACGGTTACTTCGTTACTAATTATCACAAGTAACGGTGACTTCGTTACTAATTATGACAAATAACGGTAACTTCGTTACTATTGATGACAAGTTACTGTAACATCGTTATTAAATAGGACAAGTAACGGTAACTTTATTACTAATTATGACAAGTAATGGTAACTTCGTTACGAATTATGACAGGTAACTGTAACTTCATTACTAATTATGACATGTAATGATAACTTCATTACTAATTATGACAAGTAACGGTAACTTCATTACTAATTATGACAAGTAACGGTAACTTCATTTTAATTATGACAAGTAACGGTAAATTCGTTACTAATTGTGACAAGTAACGGTAACTTCATTACTAATTAAGACAAGTAACTGTAATTTCATTATTAATTATGACAGGTAACTGTAACTTAATTACAAATTATGACAAGTAACAGTAACTTCGTTACTAATTATCACAAGTAACGGTAACTTCGTAATCAATTATGACAAGTAACGGTAACTTCGTTACTATTTATGACAAGTTACTGTAACATCATTACTAATTAGGACAAGTAACGGTAACTTCATTAATAATTATGAGAAGTTACTGTAACTTCATTACTAATAATGACAAGTAACGGTAACTTCGTTACTAATTATGACAAGTAACGGTAGCTTCGTTACTAATTATGACAGGTAACGGCAACTTCGTTACTAATTATGACAAATAACGGTAACTTCGTTACTATTTATGACAAGTAACTGTTACATCGTTACAAATTACGACAAGTAACGGTAACTTCGTTAATAATTATGACAAGTAACGGTAACTTCATAACTAATTATGACAAGTAACGGTAACTTCATGACTAATTATGACCAGTAACTTTAACTTTATTACTAATTCGGACAAGTAACGGTAACTTCGTTACTATTTATGACAAGTTACTGTAACATCATTACTAATTAGGACAAGTAACGGTAACTTCATTACTAATTATGAGAAGTTACTGTAACTTCATTACGAATTATGACAAGTAACGGTAACTTTATTACTAATTATGACAAGTAACGGTAACTTCATTACTAATTATGGCAGGTAACGGTAGCTTCGTTACTAAATATGACAGGTAACTGTAACTTCATTACTAATTATTACAAGTAATGGTAACTTCATTACTAATTATGTAAAGTAACGGTAACTTCGTACTAATAATGACAAGTAACGGTAACTTCGTTACTAATTATGACAGGTAACGGTAACTTCGTAACTCATTATGAGAGGTAACTGTAACTTCATTACTAATTATGACAAGTAACGGTTACTTCATTACTAATTATGACAAGTAACGGTAACTTCATTACATATTATGACAAGTAACGGTAACTTCATTACTAATTATGACAAGTAACTGTAACATCGTTTCTAATTACGACAAGTAACGGTAACTTCGTTACAAATTATGACAAGTAACGGTTACTTCATTACTAATTATGAGAGGTAACTGTAACTTCATTACTAATTATGACAAGTTACGGTAACTTCGTTACTAATTATGACAGGTAACTGTAACTTCCTTACTAATTATGACAGGTAACTGTAACTTCCTTACTAATTATGACAGGGAACGGTAACTTCATTACTAATTATGACAAGTAACGGTAACTTCGTTACTAATAATGACAAGTAACGGTAACTTCATTACTAATTATGACAAGTAACGGTAACTTCATTAATAATCATCACAGGTAACGGTAACTTCGTTACTAATTATGACGGGTAACTGTAACTTCATTACTAATTATGACAGGTAACTGTAACATCATAACTATTAATGACAGGAAACGGTAACTTCGTTACTAATTATGACAAGTAACGGTAACTTCATCACTAATTATGACATGTAACGGTAACTTCATTACTAATTATGACAAGTAACGATTACTTCATTACTAATCTTGACAGGTAACGGTAACTTCGTTACTAATTATGACAGGTAACTGTAACTTCATTACTAATTATGATAAGTAAATATAACTTATTTGCTAATTATGACTAGTATCGGTAACTTCATTCCTATTTATGACAGGTAACAGTAACATCGTTACTAATTATGACAAGTAACGGTAACTTCGTTACTAATTATGACAAGTAACGTTAACTTCGTTACTAATTATGACAAGTAACGGTAACTTCATTACTAATTACGACAGGTTACTGTAACTTCATTACTAATTATGAAAAGGATCGGTAACTTCATTACTAATAATGACAGGTAACTGAAACTTCATAGCTAATTATGACAAGTAACTGTAACTTCGTTACTAATTATGACAAGTAACGGTAACTTCATTACTAATTATGACAGGTAACTGTAACTTCATTACCAATTATGACAAGTAACGGTAACTTCATTACTAATTATGACAAGTAACTGTAACTTCGTTACTAATTATGACAGGTAGCTGTAACTTCGTTACTAATTATGACAAGTAACGGTAACTTCGTTACTATTTGTGATAAGTTACTGTAACGTCGTTACTAATTAGGACAAGTAACGGTAACTTCATTACTAATTATGAGAGGTAACTGTAACTTCATTACTAATTATGACAAGTAACGGTAACTTCATTACTAATTATGACAGGTGACGGTAACTTCGTTACTAATTATGACAAGTAACGGAAACTTCGTTACTATTTATGACAAGTAACAGTAACATCGTTACTAATTACGACAAGTAATGGTAACTTCATTACTAATTATGACAGGTAACTGTAACTTCATTACTAATTATGACAAGTAACGGTAACTTCATTACTAATTACGACAAGTAACCGTAACTTCAATACTAATTATGACAAGTAACGGTAACTTCATTACTAATTATGACAGGTGACGGTAACTTCGTTACTAATTATGACAAGTAACGGAAACTTCGTTACTATTTATGACAAGTAACAGTAACATCGTTACTAATTACGACAAGTAACGGTAACTTAATTACTAATTATGACAAGTAACGGTAACTTCATTACTAATTATGACAAGTAACGATAACTTAATTACTAATTAAGACAAGTAACGGTTACTTCATTACTAATTATGTCAGGTAACGGTAAATCCGTTACTAAATATGACAAGTAGCTGAAATTCATTACTAATTATGACATGTTACGGTAATTTCATTACTAATTATGACAAGTAACGGTAACTTCGTTACTAATTATGACAGGTAACTGTAACATCATAACTATTTATGACAGGTAACGGTAACTTCGTTACTAATTATGACAAGTAACGGTAACTTCATTACTAATTATGACAAGTAACGGTAACTTCATTATTAATTATGACAAGTAACGGTAACTTCATTACTAATCATGACAGGTAACGGTAACTTTGTTACTAATTATGACGGGTACTGTAACTTCATTACTAATTATGACAAGTATTGGTAACTTCATTACAAATTAAGACAAGTAACGGTATCTATATTACTAATTATGTCAAGTAACGGTAACTTCATCTAATTATGACAGGTAAAGGTAACTTCGTTACTAATTATGGCAAGTAACGGTAACGTCGTTACTAATTATGACAGGTAACGGTAACATCGTTAATAATTATAACAAATAACGGTAACTTCATAACTAAAATCGACAGGCAACGGTAGGTTAATTACTAATTATGGCAGGTAACGGTAACTTCGTTACTAATTATGACAGGTAACTGTAACTTCATTACTAATTATGACAGGAAACGGTTACTTCGTTACTAATTATCACAAGTAACGGTAACTTCGTTAATAATTATGACAAATAACGGTAACTTCGTAACTATTGATGACAAGTTACTGTAACATCGTTACTAATTAGGACAAGTAACGGTAACTTCATTACTAATTATGAGAGGTTACTGTAACTTCATTACTAATTATGACAAGTAACGGTAACTTCGCTACTAATTACGACAAGTAACGGTAGCTTCGTTACTAATTATGACAGGTAACGGCAACTTCGTAACTAATTATGACAAGTAACGGTAACTTCATAACTAATTATAACAGGTAACGGTACGTTCATTACTAATTATGGCAGGTAACGGTAACTTCGTTACTAATTACGACAGGTAACTGTTACTTCATTACTAATTATGACAAGTAATGGTAACTTCATTACTAATTATGACAAGTAACGGTAACTTCATTACTCATGAAGGAAGGTAACGGTAACTTCGTTACTAATTATGACAGGTAACTGTAAATACATTACTAATTATGACAAGTAATGGTAACTTCATTACTAATTATGACAAATAACGGTAACTTCGTTACTAATTAAGACAAGTAACGGTAACTTCATTACTAATTATAACAAGTAACGGTAACTTCATTACTAATTATAACAGGTAACTGTAACTTCATTACTAATTATGACAAGTAATGGTAACTTCATTACTAATTATGACAGTTTACGGTAACATCGTTACTAATTATGACAAGTAACGGTAACTTCTTTATTAATTATGACAGGTAACGGTAACTTCATTACTAATTATGACAAGTAACGGTAACTTCATTACTAATTATGGCAGGTAACGGTAACTTCGTTACTAATTATGACAGGTAACTGTAACTTCATTACTAATTATGACAAGTATCGGTAACTTAATTACTAATTATGACAAGTAACGGTAACTTCATTACTAATTATGACAAGTGTAAATTCCTTACTAATTATGACATGTAAAAATTACTTCGTTACTATTTATGGCAAGTATCGGTAACTTCGTTACTAATTATGACAGGTAACTGTAACCTCATTACTAATTATGACAAGTTACGGTCACTTCGTTACTTATTATGACAGGTGACGGTAACTTCGTTACTAATTATGACAGGTAACGTTAACTTCGATACTAATTATGGCAGGTAACTGTAACTTCATTACTTATTATGAGAAGTAACGGTAACTTCATGACTAATTTTGACTAGTTACGGCAACTTCAATACTAATTATGACAGGTAACTGTAACTTCATTACTAATTATGGCAGGTAACGGTAACATCGTTACTAATTATGACAGGTAACTGTAACTTCATTATTAATTATGACAAGTAACGGTAACTTCATTACTAATTATGACAAGTAACGGTAACTTCATTACTAATTATGACAAGTAACGGTATCTTCATTACTAATTATGACAAGTAACGGTAACTTCATTACTAATTATGTCAGGTAACGGTAACTTCGTTAGTAATTAAGACAAGTAACTGTAACTTCATTATTAATTATGACATGTAACGGTAATTCCATTACTAATTATGACAAGGAACTGTAAGTTTGTACTAATAATGACAAGTAACGCTAACGTCGTTACTAATTATGACAAGAAACGGTAACTCCGATACTAATTATGACAAGTAACAGTAACTTCATTACTAATTACGACAGGCAACTGTTACTTCATTACTAATTATGACAAGTAACGGTAACTTCGTAACTAATTATGACAAGTAACGGTAACTTCGTTACTATTGATGACAGGTAACTGTAACTTCATTACTAAGGATGACAAGTAACGGTAACTTTGTTACTTATTCTGACAGGTAACTGTAACTTCATTACTATTTATGACAGGTTACGGAAACGTCGTTACTAATTATGACAGGTATCTGTTACTTCATAACTAATTATGACAAGTAACGGTTACTTCATTACTAATTATGACAAGTAACGGTAACCCATTACTAATTATGACAAGTTACGGTATCTTCATTACTAAATATGACAAGTAACGGTAACTTCGTTACTATTTATCACAGGTAACTGTAACATCATAACTATTTTGACAGGTAACGGTAACTTCGTTACTAATTACGACAAGTTACGGTATTTTCATTACTAATTATGACAAGTAACGGTAACTTCAATACTAATTATGACAAGTAACGGTAACTTCGTTACTAATTATGACAGGTAACGGTAACTTCGTTACTAATTATGACAGGTAACTGTAACTTCATTACTAATTATTACAAGTAATGGTAACTTCATTACTAATTATGACAAGTAACGGTAACTTCGTTACTAATGAAGACAAGAAACGGTAACTTCATTACTAATTATGACAGGTAACAGTAACATCGTTAATAATTATAACAAGTAACGGTAACTTTATTACTAATTATGACAAGAAATGTTAACTTCGTTACTAATTATGACAAGTAACGGTAACTTCATGACTAATTATGACAGGTAACGGTTACATCGTTACTAATTATGACAAGTAAAGGCAACTTCGTTACTAATTATGACAGGTTACTGTAATATCATTACTAATTATGACAAGAAACGGTTACTTCGTTACTAATTATCACAAGTAACGGTAACTTCGTTACTAATTATGACAAATAACGGTAACTTCGTTACTATTGATGACAAGTTACTGTAACATCGTTATTAAATAGGACAAGTAACGGTAAATTTATTACTAATTATGACAAGTAATGGTAACTTCGTTACGAATTATGACAGGTAACTGTAACTTCATTACTAATTATGACATGTAATGCTAACTTCATTACTAATTATGACAAGTAACGGTAACTTCATTACTAATTATGACAAGTAACGGTAACTTCATTTTAATTATGACAAGTAACGGTAAATTCGTTACTAATTGTGACAAGTAACGGTAACTTCATTACTAATTAAGACAAGTAACTGTAATTTCATTACTAATTATGACAGGTAACTGTAACTTAATTACAAATTATGACAAGTAACAGTAACTTCGTTACTAATTATCACAAGTAACGGTAACTTCGTAAACAATTATGACATGTAACGGTAACTTCGTTACTATTTATGACAAGTTACTGTAACATCATTACTAATTAGGACAAGTAACGGTAACTTCATTAATAATTATGAGAAGTTACTGTAACTTCATTACTAATTATGACAAGTAACGGTAACTTCGTTACTAATTATGACAAGTAACGGTAGCTTCGTTACTAATTATGACAGGTAACGGCAACTTCGTTACTAATTATGACAAGTAACGGTAACTTCGTTACTATTTATGACAAGTAACTGTTACATCGTTACAAATTATGACAAGTAACGGTAACTTCGTTAATAATTATGACAAGTAACGGTAACTTCATAACTAATTATGACAAGTAACGGTAACTTCATGACTAATTATGACCAGTAACTTTAACTTCATTACTAATTCGGACAAGTAACGGTAACTTCGTTACTATTTATGACAAGTTACTGTAACATCATTACTAATTAGGACAAGTAACGGTAACTTCATTACTAATTATGAGAAGTTACTGTAACTTCATTACTAATTATGACAAGTAACGGTAACTTTATTACTAATTATGACAAGTAACGGTAACTTCATTACTAATTATAGCAGGTAACGGTAGCTTCGTTACTAAATATGACAGGTAACTGTAACTTCATTACTAATTATTACAAGTAATGGTAACTTCATTACTAATTATGAAAAGTAACGGTAACTTCCTACTAATAATGACAAGTAACGGTAACTTCGTTACTAATTATGACAGGTAACGGTAACTTCGTAACTCATTATGAGAGGTAACTGTAACATCATTACTAATTATGACAAGTAACGGTTACTTCATTACTAATTATGACAAGTAACGGTACCTTCATTACATATTATGACAAGTAACGGTAACTTCATTACTAATTATGACAAGTAACTGTAACATCGTTACTAATTACGACAAGTAACGGTAACTTCGTTACAAATTATGACAAGTAACGGTTACTTCATTACTAATTATGAGAGGTAACTGTAACTTCATTACTAATTATGACAAGTAACGGTAACTTCGTTACTAATTATGACAGGTAACTGTAACTTCCTTACTAATTATGACAGGTAACTGTAACTTCCTTACTAATTATGACAGGGAACGGTAACTTCATTACTAATTATGACAATTAATGGTAACTTCGTTACTAATTGTGACAAGTAACGGTAACTTCATTCCTAATTATGACAAGTAACTGTAATTTCATTACTAATTATGACAGGTAACTGTAACTTCGTTACTAATTATGAAAAGTTACGGTAACTTCGTTACTAATTATGACAGGTAACTGTAACATCATAACTATTAATGACAGGTAACGGTAACTTCGTTACTAATTATGACAAGTAACGGTAACTTCATCACTAATTATGACATGTAACGGTAACTTCATAACTTATTATGACAAGTAACGATTACTTCATTACTAATCTTGACAGGTAACGGTAACTTCGTTACTAATTATGACAGGTAACTGTAACTTCATTACTAATTATGACAAGTAAATATAACTTATTTGCTAATTATGACAAGTATCGGTAACTTCATTCCTATTTATGACAGGTAACAGTAACATCGTTACTAATTATGACAAGTAACGGTAACTTCGTTACTAATTATGACAAGTAACGTTAACTTCGTTATTAATTATGACAAGTAACTGTAACTTCATTACTAATTACGAGAGGTTACTGTAACTTCATTACTAATTATGCAAAGGATCGGTAACTTCATTACTAATAATGACAGGTAACTGAAACTTCATAGCTAATTATGACAAGTAACTGTAACTTCGTTACTAATTATGACATGTAACGGTAACTTCATTACTAATTATGACAGGTAACTGTAACTTCATTACCAATTATGACAAGTAACGGTAACTTCATTACTAATTATGACAAGTAACTGTAACTTCGTTACTAATTATGACAGGCAGCTGTAACTTCGTTACTAATTATGACAAGTAACGGTAACTTCGTTACTATTTGTGATAAGTTACTGTAACGTCGTTACTAATTAGGACAAGTAACGGTAACTTCATTACTAATTATGAGAGGTAACTGTAACTTCATTACTAATTATGACAAGTAACGGTCACTTCGTTACTAATTATGACATGTATCGGTAACTTCGTTGATAATTACGACAAGTAACGGTAACTTCATTACTAATTATGACAGGTAACTGTAAATTCATTACTAATTATGACAAGTAACGGTAACTTCATTACTAATTACGACAAGTAACCGTAACTTCATTACTAATTATGACAAGTAACGGTAACTTCATTACTAATTATGACAGGTGACGGTAACTTCGTTACTAATTATGACAAGTAACGGAAACTTCGTTACTATTTATGACAAGTAACAGTAACATCGTTACTAATTACGACAAGTAACGGTAACTTAATTACTAATTATGACAAGTAACGGTAACTTCATTACTAATTATGACAAGTAACGGTAACTTCATTACTAATTAAGACAAGTAACGGTAACTTCATTACTAATTATGTCAGGTAACGGTAAATCCGTTACTAAATATGACAAGTAGCTGAAATTCATTACTAATTATGACATGTAACGGTAATTTCATTATTAATTATGACAAGTAACGGTAACTTCGTTACTAATTATGACAAGTAACTGTAACATCATAACTATTTATGACAGGTAACGGTAACTTCGTTACTAATTATGACAAGTAACGGTAACTTCATTACTAATTATGACAAGTAACGGTAACTTCATTATTAATTATGACAAGTAACGGTAACTTCATTACTAATCATGACAGGTTACTGTAACTTCATTACTAATTATGACAAGTATTGGTAACTTCATTACTTATTACGACAAGTAACGGTAACTTCATTACTAATTATGGCAGGTAACGGTAACGTCGTTACTAATTATGACAGGTAACAGTAACTTCATTACTAATTATGACAAGTAATGGTAACTTCATTACTAATTATGACAAGTAACGGTAACTTCATTACTAATTATGACTGTTAACTGTAACCTCGTTACTAATTATTACAAGTAACGGCATCTTCATTACTAATCATGTCATGTAACGGTAACTTCGTACTATTTATGACAGGTAACGGCAACTTCGTTACTAATTAAGACAGGTAACGGTAACTTCATTACTAATTATGACAAGTAATGGTAACTTCATTACTTATTACGACAAGTAACGGTAACTTCATTACTAATTATGGCAGGTAACGGTAACGTCGTTACTAATTATGACAGGTAACAGTAACTTCATTACTAATTATGACAAGTAATGGTAACTTCATTACTAATTATGACAAGTAACGGTAACTTCATTACTAATTATGACAGGTAACTGTAACGTCGTTAATAATTATAACATGTAACGGCAACTTCATTACTAATTATGACAGGTAACGGTAACTTCGTTACTAATTATGACAGGTAACTGTAACTTCATTACTAATTATGACAAGTAATGGTAACTTCATTACTTATTACGACAAGTAACGGTAACTTCATTACTAATTATGGCAGGTAACGGTAACGTGGTTACTAATTATGACAGGTAACAGTAACTTCATTACTAATTATGACAAGTAATGGTAACTTCATTACTAATTATGACAAGTAACGGTAACTTCATTACTAATTATGACTGTTAACTGTAACCTCGTTACTAATTATTACAAGTAACGGCATCTTCATTACTAATCATGTCATGTAACGGTAACTTCGTACTATTTATGACAGGTAACGGCAACTTCGTTACTAATTAAGACAGGTAACGGTAACTTCATTACTAATTATGACAGGTAACTGTAACATCGTTAATAATTATAACAAGTAACGGCAACTTCATTACTAATTATGACAGGTAACGGTAACTTCGTTACTAGTTATTTCAAGTAACGGTAACTTCATTACTAATTAGGACAAGTAACGGTAACTTCGTTACTAATAATGACAAGTAACGGTAACTTCATTACTAATTATGACAAGTAACGGTAACTTCATTAATAATCATGACAGGTAACGGTAACTTCGTTACTAATTATGACGGGTAACTGTAACTTCATTACTAATTATGACAAGTATCGGTAACTTCATTACTAATTATGACAGGTAACGGTAACTATATTACTAATTATGTCAAGTAACGGTATTATTATTACGAATTATGACAGGTAAAGGTAACTTCGTTACTAATTATGGCAAGTAACGGTATCGTCGTTGCTAATTATGACAGGTAACTGTCACCTCATTACTAATTATGACATGTAACGGTTACTTCGTTACTAATTACGACAGGTAACGGTAACTTCGTTACTAATTATGACAGGAAATGTTAACTTCGTTACTAATTATGACAGGTAAGTGTAACTTCATTATTAATTATGAGAAGTAACGGTAACTTCATGACTAATTATGACAAGTAACGGTAACTTCGTTACTAATTATGACTAGTAACGGTAACTTCACTACTAATTATGACGGGTAACTGTAACTTCATTACTAATTATGGCAGGTAACGGTAACTTCGTTACTAATTATGACAGATAACTGTAACTTCATTACTAATTATGACAAGTAACGGTAACTTCATTACTAATTATGACGAGTAACGGTAACTTCATTACTAATTATAACAAGTAACGGTAACTTCATTACTAATTAAGACAGGTAACGGTAACATCGTTACTAATTATGACAAGTAACGGTAACTTCATTACTAATTATGACAGGTAACTGTAACTTCATTACTAATTATGACAAGTAACGGTAATTTTGTTACTAAGTATGACAGGTAACTGTAACTTCATTATTAATTATGACAAGTAACGGTAACTTCGGTATTAATTATGACAGGTAACTGTAACATCATTACTATTTATGACCGGTAATGGTAACTTCGTTACTAATTATGACATGTAACGGTAACGTCATAACTAATTATGACACGTAACGGTAACTTCATTACTAATTATGACAGGTAACTTTAACTTCATTACTAATTATGACAAGTAACGGTAACTTCATTACTAATTATGACAGGTTACGGTAACATCGTTACTAATTATGACAAGTAACGGTAACTTCGTTATTAATTATGACAGGTAACGGTAACTTCGTTACTAATTATGACAGGTAACGGTACCTTCGTTACTAATTATAACAGGTAACTGTAACTTCGTTACTTATTTTGACAAGTAACGGTAACTTCATTACTAATTATGACAGGTTACTGTAACATCGTTACTAATATGACAAGTAACGGTAACTTCATGACTAATTATGACAGGTAACGGTAACATCGTTACTAATTATGGCAAATACGGCAACTTCGTTACTAATTATGACAGGTTACTGTAACTTCATTACTAATTATGACAAGAAACGGTTAATTCGTTACTAATTATCACAAGTAACGGTAACTTCGTTAATAATTATGACAAATTACGGTAACTTCGTTACTATTGATGACAAGTTATTGTAACATCGTTACTAATTAGCACAAGTAACGGTAACTTCATTACTAATTATGAGAGGTTACTGTAACTTCATTACTAATAATGACAAGTAACGGTAACTTCGTTACTAATTATGACAGGTAACGGCAACTTCGTAACTAATTATGACAAGTAACGGCAACTTCATAACTAATTATGACAGTTAACGGTAAGTTCATAACTAATTATGGCAGGTAACGGTAACTTCGTTACTAATTATGACAGGTAACTGTAACTTCATTACTAATTATGACAATTAATGGTAACTTCATTACTAATTATGACAAGTAACGGTAACTTCATTACTAATTATGGCAGGTAACGGTAACTTCGTTACTAATTATGACAGGTAACTGTAACTTCATTACTAATTATGACAAGTAATGGTAACCTCATTACTAATTATGACAAGTAACGGTAACTTCGTTACTAATTAAGACAAGTAACGGTAACTTCATTACTAATTATAACAAGTAACGGTAACTTCATTACTAATTATAACAGGTAACTGTAACTTCATTACTAATTATGACCGGTAATGGTAACTTCGTTACTAATTATGACAAGTAACGGTAACGTCATAACTAATTATGACACGTAACGGTAACTTCATTACTAATTATGACAGGTAACTTTAACTTCATTACTAATTATTACAAGTAACGGTAACTTCATTACTAATTATGACAGGTTACGGTAACATCGTTACTAATTATGACAAGTAAGGGTAACTTCGTTATTAATTATGACGGGTAACGGTAACTTCGTTACTAATTATGACAGGTAACGGTACCTTCGTTACTTATTATAACAGGTAACTGTAACTTCGTTACTTATTTTGACAAGTAACGGTAACTTCATTACTAATTATGACAGGTTACTGTAACATCGTTACCAATATGACAAGTAACGGTAACTTCATGACTAATTATGACAGGTAACTGTAACATCGTTACTAATTATGGCAAGTAACGGCAACTTCGTTACTAATTATGACAGGTTACTGTAACTTCATTACTAATTATGACAAGAAACGGTTAATTCGTTACTAATTATCACAAGTAATGGTTACTTCGTTACTAATTATGACAGGTAACGGCAACTTCGTAACTAATTATGACAAGTAACGGCAACTTCATAACTAATTATGACAGGTAACGGTAAGTTCATAACTAATTATGGCAGGTAACGGTAACTTCGTTACTAATTATGACAGGTAACTGTAACTTCATTACTAATTATGACAATTAATGGTAACTTCATTACTAATTATGACAAGTAACGGTAACTTCATTACTAATTATGGCAGGTAACGGTAACTTCGTTACTAAGTATGACAGGTAACTGTAACTTCATTAATAATTATGACAAGTAATGGTAACCTCATTACTAATTATGACAAGTAACGGTAACTTCGTTACTAATTAAGACAAGTAACGGTAACTTCATTACTAATTATAACAAGTAACGGTAACTTCATTACTAATTATAACAGGTAACTGTAATTTCATTACTAATTATGACAGGTAACTGTAACTTAATTACAAATTATGACAAGTAACAGTAACTTCGTTACTAATTATCACAAGTAACGGTAACTTCGTAAACAATTATGACAAGTAACGGTAACTTCGTTACTATTTATGACAAGTTACTGTAACATCATTACTAATTAGGACAAGTAACGGTAACTTCATTAATAATTATGAGAAGTTACTGTAACTACATTACTAATTATGACAAGTAACGGTAACTTCGTTACTAATTATGACAAGTAACGGTAGCTTCGTTACTAATTATGACAGGTAAGGGCACTTCGTTACTAATTATGACAAGTAACGGTAACTTCGTTACTATTTATGACAAGTAACTGTTACATCGTTACAAATTATGACAAGTTACGGTAACTTCGTTAATAATTATGACAAGTAACGGTAACTTCATAACTAATTATGACAAGTAACGGTTACTTCATGACTAATTATGACCAGTAACTTTAACTTCATTACTAATTCTGACAAGTAACGGTAACTTCATTACTATTTATGACAAGTTACTGTAACATCATTACTAATTAGGACAAGTAACGGTAACTTCATTACTAATTATGAGAAGTTACTGTAACTTCATTACTAATTATGACAAGTAACGGTAACTTTATTACTAATTATGACAAGTAACGGTAACTTCATTACTAATTATGGCAGGTAACGTTAACTTCGTTACTAAATATGACAGGTAACTGTAACTTCATTACTAATTATTACAAGTAATGGTAACTTCATTACTAAATATGAAAAGTAACGGTAACTTCGTACTAATATTGACAAGTAACGGTAACTTCGTTACAAATTATGACAGGTAACGGTAACTTCGTAACTCATTATGAGAGGTAACTGTAACTTCATTACTAATTATGACAAGTAACGGTTACTTCATTACTAATTATGACAAGTAACGGTAACTTCATTACATATAATGACAAGTAACGGTAACTTCATAACTTATTATGACAAGTAACTGTAACATCGTTACTAATTACGACAAGTAACGGTAACTTCGTTACAAATTATGACAAGTAACGGTTACTTCATTACTAATTATGAGAGGTAACTGTAACTTCATTACTTATTATGACAAGTAACGGTAACTTCGTTACTAATTATGACAGGTAACTGTAACTTCCTTACTAATTATGTCAGGTAACTGTAACTTCCTTACTAATTATGACAGGGAACGGTAACTTCATTACTAATTATGACAAGTAATGGTAACTTCGTTACTAATTGTGACAAGTAACGGTAACTTCATTCCTAATTATGACAAGTAACTGTAATTTCATTACTAATTATGACAGGTAACTGTTACTTCGTTACTAATTATGAAAAGTTACGGTAACTTCGTTACTAATTATGACAGGTAACTGTAACATCATAACTATTAATGACAGGTAACGGTAACTTCGTTACTAATTATGACAAGTAACGGTAACTTCATCACTAATTATGACATGTAACGGTAACTTCATTACTAATTATGACAAGTAACGATTACTTCATTACTAATCTTGACAGGTAACGGTAACTTCGTTACTAATTATGACAGGTAACTGTAACTTCATTACTAATTATGACAAGTAAATATAACTTATTTGCTAATTATGACAAGTATCGGTAACTTCATTCCTATTTATGACAGGTAACAGTAACATCGTTACTAATTATGACAAGTAACGGTAACTTCGTTACCAATTATGACAAGTAACGTTAACTTCGTTACTAATTATGACAAGTAACTGTAACTTCATTACTAATTACGACAGGTTACTGTAACTTCATTACTAATTATGAAAAGGATCGGTAACTTCATTACTTATAATGACAGGTAACTGAAACTTCATAGCTAATTATGACAAGTTACTGTTACTTCGTTACTAATTATGACAAGTAACGGTAACTTCATTACTAATTATGACAGGTAACTGTAACTTCATTACCAATTATGACAAGTAACGGTAACTTCATTACTAATTATGACAAGTAACTGTAACTTCGTTACAAATTATGACAGGTAGCTGTAACTTCGTTACTAATTATGACAAGTAACGGTAACTTCGTTACTATTTGTGATAAGTTACTGTAACGTCGTTGCTAATTAGGACAAGTAACGTTAACTTCGTTACTTATTATGACAAGTAACGGTACCTTCATTACTAATTACGACAGGTTACTGAAACTTCATTACTAATTATGAAATGATCGGTAACTTCATTACTAATAATGACAGGTAACTGTACTTCATAGCTAATTATGACAAGTAACTGTAACTTCGTTACTAATTATGACAAGTAACGGTAACTTCATGACTAATTATGACAGGTAACGGTTACATCGTTACTAATTATGACAAGTAAAGGCAACTTCGTTACTAATTATGACAGGTTACTGTAATATCATTACTAATTATGACAAGAAACGGTTACTTCGTTACTAATTATCACAAGTAACGGTAACTTCGTTAATAATTATGACAAATAACGGTAACTTCGTTACTATTGATGACAAGTTACTGTAACATCGTTATTAATTAGGACAAGTAACGGTAACTTTATTACTAATTATGACAAGTAATGGTAACTTCGTTACGAATTATGACAAGTAACTGTAACTTCATTACTAATTATGACATGTAATGATAACTTCATTACTAATTATGACAAGTAACGGTAACTTCATTACTAATTATGACAAGTAACGGTAACTTCATTTTAATTATGACAAGTAACGGTAAATTCGTTACTAATTGTGACAAGTAACGGTAACTTCATTACTAATTAAGACAAGTAACTGTAATTTCATTACTAATTATGACAGGTAACTGTAACTTAATTACAAATTATGACAAGTAACAGTAACTTCGTTACTAATTATCACAAGTAACGGTAACTTCGTAAACAATTATGACAAGTAACGGTAACTTCGTTACAATTTATGACAAGTTACTGTAACATCATTACTAATTAGGACAAGTAACGGTAACTTCATTAATAATTATGAGAAGTTACTGTAACTTCATTACTAATTATGACAAGTAACGGTAACTTCGTTACTAATTATGACAAGTAACGGTAGCTTCGTTACTAATTATGACAGGTAAGGGCACTTCGTTACTAATTCTGACAAGTAACGACAACTTCGTTACTAACTATGACAGGTTACTGTAACATCGTTACTAATTAGGACAAGTAACGGTAACTTCATTACTAATTATGAGAGGTTTCTGTAACTTCATTACTAATTATGACAAGTAACGGTAACTTCGCTACTAATCATGACAAGTAACGGTAGCTTCGTTACTAATTATGACAGGTAACGGCAACTTCGTATCTAATTATGACAAGTAACGGTAACTTCATTACTAATTATGACAGTTAACTGTAACATCGTTACTAATTATAACAAGTAACGGCATCTTCATTACTAATTATGACATGTAACGGTAACTTCGTACTAATTATGACAGGTAACGGCAACTTCGTTACTAATTAAGACAAGTAACGGTAACTTCATTACTAATTATGACAGGCAACTGTAACATCGTTAATAATTATAACAAATAACGGTAACTTCATAACTAATTATGACAGGTAACGGTAGGTTCATTACTAATTATGGCAGGTAACGGTAACTTCGTTAGTAATTATGACAGGTAACTGTAACTTCATTACTAATTATGGCAAGTAATGGTAACTTCATTACTAATTATGACAAGTAACGGTAACTTCATTACTAATTATGGCAGGTAACGGTAACTTCGTTACTAATTATGACAGGTAACTGTAACTTCATTACTAATTATGACAAGTATCGGTAACTTAATTACTAATTATGACAAGTAACGGTAACTTCATTACTAATTATGACAAGTGTAAATTCATTACTAATTATGACATCTAAAAATTACTTCGTTACTATTTATGGCAAGTAACGGTAACTTCGTTACTAATTATGACAGGTAACTGTAACCTCATTACTAATTATGACAAGTTACGGTCACTTCGTTATTATTATGACAGGTGACGGTAACTTCGTTACTAATTATGACAGGTAACGTTAACTTCGATACTAATTATGGCAGGTAACTGTAACTTCATTACTTATTATGAGAAGTAACGGTAACTTCATGACTAATTATGACAGGTAACGGTAACTTCGGTACTTATTTTGACTAGTTACGGCAACTTCAATACTAATTATGACAGGTAACTGTAACTTCATTACTAATTATGGCAGGTAACGGTAACATCTTTACTAATTATGACAGGTAACTGTAACTTCATTATTAATTATGACAAGTAACGGTAACTTCATTACTAATTATGACAAGTTACGGTAATTTCATTACTAATTATGACAAGGTACGGTAACTTCATTACTAATTATGACAAGTAACGGTAACTTCATTACTAATTATGTCAGGTAACGGTAACTTCGTTAGTAATTAAGACAAGTAACTGTAACTTCATTACTAATTATGACATGTAACGGTAATTCCATTACTAATTATGACAAGGAACGGAAACTTCGTACTAATAATGACAAGTAACGCTAACGTCGTTACTAATTATGACAAGAAACGGTAACTCCGATACTAATTATGACAAGTAACAGTAACTTCATTACTAATTACGACAGGCAACTGTAACTTCATTACTAATTATGACAAGTAACGGTAACTTCGTAACTAATTATGACAATTAACGGTAACTTCGTTACTATTGATGTCAGGTAACTGTAACTTCATTACTAAGGATGACAAGTAACGGTAACTTTGTTACTAATTCTGACAGGTAACTGTAACTTCATTACTATTTATGACAGGTTACGGAAACGTCGTTACTAATTATGACAGGTATCTGTTACTTCATAACTAATTATGACAAGTAACGGTTACTTCATTACTAATTATGACAAGTAACGGTAACCCATTACTAATTATGACCAGTTACGGTATCTTCATTACTGAATATGACAAGTAACGGTAACTTCGTTACTATTTATCACAGGTAACTGTAACATCATAACTATTTTGACAGGTAACGGTAACTTCGTTACTAATTACGACAAGTAACGGTATCTTCATTACTAATTATGACAAGTAACGGTAACTTCAATACTAATTATGACAAGTAACGGTAACTTCATTACTAATTATGACAGGTAACGGTAACTTCGTTACTATTTATGACAAGTTACTGTAACATCATTACTAATTAGGACAAGTAACGGTAACTTCATTACTAAATATCAGAAGTTACTGTAACTTCATTACTAATTATGACAAGTAACGGTAACTTCGTTACTAATTATGACAAGTAACGGTAGCTTCGTTACTAATTATGACAGGTAACGGCAACTTCGTTACTAATTCTGACAAATAACGGTAACTTCGTTACTATTTATGACAAGTAACTGTTACATCGTTACAAATTATGACAAGTAACGGTAACTTCGTTAATAATTATGACAAGTAACGGTAACTTCATAACTAATTATGACAAGTAACGGTAACTTCATGACTAATTATGACCTGTAACTTTAACTTCATTACTAATTCTGACAAGTAACGGTAAATTCGTTACTATTTATGACAAGTTACTGTAACATCATTACTAATTAGGACAAGTAACGGTAACTTCATTACTAATTATGGGAAGTTACTGTAACTTCATTACTAATTATGACAAGTAACGGTAACTTTATTACTAATTATGACAAGTAACGGTAACTTCATTACTAATTATGGCAAGTAACGGTAACTTCGTTACTAAATATGACAGGTAACTGTAACTTCATTACTAATTATTACAAGTAATGGTAACTTCATTACTAATTATGACAAGTAACGGTAACTTCGTTACTAATTAAGACAAGAAACGGTAACTTAATTACTAATTATGACAGGTAACAGTAACATCGTTAATAATTATAACAAGTAACGGTAACTTCATTACTAATTATGACAAGAAATGTTAACTTCGTTACTAATTATGACAAGTAACTGTAATGTCATATTAATTATTACAGGTAACTGTAACTTCATTACTAATTATGACAAGTAACGTTAACTTCGTTACTTATTATGACAAGTAACGGTACCTTCATTAATAATTACGACAGGTTACTGTAACTTCATTACTAATTATGAAATGATCGGTAACTTCATTACTAATAATGACAGGTAACTGTACTTCATAGCTAATTATGACAAGTAACTGTAACTTCGTTACTAATTATGACAAGTAACGGTAACTTCATGACTAATTATGACAGGTAACGGTTACATCGTTACTAATTATGACAAGTAAAGGCAACTTCGTTACTAATTATGACAGGTTACTGTAATATCATTATTAATTATGACAAGAAACGGTTACTTCGTTACTAATTATCACAAGTAACGGTAACTTCGTTACTAATTATGACAAATAACGGTAACTTCGTTACTATTGATGACAAGTTACTGTAACATCGTTATTAAATAGGACAAGTAACGGTAACTTTATTACTAATTATGACAAGTAATGGTAACTTCGTTACGAATTATGACAGGTAACTGTAACTTCATTACTAATTATGACATGTAATGATAACTTCATTACTAATTATGACAAGTAACGGTAACTTCATTACTAATTATGACAAGTAACGGTAACTTCATTTTAATTATGACAAGTAACGGTAAATTCGTTACTAATTGTGACAAGTAACGGTAACTTCATTACTAATTAAGACAAGTAACTGTAATTTCATTATTAATTATGACAGGTAACTGTAACTTAATTACAAATTATGACAAGTAACAGTAACTTCGTTACTAATTATCACAAGTAACGGTAACTTCGTAAACAATTATGACAAGTAACGGTAACTTCGTTACTATTTATGACAAGTTACTGTAACATCATTACTAATTAGGACAAGTAACGGTAACTTCATTAATAATTATGAGAAGTTACTGTAACTTCATTACTAATTATGACAAGTAACGGTAACTTCGTTACTAATTATGACAAGTAACGGTAGCTTCGTTACTAATTATGACAGGTAACGGCAACTTCGTTACTAATTATGACAAATAACGGTAACTTCATTACTATTTATGACAAGTAACTGTTACATCGTTACAAATTACGACAAGTAACGGTAACTTCGTTAATAATTATGACAAGTAACGGTAACTTCATAACTAATTATGACAAGTAACGGTAACTTCATGACTAATTATGACCAGTAACTTAAACTTTATTACTAATTCGGACAAGTAACGGTAACTTCGTTACTATTTATGACAAGTTACTGTAACATCATTACTAATTAGGACAAGTAACGGTAACTTCATTACTAATTATGAGAAGTTACTGTAACTTCATTACGAATTATGACAAGTAACGGTAACTTTATTACTAATTATGACAAGTAACGGTAACTTCATTACTAATTATGGCAGGTAACGGTAGCTTCGTTACTAAATATGACAGGTAACTGTAACTTCATTACTAATTATTACAAGTAATGGTAACTTCATTACTAATTATGAAAAGTAACGGTAACTTCGTACTAATAATGACAAGTAACGGTAACTTCGTTACTAATTATGACAGGTAACGGTAACTTCGTAACTCATTATGAGAGGTAACTGTAACTTCATTACTAATTATGACAAGTAACGGTTACTTCATTACTAATTATGACAAGTAACGGTAACTTCATTACATATTATGACAAGTAACGGTAACTTCATTACTAATTATGACAAGTAACTGTAACATCGTTACTAATTACGACAAGTAACGGTAACTTCGTTACAAATTATGACAAGTAACGGTTACTTCATTACTAATTATGAGAGGTAACTGTAACTTCATTACTAATTATGACAAGTAACGGTAACTTCGTTACTAATTATGACTGGTAACTGTAACTTCCTTACTAATTATGACAGGTAACTGTTACTTCGTTACTAATTATGAAAAGTTACGGTAACTTCGTTACTAATTATGACAGGTAACTGTAACATCATAACTATTAATGACAGGTAACGGTAACATCGTTACTAATTATGACAAGTAACGGTAACTTCATCACTAATTATGACATGTAACGGTAACTTCATTACTAATTATGACAAGTAACGATTACTTCATTACTAATCTTGACAGGTAACGGTAACTTCGTTACTAATTATGACAGGTAACTGTAACTTCATTACTAATTATGACAAGTAAATATAACTTATTTGCTAATTATGACAAGTATCGGTAACTTCATTCCTATTTATGACAGGTAACAGTAACATCGTTACTAATTATGACAAGTAACGGTAACTTCGTTACCAATTATGACAAGTAACGTTAACTTCGTTACTAATTATGACAAGTAACTGTAACTTCATTACTAATTACGACAGGTTACTGTAACTTCATTACTAATTATGAAAAGGATCGGTAACTTCATTACTAATAATGACAGGTAACTGAAACTTCATAGCTAATTATGACAAGTTACTGTTACTTCGTTACTAATTATGACAAGTAACGGTAACTTCGTTACTATTTGTGATAAGTTACTGTAACGTCGTTACTAATTAGGACAAGTAACGTTAACTTCGTTACTTATTATGACAAGTAACGGTACCTTCATTACTAATTACGACAGGTTACTGAAACTTCATTACTAATTATGAAATGATCGGTAACTTCATTACTAATAATGACAGGTAACTGTACTTCATAGCTAATTATGACAAGTAACTGTAACTTCGTTACTAATTATGACAAGTAACGGTAACTTCATGACTAATTATGACAGGTAACGGTTACATCGTTACTAATTATGACAAGTAAAGGCAACTTCGTTACTAATTATGACAGGTTACTGTAATATCATTACTAATTATGACAAGAAACGGTTACTTCGTTACTAATTATCACAAGTAACGGTAACTTCGTTAATAATTATGACAAATAACGGTAACTTCGTTACTATTGATGACAAGTTACTGTAACATCGTTATTAATTAGGACAAGTAACGGTAACTTTATTACTAATTATGACAAGTAATGGTAACTTCGTTACGAATTATGACAAGTAACTGTAACTTCATTACTAATTATGACATGTAATGATAACTTCATTACTAATTATGACAAGTAACGGTAACTTCATTACTAATTATGACAAGTAACGGTAACTTCATTTTAATTATGACAAGTAACGGTAAATTCGTTACTAATTGTGACAAGTAACGGTAACTTCATTACTAATTAAGACAAGTAACTGTAATTTCATTACTAATTATGACAGGTAACTGTAACTTAATTACAAATTATGACAAGTAACAGTAACTTCGTTACTAATTATCACAAGTAACGGTAACTTCGTAAACAATTATGACAAGTAACGGTAACTTCGTTACAATTTATGACAAGTTACTGTAACATCATTACTAATTAGGACAAGTAACGGTAACTTCATTAATAATTATGAGAAGTTACTGTAACTTCATTACTAATTATGACAAGTAACGGTAACTTCGTTACTAATTATGACAAGTAACGGTAGCTTCGTTACTAATTATGACAGGTAAGGGCACTTCGTTACTAATTCTGACAAGTAACGACAACTTCGTTACTAACTATGACAGGTTACTGTAACATCGTTACTAATTAGGACAAGTAACGGTAACTTCATTACTAATTATGAGAGGTTTCTGTAACTTCATTACTAATTATGACAAGTAACGGTAACTTCGCTACTAATCATGACAAGTAACGGTAGCTTCGTTACTAATTATGACAGGTAACGGCAACTTCGTATCTAATTATGACAAGTAACGGTAACTTCATTACTAATTATGACAGTTAACTGTAACATCGTTACTAATTATAACAAGTAACGGCATCTTCATTACTAATTATGACATGTAACGGTAACTTCGTACTAATTATGACAGGTAACGGCAACTTCGTTACTAATTAAGACAAGTAACGGTAACTTCATTACTAATTATGACAGGCAACTGTAACATCGTTAATAATTATAACAAATAACGGTAACTTCATAACTAATTATGACAGGTAACGGTAGGTTAATTACTAATTATGGCAGGTAACGGTAACTTCGTTAGTAATTATGACAGGTAACTGTAACTTCATTACTAATTATGGCAAGTAATGGTAACTTCATTACTAATTATGACAAGTAACGGTAACTTCATTACTAATTATGGCAGGTAACGGTAACTTCGTTACTAATTATGACAGGTAACTGTAACTTCATTACTAATTATGACAAGTATCGGTAACTTAATTACTAATTATGACAAGTAACGGTAACTTCATTACTAATTATGACAAGTGTAAATTCATTACTAATTATGACATCTAAAAATTACTTCGTTACTATTTATGGCAAGTAACGGTAACTTCGTTACTAATTATGACAGGTAACTGTAACCTCATTACTAATTATGACAAGTTACGGTCACTTCGTTATTATTATGACAGGTGACGGTAACTTCGTTACTAATTATGACAGGTAACGTTAACTTCGATACTAATTATGGCAGGTAACTGTAACTTCATTACTTATTATGAGAAGTAACGGTAACTTCATGACTAATTATGACAGGTAACGGTAACTTCGTTACTTATTTTGACTAGTTACGGCAACTTCAATACTAATTATGACAGGTAACTGTAACTTCATTACTAATTATGGCAGGTAACGGTAACATCTTTACTAATTATGACAGGTAACTGTAACTTCATTATTAATTATGACAAGTAACGGTAACTTCATTACTAATTATGACAAGTTACGGTAATTTCATTACTAATTATGACAAGGTACGGTAACTTCATTACTAATTATGACAAGTAACGGTAACTTCATTACTAATTATGTCAGGTAACGGTAACTTCGTTAGTAATTAAGACAAGTAACTGTAACTTCATTACTAATTATGACATGTAACGGTAATTCCATTACTAATTATGACAAGGAACGGAAACTTCGTACTAATAATGACAAGTAACGCTAACGTCGTTACTAATTATGACAAGAAACGGTAACTCCGATACTAATTATGACAAGTAACAGTAACTTCATTACTAATTACGACAGGCAACTGTAACTTCATTACTAATTATGACAAGTAACGGTAACTTCGTAACTAATTATGACAATTAACGGTAACTTCGTTACTATTGATGTCAGGTAACTGTAACTTCATTACTAAGGATGACAAGTAACGGTAACTTTGTTACTAATTCTGACAGGTAACTGTAACTTCATTACTATTTATGACAGGTTACGGAAACGTCGTTACTAATTATGACAGGTATCTGTTACTTCATAACTAATTATGACAAGTAACGGTTACTTCATTACTAATTATGACAAGTAACGGTAACCCATTACTAATTATGACCAGTTACGGTATCTTCATTACTGAATATGACAAGTAACGGTAACTTCGTTACTATTTATCACAGGTAACTGTAACATCATAACTATTTTGACAGGTAACGGTAACTTCGTTACTAATTACGACAAGTAACGGTATCTTTATTACTAATTATGACAAGTAACGGTAACTTCAATACTAATTATGACAAGTAACGGTAACTTCATTACTAATTATGACAGGTAACGGTAACTTCGTTACTATTTATGACAAGTTACTGTAACATCATTACTAATTAGGACAAGTAACGGTAACTTCATTACTAAATATCAGAAGTTACTGTAACTTCATTACTAATTATGACAAGTAACGGTAACTTCGTTACTAATTATGACAAGTAACGGTAGCTTCGTTACTAATTATGACAGGTAACGGCAACTTCGTTACTAATTCTGACAAATAACGGTAACTTCGTTACTATTTATGACAAGTAACTGTTACATCGTTACAAATTATGACAAGTAACGGTAACTTCGTTAATAATTATGACAAGTAACGGTAACTTCATAACTAATTATGACAAGTAACGGTAACTTCATGACTAATTATGACCTGTAACTTTAACTTCATTACTAATTCTGACAAGTAACGGTAAATTCGTTACTATTTATGACAAGTTACTGTAACATCATTACTAATTAGGACAAGTAACGGTAACTTCATTACTAATTATGGGAAGTTACTGTAACTTCATTACTAATTATGACAAGTAACGGTAACTTTATTACTAATTATGACAAGTAACGGTAACTTCATTACTAATTATGGCAAGTAACGGTAACTTCGTTACTAAATATGACAGGTAACTGTAACTTCATTACTAATTATTACAAGTAATGGTAACTTCATTACTAATTATGACAAGTAACGGTAACTTCGTTACTAATTAAGACAAGAAACGGTAACTTAATTACTAATTATGACAGGTAACAGTAACATCGTTAATAATTATAACAAGTAACGGTAACTTCATTACTAATTATGACAAGAAATGTTAACTTCGTTACTAATTATGACAAGTAACTGTAATGTCATATTAATTATTACAGGTAACTGTAACTTCATTACTAATTATGACAAGTAACGTTAACTTCGTTACTTATTATGACAAGTAACGGTACCTTCATTAATTATTACGACAGGTTACTGTAACTTCATTACTAATTATGAAATGATCGGTAACTTCATTACTAATAATGACAGGTAACTGTACTTCATAGCTAATTATGACAAGTAACTGTAACTTCGTTACTAATTATGACAAGTAACGGTAACTTCATGACTAATTATGACAGGTAACGGTTACATCGTTACTAATTATGACAAGTAAAGGCAACTTCGTTACTAATTATGACAGGTTACTGTAATATCATTATTAATTATGACAAGAAACGGTTACTTCGTTACTAATTATCACAAGTAACGGTAACTTCGTTACTAATTATGACAAATAACGGTAACTTCGTTACTATTGATGACAAGTTACTGTAACATCGTTATTAAATAGGACAAGTAACGGTAACTTCATTAATAATTATGAGAAGTTACTGTAACTTCATTACTAATTATGACAAGTAACGGTAACTTCGTTACTAATTATGACAAGTAACGGTAGCTTCGTTACTAATTATGACAGGTAACGGCAACTTCGTTACTAATTATGACAAATAACGGTAACTTCATTACTATTTATGACAAGTAACTGTTACATCGTTACAAATTACGACAAGTAGCGGTAACTTCGTTAATAATTATGACAAGTAACGGTAACTTCATAACTAATTATGACAAGTAACGGTAACTTCATGACTAATTATGACCAGTAACTTAAACTTTATTACTAATTCGGACAAGTAACGGTAACTTCGTTACTATTTATGACAAGTTACTGTAACATCATTACTAATTAGGACAAGTAACGGTAACTTCATTACTAATTATGAGAAGTTACTGTAACTTCATTACGAATTATGACAAGTAACGGTAACTTTATTACTAATTATGACAAGTAACGGTAACTTCATTACTAATTATGGCAGGTAACGGTAGCTTCGTTACTAAATATGACAGGTAACTGTAACTTCATTACTAATTATTACAAGTAATGGTAACTTCATTACTAATTATGAAAAGTAACGGTAACTTCGTACTAATAATGACAAGTAACGGTAACTTCGTTACTAATTATGACAGGTAACGGTAACTTCGTAACTCATTATGAGAGGTAACTGTAACTTCATTACTAATTATGACAAGTAACGGTTACTTCATTACTAATTATGACAAGTAACGGTAACTTCATTACATATTATGACAAGTAACGGTAACTTCATTACTAATTATGACAAGTAACTGTAACATCGTTACTAATTACGACAAGTAACGGTAACTTCGTTACAAATTATGACAAGTAACGGTTACTTCATTACTAATTATGAGAGGTAACTGTAACTTCATTACTAATTATGACAAGTAACGGTAACTTCGTTACTAATTATGACTGGTAACTGTAACTTCCTTACTAATTATGACAGGTAACTGTAACTTCCTTACTAATTATGACAGGGAACGGTAACTTCATTACTAATTATGACAAGTAACGGTAACTTCGTTACTAATAATGACAAGTAACGGTAACTTCATTACTAATTATGACAAGTAACGGTAACTTCATTAATAATCATCACAGGTAACGGTAACTTCGTTACTAATTATGACGGGTAACTGTAACTTCATTACTAATTATGACAGGTAACTGTAACATCATAACTATTAATGACAGGAAACGGTAACTTCGTTACTAATTATGACAAGTAACGGTAACTTCATCACTAATTATGACATGTAACGGTAACTTCATTACTAATTATGACAAGTAACGATTACTTCATTACTAATCTTGACAGGTAACGGTAACTTCGTTACTAATTATGACAGGTAACTGTAACTTCATTACTAATTATGACAAGTAAATATAACTTATTTGCTAATTATGACAAGTATCGGTAACTTCATTCCTATTTATGACAGGTAACAGTAACATCGTTACTAATTATGACAAGTAACGTTAACTTCGTTACTAATTATGACAAGTAACGTTAACTTCGTTACTAATTATGACAAGTAACGGTAACTTCATTACTAATTACGACAGGTTACTGTAACTTCATTACTAATTATGAAAAGGATCGGTAACTTCATTACTAATAATGACAGGTAACTGAAACTTCATAGCTAATTATGACAAGTAACTGTAACTTCGTTACTAATTATGACAAGTAACGGTAACTTCATTACTAATTATGACAGGTAACTGTAACTTCATTACCAATTATGACAAGGAACGGTAACTTCATTACTAATTATGACAAGTAACTGTAACTTCGTTACTAATTATGACAGGTAGCTGTAACTTCGTTACTAATTATGACAAGTAACGGTAACTTCGTTACTATTTGTGATAAGTTACTGTAACGTCGTTACTAATTAGGACAAGTAACGGTAACTTCATTACTAATTATGAGAGGTAACTGTAACTTCATTACTAATTATGACAAGTAACGGTAACTTCATTACTAATTATGACAGGTGACGGTAACTTCGTTACTAATTATGACAAGTAACGGAAACTTCGTTACTATTTATGACAAGTAACAGTAACATCGTTACTAATTACGACAAGTAATGGTAACTTCATTACTAATTATGACAGGTAACTGTAACTTCATTACTAATTATGACAAGTAACGGTAACTTCATTACTAATTACGACAAGTAACCGTAACTTCATTACTAATTATGACAAGTAACGGTAACTTCATTACTAATTATGACAGGTGACGGTAACTTCGTTACTAATTATGACAAGTAACGGAAACTTCGTTACTATTTATGACAAGTAACAGTAACATCGGTACTAATTACGACAAGTAACGGTAACTTAATTACTAATTATGACAAGTAACGGTAACTTCATTACTAATTATGACAAGTAACGATAACTTCATTACTAATTAAGACAAGTAACGGTTACTTCATTACTAATTACGACAAGTAACGGTAACTTCGTTACTAATTATGACAAGTAACGGAAACTTCGTTACTATTTATGACAAGTAACAGTAACATCGTTACTAATTACGACAAGTAATGGTAACTTCATTACTAATTATGACAGGTAACTGTAACTTCATTACTAATTATGACAAGTAACGGTAACTTCATTACTAATTACGACAAGTAACGGTAACTTCGTTACTAATTATGACAAGTAACGGAAACTTCGTTACTATTTATGACAAGTAACAGTAACATCGGTACTAATTACGACAAGTAACGGTAACTTCATTACTAATTATGACAGGTAACTGTAACTTCATTACTAATTATGACAAGTAACGGTAACTTCATTACTAATTACGACAAGTAACCGTAACTTCATTACTAATTATGACAAGTAACGGTAACTTCGTTACTAATTATGACAGGTAACTGTAACATCATAACTATTTATGACAGGTAACGGTAACTTCGTTACTAATTATGACAAGTAACGGTAACTTCATTACTAATTATGACAAGTAACGGTAACTTCATTATTAATTATGACAAGTAACGGTAACTTCATTACTAATCATGACAGGTAACGGTAACTTTGTTACTTATTATGACGGGTAACTGTAACTTCATTACTAATTATGACAAGTATTGGTAACTTCATTACAAATTATGACAAGTAGCGGTATCTATATTACTAATTATGTCAAGTAACGGTAACTTCATCTAATTATGACAGGTAAAGGTAACTTCGTTACTAATTATGGCAAGTAACGGTAACGTCGTTACTAATTATGACAGGTAACGGTAACATCGTTAATAATTATAACAAATAACGGTAACTTCATAACTAAAATCGACAGGTAACGGTAGGTTAATTACTAATTATGGCAGGTAACGGTAACTTCGTTACTAATTATGACAGGTAACTGTAACTTCATTACTAATTATGACAAGAAACGGTTACTTCGTTACTAATTATCACAAGTAACGGTAACTTCGTTAATAATTATGACAAATAACGGTAACTTCGTAACTATTGATGACAAGTTACTGTAACATCGTTACTAATTAGGACAAGTAACGGTAACTTCATAACTAATTATGAGAGGTTACTGTAACTTCATTACTAATTATGACAAGTAACGGTAACTTCGCTACTAATTACGACAAGTAACGGTAGCTTCGTTACTAATTATGACAGGTAACGGCAACTTCGTAACTAATTATGACAAGTAACGGTAACTTCATAACTAATTATGACAGGTAACGGTACGTTCATTACTAATTATGGCAGGTAACGGTAACTTCGTTACTAATTACGACAGGTAACTGTTACTTCATTACTAATTATGACAAGTAATGGTAACTTCATTACTAATTATGACAAGTAACGGTAACTTCATTACTCATGAAGGAAGGTAACGGTAACTTCGTTACTAATTATGACAGGTAACTGTAAATACATTACTAATTATGACAAGTAATGGTAACTTCATTACTAATTATGACAAATAACGGTAACTTCGTTACTAATTAAGACAAGTAACGGTAACTTCATTACTAATTATAACAAGTAACGGTAACTTCATTACTAATTATAACAGGTAACTGTAACTTCATTACTAATTATGACAAGTAACGGTAACTTCATTACTAATTATGACAGTTTACGGTAACATCGTTACTAATTATGACAAGTAACGGTAACTTCTTTATTAATTATGACAGGTAACGGTAACTTCATTACTAATTATGACAAGTAACGGTAACTTCATTACTAATTATGGCAGGTAACGGTAACTTCGTTACTAATTATGACAGGTAACTGTAACTTCATTACTAATTATGACAAGTATCGGTAACTTAATTACTAATTATGACAAGTAACGGTAACTTCATTACTAATTATGACAAGTGTAAATTCCTTACTAATTATGACATGTAAAATTACATCGTTACTATTTATGGCAAGTATCGGTAACTTCGTTACTAATTATGACAGGTAACTATAACCTCATTACTAATTATGACAGGTTACGGTCACTTCGTTACTTATTATGACAGGTGACGGTAACTTCGTTACTAATTATGACAGGTAACGTTAACTTCGATACTAATTATGGCAGGTAACTGTAACTTCATTACTTATTATGAGAAGTAACGGTAACTTCATGACTAATTTTGACTAGTTACGGCAACTTCAATACTAATTATGACAGGTAACTGTAACTTCATTACTAATTATGGCAGGTAACGGTAACATCGTTACTAATTATGAAAGGTAACTGTAACTTCATTATTAATTATGACAAGTAACGGTAACTTCATTACTAATTATGACAAGTAACGGTAACTTCATTACTAATTATGACAAGTAACGGTAACTTCATTACTAATTATGACAAGTAACGGTAACTTCATTACTAATTATGTCAGGTAACGGTAACTTCGTTAGTAATTAAGACAAGTAACTGTAACTTCATTACTAATTATGACATGTAACGGTAATTCCATTACTAATTATGACAAGGAACTGTAACTTTGTACTAATAATGACAAGTAACGCTAACGTCGTTACTAATTATGACAAGAAACGGTAACTCCGATACTAATTATGACAAGTAACAGTAACTTCATTACTAATTACGACAGGCAACTGTAACTTCATTACTAATTATGACAAGTAACGGTAACTTCGTAACTAATTATGACAAGTAACGGTAACTTCGTTACTATTGATGACAGGTAACTGTAACTTCATTACTAAGGATGACAAGTAACGGTAACTTTGTTACTTATTCTGACAGGTAACTGTAACTTCATTACTATTTATGACAGGTTACGGAAACGTCGTTACTAATTATGACAGGTATCTGTTACTTCATAACTAATTATGACAAGTAACGGTTACTTCATTACTAATTATGACAAGTAACGGTAACCCATTACTAATTATGACAAGTTACGGTATCTTCATTACTAAATATGACAAGTAACGGTAACTTCGTTACTATTTATCACAGGTAACTGTAACATCATAACTATTTTGACAGGTAACGGTAACTTCGTTACTAATTACGACAAGTTACGGTATCTTCATTACTAATTATGACAAGTAACGGTAACTTCAATACTAATTATGACAAGTAACGGTAACTTCGTTACTAATTATGACAGGTAACGGTAACTTCGTTACTAATTATGACAGGTAACTGTAACTTCATTACTAATTATTACAAGTAATGGTAACTTCATTACTAATTATGACAAGTAACGGTAACTTCGTTACTAATGAAGACAAGAAACGGTAACTTCATTACTAATTATGACAGGTAACAGTAACATCGTTAATAATTATAACAAGTAACGGTAACTTCATTACTAATTATGACAAGAAATGTTAACTTCGTTACTAATTATGACAAGTAACTGTAATGTCATATTAATTATTACAGGTAACTGTAACTTCATTACTAATTATGACAAGTAACGTTAACTTCGTTACTTATTATGACATGTAACGGTACCTTCATTAATAATTACGACAGGTTACTGTAACTTCATTACTAATTATGAAATGATCGTTAACTTCATTACTAATAATGACAGGTAACTGTACTTCATAGCTAATTATGACAAGTAACTGTAACTTCGTTACTAATTATGACAAGTAACGGTAACTTCATGACTAATTATGACAGATAACGGTTACATCGTTACTAATTATGACAAGTAAAGGCAACTTCGTAACTAATTATGACAGGTTACTGTAATATCATTACTAATTATGACAAGAAACGGTTACTTCGTTACTAATTATCACAAGTAACGGTAACTTCGTTACTAATTATGACAAATAACGGTAACTTCGTTACTATTGATGACAAGTTACTGTAACATCGTTATTAAATAGGACAAGTAACGGTAAATTTATTACTAATTATGACAAGTAATGGTAACTTCGTTACGAATTATGACAGGTAACTGTAACTTCATTACTAATTATGACATGTAATGCTAACTTCATTACTAATTATGACAAGTAACGGTAACTTCATTACTAATTATGACAAGTAACGGTAACTTCATTTTAATTATGACAAGTAACGGTAAATTCGTTACTAATTGTGACAAGTAACGGTAACTTCATTACTAATTAAGACAAGTAACTGTAATTTCATTACTAATTATGACAGGTAACTGTAACTTAATTACAAATTATGACAAGTAACAGTAACTTCGTTACTAATTATCACAAGTAACGGTAACTTCGTAAACAATTATGACAAGTAACGGTAACTTCGTTACTATTTATGACAAGTTACTGTAACATCATTACTAATTAGGACAAGTAACGGTAACTTCATTAATAATTATGAGAAGTTACTGTAACTTCATTACTAATTATGACAAGTAACGGTAACTTCGTTACTAATTATGACAAGTAACGGTAGCTTCGTTACTAATTATGACAGGTAACGGCAACTTCGTTACTAATTATGACAAGTAACGGTAACTTCGTTACTATTTATGACAAGTAACTGTTACATCGTTACAAATTATGACAAGTAACGGTAACTTCGTTAATAATTATGACAAGTAACGGTAACTTCATAACTAATTATGACAAGTAACGGTAACTTCATGACTAATTATGACCTGTAACTTTAACTTCATTACTAATTCGGACAAGTAACGGTAACTTCGTTACTATTTATGACAAGTTACTGTAACATCATTACTAATTAGGACAAGTAACGGTAACTTCATTACTAATTATGAGAAGTTACTGTAACTTCATTACGAATTATGACAAGTAACGGTAACTTTATTACTAATTATGACAAGTAACGGTAACTTCATTACTAATTATGGCAGGTAACGGTAGCTTCGTTACTAAATATGACAGGTAACTGTAACTTCATTACTAATTATTACAAGTAATGGTAACTTCATTACTAATTATGAAAAGTAACGGTAACTTCGTACTAATAATGACAAGTAACGGTAACTTCGTTACTAATTATGACAGGTAACGGTAACTTCGTAACTCATTATGAGAGGTAACTGTAACTTCATTACTAATTATGACAAGTAACGGTTACTTCATTACTAATTATGACAAGTAACGGTAACTTCATTACATATTATGACAAGTAACGGTAACTTCATTACTAATTATGACAAGTAACTGTAACATCGTTACTAATTACGACAAGTAACGGTAACTTCGTTACAAATTATGACAAGTAACGGTTACTTCATTACTAATTATGAGAGGTAACTGTAACTTCATTACTAATTATGACAAGTAACGGTAACTTCGTTACTAATTATGACTGGTAACTGTAACTTCCTTACTAATTATGACAGGTAACTGTAACTTCCTTACTAATTATGACAGGGAACGGTAACTTCATTACTAATTATGACAAGTAACGGTAACTTCGTTACTAATAATGACAAGTAACGGTAACTTCATTACTAATTATGACAAGTAACGGTAACTTCATTAATAATCATCACAGGTAACGGTAACTTCGTTACTAATTATGACGGGTAACTGTAACTTCATTACTAATTATGACAGGTAACTGTAACATCATAACTATTAATGACAGGAAACGGTAACTTCGTTACTAATTATGACAAGTAACGGTAACTTCATCACTAATTATGACATGTAACGGTAACTTCATTACTAATTATGACAAGTAACGATTACTTCATTACTAATCTTGACAGGTAACGGTAACTTCGTTACTAATTATGACAGGTAACTGTAACTTCCTTACTAATTATGACAGGGAACGGTAACTTCATTACTAATTATGACAAGTAACGGTAACTTCGTTACTAATAATGACAAGTAACGGTAACTTCATTACTAATTATGACAAGTAACGGTAACTTCATTAATAATCATCACAGGTAACGGTAACTTCGTTACTAATTATGACGGGTAACTGTAACTTCCTTACTAATTATGACAGGTAACTGTAACTTCCTTACTAATTATGACAGGGAACGGTAACTTCATTACTAATTATGACAAGTAACGGTAACTTCGTTACTAATAATGACAAGTAACGGTAACTTCATTACTAAATATGACAAGTAACGGTAACTTCGTTACTATTTATCACAGGTAACTGTAACATCATAACTATTTTGACAGGTAACGGTAACTTCGTTACTAATTACGACAAGTTACGGTATCTTCATTACTAATTATGACAAGTAACGGTAACTTCAATACTAATTATGACAAGTAACGGTAACTTCGTTACTAATTATGACAGGTAACGGTAACTTCGTTACTAATTATGACAGGTAACTGTAACTTCATTACTAATTATTACAAGTAATGGTAACTTCATTACTAATTATGACAAGTAACGGTAACTTCGTTACTAATGAAGACAAGAAACGGTAACTTCATTACTAATTATGACAGGTAACAGTAACATCGTTAATAATTATAACAAGTAACGGTAACTTCATTACTAATTATGACAAGAAATGTTAACTTCGTTACTAATTATGACAAGTAACTGTAATGTCATATTAATTATTACAGGTAACTGTAACTTCATTACTAATTATGACAAGTAACGTTAACTTCGTTACTTATTATGACATGTAACGGTACCTTCATTAATAATTACGACAGGTTACTGTAACTTCATTACTAATTATGAAATGATCGTTAACTTCATTACTAATAATGACAGGTAACTGTACTTCATAGCTAATTATGACAAGTAACTGTAACTTCGTTACTAATTATGACAAGTAACGGTAACTTCATGACTAATTATGACAGATAACGGTTACATCGTTACTAATTATGACAAGTAAAGGCAACTTCGTAACTAATTATGACAGGTTACTGTAATATCATTACTAATTATGACAAGAAACGGTTACTTCGTTACTAATTATCACAAGTAACGGTAACTTCGTTACTAATTATGACAAATAACGGTAACTTCGTTACTATTGATGACAAGTTACTGTAACATCGTTATTAAATAGGACAAGTAACGGTAAATTTATTACTAATTATGACAAGTAATGGTAACTTCGTTACGAATTATGACAGGTAACTGTAACTTCATTACTAATTATGACATGTAATGCTAACTTCATTACTAATTATGACAAGTAACGGTAACTTCATTACTAATTATGACAAGTAACGGTAACTTCATTTTAATTATGACAAGTAACGGTAAATTCGTTACTAATTGTGACAAGTAACGGTAACTTCATTACTAATTAAGACAAGTAACTGTAATTTCATTACTAATTATGACAGGTAACTGTAACTTAATTACAAATTATGACAAGTAACAGTAACTTCGTTACTAATTATCACAAGTAACGGTAACTTCGTAAACAATTATGACAAGTAACGGTAACTTCGTTACTATTTATGACAAGTTACTGTAACATCATTACTAATTAGGACAAGTAACGGTAACTTCATTAATAATTATGAGAAGTTACTGTAACTTCATTACTAATTATGACAAGTAACGGTAACTTCGTTACTAATTATGACAAGTAACGGTAGCTTCGTTACTAATTATGACAGGTAACGGCAACTTCGTTACTAATTATGACAAGTAACGGTAACTTCGTTACTATTTATGACAAGTAACTGTTACATCGTTACAAATTATGACAAGTAACGGTAACTTCGTTAATAATTATGACAAGTAACGGTAACTTCATAACTAATTATGACAAGTAACGGTAACTTCATGACTAATTATGACCTGTAACTTTAACTTCATTACTAATTCGGACAAGTAACGGTAACTTCGTTACTATTTATGACAAGTTACTGTAACATCATTACTAATTAGGACAAGTAACGGTAACTTCATTACTAATTATGAGAAGTTACTGTAACTTCATTACGAATTATGACAAGTAACGGTAACTTTATTACTAATTATGACAAGTAACGGTAACTTCATTACTAATTATGGCAGGTAACGGTAGCTTCGTTACTAAATATGACAGGTAACTGTAACTTCATTACTAATTATTACAAGTAATGGTAACTTCATTACTAATTATGAAAAGTAACGGTAACTTCGTACTAATAATGACAAGTAACGGTAACTTCGTTACTAATTATGACAGGTAACGGTAACTTCGTAACTCATTATGAGAGGTAACTGTAACTTCATTACTAATTATGACAAGTAACGGTTACTTCATTACTAATTATGACAAGTAACGGTAACTTCATTACATATTATGACAAGTAACGGTAACTTCATTACTAATTATGACAAGTAACTGTAACATCGTTACTAATTACGACAAGTAACGGTAACTTCGTTACAAATTATGACAAGTAACGGTTACTTCATTACTAATTATGAGAGGTAACTGTAACTTCATTACTAATTATGACAAGTAACGGTAACTTCGTTACTAATTATGACTGGTAACTGTAACTTCCTTACTAATTATGACAGGTAACTGTAACTTCCTTACTAATTATGACAGGGAACGGTAACTTCATTACTAATTATGACAAGTAACGGTAACTTCGTTACTAATAATGACAAGTAACGGTAACTTCATTACTAATTATGACAAGTAACGGTAACTTCATTAATAATCATCACAGGTAACGGTAACTTCGTTACTAATTATGACGGGTAACTGTAACTTCATTACTAATTATGACAGGTAACTGTAACATCATAACTATTAATGACAGGAAACGGTAACTTCGTTACTAATTATGACAAGTAACGGTAACTTCATCACTAATTATGACATGTAACGGTAACTTCATTACTAATTATGACAAGTAACGATTACTTCATTACTAATCTTGACAGGTAACGGTAACTTCGTTACTAATTATGACAGGTAACTGTAACTTCATTACTAATTATGACAAGTAAATATAACTTATTTGCTAATTATGACAAGTATCGGTAACTTCATTCCTATTTATGACAGGTAACAGTAACATCGTTACTAATTATGACAAGTAACGTTAACTTCGTTACTAATTATGACAAGTAACGTTAACTTCGTTACTAATTATGACAAGTAACGGTAACTTTATTACTAATTACGAGAGGTTACTGTAACTTCATTACTAATTATGCAAAGGATCGGTAACTTCATTACTAATAATGACAGGTAACTGAAACTTCATAGCTAATTATGACAAGTAACTGTAACTTCGTTACTAATTATGACAAGTAACGGTAACTTCATTACTAATTATGACAGGTAACTGTAACTTCATTACCAATTATGACAAGTAACGGTAACTTCATTACTAATTATGACAAGTAACTGTAACTTCGTTACTAATTATGACAGGTAGCTGTAACTTCGTTACTAATTATGACAAGTAACGGTAACTTCGTTACTATTTGTGATAAGTTACTGTAACGTCGTTACTAATTAGGACAAGTAACGGTAACTTCATTACTAATTATGAGAGGTAACTGTAACTTCATTACTAATTATGACAAGTAACGGTCACTTCGTTACTAATTATGACATGTATCGGTAACTTCGTTGATAATTACGACAAGTAACGGTAACTTCATTACTAATTATGACAGGTAACTGTAAATTCATTACTAATTATGACAAGTAACGGTAACTTCATTACTAATTACGACAAGTAACCGTAACTTCATTACTAATTATGACAAGTAACGGTAACTTCATTACTAATTATGACAGGTGACGGTAACTTCGTTACTAATTATGACAAGTAACGGAAACTTCGTTACTATTTATGACAAGTAACAGTAACATCGTTACTAATTACGACAAGTAACGGTAACTTAATTACTAATTATAACAAGTAACGGTAACTTCATTACTAATTATGACAAGTAACGGTAACTTCATTACTAATTAAGACAAGTAACGGTAACTTAATTACTAATTATGTCAGGTAACGGTAAATCCGTTACTAAATATGACAAGTAGCTGAAATTCATTACTAATTATGACATGTAACGGTAATTTCATTATTAATTATGACAAGTAACGGTAACTTCGTTACTAATTATGACAGGTAACTGTAACATCATAACTATTATGACAGGTAACGGTAACTTCGTTACTAATTATGACAAGTAACGGTAACTTCATTACTAATTATGACAAGTAACGGTAACTTCATTATTAATTATGACAAGTAACGGTAACTTCATTACTAATCATGACAGGTAACGGTAACTTTGTTACTAATTATGACGGGTAACTGTAACTTCATTACTAATTATGACAAGTATTGGTAACTTCATTACTTATTACGACAAGTAACGGTAACTTCATTACTAATTATGGCAGGTAACGGTAACGTCGTTACTAATTATGACAGGTAACAGTAACTTCATTACTAATTATGACAAGTAATGGTAACTTCATTACTAATTATGACAAGTAACGGTAACTTCATTACTAATTATGACTGTTAACTGTAACCTCGTTACTAATTATTACAAGTAACGGCATCTTCATTACTAATCATGACATGTAACGGTAACTTCGTACTATTTATGACAGGTAACGGCAACTTCGTTACTAATTAAGACAGGTAACGGTAACTTCATTACTAATTATGACAAGTAATGGTAACTTCATTACTTATTACGACAAGTAACGGTAACTTCATTACTAATTATGGCAGGTAACGGTAACGTCGTTACTAATTATGACAGGTAACAGTAACTTCATTACTAATTATGACAAGTAATGGTAACTTCATTACTAATTATGACAAGTAACGGTAACTTCATTACTAATTATGACAGGTAACTGTAACGTCGTTAATAATTATAACATGTAACGGCAACTTCATACTAATTATGACAGGTAACGGTAACTTCGTTACTAATTATGACAGGTAACTGTAACTTCATTACTAATTATGACAAGTAATGGTAACTTCATTACTTATTACGACAAGTAACGGTAACTTCATTACTAATTATGGCAGGTAACGGTAACGTCGTTACTAATTATGACAGGTAACAGTAACTTCATTACTAATTATGACAAGTAATGGTAACTTCATTACTAATTATGACAAGTAACGGTAACTTCATTACTAATTATGACTGTTAACTGTAACCTCGTTACTAATTATTACAAGTAACGGCATCTTCATTACTAATCATGTCATGTAACGGTAACTTCGTACTATTTATGACAGGTAACGGCAACTTCGTTACTTATTAAGACAGGTAACGGTAACTTCATTACTAATTATGACAGGTAACTGTAACATCGTTAATAATTATAACAAGTAACGGCAACTTCATTACTAATTATGACAGGTAACGGTAACTTCGTTACTAGTTATTTCAAGTAACGGTAACTTCATTACTAATTAGGACAAGTAACGGTAACTTCGTTACTAATAATGACAAGTAACGGTAACTTCATTACTAATTATGACAAGTAACGGTAACTTCATTAATAATCATGACAGGTAACGGTAACTTCGTTACTAATTATGACGGGTAACTGTAACTTCATTACTAATTATGACAAGTATCGGTAACTTCATTACTAATTATGACAGGTAACGGTAACTATATTACTAATTATGTCAAGTAACGGTATTATTATTACGAATTATGACAGGTAAAGGTAACTTCGTTACTAATTATGGCAAGTAACGGTATCGTCGTTGCTAATTATGACAGGTAACGGTCACCTCATTACTAATTATGACAAGTAACGGTTACTTCGTTACTAATTACGACAGGTAACGGTAACTTCGTTACTAATTATGACAGGAAATGTTAACTTCGTTACTAATTATGACAGGTAAGTGTAACTTCATTATTAATTATGAGAAGTAACGGTAACTTCATGAATAATTATGACAAGTAACGGTAACTTCGTTACTAATTATGACTAGTAACGGTAACTTCACTACTAATTATGACGGGTAACTGTAACTTCATTACTAATTATGGCAGGTAACGGTAACTTCGTTACTAATTATGACAGATAACTGTAACTTCATTACTAATTATGACAAGTAACGGTAACTTCATTACTAATTATGACGAGTAACGGTAACTTCATTACTAATTATAACAAGTAACGGTAACTTCATTACTAATTAAGACAGGTAACGGTAACATCGTTACTAATTATGACAAGTAACGGTAACTTCATTACTAATTATGACAGGTAACTGTAACTTCATTACTAATTATGACAAGTAACGGTAATTTTGTTACTAAGTATGACAGGTAACTGTAACTTCATTATTAATTATGACAAGTAACGGTAACTTCGGTATTAATTATGACAGGTAACTGTAACATCATTACTATTTATGACCGGTAATGGTAACTTCGTTACTAATTATGACATGTAACGGTAACGTCATAACTAATTATGACACGTAACGGTAACTTCATTACTAATTATGACAGGTAACTTTAACTTCATTACTAATTATGACAAGTAACGGTAACTTCATTACTAATTATGACAGGTTACGGTAACATCGTTACTAATTATGACAAGTAACGGTAACTTCGTTATTAATTATGACAGGTAACGGTAACTTCGTTACTAATTATGACAGGTAACGGTACCTTCGTTACTAATTATAACAGGTAACTGTAACTTCGTTACTTATTTTGACAAGTAACGGTAACTTCATTACTAATTATGACAGGTTACTGTAACATCGTTACTAATATGACAAGTAACGGTAACTTCATGACTAATTATGACAGGTAACGGTAACATCGTTACTAATTATGGCAAATACGGCATCTTCGTTACTAATTATGACAGGTTACTGTAACTTCATTACTAATTATGACAAGAAACGGTTAATTCATTACTAATTATCACAAGTAACGGTAACTTCGTTAATAATTATGACAAATTACGGTAACTTCGTTACTATTGATGACAAGTTACTGTAACATCGTTACTAATTAGCACAAGTAACGGTAACTTCATTACTAATTATGAGAGGTTACTGTAACTTCATTACTAATTATGACAAGTAACGGTAACTTCGTTACTAATTATGACAGGTAACGGCAACTTCGTAACTAATTATGACAGGTAACGGCAACTTCATAACTAATTATGACAGTTAACGGTAAGTTCATAACTAAATATGGCAGGTAACGGTAACTTCGTTACTAATTATGACAGGTAACTGTAACTTCATTACTAATTATGACAATTAATGGTAACTTCATTACTAATTATGACAAGTAACGGTAACTTCATTACTAATTATGGCAGGTAACGGTAACTTCGTTACTAATTATGACAGGTAACTGTAACTTCATTACTAATTATGACAAGTAATGGTAACCTCATTACTAATTATGACAAGTAACGGTAACTTCGTTACTAATTAAGACATGATGATGATGATAATTGTTGATTTAAGGGGCCTAACAAAATAATTAAGACAAGTAACGGTAACTTCATTACTAATTATAACAAGTAACGGTAACTTCATTACTAATTATAACAGGTAACTGTAACTTCATTACTAATTACGACCGGTAATGGTAACTTCGTTACTAATTATGACAAGTAACGGTAACGTCATAACTAATTATGACACGTAACGGTAACTTCATTACTAATTATGACAGGTAACTTTAACTTCATTACTAATTATTACAAGTAACGGTAACTTCATTACTAATTATGACAGGTTACGGTAACATCGTTACTAATTATGACAAGTAAGGGTAACTTCGTTATTAATTATGACAGGTAACGGTAACTTCGTTACTAATTATGACAGGTAACGGTACCTTCGTTACTTATTATAACAGGTAACTGTAACTTCGTTACTTATTTTGACAAGTAACGGTAACTTCATTGCTAATTATGACAGGTTACTGTAACATCGTTACTAATATGACAAGTAACGGTAACTTCATGACTAATTATGACAGGTAACTGTAACATCGTTACTAATTATGGCAAGTAACGGCAACTTCGTTACTAATTATGACAGGTTACTGTAACTTCATTACTAATTATGACAAGAAAAGGTTAATTCGTTACTAATTATCACAAGTAACGGTAACTTCGTTACTAATTATGACAGGTAACGGCAACTTCGTAACTATTTATGACAAGTAACGGCAACTTCATAACTAATTATGACAGGTAACGGTAAGTTCATAACTAATTATGGCAGGTAACGGTAACTTCGTTACTAATTATGACAGGTAACTGTAACTTCATTACTAATTATGACAATTAATGGTAACTTCATTACTAATTATGACAAGTAACGGTAACTTCATTACTAATTATGGCAGGTAACGGTAACTTCGTTACTAATTATGACAGGTAACTGTAACTTCATTAATAATTATGACAAGTAATGGTAACCTCATTACTAATTATGACAAGTAACGGTAACTTCGTTACTAATTAAGACAAGTAACGGTAACTTCATTACTAATTATAACAAGTAACGGTAACTTCATTACTAATTATAACAGGTAACTGTAATTTCATTACTAATTATGACAGGTAACTGTAACTTAATTACAAATTATGACAAGTAACAGTAACTTCGTTACTAATTATCACAAGTAACGGTAACTTCGTAAACAATTATGACAAGTAACGGTAACTTCGTTACTATTTATGACAAGTTACTGTAACATCATTACTAATTAGGACAAGTAACGGTAACTTCATTAATAATTATGAGAAGTTACTGTAACTTCATTACTAATTATGACAAGTAACGGTAACTTCGTTACTAATTATGACAAGTAACGGTAGCTTCGTTACTAATTATGACAGGTAAGGGCACTTCGTTACTAATTATGACAAGTAACGGTAACTTCGTTACTATTTATGACAAGTAACTCTTACATCGTTACAAATTATGACAAGTAACGGTAACTTCGTTAATAATTATGACAAGTAACGGTAACTTCATAACTAATTATGACAAGTAACGGTTACTTCATGACTAATTATGACCAGTAACTTTAACTTCATTACTAATTCTGACAAGTAACGGTAACTTCGTTACTATTTATGACAAGTTACTGTAACATCATTACTAATTAGGACAAGTAACGGTAACTTCATTACTAATTATGAGAAGTTACTGTAACTTCATTACTAATTATGACAAGTAACGGTAACTTTATTACTAATTATGACAAGTAACGGTAACTTCATTACTAATTATGGCAGGTAACGGTAACTTCGTTACTAAATATGACAGGTAACTGTAATTTCATTACTAATTATTACAAGTAATGGTAACTTCATTACTAAATATGAAAAGTAACGGTAACTTCGTACTAATATTGACAAGTAACGGTAACTTCGTTACAAATTATGACAGGTAACGGTAACTTCGTAACTCATTATGAGAGGTAACTGTAACTTCATTACTAATTATGACAAGTAACGGTTACTTCATTACTAATTATGACAAGTAACGGTAACTTCATTACATATTAAGACAAGTAACGGTAACTTCATTACTAATTATGACAAGTAACTGTAACATCGTTACTAATTACGACAAGTAACGGTAACTTCGTTACAAATTATGACAAGTAACGGTTTCTTCATTACTAATTATGAGAGGTAACTGTAACTTCATTACTAATTATGACAAGTAACGGTAACTTCGTTACTAATTATGACAGGTAACTGTAACTTCCTTACTAATTATGACAGGTAACTGTAACTTCCTTACTAATTATGACAGGGAACGGTAACTTCATTACTAATTATGACAAGTAATGGTAACTTCGTTACTAATTGTGACAAGTAACGGTAACTTCATTCCTAATTATGACAAGTAACTGTAATTTCATTACTAATTATGACAGGTAACTGTAACTTCGTTACTAATTATGAAAAGTTACGGTAACTTCGTTACTAATTATGACAGGTAACTGTAACATCATAACTATTAATGACAGGTAACGGTAACTTCGTTACTAATTATGACAAGTAACGGTAACTTCATCACTAATTATGACATGTAACGGTAACTTCATTACTAATTATGACAAGTAACGATTACTTCATTACTAATCTTGACAGGTAACGGTAACTTCGTTACTAATTATGACAGGTAACTGTAACTTCATTACTAATTATGACAAGTAAATATAACTTATTTGCTAATTATGACAAGTATCGGTAACTTCATTCCTATTTATGACAGGTAACAGTAACATCGTTACTAATTATGACAAGTAACGGTAACTTCGTTACTAATTATGACAAGTAACGTTAACTTCGTTACTAATTATGACAAGTAACTGTTACTTCATTACTAATTACGACAGGTTACTGTAACTTCATTACTAATTATGAAAAGGATCGGTAACTTCATTACTAATAATGACAGGTAACTGAAACTTCATAGCTAATTATGACAAGTTACTGTTACTTCGTTTCTAATTATGACAAGTAACGGTAACTTCATTACTAATTATGACAGGTAACTGTAACTTCAGTACCAATTATGACAAGTAACGGTAACTTCATTACTAATTATGACAAGTAACTGTAACTTCGTTACAAATTATGACAGGTAGCTGTAACTTCGTTACTAATTATGACAAGTAACGGTAACTTCGTTACTATTTGTGATAAGTTACTGTAACGTCGTTACTAATTAGGACATGTAACGGTAACTTCATTACTAATTATGAGAGGTAACTGTAACTTCATTACTAATTATGACAAGTAGCGGTCTCTTCGTTACTAATTATGAGATGTATCGGTAACTTCGTTGATAATTACGACAAGTAACGGTAACTTCATTACTAATTATGACAGGTAACTGTAACTTCATTACTAATTATGACAAGTAACGGTAACTTCATTACTAATTACGACAAGTAACCGTAACTTCATTACTAATTACGACAAGTAACGGTAACTTCATTACTAATTATGACAGGTGACGGTAACTTCGTTACTAATTATGACAAGTAACGGAAACTTCGTTACTATTTATGACAAGTAACAGTAACATCGTTACTAATTACGACAAGTAACGGTAACTTATTTACTAATTATGACAAGTAACGGTAACTTCATTGCTAATTATGACAAGTAACGGTAACTTCATTACTAATTAAGACAAGTAACGGTAACTTCATTACTAATTATGTCAGGTAACGGTAAATCCGTTACTAAATATGACAAGTAGCTGAAATTCATTACTAATTATGACATGTAACGGTAATTTCATTATTAATTATGACAAGTAACGGTAACTTCATGATTAATTATGACAGGTAACGGTAACATCGTTACTAATTATGACAAGTAAAGGCAACTTCGTTACTAATTATGACAGGTTACTGTAATATCATTACTAATTATGACAAGAAACGGTTACTTCGTTACTAATTATCACAAGTAACGGTAACTTCGTTAATAATTATGACAAATAACGGTAACTTCGTTACTATTGATGACAAGTTACTGTAACATCGTTATTAATTAGGACAAGTAACGGTAACTTTATTACTAATTATGACAAGTAATGGTAACTTCGTTACGAATTATGACAGGTAACTGTAACTTAATTACTAATTATGACATGTAATGGTAACTTCATTACTAATTATGACAAGTAACGGTAACTTCATTACTAATTATGACAAGTAACGGTAACTTCATTTTAATTATGACAAGTAACGGTAACTTCGTTACTAATTGTGACAAGTAACGGTAACTTCATTGCTAATTATGACAAGTAACTGTAATTTCATTACTAATTATGACAGGTAACTGTAACTTAATTACAAATTATGACAAGTAACAGTAACTTCGTTACTTATTATCACAAGTAACGGTAACTTCGTAAACAATTATGACAAGTAACGGTAACATCGTTACTATTTATGACAAGTTACTGTAACATTATTACTAATTAGGACAAGTAACGGTACCTTCATTACTAATTATGAGAAGTTACTGTAACTTCATTACTAATTATGACAAATAACGGTTACTTCGTTACTAATTATGACATGTAACGGTAGCTTCGTTACTAATTATGACAGGTAACGGCAACTTCGTTACTAATTATGACAAGTAACGGTAACTTCGTTACTATTTATGACAAGTAACTGTTACATCGTTACAAATTATGACAAGTAACAGTAACTTCGTTAATAATTATGACAAGTAACGGTAACTTCATAACTAATTATGACAAGTAACGGTAACTTCATGACTAATTATGACCTGTAACTTTAACTTCATTACTAATTAAGACAAGTAACGGTAACTTCATTACTAATTATGACAAGTAACGGTAACTTTATTACTAATTATGACAAGTAACGGTAACTTCATTACTAATTATGGCAGGTAAAGGTAACTTCATTACTAAATATGACAGGTAACTGTAACTTCATTACTAATTATTACAAGTAATGGTAACTTCATTACTAATTAAGACAAGTAACGGTAACTTCGTTACTAATTAAGACAAGAAACGGTAACTTCATTACTAATTATGACAGGTACCAGTAACATCGTTACTAATTATAAAAAGTATCGGCAACTTCATTACTAATTATGACATTTAACGGTAACTTCGTACTAATAATGACAAGTAACGGTAACTTCGTTACTAATTATGACAGGTAACGGTAACTTCGTAACTCATTATGAGAGGTAACTGTTACTACTTTACTAATTATGACAAGTAACGTTTACTTAATTACTAATTATGACAAGTAACGGTAACTTCATTACATATTATGACAAGTAACGGTAACGTCATTACTAATTATGACAAGTAACTGTAACATCGTTACTAATTACGACAAGTTACGGTAACTTCGTTACAAATTATGACAAATGACGGTAACTTCATTACTAATTATGAGAGGTAACTGTAACTTCATTACTAATTATGACAAGTAACGGTAACTTCGTTACTAATTATGACAGGTAACTGTAATTTCCTAACTAATTATGACAGGGAACGGTAACTTCATTACTAATTATGACAAGTTACGGTATTTCGTTACTAATTGTGACAAGTAACGGTCACTTCATTCCTAATTATGACAAGTAACTGTAATTCCATTACTAATTGTGACAGGTAACTGTAACTTCGTTACTAATTATGACAAGTTACGGTAACTTCGTTACTAATTATGACAGGTAACTGTAACATCATAACTCTTAATGACAGGTAACGGTAACTTCGTTACTAATTATGACAAGTAACGGTAACTTCATCACTAATTATGACATGTAACGGTAACTTCATTACTAATTATGACAAGTAACGGTTACTTCATTACTAATCTTGACAGGTAACGGTAACTTCGTTACTAATAATGACAGGTAACTGTAACTTCATTACTAATTATGACAAGTAAATATAACTTAATTGCTAATTATGACAAGTATCGGTAACTTCATTCCTATTTATGACAGGTAACAGTAACATCGTTACTAATTATGACAAGTAAAGGTAACTTCGTTACTAATTATGACAAGTAACGTTAACATCGTTACTAATTATGACAAGTAACTGTAACTTCATTACTAATTACGACAGGTTACTGTAACTTCATTACTAATTATGAAAAGGATCGGTAACTTCATTACTAATAATGTTAGGTAACTGAAACTTCATAGCTAATTATGACAAGTAACTGTAACTTCGTTACTAATTATGACAAGTAACGGTAACTTTATTACTAATTATGACAGGTAACTGTTACTTCATTATCAATTATGACAAGTAACGGTAACTTCATTACTAATTATGACAAGTAACTGTAACTTCGTTTCTAATTATGACAGGTAGCTGTAACGTCGTTACTAATTATGACAAGTAACGGTAACTTCGTTACTATTTGTGATAAGTTACTGTAACGTCGTTACTAATTAGGACAAGTAACGGTAACTTCATTACTAATTATGAGAGGTAACTGTAACTGCATTACTAATTATGACAAGTAACGGTCACTTCGTTACTAATTATGACATGTAACGGTAACTACGATGATAATTACGACAAGTAACGGTAACTTCATTACTAATTATGACAGGTAACTGTAACTTCATTACTAATTATGACAAGTAACGGTAACTTCATTACTAATTACGACAAGTAACGGTAACTTCATTACTAATTATGACAAGTAACGGTAACTTCATTACTAATTATGACAGGTGAGGGTAACTTCGTTACTAATTATGACAAGTAACGGAAACTTCGTTACTATTTATGACAAGTAACAGTAACATCGTTACTAATTATGACAAGTAACGGTAACTTAATTACTAATTATGACATGTATCGGTAACTTCATTGCTAATTATGACAAGTAACGGTAACTTCATTACTAATTAAGTCAAGTAACGGTAACTTCATTACTAATTATGTCAGGTAACGGTAAATCCGTTACTAAATATGACAAGTAGCTGTAATTCATTACTAATTATGACATGTAACGGTAATTTCATTACTAATTATGACAAGTAACGGTAACTTCGTACTCATAATGACAAGTAACGCTCACTTTGTTACTAATTATGATAAGTAACGGTATCTTCGATACTAATTATGACAAGTTACTGTAACATCATTACTAATTACGACAGGTAACTCTAACTTCATTACTAATTATGACAAGTAACGGTAACTTCGTTACGAATTATGACAAGTAACGGTAACTTCTCGACTAATGATGACAGGTCGCTGTAACTTCATTACTAAGGATGAAAAATAACGGTAACTTTGTTACTTATTCTGGCAGGTAACTGTAACTTCATTACTATTTATGACAGGTTACGGTAACTTTGTTACTAATTATGACAGGTATCTGTAACTTCATAACTAATTATGACAAGTTACGGTAACTTCATTACTAATTATGACAAGTAACGGTCACTTCGATACTAATTATGACAAGTTACGGCATCTTCATTACAAATTATGACAGGTAACTGTAACTTTAATACAAATTATGACAAGTAACGGTAACTTCGTTACTAATTATCACAGGTAACCGTAACATCTTAACTATTTTGACTGGTAACGGTAACTTCGTTACTAATTACGACAAGTTACGGTATCTTCATTACTAATTATGACAAGTAGCGGTAACTTCATTGCTAATTATGACAAGTAACGGTAACTTCATTACTAATTATGACAGGTAACGGTAACTTCGTTACTAAGTATGACAGGTAACTGTAACTTCATTACTAATTATGACAAGTAACGGTACTTCATTAGTAATTATGACAAAAAACTGTAACTTCATTACTAATTATGACAAGTCACGGTAACTTCGTTACTAATTACGACAGGTAACGGTAACTTCAATACAAATTATGACAAGTGACGGTATCTTCATTACTAATTATGACAGGTTGCTGTAACTTCATTACTAGTTATGAGAGGTAACTGCAAAATCGTTATTAAATACGACAAGTAACGGTAACTTCATTACTAATTATGACAAGTAAATATAACTTAATTACTAATTATGACAAGTATCGGTAACTTCATTCCTATTTATGACAATTAACTGTAACATCGTTACTCATTATGACAAGTAACGGTAACTTCGTTACTAATTATGACAAGTAACGTTAACTTCGTTACTAATTATGACAGGTATTTGTAACTTCATTACTATTTATGACAGGTAACTGTAACTTCATTACTAATTATGACAAGTAACGTTAACTTCGTTACTAATTATGAGAAGTAACGGTAACGTCATTACTAATTATGACAGGTAACTGTAACTTCATTACAAATTATGACAAGTATCGGTAACTTCATTACTAATTATGACAGGTAACTCTAACTTCATTACTAATGATGACAAGTAACTGTAACTTCGTTACTAATTATGACAAGTAACGGTAACTTCATAACTAATTATGACAGGTAACTGTAACTTCAATACTATTTATGACAAGTAACTGTAACTTCATTACTAATTATGACAAGTAACTGTAACTTCGTTACTAATTATGACAGGTAACTGTAACTTCATTACTAATTATGACAAGTAACGGTAACTTCGTAACTAATTATGACAGGTAACGGTAACTTCGTTGCTAATTATGACAGGTAACGGTAACTTCGTTTCTAATTACGACAGGTAACTGTAACATCATTACTAATTATGACAAGTAACGGTACTTTTATAACTTATATTGACAGGTAACGGTAACTTCATTAGTAATTATGACAAGAAACGGTAACTTCATTACAAATTATGGCAGGTAACAGTAACTTCGTTACTAATTATGACAAGTAACTGTATCTTCATTACTGATTATGGCAAGTAACGTTAATTTCATTACTAATTATGACAAGTAACGGGTACTTCGTACGAATAATGACAAGTAACGGTTACTTCGTTACTAATTATGACATGAAACGGTTACTTCGTTACAAATTATGACAAGTGACAGTAAATTCATCACTAATTATGACAGGTTACTGTAACTTCATTACTAATTATGAGAGGTAACTGCAACATCGTTACTAAATATGACCAGTAACGGTTACTTCGTTACTAATTATGACAAGTAACGGTAACTTCATTACTAATTATTACAAGTAAATATAACTTAATTACTAATTATGACAAGTATCGGTAACTTCATTCCTATTTATGACAGGTAACTGTAACATTGTTACTAATTATGATAAGTAACGGTAACATCGTTACTAATTATGACAAGTAAAGGCAACTTCGTTACTAATTATGACAGGTTACTGTAATATCATTACTAATTATGACAAGAAACGGTTACTTCGTTACTAATTATCACAAGTAACGGTAACTTCGTTAATAATTATGACAATTAACGGTAACTTCGTTACTATTGATGACAAGTTACTGTAACATCGTTATTAATTAGGACAAGTAACGGTAACTTTCTTACTAATTATGACAAGTAATGGTAACTTCGTTACGAATTATGACAGGTAACTGTAACTTCATTACTAATTATGACATGTAATGGTAACTTCATTACTAATTATGACAAGTAACGGTAACTTCATTACTAATTATGACAAGTAACGGTAACTTCATTTTAATTATGACAAGTAACGGTAACTTCGTTACTAATTGTGACAAGTAACGGTAACTTCATTACTAATTATGACAAGTAACTGTAATTTCATTACTAATTATGACAGGTAACTGTAACTTAATTACAAATTAGGACAAGTAACAGTAACTTCGTTACTAATTACACAAGTAACGGTAACTTCGTAAACAATTATGACAAGTAACGGTAACTTCGTTACTATTTATGACAAGTTACTGTAACATCATTACCAATTAGGACAAGTAACGGTAACTTCATTACTAATTATGAGAAGTTACTGTAACTAAATTACTAATTATGACAAGTAACGGTAACTTCGTTACTAACTATGACAAGTAACGGTAGCTTCGTTACTAATTATGACAGGTAACGGCAACTTCGTTACTAATTATGACAAGTAACGGTAACTTCGTTACTATTTATGACAAGTAACTGTTACATCGTTACAAATTATGACAAGTAACGGTAACTTCGTTAATAATTATGACAAGTAACGGTAACTTCATAACTAATTATGACAAGTAACGGTAACTTCATGACTAATTATGACCTGTAACTTTAACTTCATTACTAATTAAGACAAGTAACGGTAACTTCATTACTAATTATGACAAGTAACGGTAACTTTATTACTAATTATGACAAGTAACGGTAACTTCATTACTAATTATGGCAGGTAACGGTAACTTCGTTAGTAAATATGACAGGTAACTGTAACGTCATTACTAATTATTACAAGTAATGGTAACTTCATTACTAATTATGACAAGTAACGGTAACTTCGTTACTAATTAAGACAAGAAACGGTAACTTCATTACTAATTATGACAGGTAACAGTAACATCGTTACTAATTATAAAAATTATCGGCCACTTCATTACTAATTATGACATTTAACGGTAACTTCGTACTAATAATGACAAGTAACGGTAACTTCGTTACTAATTATGACAGGTAACGGTAACTTCGTAACTCATTATGAGAGGTAACTGTAACTTCATTACTAATTATGACAAGTAATGGTTACTTCATTACTAATTATGACAAGTAACGGTAACTTCATTACATATTATGACAAGTAACGGTAACTTCATTACTAATTATGACAAGTAACTGTAACATCGATACTAATTACGACAAGTTACGGTAACTTCGTTACAAATTATGACAAGTAACGGTAACTTCATTACTAATTATGAGAGGTTCCTGTAACTTCATTACTAATTATGACAAGTAACGGTAACTTCGTTACTAATTATGACAGGTAACTGTAACTTCCTTACCAATTATGACAGGGAACGGTAACTTCATTACTAATTATGACAAGTAACGGTAACTTCGTTACTAATTGTGACAAGTAACGGTAACTTCATTCCTAATTATGACAAGTAACTGTAATTTCATTACTAATTATGACAGGTAACTGTAACTTCGTTACTAATTATGACAAGTTACGGTAACTTCGTTACTAATTATGACAGGTAACTGTAACATCATAACTATTAATGACAGGTAACGGTAACTTCGTTACTAATTATGACAAGTAACGTTAACTTCATCACTAATTATGACATGTAACGGTAACTTCATTACTAATTATGACAAGTAACGGTTACTTCATTACTAATCTTGACAGGTAACGGTAACTTCGTTACTAATTATGACAGGTTACTGTAACTTAATTACTAATTATGACAAGTAAATATAACTTAATTGCTAATTATGACATGTATCGGTAACTTCATTCCTATTTATGACAGGTAACAGTAACATCGTTACTAATTATGACAAGTAACGGTAACTTCGTTACTAATTATGACAAGTAACGTAAACTTCGTTACTAATTATGACAAGTAACTGTAACTTCATTACTAATTACGGCAGGTTACTGTAACTTCATTACTAATTATGAAAAGGATCGGTAACTTCATTACTAATAATGACAGGTAACTGAAACTTCATAGCTAATTATGACAAGTAACTGTAACTTCGTTACTAATTATGACAAGTAACGGTAACTTCATTACTAATTATGACAGGTAACTGTAACTTCATTACCAATTATGACAAGTAACGGTAACTTCTGTTTTAGATCCCTTATTTGGGGGTGGTAGGATCTAAAACGGAGAGTTATTGTGTTGATTTAGAAAAAGGTTTCTAAAAGGGGGTAGCTTCCCGCAGTCGGGCAAGCTGACCAGTGTAGAGTGTTGTTTAGTGTTAGGGGGGCTCCTATAAATAATGTAGGAGTGTTTTAGGGGATGGAACTCAATGCAAGGGTCACTGTGCTGGTCGCCCAGCTGTCTGGTTAGATAATCAACTTGTACGTGTCAGCTATATGGTGCGGGCCGCTCCTAGCAAGCGGGCCGAAACGGAATACAATGGTGCTTACACTAGCAAGTATCTGGCTACTACAAGTCACGTCTAATAGTGACGGAGATTTCAGGAAGGGAATTAGGGCGTAAAGAAGCGTGTAAACAGTAATGCAGGTGTAAGAAACTGACCAAGTGTTTATTGGTCAGTAATAATGTATATGTGAGTCCCTTTTAAGGGATGTAGTGATGTTACAATGTAAAAGTACAATTTGTGGGTAAAGGTTACAAATATTGGAGATCTGAACACGTCTGACTTACCTCTGATGATACCAGCGTAGCCTTCGGCCGTAACGTTGAAGCACTGATAATTGAGAGATCCCTTGACCTGATTAAGACGCCTTCTTATACTCTTCGGCGCTATGCTGTCAGCATTGTGATGGCATAGCTGCCCCAGTTAATAATGTGTCGCTGTGTGTAATAATTGTGCAAGGATTGAGCTGCTTTCTAGAATGGCAAGCTGTCCTTGTGGTGTTGATGGATGTTGGTCTGGCTTTCCAAGGGTTGCCAGTTAGGAGATTTAGACAGATGATGGGGGGATGGTCTCCAAGGGGTGCATACCCCTGGGGTACTCTACAAGCGTCTTCCTCCATTTGTTCGCGTCCTCGCGAACGGGAACGGAACTGGAGGTTGGGATGTTGATGTAGTTGTTCTTGAAGCCCCCTCGTATCTTCTGATGGTGTCTTCCTCGTCGTCGTCGGCGTCGTCGTATAGAATGGGTGATGTCGTGTCGAAGTGTAGGTGTGAGATCAGCCCGTGTTCAGAGGGGAGGGTTATGGGATGTACAGAGATATATATATAACATTGACATTGACATTGTAAAAATGGAAATTGACATTGACATTGTAAAAATGGAAATTGACATTGAGAAAAAAAATTGACATTGAGAAAAAATTGACATTGAGACAAAATTGCCATTGCCATTGTTGGCATATTGCGAGTTTCAAAAAGAAGGAAAAAAAAACATGGTTTGGATACTTATCCGTTACATAGTTGTGCAGGGAGGAAAAACCCAGCTAGACGAGGAATTGTGTCGTCTGGCTTTATTTTGGGGAAAAAGTGCTCCCTGCTAAGAGAAAGATAGAAGAGAATAGAAAAAATGGGTGTTCCAGGGTATAATTTAAGGGATATAATCAAAGTGCATTTATTGGTTTGGGATAAAACGGAACACCCTGACAAATGGGGAAGTTAGAAGAAAGAAAAATGAAAGAAAACAAATCATGGACATTATTTACGTTGGTGGTCTTGATAATGATAACAGATATGACCCGATAATAATAATAATAGTCATTACATTTGTAATATACCTGACGATTTATAAGTGAACATAGTAAACATAGTAATAATAATGAACATAGAAAAAATAATGGTTGCCATGTTGGTACCCTGTATGGATAGTTATGTTGGCCACTCTTGTGGAACCTTTCAATCGTATGATATGGCGAGAAAATACAAAATAATTTACAATTTACAATTATCACTATCATATATACCTTGTAGAGCTCTGTTACCTGGCCAGTTATTGTATACCCTTTATACTTTGTGCGCACCTTACCATCATGCCTCGACTACCGTTCTCTAATCGGCCGTTCCTGGTGCGGTTTAGTGGCTATTTCTTGTACTTATCATATAACCTCGTGGTTTTCCGTCGTGGGTCGGAATTCCACCTTAGGGTCGAAGGTTCGGCACTTACAAACTCTGTGTCGCCCTTTGAGCCTGAAGTAACGCTTCATTTGCGTATGCTGAAATGTGTTTGCGTTCAGCGATGTTCATCATCCCACGTATGCTGTCCACCGCTGACCGCTGACGTTGTCACCTTTAAGGGTGCAACTAAAATTGATGAGTAGTGTATTTGTGTATTTGTGTGTGACATAGATGAAGGTAAGTGTATTTTGGTGTGGGTAATACATTTACCCCAGACATATTCACGCTCCTGGTTATCTGTAAATCAAAAAATGTATCCATATAAAAATGTTCATCTCTTCGTAGCTCCGTGGTCTTCCTGTGTGGGTGAAAGTGGATTAATCATGAATAGGACAGTACAATACATTGCAATGCATTACAGGTATATATAGAACCTTCATTGGTAGCGCTTAATTAGTAAAACTAAGTGTGGCGCCACTGAAGTCTAACTTACTGTAGGTTAGCCTATGTTAACCTATCTTAGCCTAATGTTGTCGGGCTTACCTTGGTAACGGATTTTTAGTCACCAAGTGCCGAGATATTCTACCGCAATCCATATGTATAATAAAAATTTTTTTTGCCTTAAATGTAGGCTTATGCTATCTTACAACGAATTATCATGACTTATCATGAGTTGTCGGACTTACCCTGATGCCGGGTTTGTGGGTCATCAGGCGCCGAACGGCGTTATCTTAACACTACTTATCTTACTTATTAATAAAATTAATTAAATGTAAACTATGCTGTATGTACATGCCGAGTGGACCTTACCCTAAAGCCGAAATGTGCTGTGCTATTATTAGCAACAGCGGTTAGTAAATTTGCTTACATCTAAGTGACCTTAAAATGGCACTATGACTTAAGTACTAAAATTTAGATGGAGGCTGTCCGTTTGATTTCTCTCGCGGTGGTTCCCTTGTAGTACATTGTCGGGACCGGAACCCAACAATGTCTCGTAGTCCCCTCCGTTTTAATCCTATTGTCGACATCTATTCTAGGTCTTACTACTAGTACTAACCTATTCACAGGCGGCTTACGGTGCCCCTGAGCAAACCGTTTCGCCCGCTGTACTTGTCAGTTCTTTACCGTTGCCATTGCGTATGTAGTCGTAGTTGGGCCGCCCACGTAACCCTTATGAGGCGCTCGCAATGCCCCTCTCTTAATGCCCATTGGCTGCCCGATGCGTCGCCATTTATGTGGGCATTGGACATTGTCGTCCAATGGCATAATATTATTTTCGCCTTTATAGGCAATCGTAGTCTGCCTTTCGCAGTAATATTTCTACCCGCCGTTGTCGGCCGCAGTAATATGCTTTTCGCATTAATATATCATTTCGCCTCTATCGGCCGCAGTAATATGCTCTTCGCATTAATATATCATTTCGCCTCTATCGGCCGCAGTGATATGTATTTCGCAGTAACATTTCACTCCAACGCACAGGAACCTTGCTTCCCGCTATGGAAGCCGTACCTACTTAAATTTAACTAGAAGTCTAGTCATAATGGGGTCGTCTCTAGGGATAGTTCTCGAGTCCGGCGCTGAGTGAGCTATTTCTCCCGCCATTCTCAGAAAGTCTCCCTGCAGGTCTTGGCTTCGACGACCGTGGCACAGAGTGGGTGTAGCATCCCTTCCTCCCAGGGGCAGTTGAGGTGCACCTAGGATTCCAGAGCTTGCCCGGCCAGGCCGCGAGTGCCTTAACCTTACGTGGTTCGTCTGTTTAGTCTAGTCGTTAAGTGAACTAGGGTAGGCTTAACATCGCCTTACCCGCTCTCAAAGTGTGGTGCCTCTGGCCTTTGTCTTATGCCGCTATCACCAATCAGAGTGTATCAGATTCCTTTTTATGAAGACAAAAAAATATAGGCGTAACCTGTGTAAATAATGTATTTTTTATGTAAAAATGTAAAATTTTCCAAGTGTTGTGGGGTTATAGATCTTCTAAGTGCATAGACTACTTCTGGTCTACTATTGCTATGTCAGCTTTCCAGCGATAATGCTCTTTTTACCTTAATGGAGGTGTTAGTAGGGTCTGTAATGTCAGGTACCCTGTTATTAGGATCTGGGGGTAGTTATTTGTAGAGTGGGCTGAAAGCATGGTAGGAAGAGGGTATGCATCTTTGGGCTCAAATAAATGGTGGCCTTGAGCCGGTAATGCTACTAGGATTGTTCCTATAATGAGTGGACTGGGGAGGTAATTCCCTGGATTGCAAAGATATGAAAATTCCATGCAGGTTTGATATTAATATCCCTGGTGAATGGATGGGATACTCATGCATGTATCTGGATATGAGGCGTCTGCACTCATGTACGGATAGGTGTAGGTTGAGGCATAATACCAATATATTCCTGTCATGCGGGAGTATTTAATTAATAAATAATGGTTAATATATATAATTGTGGCCTCATCTCTCATTTGGAGATGCGCATTATGCTTTTTTTTAATGTTTGCCGACCCACCCCTAATACTCAGGTGGTAGCATCGTGATCCAAGGCGTAGCAAGCCTTCTGTTTAGACGCATGAAGACTATCAACCCCTTGTGTATACTCTGTAATGTAGTGTAGCTGTTTTGGTCGTGTTCATGTGTCTGCGTTGTTTATGTTGGACGTGGGAAGGTTATTGGAAGGGAGTAAGGTGGTACGCTAGTAGCCTGTTCTCCTGTCATCCTCCCTTGGTCCATGCTGGCTTTCTATCCGCGCCTTGGGATAGTAAAGCTTCACGACCTAATCTGGTCTGCCATTTGTAGTGTGAGTGTGTCCAGTGGACGTAGTGCGACTGGCCATGTCATAGTCGCCTGGAATGATTTATTTTAGGAATAGAATCGCGAAAAGAAGTTATTGGGGGGGGGGGTCTTGTTTCCTCAGAGCCCCTGTCTGTGTTCGCTTCTACTTAGTGAGCGCGCGTGTGTGTGCCTATGTTCCGCTACACCACGCGGACGGTTGGTCTGTTACAGGCTAAGTCGTAATATGTACCGTGTGTATGGGCAGAAGGCGCCCGTGGCCTGCCAACGTCTTTGCGAACGTGCTCTTATAGGCCCAAGATAAGTTCCGCTGTGTCACGTCTTGTCCATTGCTAAATGTTTTTGCAGTGTTAAAAAAATGTATGGTGTTATAATTGTTTTGCGTTTGTAATTTCACGGTCACTGCCGATACACAATAGTGTCTTGTCACCAGCAGTATTGCAGTATGACGAGTCTGCAAGTCAGCAGTTGGTATGTGTAATGTCAGGCTGGGATGTTATTGTTCTAGATTCCTGGCGGCCTTAATGTGGCAATTCATACTATTTGCTAATACTATTGTGTGGTCACTATTCCGTAAGACCTTTGTCTTATGAAATTATCCTGCTGTGTCTGGGAAATGTATTTCCCATGTCAGGTGTATTTTGAAATTTTATGCCCGGTTTTTGGCGTGAGGAAATGTGGTATTCCCTGTTCATGTATCTGTATGGGCCAATTTTGGTGTGGTTGGAAGCCTGGATGATTGCCTTCCTTGGTGTCTAATGTTTACTGGGATTGGAACCCGTGATCTCGTGTCATTCTCTGTGTACTATGTCTGCGTTGTTCATGTTTTGTGCGCTCCTTGTATGTATTTTGATTGTGTTCCCCGTACCAAAAATACCGTTGGATAGTTAGTTTTTGGTACGAGCGTGGTGTGTGATCATGGGTTCGGACCCGGTTGCCTGTAAAGACTTGTCACGACGGTATTTGTGCCGTCCATATTATGGCACGTTCCCCGTGTATGTGCACTGCGCAAATGAAAGTACGCATACCTGTGAGGAGTTTGCGTATTTTTGAACTCTCCTCGTAGTGTAATTTTGGAAGTTATAGGGTCCTTGGATCTGCCGTGAATGAACGCGTCTTTCCTGTCCACTTGGAGCAGGCTTAGTTCGTCTGTGTGCGTGAAGGTCAGCCAGCCACGCGTGCCTTATCGCTTCTCGATAGTGTCTAATTTCACTCACGTGTGCATTATCTTGTTACTTGCTTGACAATGCTCTGTGACTGTATGTTTGTGTCTCTCCGCCTGAATGCTATCTCTGTAATTGTGAGCGGGGCCGTCCGCCATACAAAAGAACCTCTCACTAACTACATTTGTGTCCCCAAATTTTGTGTTAACTGTATCGTGGTTCAAGTATATTCCTATCCGTTGTACAAAATATCGTTATACACTAGTGTGTCTGGGCCGCTAGTCGCGTGTTTGGTGACTATGTGCCGGAGGTGATTTTGTTGTTATTCATTTATGAACCGCTGTTAGTGGAACTGTCCCAATCTGTGTTAGCTTCCTACTTGTCTATCCTAGACTGGATATCTACCCGACCTTATGTTCCTGGTATTCAGAAGGTTGCGGGTTTGGAGACCGTCTTTTCTCAGAGTAATTGTTTCTGGCGCCATTCTAGGCTGTGTCTCCGGGACAGTTCTGGTGAGTGTTAGGATCGTATCCCGGTTCGGTCAGTGAGGTCTGAAGGCTATTTCTTGGCCTTCTTCCCGCGTCTGCCAGCGGGATCGTTTCCTTTTCTTTTAGTAGCGTTTTACTGTCATGTGGCAATGTAAACTGATTGTGTTATTTCCAGAAACATGCAGGGTTTCCCAAAGTCTGGGATTTTCATCCTACGGTGTGTTAGCGTTTTAGCTTGCGTGTTGTTGTGGAAATGAGAAAAAAATTATATTACAGGCAATGTAACGTGTCACGTATGCCTATGGGTTAAATACATACAGTTCAACTTGGCCACCTTTTTTTCATCGGGCCTAATGACTGAGGCAGAGAAAGAGAAAAAAAATGAGCTATGCCCCGCTCCGTATTAAGAGTGCATTTTGAAAAGGTATAGAATATATGTTTGTATGTCGCCTGCCCACTGCTGTATGCTTTGCTAAAGTGGGTTGCCCGACGGCGATAGTCTGTCAAAATTGTGTCGTAAACACTATGAAAAAAAAAATGCTTAAAAAATGGTAAGTATGTCCTGATCGTACTATCCACCTAGTAGGTGACGTTAGCACTATAGTAATCTAGTTACGTCTCAGGGAAATCTACCGACACTGTCTAGTACACATTGGGAAGGCCATTGCAAGACGTATTTGATACATTTGTATCACGTCACGAGCAAGGCCAGTGTACTGTGGGAGTCGAACCTCCCTTCCAAAGCAATTGTAACTGACCAAAATGACAGTGTCTCGCCCCGGTGTGCAATTGGGCTTTTCAGTTGGTTAAAGCACACCTCACCAAATTTTTGAAAACTAGTTCGCGATTCTTAATTCTTGTTACAATAAGGGTTCTCACCCGTCACGAGGGAATCTATCAAACTGTTGGACCGGAACATAGAACATTTAGTCATTTCCTCCTGGAAAGACCCGCTTAAGCTCTGTGCTGTGTTTTATTGCTTAAGCTGTGTTCGGAATATCTCTTTCCGGCCTTAAGCCGCGTAGCTCACCTGATGGGCTTCTACTTGGCTTTGGATATTAGCACTTTACGTTATCCAAGTTATAATATGGACCAACCATGCTCAATACCCATGACCGGCCTGTGAGAGAAAAGAAAAATGTTAAGGGCCCAAAAAAAAAATCAAGGAGGATTTAGAATTATATACTTTTGGTTTAGCCATGTTGCACTGCATATACGTGGAAGAAAGAAAGAAAGAAAAAAAAATGTGCCGTTTACGTTAGTGAGTCTGTATGTATTTATTGGCGTATTTCCCCCGTGTAAAGGAACTTATGTGTGTCCCTGGTGGAAGTCGTTACTCCGGTCCGCGCGTCCTTGCTCGGAAAGGTGAAGGGTTCTGCCCTGTTATGAGATTATAGGCCCCTGAAATCCACTGAGGCGCTTCTTTGCCATTTTTCGGGGGATTTTGTAGCAAAGTAAGCCTGGGCCTACTTCCACCGTAGCGCGTGTCTATAGGTTTGAGTGTGCCTGTTTGCGAGGGCCTAAATGCGCTCTGCGCTATCCTAGTAGAGTTTACGGGGGTGTGTGTGCTTTTGCCTGAGTGGTTTTGTGGGGTAGGTAATAACACCTTTCCTGTACCCCGTGTATTGTGTGTGAGTGCGTGGTCACAATGTGCAGGCGTGTATCGTGCATCCTGCGGGACTGCCTGCAACACCCTTTTATGCATTCGCACCTGGGGTACTAATGCCGGTGTTCGCCTTCGTTCTGGCGAACTTGCCCTTTGAACTGGCGGTATAGGCCGCTTAATTGCCTGTCTCCGGCCTGGCAATGTGGTGGCGTGTAGCCTGGCCGCTTTCTGGCCCGTGGCCACGGCAGACTCCTGCCATTGCGTTTGCCTATCTGTGTGGGTGTATGTAGGCTGTATGTACTGTAGGGCGGGCTCTACGTCGTCGGCCCATGACGTGGTTACGTCCCGTTGTGTCCCTGTCATATAATGTGTTTCTGAGAGTCCTGGCTTCAACTCCCTCTCGTCCCTTTGTTCCGAGGGGGTTGTTCTAGGCTCTGCCCCTCGGTTTGGCAAAATTGCCTTCTGAATCGGAGCTGAAGGACATGTGTTTGTGTAATTTTGTGCTTGTAGCCTAATGGAGCCTAACCTGGCCGTCTTCTGGACTGTAGCCATGGTGACCTCCTTCCCATGTGTGGCAGTACATGGCGAGAGGGACATCCTCGCAAATTGTCGAGTCAGCGTATCCACGCTTATGTCCTCTCTCGGCTGGGCTGGTGGCCCTGCCATGTACTCGAAAATGGCATTATTGTTTTGGAGTTCACGGTACTCGTCCCAAATTTGGGTGTACTGACCGTTGAGGCTCATGGCCTGCTCAGCGACTTTTGTGCCGTTGGTCCCTATGCGTCGGTGTTCCCGGATCAGTGTCTCCCATTGTTGGAACATAAACTCGTGTCGGCAGTGTAATTGCCAGTTTGCTTTAATGATTTGTGTACGGAGGGTGGGGATTTTCGCCCGAATCTTGCGATTCTTAGCGCTGCGGATTGGCCGGACAAGGGCTCTTATGATCCGCATGTACTGGGCGTGCAGGAGCTGCTGAAACCTTCTGAGGTAGTCCTGCCTAGTTTCAAAAACTCTGTGCCTGGCAATTAATTCCTGGTACTCCCCAATGCTCCTTAGCACAGCTAGGCGGTATAGGGGGGCCATGTTGAATGAAGTGTATATGAATAAAATAAAAATAAAAAATCTGTGCGTGTTTGACAGTGTATTTTCGTTCTCTCTAATTCCTTCTGGGACTGGGGGGTTGGTTTGGGAGAAAAAAATCTCTGTGTAAGTAGTATGGAGCAAAAATGGTGTTTCTTGTCTGGGATTTTTTTTTTCACTATTTGCTTGGCTGCGTGCGGTTAGGACCGTTTTTACTACAAGGGCTCGTTGGTTGAGTCCTGTTCTACTGTGCGTAGTACCCGGCCTCCACCATCTGTTTTAGATCCCTTATTTGGGGGTGGTAGGATCTAAAACGGAGAGTTATTGTGTTGATTTAGAAAAAAGGTGCCTAAAAGGGGGTAGCTTCCCGCAGTCGGGCAAGCTGACCAGTGTAGAGTGTTGTTTAGTGTTAGGGGGGCTCCTATAAATAATGTAGGAGTGTTTTAGGGGATGGAACTCAATGCAAGGGTCACTGTGCTGGTCGCCCAGCTGTCTGGTTAGATAATCAACTTGTACGTGTCAGCTATATGGCGCGGGCCGCTCCTAGCAAGCAGGCCGATACGGAATACAATGGTGCTTACACTAGCAAGTATCTGGCTACTACAAGTCACGTCTAATAGTGACGGAGAGTTCAGGAAGGGAATTAGGGCGTAAAGAAGCGTCTAAACAGTAATGCAGGTGTAAGAAACTGACCAAGTGTTTATCGGTCAGTAATAATGTATATGTGAGTCCCTTTTAAGGGATGTAGTGATGTTACAATGTAAAAGTACAATTTGTGGGTAAAGGTTACAAATATTGGAGATCTGAACACGTCTGACTCACCTCTGATGATACCAGCGTAGCCTTCGGCCGTAACGTTGAAGCACTGATAATTGAGAGATCCCTTGACCTGATTAAGACGCCTTCTTATACTCTTCGGCGCTATGCTGTCAGCATTGTGATGGCATAGCTGCCCCAGTTAATAATGTGTCGCTGTGTGTAATAATTGTGCAAGGATTGAGCTGCTTTCTAGACTGGCAAGCTGTCCTTGTGGTGTTGATGGATGTAGGTCTGGCTTTCCAAGGGTTGTCAGTTAGGAGATTTAGACAGATGATGGGGGGATGGTATCCAAGGGGTGCATACCCCTGGGGTACTGTACACTTCATTACTAATTATGACAAGTAACTGTAACTTCGTTACTAATTATGACAGGTAGCTGTAACTTCGTTACTAATTATGACAAGTAACGGTAACTTCGTTACTATTTGTGATAAGTTACTGTAACGTCGTTACTAATTAGGACAAGTAACGGTAACTTCATTACTAATGATGAGAGGTAACTGTAACTTCATTACTAATTATGACAAGTAACGGTCACTTCGTTACTAATTATGACATGTAACGGTAACTTCGTTGATAATTACGACAAGTAACGGTAACTTCATTACTAATTATGACAGGTAACTGTAACTTCATTACTAATTATGACAAGTAACGGTAACTTCATTACTAATTACGACAAGTAACGGTAACTTCATTTCTAATTATGACAAGTAACGGTAACTTCATTACTAATTATGACAGGTGACGGTAACTTCGTTACTAATTATGACAAGTAACGGAAACTTCGTTACTATTTATGACAAGTAACAGTATCATCGTTACTAATTATGACAAGTAACGGTAACTTCGTTAATAATTATGACAAATAACGGTAACTTCGTTACTATTGATGACAAGTTACTTTAACATCGTTATTAATTAGGACAAGTAACGGTAACTTTATTACTAATTATGACAAGTAATGGTAACTTCGTTACGAATTATGACAGATAACTGTAACTTCATTACTAATTATGACATGTAATGGTAACTTCATTACTAATTATGACAAGTAACGGTAACTTCATTACTAATTATGACAAGTAACGGTAACTTCATTTTAATTAAGACAAGTAACGGTAACTTCGTTACTAATTGTGACAAGTAACGGTAACTTCATTACTAATTATGACAAGTAACTGTAATTTCATTACTAATTATGACAGGTAACTGTAACTTAATTACAAATTATGACAAGTAACAGTAACTTCGTTACTTATTATCACAAGTAACGGTAACTTCGTAAACAATTATGACAAGTAACGGTAACTTCGTTACTATTTATGACAAGTTACTGTAACATCATTACTAATTAGGACAAGTAACGGTAACTTCATTACTAATTAAGAGAAGTTACTGTAACTTCATTACTAATTATGACAAGTAACGGTAACTTCGTGACTAATTATGACAAGTAACGGTAGCTTCGTTACTAATTATGACAGGTAACGGCAACTTCGTTACAAATTATGACAAGTAACGGTAACTTCGTTACTATTTATGACAAGTAACTGTTACATCGTTACAAATTATGACAAGTAACGGTAACTTCGTTAATAATTATGACAAGTAACGGTAACTTCATAACTAATTATGACAAGTAACGGTAACTTCATGACTAATTATGACCTGTAACTTTAACTTCATTACTAATTAAGACAAGTAACGGTAACTTCATTACTAATTATGACAAGTAACGGTAACTTTATTACTAATTATGACAAGTAACGGTAACTTCATTACTAATTATGGCAGGTAACGGTAACTTCGTGACTAAATATGACAGGTAACTGTAACTTCATTACTAATTATTACAAGTAATGGTAACTTCATTACTAATTATGACAAGGAACGGTAACTTCGTTACTAATTAAGACAAGAAACGGTAACTTCATTACTAATTATGACAGGTAACAGTAACATCGTTACTAATTATAAAAGTATCGGCAACTTCATTACTAATTATGACATTTAACGGTAACTTCGTACTAATAATGACAAGTAACGGTAACTTCGTTACTAATTATGACAGGTAACGGTAACTTCGTAACTCATTATGAGAGGTAACTGTAACTTCATTACTAATTATGACAAGTAACGGTTACTTCATTACTAATTATGACAAGTAATGGTAACTTCATTACATATTATGACAAGTAACGGTAACTTCATTACTAATTATGACAAGTAACTGTAACATCGTTACTAATTACGACAAGTAACGGTAACTTCGTTACAAATTATGACAAGTAACGGTAACTTCATTACTAATTATGAGAGGTAACTGTAACTTCATTACTAATTATGACAAGTAACGGTAACTTCATTAATAATTACGACAGGTTACTGTAACTTCATTACTAATTATGAAAAGGATCGGTAACTTCATTACTAATAATGACAGGAAACTGAAACTTAATGATAATTATGACAAGTAACTGTAACTTCGTTACTAATTATGACAAGTAACGATAACTTCATTACTAATTATGACAGGTAACTGTAACTTCATTACCAATTATGACAAGTAACGGTAACTTCATTACTAATCATGACAAGTAACTGTAACTTCGTTACTAATTATGACAGGTAGCTGTAACTTAGTTACTAATTATGACAAGTAACGGTAACTTCGTTACTATTTGTGATAAGTTACTGTAACGTCGTTACTAATTAGGACAAGTAACGGTAACTTCATTACTAATTATGAGAGGTAACTGTAACTTCATTACTAATTATGACAAGTAACGGTAACTTCGTTACTAATTATGACAGGTAACTGTAATTTCCTTACTAATTATGACAGGGAACGGTAACTTCATTTCTAATTATGACAAGTAACGGTAACTTCGTTACTAATTGTGACAAGTAACGGTAACTTCATTCCTAATTATGACAAGTAACTGTAATTTCATAACTAATTATGACAGGTAACTGTAACTTCGTTGCTAATTATGACAAGTTACGGTAACTTCGTTACTAATTATGACAGGTAACTGTAACATCATAACTATTAATGACAGGTAACGGTAACTTCGTTACTAATTATGACAAGTAACGGTAACTTCATCACTAATTATGATATGTAACGGTAACTTCATTGCTAATTATGACAAGTAACGGTTACTTCATTACTAATCCTGACAGGTAACGGTAACTTCGTTACTAATTATGACAGGTAACTGTAACTTCATTACTAATTATGACAAGTAACGTTAACTTCGTTACTGATTATGACAAGTAACTGTAACTTCATTACTAATTACGACAGGTTACTGTAACTTCATTACTAATTATGAAAAGGATCGGTAACTTCATTGCTAATAATGACAGGAAACTGAAACTTAATGATAATTATGACAAGTAACTGTAACTTCGTTACTAATTATGACAAGTAACGGTAACTTCATTACTAATTATGACAGGTAACTGTAACTTCATTACCAATTATGACAAGTAACGGTAACTTCATTACTAATCATGACAAGTAACTGTAACTTCGTTACTTATTATGACAGGTAGCTGTAACTTAGTTACTAATTATGACAAGTAACGGTAACTTCGTTACTATTTGTGATAAGTTACTGTAACGTCGTTACTAATTAGGACAAGTAACGGTAACTTCATTACTAATTATGAGAGGTAACTGTAACTTCATTACTAATTATGACAAGTAACGGTAACTTCGTTACTAATTATGACAGGTAACTGTAATTTCCTTACTAATTATGACAGGGAACGGTAACTTCATTTCTAATTATGACAAGTAACGGTAACTTCGTTACTAATTGTGACAAGTTACGGTAACTTCGTTACTAATTATGACAGGTAACTGTAACATCATAACTATTAATGACAGGTAACGGTAACTTCGTTACTAATTGTGACAAGTAACGGTAACTTCATCACTAATTATGATATGTAACGGTAACTTCATTGCTAATTATGACAAGTAACGGTTACTTCATTACTAATCCTGACAGGTAACGGTAACTTCGTTACTAATTATGACAGGTAACTGTAACTTCATTACTAATTATGACAAGTAACGTTAACTTCGTTACTGATTATGACAAGTAACTGTAACTTCATTACTAATTACGACAGGTTTCTGTAACTTCATTACTAATTATGAAAAGGATCGGTAACTTCATTGCTAATAATGACAGGAAACTGAAACTTAATGATAATTATGACAAGTAACTGTAACTTCGTTACTAATTATGACAAGTAACGGTAACTTCATTACTAATTATGACAGGTAACTGTAACTTCATTACCAATTATGACAAGTAACGGTAACTTCATTACTAATCATGACAAGTAACTGTAACTTCGTTACTAATTATGACAGGTAGCTGTAACTTAGTTACTAATTATGACAAGTAACGGTTACTTCGTTACTATTTGTGATATGTTACTGTAACGTCGTTACTAATTAGGACAAGTAACGGTAACTTCATTACTAATTATGACAGGTTACTGTAACTTCATTACTAAATATGACAAGTAACGGTAACTTCATAACTAATTACGACAAGTAACGGTAACTTCATTACTAATTATGACAGGTGACGGTAACTTCGTTACTAATTATGACAAGTAACGGAAACTTCGTTACTATTTATGACAAGTAACAGTAACATCGTTACTAATTATGACAAGTAACGGTACCTTAATTACTAATTATGACAAGTAACGGTAACTTCATTACTAATTATGACATGTAACGGTAACTTCATTACTAATTAAGACAAGAAACGGTAACTTCATTACTAATTATGTCAGGTAATGGTAAATCCGTTACTAAATATGTCAAGTAGCTGCAATTCATTACTAATTATGACATGTAACGGTAATTTCATTACTAATTATGACAAGTAACGGTTACTTCGTACTCATAATGACAAGTAACGCTAACTTCGTTACTAATTATGATATGTAACGGTATCTTCGATACTAATTATGACAAGTTACTGTAACATCATTACTAATTACGACAGGTAACTCTAACTTCATTACTAATTATGACAAGTAACGGTAACTTCGTTACTAATTATGACAAGTAACGGTAACTTCTCGACTAATGGTGACAGGTCGCTGTAACTTCATTACTAAGGATGAAAAATTACGGTAACTTTGTTACTAATTCTGGCAGGTAACTGTAACTTCATTACTATTTATGACAGGTTACGGTAACTTTGTTACTAATTATGACAGGTATCTGTAACTTCATATCTAATTATGACAAGTTACGGTAACTTCATTACTAATTATGACAAGTAACGGTCACTTCGTTACTAATTATGACAAGTAACGTTAACTTCGTTACTAATTTTGACAAGTAACTTTAACTTCATTACTAATTACGACAGGTTACTGTAACTTCATTACTAATTATGAAAAGGATTGGTAACTTCATTACTAATAATGACAGGTAACTGAAACTTCATAGCTAATTATGACAAATAACTGTAACTTCGTTACTAATTATGACACGTAACGGTAACTTCATTACTAATTATGACAGGTAACTGTAACTTCATTACCAATTATGACAAGTAACGGTAACTTCATTACTAATTATGACAAGTAACTGTAACTTCGTTACTAATTTTGACAGGTAGCTGTAACTTCGTTACTAATTATGACAAGTAACGGTAACTTCGTTACTATTTGTGATAAGTTACTGTAACGTCGTTACTAATTAGGACATGTAACGGTAACTTCATTACTAATAATGACAGGTAACTGAAACTTCATAGCTAATTATGACAAGTAACTGTAACTTCGTTGATAATTACGACAAGTAACGGTAACTTCATTACTAATTATGACAGGTAACTGTACCTTCATTACTAATTATGACAAGTAACGGTAACTTCATTACTAATTACGACATGTAACGGTAACTTCAATACTAATTATGACAAGTAACGGTAACTTAATTACTAATTATGACAGGTGACGGTAACTTCGTTACTAATTATGACAAGTAACGGAAACTTCGTTACTATTTATTACAAGTAACAGTAACATCGTTACTAATTATGACAAGTAACGGTAACTTAATTACTAATTATGACAAGTAACGGTAACTTCATTACTAATTATGACAAGTAACGGTAACTTCATTACTAATTAAGACAAGTAACGGTAACTTCATTACCAATTATGTCAGGTAACGGTAAATCCGTTACTAAATATGACAAGTAACTGTAATTCATTACTAATTATGACATGTAACGGTAATTTCATTACTAATTATGACAAGTAACGGTAACTTCGTACTCATAATGACAAGTAACGGTAACTTTGTTACTAATTATGATAAGTAACGGTATCTTCGATACTAATTATGACAAGTTACTGTAACATCATTACTAATTACGACAGGTAACTCTAACTTCATTACTAATTATGACAAGTAACGGTAACTTCGTTACTAATTATGACAAGTAACGGTAACTTCCCGACTAATGGTGACAGGTCGCTGTAACTTCATAACTAAGGATGAAAAATAACGGTTACTTTGTTACTAATTCTGGCAGGTAACTGTAACTTCATTACTATTTATGACAGGTTACGGTAACTTTGTTACTAATTATGACAGGTATCTGTAACTTCATAACTAATTGTGACAAGTTACGGTAACTTCATTACTAATTATGACAAGTAACGGTAACTTCATTACTAACTATGACAAGTTACGGCATCTTCATTACAAATTATGACAGGTAACTGTAACTTTAATACAAATTATGACAAGTAACGGTAACTTCGTTACTAATTATCACAGGTAACCGTAACATCTTAACTATTTTGACAGGTAACGGTAACTTCGTTACTAATTACTACAAGTTACGGTATCTTCATTACTAATTATGACAAGTAACGGTAACTTCATTACTTATTATGACAAGTAACGGTAATTTCATTACTAATTATGACAGGTAACGGTAACTTCGTTACTACGTATGACAGGTAACTGTAACTTCATTACTAATTATGACAAGTAACGGTACTTCATTACTAATTATGACAAAAAACTGTAACTTCATTACTAATTATGACAAGTAACGGTAACTTCGTTACTAATTACGACAGGTAACGGTAACTTCAATACAAATTATGACAAGTGACGGTATCTTCATTACTAATTATGACAGGTTGCTGTAACTTCATTACTAGTTATGAGAGGTAACTGCAAAATCGTTACTAAATATGACAAGTAACGGTAACTTCATTACTAATTATGACAAGTAAATATAACTTAATTACTAATTATGACAAGTATCGGTAACTTCATTCCTATTTATGACAGGTAACTGTAACATCGTTACTCATTATGACAAGTAACGGTAACTTCGTTACTAATTATGACAAGTAACGTTAACTTCGTTACTAATTATGACAAGTAACTGTAACTTCATTACTAATTATGACAGGTAACTGTAACTTCATTACTAATTATGACAAGTAACGTTAACTTCGTTACTAATTATGAGAAGTTACGGTAACGTCATTACTAATTATAACAGGTAACTGTAACTTTATTACTAATTATGACAAGTATCGGTAACTTCATTACTAATTATGACAGGTAACTGTAACTTCATTACTAATGATGACAAGTAACTGTAACTTCGTTACTAATTATGACAAGTAACGGTTACTTCATTACTAATTATGACAGGTAACTGTAACTTCATTACTAATTATGACAAGTAACTGAAACTTCATTACTTATTAAGACAAGTAACTGTAACTTCGTTACTAATTATGACAGGTAACTGTAACTTCATTACTAATTATGACAAGTATCGGTAACTTCATTACTAATTATGACAGGTAACTGTAACTTCATTACTAATTATGACAAGTAACGGTACCTTTATTACTAATATTGACTAGTAACGGTAACTTCATTAGTAATTATGACAAGAAACGGTAACTTCATTACAAATTATGGCAGGTAACAGTAACTTCGTTACTAATTATGACAAGTAACTGTATCTTCATTACTGATTATGACAAGTAACGGTAATTTCATTACTAATTATGACAAGTAACGGGTACTTCGTACGAATAATGACAAGTAACGGTTACTTCATTACTAATTATGACATGAAACAGTTACTTCGTTACAAATTATGACAAGCGACTGTAAATTCATTACTAATTATGACAGGTTACTGTAACTTCATTACTAATTATGAGAGGTAACTGCAACATCGTTACTAAATATGACAAGTAACGGTTACTTCGTTACTAATTATGACAAGTAACGGTAACTTCATTACTAATTATGACAAGTAAATATAACTTAATTACTAATTATGACAAGTATCGGTAACTTCATTCCTATTTATGACAGGTAACTGTAACATTGTTACTAATTATGACAAGTAACGGTAACTTCGTTACTAATTATGACAAGTAACGTTAACTTCGTTACTAATTATGACAAGTAACTGTAACTTCATTACTTATTATGACAGGTAACTGTAACTTCATTACTAATTATGACAAGTAAGGTTAACTTCGTTATTTATTATGACAAGTAACGGTAACTTCATTACTAATTATGACAGGTTACTGTAACTTCATTACTAATTATGACAAGTTTCGGTAACTTCATAACTAATTATGACAGGTAACTGTAACTTCATTACTAATTATGACAAGTAACTGTAACTTAATTACTAAATATGACAAGTAACTGTAACTTCGTTACTAATTATGACAGGTAACTGTAACTTCGTTACTAATTATGACAAGTAACGGTAACTTCATTACTAATTATGACAGGTAACTGTAACTTCATTACTAATTATGACAAGTAACTGTAACTTCATTACTAATTATGACAAGTAACGGTAACTTCGTTACTAATTATCACAGTTAACTGTAACATCTTAACTATTTTGACAGGTAACGGTAACTTCGTTACTAATTACGACAAGTAACGGTATCTTCATTACTAATTATGACAAGTAACGGTAACTTCATTACTAATTATGACAAGTAAATATAACTTAATTACTAATTATGACAGGTATCGGTAACTTCATTCCTATTTATGACAGGTAACTGTAACATCGTTACTAATTAAGACAAGTAACGGTAACTTCGTTACTAATTATGACAAGTAACGTTAACTTCGTTACTAATTATGACAAGTAACTGTAACTTCATTACTAATTATGACAGGTAACTGTAACTTCATTACTAATTATAACAAGTAACGTTAACTTAATTACTAATTATGACAAGTAACGGTAACGTCATTACTAATTATGACAGGTAACTGTAAATTCATTACTAATTATGACAAGTATCGGTAACTTCATTACTAATTATGACAGATAACTGTAACTTCGTTACTAATTATGACAGGTAACTGTAACTTTATTACTAATTATGACAAGTAACGGTAACTTCGTTACTAATTATGACAGGTAACGGTAACTTCGTTGCTAATTATGACAGGTAACGGTAACTTCGTTATTAATTACGACAGGTAACTGTAACTTCATTACTAATTATGACAAGTAACTGTATCTTCATTACTGATTATGACAAGTACGGTAATTTCATTACTAATTATGACAAGTAACGGGTACTTCGTACGAATAATGACAAGTAATGGTTACTTCGTTACTAGTTATGACATGAAACGGTTACTTCGTTACAAATTATGACAAATGACTGTAAATTCATTACTAATTATGACAGGTTGCTGTAACTTCATTACTAATTATGAGAGGTAACTGCAACATCGTTACTAAATATGACAAGTAACGGTTACTTCGTTACTAATTATGACAAGTAACGGTAACTTCATTACTAATTATGACAAGTAAATATAACTTAATTACTAATTATGACAAGTATCGGTAACTTCATTACTATTTATGACAGGTAACTGTAACTTCGTTACTAATTATGACAATTAACGGTAACTTCGTTACTAATTATGACAAGTAACGTTAACTTCGTTACTAATTATGACAAGTAACTGTAACTTCTTTACTGATTATGACAGGTAACTGTAACTTCATTACTAATTATGACAAGTAACGTTAACTTCGTTATTTATTATGACAAGTAACGGTAACTTCATTACTAATTTTGACAGGTTACTGTAACTTCATTACTAATTATGACAAGTATCGGTAACTTCATTACTAATTATGACAGGTAACTGTAACTTCATTACTAATTATGACAAGTAACTGTAACTTAATTACTAATTATGTCAAGTAACTGTAACTTCATTCATAATGTTGAATTTTGGGCTTATGCCGTGTTTTATTATAATATATAATAAAACACGGCATAAGCCCAAAATTCAACATTATGAATAATAACACGGGCCGTGAAAGTCTAAATGACAACTGTAACTTCGTTACTAATTATGACAGGTAACTGTAACTTCGTTACTAATTATGACAAGTAACGGTAACTTCATTACTAATTATGACAGGTAACTGTAACTTCATTACTAATTATGACAAGTAACTGTAACTTCATTACTAATTATGACAAGTAACTGTAACTTCGTTACTAATTATGACAGGTAACTGTAACTTCGTTACTAATTACGACAAGTAACGGTAACTTCGTTACTATTTGTGATAAGTTACTGTAACATCGTTAGTAATTAGGACAAGTAACGGTAACTTCCTTACTAATTATGATAGGTAACTGTAACTTCATTACTAATTATGACAAGTAACGGTAACTTCGTTACTAATTATGACATGTAACGGTAATTTCGTTAATAATTACAAGTAACGGTAACTTCATTACTAATTATGACAGGTAACTGTAACTTCATTACTAATTATGACAAGTAACGGTAACTTCATTACTAATTACGACAAGTAACGGTAACTTCACTACTAATTATGACAAGTAACGGTAACTTCATTACTAAGTATGGCAGGTAACGGTAACTTCGTTACTAATTATGACAGGTAACTGTAACTTCATTACTAATTATGACAAGTAACGGTAGCTTCAATATTTATTATGACAAGTAACGGTAACATCGTTACTAATAATGACAAGTAACGGTATCTTCTCTACTAATGATGACAGGTAACTGAACTTTTTTACTAAGGATGACAAGTAACGGTAACTTTGTTACTTATTCTGGCAGGTAATTGTAACTTCATTACTATTTAGGACAGGTTACGGTAACTTCGTTACTAATTATGACAGGTAACGGTAACTTCGTTATTGATTATGACAAGTAACGGTAACTTAATAACTAATTATGACAAGTTACGGTACCTTCATTACTAATTATGAGAGGTAACTGTAACTTTAATAATAATTATGACAAGGAACGGTAACTTCGTTACTAATTATCACAGGTAACTTTGACATCATAACTATTTTGACAGGTAACGGTAACATCGTTACTAATTACGACAAGTTACGGTATCTTCATTACTAATTATGACAAGTAACGGTACCTTCGTTAATAATTACGACAAGTAACGGTAACTTCATTACTAATTATGACAAGTAACGGTAACTTCATTACTAATTATGACAAGTAACGGTAACTTCGTTACTAATTACGACAGGAAACGGTAACTTCGTTACTAATTATGACAGGTAACTGTAACCTCATTACGAATTATGACAAGTAACGGTATCTTCGTTAATATTTATGACAGTTAACGGTAACTTCGTTACTAATTATGACAAGTAACGGTAACTTCGTTACTAATTATGACAGGAAACTGCAACTTCATTACTAATTATGACAAGTAACGGTAACTTCATTACTAATTATGACAGGTAACGGTAACTTCGTTATTAATTATGACAAGTAACGGTAACTTCATTACTAATTATGACACGTAACTGTAACTTCTTTACTAATTATGGCAGGTAACGGTAACTTCGTGACTAATTATGACAGGTGTACCAAGTGGATGTGGTACATCCTAAGGGATTTAGACAGAATGAAGTTTCGGGCACAAAAGGTGATAATGAAGGACAGAGCGGGATAAGACCAAAAAGTTAAGATTTAGATTTGAATGATATTTATTAAATATAAAGCGAATATGTCGCCAGGAATAATAGCTTCAAAGAAATTACTTTAAAAACTGACAATAAAAAATTAATAACAATTAAAAGGTACTTGTTTCTCCAGGAAACGTAAATAGAGCAGTGATTAACTTTAAAGTATTAAATATAAAATTACTAAAAAAGAAGCATAATAATTTTAATTCATTCCAAAGTGGATTAAAATGAAATACTCTTCTGACGGAAAGAATCCGGGCAGAATAAAAGAAGTGAAAGGGTACCACCTCTTCTAAGGTACGATACAAGAAGTATCAGGCCGGCAGTCGGAGGTCCTCAGTAGCTGGCGGCAATTTAGTGCGCCCGCTCTGGCGGTGCGAGGTCAGTCTGGCATGTTCCAGGGTTCCGGGTTCGGAACTAGAGTAGATGATGATAGGTTCTCCTAAAGATAGCGACCAGCATAGAGAGGCTCTTGGTAATACCTCCTGCGGCTGGTGAAATGATGTTCTCAGAATTACGATTTGCAGAGTAGATCCATGTTGAAGATTTTTGGTTGAAGTGCAGGCTGATGAATTTAGACTGCCCGGCCAGGCCGCCAAGTCCAGCAGAGAGATTATGCCGGCGGAGAAGAGACTCCGGCAGCCAGAGGTACCCCGAGAGGGCAGTAACCCCAGCAGGGATGACGTGAGCAGATGTGATCAGTTGAGAAGAGTGGACGAGAGTAGGCACTGTAGGCCGGGAGACCTCAGGCTATATAGCGGTAGTGACGTCAGCGCGCGGAACCTTCTAGCATGAAGGTGTGGCGAGAGAGCAGCCAATCACAGCACAGCCCCATGCACAATGCGAGCGTCACCGCTGGAGAGAGCTCAGTGCTCGTGAGAAAATGTGACGGTATAGTACGTCTAGAAAGACACTACAGAAAACAGGTGAGTAGACATGAATATTACAGAAAAGCAATTAAATTGAAACACCAATATTAAACAAATCAGAACACCGCGTTCAGACTGCAATTCACGAAATTCAAATAATGGGGCAGAAAAATTGAACGTGTGTTTCACACCGAAAGGGAAACATAGCCAACAAAAAACATTCGCAAAGCGAACATGCTGGGAGGGGCGAGAAAAAATTGCAGTAAGAAAGCGCAGAAGTTAGGCCTCGCGTGGCAAAGGAGCAATCATGGTGATTGGCCTAAGAAAATGACCAGCAGAAGTCTGCAGTTTTACCACGCGAACCCTACCATCTCTGCCAGGAAAGCACTCAACAACCCTACCCAAATTCCAAACAAGAGGAGGACTAGGGTCTTTCAAAAGCACCAAGTCCCCCACCTGAAGGTTAGAGCAGGAAAAAAACCATTTGCCACGCTGCTGAAGCAAACCGAGGTATTCCAACCTCCAGCGACGCCAAAAATTGTTGCGCAAACTTTCAATTTTGCGCCAAGAAATGGCTAAAGAAGATTGAGAATTAGAATATAACAAAGGTGGGGAGGCAGTCAATGGACCACCGATAAGAAAATGGCCCGGCGTTAATGGTAGAAGATCTGAAGGGTCATTAGATAAGGGTGATAAAGGGCGAGAATTAATTATGCCCTCAATAAAAATAATTAAAGAATTAAACTCTTCATGAGAAAGGGGGGTGTGGCCACAAACACGTCTAAGGTGCTTCTTGGTGAGTTTCACACAAGACTCCCACCGTCCACCTTGATGGGGTGCATAAGGGGGGATGAAGTGCCACTTGAAATTTCTCTGGTGAGCATAATCAGTAATCCTTTCCAGCGCTGCATTTTGAGTAAGAGCTCTCTTAATTTGCTCAGAAGCTCCGATAAAATTTTTAGCATTGTCGGAAAATACTTCTGAAGGAAGTCCTCGGCGAGCAGAAAATCTGGCAAAAGCTGCCAAAAAATAAGCAGTAGAGGCGTTGGTAACTAGTTCTAAGTGAACTGCTCCGGTGACCATACATACAAACAGCGAAATATAGAGTTTTCCAAAAATACATTTTTTGGCCTCAGGAGAATTCTTTCTGTAAACAAAAGGCCCGGAATAATCCACTCCCGTGAAGGCAAAGGGTCTAGCAGGCGCAGATCTAAAGTTGGGAAGATCACCCATGAGCTGAGTGGTAATTTTAGGGTTGGATTTAAAACATGGAATACACTTCCGGATAACAGAGGTAACTTCATGGACTCCGTTTATGGGCCAATACCTTTCACGAATGACAGAAAGTAATGTACGAGTACCAGCATGAAGATGCTGGTAATGATACTGACGAATGATTAGAGAAGTGACATGATGCTTTGAAGGAAGAATAATTGGGTGTTTTTTATCCTCGGAAAGATCAGCCAAAGATAAACGTCCTCCAACTCTTAGTAAAGCATCAGTGTCCAAAAAAGGGGCGAGTGATGAAAGCCTACTCGATTTCTTAAGGGATTGACCTTGGGACAACACCTGACATTCTTCAGAGAATATTTCTTGTTGAGTAAGCCATAAGATTTTTGTAGTGGCTAAACCTAATTCAGAAAGGGTTAAATATGGCTTAGGAAAAAGGGGTTGCTCTACCACAAAATATTTCCATCGAAGGAGATAAGCCATAACCCTCACCAATTTATGGAAAGAGGAATATCGCTGCAAGAGAAGGGGAGAGTCAGAAACGAGAAGAGAAGATCCAGTAATCTTACCAGCATCCGGCAAGTCTGATAACTCCGGAAGCGGAAAATTTGGCCAAGCGGAAGGTTCTTGCAGAAGCCAAGGGGGACCGTGCCAGTATAATGTCAGGTTAGCCAACATGAGAGGGGAACATCCCCGAGAAATGACATCTGCAGGATTCTCCTTGCCAGATACATGATGCCATTGTTCAAAGTTAGACAATTGTTGAATTTTGGACACTCTATTAGCTACAAACACCTGCCAATGCGAGGAAGGTTTGGCAATCCATGCCAACGTGATGGCTGAGTCACTCCAAAAGTAAGTTTTGCTAAATCGGATTTTCAAAGATTGGCGGATTTTGACCGATAATTCAACCGCCAGAAGAGCAGCACAAAGTTCCAGTCGTGGCAAGGATAAGGATTTAAGAGGGGCTACCTTAGACTTAGCGCAAATTAAATTGGAAAAGAAATATGACTGGTCAAAATTGCGGCAAACAATATATGCACAACACCCATAAGCTTTCAATGAGCTATCGGCAAAGATGTGAAGTTCATATCCTCCACAAGAGGGAAAGGGAATAATCACTCGCGGGATAATGACATTGGAGAGATCTTCCAAACTATTTCTATAAGAAATCCAATTTTTTTGCAACTCTGAAGGAACTGGTTCATCCCAACCAGTTTTCAAGGACCAAAGGTCCTGCATGAAAAGCTTTGCTGTGACAATAATTGGCGCCAAAAATTGGAGAGGATCAAATATCTTTGCAATCTCAGACAAAATTTGCCGCTTAGTTTGCGGTTTGATGTCACCGAGATTAATTTTGAAAAAGAAAAAATCCTTTTGAGGACTCCAATAGATGCCTAGGGTTTTGATAGAATTACTTTCTTGAAGAAGCTCTACTGAGTCGTTATAGACTGAAGTTAATGGAAATTTAGAAAGAAATTCTTCCGAATTAGAGTTCCACTTGCACAAGGAAAATCCGCCTCCCAAAAGCAAAGCTGTCAAATCTTTAGAGACCTGTAGTGCTTCAGATACTGACTCAAATGAATGAAGAAAATCGTCAACGTAAAATGATGATTTTAACACTTCAGAAGCCTTAGGAGAATACAACGGGCCATCCTGTTCAGCAAGTAATTTCAACGTACGTATGGCTAGAAAAGCAGAGGGCTTTAGTCCATAGGTTAAGGTTTTTAGCCGAAAAATCTTGACAGGTTTAGTAGGCTCGTCGCGCCAAAGAATTCTCTGAAGGTCGCACTGTTGTTGATCGACCAAAATCTGCCTATACATTTGCTTGATATCAGATATCACTGCGATAGGGAACAAGCGAAAATTCATCAAGACAGAAGAAATGTCAGATTGAATAGGAGGGCCTGATAATAATGTGTCATTCAGAGAAGTGCCATTGGCATCCAATGCAGAGCCATTAAAGACCACTCTTATGTTTTCCTTTAAAATCTCATTCTTCCAAACTGGATGATGATTGAGGTAAATGACTTCAGATGGGGTATAAGAAGCATCATCTTTCTTGGTAACAACCTCCATGTGATCAAGTGCCTCATATTCCTCCATAAACGTGGAGTATTGAGTTTTAACAACAGGGTCACGTTTAAATTTGTTTTCCACAGCATAGAGTGCTCTAAGAGCCCTAGGGTGTGTTTCAAATAAAAGAGGTGGATTATCCACTCGGGGCATTGTTACGACAAATCTACCCTCTGAATTGCGTTTGGTCGTTTCGCGAAACTGTTTTTCACACATTTCATTTTCAACCGAGGAAGGTGAAACTGAATCTATAGTTTCGATTTTCCAAAATCTTTCTAAGTTATAATCGAGACTTGTATTGACAAAATGACATTGAGAGAAATTTTGAAATGACTTACGAGGGACTTGACCCGTTACTAACCAACCTAGCTTGGTATGATGAACAAACACTCCTGGTGATATTTTAACCTTAGAGCTAAGGAGACATTGCCAAAATACTTGGGCACTGAGAAGTATGTCTACCGGAGCGCTCGTATTAAATGTTGGATCCGCCAACTGAATGTTATGAGGAAATTGCCACGTTCTAACTTCAAAAGAATTACTAGGGGTGTTACTGCCAATAGTATCAATGGCAAGGCAATTCAACTGCAATGTTGTGTTACAATTCACAGCATCTTTGATGTGAACACGAACAAAATGCAAAGATTTAACATTGCTATTGTTAATACCGGTAACCTGAATTAATGTAGGTTGCTTGGGAAGACCAAGTTTCTTAATGAGACGCTCACTTATGAAGTCATGGGTGGCGGCATTATCCAATAGGGCACGTGCTTCAAGCCATCTACCAGAAGAGTCTTGAACTTTTATTAACACGGTTGATAGTAGCACCTGGGAACTACGAATTGAGCTAGAGCTCTGAGTATAAGATTGCGCATTAGCTCCTGGGGATGCATCTTTAGAACATCCAGGGGAAGGAGCCTGACGTGGCTTTTCAAACCTATGAAGCAAGGTATGATGTTGAGCCTTGCAATGGGAGCAAGTATTTTTAGATAAGCAATCAGGCACCATATGCCTAGTTGACAAACAGTTGTAGCAATATCTTTTTTGAGCTATTAATTTGCGTCTTTCATCGGTAGAAAGGGCTTTAAAGGCAACGCAGGAATATAACCTGTGAGGTGCTTTACAGAGAATACAATCCATTGAATTATGCTGAACAGTAAAGACAGCAGATTTGTTTATTTTTGCACCGACTGGTTTCACAACATTAGATTTGTTATCTGCACTTCCTGACATATGACAGGCTACAGCTGACAAAACCTGACATCTATTATTCATAAACGTAAGCAATGAATCATAGGTATATGACGTGTCATTTGTTAGTTCCCTCTCCCATGCCTTTAAGGTTGATGAATCAAATTTAGAAGTAACCAAGTGAATCAAGAATAGATCCCAATGCTCGACCGGTTGGTTCAACCGTGCCAATGCTCTGACATGTAGTTGGACCGCGTCACTCAAGGCTCGCAGTGTTGACAAGCTTTCAGCTCGCAAGGTGGGCAGGTTAAATAAGGCTTGAATATGCCTTTGTAAACATAATTTTTCATTGCCATAACGGCCTTTAAGAAGCTCGATAGCAATGTTATAGTTTTCTCCTGTTAGGGGAAGTTCTCTTATAAGTTGAAGGGGTGGCCCCTGCAAAATGGATTTTAAGTAATGAAATTTCTGAATTTCCGGAAGTGTGGCATTATTATGTACTAATGAACTGAACAATTCAAAGAATGATTGCCACATCTCTTCCTTTCCTGAAAAGTGCGGAATTTCAATTTTAGGTAGCAATGGTTTGATACCGTTCCCATGGTCGCTAATTCTTCCTTGAGTTTCTTCTACCTTCAACGCCAGGGTCAGAGTTCTAACTAATGCCACAGCCTGAGCATGTGTATCAAAGTAATTACTCTCTACTTCTTCCCTATCTGATTGATGTTCTGGACTTTTGATTTCAATTTCAAGTTGCACGAGATCATATTTCTCGTACGCCTGTTCAAAAGCTTTTAAACGCTGGGATATAATGTCAAGGTTTTGTTCCTCTTTCGGTAGAGTAGCTAAATATTTTTGAAAACGGGTGAGTTGACCTTTGTAGGCCGCCCGAGAGTTTAACAGTTTATCATCAATTATTGGTGGCATGGCTGGAAAAGTTGGAACAACTCACTCACCAAAGCTGCTTGTGGCACCAGACAGACCTGCTCTCCGGAAAGAAACCAGTTGTACAAATATGCTGGGATTGTTTCCGCCTTCCCGCAGATCTCCCGCGCTAGCCACAATGTACTGAAATGTATAGAACAAATATTAGATTGCACCAGTTTTTTGAATTGAATTTGCGGTCTCAGAATGAAGGTTCTGGGTTTGATCCGGGGTTGAGGTACCATGGAAAGGGGTGTACCAAGTGGATGTGGTACATCCTAAGGGATTTAGACAGAATGAAGTTTCGGGCACAAAAGGTGATAATGAAGGACAGAGCGGGATAAGACCAAAAAGTTAAGATTTAGATTTGAATGATATTTATTAAATATAAAGCGAATATGTCGCCAGGAATAATAGCTTCAAAGAAATTACTTTAAAAACTGACAATAAAAAATTAATAACAATTAAAAGGTACTTGTTTCTCCAGGAAACGTAAATAGAGCAGTGATTAACTTTAAAGTATTAAATATAAAATTACTAAAAAAGAAGCATAATAATTTTAATTCATTCCAAAGTGGATTAAAATGAAATACTCTTCTGACGGAAAGAATCCGGGCAGAATAAAAGAAGTGAAAGGGTACCACCTCTTCTAAGGTACGATACAAGAAGTATCAGGCCGGCAGTCGGAGGTCCTCAGTAGCTGGCGGCAATTTAGTGCGCCCGCTCTGGCGGTGCGAGGTCAGTCTGGCATGTTCCAGGGTTCCGGGTTCGGAACTAGAGTAGATGATGATAGGTTCTCCTAAAGATAGCGACCAGCATAGAGAGGCTCTTGGTAATACCTCCTGCGGCTGGTGAAATGATGTTCTCAGAATTACGATTTGCAGAGTAGATCCATGTTGAAGATTTTTGGTTGAAGTGCAGGCTGATGAATTTAGACTGCCCGGCCAGGCCGCCAAGTCCAGCAGAGAGATTATGCCGGCGGAGAAGAGACTCCGGCAGCCAGAGGTACCCCGAGAGGGCAGTAACCCCAGCAGGGATGACGTGAGCAGATGTGATCAGTTGAGAAGAGTGGACGAGAGTAGGCACTGTAGGCCGGGAGACCTCAGGCTATATAGCGGTAGTGACGTCAGCGCGCGGAACCTTCTAGCATGAAGGTGTGGCGAGAGAGCAGCCAATCACAGCACAGCCCCATGCACAATGCGAGCGTCACCGCTGGAGAGAGCTCAGTGCTCGTGAGAAAATGTGACGGTATAGTACGTCTAGAAAGACACTACAGAAAACAGGTGAGTAGACATGAATATTACAGAAAAGCAATTAAATTGAAACACCAATATTAAACAAATCAGAACACCGCGTTCAGACTGCAATTCACGAAATTCAAATAATGGGGCAGAAAAATTGAACGTGTGTTTCACACCGAAAGGGAAACATAGCCAACAAAAAACATTCGCAAAGCGAACATGCTGGGAGGGGCGAGAAAAAATTGCAGTAAGAAAGCGCAGAAGTTAGGCCTCGCGTGGCAAAGGAGCAATCATGGTGATTGGCCTAAGAAAATGACCAGCAGAAGTCTGCAGTTTTACCACGCGAACCCTACCATCTCTGCCAGGAAAGCACTCAACAACCCTACCCAAATTCCAAACAAGAGGAGGACTAGGGTCTTTCAAAAGCACCAAGTCCCCCACCTGAAGGTTAGAGCAGGAAAAAAACCATTTGCCACGCTGCTGAAGCAAACCGAGGTATTCCAACCTCCAGCGACGCCAAAAATTGTTGCGCAAACTTTCAATTTTGCGCCAAGAAATGGCTAAAGAAGATTGAGAATTAGAATATAACAAAGGTGGGGAGGCAGTCAATGGACCACCGATAAGAAAATGGCCCGGCGTTAATGGTAGAAGATCTGAAGGGTCATTAGATAAGGGTGATAAAGGGCGAGAATTAATTATGCCCTCAATAAAAATAATTAAAGAATTAAACTCTTCATGAGAAAGGGGGGTGTGGCCACAAACACGTCTAAGGTGCTTCTTGGTGAGTTTCACACAAGACTCCCACCGTCCACCTTGATGGGGTGCATAAGGGGGGATGAAGTGCCACTTGAAATTTCTCTGGTGAGCATAATCAGTAATCCTTTCCAGCGCTGCATTTTGAGTAAGAGCTCTCTTAATTTGCTCAGAAGCTCCGATAAAATTTTTAGCATTGTCGGAAAATACTTCTGAAGGAAGTCCTCGGCGAGCAGAAAATCTGGCAAAAGCTGCCAAAAAATAAGCAGTAGAGGCGTTGGTAACTAGTTCTAAGTGAACTGCTCCGGTGACCATACATACAAACAGCGAAATATAGAGTTTTCCAAAAATACATTTTTTGGCCTCAGGAGAATTCTTTCTGTAAACAAAAGGCCCGGAATAATCCACTCCCGTGAAGGCAAAGGGTCTAGCAGGCGCAGATCTAAAGTTGGGAAGATCACCCATGAGCTGAGTGGTAATTTTAGGGTTGGATTTAAAACATGGAATACACTTCCGGATAACAGAGGTAACTTCATGGACTCCGTTTATGGGCCAATACCTTTCACGAATGACAGAAAGTAATGTACGAGTACCAGCATGAAGATGCTGGTAATGATACTGACGAATGATTAGAGAAGTGACATGATGCTTTGAAGGAAGAATAATTGGGTGTTTTTTATCCTCGGAAAGATCAGCCAAAGATAAACGTCCTCCAACTCTTAGTAAAGCATCAGTGTCCAAAAAAGGGGCGAGTGATGAAAGCCTACTCGATTTCTTAAGGGATTGACCTTGGGACAACACCTGACATTCTTCAGAGAATATTTCTTGTTGAGTAAGCCATAAGATTTTTGTAGTGGCTAAACCTAATTCAGAAAGGGTTAAATATGGCTTAGGAAAAAGGGGTTGCTCTACCACAAAATATTTCCATCGAAGGAGATAAGCCATAACCCTCACCAATTTATGGAAAGAGGAATATCGCTGCAAGAGAAGGGGAGAGTCAGAAACGAGAAGAGAAGATCCAGTAATCTTACCAGCATCCGGCAAGTCTGATAACTCCGGAAGCGGAAAATTTGGCCAAGCGGAAGGTTCTTGCAGAAGCCAAGGGGGACCGTGCCAGTATAATGTCAGGTTAGCCAACATGAGAGGGGAACATCCCCGAGAAATGACATCTGCAGGATTCTCCTTGCCAGATACATGATGCCATTGTTCAAAGTTAGACAATTGTTGAATTTTGGACACTCTATTAGCTACAAACACCTGCCAATGCGAGGAAGGTTTGGCAATCCATGCCAACGTGATGGCTGAGTCACTCCAAAAGTAAGTTTTGCTAAATCGGATTTTCAAAGATTGGCGGATTTTGACCGATAATTCAACCGCCAGAAGAGCAGCACAAAGTTCCAGTCGTGGCAAGGATAAGGATTTAAGAGGGGCTACCTTAGACTTAGCGCAAATTAAATTGGAAAAGAAATATGACTGGTCAAAATTGCGGCAAACAATATATGCACAACACCCATAAGCTTTCAATGAGCTATCGGCAAAGATGTGAAGTTCATATCCTCCACAAGAGGGAAAGGGAATAATCACTCGCGGGATAATGACATTGGAGAGATCTTCCAAACTATTTCTATAAGAAATCCAATTTTTTTGCAACTCTGAAGGAACTGGTTCATCCCAACCAGTTTTCAAGGACCAAAGGTCCTGCATGAAAAGCTTTGCTGTGACAATAATTGGCGCCAAAAATTGGAGAGGATCAAATATCTTTGCAATCTCAGACAAAATTTGCCGCTTAGTTTGCGGTTTGATGTCACCGAGATTAATTTTGAAAAAGAAAAAATCCTTTTGAGGACTCCAATAGATGCCTAGGGTTTTGATAGAATTACTTTCTTGAAGAAGCTCTACTGAGTCGTTATAGACTGAAGTTAATGGAAATTTAGAAAGAAATTCTTCCGAATTAGAGTTCCACTTGCACAAGGAAAATCCGCCTCCCAAAAGCAAAGCTGTCAAATCTTTAGAGACCTGTAGTGCTTCAGATACTGACTCAAATGAATGAAGAAAATCGTCAACGTAAAATGATGATTTTAACACTTCAGAAGCCTTAGGAGAATACAACGGGCCATCCTGTTCAGCAAGTAATTTCAACGTACGTATGGCTAGAAAAGCAGAGGGCTTTAGTCCATAGGTTAAGGTTTTTAGCCGAAAAATCTTGACAGGTTTAGTAGGCTCGTCGCGCCAAAGAATTCTCTGAAGGTCGCACTGTTGTTGATCGACCAAAATCTGCCTATACATTTGCTTGATATCAGATATCACTGCGATAGGGAACAAGCGAAAATTCATCAAGACAGAAGAAATGTCAGATTGAATAGGAGGGCCTGATAATAATGTGTCATTCAGAGAAGTGCCATTGGCATCCAATGCAGAGCCATTAAAGACCACTCTTATGTTTTCCTTTAAAATCTCATTCTTCCAAACTGGATGATGATTGAGGTAAATGACTTCAGATGGGGTATAAGAAGCATCATCTTTCTTGGTAACAACCTCCATGTGATCAAGTGCCTCATATTCCTCCATAAACGTGGAGTATTGAGTTTTAACAACAGGGTCACGTTTAAATTTGTTTTCCACAGCATAGAGTGCTCTAAGAGCCCTAGGGTGTGTTTCAAATAAAAGAGGTGGATTATCCACTCGGGGCATTGTTACGACAAATCTACCCTCTGAATTGCGTTTGGTCGTTTCGCGAAACTGTTTTTCACACATTTCATTTTCAACCGAGGAAGGTGAAACTGAATCTATAGTTTCGATTTTCCAAAATCTTTCTAAGTTATAATCGAGACTTGTATTGACAAAATGACATTGAGAGAAATTTTGAAATGACTTACGAGGGACTTGACCCGTTACTAACCAACCTAGCTTGGTATGATGAACAAACACTCCTGGTGATATTTTAACCTTAGAGCTAAGGAGACATTGCCAAAATACTTGGGCACTGAGAAGTATGTCTACCGGAGCGCTCGTATTAAATGTTGGATCCGCCAACTGAATGTTATGAGGAAATTGCCACGTTCTAACTTCAAAAGAATTACTAGGGGTGTTACTGCCAATAGTATCAATGGCAAGGCAATTCAACTGCAATGTTGTGTTACAATTCACAGCATCTTTGATGTGAACACGAACAAAATGCAAAGATTTAACATTGCTATTGTTAATACCGGTAACCTGAATTAATGTAGGTTGCTTGGGAAGACCAAGTTTCTTAATGAGACGCTCACTTATGAAGTCATGGGTGGCGGCATTATCCAATAGGGCACGTGCTTCAAGCCATCTACCAGAAGAGTCTTGAACTTTTATTAACACGGTTGATAGTAGCACCTGGGAACTACGAATTGAGCTAGAGCTCTGAGTATAAGATTGCGCATTAGCTCCTGGGGATGCATCTTTAGAACATCCAGGGGAAGGAGCCTGACGTGGCTTTTCAAACCTATGAAGCAAGGTATGATGTTGAGCCTTGCAATGGGAGCAAGTATTTTTAGATAAGCAATCAGGCACCATATGCCTAGTTGACAAACAGTTGTAGCAATATCTTTTTTGAGCTATTAATTTGCGTCTTTCATCGGTAGAAAGGGCTTTAAAGGCAACGCAGGAATATAACCTGTGAGGTGCTTTACAGAGAATACAATCCATTGAATTATGCTGAACAGTAAAGACAGCAGATTTGTTTATTTTTGCACCGACTGGTTTCACAACATTAGATTTGTTATCTGCACTTCCTGACATATGACAGGCTACAGCTGACAAAACCTGACATCTATTATTCATAAACGTAAGCAATGAATCATAGGTATATGACGTGTCATTTGTTAGTTCCCTCTCCCATGCCTTTAAGGTTGATGAATCAAATTTAGAAGTAACCAAGTGAATCAAGAATAGATCCCAATGCTCGACCGGTTGGTTCAACCGTGCCAATGCTCTGACATGTAGTTGGACCGCGTCACTCAAGGCTCGCAGTGTTGACAAGCTTTCAGCTCGCAAGGTGGGCAGGTTAAATAAGGCTTGAATATGCCTTTGTAAACATAATTTTTCATTGCCATAACGGCCTTTAAGAAGCTCGATAGCAATGTTATAGTTTTCTCCTGTTAGGGGAAGTTCTCTTATAAGTTGAAGGGGTGGCCCCTGCAAAATGGATTTTAAGTAATGAAATTTCTGAATTTCCGGAAGTGTGGCATTATTATGTACTAATGAACTGAACAATTCAAAGAATGATTGCCACATCTCTTCCTTTCCTGAAAAGTGCGGAATTTCAATTTTAGGTAGCAATGGTTTGATACCGTTCCCATGGTCGCTAATTCTTCCTTGAGTTTCTTCTACCTTCAACGCCAGGGTCAGAGTTCTAACTAATGCCACAGCCTGAGCATGTGTATCAAAGTAATTACTCTCTACTTCTTCCCTATCTGATTGATGTTCTGGACTTTTGATTTCAATTTCAAGTTGCACGAGATCATATTTCTCGTACGCCTGTTCAAAAGCTTTTAAACGCTGGGATATAATGTCAAGGTTTTGTTCCTCTTTCGGTAGAGTAGCTAAATATTTTTGAAAACGGGTGAGTTGACCTTTGTAGGCCGCCCGAGAGTTTAACAGTTTATCATCAATTATTGGTGGCATGGCTGGAAAAGTTGGAACAACTCACTCACCAAAGCTGCTTGTGGCACCAGACAGACCTGCTCTCCGGAAAGAAACCAGTTGTACAAATATGCTGGGATTGTTTCCGCCTTCCCGCAGATCTCCCGCGCTAGCCACAATGTACTGAAATGTATAGAACAAATATTAGATTGCACCAGTTTTTTGAATTGAATTTGCGGTCTCAGAATGAAGGTTCTGGGTTTGATCCGGGGTTGAGGTACCATGGAAAGGGGTGTACCAAGTGGATGTGGTACATCCTAAGGGATTTAGACAGAATGAAGTTTCGGGCACAAAAGGTGATAATGAAGGACAGAGCGGGATAAGACCAAAAAGTTAAGATTTAGATTTGAATGATATTTATTAAATATAAAGCGAATATGTCGCCAGGAATAATAGCTTCAAAGAAATTACTTTAAAAACTGACAATAAAAAATTAATAACAATTAAAAGGTACTTGTTTCTCCAGGAAACGTAAATAGAGCAGTGATTAACTTTAAAGTATTAAATATAAAATTACTAAAAAAGAAGCATAATAATTTTAATTCATTCCAAAGTGGATTAAAATGAAATACTCTTCTGACGGAAAGAATCCGGGCAGAATAAAAGAAGTGAAAGGGTACCACCTCTTCTAAGGTACGATACAAGAAGTATCAGGCCGGCAGTCGGAGGTCCTCAGTAGCTGGCGGCAATTTAGTGCGCCCGCTCTGGCGGTGCGAGGTCAGTCTGGCATGTTCCAGGGTTCCGGGTTCGGAACTAGAGTAGATGATGATAGGTTCTCCTAAAGATAGCGACCAGCATAGAGAGGCTCTTGGTAATACCTCCTGCGGCTGGTGAAATGATGTTCTCAGAATTACGATTTGCAGAGTAGATCCATGTTGAAGATTTTTGGTTGAAGTGCAGGCTGATGAATTTAGACTGCCCGGCCAGGCCGCCAAGTCCAGCAGAGAGATTATGCCGGCGGAGAAGAGACTCCGGCAGCCAGAGGTACCCCGAGAGGGCAGTAACCCCAGCAGGGATGACGTGAGCAGATGTGATCAGTTGAGAAGAGTGGACGAGAGTAGGCACTGTAGGCCGGGAGACCTCAGGCTATATAGCGGTAGTGACGTCAGCGCGCGGAACCTTCTAGCATGAAGGTGTGGCGAGAGAGCAGCCAATCACAGCACAGCCCCATGCACAATGCGAGCGTCACCGCTGGAGAGAGCTCAGTGCTCGTGAGAAAATGTGACGGTATAGTACGTCTAGAAAGACACTACAGAAAACAGGTGAGTAGACATGAATATTACAGAAAAGCAATTAAATTGAAACACCAATATTAAACAAATCAGAACACCGCGTTCAGACTGCAATTCACGAAATTCAAATAATGGGGCAGAAAAATTGAACGTGTGTTTCACACCGAAAGGGAAACATAGCCAACAAAAAACATTCGCAAAGCGAACAAATTACGACAGGAAACGGTAACTTCGTTACTAATTATGACAGGTAACTGTAACCTCATTACGAATTATGACAAGTAACGGTATCTTCGTTAATATTTATGACAGTTAACGGTAACTTCGTTACTAATTATGACAAGTAACGGTAACTTCGTTACTAATTATGACAGGAAACTGCAACTTCATTACTAATTATGACAAGTAACGGTAACTTCATTACTAATTATGACAGGTAACGGTAACTTCGTTATTAATTATGGCAAGTAACGGTAACTTCATTACTAATTATGACACGTAACTGTAACTTCATTACTAATTATGGCAGGTAACGGTAACTTCGTGACTAATTATGACAGGTAACTGTAACTTCATTACTAATTATGACAAGAAACGGTAACATCATTACTAATTATGACAAGTAACAGTAACTTCGTTACAAATTATGTCAAGTAACGGTAACTTCATTACTAATTATGTCAGGTAACTGTAACTTCATTACTAATTATGACAAGTAACGGTATCTTCGTTACTAATTATGACAGGTATCGGTAACTTCGTTACTAATTATGACAAGTAACGATAACTTCGTTACTAATTATGACAAGTAACAGTATCTTCATTACTGATTATGACAAGTAACGGTAATTTCATTACTAATTATGACAAGTAACGGTATCTTCGATACTAATGATGACAAGTAACGGTAACTTAGTTACTAATTATGACAGGTAACTGTAACTTCATTACTAATTATGACAAGTAACGGTACTTCATTACTAACTATGACAAGTAACGGTAACTTCACTACTAATTGTGACAGGTAACGGTAAACTCGTTGCTAATTATGACAGGTAACTCTTACCTCATTACTAATTATGACAAGTAACGGTAACTTCGTTACTAATTATGACAGGTAACGGTAACTTCGTTACTATTTATGACAGGTAACGGTAACTTAGTTGCTAATTATGACAGGTAACTGTAACTTCATTACTAATTATGACAAGTAACGGTACTTCGTTACTAATTATGTCAGGTAACTGTAACTTCATTACTAATTATGACATGAAACGGTATCTTCGTTACTAATTTTTACAGGTAACGGTAACTTCGTTACTAATTATGACAAGTAACGGTAACTTCGTTACTAATTATGACAAGTAACTGTATCTTCATTACTTATTATGACAAGTAACGGTCATTTCATTACTAATTATGACAAGTAACGGTAACGTCGTACGAATAACGACAAGTAACGGTTACTTCGTTACTAATTATGACATGAAACTGTAACTGCGTTACAAAGTATGACAAGTGACGGTAACTTCATTACTAATTATGACAGGTTGCTGTAACTTCATTACTAATTATGAGAGGTAACTGCAACATCGTTACTAAATATGACAGGTAACGGTAACTTCATTAATAATTATGACAAGAAAATATAACTTAATTACTAATTATGACAAGTATCGGTAACTTCATTCCTATTTATGAGAGGTAACTGTAACATCGTTACTAATTATGACAAGTAACGTTAACATCGTTACTAATTATGACAAGTAACTGTAACTTCATTACTAATCATGACAGGTAACTGTAACTTCATTACTAATTATGACAAGTAACGTTAACTTCGTTACTAATTATGACAAGTAACGGTAACTTCATTACCAATTATGTCAGGTAACTGTAACTTCATTACTAATTATGACAAGTAACGGTACCTTCATTACTAATTATGACAAGTAACGGTAACTTCATTACTAATTATGACAGAAAACTGTAACTTCATTACTAATTATGGCAGGTAACGGTAACTACGTTACTAATTATGACAAGTAACTGTACCTTCATTACCGATTATGACAAGTAACGGTAATTTCATTACTAATTATGACAAGTAACGGTTACTTCGTTACTAATTATGACAAGAAACGGTAACTTCGTTACGAATTATGACAAGTGACTGTAACTTCATTACTAATTGTGACAGGTTACTGTAACTTCATTACTAATTATGAGAGGAAAATGCAACATCGTTACTAAATATGACAAGTAACGGTTACTTCGTTACTAATTATGACAAGTAACGGTAACTTCATTACTAATTATGACAAGTAAATATAACTTAATTACTAATTATGACAAGTATCAGTAACTTCATTACTAATTATGACAGGTAACTGTAACTTCATTACTAATTATGACAAGTAACTGTTACTTCGTTACTAATTATGACGAATAACGGTAACTTCATTACTAAATATGACAGGTAACTGTAACTTCATTACTAATTATGACAAGTAACTGTAACTTCATTACTAATTATGACAGGTAACGGTAACTTCATTACTAATTATGACAAGTAACGGTAACTTCATTACTAATTATGACAAGTAACGGTAACTGCATTACTAATTATGGCAGGTAACGGTAACTTCGTTACTAATTATGACAGTTTACTGTAACTTCATTACTAATTATGACAAATAACGGTAACTTCATTACTAATTATGACAGGTGACGGTAACTTCGTTACTAATTATGACAATAACGGTAACTTCGTTACTATTTTTGACAAGCAACAGTAACATCGTTACTAATTATGACAACTAACTGTAACTTCGTTACGAATTATGACAAGTAACGGTAACTTAATTACTAATTATGACAGTTAACTGTAACTTCATTACTAATTATGACAAGTAAATGTAACTTCATTAGTAATTATGTCAGGTAACGGTAACTTCGTTACTAATTATGACAAGTAACTGTAACTTCATTACTAATTATGACATGTTACGGTAATTTCATTACTAATTATGACAAGTAACGGTAACTTCATACTAATAATGACAAGTAACGCTAACTTCGTTACTAATTTTGACAAGAAACGGTAACATCGATTCTAATTATGACAAGTAACTGTAACTTCATTACTTATTACGACAGGTAACTGTAACTTCATTACTAATTATGACAAGAAACGGTAACTTCGTTACTAATTATGACAAGTAACGGTAACTTCTCTACCATTGATGACAGGTAACTGTAACTTCATTACTAAGGATGACAAGTAACGGTAACTTTGTTACTAATTCTGGCAGGGAACTGCAACTTCATTACTATTTATGACAGGTTACGGTAACTTCGTTACTAATTATGACCGGTAACTGTAACTTTAATACTAATTATGACAAGTAACGGTAAATTCGTTACTTATTATCTCAGGTAACTGTAACATCATAACTATTTTGAGAGGTAACGGTAACTTCGTTACTAATTACGACAAGTAACGGTATCTTCATTACTAATTATGACAAGTAACGGTAATTTCAGTGCTAATTATGACAAGTAATGGTAACTTCATTACTAATTATGACAGGTAACGGTAACTTAGTTACTAATTATGACAGGTAACTGTAACTTCATTACTAATTACTACAAGTAACGGTACTTCATTACTAATTATGACAAGTAACGGTAACTTTATTACTAATTGTGACAAGTAACGGTAACGTCGTTACTAATTATGACAGGTAACGGTAACTTCGTTAAAAATTATGACAGGTAACTCTAACCTCATTACTTATTATGACAAGTAACGGTAACTTCGTTACTAATTATGACAGGTAACGGTAAATTCGTTACTAATTATGACGGGTAACGGTAACTTCGTTACTAATTATGACAGGTAACTGTAACTTCATTAATAATCATGACAAGTAACGGTAACTTCATAACTAATTATGACAGGTAACAGTAACTTCATTATTAATTATGACAAGTAACGGTTACTTCATTACTAATTATGACAGGTAACTGTAACTTCATTACTAATTATGGCAGGTAACGGTAACTTCGTGACTAATTATGACAGGTAACTGTAACTTCATTACTAATTATGACAAGTAACGGTAACATCATTACTAATTATGACAAGTAACGGTAACTTCGTTACTAATTATGACAAGTAACGGTAACTTCATTACTAATTATGTCAGTTAACTGTAACTTCATTTCTGATTATGACAAGTAACGTTAACTTCGTTACTAATTATGACAAGTAACGGTAACTTCATTATTAATTATAACAGTTAACTTTTACATCATTACTAATTATGACAAGTATCGGTAACTTCATTACTAATTATGACAGGTAACGGTAACTTCATAACTAATTATGACAAGTAACGGTAACTTCATTACTAATTATGGCAGGTAACGGTTACTTCGTTACTAATTATGACAGGTAACTGTAACTTCGTTACTAATTATGACAAGTTACGGTAACTTCGTTACTAATTATGACAGGTAACTGTAACATCATAACTATTAATGACAGGTAACGGTAACTTCGTTACTAATTATGACAAGTAACGGTGACCTCATCACTAATTATGACATGTAACGAGAACTTCATTACTAATTATGACAAGTAACGGTGACTTCATCACTAATTATGACATGTAACGGTAACTTCATTACTAATTATGACAAGTAACGGTTACTTCATTACTAATCGTGAGAGGTAACGGTAACTTCGTTACTAATTATGACAGGTAACGGTAACTTCATTACTAATTATGACAAGTAAATGTAACTTAATTGCTAATTATGACAAGTATCGGTAACTTCATTCCTATTTATGACAGGTAACAGTAACATCGTTACTAATTATGACAAGTAACGGTATCTTCGTTACTAATTATGACAAGTCACGTTAACTTCGTTACTAATTATGACAAGTAACTGTAACTTCATTACTAATTACGACAGGTTACTGTAACTTCATTACTAATTATGAAAAGGATTGGTAACTTCATTACTAATAATGACAGGTAACTGAAACTTCATAGATAATTATGACAAGTAACTGTAACTTCGTTACTAATTATGACAAGTAACGGTAACTTCATTACTAATTATGACAGGTAACTGTAACTTCATTACCAATTATTACAAGTAACGGTAACTTCATTACTAATTATGACAAGTAACTGTAACTTCGTTACTAATTATGACAGGTAGCTGTAACTTCGTTACTAATTATGACAAGTAACGGTAACTTCGTTACTATTTGTGATAAGTTACTGTAACGTCGTTACTAATTAGGACATGTAACGGTAACTTCATTACTAATTATGAGAGGTAACTGTAACTTCATTACTAATTATGACAAGTAACGGTCACTTCGTTACTAATTATGACATGTAACGGTAACTTCGTTGATAATTACGACAAGTAACGGTAACTTCATTACTAATTATGACAGGTAACTGTAACTTCATTACTAATTATGACAAGTAACGGTAACTTCCCGACTAATGGTGACAGGTCGCTGTAACTTCATAACTAAGGATGGAAAATAACGGTTACTTTGTTACTAATTCTGGCAGGTAACTGTAACTTCATTACTATTTATGACAGGTTACGGTAACTTTGTTACAAATTATCACAGGTAACCGTAACATCTTAACTATTTTGACAGGTAACGGTAACTTCGTTACTAATTACGACAAGTTACGGTATCTTCATTACTAATTATGACAAGTAACGGTAACTTCATTACTAATTATGACAAGTAACGGTAACTTCATTACTAATTATGACAGGTAACGGTAACTTCGTTACTAAGTATGACAGGTAACTGTAACTTAATTACTAATTATGACAAGTAACGGTACTTCATTACTAATTATGACAAAAAACTGAAACTTCATTACTAATTATGACAAGTAACGGTAACTTCGTTACTAATTACGACAGGTAACGGTAACTTCAATACAAATTATGACAAGTGACGGTATCTTCATTACTAATTATGACAGGTTGCTGTAACTTCATTACTAGTTATGAGAGGTAACTGCAAAATCGTTACTAAATATGACAAGTAACGGTAACTTCATTACTAATTATGACAAGTAAATATAACTTAATTACTAATTATGACAAGTATCGGTAACTACATTCCTATTTATGACAGGTAACTGTAACATTGTTACTAATTATGACAAGTAACGTTAACTTCGTTACTAATTATGAGAAGTAACGGTAACGTCAAACTAATTATGACAGGTAACTGTAACTTCATTACTAATTATGTTAAGTATCGGTAACTTCATTACTAATTATGACAGGTAACTGTAACTTCATTAGTAATGATGACAAGTAACTGTAACTTCGTTACTAATTATGACAAGTAACGGTAACTTCATTACTAATTATGACAGGTAACTGTAACTACATTACTAATTATGACAAGTAACTGCAACTTCATTACTAATTATGACAAGTAACTGTAACTTCGTTACTAATTATGACAGGTAACTGTAACTTCATTACTAATTATGACAAGTAACGGTAACTTCGTAACTAATTATGACAGGTAACGGTAACTTCGTTGCTAATTATGACAGGTAACGGTAACTTCGTTTCTAATTACGACAGGTAACTGTAACTTCATTACTAATTATGACAAGTAACGGTATCTTTATTACTAATATTGACTAGTAACGGTAACTTCATTAGTAATTATGACAAGAAACGGTAACTTCATTACAAATTATGGCAGGTAACAGTAACTTCGTTACTAATTATGACAAGTAACTGTATCTTCATTACTGATTATGACAAGTAACGGTAATTTCATTACTAATTATGACAAGTAACGGGTACTTCGTACGAATTATGACAAGTAACGGTTACTTCATTACTAATTATGACATGAAACGGTTACTTCGTTACAAATTATGACAAGTGACTGTAAATTCATTACTAATTATGACAGGTTACTGTAACTTCATTACTAATTATGAGAGGTAACTGCAACATCGTTACTAAATATGACAAGTAACGGTTACTTCGTTACAAATTATGACAAGTAACGGTAACTTCATTACTAATTATGACAAGTAACGGTAACTTCATTATTAATAATGACATGTAACTGTAACTTCATTACTAATTATGACAAGTAACTGTTACTTCATTAGTAATTATGACAAGTAACTGTAACTTCGTTACTAATTATGACAGGTAACTGTAACTTCATTGCTAATTATGACAAGTAACGGTAACTTCGTTACTAATTATGACAGGTAACGGTAACTTCGTTTCTAATTATGACAGGTAACGTTAACTTCGTTACTAATTACGACAGGTAACTGTAACTTCATTACTAATTATGACAAGTAACGGTACCTTTATTACTAATATTGGCTAGTAACGGTAACTTCATTAGTAATTATGACAAGAAACGGTAACTTCATTACAAATTATGGCAGGTAACGGTAACTTCGTTACTAATTATGACAAGAAACTGTATCTTCATTACTGATTATGACAAGTAATGGTAATTTCATTACTAATTATGACACGTAACGGGTACTTCGTACGAATAATGACAAGTAATGGTTACTTCGTTACTAGTTATGACATGAAACGGTTACTTAGTTACAAATTATGACAAATGACTGTAAATTCATTACTAATTATGACAGGTTACTGTAACTTCATTACTAATTATGAGAGGTAACTGCAACATCGTTACTAAATATGACAAGTAACGGTTACTTCGTTACTAATTATGACAGGTTGCTGTAACTTCATTACTAGTTATGAGAGGTAACTGCAAAATCGTTACTAAATATGACAAGTAACGGTAACTTCATTACTAATTATGACAAGTAAATATAACTTAATTACTAATTATGACAAGTATCGGTTACTTCATTCCTATTTATGACAGGTAACTGTAACATCGTTACTCATGACAAGTAACGGTAACTTCTTTACTAATTATGACAAGTAACGTTAACTTCGTTACTAATTATGACAAGTAACTGTAACTTCATTACTAATTATGAGAGGTAACTGTAACATCATTACTAATTATGACAAGTAACGTTAACTTCGTTACTAATTATGAGAAGTGACGGTAACGTCATTACTAATTATGACAGGTAACTGTAACTTCATTACTAATTATGACAAGTATCGGTAACTTCATTACTAATTATGACAGGTAACTGTAACTTCATTAGTAATGATGACAAGTAACTGTAACTTCGTTACTAATTATGACAAGTAACGGTAACTACATTACTAATTATGACAGGTAACTGTAACTTCATTACTAATTATGACAAGTAACTGTAACTTCATTACTAATTATGACAAGTAACTGTAACTTCGTTACTAATTATGACAGGTAACTGTAACTTCATTACTAATTATGACAAGTAACGGTAACTTCGTAACTAATTATGACAGGTAACGGTAACTTCGTTGCTAATTATGACAGGTAACGGTAACTTCGTTTCTAATTACGACAGGTAACTGTAACTTCATTACTAATTATGACAAGTAACGGTACCTTTATTACTAATATTGACTAGTAACGGTAACTTCATTAGTAATTATGACAAGAAACGGTAACTTCATTACAAATTATGGCAGGTAACAGTAACTTCGTTACTAATTATGACAAGTAACTGTATCTTCATTACTGATTAAGACAAGTAACGGTAATTTCATTACTAATTATGACAAGTAACGGGTACTTCGTACGAATAATGACAAGTAACGGTTACTTCATTACTAATTATGACATGAAACGGTTACTTCGTTACAAATTATGACAAGTGACTGTAAATTCATTACTAATTATGACAGGTTACTGTAACTTCATTACTAATTATGAGAGGTAACTGCAACATCGTTACTAAATATGACAAGTAACGGTTACTTCGTTACAAATTATGACAAGTAACGGTAACTTCATTACTAATTATGACAAGTAAATATAACTTAATTACTAATTATGACAAGTATCGGTAACTCCATTCCTATTTATGACAGGTAACTGTAACATTGTTACTAATTATGACAAGTAACGGTAACTTCGTTACTAATTATGACAAGTAACGTTAACTTCGTTACTAATTATGACAAGTAACTGTAACTTCATTACTTATTATGACAGGTAACTGTAACTTCATTACTAATTATGACAAGTAAGGTTAACTTCGTTATTTATTATGACAAGTAACGGTAACTTCATTACTAATTATGACAGGTTACTGCAACTTCATTACTAAATATGACAAGTTTCGGTAACTTCATTACTAATTATGACAGGTAACTGTAACTTCATTACTAATTATGACAAGTAACTGTAACTTAATTACTAATTATGACAAGTAACTGTAACTTCGTTACTAATTATGACAGGTAACTGTAACTTCGTTACTAATTATGACAAGTAACGGTAACTTCATTACTAATTATGACAGGTAACTGTAACTTCATTACTAATTATGACAAGTAACTGTAACTTCATTACTAATTATGACAAGTAACGGTAACTTCGTTACTAATTATCACAGGTAACTGCAACATCTTAACTATTTTGACAGGTAACGGTAACTTCGTTATAAATTACGACAAGTAACGGTATCTTCATTACTAATTATGACAAGTAACGGTAACGTCATTACTAATTATGACAAGTAACTGTAACTTCGTTACTAATTATGACAGGTAACTGTAACTTCGTTACTAATTATGACTAGTAACGGTAACTTCATTACTAATTATGACAGGTAACTGTAACTTCATTACTAATTATGACAAGTAACTGTAACTTCATTACTAATTATGACAGGTAACTGTAACTTCATTACTAATTATGATAAGTAACGTTAAATTAATTACTAATTATGACAAGTAACGGTAACGTCATTACTAATTATGACAGGTAACTGTAACTTCATTACTAATTATGACAGGTATCGGTAACTTCTTTACTAATTATGACAGGTAACTGTAACTTCATTACTAATGATGACAAGTAACTGTAACTTCGTTACTAATTATGACAAGTAACGGTAACTTCATTATTAATAATGACATGTAACTGTAACTTCATTACTAATTATGACAAGTAACTGTTACTTCATTAGTAATTATGACAAGTAACTGTAACTTCGTTACTAATTATGACAGGTAACTGTAACTTCATTACTAATTATGACAAGTAACGGTAACTTCGTTACTAATTATGACAGGTAACGGTAACTTCGTTGCTAATTATGACAGGTAACGGTAACTTCGTTACTAATTACGACAGGTAACTGTAACTTCATTACTAATTATGACAAATAACGGTAACTTTATTACTAATATTGGCTAGTAACGGTAACTTCATTAGTAATTATGACAAGAAACGGTAACTTCATTACAAATTATGGCAGGTAACGGTAACTTCGTTACTAATTATGACAAGAAACTGCATCTTCATTACTGATTATGACAAGTAACGGTAATTTCATTACTAATTATGACAAGTAACGGGTACTTCGTACGAATAATGACAAGTAATGGTTACTTCGTTACTAGTTATGACATGAAACGGTAACTTCGTTACAAATTATGACAAATGACTGTAAATTCATTACTAATTATGACAGGTTACTGTAACTTCATTACTAATTATGAGAGGTAACTGCAACATCGTTACAAAATATGAAAAGTAACGGTTACTTCGTTACTAATTACGACAAATAACGGTAACTTCACTACTAATTATGACAAGTAAATATAACTTAATTACTAATTATGACAATTATCGGTAACTTCATTCCTATTTATGACAGGTAACTGTAACTTCATTACTAATGATGATAAGTAACTGTAACTTCGTTACTAATTATGACAAGTAACGGTAACTTCATTATTAATAATGACATGTAACTGTAACTTCAATACTAATTATGACAAGTAACTGTTACTTCATTAGTAATTATGACAAGTAACTGTAACTTCGTTACTAATTATGACAGGTAACTGTAACTTCGTTACTAATTATGACAAGTAACGGTAACTTCGTAACTAATTATGACAAGTAACGTTAACTTCGTTACTAATTATGACAAGTAACTGTAACTTCTTTACTTATTATGACAAGTAACTGTAACTTCATTACTAATTATGACAAGTAACGTTAACTTCGTTATTTATTATGACAAGTAACGGTAACTTCATTACTAATTATGACAGGTTACTGTAACTTCATTACTAATTATGACAAGTATCGGTAACTTCATTACTAATTATGACAGGTAACTGTAACTTCATTACTAATTATGACAAGTAAATGTAACTTAATTACTAATTATGTCAAGTAACTGTAACTTCGTTACTAATTATGACAGGTGACTGTAACTTCGTTACTAATTATGACAAGTAACGGTAACTTCATTACTAATTATGACAGGTAACTGTAACTTCATTACTAATTATGACAAGTAACTGTAACTTCATTACTAATTATGACAAGTAACTGTAACTTCGTTACTAATTATGACAGGTAACTGTAACTTCGTTACTAATTACGACAAGTAACGGTAACTTCGTTACTATTTGTGATAAGTTACTGTAACATCGTTAGTAATTAGGACAAGTAACGGTAACTTCCTTACTAATTATGAGAGGTAACTGTAACTTCGTTACTAATTATGACATGTAACGGTAATTTCGTTAATAATTTCGACAAGTAACGGTAACTTCATTACTAATTATGACAGGTAACTGTAACTTCATTACTAATTATGACAAGTAACGGTAACTTCATTACTAATTACGACATGTAACGGTAACTTCACTACTAATTATGACAAGTAACGGTAACTTCATTACTAATTATGGCAGGTAACGGTAACTTCGTTACTAATTATGACAGGTAACTGTATATCATTACTAATTATGACGAGTAGCGGTAGCTTCAATATTTATTATGACAAGTAACGGTAACATCGTTACTAATAATGACAAGTAACGGTATCTTCTCTACTAATGATGACAGGTAACTGAACTTTTTTACTAAGGATGACAAGTAACGGTAACTTAGTTACTTATTCTGGCAGGTAATTGTAACTTCTTTACTATTTAGGACAGGTTACGGTAACTTCGTTACTAAATATGACAGGTAACGGTAACTTCGTTATTAATTATGACAAGTAACGGTAACTTAATTACTAATTATGACAAGTTACGGTACCTTCATTACTAATTATTGAGAGGTAACTGTAACTTTAATAATAATTATGACAAGGAACGGTAAATTCGTTACTAATTATCACAGGTAACTGTGACATCATAACTATTTTGACAGGTAACGGTAACATCGTTACTAATTACGACAAGTTACGGTATCTTCATTACTAATTATGACAAGTAACGGTATCTTCGTTAATAATTACGACAAGTAACGGTAACTTCATTACTAATTATGACAAGTAACGGTAACTTCATTACTAATTATGACAAGTAACGGTAACTTCGTTACTAATTACGACAGGAAACGGTAACTTCGTTACTAATTATGACAGGTAACTGTAACCTCATTACTAATTATGACAAGTAACGGTATCTTCGTTAATATTTATGACAGTTAACGGTAACTTCGTTACTAATTATGACAAGTAACGGTAACTTCGTTACTAATTATGACAGGAAACTGCAACTTCATTACTAATTATGACAAGTAACGGTAACTTCATTACTAATTATGACAGGTAACGGTAACTTCGTTATTAATTATGACAAGTAACGGTAACTTCATTACTAATTATGACACGTAACTGTAACTTCATTACTAATTATGGCAGGTAACGGTAACTTCGTGACTAATTATGACAGGTAACTGTAACTTCATTACTAATTATGACAAGAAACGGTAACATCATTACTAATTATGACAAGTAACAGTAACTTCGTTACAAATTATGACAAGTAACGATAACTTCATTACTAATTATGTCAGGTAACTGTAACTTCATTACTAATTATGACAAGTTTCGGTAACTTCATTACTAATTATGACAGGTTACTGTAACTTCATTACTAAATATGACAAGTTTCGGTAACTTCATTACTAATTATGACAGGTAACTGTAACTTCATTACTAATTATGACAAGTAACTGTAACTTAATTACTAATTATGACAAGTAACTGTAACTTCGTTACTAATTATGACAGGTAACTGTAACTTCGTTACTAATTATGACAAGTAACGGTAACTTCATTACTAATTATGACAGGTAACTGTAACTTCATTACTAATTATGACAAGAAACTGTAACTTCATTACTAATTATGACAAGTAACGGTAACTTCGTTACTAATTATCACAGGTAACTGTAACATCTTAACTATTTTGACAGGTAACGGTAACTTCGTTATTAATTACGACAAGTAACGGTATCTTCATTACTAATTATGACAAGTAACGGTAACGTCATTACTAATTATGACAAGCAACTGTAACTTCGTTACTAATTATGACAGGTAACTGTAACTTCGTTACTAATTATGACTAGTAACGGTAACTTCATTACTAATTATGACAGGTAACTGTAACTTCATTACTAATTATGACAAGTAACTGTAACTTCATTACTAATTATGACATAAAACGGTAACTTCCTTACTAATTATGACAAGTAACGGTAACTTTGTTACTAATTACGACAGGTAACGGTTACTTCGTTACAAATTATGACAAGTGACGGTATCTTCATTACTAATTATGACAGGTTGCTGTAACTTCATTACTAGTTATGAGAGGTAACTGCAAAATCGTTACTAAATATGACAAGTAACGGTAACTTCATTACTAATTATGACAAGTAAATATAACTTAATTACTAATTATGACAAGTATCGGTAACTTCATTCCTATTTATGACAGGTAACTGTAACATCGTTACTAATTATGACAAGTAACGGTAACTTCGTTACTTATTATGACAAGTAACGTTAACATCGTTACTAATTATGACAAGTAACGGTAACGTCATTACTAATTATGACAGGTAACTGTAACTTCATTACTAATTATGACAAGTATCGGTAACTTCATTACTAATTATGACAGGTAACTGTAACTTCATTACTAATGATGACAAGTAACTGTAACTTCGTTACTAATTATGACAAGTAACGGTAACTTCATTATTAATAATGACATGTAACTGTAACTTCATTACTAATTATGACAAGTAACTGTTACTTCATTAGTAATTATGACAAGTAACTGTAACTTCGTTACTAATTATGACAGGTAACTGTAACTTCATTACTAATTATGACAAGTAACGGTAACTTCGTTACTAATTATGACAGGTAACGGTAACTTCGTTTCTAATTATGACAGGTAACGTTAACTTCGTTACTAATTACGACAGGTAACTGTAACTTCATTACTAATTATGACAAGTAACGGTACCTTTATTACTAATATTGGCTAGTAACGGTAACTTCATTAGTAATTATGACAAGAAACGGTAACTTCATTACAAATTATGGCAGGTAACGGTAACTTCGTTACTAATTATGACAAGAAACTGTATCTTCATTACTGATTATGACAAGTAATGGTAATTTCATTACTAATTATGACACGTAACGGGTACTTCGTACGAATAATGACAAGTAATGGTTACTTCGTTACTAGTTATGACATGAAACGGTTACTTAGTTACAAATTATGACAAATGACTGTAAATTCATTACTAATTATGACAGGTTACTGTAACTTCATTACTAATTATGAGAGGTAACTGCAACATCGTTACTAAATATGACAAGTAACGGTTACTTCGTTACTAATTATGACAAGTAACGGTAACTTCACTACTAATTATGACAAGGAAATATAACTTAATTACTAATTATGACAAGTATCGGTAACTTCATTCCTATTTATGACAGGTAACTGTAACTTCATTACTAATGATGACAAGTAACTGTAACTTCGTTACTAATTATGACAAGTAACGGTAACTTCATTATTAATAATGACATGTAACTGTAACTTCATTACTAATTATGACAAGTAACTGTTACTTCATTAGTAATTATGACAAGTAACTGTAACTTCGTTACTAATTATGACAGGTAACTGTAACTTCGTTACTAATTATGACAAGTAACGGTAACTTCGTATTTAATTATGACAAGTAACGTTAACTTCGTTACTAATTATGACAAGTAACTGTAACTTCTTTACTTATTATGACAGGTAACTGTAACTTCATTACTAATTATTACAAGTAACGTTAACTTCGTTATTTATTATGACAAGTAACGGTAACTTCATTACTAATTATGACAGGTTACTGTAACTTCATTACTAATTATGACAAGTATCGGTAACTTCATTACTAATTATGACAGGTAACTGTAACTTCATTACTAATTATGACAAGTAAATGTAACTTAATTACTAATTATGTCAAGTAACTGTAACTTCGTTACTAATTATGACAGGTGACTGTAACTTCGTTACTAATTATGACAAGTAACGGTAACTTCATTACTAATTATGACAGGTAACTGTAACTTCATTACTAATTACGACAAGTAACTGTAACTTCATTACTAATTATGACAAGTAACTGTAACTTCGTTACTAATTATGACAGGTAACTGTAACTTCGTTACTAATTACGACAAGTAACGGTAACTTCGTTACTATTTGTGATAAGTTACTGTAACATCGTTAGTAATTAGGACAAGTAACGGTAACTTCCTTACTAATTATGAGAGGTAACTGTAACTTCGTTACTAATTATGACATGTAACGGTAATTTCGTTAATAATTACGACAAGTAACGGTAACTTCATTACTAATTATGACAGGTAACTGTAACTTCATTACTAATTATGACAAGTAACGGTAACTTCATTACTAATTACGACAAGTAACGGTAACTTCACTACTAATTATGACAAGTAACGGTAACTTCATTACTAATTATGGCAGGTAACGGTAACTTCGTTACTAATTATGACAGGTAACTGTAACTCATTACTAATTATGACGAGTAGCGGTAGCTTCAATATTTATTATGACAAGTAACGGTAACATCGTTACTAATAATGACAAGTAACGGTATCTTCTCTACTAATGATGACAGGTAACTGAACTTTTTTACTAAGGATGACAAGTAACGGTAACTTTGTTACTTATTCTGGCAGGTAATTGTAACTTCTTTACTATTTAGGACAGGTTACGGTAACTTCGTTACTAATTATGACAGGTAACTGTAACCTCATTATTAATTATGACAAGTAACGGTAATTTCGTTACTAATTATGACAGGTAACGGTAACTTCGTTACTAATTATGACAGGTAACGGTAACTACGTTACTAATTATGACAAGTAACGGTAGCTTCGTTACTAATTATGACAAGTGACTGTAACTTCATAACTAATTATTAGAGGTAACTGTAACATCGTTACTAAATATGACAAGTAACGGTTACGTCGTTACTAATTATGACAAATAACGGTAACTTCATTACTAATTATGACAAGTAAATGTAACTTCATTAGTAATTATGACAAGTTACGTTAACTTCGTTTCTAATTATGACAAGTAACGTTAACTTAGTCACTAATTATGACAAGTAACTGTAACTTCATTACTAATTATGACAGGCAACTGTAACTTCAATACTAATTATGACAAGAAACGGTAACTTCGTTACTAATTATGACAAGTAACGGTATCGTCGTTACTAATTATGACAATTAACTGAACTTCATGACTAATTATGAAGGTAACGGTAGTTTCGTTACTAATTATGAGGGGTAAGTGTAAAATCATTACTATTTATGACAGGTAACGGTAACGTCGTTACTAATTATGACAGGTAACGGTAACTTCGTTACTAATTATGACAAGTAACGGTAACTTCATAACTAATTATGGCAGGTAACTGTAAATTCATTACTAATTATGACAAGTAACTGTAACTTCATTACTATTTATGACAGGTAACGGTAACTTCGTTACTAATTATGACAAATAGCGGTCACTTCGTTAATAATTAAGACAAGTAACGTTAACTTCGTTACTAATTATGACAAGTAACGGTAACATCATTACTAATTATGACAGGTAACTGTAACTTCATTACTAATTATGACAAGTAACGGTAACTTTGTAACTAATTATGACAGGTAACTGTAACTTCATTACTATTTATGACAAGTAACGGTAACTTCGTTATTAATTATGACAGGTAACTGTAACATGATTTCTACTTATGACCGGTAACGATAACTTCGTTACTAATTATGACAAGTAACGGTAACTTCATTACTAATTATGACAAGTAACGGTAACTTCATTACTAATTATGATAAGTAACGGTAACTTCATTTCTAATTATGACAGGTAACGGTAACTTCGTTACAAATTATGAAAGGTAACTGTAACTTCATTACTAATTATGACAAGTAACGGTAACTTCATTACTAATTATGACAAGTTACGGTATCTTCATTACTATTTATGACAGGTTACTGTAACTTTAATACTAATTATGACAAGTAACGGTAACTTCGTTATTAATTATCACAGGTAACTGTAACATCATAACGATTTTGACAGGTAACGGTAACTTCGTTTCTAATTATGGCATGTAACGGTAACTTCATTACTAATTATGACAGGTAACGGTAACGTCGTTAGTAATTACGACAAGTAACGGAAACTTCGTTATTAATTATGACAGGTAACTGTAACTTCATTTCAAATTATGAGAAGTAACGGTAACTTCATTATTAATTATGACAAGTAACGGTAACTTCATTACTAATTATGACAAAAAACTGTAACTTCATTACTAATTATGACAGGAAACGGTAACATCGTTACTAATTATGACAGGTAACGGTAACTTCGTTACTAATTATGACAGGTAACTGTAACTTCATTACTAATTATGACAACTAACGGTAACTTCGTTATTAATTATGACAGGTAACGGTAACTTCGTTACTAATTATGACAGGTAACGGTAACTTCGTTACTAATTATGACAAGTAACAGTTACTTCATTACTAATTATGACAAGTAACGGTAACTTCATTACTAATTATGACAGGTAACGGTAACTTCGTTACTAAGTATGACAGGTAACTGTAACTTCATTACTAATTATGACAAGTAACGGTACTTCATTACTAATTATGACAAAAAATTGTAACTTCATTACTAATTATGACAAGTAACGGTAACTTCGTTACTAATTACGACAGGTAACGGTAACTTCAATACAAATTATGACAAGTGACGGTATCTTCATTACTAATTATTACAGGTTGCTGTAACATCATTACTAGTTATGAGAGGTAACTGCAAAATCGTTACTAAATATGACAAGTAACGGTAACTTCATTACTAATTATGACAAGTAAATATAACTTAATTACTAATTATGACAAGTATCGGTTACTTCATTCCTATTTATGACAGGTAACTGTAACATCGTTACTCATGACAAGTAACGGTAACTTCGTTACTAATTATGACAAGTAACGTTAACTTCGTTACTAATTATGACAAGTAACTGTAACTTCATTACTAATTATGAGAGGTAACTGTAACATCATTACTAATTATGACAAGTAACGTTAACTTCGTTACTAATTATGAGAAGTGACGGTAACGTCATTACTAATTATGACAGGTAACTGTAACTTCATTACTAATTATGACAAGTATCGGTAACTTCATTACTAATTATGACAGGTAACTGTAACTTCATTAGTAATGATGACAAGTAACTGTAACTTCGTTACTAATTATGACAAGTAACGGTAACTACATTACTAATTATGACAGGTAACTGTAACTTCATTACTAATTATGACAAGTAACTGTAACTTCATTACTAATTATGACAAGTAACTGTAACTTCGTTACTAATTATGACAGGTAACTGTAATTTCATTACTAATTATGACAAGTAACGGTAACTTCGTAACTAATTATGACAGGTAACGGTAACTTCGTTGCTAATTATGACAGGTAACGGTAACTTCGTTTCTAATTACGACAGGTAACTGTAACTTCATTACTAATTATGACAAGTAACGGTACCTTTATTACTAATATTGACTAGTAACGGTAACTTCATTAGTAATTATGACAAGAAACGGTAACTTCATTACAAATTATGGCAGGTAACAGTAACTTCGTTACTAATTATGACAAGTAACTGTATCTTCATTACTGATTAAGACAAGTAAAGGTAATTTCATTACTAATTATGACAAGTAACGGGTACTTCGTACGAATAATGACAAGTAACGGTTACTTCATTACTAATTATGACATGAAACGGTTACTTCGTTACAAATTATGACAAGTGACTGTAAATTCATTACTAATTATGACAGGTTACTGTAACTTCATTACTAATTATGAGAGGTAACTGCAACATCGTTACTAAATATGACAAGTAACGGTTACTTCGTTACAAATTATGACAAGTAACGGTAACTTCATTACTAATTATGACAAGTAAATATAACTTAATTACTAATTATGACAAGAATCGGTAACTCCATTCCTATTTATGACAGGTAACTGTAACATTGTTACTAATTATGACAAGTAACGGTAACTTCGTTACTAATTATGACAAGTAACGTTAACTTCGTTACTAATTATGACAAGTAACTGTAACTTCATTACTTATTATGACAGGTAACTGTAACTTCATCACTAATTATGACAAGTAAGGTTAACTTCGTTATTTATTATGACAAGTAACGGTAACTTCATTACTAATTATGACAGGTTACTGCAACTTCATTACTAATTATGACAAGTTTCGGTAACTTCATTACTAATTATGACAGGTAACTGTAACTTCATTACTAATTATGACAAGTTTCGGTAACTTCATTACTAAATATGACAAGTTTCGGTAACTTCATTACTAATTATGACAGGTAACTGTAACTTCATTACTAATTATGACAAGTAACTGTAACTTAATTACTAATTATGACAAGTAACTGTAACTTCGTTACTAATTATGACAGGTAACTGTAACTTCGTTACTAATTATGACAAGTAACGGTAACTTCATTACTAATTATGACAGGTAACTGTAACTTCATTACTAATTATGACAAGTAACTGTAACTTCATTACTAATTATGACAAGTAACGGTAACTTCGTTACTAATTATCACAGGTAACTGCAACATCTTAACTATTTTGACAGGTAACGGTAACTTCGTTATAAATTACGACAAGTAACGGTATCTTCATTACTAATTATGACAAGTAACGGTAACGTCATTACTAATTATGACAAGTAACTGTAACTTCGTTACTAATTATGACAGGTAACTGTAACTTCGTTACTAATTATGACTAGTAACGGTAACTTCATTACTAATTATGACAGGTAACTGTAACTTCATTACTAATTATGACAAGTAACTGTAACTTCATTACTAATTATGACAGGTAACTGTAACTTCATTACTAATTATGATAAGTAACGTTAAATTAATTACTAATTATGACAAGTAACGGTAACGTCATTACTAATTATGACAGGTAACTGTAACTTCATTACTAATTATGACAGGTATCGGTAACTTCTTTACTAATTATGACAGGTAACTGTAACTTCATTACTAATGATGACAAGTAACTGTAACTTCGTTACTAATTATGACAAGTAACGGTAACTTCATTATTAATAATGACATGTAACTGTAACTTCATTACTAATTATGACAAGTAACTGTTACTTCATTAGTAATTATGACAAGTAACTGTAACTTCGTTACTAATTATGACAGGTAACTGTAACTTCATTACTAATTATGACAAGTAACGGTAACTTCGTTACTAATTATGACAGGTAACGGTAACTTCGTTGCTAATTATGACAGGTAACGGTAACTTCGTTACTAATTACGACAGGTAACTGTAACTTCATTACTAATTATGACAAGTAACGGTACCTTTATTACTAATATTGGCTAGTAACGGTAACTTCATTAGTAATTATGACAAGAAACGGTAACTTCATTACAAATTATGGCAGGTAACGGTAACTTCGTTACTAATTATGACAAGAAACTGTATCTTCATTACTGATTATGACAAGTAACGGTAATTTCATTACTAATTATGACAAGTAACGGGTACTTCGTACGAATAATGACAAGTAATGGTTACTTCGTTACTAGTTATGACATGAAACGGTAACTTCGTTACAAATTATGACAAATGACTGTAAATTCATTACTAATTATGACAGGTTACTGTAACTTCATTACTAATTATGAGAGGTAACTGCAACATCGTTACTAAATATGACAAGTAACGGTTACTTCGTTACTAATTATGACAAATAACGGTAACTTCACTACTAATTATGACAAGTAAATATAACTTAATTACTAATTATGACAATTATCGGTAACTTCATTCCTATTTATGACAGGTAACTGTAACTTCATTACTAATGATGATAAGTAACTGTAACTTCGTTACTAATTATGACAAGTAACGGTAACTTCATTATTAATAATGACATGTAACTGTAACTTCATTACTAATTATGACAAGTAACTGTTACTTCATTAGTAATTATGACAAGTAACTGTAACTTCGTTACTAATTATGACAGGTAACTGTAACTTCGTTACTAATTATGACAAGTAACGGTAACTTCGTAACTAATTATGACAAGTAACGTTAACTTCGTTACTAATTATGACAAGTAACTGTAACTTCTTTACTTATTATGACAAGTAACTGTAACTTCATTACTAATTATGACAAGTAACGTTAACTTCGTTATTTATTATGACAAGTAACGGTAACTTCATTACTAATTATGACAGGTTACTGTAACTTCATTACTAATTATGACAAGTATCGGTAACTTCATTACTAATTATGACAGGTAACTGTAACTTCATTACTAATTATGACAAGTAAATGTAACTTAATTACTAATTATGTCAAGTAACTGTAACTTCGTTACTAATTATGACAGGTGACTGTAACTTCGTTACTAATTATGACAAGTAACGGTAATTTCATTACTAATTATGACAGGTAACTGTAACTTCATTACTAATTATGACAAGTAACTGTAACTTCATTACTAATTATGACAAGTAACTGTAACTTCGTTACTAATTATGACAGGTAACTGTAACTTCGTTACTAATTACGACAAGTAACGGTAACTTCGTTACTATTTGTGATAAGTTACTGTAACATCGTTAGTAATTAGGACAAGTAACGGTAACTTCCTTACTAATTATGAGAGGTAACTGTAACTTCGTTACTAATTATGACATGTAACGGTAATTTCGTTAATAATTTCGACAAGTAACGGTAACTTCATTACTAATTATGACAGGTAACTGTAACTTCATTACTAATTATGACAAGTAACGGTAACTTCATTACTAATTACGACATGTAACGGTAACTTCACTACTAATTATGACAAGTAACGGTAACTTCATTACTAATTATGGCAGGTAACGGTAACTTCGTTACTAATTATGACAGGTAACTGTATATCATTACTAATTATGACGAGTAGCGGTAGCTTCAATATTTATTATGACAAGTAACGGTAACATCGTTACTAATAATGACAAGTAACGGTATCTTCTCTACTAATGATGACAGGTAACTGAACTTTTTTACTAAGGATGACAAGTAACGGTAACTTTGTTACTTATTCTGGCAGGTAATTGTAACTTCTTTACTATTTAGGACAGGTTACGGTAACTTCGTTACTAATTATGACAGGTAACGGTAACTTCGTTATTAATTATGACAAGTAACGGTAACTTAATTACTAATTATGACAAGTTACGGTACCTTCATTACTAATTATTGAGAGGTAACTGTAACTTTAATAATAATTATGACAAGGAACGGTAAATTCGTTACTAATTATCACAGGTAACTGTGACATCATAACTATTTTGACAGGTAACGGTAACATCGTTACTAATTACGACAAGTTACGGTATCTTCATTACTAATTATGACAAGTAACGGTATCTTCGTTAATAATTACGACAAGTAACGGTAACTTCATTACTAATTATGACAAGTAACGGTAACTTCATTACTAATTATGACAAGTAACGGTAACTTCGTTACTAATTACGACAGGAAACGGTAACTTCGTTACTAATTATGACAGGTAACTGTAACCTCATTACTAATTATGACAAGTAACGGTATCTTCGTCAATATTTATGACAGTTAACGGTAACTTCGTTACTAATTATGACAAGTAACGGTAACTTCGTTACTAATTATGACAGGAAACTGCAACTTCATTACTAATTATGACAAGTAACGGTAACTTCATTACTAATTATGACAGGTAACGGTAACTTCGTTATTAATTATGACAAGTAACGGTAACTTCATTACTAATTATGACACGTAACTGTAACTTCATTACTAATTATGGCAGGTAACGGTAACTTCGTGACTAATTATGACAGGTAACTGTAACTTCATTACTAATTATGACAAGAAACGGTAACATCATTACTAATTATGACAAGTAACAGTAACTTCGTTACAAATTATGACAAGTAACGGTAACTTCATTACTAATTATGTCAGGTAACTGTAACTTCATTACTAATTATGACAAGTTTCGGTAACTTCATTACTAATTATGACAGGTTACTGTAACTTCATTACTAAATATGACAAGTTACGGTAACTTCATTACTAATTATGACAGGTAACTGTAACTTCATTACTAATTATGACAAGTAACTGTAACTTAATTACTAATTATGACAAGTAACTGTAACTTCGTTACTAATTATGACAGGTAACTGTAACTTCGTTACTAATTATGACAAGTAACGGTAACTTCATTACTAATTATGACAGGTAACTGTAACTTCATTACTAATTATGACAAGAAACTGTAACTTCATTACTAATTATGACAAGTAACGGTAACTTCGTTACTAATTATCACAGGTAACTGTAACATCTTAACTATTTTGACAGGTAACGTTAACTTCGTTATTAATTACGACAAGTAACGGTATCTTCATTACTAATTATGACAAGTAACGGTAACGTCATTACTAATTATGACAAGCAACTGTAACTTCGTTACTAATTATGACAGGTAACTGTAACTTCGTTACTAATTATGACTAGTAACGGTAACTTCATTACTAATTATGACAGGTAACTGTAACTTCATTACTAATTATGACAAGTAACTGTAATTTCATTACTAATTATGACAAAAAACGGTAACTTCCTTACTAATTATGACAAGTAACGGTAACTTTGTTACTAATTACGACAGGTAACGGTTACTTCGTTACAAATTATGACAAGTGACGGTATCTTCATTACTAATTATGACAGGTTGCTGTAACTTCATTACTAGTTATGAGAGGTAACTGCAAAATCGTTACTAAATATGACAAGTAACGGTAACTTCATTACTAATTATGACAAGTAAATATAACTTAATTACTAATTATGACAAGTATCGGTAACTTCATTCCTATTTATGACAGGTAACTGTAACATCGTTACTAATTATGACAAGTAACGGTAACTTCGTTACTTATTATGACAAGTAACGTTAACTTCGTTACTAATTATGACAAGTAACGGTAACGTCATTACTAATTATGACAGGTAACTGTAACTTCATTACTAATTATGACAAGTATCGGTAACTTCATTACTAATTATGACAGGTAACTGTAACTTCATTACTAATGATGACAAGTAACTGTAACTTCGTTACTAATTATGACAAGTAACGGTAACTTCATTATTAATAATGACATGTAACTGTAACTTCATTACTAATTATGACAAGTAACTGTTACTTCATTAGTAATTATGACAAGTAACTGTAACTTCGTTACTAATTATGACAGGTAACTGTAACTTCATTACTAATTATGACAAGTAACGGTAACTTCGTTACTAATTATGACAGGTAACGGTAACTTCGTTGCTAATTATGACAGGTAACGTTAACTTCGTTACTAATTACGACAGGTAACTGTAACTTCATTACTAATTATGACAAGTAACGGTACCTTTATTACTAATATTGGCTAGTAACGGTAACTTCATTAGTAATTATGACAAGAAACGGTAACTTCATTACAAATTATGGCAGGTAACGGTAACTTCGTTACTAATTATGACAAGAAACTGTATCTTCATTACTGATTATGACAAGTAATGGTAATTTCATTACTAATTATGACAAGTAACGGGTACTTCGTACGAATAATGACAAGTAATGGTTACTTCGTTACTAGTTATGACATGAAACGGTTACTTCGTTACAAATTATGACAAATGACTGTAAATTCATTACTAATTATGACAGGTTACTGTAACTTCATTACTAATTATGAGAGGTAACTGCAACATCGTTACTAAATATGACAAGTAACGGTTACTTCGTTACTAATTATGACAAGTAACGGTAACTTCACTACTAATTATGACAAGGAAATATAACTTAATTACTAATTATGACAAGTATCGGTAACTTCATTCCTATTTATGACAGGTAACTGTAACTTCATTACTACTGATGACAAGTAACTGTAACTTCGTTACTAATTATGACAAGTAACGGTAACTTCATTATTAATAATGACATGTAACTGTAACTTCATTACTAATTATGACAAGTAACTGTTACTTCATTAGTAATTATGACAAGTAACTGTAACTTCGTTACTAATTATGACAGGTAACTGTAACTTCGTTACTAATTATGACAAGTAACGGTAACTTCGTATTTAATTATGACAAGTAACGTTAACTTCGTTACTAATTATGACAAGTAACTGTAACTTCTTTACTTATTATGACAGGTAACTGTAACTTCATTACTAATTATGACAAGTAACGTTAACTTCGTTATTTATTATGACAAGTAACGGTAACTTCATTACTAATTATGACAGGTTACTGTAACTTCATTACTAATTATGACAAGTATCGGTAACTTCATTACTAATTATGACAGGTAACTGTAACTTCATTACTAATTATGACAAGTAAATGTAACTTAATTACTAATTATGTCAAGTAACTGTAACTTCGTTACTAATTATGACAGGTGACTGTAACTTCGTTACTAATTATGACAAGTAACGGTAACATCATTACTAATTATGACAGGTAACTGTAACTTCATTACTAATTACGACAAGTAACTGTAACTTCATTACTAATTATGACAAGTAACTGTAACTTCGTTACTAATTATGACAGGTAACTGTAACTTCGTTACTAATTACGACAAGTAACGGTAACTTTGTTACTATTTGTGATAAGTTACTGTAACATCGTTAGTAATTAGGACAAGTAACGGTAACTTCCTTACTAATTATGAGAGGTAACTGTAACTTCGTTACTAATTATGACATGTAACGGTAATTTCGTTAATAATTACGACAAGTAACGGTAACTTCATTACTAATTATGACAGGTAACTGTAACTTCATTACTAATTATGACAAGTAACGGTAACTTCATTACTAATTACGACAAGTAACGGTAACTTCACTACTAATTATGACAAGTAACGGTAACTTCATTACTAATTATGGCAGGTAACGGTAACTTCGTTACTAATTATGACAGGTAACTGTAACTCATTACTAATTATGACGAGTAGCGGTAGCTTCAATATTTATTATGACAAGTAACGGTAACATCGTTACTAATAATGACAAGTAACGGTATCTTCTCTACTAATGATGACAGGTAACTGAACTTTTTTACTAAGGATGACAAGTAACGGTAACTTTGTTACTTATTCTGGCAGGTAATTGTAACTTCTTTACTATTTAGGACAGGTTACGGTAACTTCGTTACTAATTATGACAGGTAACTGTAACCTCATTATTAATTATGACAAGTAACGGTAATTTCGTTACTAATTATGACAGGTAACGGTAACTTCGTTACTAATTATGACAGGTAACGGTAACTACGTTACTAATTATGACAAGTAACGGTAGCTTCGTTACTAATTATGACAAGTGACTGTAACTTCATAACTAATTATTAGAGGTAACTGTAACATCGTTACTAAATATGACAAGTAACAGTTACGTCGTTACTAATTATTACAAATAACGGTAACTTCATTACTAATTATGACAAGTAAATGTAACTTCATTAGTAATTATGACAAGTTACGTTAACTTCGTTTCTAATTATGACAAGTAACGTTAACTTAGTCACTAATTATGACAAGTAACTGTAACTTCATTACTAATTATGACAGGCAACTGTAACTTCAATACTAATTATGACAAGAAACGGTAACTTCGTTACTAATTATGACAAGTAACGGTATCGTCGTTACTAATTATGACAATTAACTGAACTTCATGACTAATTATGAAGGTAACGGTAGTTTCGTTACTAATTATGAGGGGTAAGTGTAAAATCATTACTATTTATGACAGGTAACGGTAACGTCGTTACTAATTATGACAGGTAACGGTAACTTCGTTACTAATTATGACAAGTAACGGTAACTTCATAACTAATTATGGCAGGTAACTGTAAATTCATTACTAATTATGACAAGTAACTGTAACTTCATTACTATTTATGACAGGTAACGGTAACTTCGTTACTAATTATGACAAATAGCGGTCACTTCGTTAATAATTAAGACAAGTAACGTTAACTTCGTTACTAATTATGACAAGTAACGGTAACATCATTACTAATTATGACAGGTAACTGTAACTTCATTACTAATTATGACAAGTAACGGTAACTATGTAACTAATTATGACAGGTAACTGTAACTTCATTACTATTTATGACAAGTAACGGTAACTTCGTTATTAATTATGACAGGTAACTGTAACATGATTTCTACTTATGACCGGTAACGATAACTTCGTTACTAATTATGACAAGTAACGGTAACTTCATTACTAATTATGACAAGTAACGGTAACTTCATTACTAATTATGATAACTAACGGTAACTTCATTTCTAATTATGACAGGTAACGGTAACTTCGTTACAAATTATGAAAGGTAACTGTAACTTCATTACTAATTATGACAAGTAACGGTAACTTCATTACTAATTATGACAAGTTACGGTATCTTCATTACTATTTATGACAGGTTACTGTAACTTTAATACTAATTATGAGAAGTAACGGTAACTTCGTTATTAATTATCACAGGTAACTGTAACATCATAACGATTTTGACAGGTAACGGTAACTTCGTTACTAATTATGGCATGTAACGGTAACTTCATTACTAATTATGACAGGTAACGGTAACTTCGTTAGTAATTACGACAAGTAACGGAAACTTCGTTATTAATTATGACAGGTAACTGTAACTTCATTTCAAATTATGAGAAGTAACGGTAACTTCATTATTAATTATGACAAGTAACGGTAACTTCATTACTAATTATGACAAGTAACGGTAACTTCAATACTAATTATGACAGGTAACGGTAACTTCGTTACTAATTATGACAGATAACGATAACTTCGTTACTAATTATGACAGGTAACTGTAACTTCATTACTAATTATGAAAACTAACGGTAACTTCGTTATTAATTATGACAGGTAACGGTAACTTCGTTACTAATTATGACAGGTAACGGTAACTTCGTTACTAATTATGACAGGTAACAGTTACTTCATGACTAATTATGACAAGTAACGGTAACTTCATTACTAATTATGACAGGTAACGTTAACATCGTCACTAATTATGACAAGTAACGGTAACTTCATTACAAATTATGACAGGTAACTGTAACTTCATAACTAATTATGACAAGTAACGGGAACGTCGTTACTAATTTTGACGAAAAACGGTAGCTTTGTTACTAATTATGACAAGTAACGGTAACTTCGTTACTAATTATGACAGGTAACGGTAACTTCGTTGCTAATTATGACAGGTAACGTTAACTTCGTTACTAATTACGACAGGTAACTGTAACTTCATTACTAATTATGACAAGTAACGGTACCTTTATTACTAATATTGGCTAGTAACGGTAACTTCATTAGTAATTATGACAAGAAACGGTAACTTCATTACAAATTATGGCAGGTAACGGTAACTTCGTTACTAATTATGACAAGAAACTGTATCTTCATTACTGATTATGACAAGTAATGGTAATTTCATTACTAATTATGACAAGTAACGGGTACTTCGTACGAATAATGACAAGTAATGGTTACTTCGTTACTAGTTATGACATGAAACGGTTACTTCGTTACAAATTATGACAAATGACTGTAAATTCATTACTAATTATGACAGGTTACTGTAACTTCATTACTAATTATGAGAGGTAACTGCAACATCGTTACTAAATATGACAAGTAACGGTTACTTCGTTACTAATTATGACAAGTAACGGTAACTTCACTACTAATTATGACAAGGAAATATAACTTAATTACTAATTATGACAAGTATCGGTAACTTCATTCCTATTTATGACAGGTAACTGTAACTTCATTACTACTGATGACAAGTAACTGTAACTTCGTTACTAATTATGACAAGTAACGGTAACTTCATTATTAATAATGACATGTAACTGTAACTTCATTACTAATTATGACAAGTAACTGTTACTTCATTAGTAATTATGACAAGTAACTGTAACTTCGTTACTAATTATGACAGGTAACTGTAACTTCGTTACTAATTATGACAAGTAACGGTAACTTCGTATTTAATTATGACAAGTAACGTTAACTTCGTTACTAATTATGACAAGTAACTGTAACTTCTTTACTTATTATGACAGGTAACTGTAACTTCATTACTAATTATGACAAGTAACGTTAACTTCGTTATTTATTATGACAAGTAACGGTAAGTTCATTACTAATTATGACAGGTTACTGTAACTTCATTACTAATTATGACAAGTATCGGTAACTTCATTACTAATTATGACAGGTAACTGTAACTTCATTACTAATTATGACAAGTAAATGTAACTTAATTACTAATTATGTCAAGTAACTGTAACTTCGTTACTAATTATGACAGGTGACTGTAACTTCGTTACTAATTATGACAAGTAACGGTAACATCATTACTAATTATGACAGGTAACTGTAACTTCATTACTAATTACGACAAGTAACTGTAACTTCATTACTAATTATGACAAGTAACTGTAACTTCGTTACTAATTATGACAGGTAACTGTAACTTCGTTACTAATTACGACAAGTAACGGTAACTTCGTTACTATTTGTGATAAGTTACTGTAACATCGTTAGTAATTAGGACAAGTAACCTTAACTTCCTTACTAATTATGAGAGGTAACTGTAACTTCGTTACTAATTATGACATGTTACGGTAATTTCGTTAATAATTACGACAAGTAACGGTAACTTCATTACTAATTATGACAGGTAACTGTAACTTCATTACTAATTATGACAAGTAACGGTAACTTCATTACTAATTACGACAAGTAACGGTAACTTCACTACTAATTATGACAAGTAACGGTAACTTCATTACTAATTATGGCAGGTAACGGTAACTTCGTTACTAATTATGACAGGTAACTGTAACTCATTACTAATTATGACGAGTAGCGGTAGCTTCAATATTTATTATGACAAGTAACGGTAACATCGTTACTAATAATGACAAGTAACGGTATCTTCTCTACTAATGATGACAGGTAACTGAACTTTTTTACTAAGGATGACAAGTAACGGTAACTTTGTTACTTATTCTGGCAGGTAATTGTAACTTCTTTACTATTTAGGACAGGTTACGGTAACTTCGTTACTAATTATGACAGGTAACTGTAACCTCATTATTAATTATGACAAGTAACGGTAATTTCGTTACTAATTATGACAGGTAACGGTAACTTCGTTACTAATTATGACAGGTAACGGTAACTACGTTACTAATTATGACAAGTAACGGTAGCTTCGTTACTAATTATGACAAGTGACTGTAACTTCATAACTAATTATTAGAGGTAACTGTAACATCGTTACTAAATATGACAAGTAACAGTTACGTCGTTACTAATTATTACAAATAACGGTAACTTCATTACTAATTATGACAAGTAAATGTAACTTCATTAGTAATTATGACAAGTTACGTTAACTTCGTTTCTAATTATGACAAGTAACGTTAACTTAGTCACTAATTATGACAAGTAACTGTAACTTCATTACTAATTATGACAGGCAACTGTAACTTCAATACTAATTATGACAAGAAACGGTAACTTCGTTACTAATTATGACAAGTAACGGTATCGTCGTTACTAATTATGACAATTAACTGAACTTCATGACTAATTATGAAGGTAACGGTAGTTTCGTTACTAATTATGAGGGGTAAGTGTAAAATCATTACTATTTATGACAGGTAACGGTAACGTCGTTACTAATTATGACAGGTAACGGTAACTTCGTTATTAATTATGACAAGTAACGGTAACTTCATAACTAATTATGGCAGGTAACTGTAAATTCATTACTAATTATGACAAGTAACTGTAACTTCATTACTATTTATGACAGGTAACGGTAACTTCGTTACTAATTATGACAAATAGCGGTCACTTCGTTAATAATTAAGACAAGTAACGTTAACTTCGTTACTAATTATGACAAGTAACGGTAACATCATTACTAATTATGACAGGTAACTGTAACTTCATTACTAATTATGACAAGTAACGGTAACTTTGTAACTAATTATGACAGGTAACTGTAACTTCATTACTATTTATGACAAGTAACGGTAACTTCGTTATTAATTATGACAGGTAACTGTAACATGATTTCTACTTATGACCGGTAACGATAACTTCGTTACTAATTATGACAAGTAACGGTAACTTCATTACTAATTATGACAAGTAACGGTAACTTCATTACTAATTATGATAACTAACGGTAACTTCATTTCTAATTATGACAGGTAACGGTAACTTCGTTACAAATTATGAAAGGTAACTGTAACTTCATTACTAATTATGACAAGTAACGGTAACTTCATTACTAATTATGACAAGTTACGGTATCTTCATTACTATTTATGACAGGTTACTGTAACTTCAATACTAATTATGACAAGTAACGGTAACTTCGTTATTAATTATCACAGGTAACTGTAACATCATAACGATTTTGACAGGTAACGGTAACTTCGTTACTAATTATGGCATGTAACGGTAACTTCATTACTAATTATGACAGGTAACGGTAACTTCGTTAGTAATTACGACAAGTAACGGAAACTTCGTTATTAATTATGACAGGTAACTGTAACTTCATTTCAAATTATGAGAAGTAACGGTAACTTCATTATTAATTATGACAAGTAACGGTAACTTCATTACTAATTATGACAAGTAACGGTAACTTCAATACTAATTATGACAGGTAACGGTAACTTCGTTACTAATTATGACAGGTAACGATAACTTCGTTACTAATTATGACAGGTAACTGTAACTTCATTACTAATTATGAAAACTAACGGTAACTTCGTTATTAATTATGACAGGTAACGGTAACTTCGTTACTAATTATGACAGGTAACGGTAACTTCGTTACTAATTATGACAGGTAACAGTTACTTCATTACTAATTATGACAAGTAACGGTAACTTCATTACTAATTATGACAGGTAACGTTAACATCGTCACTAATTATGACAAGTAACGGTAACTTCATTACAAATTATGACAGGTAACTGTAACTTCATAACTAATTATGACAAGTAACGGGAACGTCGTTACTAATTTTGACGAAAAACGGTAGCTTTGTTACTAATTATGACAAGTAACGGTAACTTCGTTACTAATTATGACAGGTAACGGTTACTTCGTTACTAATTATGACAGGTAACGGTGAGTTCGTTACTAATTATGACAGGTAACTGTAACTTCATTACTAATTATGACAAGTAACGGTAATTTCATTACTAATTATGACAAGTTACGGTAACTTCATTACTAATTATGGCAGGTAACGGTAACTTCGTTCCTAATTAAGACAGGTAACTGTAACTTCATTACTAATTATGACAGATTACTTTAACTTCATTACTAGTTATGAGAGGGAACTGCAACATCGTTGCTAAATATGACAAGTAACGGTTACTTCGTTACTTATTATGACAAGTAACGGTAACTTCATTACCTATTATGACAAGTAAATATAACTTAATTACTAATTATGACAAGTATCGGTAACTTCATTCCTATTTATGACAGGTAACTGTAACATCGTTATTATTTATGACAAGTAACGGTAAGGTAGATACTAATTATGACATGTAACGTTAACTTCGTTACTAATTATTACAAATAACTGTAACTTCATTACTTATTATGACAGGGAAATGTAACTTCATCACAAATTATGACAAGTAACGGTAACTTCATTATTAATTATGACAAGTAACGGTAACTTCATTACTAATTATGACAAGTAACGGTAACTTCAATACTAATTATGACAGGTAACGGTAACTTCGTTACTAAGTATGACAGGTAACGGTAACTTCCTAACTAATTATGACAAGAAACGGTAACTTTGTTACTAATTATGACAGGTAACTGTAACTTCATTACTAATTATGAAATGTAACGGTTACTTCATTACTTATTATGACAGGTAACGGTCACTTCATTACTAATTATGATAAGTAACGGTAACTTCATTTCTAATAATGACAGGTAACGGTAACTTCGTTACAAATTATGACAGGTAACTGTAACTTCATTACTATTTATGATAAGTAACGGTAACTTCATTACTAATTATGACAAGTTACGGTATCTTCATTACTAATTATGACAGGTAACTGTAACTTTAATAGTAATTATGACAAGTAACGGTAACTTCGTTACTAATTATCACAGGTAACTGAAACATCATAACTATTTTGACAGGTAACGGTAACTTCGTTACTAATTACGACTGGTAACGGTATCTTCATTACTAATTATGACAATTAACGGTAACTTCATTACTAATTATGACAGGTAACTGTAACATGATTACTACTTATGACTGGTAACGGTAACTTCGATAATAATTATGACAAGTAAAGGTAACTTCATTACTTATTATGACAGGTAACGGTAACTTCGTTACTAATTATGACAGGTTACTGTAACTTCATTACTAATTCCGACAAGTAACGGTAACTTCATTACTAATTATGACAAGTAACGGTAACGTCATTAATAATTATGACAAGTAACGGTAACTTCGTTACTAATTATGACAGGTTACGGTAACTTCGTTACTAATTATGACAGGTAACTGTAACCTCATTATTAATTATGACAAGTAACGGTAACTTCGTTACTAATTATGACAGGTAACGGTAACTTCGTTACTAATTATGACAGGTAACGGTAACTACGTTACTTATTATGACAAGTAACGGTAACGTCGTTACTAATTATGACAAGTGACTGTAACTCCATTACTAATTATGACAGGTAACTGTAACTTCATTACTAATTATTAGAAGTTACTGTAACATCGTTACTAAATATGACAAGTAACGGTTACGTCGTTACTAATTATGACAAATAACGGTAACTTCATTACTAATTATGACAAGTAAATGTAACTTCATTACTAATTATGACAAGTTACGTTAACTTCGTTTCTAATTATGACAAGTAACATTAACTTAGTCACTAATTATGACAAGTAACTGTAACTTCATTACTAATTATGACAGGCAACTGTAACTTCAATACTAATTATGACAAGAAACGGTAACTTCGTTACTAATTATGACAAGTAACGGTAACGTCGTTACTAATTATGACAGTTAACTGAACTTCATTACTAATTATGAAGGTAACGGTAGTTTCGTTACTAATTATGATGGGTAACTGTAAAATCATTACTATTTATGACAGGTAACGGTAACTTCGTTACTAATTATGACAGGTAACGGTAACTTCGTTACTACTTATGACAAGTAACGGTAACTTCATAACTAATTATGGCAGGTAACTGTAACTTCATTACTAATTATGACAAGTAACTGTAACTTCGTTACTATTTTTGACAGGTAACGGTAACTTCGTTACTAATTATGACAAATAGCGGTCACTTCGTTAATAATTATGACAAGTAACGTTAACTTCGTTACTAATTATGACAAGTAACGGTAACTTCATTACTAATTATTACAGGTAACTGTAACTTCATTACTAATGATCACAAGTAACGGTAACTTTGTAACTAATTATGACAGGTAACTGTAACTTCATTTCTATTTATGACAAGTAACGTTAACTTCGTTATTAATTATGACAGGTAACTGTAACATGATTTCTACTTATGACCGGTAACGATAACTTCGTTACTAATTATGACAAGTAACGGTGACTTCATTACTAATTATGACAAGTAACGGTAACTTCATTACTAATTATGATAAGTAACGGTATCTTCATTACTATTTATGACAGGTTACTGTAACTTTAATACTAATTATGACAAGTAACGGTAACTTCGTGACTAATTAACACAGGTAACTGTAACATCATAACGATTTTGACAGGTAACGGTAACTTCGTTACTAATTATGGCATGTAACGGTAACTTCATTACTAATTATGACAGGTAACGGTAACTTCGTTAGTAATTATGACAAGTAACGGTAACTTCGTTATAAATTATGACAGGTAACGGTAACTTCGTTACTAATTATGAAAGGTAACTGTAACTTCATTACTAATTATGACAAGTAAAGGTAACTTCATTACTAATTATGACAAGTTACGGTATCTTCATTACTATTTATGACAGGTTACTGTAACTTTAATACTAATTATGACAAGTAACGGTAACTTCGTTACTAATTAACACAGGTAACTGTAACATCATAACGATTTTGACAGGTAACGGTAACTTCGTTAGTAATTATGACAAGTAACGGTAACTTCGTTATAAATTATGACAGGTAACTGTAACATCATTTCAAATTATGAGAAGTAACGGTAACTTCATTATTAATTATGACAAGTAACGGTAACTTCAATACTAATTATGACAAGTAACGGTAACTTCAATACTAATTATGACAGGTAACGGTAACTTCGTTACTAATTATGACAAGTAACGGTAACTTCGTTACTAATTATGACAGGTAACTGTAACTTCATTACTAATTATGACAACTAACGGTAACTTCGTTATTAATGATGACAGGTAACGGTAACTTCGTTACTAATTATGACAGGTAACGGTAACTTCGTTACTAATTATGACAGGTAACAGTAACTTCATTACTAATTATGACAAGTAACGGTAACTTCATTACTAATTATGACAGGTAACGTTAACATCGTTACTAATTATGACAAGTAACGGTAACTTCATTACAAATTATGACAGGTAACTGTAACTTCATAACTAATTATGACAGTAACGGTAACTTCATTACTAATTATGACAGGTAACTGTAACTTCATTACTAATTATGACAAGTAACGGGAACTTCGTTACTAATTATGACAAGAAACGGTAACTTTGTTACTAATTATGACAGGTAACTGTAACTTCATTAGCAATTATGACAAGTAACAGTAACTTCGTTATTAATTATGACAGGCAACTGTAACATGATTACTACTTATGACCGGTAACGGTAACTTCGTTACTTATTATGACAAGTAACGGTAACTTCATTACTAATTATGACAGGTAACGGTAACTTCATTACAAATTATGATAAGTAACGGTAACTTCATTTCTAATTATGACAGATAACGGTAACTTCGTTACTAATTATGACAGGTAACTGAAACTTCATTACTAATTATGACAACTAACGGTAACTTCGTTATTAATTATGACATGTAACGGTAACTTCGTTACTAATTATGACAGGTAACAGTAACTTCATTACTAATTATGACAAGTAACGGTAACTTCATTACTAATTATGACAGGTAACGTTAACTTCGTTACTAATTATGACAAATAACGGTAACGTTATTACAAATTATGACAGGTAACTGTAAGTTCATCACTAATTATGACAGTAACGGTAACTTAATTACTAATTATGACATGTAACTGTAACTTCATTACTAATTATGACAAGTAACGGGAACATCGGTACTAATTATGACAAGAAACGGTAACTTTGTTACTAATTATGACAGGTAGCAGTAACCTCACTACTAATTATGACAAGTAACGGTAACTTCGTTATTAATTATGACAGGTAACTGTAACATGATTACTACTTATGACCGGTTACGGTAACATCGTTACTAATTATGACAAGTAACGGTAACTTCATTACTAATTATGACAGGTAACGGCAACTTCATTACTAATTATGATAAGTAACGGTAACTTCATTTCTAATTATTACAGGAAACGGTAACTTCGTTACTACTTATGACAGGTAACTGTAACTTCATTACTAATTATGACAAGTAACGGTAACTTCATTACTAATTATGACAAGTTACGGTATCTTCATTACTAATTATGACAGGTAACTGTAACTTTAATACTGATTATGTCAAGTAACGGTAACTTCGTTACTAATTATCACAGGTATCTGTAACATCATAACTATTTTGAGAGGTAACGGTAACTTCGTTACTAATTACGACAGGTAACGGTATCTTCATTACTAATTATGACAAGTAACGGTACTTCATTACTAATTATGACAAGTAACGGTAACTTCATTACTAATTATATCAGGTAACGGTAATTTCGTTACTAATTATGACAGGTAACTGTAACTTCATTACTAATTATGACAAGCAACGGTAACTTCATTACTAATTATGACAAGTAACGGTAACGTCATTACTAATTATGACAAGTTACGGTAACTTCGTAACTAATTATGACAGGTAACGGTAACGTCGTTACTAATTATGACAGGAAACTGTAACCTCATTATTAATTATGACAAGTAACGGTAACTTCGTTACTAATTATGACAGGTAACGGTTACTTCGTTACTAATTATGACAGGTAACGGTAACTTCGTTACTAATTATGACAGGTAACTGTAACTTCATTACTAATTACGACAAGTAACGGTAATTTCATTACTAATTATGACAAGTTACGGTAACTTCATTACTAATTATGGCAGGTAACGGTAACTTCGTTCCTAATTAAGGCAGGTTACTGTAACTTTATTACTTATTATGACAGGTTACTGTAACTTCATTACTAATTATGAGAGGGAACTGCAACATCGTTGTTAAATATGACAAGTAACGGTTACTTCGTTACTAATTATGACAAGTAACGGTAACTTCATTATAAATTATGACAAGTAAGGGTAACTTCATTACTAATTATGACAAGTAACGGTAACTTCAATACTAATTATGACAGGTAACGGTAACTTCGTTACTAATTATGACAGCTAACGGTAACTTCGTTACTAATTATGACAAGAAACGGTAACTTTGTTACTAATTATGACAGGTAACTGTAACATCATAACTATTTTGACAGGTAACGGTAACTTCGTTACTAATTACGACTGGTAACGGTATCTTCATTACTAATTATGACAGGTAACGGTAACTTCATTGCTAATTATGACAGGCAACTGTAAATTCTTTACTAATTATGTCAAGAAACGGTAACTTCGTTACTAATTATGACAAGTAACGGTAACGTCGTTACTAATTATGACAGGTAACTGAACTTCAATACTAATTATGACAAGTAACGGTAACTTCGTTACTAATTATGACGGGTAAATGTAAAATCATTACTATTTATGACAGGTAACGGTAACTTCGTTACTAATTGTGACAGGTAACGGTAACTTCGTTACTAATTATGACAAGTTATGGTAACTTCATAACTAATTATGGCAGGTAACTGTAACTTCATTACTGATTATGACAAGTAACCGTATCTTCATTACTAATTATGACAGTTAACGGTAACTTCGTTAATAATTATGACAAATAGCGGTCACTTCGTTAATAATTAAGACAAGTAACGTTAACTTCGTTACTAATTATGACAAGTAACGGTAACTTCATTACTAATTATGACAGGTAACTGTAACTTCATTACTAATTATGACAAGTGACGGAAACTTCGTTACTAATTATGACAAGTAACGGTAGTTTTGTTACTAATTATGACAGGTAACGGTAACTTCGTTGCAAATTATGACAGGTAACAGTAACTTCATTACTAATTATGACAAGTAACGGTAACTTCATTACTAATTATGACAGGTAACGTTAACATCGTTACTAATTATGACAATTAACGGTAACTTCGTTACTAATTATGACAAGTAACTGCAACTTCATTACTAATTATGACAACTAACGGTAACTTCGTTATTAATTATGACAGGTAACGATAACTTTGTTACTAATTATGACAGGTAACAGTAACTTCGTTACTAATTATGACAGGTAACAGTAACTTCATAACTAATTATGACAAGTAACGGTAACTTCAATACTAATTATGACAGGTAACGTTAACATCCTTACTAATTATGAAAAGTAGTGGTAACTTCATACATAATTATGACAGGTAACTGTAACTTCATTACTAATTATGACAAGTAACTCTAACTTCATTACTAATTATGACAGGTAACTGTAACATCATTACTAATCATAACAAGTAACGGGAACTTCGTTACTAATTATGACAAGTAACGGTAACTTTGTAACTAATTATGACAGGTAACTGTAACTTCATTACTAATTATGACAAGTAACGGTAACTTCGTTATTAATTATGACAGGTAAATGTAACATGATTACTACTTATGACCGGCAACGATAACTTCGTTACTAATTATCACAAGTAACGGTAACTTCATTACTAATTATGACAAGTAACGGTAACTTCATTACTAATTATGATAAGTAACGATAACTTTATTACAAATTATGACAGGTAACTGTAACTTCATCACTAATTATGACAGTAACGGTAACTTCATTACTAGTTATGACAAGTAACGGTAACTTTGTTACTAATTATCACAGGTAACTGTAAGCGGCTTCGGTGGCGTAGTCGGTAGCATGCTGAACTGCTGTGCCCAAGATAGCGGGTTCAAACCCGGCCGAAGTCGTCGGATTTTTTAAGAGCGTTAAAAATCCTTCAGTATGCCTTCCTTCGGAGGGGAAGTAAAGCCGGCGGTCCCATGTCATAGATTTATGGCATGTTAAAAATCCTTTCACAGACTAAACATGTGTAAAGCAAATTTGTTAGGTTAGATTTCGTCAGAACGCTCTATCAAAGTTCCAACGTTCATCACTAGGTATCATTGATATCTGGTGGCGAAAGTTGGAACTACTTGAAATTGAACGGAACTTGTAGCTCGCCCTTTAGGGTGTCCGCTGGAAGCAGCTACAGTCTCAGGCGAGCCGAACATGTCCTCGGACACTCCCGGCACTAAAAGCCATACGATAAATAAATAAACAGGTAACTGTAACTTCATTACTAATTTTGACAAGTAACGGTAACTTCATTACTAATTATGACAAGTTACGGTATCTTCATTACTAATTATGACAGGTTACTGTAACTTTAATACTAATTATGACAGGTAACTGTAACTTCATTATTAATTATGACAACTAACGGTAACTTCGTTATTAATTATGACAGGTAACGGTTACTTCTTTACTAATTATGACAGGTAACGGTAACTTCGTTACTAATTATGACAGGTAACAGTATCTTCATTACTAATTATGACAAGTAACGGTAACTTCATTACTAATTATGACAGGTAACGTTAACATCGTTACAAATTATTACAAGTTACGGTAACTTTATTACAAATTATGACAGGTAACTGTAACTTCATCACTAATTATGACAGTAACGGTAACTTCATTACTAATTATGACATGTAACTGTAACTTCATCACTAATTATGACAAGTAACGGGAACTTCGGTACTAATTATGACAAGATACGGTAACGTTGTTACTAATTATGACAGGTAACAGTAACCTCATTACTAATTATGAAATGTAACGGTTACTTCATTACTTATTATGACAGGTAACGGTCACTTCATTACTAATTATGATAAGTAACGGTAACTTCATTTCTAATAATGACAGGTAACGGTAACTTCGTTACTAATTATGACAGGTAACTGTAACTTCATTACTATTTATGAC